>JAQPPZ010001284.1:1470137-2940274 GCA_028583015.1 Wollemia nobilis
TTCTTGTCATGTACTAATTCAAGAATGTGGTCATGTGGAAGTGAGGTTAGGTGGTCCATTAAGTTTTGAATTTTTGATGGTATTAATGATCTATTTGGAGTATTTATTTGTTATGATGAAGCAACTACTACTAGTTCATTAGTAACTTTTGAAACTTCTTCATGATATTCCTCATTTGAATCACCTCCTAGATGTGGTATCTTTAGACTTTAAATATTTAATGCTTGGCTTAAATTCTTCAATAATCATCACATATCTACTTATGTGCACTTTATTGGTGACTAGATCTATCAGTCCATAAAATCTTAATACTTCATCATAGCCAAGAAATATTCAATATAGAATATTCACATCCAACTAGGTATTATTTTGCTTTAACACTTACATGTATGTACTACTTCTAAAAACTATGAGATGTACAATTTAAGGCTTCCTCCAAGACCAAGCTTCTTCAATTATAAACCTGTGAAGCACCTTTATGGGTATTCTATTTTAAAGAGATACCACAATGGAGATAAATTCATCCCAATGTTGTTGTTCTAGATAGCCTGCTATGAGCATGCAATGAGATAATTCCATGTTAGAATTATTTCTCTCTTCAAAATCCATTTTATTATGGAGTGTAAAATGTAGTAAGTTGTTGCTTAATCCTTGTTTGTGTGACAAATCTTAATTTTTTTTGGATGTATATCTCTTCTTGATTTGGATGGAGGAATAAAATAGAATACCTAATTTATATTTTGACAAACTTCTTAAATCATAGGAAATTTTTAAGGGTATCTAACTTGAGTGATAGAAAATATACCCACATCTTCCATGAGTAGTAATCAACAAATAACTAAAAGTACTTATATCCACTATTACTAGCTAGCATAGATTGATATGTATAACATCCAATGGTACTCAAGCTCTGTGAATGCTAATTTTAAAAGGTAGTTGGTATTTCTTCCCTATTAAATAACTAGAGAATAGTAGCAATATGGATAAAAGGTTGGGTAGACCTATCATAGTGTGATACTTATTAACTAGAGTAAGTATCCAAAATTTAGATGTTTATATCTTCTATGTCAAAGGGAGGTAGCATTTCTCATGGCCTTGAATAATTTAACATTAGAAGATAAGATGACATTTATTATAAATAAATCATTATTATAGGAACTATTTACTATAAAATTACAATATTTTATGATAAAATACTTTTTTTTGCCTTCAACATCGTAGAATTTGATTATCATGTATTGATCCAAAATTTGTGAAATATATAGCAATTTATTTGATAATCTCGATATTTATAGCATTTTTTTAAGTATGCAATTGTCGTCAATAATATTGAGAGAATTATTTTCTATTTATTTTATTGGATAGGCCTTATTATCAATAATGGTGACTAGTTTCCCATATTTTGCTTATAAGGATTCAAAGTATTCTTTGTTCCTAGGCGTGTGCTTGCTAGCACCTAAATCAATATACTAAATAACATCCTTTAATTTGGTAATTGCCTAGGAATTTAGTACTTTGTGTGCTAGTTTAAAGCCATGATTGAAGTTATATTCTTATTCTGCATGTATAAAATGCCCTTGTTGTTGCATTTTAATGGGACATGGTTTAGACTATATCTTTCTGAATCAATGAGTTATATTAACAATACTTTGTATCATGATGAGACCTGGAAATACCTCCATCATAGCATGTTTTGAACAACTAAAAATTACCTAAAAATCTATGATTTACTTTATATACTAATTAAGTTGATCTAATATGTTGTGTATTAATTGTTTGCATGATTGATGTGTTTGGAATATTATATGCTAATTTTTATAGTTTTTGTGTAGTTTTATGTCACTTTGCCATGACCTGTTACATAAGGGATATGCTTAGGCTGATAGTAACACTTTAATATTATTATTTTGATGTTTATAAAGAATTAATTTCTTTGAATTTAGCAAATAGTGCAAAGAACTGTTATTGTGCAATGGAAACTAGTTTTCCTATGTAAATTCTAGCCAACTACCAATGAATGGCAAGGCATGAAATTCACACATGAAGAGGAATGAAGGTTATTGCAATATGATCTTGAGGACTAATACACCTGAGAAATGCAGCTGAAATAAATTTAAGAGTACATAGTTGGTAATTTCGAAGATCTTCAGATTGAGAAATACAGTATCTTCAGATTGAGCGAATATCTTCGGATTGAGCCACTTAGTTTTGGATTGAGAACAAAAAGCACTTTTTGACCTATTGACTGATTTCTAACCGTGGAAAAAGGGAAAGAAGTCCGAGGAGGTTAAATGAAAATATCTCCCATCTAACTTTGTTGTCCTTGTTGTCCAAAGCCACAATTTATGGAAAATATCCTCTTCTAGGATAAACCTAGGGAATACTGCAGAATAATAGGAATTGATTTGCAGAGTATATTTTTTGTTGTAATTAGATTTTAGGCATCTATAAAATATACCTCTCATCCAGGTTGAGCTGATTATAATAGCAATAGAAATAGTAGTAGAGAAAAGATAAATAGAGAATAAGCAAGAAAACTAAGACTGTTACAGTTCTGTAACAGGTTTTAGTAGCAGATTTATAATCATGTTCTGAATAAAAAAGTACAAGTTTTTCTATTCATTATGTTATGTTTGAGTGTGAGTAATATTTAGAGAGAGAGGAACTCATAACTTCTTCTTAAAAAGGATGCTGGCCACTTCCAGACCTAGGAGGAGGACTAACAGACATGTTTTGTGTTGATTTTGCTGCAGTAGAATAAGCTGTGAAACTTGTTAATTTTATTCTTTTGTAGTAGTTAACATCCATTTTAGTCCTAATAATTTACTTTCTATTCAAGATACTTTTATGATGTGATTAGCAGTATATCTGATTATTCTTTTTGCTTTCCAACAACTTTCCAATTTACTGCAATTTCCATTTCTAGCAATTTATAGTTTTCTGCAATTTTCCTGCATTATTGTTTTTGTTGTCAACCCCTACACAAAATATTGACAACCTTCTATTACAGAGTATTATCAGGACTTAATTTTAGTTTTCATTATTGCAATAGTAAATAGAATTTAATTTTGCAACTGTAATTAGGTTTCCAATTCTGCAACTTTAACCAGGGTTTTAATTTTACAATTTAATCAGATTTTATTCTTGCAACTATATCTAAGGTTTAATTTATGTAATAATCAATTAGTCTTCATTATTGCAATTATATTAAAGTTCAATTTATGAAATTTAGAGGTAGAAGAGACCTAAAACCCCCACACAATCAGTTCTACCAATAAGACTTGTTGCTCCCAATTGACCTTAAATTATAGCCCTGTTCACTCCTTCTTTCATAGATAGCCTTGTACATTGCCCTAGATTGACAAATTCATTGAGAATTAATTATGTGCTTAATAATAGTGCATAATTTTGACACCGTTTCCAGGGAGAGTATTGTTAGAAGGTGTCAACAGTTCAATAGTTGTTAATTAGACTGAGTTGTAAAAATTTAGGGTAAAATTTGAATATAACAATTGGTTAAGTAACAATTATTGATTTATAATTTATGTCATTAAGGAGTAGGTATGAATGAGTAGGCCTAGGGATGAAGAAGGTAAAATTATCCAAATATATCCATGGCTTATTCTATTAAGAAGATCTTCATGCCTAAGGGGTGAATCACCTGTGTTTGAACTACTAGAAAAACTAAAATAAAAACCACCAGCTTCATCATCATCAGAATCTCCTCAGCAAGAAAAATTACTAGACTCATTATCAACAGAAGGTTTTGGACCTCTTGGGAAAGAAATTTGGATAGGTTTAACTATTTCTAAAGAACATGAAATTATGATAGAAAGAGGTAATCCAGATGGGTATGACTAGCATGGTGGTGTCCATAATGAAAATAATCAAGATGATCAAGATTTGCTCCAACATCCTAGAACATTTGAATATCCTATTATTTTGAATCCCACACAAAACTCTCCCATGAAAACAATCTCACATTCAGTGCTTCCAACATTCTGGGGTGTTGCATCTAAAGATCCTGATCAGTTCCTATTTGAGTTTAAAGTAGTGTGTCAAACCTATGATTATATAAATGATTATAAAAAACTCAAGGTTTTTCCTTCAACACTCAAGGACTCAACATTATGCTGGTTCATGAGCTTACAACCAGATTCCATCCAAACCTGGGATCAAATGGAGATTGTGTTTTTAGAAAAGTATCAAGAGTATTTTCGAGTAAGGAACAGGAAATATGAGTTGTTCAGAATTAAACAAGAAGATGATGAAACATTAGAAGATTACCTTGATAGATTTGTGTTTGTTTAAAGAAGGTGTGGACTATGAGAACCAAAATTGTGCAAAACCATTTTTCTAAGAGGATTACAAGATGAATCCAAAGAGGTATTAGATTTGATGGGAAATAGGGATGTAAGTACTTGTAATATGGATGAGATTGTGGATCTTTGTAGAAATTACTCTCGCACTAGGTAGAAAAGAAAGAAAAATATTACAAATGACACTGATGTGAAGGACCTAATAAAGGAAATTGCAAATTTTAAGACTGACATCCTGGTACAATTAAACACAACTTTGGGAGAAATGTCTACTAAAGCAAAAAACATAGAACCTTTAGCAATTTATTACCCAAGATGCAGGAATAAACATGCCTTACAGGAATGTCCTCTAAATAAAACATCCATTTCAGCCATTTGTAGTATTTTCTCAAAAGGAAATTTGACTGACAAATGTCATCTGCTACCACAACTAAAAATTGTCCTAGAAACTCAAATAGAAGAACTCAATTATGTGGGACCAATACAAGGGGGAAAATTTCAACAGTATCAAAATATCCCTCATTTTCCTAAAAATTGGGGAAAAAACCATGGAAACATGTCTTGGGGATAGTCAAAACCACCCCAACGTCCTTGGAATTATTCTCAATGGACAAATTCTCAAGAATGACCACAAATAGGTTGGAATAATCCATCCTAAAATAAAAACTAGAATAACCCATCATGGAATAAAAATAACCCACCATGGACTCAGAATCAAAGTAATCCATCTTGGATGCAAAATTAATAGCAGTGGGGTCAATAATACCAGTCCTATCCAAGGTAGCAAAGAAATCAAGGTCAAACTCAGAATTTGCTTCTTGCACCAAATAAATTTTTTCAAGGAAAACCAAATCAACAAATACAACAAGTGAAACAACTTCAATTACCATATAAACCTGTAATAAATCCAAATAACATAAGGCAGGCAGCTCCTACCTATATGGCTGATTCTAAAGGAAATTCAGATATGCAAATTTTGGATTGTAGCAACATATAACTACGTTCAGGGAAAGTTTTATGTGAACCTATTATAATTGAAGTGAAAGAAGATGAAATTCAAGAACCTATTGAACCAAGCAAATTTAAACCAACAACAAAAAAAGAAGAAGAAAAAATAGAACCATAGGCAGAACAATTACCTTCATCAGGGATAATTCCATACCCTGAGAGACTTAACACTATAGCAAAAAATTCTAAATCAGAGTTAGTGAAAGAACTCAAAAAATTAACCATATCACTGCCCTTATTGCAAGCCATTAAGGATATACCTATGATTAAAAGAACTATCTGATATTTGTGCAACAGAAGAGCAGGAAGAAAAAAGAAAGCATTTCCTAAAACTGTTCATGTTGAAGGAAATATAGTTGATCTCTTGTCAGGAAAACTAGTACCTCCAAAGTATAGTGACCCAGGAAGTCTAGTTATCATAGTGATCATAAGATCAGTATCAATATCAAATGTCTTATTTGATATAGGAGCTACAATAAATATCATGACCAATGATACAATGGAATAATTACAGCTCAAACATTTCAGCCCCACATTCACAGTTTTAGAAATGGTTGATAGGTCAGTTATAAAACTTGAAGGTATCATTGAATATGTCCCTATAGAAGTTTCTTCTTGGGAATACCCTATAGGTTTTTTTGTTTTACAGATAAGAAACTCAACACATGGCTATCCCATTATCCTAGGAAGACCTTGGATTTCAACTGCAGCAGCCTTTATAGACTGTAGATCTGGAAAAATGACAATTTCAAATGGTATTGACCTAAAACAGATTTCTCTATATCCTCCTACAAGACCTTTAAGAAATTTCATCGGTTAGTTATGGTTTCCTAACTCAGATGAATAACCAAAAGAGGTTATTTGCACACTAGCCACCTTGGTAGTAAGGGAACACACAAAAGACCTCCATGACATAGAAATTTTAGAAAATGAAATAGTCCTAATGAATGTTCTGCATGAACAAGGGTTAGAAGAGGAAGCAACCAATATCAATCAATTGTTAGTGAGATAAGAAGGTCAAAGTTATGAAGAAAGGCCATGTATACCATCACAGGAAACATCTGTTTCACTACCACATGGGTGGCACCATCACTTGATCTTCGCTTCTCATTGTTCCATACAGGATATGCTTCCATCAAAAATCAATGAGATAGAAACTTCTTATGTCCTCCCATCTCATAATTGTCCTCTTAATTCCATAGTCAACAATTGTGAAGAAGTAAATTCAATCCTTCCAAATACAAAACAAATAGAAGTCCAGCTAGGCAAATTTTTGAACATAAATAGCTAGCTTACTAGGGAAGAGGAAGAAAAATTGACAATTGTTTTACAGAAGCATATCCATGCTTTTGCTTTAGATTACAAAGATATGTTAGGGATTCACCTTGATGTATGTACTCATAGAATTTATACTGAAGATGTCAAGCCTATAAGACAGCCTTTGAGAAGACTGAATCCTGCCTTGAGGGATATTGTGAAAGAAATTGAAAAACTTCTAGAAGTAGGATTCATTTACCCAATTTTTGATAGCCGATGGGTCTCTCCATTGGTTATAGTGCCTAAGAAAAATAGAAAAATGAGAGTATGTATAGACTATAGAGAACTGAAAAAAGTGACATACAAAGATCATTTTCCATTGCCATTCATAGATCAGGTGTTAGATACTCTTGCTGGAAAGAAATATTTTTGTTTTCTTGATGGATTTAGTGGATATAATAAAATTTAGGTTGCACCTAAAGATCAAGAGAAAACAACCTTTACCTGTACATGGGGAACATTTTACTATAGGGTCTTACCTTCTGGTTTATGTAATGCCCCAGCAACATTTCAACGAGCAGTGTTAGCCATATTTTATGATCTGACTACCAACAATGTTGAAATGTATATAGATGATTTCATAGTCTATGGATATAATTTTGACTTTACATTAGAACACCTTGATAAAGTTTTAACTTGCTCTAAAAACTACCAGTTATCCTTAAATTCAGATAAATGTTTTATGATGACAGAGGAAGGAATAGTTCTTGGTCATAAATCTCTCCTCAAGGGATCTAGGTTGATCCAAAGAAGGTGAAAATTATCAAGAACCTTCTCCCTCCTAAAAATTAGACTGATGTTAGAAGCTTCCTAGTACACATTGGTTTTTACCACAGGTTTATTCCCAGCTTTAGAACAATAGGCCATCCCATAGTTGCCCTATTGACTAAAGATTATGAATTCTCCTGGGCTGCACAGTGTGAGGAATCATTTGAAGCTCTGAAATAAAAATTAGTAACTCCACCTGTGTTAAGAGGACCTAACTGGACATTACCATTCCACATACAGAATTATCCTTCCAATACTATAATTGGATTAGCATTGGGACAAATCAATAATGGTGAACACTATGCTATCTAGTACATTAGCAAGAACTTGACAGGAGCTGAAAAAAATTATACCACAACTGATAAATAATTCTTGGTAATAGTCTATACCATCAATAAATTTAGGCATTACATCATATGATATCAAATATTCATTCACACAGATCACACAACCATTAAATATTTGATGAATAATCCTATGGTGAGTGCAAGGATTATCCATTGGTTATTGTTGTTGTAGGAATTTGATATCACAATAATCAATAAACTAGGAAAAGCTAATGTTGTAGCAGATTTTTTGTCTAGGTTGTAGAACATAGAGGAAGGGGAATTATTGGAGGACACTTTTCCTGATGAAAAATTATTTGCTATATCTGTCCAATCACCTTGATTTGCAAATATAGCCAGCTTTTTGGTCACAGGGAAAGTTCCCCCACATTTTACTTCCAAACAAATAAAACAATTGATCAAATAGAACTCTTCTTTTGAATGGATTCAAGGTATGTTTTTCAATAGTAGTCCTGACCATGTGTTACGTAGGTGCATCCAAAAGGATGAGGTGTATGATATCCTTAGGGCTTGTCATGATGAACCCTCCGTTGGAAACTATTTTGTAAAAAGCACAATTAGGAAAATTTTAGAAAAAAGATATTATTGGCCATCTCTTCACAAGGATGTGAAAAAGTACATCAGGCATTGTGATGCATGCCAAATAATAGGGAAACCCACTCACACAAATGAAATGCCACTATAGCCTCAAGTGGTTTTAGAACCATTTGAGAGGTGGGGGCTTGATTTTGTGGGAACTATTGATCCACCTTCTCAAGGAAAGGTGCATATTATGGTATGCACTGATTACCTGACAAAGTGGGTAGAGGTGCATTCTTTCAAACATGCTCATGAAGAGAAGGTCGTTGATTTCTTGTATAACAAAAAATTTTAGAGATTTGGAGCTCCATAGTCTATCACCACAGACCAAGGACCCCAATTTGCATCTAAAGTTATTGAGGCTTTTACAGAGTTGTATGAAATCAAACATAGGAAATCATCACCTTACCACCCATAAGCAAATGGCCAAGTTGAGGTAACAAATAGAGAATTGGAACGGATCTTGACGAAAACAATAGTTGTTCATAGGAGAAACTGGCTAGATAAATTACTTGAAGCACTTTGGGATTACAATACTACTTGGAAATCCATTACTAGATTCAGACCTTATGAACTGGTTTTTGGTAAAAAGCCCCTCCTACCTATTAAATTTGAGCTACTAACATTGCGCACAACACTGAAAATTGAAATTGAATTGTCAAAGGCATAGGTGGATAGGATTCTACAGCTGAATGCATTGGATGAACTTCGGTTGGATGCTTTACACCAAACTGAAGTAATTTAGGAGCAAAGGAAGCTGTGTAATGATGGCCACCTGAAACAGAGAAAATTTTAGCAAGGAGATTGGGCTTTGTTATTTGATTCTCGCTATGTGGACTTCCTTGGAAAACTAAGGACTAGATGGCTTGGACCATACCAGATTGAAGAAGTATTTGACAACAGAGAACCTTGCCTCTTTCCCATTGATGATTCATGGAGAAAGTTGGTAGTGAATGGACATCGCATTCAAGTTTACCATACACCTATGACTAAGGATAAGTTCTTGCAACTTGATCGCTTGGATGCACAATAGGTAGAAGAGATTCCCTCTTCCACCATAATTGCCACAAATTGAGCATAATCATGGATTTCAAGAAAACAAAAAAATACAGAAAAAAATCAAAAAATAAAAATATGAATAAATTCTAGTTGTGAATTTCTTCATAGGCATAATCAGAATATAAAAAAAAAAAAGAGGGAGAAAAGGAGAGGTAAAAAAAAAAAAAAAAGAGAAAAATGAATAACTCAGTAGTACAAACCTTTTTCTAAGGCACTACTGAGTTGGTATGCATGAAAACCAATTTTATGGCATGCATAACCTTGAAAATTTTTGAGTCACCATTGTACAAATTCACCAACTAAATTTATTTTTGAAGTATTACAGTAAGCCTCAGTAGAGAATTAACAAAAGTAGTCATCTTTCAAAAACTTGCATTAACTTGTTTTAACTAGGTATATGTTTCTTGCACTTTTCTCATTGTAAATATTTGATATATAGTATATGACAATTAACTATTAATATAAAATTTTTCATAAGAGTTGGCATAAGCAATACATGTTTTAAAAGAAGAATATTGGTTTTTGTTGTATCTTCAGAATGACTACTGCATTATATCTTTAGAATGAAGCTTTGTCTTCGGATTAAAATTTGTCTTTGGAATGACAAGTCCAACCTTGTCTTTGGATTGAAAATTATCTTCAAAATGACAAGTCCATCATTGTATTCGGAATAACAAGTCTAGCCTTGTCTTCGGATTGAAAACTATCTTTGAAATGACAAGTCCTGCTTTATCTTTGGAGTGAACCTTTGTATTTGGAATAAAAATTATCTTTAGAATGAAATTTAATCTTCGAAATGAGCACTTAATGTTATGTTTCCACGTGGCATCCAAGGAGGGAGAAAATACACGATCAATAAAATTTTTAACTCCATGTGATCATTGACACATGTCAACTAGTTCACGGTGAGATTTTTCTCATCTCGAGAAAGTACGAAATCATAGGTAACATAACTAATAATGTTCCACCACCGTTCGTTGCTAATAACCATACATGTAGGAAAATCACATGCAGATCATATGAGCTAAGGAGATTTGATGGCAAGGACATCTGTCCAATGATTTATGGATAGGTGTCCAAGTCAAAAATAGGGAAGCATACCACTCTTCATTTTGAAGATGTAATCACTGATGCAACATGATTACAAGAATTTATTTCCGAAGAAGAACAGAACATTGCAAATCTAAAGAGAAAACACTATAATTCTATAGAAACCAGAAACCAGTGACCTAGTGGATGGCTGTAGAAGCAGAGGTGGGTAGTATTTTTAGCATCGCAAGAACAAAAAATGGTACGAAAGATAAAAATGGAACTAGCAGATACTACCATCCTTTGAGAGATTCTAGAAGTGTTGCAAATTTTTGAAGACAGAAGGTTTATGCCATTTTTAGACAAATTCGATGGAAGCTCCAAATATTTGGCTATCGAATTTTCCTGCACATTCAAAAACAATGGGGTGCACATCAACGACATGAAAATTGAAGTAACCCCTAAAGTTCTTAGTCAAATTATTGAACATCCATTAGAGGGTCTTCAAATTTCTCAAACTGGCAAGAATACACTAGCAAACATAGTTAGTCAATTTCTAGAAGAAGATGATAAAGAACCAGAATACTTGATAAATAACATATGTAAGGGTGTAAAGAGGACCAGCTTGAAAAAACCCTGGGATGAAGTAGCCACATGGGTAATCAAGTTTTTAACTTGTGAAGGGCAATATGTAGTTTTATTAGGGCATCATTTTAAAAATTTTGAACCACCTTAGACATGGTAGGCAATAGTCTGAGGTTAGAGTAAATCTTCCCCTATATCTACAATAGGAGCTACAAAACATGGCAAAATGCTATTAGGAGGGAAAAGGGAGCCCTCGCCATAATGGTCTTATCAAATTGGTCTACAAGCATCATTTCATAGGAAACCTAAGATGCTTTGATAGGTTTTACTCTGCTATGAATGATGTAGTCTTTGGAAAAGAGGATGAGAAGGAAGAAGACACAAATGTTGCTGTAGAGGAGGAAACAAATGCTACTATAGAGGAGGAAATAGATGCTACTATAGATATTGTTACAAAAGAAACAAAGTACCTTTCCCCAAAACCTTCAACCCCACAAACTAAGAGAGGATCTGGAACTGATAACAGAAAAGGAAAATAGAAGAGGGTCCATTTTTTTGAGAATATTGTTGATCTAACAGAATAGGGGAGTGAAGTTCCCAGCAAAACTAGAGAAGAGACAGAAGTGGAAGCAGAGGAAATTCTACCAGAACCTAATACAATTCCTACAGCCCCTGTTGACACAATAAAATAGAGAAAGAAGAGAACGTATACATCAGGAACCAAGAGGTCTACAAGACTCCACCTAAAAGAAATAGAAAAATAGACGATTGAAGAGAAAAAAAACCAAGGAAGTCCTGATGTCACAGAAATACAACTAGCCACTATAAATACCACCTTAGAGGATTTTTCAAAATTTCCTGAACAGTTGGTTGAGGAAGAGTCTGGACAAGACAAATTTGAAATTGATACAAACTTGGATGCAATAATAAATAACCTTATGGAACCTTCTGAATAGGACCGAATAGTTGAAACAAAAAGTGAGATAATGGTTGAGCAACAAACTACAGATAATTTGTCTACATCAGATTCTAAATCAGAAGAGAAGGTGGACATTGTAGAACAATTGAGAGTAGTCAAGAGTGTGATTAAAACACAAACCATATGGGTTGAGGATAAGGAAAATATCATTGAAAAACATGAAAAAGAATTGCAGAGTTGCAGTAGGAAGTGGATGAACTAAAGAGCAGACTATTACAATTTGAAAAATAGTCAACTACAGTAGATAATGAGGAAGATTTGGCTCAATTACTACTTGGATTATCTACGAAAGATAATTCTTCTTCCTTGATAGATGTATCTTTGGATGAATACACAAGAGCTCATTTTGAAGCAGTGCCCTTCCATTCCAAAGCAACACCTTCTCAATTCGAAGACACTCCAGAATCGAACAAGAGACCAAAAAAGAATATCTGTGGAGAGTCATAGTAGTTATGTCTGCAAGAAATACCAGCATAAGAGCATTTTGAATAGTAAAATTTAAATAATCAAGTAAGTGCTCCTCTGAATAATATTTCTATAGAAGTAGGGATACAAGTAGAATTGCTGTCAGATGTCCAACTAGTAGAAGTAGCAAAAAAAGGATATAAGTAGAATTGGTATCAGATGTCCAACCAGTAGAAGTGGCAGTAAAAGGTGTACAGGTGGAACTGTTGCCTAAGTTTCAACCTATAATTAGACCACCCAATACTGTATACCTGGAGCAGTACAATACAGACATTGCTAACTGGATGATCAAATATGAAAAGATTGCTACATAGGTTGAGAAATTGAAACTGGTAGAAAAATAGTTGTAGACAAAGGACACAAAAATCAGTGCATTGAATGAAAAAGTAACTAACCTGTGTCAATTTGCTAAATTTTTGGTTCAATTTAGAAGACCTGCTAGGTTTTATAGTCTCATTCTGAAGGAGATATATTTGAGATGGCAGGTTATGAGAATTAGCTCGGGTCTCCCCTATAAAATGGAAAAAGCTGAAGAGTTTTTGGAAGCTTACTTCAACAGTCCTACAGAGCAGAAAAACTTACTATGTGAGTTATTTCTGCATAGATTTTTCATTCTAGAGGATGTATATTTCCACCCCCAGATTTGCATAGGAGATGTGCAATTGAGATTTTTTATGTCTACCTTACAAAATCAATTTTATTGGGACCAAGAAAAAAGGCAAAATAAGGAAATTGAATTAAGAACTGAATTGTTAGTTAGAGCAATTCAGCCAAATCATCCAATTATCACTAGACAACATTTTCTCATGATGAACAGGGACGATATCAAAAGGATGTATTTGAGAAATTAGAGGGACTGTGTAACTAAATTCCAAATTTTTTGTAATGACAATTTTCTTCCAGCATTATCACATTGCAAAAATAGATGGAAAAACTTTCCATGTCTTTACAGAAAAGGGAGCCTATCTCCCCCATTAATCTGGAATGGTCTAGAAGAAGAGCAGAAGGGGTAATACAACTTATTGAAATTATGTAGCATAACTGGGTAGGTCTCAGATTTAGGCCTCCAACCATCATTACTCTAGTTCCTTACTATTTTGAAGAGGATCCTCAACCAGATGAGTAGTTTGAAAATTGGCTCAGAAACCTTCAAGAGAACAGAGGATACTATATAGAAAAAAAATTATTATACAGATCATGGAACTTGAATATGGGTATCTATGATTCTATAGCCCAACAGAATGCATGAGGACATGCATTAATATAAGTTGGGGGGGAAATGATGAGGCCTATAAATGCCTCCATCATAGCATGTTTTCAACAACTAAAACTTACCTAAAACTCTATGATTTACTTTATATACTAGTTAAGTTGATCTAATATGTTGTGTATTAATTTTTTGCATGATTGATGTGTTTGAAATATTATATGCTGATTTTTACAATTTTTGTGTAGTTTTATTTCACTTTGCCATGACCTGTGACATAAGGGATATGATTAGGCTGATAGAAACACTTTACTATTATTATTTTGATGTTTCTCAAGCATTAATTTCTTTGAATTTAGCAAATAGTGAAAAGAAATGTTACTTTGCAACAAAAACTAGTTTTCCTATGTAAATTCTAGCCAACTACTAATGAATGGCAAGGCATGGAATTCACACATGAAGAGGAATTAAGGCTATTGCAATCTGATCCTGAGGACTAATCCACCTAAGAAATGCAGCTGAAATTAATTAAAGAGTACATAGTTGGTCATTTTGAAGATCTTCGAATTGAGAAATACAATCATTTCAAATTGAGCGAATATCTTCGGATTGAGCCACTTAGCTCCGGATTGAGAACATAAAGCACTTTTTGACCTGTTGACTAATTTTTGATGATGGAAAAATGGAAAGAAGGTTTAGGAGGTTAAAGGAAAATATCTCCCATCTAACTTTGTCATCCTTGTTGTCCAAAGCCATAATTTATGGAAAAGATCCTCTTCTAGGATAAACCTAGGGAATACTACAGAATAACAGGAATTTATTTGCAGAGTATATTTTTTGTTGTAATTATATTTTAGGCATCTATAAAATATAGTTCTCGTCCAGGTTGAGCTAATAATAATAACAGTAGAAATAGTAGTAGAGAAAATATATATAGAGAATAAGCGAGAAAAGTTAGACTGTTATAGTTTTGTAATAGGTTTTAGCAGCAAATTTGTAATCATGATCTGAATCAATAAAGTACAAGTTTTCTATTCATTCTATTATGTTTAAGTGTGAGTAATATTTAGAGAGAGAAGAACTCATACCTTATTTTGTAAAATGAGTCTAGCCACTTCTAGACCTAGGAGGAGGACAAACAGATAGGTTTTGTTCTGATTTTGCTGCAATAGAATAAGCTGTGAAACTTGTCAATTTCATTTTTTTGTAGTAGTTAACATCCATTTCAGTATTAATAATTTATTTTATATTCAAGATAATTTTTTGATGTGATTAGTAGTATATCTGATTAGTCTTTTTGCTTTCCAACAACTTTTCAATTTACTACAATTTCCATTTCCAACAATTTACAGTTTTTTGTAATTTTCCTGCATTATTGTTTTTTTTGTCAACCCCTACACAGAAGATTGACAACCTTCTATTACAGAGTATTTATAGGACTTAATTTTAGTTTTAATTATTGCAAGATTAATAGACTTTCATTTTGCAACTGTAATTAGGTTTCCAATTCTGTAATTGTAACTAGGGTTTTAATTCTGCAATTTAATCAGATTTCATTCTTGCAACTGTAACTAAGGTTTTATTTCTATAATCAACAATTAGTCTTCATTCTTGCAATTATATTAAACTTCAATTTATGCAATTTAGAGGTAGAATAGATCTAAAAACCCCACACAATTAGTTCCACCAATAAGACTTGCTTATCCCAATTGACCTTAAATTATAGCCTTGTTCACTCCTTCTTTTGTAGATAGCCTTGTACACTGCCCTGGATTGACAAATTCATTGATAATTAATGATGTGCTTAATGAAAACATATCATATCATGTATTTCTATTTCATAGATATGATATTCCATCATTTGTTATTAAGGTTGTTTTTGTGGTGAATATGAAGGACCATTATATGAATTCTTTGTAGAAATAAGTGCATTGTTCATAAATTGATCTCTCAAATAATTAGTTTCTTCTTCCTATTGAAGCATGTTCGCCAATTTATCAAAGGACACCTTCATATTTGATACATATAAATATGTAATAAACACTAAAAAATAATTTGGTAAGGCTTTAAGTATGGTGGATACTAGGAGCCTATCTTCTACTATTTCCCCCATGGAATTCAATATTGCTTTCAATTATATAACTTTACAAAGAAATTATTCAATGTTTTATGCATATTGAACTCTCAACTTGTAGAGTTAATATTTAAAGTGATTTTTTTTTTCTTTTTAAAAGTTATAAAGCATGTTCCATGTCTCCTTAGATATCTATGTTTCATAAAAGTATGATTGAATAACATAGGATATCATGTGTTTTGGTATCTATAACATCAAACTATAGTTGATCCTCTTCACTCTCTTTAGACTGATTGATTTCTCTAGTGATAATATTCTAAAGTTTCTTAACCACTAGGATGATCCTTTTGACTACCGAATGGTCCCCCTTTCAATATACCACTATCCAATATATCAAACATATCTATATAATTACCCTTCCTATATACTTATTGATACATGTAAGAAGCTAGTCCTCTTGATATACATGGTCAAATATGAGATATCCTTAAGTAAAATAAAATCATATGAGGTACCAATTTAGTATAGAAAGATATTCAACCTATAAATGATACTTGCTTAAAGATAAATCTTTGTATGTGGGCATAATTTCTCTATATACTCAAAATATCTCAATTTTAAGATTTATGTCTACTAATAATGACAAATATGATACAAAATGAAGTTAAATAATACAAAACATTATTTTATTATATCTCCTTTATTATTTAAGGGATCAATGCCCAAACATTATTATCACAATTTTATTAGGCTATAGACACAATTGCTTAGCATGATAGCTTTACCTGTAAATACAAGTTAAATGTATCTATGATATTGAATGTTATGTGTATGCTTAAGCACATTTTACAAAGTATATAAAAAAATATTGAAGAAATTAGTTTGAAAATTTTTGAAGGTTTTGATGACCATAAAAATGCACCATTTTTATTACAAAAGAATAATTTTTCTGCCCCTTGATTTTTCAAACATATTTACTATAGTTAATTTTGTATTTCTTTATCCAAGAAATGCTATAACATATTTTAAAGTTTAAAATAATAATAATATTCATAATTTCAGTAGATGTAAAACTTATCTTTATGTGATTTGAAATTTGCTTTAAAAATTTTAACTTTGGTTTAGATTGCCAATTCCCCTAGTTGATGCTTCAAGAATAAAAAGGGAAAATAATACCTTTAACAATTTTAAGAATTAAGCAACTTATATAAAATGCTAGAGAATTAAACCTAAGATAAATAATTATTTTAATAATAAGTTCTTATGAATTACTAGATCTAGGGCATTCTTTTTAAAATGAACCATATTTAAGGAGCCATACCTCTGGATAGAGTTGTCTAGTTTATATTATTCTTATGCCATTTTATGTGGAATTTAAAAATGTTTGAAATGAGTAGACATTCAAATAAATATAGGAAGTATTGATGGATATATGACCATGTTATGAAAACCATTTGAAACTAGAGCAATATTAGGGAAATGTTTTCTTGAAAAAAGTCTATTTTAGGAGTCATTTCGTTGTGAAGGGTTATCTAATTCAACTAATTATTGGGCTAATTTATGTAGAATTTTAAGAAGTTTAAAATTAATGGTCATGTGAAATAATCCAAGGGATTTTGAGGTAGATATCAACCTATGAATTCAACCATCTACAACAACAAAAATAATATTTTTGTTAATTTATAGAAAACAAAATTAGAAATACCTATCAACTAGGGTTTGGATAATGGGAGGAGCAATAAAGGGCTAGGCAACTAGAAAGTCAAGACATCCTCTTAGGGTATAGAATTTTTCAACTAAGTTTCTTTTTCCCCATCATTATCTTAAAATTTTTTGCATGTAATATTTTTAGGTTTATTTTCAAATAATATGACTACTATGGGATATATTTGTAAATTTTAGTAAATTTTAAGATATAGTTTACTTCTCATGGATCAATTTATATCTACATAATTAAAATAATCCCTAATAGTAGATGTTAATGAGTATCTCATAAATAAGTTATCCTTTTTTTATAAAGATAAGGTAATTTTTGGTAAATTTAATTGATCTTGGCCATGGGATTTAACCTTAAGAAAATGGATTGACAGGAATTGAAATTATCCAAGAGCTAGTTTATCATTTCTTGCCAATTGTTCCTTCCTAGAATTTTTTTAATTAAATGGAGGAAATGAATAGAATCCTAAAATGATTCATTGGTTTATGGGAATAATATGATTCTTCCTTACCCATTGGTATGAAGGCTTTGTACCTTGTATCATAAATCTATCACTAGTACCTGTTTCGGTTAGGATAAATTGGTTACCCATTGAATTATAGAAAATAGATACCTTCAAATCAATAAGAAAAACTCTAGGAAATTATCATGAAATTATAGTATATGGATACCTTCAAATAAATAAGCAAAAATCTATGAAATTATATTAAAATTATAGAAACTACAAAAGATATTCTTAGCTATTTGTGCTCAAATATTGGCCATAATTGATATAAGTAAACCTTTTATAGAGTCAATTATTCTTAAGTATGGGTGTTAGTTGTTGATACAAATTATAGACTATCGAAATATATCTTTTATATGTATAATATATCATGAGGTGGTGAATATTGTGAGATCATGTCCTAAGAATATTCTAACTTAAAATTATGTAAAAAACCACAAAGAAAAACCTTACAAATGGATATGGATGAAGATGGTTTTTAACTTACAAAAAATAGTTATAGATAGTTAAAAGTAAATAAATAGTGAAGACCATTAATGAAGGATATTGGAAGAATTACCCATTCCTTTGAGGTTTTTTCCTATGAATAAAAATTAGATCAAACCTTAGAGGACATAGTACAAAAATATTAGAATATTAATAAGCGACTATCTATTTAGTATAGTTTTAATTTAGAGATGAAAATTCTTGTTAAACCTAAGGAATCTATCTCATCATATTTTTAGACATGAATGAGCAATAATCATCACACATGAGATTCAAGATATATACTAGGAACCCTAAAGGGGAATAAACCCAATATCCAAAAGGGCTATTTTTTTTATTATCATTAATTACCTCAAGTATAGTTGTATGAAGAGAATTCACAATCCCTTATGACACATCCATCATCATACAAGAATAGGAACCCTTATTTTTCTATGTTCTCAAATATATGAATAATTCCATTAATCCATATCATGTAATTATGATAAAACATCAAAATTCTCTTGGGTAAACTCTGCGTTCACCCTCTAAAGAATATCTTTCTCCCTATATCCAAGATCAAGGAAATATCTTCTCCTTAAATTTTATGTATCCCTACTTCGATATAGCAATGCACAATACAACTCATTCAAGAGGGATCCATAATACTCCCAATGAATTCCCTATTTAAGCATATTATGCAAGAGATAACATTCTTCCTCTTAAGTAGGTACCCGTCAGTCACAAATACATCTTAGCATAATTTTATATTTTCAAACAATAATTAATCACCATACATTATATTGTCCACTAATATATTTCTCTTTCCAAGAAATACACTCTTATTACTAATGAATTCTTCCATGCAATATATAGCATAATTCATTCAATCCAATCAAAGAAAGTAAACCACTAGTGCTAATTATTTTACCCATTCTAGCATAGATAAGTTTCTAATCTAGCCCCTATCAATGAGGGTAACTCATATATCCTTATTATTTACCCAAGTATAGATGAATAATTTAAACTAACCTTTATCCAAAAATAAATAACTCATTAAATCTATCTTTATCAAATCATAGATGCATGTATTGATCTATCCTTCCAATACATAGGTTAATCATTCACTCAATTCTTATACTACACATAGAATCATCAATTAATATATTCTATCCAAACATAGATTATTATTCCAATATATTATTTTTTAAACATTTATTGTTTTTTCAATCTAATCATTCAAATAAACATAGATTATTCAATTAATCTATCCATCCATAAAAACAATTTTTTTACTAAATCCTATAGCAATGCAAATTGAATTAGTCCTCTAATTTATTAATTGCAAATTTGATTTAACATATTAAACCAGAGGCTCTTCAAAATACCATCTAAGTAAAACTCTCCTTTAAATAAAACCATGTTTATTTATTTCCATAATTAAACACAAACAAGTCATTTAATCTATCATTCATAGTCAGACCTTTAAGTCTTCAAAATATGAACCAAGATAAAGTTCATTCTTTCCTTATCATTTTCCTAATTGGCATACTATTGGATGTTCCATACTCTTTTAGATGATTATTTATTCTAAAAAATTCAAACTAAGGAAAGTCCATTTTCAATTTTCATAGTTCACTCTCAAATTCTCCACGAGTTTGATCTATAGTCCTTTCATAAATCCTCCATAAGAATGATTCATAGTTTCTATCTAGTTTTCACCAAAAATTATTCCATGAATGCATTCTAGTTTTTCCTTAAGGCCTTATAACCCTATCAAAAAATTTCTAAATATTTACTCTGGAATGCATACAAAACGTTTCTCTTTAGTTTTAAAACTTTTTCTAAGATTTGATCTTTAGATCACACATTTTTTTCACCAAAGTTTTTCCAAGAGAAAACCAATATTTCCTACTAATAGATCTATGGAAGCACTCCTCATCTTCACAACTTGTTATCATTAATGAATAGATTTCCCTTGGAAATTCGACTAAATTAATTCTAAAACACCCATATTCAAAGGCTCATACTACAATATTAAATGCTATCATAAACACCCCCAAAGTGTGCTTGGTCGAATGGTAATCTTACTTTTAACCACAATTAATCAAAATAATACAACCTTGGTCAAATCATCAATAGATAACTTCCAATATAATTTTGGTCAGCAACCACAGTCAGACGATCCTAATCCCTGCAACTAGGCCTCGTCACCAAGGCTTTCATGAGCACCTTCACGTGGTCATTCTCACTAGGTAAGGCTTCTATTATATAAAATTTCCACATGATTTAATAGGAAGCATGTTCCTAAATCAGTAAATGTACTTTGTAGGCCACCCAAATATAATCTAACAATAACCAACTCAAATTGCATGATCTTAGAGAAAAGAAGATACCAAACTTAGGTCATGTTGCAGGTAATCAAAGTAGGGCATAATGTTTGAGTGACTTAGCTACTCTAAGTGTCATATGCATTTTCATATCATATTTGAAAGCACGAGATTCCAGGCAAAGGAAACATTAATTGCGATGCAACCAAAATCAAATGCGCTTAAGTCCTAGAAATGTAAATTGCATGAAATGAAAGAAATGCATTGGAAGAGACACAAGCAAATGGAGAAAACATAGCCCTTTCATTAAAATTTCTTGATCTCTGTTACAATGACGCCTCCTCCCTTTTTAGGGGCTAGGAGCACTAAAAGAATTTGATTACAATCACTTAATGTTCCTCTTTCCACATGCCCACGATTGAAATGGATGGGCCAAGATGATGTCATCGCTGATGTCGATGAGTTCTTCACCTCTGCTGCTTCTCCTGTGAACAAAGAAACAACCAAGATGTCAGTAGCACCTGCCACAAATGGAAAGTGTTTGTTCTCTAAAATTAACGAAATATGCATGTAAACATTTGCCTGAAATAGTAAATACAGTGAGTCCAAATGGCTTGAAATATTGATAGAAGACAAAAAAAGTTACCAGAAGGCCATTGCCACTAAGATAGTTGGCCAATCTGCCTTCAACTAGAATTCGTCCCTGGGCAGGACAAATTCTGACTGCAATTCGTCCCTGGGTGGGACAAATTATTCTGTGTTGAAGAAGCCGACCTGTTGCTGCTCCAATGTCGATTCTCAAGACCTGCAAAATGCCTACAAACAAGGGGGTTATGTAATTGGGGCCATTTTGGGATGACCCAGATGGTCGGATTCTCCCAATTTGGCCTCTACCCTCAGGAATTTGATCTCGCCGCCTGCAAGTTAGTGAAACAACAAAGCGACACAAAACATACTAGAATCTGATCAAAAGTTATGAACTTGCAGCTATGAGTTAACCAAACATGATAACACAAAATGCAACCTGAAAAAGTAATCTAGAATGCTCTAAAACTTAGAAAGTGCGGGGGTTCCCAAGTGGGCCTCCCACCGTTGGCACTTGATTTCGACGCCAATCCACTAGGGATGGGCCCAAAACCTCTTAGGATTGGGGGGTCGGTGAATTGGTTGGTTCAGGTGTCCATGTGTTGGATTTGGGTCAGGTTCAAGCTTCCAAAAGCCACCCAACAACCTCCCTTGCAAAAGAGATTGGTGGATGCGAGAAGGTGAACCAAAAGGGATGCAAGTGGGTCTTCAACTAGGCAGCACTTTGTTGCTTGAAATCTCCTTCAACCTATATTTTTGGGTGAGAAAAGTCCCACCTTTTATAGACCCATGGGGTCTCTTTTGAGATGGAAGCACAAATGCCATGTGTTGGTCATAGGTGCCATGTGGCAGTCATGTCTTCCCATGAGGGAGGGGAGTCCTCCATTGACTTGGGCTTTCATAATCGCCCTTGTGACGGTCCTCTAACGGCCTATCTGTCCACCCACACACGCGTGCGAGGCAGGAGTCATCAACTGACTGTCATGGGCTGCCACTTGGCACCATTCTTCTTTTTGCCCATTAAACTCAGAATTTGTCCTACCTAGGGATGAATTCAGAATTCGTCCCTGGGTGAGACGAATTCCAGTTAGTATTCGTCCCTGGGTGAGACGAATAGTGAGCAAAGTGTCCAAATGTGCCAAATTGCTTCCTGACCTTACAAAATTGCTATGAAAGTGGTTAAGACCACTGTTTGACCTCTGAGGACTGCCCTGGGGGCTGTGTTTGTCAAAGTGATCAGTTTTTGCAGTCACGTAATCGGATTGGTGCTGTTTTGGTGTCTACAATATTTGTTACCCACATAATACATGTGGGATAAATATTTGGTTACAAACAAAACCTATAATTCTTGAGCTCATCCAAATGTAACACAGACACCATGGTAGCTCAGGGTTGGGTATATATGGCTCCAAACCTCCCTAAAACCTCCTAAAATATGGTATTTTATGGTGAATTAAATATTTTATAGATGCAAGTTACAACACAAGTCCCTAAACTGAAATACATATGAATAGATTCTAACAGGGTAGTTTGATAGCTATGCAAGCATTATTTAAGGGTCAAAAGCAAGAGGTATTCACCAAGATGCCAATTAAATCTAGCAAAAATCAATTGACTAGTTAGAATCAACATCTAGGAGCAATATAATTTTAATTCAAAATTATATTTATATGGATAATATTTTCTAATATCAAGCATCTCAAGAACATCAATGAAACACTACATAAAGCATTACTTTTTTTAGATTACCTTTGATCGAGAGAGGTAGAACACAATTAATTTCATCATTTTGAAACATATATCTAGTGAAATACTTCTGATATCTAGTTCCTACATGCTTACTCTAATATCCATAGACTCCTTTTCCATGCATCTCATTATTATTATTTTTTTAACTAAGATAAAACCATTGAAATATTACTAGTTGATTATAGTTGCTACTCAATAGAGATTGAATTACACATATGATTTTTAATTGTGATTTAAATCCATGTTACATGCATTAAAAAATGGTTTTAATGAAGACTCAAGGTGAATAAATCCATAGGAAAAGAAGGTATCATTTATTTTCTTTTCAATATGCCTTGAACATATAGCTCTTCCAAAGCTTTCTAGTGCATCTTGAAAAGAACACCATTGATAGTATGTCATTTTATTCTATGGATAACCAATATATTTAGATTTGTTCCTTATTTCCCCAATTCGACCTTTGGATTCTTTTCCAATTTATTGCCCCTGGTGTAATTAGTGATGGTGAGTTCTCTCCTCCTCCTCCACTATTCACCAACTCCATCATCACACAGAAATATAAAAATAATTGAAATCAACCATCACTTTCCTCAAATATTTCCAAGAAACTTGTCTTGATATCATCGCCATAATTTAAAATATAAACTATTATAATTAGCATTGAATCATGTTTATATGAGCAATATAAACAACTCAAACATAAGATTGCCAAAACTTCAATCAAGCATACCTCCTTTGTAATAGTCTTAAGCACCCAAATTCATCATAATGATATAATGAACAACCTTCTAACAACTTTATTTTTCTTTCATTTTTTTCCTTTAAAGAAATATCCATTCCTAAACACAAGAAATTCCACTTCAATTGACATTATATAATAAGGAATCATAACCAATAAAAATTATCCATCAAAATATACTATTGACAACATATATTATTCCATTCTTAATGCAGTCTATGATGTGCAAGTATATATAAACAACAATCATCCATGTTGCTTGACTCATTAAATAATTGAATCATCATGTGCATAGGTTTTACAATGGAGGTTCATGAGTTATTTAACTTAATTTTTATCTAGAGGGATAAATATTATAAATGTTACCTATACAAAAAAATAAAAAATATATTTTTATTAAACTTTTACAATAAAATTAATTTAAATATTTATAAATACTCATATAAATAATTTTTACTTCATTTTTGTTTTTGAATTTGGTTAGTGTGAGAAACCTTTATGATTTATTCTTAGGATTGGGTATCCCCATCCTACGATGACCTCTCATAAGGGCAGATATAAGCTTATTAATAGGATATGTAGTACATAGTCACACACATATATGCATAGCATAGTTTGAACCTTGGACCTCTTGAAGAAGAGTCAAAGCCCAAATCATTGTATTATACCCTTGAGACTAAAATCTTGGGTAGAGAGAAAACCTCTAGAGACGCTCTTAGGTGGCCATTAATTCCATTTCATCCAGGTATACTACTATCTAGAGGGAAGCCACAAGAGTTTTTTTATGTTCTCAAATATAGTACATGGGGTGATTCAAACATTGGATCTCTCATTTATTCATATTGGGGTCATGTATAAAATGCTAACTATACTTTAAAGACACATTAGGGGTGCTTCAAACATTGAACCACCCATTTACTAGTGTCAAGACCATATATCAAGAAACCAACTATGATACAATGGTAGACTTCAATTAAATTTTTATTTATGAAGTTTTTATTTATGTTGTCTTGGATATATAAAATAAAATTAATTATCATGTTTTAAAACTAGAACCATTTTTACTCATGAGGGATACCATAGTGGTAATTCCTTGGGTTTTCATAAAATAAATTCAAGTTTAAACCTTAGTATGAGGGGCTGATACACCTCATAAGAACCCGTGTAATCTTATATTTTTCATCAAGTGACTTTAACTCAATCACTTAGATTCCTCAATATTTAAAGAGAAGACCAAGGTTTAAATATTGACAAGCAACATATGGATAATATCTATATTTTGTTGTAATACCACTATGTGGTGATGATGTAATATGGGTAGACCCATTCATATAACTAATTTTTCTAGCTAATAAATTCAATTTTAAAAAAAATATTAGAGAAACATAATCAACATATTAGGTATATCTCATTTTAAAAATAAACTAGCAACTCAAGACCAAATGTGGAACATAAAGATATGATATCCAATGTTCTTACACACCAATAAGCTTTTAATAATAATAAATAAGATCAAATGATAAATATTATTTGAAGAAGAGCCTCAAGATCAAATGTGAAATATAAAGATATGATTTTCAATGTTCTTAAACACCAATAGGCTTTTAGTAACAATAAATAAGATCAAAGGATAAATATTATTTGTGACATGATGTTATAGATTAAACCAACACATTATTAAGTCATAATATAGTGCATGGATCATCCTCTAAGATGAAAAATATCATAAATGAGTCAAAATATAACATGATATTTTTCAATATTATAATTGTTGGTTGTAACTAATATGTTAATGATTGTTTTTTTAATGTTAACTTTGAATGATAACCATGAAGGGAAGACATTATTTAACATATATAATTATTTATAACATTTTCATAACAATATGATCATGTTGTGTAATGAATGACATGACCTTTGAACATTTTTTTTAAGTTAATCCATTGAAGGTACATACATGATATGAACTAAACATGATAATGAAGCTACTAAATTTAGTTTATCCAAATATTAATTTATACTTATGTGCTAATATGACTAGGATATCAATCAATTGGAAAGCACTCAATTTTTAATCAAATAGAGTATTAGAGGATTTTTATTGAAAAACCATTTTTTTAAGCACCATTGTCACCCACTCAGGATATCTCTTGACAAGGATTAAACTATAAAATTTTACTTACATGAAAGGCATAGATGTAGTATGTCAATTTTTAAATACCAAGAAACATGTGTAGATCACAAAGACAAAACAAACATCCCAAATTAGGTCATGAAATTTATTAAGTTAGTCCACATATAAATAGTCCTAAAAAATAATGGGGATCCTTATGGTAGTATGAATACCAATATAGTGTGGTATCTTTAATGTAGAATAAAATATGCATGGTATATTTTTGATATCTCTTATGAGGCATATGCATGTAATTGGAACAATACCTAAAAATAAAAGAGTTTTCAATATAGTGTGGCTAAGATAAAGAAATATATGGACTAATCATAAGTAGAAGAAAGAAATAACCAACCGAAAAGAATAATTATCCCTAGGATTCATACAATAAGGAAATGATGTGAGACTTACAATCATCTATTCAATATCATTGTAAAATACATATCACATAATGATATTTATAAAGAAAAACACTTAAAAAATATTAAACAATACAAATATAAAAAAAATTAAATAGAACTATATGTGTCATTTCAAAAATTCTAGCCTCAATTTCATGTCTCAAATCATACAAGTCAAGCTTATAATAATAAAAAAAATATGAACATAGATTACAGTGATTATATATATATATATATATATATATATATATATATATATATATATAAGATAGAGAGAGATATACTTTATGGTGTTTGATACAAATATCATGCTTACTTTTGCAACATTAAAGCTATGGATCTTCTCATACCATGTGGGAGGTTCTTGCAAATCCTATAAAAACATTTTTTAAACTTGAAACCAATAATATGTACTAATCCTATAAAAAACAAAGAACTATATTTTCTAAATACTCTCCAAAAAAATTTCGTGAAGAAAATAACTTTAAATAATCATTTGATGAATATTTATTAAGATGATGAAGTAATAAATGAAATGAATCATGTGAATGGAATCCATGTACGAAAAGGAAACAAAAGTATTTATTGGGTCAATATCCTCTTACGAAAGAAAATTTACAAAAATAAAAGTGTTACGCTTCTCAATATGACACTCAACATTAATCTTGGTCTTCTAGACTTATTTGCATCTAATAATATACTTTTTTTCAGTTAAGAGAACCAAGTCCCAATACTGGTTATGAATCAACAAATCATTTCTCTAGGAGCCTTATACATAGAATATTTCTTATATTGATTATAAGTGATAAGATTTCTATTAATGTCTATCTTATTAAGAAAAATGGATGGGACTTTTTTTAAAGAAAATTCATATTACTTGGAATTAGTTCATTTAGGAATTATTTCTAGACTATATTAAATAAGGAGTCCTGATAAATGGAAACTCATTATATTGTAATGGGATAATGTAGTGGTATGAATTTAGCCTCTCATTTAGGATATCCAAGTTCAAACCATAAGCGGTGTGTGAGTGTGTACTAAAAAAAATTAATAATTAGGGGTGTATTTAAATCATCAAAGTATAAAGTAATATTCATAAATAATTTCCTATGTGAAAGAAGTGATACCACAATATGACCATGAAAAATAATCCTATTTTGAGTTATAGAGAGTCAAACCTTATTTGATATTATGAATAAATACATGATATAAATAAAATAAAATAAAATCAACATATTATCTAAATTTGAAAAAGGAAATGAACATAGACAAACATATGACATGATGCCTTTATACACCAACATAATTTTTTTTTTGGTAAGTTAAATATTTTATATTTTATATTAGAAACGGGGCATTTGAAAGGCACCCCAATGCCTTGATACAACAAAAAACCAGAAGGAAGAAGAGACAAGGAAGAACCAGGAGGAACAAGAAAATGATGCTAAGAAAGAACAAAATGCATCCTAAACGAGGTAGGGAGAAAAGACGCAACCTTACAACAAACCCAAAGAGAGGGCTACAACAAAAAACCCCAAAATAAAATATGCAGTACAATTACTGAAAAGGAGGAACATCCGTTTGCATAGGAGATGCAATATCACAATCTAGTTTAGCATCCTTGATGTCATCCTTGATGTCATAATTGGGTGTATCCTTAGGAACTTCCTTGAAAGCTTCCTTTGCAATCTCAACCACTTCATCCTCCTTGGTATTTTCTTTGATATCAAAAACTCCAGCTGTAGTCAATAAAGCTGGACTATCCTCTTCAAAAGTATCATAGAAAAATAGTAAGCTTAGGGCATTACGTTGATCATTTAGCTGAGCAATGCATTTCTTGAGAGAAATATAGGCAGTCTCTATATGGTTAATGGTGGCAGTAGAAGACTCACTAAAAAGTTTTTGGAAGTATTTTTCAACCACATTAGGAGAATCATGTTTATATTTACCCTCTTTCTTGAGATGCTTAGGAGTGGGTTTTTTTTTAAATTTGAGTCTTTGGGAGCAATGGGTAGGGGTTTTTTCCAGCTTAAATTTTTTCTTGGCATTAAAAATAAGCTGGGGTTTCTCATATTTGCCTTTCTTTTTTGAACTAGTCACCTTAGGATTGGGGGTAGGAGAGGAATCCTCTTTAGCATTGACTTGCGTAGGGATGTTACCTTTAGGAAATTTCAGAAGTAAATAACCATACAAAATTTTAAAAAGACCTTGGTGGGATGACCATCCCTCCTCTTTCTTGTCATGGGTAGAGGTAATGGAATAGTCCAAAGACCAGTACAAAACTTAGGGATATTGAGCATTTTAGCTTCTCTGAAGTGATTAATAAAGGATAGGTGAAAACTACACAACTGAGACTCAGGGTCATCTATGGTAAGGTACTGCATAACAAGTTTTAAAATTTCTTTCCAAGGAGTAGACAAATGGTGATGATATAGACCTTTCTTGTGAAGCTTTTGTATCTGAGAGGATGGCTCGAAGTGAGATAACTCGGCTTCCCAGTTGTGTTTGTTCCTTCTAACCACATGATCCTCAAGGACTTGCCTAGTGAGCTCAGTAAGGATCTCCACAATAATTTGAAAATTGACCCCATGAATTATGATGGCACCATATTTCCATGTTGATGCAAATGCCATGCTAGCATCCCAGCTGGTTCCAGAAAACATTTTGAAGAAAGGTATAAGACCACCCTTGTATTTTGGAATAGAATCAGTAATAGGATCAATTAAGAAAACCTCAAGTTCAACATAGGTTTCTTTCACGTTCTTCACAGTGACAGAGTAGAGGTGAACAATAGAGAAGCTACAGGGAAGAAAAGGAGAAAATAATGAAAAGCAAAGGAAATTGTAGGTATTTAAAATGAAACCTTGTGAAGAGGAACGTGAGTAAATTGTAGACTCATGGTAACTCAAAAGGGAAAAAAACTTGGAAATAAAAACAACCAGATTGAAGGAACTGATTGGTCATGTATGGGATCGAGGAGGATTATCCGAGAGTGAAAATTTTATTAACAATGAATGTAGCCTCTAAATATTGTACAAAATGATGTATGAATGGAAATATAAATACTACCATGGATACAACATCATGAGTTGCATTAAAATATAAATTAACACATTATTGATTCTAAATATTATGTATAGATCAATGATTAAGGCAAAAATATCATATTGGAAATATAAAATAGAATATGATAGCATATAATATTACAAATTTAAAATATAGCCAAATGTGAATGATTAAACATTTAAACAATTTGTTATAATCATTATAACACTAAAATATACATAATTTTTTTTATATAGATAAATCTAATTTAAACAAGTTAAAAACTATTAATATATTGTTAATACAATTATTGTATCATAATTTAGCAATAAATTAATAAAATTTTTACAATTAACAATATAAGTTTAAGACTATTAACCTATCTTTATTTTTTAACTTATCTTACAATTGAAATAGCTTTGAATTTCAATGCTAGATTTTTTCTTAAGGATGAACTGGAGTTAATTCAAGTTAAGACAAAAGTGTGAAACTTGATGGACTGATCAATAGAAATAAATTATTCATTCAAATTCAAACAAAGCATCTAGCTATATGAATATATACAATACAATGTATCTTGGTTTCTCAATAGCCTCTTGGTGCTTTGAGTACCAACTTGTCTCTTTGTATTTTACCTCTTCGAAAACTACACAAATAATGTAATAACATCCTTCTTTATTATATTATTTGGTTTTCAAGAATGTCCAAGAACCATGTGTCCATCATATTGGATTTGTCTTTTGGGTGCTACTCCTAAAGTTTGAGAAACATTTAGAACTAGTACTCCATCTACATATTGTGGTGATATAGTTGTTATTGTCATCAATCTAGAATTATTATACTAAACATTATATGAGCCCTATATATTATATCTAGGTAGGGTAGGATAACCAACTTCATTTTTTATTATTGATGCATGAGGATACGTTGTTGTTGTTGGTCTAGCATTTACTTCTAAAATCTGAGGTGTTGCATATGGATTATAAAATTCCTAAATAAACTTAAAATCTAGTAGATATATTGGATATATTGAGATATGCTCAAATTGAGGATAGGGATACACCTAATAATATGTGTAAGAACTTGGTTGTGGAAATACTAAATCACCATTATAAGCACGTACTTTAACTTGAGAACTAACAAAGTGATTAGAAGGTTGGTGAGTGGTACCAAATGATGTTACATTGAACATATCCCACCTATCATCAATCACAAATGTTGATTTTGAACCTTCCATCATTAAAGTGATCAAACTTAAATTTACTTCTTGTCATGTACTAATGCAAGAATGTGGTCATGTGGAAGTGAGGTTAGGTGGTCCATTAATTTTGGAATTCTTGATGGTATTAGTGAGCCATTTGGAGTATTTATTTGTAATGATGAAGCAACTACTACTAGTTTATCAATAACTTTTAAAACTTCTTCATGATCTTCCTCATTTGAATCAACTCCTATATGTGGCATATTTAGACTTTAAATATTTAATGTTCAGATTAAATTCTTCATTAATAACCACATATCTACTTATGTACACTTTATTGGTGACTATATCTATCAGTACATAACTCTTAATGCTTCATCATAGCCAATAAATATGCAAGATAGGATCTTCACATCCAACTAGGTATTCTTTTGCTTTGACACTTACATGTATATGTTACTTCTAAAAACTCTGAGATGTATAATTGAAGGCTTCCTCCAAGACTAAGCTTCTTCAAGTATAAACTTGTGAAGCACCTTTGTGGGGATTTTATTTTAAAGAGATACCACAATGGAGATAACTTCATCCCAATGTTGTTCTAGATAGTCTACTATGAGCATGCAACAAGATAATTTCATGTTAGAATTATTTTTTCTCTTCACAAACCCATTATATTATGGAGTGTAGAATGTAGTAAGTTGTTGCTTAATCCTCTTTTGTGTGAGGAACCTTGAAAATTTGTTGGATGTATATCTCTTCTTGATTTGGATGGAGGAATCAAATAGAATACCTAATTTCTATTTTGACAAACTTCTTAAAGCATAGGAAATTTTTGAGGGTATCTAACTTGAGTGATAGAAAATATACCCAAATATTCCATGAGTAGTAATCAATAAGCAACTAAAATTACCTATATCCACTATAACTAGCTAGCATGGTTGTGTATAGATCGATATGTATAACATTCAATGGTCCTCAAACTCTCTGAATGTTGATATTAAAAGGTAGTTGGTGTTGCTTCCGTATTAAATGACTTGAGAATAGTAGCAATATGGGTAAAAGGTTGGGTAGACCTATCATAGTGTGATGCTTCCCCAACTAAAGTAAGTATCCCAAATTTAGATGTTCATATCTTCTATGTCAAATATAGGTAGCATTTGTCGTGGCTTTGAATAGTTCAACATTAGAAGATGATATGATATTGATTATATATAAATAATTATTATAGGAACTAGTTGCTACAAAATTACAATATTTTATGATAAATACCTCTTTTTACCTTCAACAACTTAGAATTTTATTATCAAGTATCGATCCAAAATTTGGGAAATATAGAGAAATTTATTTGCTAATCTTGATATATATAGCATCTTTTAATTATGTAATTGTCGTTAATAATATTGAGAGAAGTATTTTCTATTCCTTTAATAGGATAGGCCTTATCATCAACAATGGTGACTAGTTTCCCATATTTGGATTGTAAGGATTTGAAGCATTATTTGTTCTTAGGCATGTGCTTGCTAGCACCTAAATCAATATACTAAATAGTGTCCTTTAATTTTGTCATTGCCTTGGAAATTAGTACTATGTGTACCATTTTAAAGCCATGATTGAAATTATATTCTTATTCTTCATGTATAAAATACCCTTGTTGTTGCATTTAATTGGGACATGGTTTAGACTATGTCTTTCTAAATCAAATAGTTATATTAACAATACTTTGTATCATGTCCTTCTCTTTCATAGATATGATTGTACATCCTTTGTTATTGAGGTTATTTTTGTGGTGAATATGAAGGACCATTCTATGAATTCTTTGTATAAATAAGTCCATTGTTCATCAATTGATCCCTCAACTAATTAGTTTCTTCTTCCTATTGAAGCATGTTCATCAATTTATCAAAGGATACCTTCCTATTTGATACATATAAATATGTAATCAACACTAAAAAATAATCTGGTAAGGCTTTAAGTATGGCGGATACTAGGAGTCTATCTTCTACTATTTCTCCCATGGAATTCAATATTGTTTTTAATTCTATAACTTTACAAAGACATTCTTTAATGCTTTCTTCATATTGAACTCTCAATTTTTGGAGTTAAGATTTAAAGTGAAGAATTTTTATTTATTTATTTCTTTGTGAATGGTATAAAGTATGTCTCATGTCTCCTTAGATATCTATGCTTCACAAAAGTATGGTTGAATGACATATGATATCATGTGTTTTGGTATCTATAACATCAAACTATAGTTGATCCTCTTCATTCTCTTTAGACTGATTAATTTCTCTAGTGATAATATTATAAATTTTCTTAACCACTAGGATGATCCTTTTGACTACCGAATGGTACCCCTTTCAATATACCACTATCCAATATACCAAACATATCTATATAATTACCTTTCCTATATACTTATTGATACATGTAAGAAGCTAGTCCTCTTGATATACATGGTCAAATATGAGATATACCTTAAGTAAAATAAAATGATACGAGGTACAAAATTAGTATAGAAAGAGATTCAACCTACAAATGACACTTTCTTAAAGATAAATCTTTGTATGTGGGCATAACTTCTCTATATACTCAAAATATCTCAATTTTAAGATTTATGTCTACTAATAATGACAAATATGATACAAAATAAAGTTAAATAATACAAAAAATTATTTTATTATATCTCCTTGATGATTTAAGGGATCAATTCCCAAACATCATTATCGCAACTTTATTGGGCTATAGACACATTTGCTTAAGATGATAGCTTAAAATGTAAACACAAGCCAAATGTATCTATTATATTGAATGTTATGAGTATGCTTAAGCACATGTTTACAAAGTATATAAAAAAATATTGAAGAAATCAACTTGAAAAAGTTTGAAGATTTCGATGACCACAAATATGCACCATTTTTATTACAAAATAATAATTTTACCACCCCTTGATTTTTTAAACATATTTACTATAGTTAATTTTGTATTTCTTTATCCAAAAATGCTATAACATATTGTAAAGTTAATAATAATAATAATAATAAGGTAAATAGATGTAAATCTTGTATTTATGTGATTTGACCTTTGCTTCAAAATTTTTAACTTTGTTTTAGATTCCCATTTCCCCTAGTGGATGCTTCATGAATAAAAAGGTAAAATAATATCTTTAACATTTTTAAGAATTATGCATCTTATATAAAACGCTAGAGAATTAAACCTAAGATAAATAATTCTTTTAACAATAATTTCTTATGAATTGTCAGATCTAGGGCATTCTTTTTAAAATGAACCATCTTTAAGGAGCCATACCTTTGGATAGAGTTGTCTAGTTTATATTATTCTTATGCCATTTTGTGTAGAATTTAAAAAAGGTTTAAAATGAGTGGCCATTCAAAGGAATCTAGGAAGTATTTATGGATATATGACCATGTTATGACAACCATTTGAAACTAAAGCAACATTAGGGAAATTGTTTCTTGAAAAAAGTCTATTTTAGAAGCCATTTCATTGTGAAGGGTTATCTAATTCAACTGATTATTGGGTCAATTTATGTAGAATTTGAAGAAGTTTAAAATTAGTGGTCATGTGAAAGAATCCAAGGGGTTTTGAGGTAGATATAAACCTATAAGTTCAACCATCTACAAGAACAAAATTGATGATTTTTTAAGTCATAGAAAATAAAATTATAAATATATATCAACTAGGGTTTGGGTGATGGGAGGAGCAATAAAGAGTTAGGGAACTAGAAAGGCAAGACATCCTCTCACGACATAGAATTTTTCATCTAAGTTTATTTTTCCCCATCATTATCTTAAAAGTTTTACATGTAATGTTTTTAGGTTTATTTTCAAATAATATAACTACTACAGGATATATTTATAAATTTTAGTAAATTTTAAGATATAGTTTCCTTCTCGTGGATCAATTTATAGCTAAATACTTAAAATCATCCCTACTAGTAGAGGTTAGTGAGTAGCTCATATATAAGTGATCCTTGTTTTAAAAATATAAGGTAATTTTTGGTAAATTTAATGGACCTTGGTCTTGGGATTTAAACTTAAGAAAATAGATTGGTAGTAGTTGAAATTATCCAAGAGTGAGTTTATCATTTCTTCCCAAATGTTCCTCCATAGATAGTTTTTTATTCTATGGAGTAAATAAATAGAATCCTAAAATGATTCATTGGTTTATGGGAATTATATGACTCTTCATTACCCACTGGTATGAAGGCTTTGTACCTTGTATCATAAATATATCCCTAGTACCAGTTTGGGTTAGAATATATTGGTTACCCATTGAATTATAGAAAATGGATACCTTCAAATCAATAAGCAAAACTCTAGGAAATTATCATGAAATTTTAGAAACTACAAATGATATATTCTTGGCCATTTGTGCTCAGATATTGGCCATGATTGATATAAGTAAATATTTTCTAGAGTCAATTATTCTTAAGTATGGTGGTTAGTTGTGGACCAAAATTATAGACTATAGAAATATATATTTTAGATGTATAATATGTCATGAGGTGGTACATATTATGAGATCATGCCCTAAGAATATTCTAACATAAAATTATGTAAAAAACCACAAAGAAAAAACTTACAAATGGATGTGGATGAAGATGGTTTTTAACTTCCAAAAAATAGGTATAGATAGTTGATTGTAAATAAATAGTGGTGACCATTAATTAAGGATATTGAAAGAATTACCCTTTCCTTTGAGTCTTTTTCCTATTAAGAAAAAATATATTAAACCTTCGAGGACATAGTACAACAATATTACAATATTAATAAGAAAATATCTATTTAGTGTAGTTTTAATTTAGAGATGAAAATTCTTGTTAAACCTAAGAAATATACCTCATCATATTTTTATGACTCTATTGAACTACCATGCACCATTCATGAGAATAAAAGTGGTAAAAAATATAGTATTAGATGTTAAAACCTCTACCATTAATAAGAAAATGGAAAAAAAGAGCATGACAAGTCAAAACCTTCCATAGCAAAGTCGTTAGAGAAAATAAAAAATAAAGTTGTAAAATAATATTAATGAATAGAATAATAAGACTTGATCCTAATACAGGTAAGGCAAAATGACGAGGACCGGGAAATCAACACATTCAATAATTCTGAATTCTCATTAAAATCTGCAAAAAAATATTTACATGCATCTAAAGGAAACAGCCCGCAGGCTTACAATCACCGAGCTCGGCTTCGATCTCTCTCTGTAACTACTTCCCCTGTTCTCCGGTCCACCATCCTCCCCCATTACTAAATTTCAATTTTTTAACGAGGTCCCGGTCCTCTAGGCAATTAATGCCCCCGCCTAACCAAAATTTAAATTTGAATTTCCCTCCGGTCGAGTTTTTCAAATTTTGCCATAAATGGACAACTGCCCGAACCACCATGACACTAGCAATGATGGCCTCCCTGCATCGGTTGCTTTGTTCTCACTGTCTCTTTCATAAAGCCATTACCTATAAATGTAGTGTTGCCAAAAGTAATAAAAAAATAATAATGCGCGGTCGACACCTCTCTTATCAATCTACGTGACCCTCAACTTGGTCTTCATACACGTAGCCGACCGCGTGTAGAACTGGTCGTGCCTTCTCCTTGACCTTCACAACTGTCAAGCTACACGTGGCTTTCCACGTGTCAAAATTCGGCCTTGCCCAGCCGTCCGCTTTCAATTTTTGCACTGTCTTCTTATTTATCGCGATAGGTCGTGAAATCATGACATGTCATGATATCGTGACCAAAAGTGCCTTCACAATTGTTGAGCCCATTGGGGTCACGATTTTGCGACATGTCAAAAAATAGCGACATGTCATGATTTCGCGACTCCCTTTCGCCTTTGTTCTGCCGAGCCACTTGGGGTCGCGATCTGGTGACATGTCACAAAATCGTGACATGTCATGATTTCACAACCCCCCCTTCCTTTGCCTGTGCCTTGCCTTGCTTGTATTTGGCTTTGAAAACTATTTTGAGTCCAAGCCACGTGTCAGCTCTTCACTGGTCGCGATATCGCGACAGGACTCCCACCTTTGCCATGCTCTAGAATAACGTCGCGATATCGCGCATCGCGATTTCACGACGCGACTTGCCCTACGCCTTAACCTCCCATTCCTATCATGATATCGTGATGCGTGATATCATGACATGTCACGATATCGCGCGTAGCGATATCGCGACGCAACTTGACTAAGCCTTGTCGTGGCTGTTGAGGTCGCGATTTTGTGACTCCCTTCAACTTCTGCCTCATTTCTCCAACTTCTGCCTGGTTCCTCCAACTTTCGACTTGTTCCTACTAGACACTTCTACTAGACACTTCAAAAGGAATATTTTGGTAGCTTTTGAGAAAATTTTGCCTTGATGCAAGATTGCCTTGCTGCTACCGGATGCTCCTGCATCAGACACCCCGGGTAAAAAGGAGAAGTGACCTTCACTTCTAAGTTGTTCGGTCTGCGTCCTCTGTAATATCTTTGAACATTCATCAACCTTTACAACCTGTTCCAATCCCATTTCTTGGCAAGAAAATTCTCTGCCCTCTACCAGACAAATTTTGGCATTGCTACACACCTTCTCATCCACTGTCTGTAATGGCTTCAACTTGTGCCGCACTCCATATTTCATCAAGGAGTAAGTATTTGCACGACCATCATGCACGACACTCCGATCAAACTGCCATGGCCTTCCTAACAGCAAATGGCAAGCATCCATGGGGAAGACATCACACAGGACCTCATCCTGGTATCTCCCAATCTGGAACGTGACTAAACATTGTTCACGGACCCATGCTCTGTGGTCCTTCCGCAACCACGCAATTCGGTATGGATGCGGGTGTCTCCTCCTCTCCAGCTACAACTTAGTAACCATCTCCTCAAAAACTAAATTATCTGTACTCTTGTTGTCTATAATAACATTACAGACTTTGCCTGCACTTTTGCACCGTGTGTGGAACAGGCTTCTCCTCTGCTTAGATTTGTCTTCCTCAATCAACATGGTCCTCCTCACAATCATTGCTTCTCATTTCTAAGCTTCTTCAGAATGTTCTGAGTCAGCATCTTCAACTGCCACAACTGCTCTAGCAGGACCCACTTGTTTCTTGTTCACTCTTTCGGGGTGCTGGGGGCATTCATATGCCCGATGCCCTTCTTCTCCGTAGTGGAAACATGTTCCTTGGAACACTCCTCTCCCATACTCACATCCAGATCTACCTCTTCCTCTCGGGTAGCCATTATTCTGAACTTGCGGTTTGGGTTCTTCATCTTCTTTCTGATTTCGGCTGCTGCTCTCCTCTTCTTTCTTCTCTTCCTTTCCTTCCTCTTTTCTTCCATCGGTCTTTCCTTCAGGCCCTCTTCCTTTTTGCTTGCTCTCAAACTTCCTGTTCAGCTTTTCTTCAACCTTCAGAGCAAACTGGTAAGCATCTTCAATGGTGCTCACCCGAACCAAGCTCAACTCCTCCTGAACACTAGGTCTCAACCCATTAATATAACGGGCCACTTTTTCCTTGCTTGCTTCCAAATGACCGGTTCTGATGGAGATTTTATAAAACTCCTCCGTATATTCCTGGACAGTTTTATTCATCTGTCTCAAACTCTGCATTTTACGTAGCAGGTCCAGTTCATAATCTACGGGAATAAACTGCCTCTTCAATTTCTCCACCATTCTGTCCCATCTTGTTATCCGTTCTTTTCCTCTTCTATTTTGCTCTAGCTGTACTCCCTTCCACCATATGCTGGCATGACCTTTTAATTTAGTTTTGGCAAATCTGACCCGCTCGGGATCTTCAACCTCTTCGTATTCAAAATATTCTTCTAAGTCATTTATCCAGTCTATCAATTCTTTCGGATTCAAGTTCCCGAAATACGTGGAAACTTCTATCTTCGGCCTCTTCCCAATCTGAGATATGGCCTTGTACAGCCTGGCTTGTTTCGGATCTATAGCTTCTTCCTCTTCTTTCGACTAATTTTCTTCTTCATCCGCTTCATCCTCACTGTCTGCATCTCTTCTCGATTCATGTCCTCTGCGTAGTTCTTCTTGCAGGGCCTGAACTTGTCGCTGCAAAGCTCGGAAATCTTCTGTTGCCATGCCTCTGCCACCCACGGGGTTTCTTCTCGGAGGCATCTTCACCTGATCTCAAGCCCTCCCACAAGTCCTGGTACAACTGCCTCTCCTTTGATGGTCTTTTGTACACTCAGGAACCACTGGCTTTGATACCACTGACGGGGACCGGGGAATCAACACATTCAAAAATTTTGAATTCTCATTAAAATCTGTAGAAAAAAATATTTACATGCATCTAAAGGAAACAGCCCGCAGGCTTACAATCACCGAGCTCGGCTTCGGTCTCTCTCTGTAACTACTTCCCCTGTTCTCCGGTCCACCATCCTCCCCCATTACTAAATTTTGAGTTTTTAACGAGGTCCCGGTCCTCTAGGCAATTAATGCCCCCACCTAATCAAAATTTAAATTCGAATTTCCCTCCGGCCGAGTTTTTCAAAATTTGCCATAAATGGACAACTGCCCGAACCACCATGACACTAGCAATGATGGCCTCCCTGCATCGGTCGCTTTGTTCTCGCTGTCCTCCATACTATTGTCTCTTTCATAAAGCCATTACCTATAAATGCAGTGTTGCCAGAAGTAATAAAAATAAAATAATGCGCGGCCGACACCTCTCTTATCAATCTACGTGACCCTCAACTTGGTCTTCATACACGTAGCCGATCGTGTGTAGAACTGGTCGTGCCTTCTCCTTGACCTTCACAACTGTCAAGCTACACGTGGCTTTCCACGTGTCAAAATTTGGCCTTGCCCAGCCGTCCGCTTTCAATTTCTGCACTGTCTTCTCATTGGCCGCGATATTGCGACCAAAAGTGCCTTCACAACTGTTGAGCCCATTGGGGTCGTGATTTCATGACATGTCATGAAATTGTGACATGTCATGATTTCGTGACCCCCTTCCACCTTCGTTCTGCCGAGCCACTTGGGGTTGCGATCTCATGACATGTCACGAAATCATGACATTTCATGATTTCGTGACACCCCCCTTCCTTTGCCTGTGCCTTGCCTTGCTTGTCTTTGGCTTTGAAAACTATTTCGAGTCCAAGCCATGTGTCAGCTCTTCACTGGTCGCGATATCACGATCGGTCGTGATATCGTGACAGGACTCCCGCCTTTGCCATGCTCCGGAATAACGTCACGATATCGCGCGTCATGATATCACGACGCGACTTGCCCTATGCCTTAACCTCCCATTCCTGTCGTGATATCATGACACGCGATATCGTGACACAACTTGACTAAGCCTTGTCGCGGCTGTTGAGGTCATGATTTCGCGACATGTCACAAAATCGTGACATGTCGCGATTTCGGGACTCCCCTCAACTTTTGCCTCATTTCTCCAACTTCTGCCTGGTTCCTCCAACTTTCGACTTGTTCCTACTAGACACTTCAGAAGGAATATTTTGGTAGCTTTTGAGAAAATTTTGCCTTGATGCAAGATTGCCTTGCTGCTACCGGATGCTCCTGCATCACAAAATGTGTAAAAATATTAAATTATCAAGTAAGAGCAAACATAGAGAAAGGAACACAATCTAAGTTGTTTGAACTTCTCTTTACCAAAAAATAAAATGATATTGTTAATTATGCTATGGATTCCAAAGGATTTGAAAATGAAATTATATCATGTTAAAATCATGTTACTTTCTAGATGTAGATTTCAAGCTTATCACTAGTCACATAAGCGGATACTCATTAGTCACATGCTACTTTCTAGATGTAGATTTCATCCTTATGAATTTCTATGGACCTAAAACACAGTTAGGTATATTAGAAGTATGGAGTGAGAATGAATTCTTTATAAGAAGTAAAATCCAAGAATTATTCCTTTAAGAAGTACCTTTAGTCATAAAAATGAATACAATAAGAAATTTATAGAGCCTATTAATTTTTAAGAAGTTGATTTAGTTCGTTTCTCTTTTATTAAGGATAAATATCTAGGTTTTAATGGGCTCTTTGAAACATTCTATAAACATCAATGGGATAGTTAAGGATTATTTATTTGTGGTAGTGTAAGAGTCTAGGGAAAATATTACATACCTTCTAAAATAAATGCAACATATCTTATCTTAATTCCAAAAAATAAGAATGTAAAATTATTTGATTCATTTAGGTCCATAATCCTATGTAATATGGAATATAAGATCATCTCAAAAGTGATTGAAAAATTACTTAAGGCCATAGTTAGATAAAATAATTTCATAAGAACTAAGAGGATTTGTAAAAGAGAGATATATTATTGATGATATCATAGTAGATCACGATGTTACAAATTTAGTAGCTTCATTAGAGAAAGAAATAATATTAAAACTTGATATGAGTAAAGCCTATGATAGGGTTAAATGGGATTTCATTCTTATAATATTAAAAAGTTTAGATTTAGAAATAAATGAGTTGGATGGATTAAAGCTTGTGTCTCTACAATACCATATTTAGTGCTAGTCAATGGGTATTTAAGAAATATATTTAAGACTAAGAGATATCTTAGACAGAGAGATCCTCTACCACCATATTTTTTCATTATTATGGTAGAGGTATTGGGTAGGAAATTAAGGAAGGCTAACAAATATGAGCTTTTAAGTGTACCTAAGGATAGTAATAACATTGAGAACATCATCAATCAACAATTTGTAGATGATACAATCCTTTTTGTGAGGGAAAATATAAACAAGTCCAAAACATTAAATAACTTCTTAAAGGAATGTGAAAGAGTGTAAGAGCAAACATTTAATAGAAAAGTCTAAAATTTACTTCCTAAACAATTCAGATAGAATCAAGGTAGGGATAGGTTATTTCAAAAGGAGGTAAATTTACCAACAACTTATCTAGGGATGCCCTTATTTAAGAGAATAATGGGGATTAATTGTAGAATATAATTATAAGTAAATTTCAGAATAAACTATTATTATGGTTAGGTAGATGGTTATGATTAGAAATAAGAGTGTAACTAATTAAACCAATCTTATAGTCCATTCCAACATATCATATGTCCTTGTATACTATAAAAAATTGATAGAAAAAGTATACTCTATATTTTGTAGTCATTTTTATGGTTAGGTCTACATTAAAAAAAAAATCCTTTGGCAAAATGGAGCAAGGTGTGTAATGATAAAACTAGGGGAGGTCTAGGTTTAAGAGTTATTATAGATGCAAACGTAGCTCTTAGGTAAAAACTAATTTGAATATTGTACAATGAAAATTAAATATAATGGGCAAGAATTATTCTAAGCATGTTGATCCCAATGACTCAAGCTTATTGTTTACTATATGTTCATTTTCAAATGGTTCTACATTGTAAACAAATTTTAAAAAATTAATTCATTGAGTGATTTAAGGTCTAGGATGGGTGGTGGGAACTTGAGAGGTTTTGTTTTTTATGGACACTAGGTATTATAAAAAAAAACCACTCAATATAGATCCAATTTTGAAAGTATGGATGAGATTATTTTAATATAAATATGGTGATAATAATTCAAACATTATGTACAAGGATCAAGAAAGAAGATACAATAGAAATAATATTTTCTTACAAGTATACATGATATTGATGCTAGGAGGCAATTGAGAAGAAATATAACAAAAATGATTATTTTGAGGTGAGTTGAGGATAAGATAATTTGAGAGTTATATAGCTCAAGAGAATATACAACAAGAAGAAATTATGATGTAAAGCTCTAACAAAATTAGAATACCGCAATAATATAAGGAGATATTTGGAAGATAAACATTTTCCAAAATTTAAAATGTTTGTTTTGTTAGTATAACATAGAAGAATTTCATACCAAGATAAACTTATGAAAAGGAGTTTTCATAGCCCCTCACAATGTATTATATGTACAAAGGAAAGGCCATCTCTTGGGACATTGCTCAATAGCCTAGAAACTATGGCAATTGATTTTTAATATATTTGGTAAATGCATGATGATGAATAGAAAAATTGAAGAATGGTTAAAGCATTGGTAGAGAACTTTTGAAAGTAAGGATTTATAGGTAATATAGGATATTTCAAAAGATACAACACTTTGGAATGTATGGCTGGAAAGGAATAGAAAAATATGTAAAAGAAAGGAAAACAATTTAGAGATATTGTAAAGGAATATTTGTTTATCAATATAGGAGACTAAATGAACCCTATAAATTCATGCACTCCTTAATATTGATGTAGAGAGCCTTGATATATGGATTTAAGTCATAAAATAGAGTTATCATGTTGGATATAAGAGAAACAAAAACAAGGTAAATAATATAAAGTGGAAACGACCATAAGTGGAGTTAATTAAATTGAATTTTGATGGAGCATTTAAAGGAAATATAGGACCAATAGAAGAAGAAGAAATAATTAGTAATAATAAGAGATATCTTGTTTCATTATTCTTTCAATAGTGGATTTAATATAAATAATGAAAAAATACTAGAGGTTGGATAGTTGAGGCTATTCGAGGGTTGGGAAGGGGATACATATCAGTCACCTTTGCAAATTATGAACATGCCAAAAAGCCCTCCAATATGGAACTTGGGTTATCTGCGGGTAAACCTTTTATCTACAAGGTTGGTCTTTGGATTTTCATCTAGAGGGTCCCTCTAGGGTAAAATACCCTTTGTGGATAGAATTGCCCTTTTTATCTTTGTCATGTTGCCCATTTCTCAATAAAATTGTTGTTGTTCTTGGTAAGGTTTTGTGGTCACACCCAATGTTAGAAAAATTGTCTAATTATAGAGTGCACCCATGGATTTATGTTGAAATGGACATATCCAAGCCATTGCCCCCCTCCCTGGAACTCAATGGGCCAAGTTTCCAAGTAAGTCAGCCTCTTGTCTATTTAAAATTACCTAATGTATGTTTTTACTATAGAGAAATTAGGCATTTGATCATAAATTGTCTAAAAAATAGCTAAAAAGGACCAAATGGAATCTATCGCTAAAAAAAATATAGAAAAAATCTCAACTAATGATCCTCATATGGAGGCTGTTAATGATAATTTAGCCAAGAAATTCTCTACCGATGGCCCTCAAAACTCCCCACTTCTTGAAAAAACTTCAATTTCTCAGGATGTTCCTCCTAAGAACCCTTTTGCCTCTTCCATGGATTGGACTAAGTACTCATATGCTCTTGTTAATCCTCAAGGTCCGCTAATTTCTACCACAAATCTTGAGTTAGATCTCGCTCCTTCACCACAACTCTTGAAATATAGTCTTATGATAGATGGGTGGAGAGTGGTAGGCAAGTGAAAAAGTTCTTCAACCCCCCCAAGATCACTTCATCCATCCAAAGGAAAAAAACCCTCTATAAAATATATTGCTAGATCCTCCTCTCAAGTGTATTAAAACAAGCTTCATGCTCAACTGCTGAGCAAGGTGTAGCAAAAGTATTGTCATTGTTGTCAACATAGACAGATAGATTAGTTGATGCAGTGGATAGGAGTTTAGAGGTCAGTGAGAGCATGTACAGTGAATATCAAAGAAGACAAAAGTGGCCCAGATTCAAAGGATCAAAGAAAAAGACAAGTAATAAAACTGTCACGATATCGTGACATGTTGAGAAGAAAGAAGGCTGAAAGAAAAACTGTCGTGATTTCGCGACATATCGGAGGAGAGAGAAAATGCTGGCAAAACTGTCATGATTTTGCGACATATCGGAGGAGAGAGAAAATGCTAGCAAAACTATCACGATTTTGCGACATATCGAAGGAGAGAGAAAGCGTAGGCAAAAATATTGCAATTTCGCGACATATCGGAGGAGAGAGAAAATGCTAGCAAAATTGTCATGATTTCGCGACATATTGAAGGAGAGAGAAAATGTAGGCAAAACTATTGCGATTTCATGACATATCGAAGGAGAGAGAAAATGCAGGCAAAACTGTCATGATTTTGCGACATATCAAAGGAGAGAGAAAATGCTAGCAAAACTGTCACGATTTCGTGACATGTTGGACGAAAGAGAAAGTGCAAGGAAAACTATCACGATTTTGTGACATGTTAGAAGAGAGAGAAGAAGAAAGAAAAACGGTCATGATTTCACGACATGTTGGTAGAGAAAAAGCCAAGTGGAAAAACTATCATGATTTCACGACATGTTTGATGAGAAGGCGCAGGCAAAGAAAACTGTCGTGATTTCATGACATGTTTGGAGAGAAGGCGCAAGCAAAGAAAACTATCATGATTTTGTGACATGCTCGAGGAGAAGGAACTTGCAAAGAGAAGTGTCATTATTTCGTGACAATCTGCAATAAGGATGGTACGGACAAAAATGTGTCATGATTTCATGACATGTTTGAGAGAAAGAGCTTGCAAGGAAAAGTGTCATGATTTCATGACAATTTGCAAGAGCAAGTGTACGGACGGAAAAGTGTCACGATTTCATGACATTTTCTATTTTTACAGGCCAAAGATAGAAAAGGCACAAGGTAGCGAAAGTGTCATGATTTCACGACATGTTCCATTTTCACGGGAAAAATGCAGAGAAAGAGCACATAAGCAGAAGTGTCACAATTTCGTGACAAATTCAAGGAGAAAGAGCTCAAAGGCGAAAGCATCACGATTTCGTGACATGTTTCATTTTCACAGGAAAAAGGCAGAGAAAGGCACAAGGTAGCGAAAGTGTCATGATTTTACATGTCATGTTTTCGCTAGTGCTTGCTAAGAAGAGTGTATGAAAGTGAAAGGTGTCACGATTTTGTGACATGTCATGTTTTCTTTAGTGCAAGCAAAGAAGAGTGCATGGAAGCAAAAGTGTCACGATTTTGTTACATGTTCCGTTTTCACAGTTAAGAGACAAAGAAGAGCTCAAGGCAGCAAAAGTGTCACGATTTCGTGAAATGTTGTGTTTTTGCGGGTGCAAGCTGAGAAAAGGAAAAGGAGGTGGAAAATGTTGCGATATCGTGACATGTCATGTTTTTACGGGTAAAAGGCAAGAAGAGTACAAAGAGATAAAAATGTCACGATTTCATGATAGGTCGCAACAGCACGATTACGAACAGTTAACTAAAGTAGAATGTTAGTTACAAGGGCAGTTGTAGAGGAAAATCATGCAGCCAATATAAGAAGAGTCAACTGAAGTTAGTGTGACAGTTGTAGGGGCAGTTACAGATAGAAATCATGCAGCTATTTTAAGAATAGTTGAAGAAGGAGAAATCAAACAGTCACATAAATAGAATAAAAAAATGCATGCATGCACAGAAAAGAATACAAATAGTCATGACCAAGAATATGAACAGTCATGGTAGAGGTATATGTTGCATGTAATGTGTTTAACGAAATGCCCACTCTATATATACAAAAGGAGTTACATAAATAAGGAGTTACAGTTGACAAGTGGTAGAAGAGAATGTTAATAGACTGCATGCGGGATTACAGAAGTGACAGAAGACGAGGAGTCTCAATGAGAAATAGGGTTATAAAAGGGTAGTCACACAAAGAATTAAGTTGTCGTTGAATGAGTGAAAGTGCTATCGAAAGAGGGTTAGAAGTGTGCTATAAGAGAGTGACAAGCAGAGTAGTAAGTGTTTACTATGTTTTGATAAATTGTAGACCAGTCAGGGTCTTGTAAAAGTGAAGGCATTTGTATGTCATTGATATAGCTTTCAAAACTGTGATCCAAGTTGGTGCTTGGATAGGGGTTGGTGCTCCTTTTTGTTGGTGTAGATAAATCAGGGGTTGGTGCTCCTTCCAGTGGGTGCTGGTAAATGGATTGTAAAATTGGTGTTTTGCAAAGGCTAGATTTGGATCGTAGTCCAAGCAGTCATTCTTGAGGAGTAGCCAAATTGGTGAACCTCGTTACATTATGTGTTGTGGTGTGCTCTCTTGTGATAATTGCTTTATCTGCTTTTAAGTTCTCTTTGCATCAGTTTTAAGAGTTGTAGATTTGAATTTAAATAGCTACACTAATTCACCCCCCATCTTAGTGTCATTGTGAGAATATCAATTGGTATCATAGCCCAGTTTCTAAACAAGCTTAATCAGCTAAGGTGATCTTGGAAGAAACACAATGGCAGGTGGTTAAGGATTCTCATCAAACAAATCTCCTTTGTTAAATAGAACTAATTACTCATTCTGGAGACTCAAGATGCAGACATATCTATGTGCATTGGGATACGACATTTGGGAGTTAGTAGAAAGTGGATACACAATACTCGCTACTCCTCCAACAGATATTGTCGAGAAGAAAAAGTTTGAGAATAAATCCAAAGCAAAGAATGCCATAATGTGTGGGCTAGTAGACAGTGAACTGATAAGGATCATGAGCTGTAAAATGGCAAAAGACATGTGGGACAAAATGAAGAGCATTCATGAAGGAGATGACAAGATCAAGGAAGCCAAGCTACAAACGCATCGAGATCAGTTCAAAGCTTTAAAAATGAATGATGATGAGAACATAGAGGCCTATATGCTGAGAGTCAATGGAATCATTAATGCGATCAGAGGACTCGGTGAAGAAATTGAAGATGCAGTCGTCGTGAAAATTGTACTTAGAACTCTTCATAAAATATTTGATTCTAAAGTTTCTGCTATAGAAGAAGCTAAAGATCTAAATAATTTTAGCATGGACAATATGCATGGTTCTTTGACTACATACGAAATGAGAATAGGACAAACTAAGCCCATATACAAAGAAGCTGCTTTTAAGGCACACAAAAATATAAAAGCTGAACAAGAATCTGAGGATGAAGAGACATCAGATGAAACATAAGCTAACTTTGTTCGAAAACTTACAAAGGGAAAAGAAAAATATAGAAGAAAGTTACCATTTAAGTGCTTCAATTGTGGAGGCGTCGGTCACTTTGCAGCTAAGTTTCCAATGAATGAGAAAACCAAAAGTGATGAAGGGTCACACCAAGAAAGAAGTGACTAGAAGAAGAAACCAAATTTTAGAAAAAACAACTTCAAAAAGAAAATTTTCATATCCAATAATGTTAGCTCTTCTGAAGATAGCTCAGGTGAGGATTCTGAAGAAGAAACAGGTGAAGCTCTGTTCATGGCATTTGAAGAAGAAAAACCAGAAGAAAAACCAGAAGAAAAACAAGAAGGTGATAAATACATGAAGGATGAGGCTAAAGTATATCTGGAAGGAGAGTTGGTTGCTGCACTTAAATAATTAACTACAGAAAGGAAAAATAATAAAAAGGTATAAAGAAATCTTGAGGATGTGAATGACATAATAAACTATTTGAAAGTATAGACCGAAGAATTTAAGAAAATGTCTAAAGAACTCGAAGTTCAATTAACCATGAAAATAGATGAGTGCAGCAAACTAGAAGAAGAGATTGTTGTCTTAAGAATGCGGCTAGAAGAAAAGAATCAAAAATTGAGTTGCTATCACAAACTTGAAGGAAGTTCTGCGAAGCTTGAAAATATTATAAATAGTCAGAGGACTACAGTCATCAAATTTGGCTTGGGATTTGTCGAAGGAGAATCATCAAGTGGATCAAAGGCCATAACTGTAGAACCAGTAAAGAAAGAAGATAAGATCAAGTTTGATCAAAGAAAAATGAATCATGCAAAAGAAAGCAACAGTACCAGGCATGAGAATAGTGCTGACAATGAGGGATTCATAAACGTCACACATCAAAGGAGAAGAAAATTTGTGGCTCCTACTACAAAATGGCAAAGACCAACTCTCAGGTTCAATCATTCCTTTTTAGGTTATTTTTTTTAATGCAATGCTTACGGTCATAAGATTTCAGACTGCATTTATAATATAGGACAAAGAAATTTCACCAGTAGAAATGTCTTTTCACCCTTGATGGATTATGAAGTAGAATGCTATAACTGTCATAACTTTGGACACATTGCAAGAAACTATAGAAGCACATATGCAGAAAATAAATATCAGGGAAGAAGATCTCAACCAAATAGTTTAAGGAAAAATAGAAAATTCCCAAAAAAACATGCATAGGCTACTGAGAAATAAAAGTCTAAACAAGTGACCAAAACTCTAGTCAAACCTGAGTGGAAAGAAAATGAGCGACCCAAGGAAGAAAATAAATCCTTGATTGTACAGACAATATTCAAAGCATAGAACAAATATGCACCATGGATATTGGATAGTGGATGCTCTAGTCACATGACAGGAGATAAACAAAAAATTAAAAAATTACAGAAATATGAAGGGGGCTTTGTAAAGTTTGGAAACAATGATGGAGCCAATATAGTTGGCAAAGGATCAGTCAAGATAAGTGATGGGAAGATCAATTCCAAAGAAGTTTTGTTTGTGATTGGTTTGAAGCACAAATTACTGAGCGTAAGTCAAATCTGTGATATAGGTCATGAAGTCATCTTTAAGAAGTACGGTTGTGAAGTCAGAAAATCTCACAGTGGGAAGCTAATAGCTACTAGATCGAGGACATCTAGAAATCTATATACTCTCTCAGAGACTTTAGAAGGAGCATGTTTGATTGGATAGGAAGATGAAAATTGGGTATGGCACAAGAGGCTCAGTCATATTAGCTTTGACAATTTGGTAAAAATAAGTTCAAAAAGGGCAGTAATAGATATACCCACCATTGGAAAACCATTAAATAGCATCTGTGCTTCATGCCAAAAGGGGAAGCAAACTATATTCACATTTAAATCAAAGGAATACTTCACTAGCAAACCTTTAGAGCTAATACACACTGATTTATGTGGACCCATGAGAACACAAAGCATAAATGGTGACAAATACTTTATGTTGTTCATAGATGACTATTCCAGGATGACATGGGTACTATTTTTAAAGCTTAAATTAGATGCCTTTGAAATGTTCAAAACTTTCAAAAAATAGGTTGAGAATAAAACAGGAAAAAGAATTAAATTCTTAAGATCATATAGAGGAGGAGAGTTTATCTTAGAGGAGTTTGCAGAGTACTTTCAAAAATATGGGATCAGAAGACAATTTTCAGCAGCAAGGACACCTCAGCAGAATGGTGTTGTTGAAAGGAAGAACAGGACTGTGCAAGAAATGGCATGGACAATGTTGGCTAAGAACAAAATAGCTAACAGATTTTGGAAAGAGGCAGTCCATACTACAGTTTACATCCAAAACAGGTGTATGTTAAGGACGCATGAAAGCAAAACACCTTATGAGCTATGTTTCGGCAGGAAGGCAACAACAAGATACTTCAAAGTGTTTGGCAGCAAGTGTTATATCAAACGAACTGAAGATAATCTTGGTAAGTTTGAAGATAGAGCTGACCAAGGTATTTTTCTTAGTTACTCGACAAAAAGCAAAGCCTACACATGCTACAACAAGAGGCTAAAGAAAATTGTGGAGAGTGTCGATGTTAAAGTTGATGAAGGTAGAGAACAAGAAATTACTAATCAAGAAAACTATACTATTTATGAAGAAGTTATTGAAGGGGATGAAGAAAAGGAAATAGAAGAGAATAAGAAAATTGACCTAGATGATTTAAGTATTGATCTAGAAGTAGAAGAAAATAAGAAATTCAAAATAGGCAGCTGGTAGAAAAATCATCTCAGAGAGCAAATTATTGGGGACCCCATAGTTGGTATTCAGACAAGAAGAGCAGTAGTACGGAACTACTCCCTATTATCCAGCATTGAGCCCAAAAATATTACTAAAGCAAGCACAGATGTAAGTTGTATGAAGACAATTAATGAAGAACTAGATCAGATTGAGAAAAACAAAACCTAGGAGTTAATACCAAGGCTAGCAAATAAAAATATAATTGGTACTAAATGGATTTTTCGAAACAAATTGAACGAAGATGGACAGGTTGTAAGGAATAAAGCAAGACTGGTCTGTAAAGGCTATGCACAGGTTGAAGGTATTGATTTTGAGGAAACCTTTGCACCAGTAGCTAGACTAGAGGCAATCAGAATGTTTTTGGCTTTAGCAGTTCATAAAAATTTCAAAGTATATCAAATGGACGTGAAATCAGCATTTCTGAATGGAAAACTGGAAGAAGAAGTTTACATTGAGCATCCAGATGGTTTCCAGCTCGGTGATAATCCCAACTTTGTTTGCAAGTTGAAGAAAGCTTTGTATGGCTTGAAACAGGCACCAGAGCATGGTATGCAAGGCTGGATAACTATCTGATTCAACAAGGGTTCAAGAAAGGTTTGGTGGACAACAATATGTATGTCAAAACAAAGAATGGCCATCTTATTGTCCTTGTTGTTTATGTAGATGATATCATTTTTGGCAGTAGCAATGATAAGTCCTGTAGAGACATAGCAAATAAAATGAAGAAATAATTTGAGATGTCTATGATTGGTGAACTTTCTTATTTCTTCGGACTGCAAGTCCATCAAAATGAAAAGGGAATTTTTATCTCTCAAGTTAAATATGTGAAAGAAATGTTGAAAAAGTTCACAATGGAGGATAGTAAACCTGTTATCACTCCCATGACAACAGGTTGCAAGTTGAGCAAGGATGACAAATCTCCGGATGTAGATCAAACCATGTACGAGATCTATGATTGGAAGTCTCGTGTATTTGACACCTACCAGAACAGATATCTTACAGGCAGTATGCATGGTAGCAAGATTTCAGGCTAGTCCCAAAGAGACTCATGTGACAACTGTGAAGAGGATTTTTTGGTACCTCAAGGGTACTATGGAGTATGGGTTATGGTACCCAAAAGGTAAGGACTTCACTCTTATTGCATATTATGATGCAGATTGGGCAAGAATTATAGATGACAGAAAGAGTACTAGTGGAGGAGCATTTTATCTTGGAGACAGACTGGTAGCATGGCACAACAAGAAACAAGAATCGGTCTCTCTATCCACAGCAGAGGCAGAATACATTACAGCAACAACGTGTTGTACATAGATATTATGGATGAGACAAAACCTGAAAGATCTTGGTATTCAATTAAAAGAGCCAATTTCTGTTAAATGTGATAACACCAGTGCTATTAACATCTCAAAGAATATGGTTATGCATTCAAGAACCAAACATATTGCAATCCGGTATCACTTTTTGAAGGATAAAGTTGTAGAAGGAGAGGTTAAATTGGATTTTGTTCCAACTACAAAGCAAGTTGCGCAAGGAATTTTTTTAGTACCTTTGGAGTAAGTTGGGAGTGATCATGCTTCCCAAGAACTGACTATCAATTGGGACCACATTCTCAGGGGGAGCATTTATGCCTATGTTTATAGTTTTGCTCATATTCATGATTTTTGCTAACTATAACAATGTTTGTCTGAGAATGGTGTGCATAGACTCAGGGGGAGTCTGCAGTAGCTCTTTGGTATTATTGTCAAAGGGGGAGAAGAATTACAAGAGATTGCATGAGTTTTGCCAACAATTCCAAAGGGGGAGATTGTTGAGCAAGGTGCAACAAAAGTATTGTCATTGTTGTCAACACAAACAGATAGATCGGTTGATGCAATGGACATGAGTTCAGAGGTTAGTGAGAGCATGTACAGTGAATATTCAAGAAGACAAAAGTGGCCCAGATTCAAAGGATCAAAGAAAAAGACAAGTAAGAAAACTATCGTGATATCGCAACATGTTTTCTGTTGCGATATCGTGACATGTTGAGAAGAAAGAAGGCAGAAATAAAAATTGTCATGATTTCATGACATATCGAAGGAGAGAGAAAATGATGGCAAAACTATTGTGATTTCATGACATATTGGAGGAGAGAGAAACTGCAAGCAAAAATGTCACAATTTCACGACATATCGGAGGAGAGAGAAAATGTTGGCAAAACTGTCATGATTTCGTGACATATCGGAGGAGAGAGAAAATACAGGCAAAAATGTCATGATTTCCTGATATATCGAAGGAGAGAGAAAATGCAGGCAAAACTATCGTGATTTCGCGACATATCAGAGGAGAGAGAAAATGCTAGCAAAACTGTCGCAATTTCGTGACATGTTGGATAAAAGAGAAAGCACAAGGAAATTGTCGCAATTTAATGACATGTTAGAAGAGAGATAAGAAGAAAGAAAAATGATCATGATTTCATGACATGTTGGCAGAGAAAAAGCCAAGTGGAAAAACTGTCACGATTTCACGACATGTTCGATGAGAAGGCGCAGGCAAAGAAAATTGTCATGATTTCGTGACATGTTTGGAGAGAAGGTGCAAGCAAAGAAAACTGTCATGATTTCATGACATGTTCAAGGAGAATGATCTTGTAAAGAGAAGTGTCACGATTTTGCGACAATCTGCAAGAAGGATGGTACGGACGAAAATGTGTCGTGATTTCGCAACATGTTTGAGAGAAAGAGCTTGCAAGGAAAAGTGTCATGATTTCGTGACAATTTGCAAGAGCAAGTGTACGGACAGAAAAGTGTCATGATTTCATGACATGTTCTATTTTCATGGGCCAAAGACAGAAAAGGCACAAGGCAGCGAAAGTGTCATGATTTCGTGACATGTTTCGTTTTCATGAGCGAAAGGCAGAGAAAGAGCATGGAAGAAGAAGCATCATGATTTCGTGACAAATTCAATGAGGAAGAGCTCAAAAGTGAAAGCGTCGCAATTTTGTGACATGTTCCATTTTTGTAGGCGAAATGCAAAGAAAGGCACAAGGCAGCGAAAGTGTCACGATTTTGTGACATGTCATGTTTTTGCTAGTGCTTGCTGAGAAGAGTGTACGGAAGCGAAAGGTGTCGTGATTTCATGACATATCATGTTTTCGTTAGTGCAAGCAGAGAAGAGTGCATGGAAGTGAATGTGTCATGATTTCGTGAGATGTTCCATTTTCACGGGCAAGATACAGAGAAGAGCTCAAGGCAACGAAAGTGTCACGATTTTGCGACATGTTGTGTTTTCGCAAGTGCAAGCTGAGAAAAGGACAAGGAGGTAAAAAATGTCACGATATTATGACATGTCATGTTTTTGCGGGTAAAAGGCGAGAAGAGTACAAAGAGACATAAATGTCATGATTTCACGACAGGTCGCAAGAGCACAATTACAGACAGTTAATTGAAATAGAATGTCAGTTACAGGGGCAGTTACAGAGGAAAATCATGCAGCCAATATAAGAAGAGTCAACTAAAGTTAGTGTGATAGTTGTAGGGGCAGTTACAGATAGAAATCATGCAGCTATTTTAAGAACAGTCAAAGAAGGAGAAATTAAACAGTCGCATAAATAGAATTAAAAAATGCATGCATGCATAGAAAAGAATACGAACAATCATGACCAAGAAGATGAACAATCATGGTAGAGGTATATGTTGCATGTAATGTGTTTAACGAAATGCCCACTCTATATATACAAAAGGAGTTACAGTTGACAAGTGGCATAAGAGAATGTTAATAGATTGCATGCAGGATTACAGAAGTGATAGAAGACGAGGAGTCTCAATGAGAAATAGGGTTATAAAAGGGCAGTCGCACAGAGAATTAAGTTATCACTGAATGAGTGAAAGTGCTATCGAAAGAGGGTTAGAAGTGTGTTGTAAAAGAGTGACAAGCGTAGCAGTAAGTGTTTACTATGTTTTGATAAATTGTAGACCAGTCAAGGTCTTATAAAAGTGAACGCATTTGTATGTCATTGATATAGCTTTCAAAACTATGATCCAAGTTGGTGCTTGGATAGGGGTTGGTGCTCCTTTCTGTTGGTGTAGATAAATCAGGGGTTTGGTGCTACTTCCAGTGGGTGCTGGTAAACGGATTGTAAAATTGGTGTTTTGCAAAGGCTAGATTTGGACCGTAGTCCAAGCAGTCATTATTGAGGAGTAGCCAAATTGGTGAACCTCGTTACATTGTGTGTTGTGGTGTGCTCTCTTGTGATAATTGGTTTATCTGCTTTTAAGTTCTCTTTGCATCAGTTTTAAGAGTTTTAGATTTGAATTTAAATAGCTACACTGATTCACCCCCCCTCTTAGTATCATTGTGAGAATATCATCAACAAGTTTATCTAGACAACATGCAATTATTGCCAATCAGTGAAAATATTTTCCAAGCTCTAAATCATGAGGTCGAGTAGCCTATAAATCATCCCTCATGAATTTAAATCTTCTATCCTAGAATTTTAGGAATCGCTCCCTCCCTTATCGTAAGTTTCAAGTTTGAAAAGTTGTTGCTGAAAATAATATTTCTGTTCTTTTCCTTCAAGAATTAAAAGTCACTGGTCACACTCTCACCCATTGCATGAATATCATTGGTGGTGGGTATGCATCTGCCTTTACTAATTCTCATGTTAACGATAAAGGAGGTGTTGCCCTTTCCATAGCCAAGTCTCTTTGTTATGCTATTCTAGACCATGGTGAAGACCCTGCTCATCATTGTGTATGGGTTAGATTGGCTCTTAAATCTCAAGTTATTGGGTTTTGTTCTATCTATACCCCTAATTACCCTCCTAGTCATATTATCCTTTTGTAATGGTTAGCTATTTCTCTCCCTCCTACATAATGGATCCTTGGAGGTGACTTTAATATGATTGAGAATCCTAGTGATAAAAGTTGGATTGGTAGTAGACCCCTTTCTAATACTAAATTTGGTAGTTGGTTGTTTTGTCATAATCATTCAGGTGTGCATGAACCTCTCTTTGATAAAGCTTCCTCTCATAGAGATAATTGGTTTACGTGGTCCAACTATCGTCAAGGTTCTACTAGGAAGTTTGTTCGTCTGAACAAATTTTATTTCAGTAATTATTTCTTGGATAAATTCTCTATCCATGAGAAAGTTTACATCTTGTATCACACTAATTTGTCTGATCACCTTCCTATCTTTTCTTCTATCCAAAATTCCTCAATATCTCTTAATTCCATGTAGCTTCATTTCAAATTAAATGTGTCCCACCTTGACAATCCTACCTGTTATCGCCTTGTAGAGCATGTCTGGAATAGATTTCCTAGACCAACTAGTAATATTGGCTGGATCAAATGGTTTGAAACCGTGATTTCCAATACGGTTTCATCCCTTAGATGGTATGGGTGCTTTGTTGCCATGAGGAAGAAGATTCAAGAGAGTCGTATTCATAATGAGATCTCTCATATTCGCTCCATGCTTATGAAAGACTCTACTAACACTGTTATTCAATGTGATCTAGTTAATGTTGAAAATCAAGCTAGAGTTTACAAGTCTTACCATGCTAGAGGGGCACATGTTAGATATCACCTTAATTAGATCTCCTAGGGAGACAAGAGAACTAATTTTTTTTAACTACCTTAGACATAAGAATATTTTAGAAAGGATCATTGAGTTGCAGGACCCTTCAGGTCATTTTATTTTTGACTCTAAAGATATCATGAATCATTTTGTAGTTCATTTCTCTCAACTTTTTACAACGAAGCAAAGAAATGAAATTCAATGTATCTTAATGGAATACATGCAAGAACATATTCCCACCTTATTTGACCCCATTATTCGAGATCAACTTGAATATCCTCTTTCTGTGAATGATCTAAAAATTGCTCTTTTTTCTATGAAGAATGACAATTATCCTGGCTTGGATGGGCTTCCAGTGGAGTTTTATAAAAAAATTTGGTATATTCTCTCCTCTGATCTTCATCATGTTTACCTAGAAGCTCTTCATAATAGTTCCCTTAGAGCTTATATAAATGCAAGGCTTATCAATCTTATTCCTAAAAGTACAACCCATAACCAAATCTCCAATTGGAGACCTATTACCCTCATCAATGTTTCTTACAAGATCATAGCTTAAGTTATAGCTTTAAAAATCAAAACTTTTGTTCAAGTGATTGTTCACCCTGAACAATTTGCTTTTCTTAAAGGTTGTTATTTTTTAGATTATATTATGATGGCTTGGAAAACTTCACAATGGGATATCAATTCTAATAAATATGCCCTCTTGGTTAAGTTAGATTTTGACAAAGCTTATGATAGAATCATATGGGATTTTATTCTAAGTATATGCTTTCTTGGCTTGGTTTTGGTCCAAAATTCTATAATCAAATTGGTATACTTTTTGGTGATGCTTCAACTTGTGTTTAGGTTAATGGAGCTCTTTCCCCCTCCTTCCCTCTTCAATGGTCTATCAGATAAGGTTGCCCCCTTGCTCCTTTTTTGTATGTTTTGGTTGTCGATGCTCTTGGTTATCTTCTTCATAAGGCTCATTATGATGGCCTCCTTCAGGGTATTAAGCTTCTTGGGGATAAAAATGCTCTTAACTCTCATTTTGCTGATGATTCCCTTATTTTTATTCAAAATATCCAACAAGAGGTGGAAAATGCTAAATATATTGTTCAATTGTTTTGTGATATCTCTGGTTCTCGTATTAACAATTCTAAAACTAAAGTCTTCTATACCTCTTCCTCTCCTCGTGGATGCAACTCCTTAACTGAGTGGAAGATCATCCCTCATGGTAATATTGTGCATCATTTGGGAATTCCTTTTGGGATTAATATCTCTCCAAATGATATGTGGAATTGGATTATGGAAAGACTTAAAAAAAAATTCAATGCTTGGCCAACTTGGTTTCTTTCCTTAGCATGAATAATTCAAGTTGCGAATAAAATAATGGTAGCCTCTCATGTTTATTACTCCTCTTGTTGCATGGCCCTCAAGGTAGCCTATAATAAATTAACTCAGGTCATTCATAAATTTTTATGGACTAAATGGGATGGAGAGGTTGGTATGACACTCATCTCTTGAAAATTTTATACTCAACCTAAGGCTTTAGGAGGTCTAGGCATCATTGATCCTCTTACTCAGAGCAAAATATTGGCTGCAAAATGGGTTGCGAGAGCCATTATTGGTGATGAAAATTGGAAACACCTATTTCTATACACCTTATTTTACAGTTAAAGGTTCTATTCTAGTTACCCAAAACTAGAAAGCTTGGTAATCAGTTTCTCATTTATTGGCTTGGAAGTTTGACTCCTTGAGACATGGTCTGAGCATTGGTATTAACAGTATTTGGTGAAATAAACTTATTCTCCATAATGATAAACCTTTAGCTTTATGCAATGCTATTCATGGGCTAGTTTTTTTGAAGAAAGAAATTAATAGAATTAGAGATATCTGGGATCCGGGTAGCTGCTCAATTCTTACCTAGAACTAGATCTACAATAATTGCTCCCTTCCCTCTAGGTTCAAAGAGTCTTATGGTTTAATTGTGGCTTCCATCCCTTGTGAGGTCCTTATGAAGCTGGGAACAACTGCCCATAATATTTGGAATGATTGGAGATGGCTTAATGGTCACAAAATATCTTCCATTAATTCTAGTTGGTTATACAAATATATTTTGTGTCCAACTTATTTATAATCTAAGCTCAATTTCAAGTTGCAAGTAAATTTGACCAATGTCCAATGGCAGTTTCTTGCTACTCAAATTTCGAAAGCTCCTATTGAATGAAAAACGTAACTTCTTGGTTGGCGGATTTTGCATCAAAAATTGCCAACATATGAAATTTTGGCTGTGATTTTACACATTCCCCTTCAATGCAATTTTTTTAATGCTTTAGAAACTCTTATTCACTTATTTTTATTTTATGGCATGGCTAAATAGTTTTGGGATATCTTCTACTCTTTTATTTTTCCCTCTTTTTCTATATCTTGGAAGCTTTCTCTGCTAGATCAATACCCCAAACTCTAGGATGTTTATAGACTCATCCTTATCAAGCACATTTGGAAGTACAAATACAAAAAGGTGTTTACTAGATTTGCTCTTCCATGGGATATAGTTTTGGCAGACTTGACCTTTGATCTTTTGCTACATGTGGGACACATTCATTCCCAAGTATATGGTCCTTTCAACATGCCTTGATATGTTATTGACAGAATTCATCAACTTTATCATATAATTCAAGATCTTCATAAAGTCCAACAAAAAGCTAAGAAGAAGACAGTTAACAATGATAAGCAGGTTCAGGGTTTGATTACTTCTTTTTCTTCTCTGAAGACTAAAAAATATAACACATAAGACATACCTAGAATTTTTTCATATAACAGACTCTCCCATAAATGAATGTTGATATATGGTGTATTGTAGCAAAATATAGCTATAATATTTTTGCTGATATTAGCTTCTATTCTTATGTATATTTAGTTATGGATGTTTTACTCCTAATCCACCTCATTTTTTTTTTTAGCTGGTGGATGGTATTAACACCAACATATTGTAATGTTTCGGTTAATGATAAAATATAATCTAGTTTTTTTCCAAAAAAAAAAAGCATGGGCAACTTTAAAAGGGTTAAAAATACGAATATAAGTAGAATGGAATAGAGTATTGATGGAAGGTGACTCAATAATACTAATAAATACAATTTTGAGAAAAGAAAAGGCTCCATGGAATATACAAGAGATAATTATTGAAATACAAGACCTTGCTATCAGAGAGATATTTTTAGATATACATTAATAAAATGAAATAATTGTGCATATAGGGTAGCGAATAGAGTGATTTTAATTAGGGATCATGGAGTTCAATTTTATTTTTATGGTTAGTAGTAAGTATTGTTGAAAGTGACAAGAAAATATTGACTGCCTAAATAAAATAATGATTAAGATTTATTTTAATTTTTTTCCATTGGCACTATTTGTATTATTTTGTAATATTATTGTGTTTTCATATAAACTATTTTATACAATTATTTTGTTTGCATTTATGCTTAAGGAAAAACACTAACAATATATATATGGTATAACAAATTATGATAACACAATATTTTGGAAATATTACTATAAGATGCAATGTCCAAATAGTAGAGGTGGAATTTTGGTATTGTGATGGTTGCTATAGGGAAATATCAAGAAGAAGGATCTTAAATTTTAGAATATTTGTATTCAAACAAAATTAAAAATAATGTAGAAAAATAAAATAACAAAAAATACTTTTTAATGAAAAATAATGTAGGTATTTATCTATAGCAACTCAATTGAAATAATAATTGAATTTTTTTGTAAATTTTTAGAGAGTTGTGATTTATCATGGATGGGTCCCAAGTACATAGAAAAAATATAAATATAATATTTATATGTATTGACATTTGCTTAAAAAATTAGATTGTCAAATATCTAATTAAATGAGTAAATAATACTTTTAACACTTTCTAAAATTATTCAATTTAAAGAAATAGAAAATTGAACTTAAGAAATGTCATACCTTTAACACTTATAAGAATTATGTAATTTAAAGAAAAAATAGAGAATTAAACGCAAGATAAAGTTAAAGGATCCCCTTGTAGCTTTCACAGTTCACTATGAAATAAAGTTGAGCTTTCATACTTTACACTTTGTGAGAGTGATGAAATAAAGTTAGTGTATTTTTTAGTTAGGGTATACAAAGGTTTCTTATGCAACAAAAAAGTTGTGTATACAAGTTAAGGTTTATAGAGGTTTCTTATGCAATAAAAAAAAATTATGTATGGGTTTAGGTTAGAGATTTTAAAAATTTTACATGCAACCAAAAAAAAAAAAATTATACAACATAAAATTCAAGTGTGTCTAAATTAGGATTTATAGATATTTCTTATGAAAAACAAAATTTTATTTTTGCATGCAAGTTAAGTTGTAGAGATTTCTTTTAGGGTTTATAGAATTTCTGTATACAACTAAAACAAAATGTTCTTTTAAAACAAAAACAAAAAAATTAACTACATGTTCAAGTTAAGGTTTATCCCTAAAACAAAATGTTCTTTTAAAACAAAATAAAAAATTAACTACATGTTCAAGTTAAGGTTTATCCATATTTGTTATGCACAAATACGTTTAAGTGTGCATGCATTTTAGGGTTTATAGAGATTTCATATGCAACAAAAGTAAGTGTGACTTCAAGTTGGTTTATAGAGTTTTTTTATGCAATAAAAAAAGTTAAGTGTGTCTACAAAGTTAGTGTTTAAAGAGGTTTTTTATGAAAAAAAAAAAATGTATAGCCAAATTAGGGTTTAAATAAATTTTATATGCAACCAAATAAATTTTTATTAAAAAAAAGAAAAAAAAAAGATTAAAGTATATGCCTAAATTAGGGTTTATAAATGCTTTTAATGAAACAAAAGTTAAAATGTAGAAATTTCTATACAACAAAAGAAAAAAAAAGGTTAAAGTATATGTCTAAGTTAGGGTTTATAAAGGCTTTTAATGAAACAAAAGTTAAATGTGGGTACAAGCTATGTAAATAAATAAATAAATAAAGAGAGAGGTTAAGTGTCTCTCTAAGTTAAGATTTATAGAGATTTGGTAAAATTAAATGTATGTCTAAATTAGGTTTATGGACGCTTCAAATTAAGTTTATAAGCAATGAAAAAGTTATCAGTTTTTAGAGATTTTTTATCCAACAGAAAAATTAAGTGTGCATCTAAGATTTATAGATGTTTCTTATGCGATAAGAAAGTTAAATTTAAGTGTAAGTTAGGGTTTATAAAAATTTCCTATTAAAAAAGCATTAAGTGTGTCTTCCAATTAAAATTTATAAAGATTTGTATGTGCCTCCAAATTAGGTCTAAAAAAGTTTTATAAGCAAAAAAACAAAATTCTTAAACAACAAAAAAAAATGATTATATTTAAATTAGGGTTTATATGTTCAAATTAGGGTTTATAGTTAAACCCTAAGTTAGGGTTTAACTTAGGGTTTATAGGGATTTTATAAGAATAGTGTGCAGAATTAAGATAATTCTGCTTACCAGTCATAGAGAGAGACTTGGCACTTCGCGAGCAATGACAAAGAGTTAACCGTGCGCGCGGATCGTAGTTGTCCGGTCATAGTGGGAGACATCGCGCGGATCGTAGTGGAAGACTTCGTGGGAGACATCGCGCGGATCGTAGTGGAAGACATCGCACAGATCGTAGTTGTCCGGTCATAGTGGAAGACATCGTGCGCGGATCGTAGAAGACATCGCGCTGATCGTAGTTGTCCCCTCATAGTGGGAGATTTCGTAGTAAACAGAGTTGTGGGTGGATCGCTGTTTGGCTTCGCACTTCGCCAAAGTGATGAAACAGCGTTATTAACTGTGCGCGGCGCTATGTGCTCATAGTGTGTGGCTTTCTGCTCGTGGTGGGAGATTTCGCACTTCGTGACAGTGATGAAACAAAGTAAACTGTGCACGGCGCTTTCTGCTCATGGTGGAAGACTTAGCACTTTGCCAGAGTGATGAAACAAAGTTAACTGTGCTTGGATCGTCGCTTTGCGATTATAGTGGGAGAAAGCCTCATCGATCGTAAAGTCCAATCCGTAAGTCTGCAAATTTTTATTTTTATCTTTTTAATTCATTTACTATGAAAATACTATTTGATTTGTAATGCCTCCGTTGAATTCTTCGCTGTCATGATGTTAAGCCACACCAGAAACGCTGTTAACACGAAGAATGGATACACACGAAGAGACGATTACTTACGGTTAAGCAGTTTTCACATCGGAACCATCGTCAATGGTCCTGTAGATGAATATGGTTGGCTGAAATCAACCGATTCCACAATAGTCCTGTAGATGAATATGGTTGGCTGAAATCAACCGATTCCACAATAGGGTTGCATCTCCCACCACTACAGGTTTGCTTTAATATGTTATTACAGGTTTTTTCTAAACTGTAATTTATTTTAATTAGAGAAGCTCAAATTTTATTTTAAATGTATTATTTAATTTTAATTTTAATTTATAAAATTTAGTTTAATTTAAATTTTTTATATAAAGAGGACGGAGAGAGATTGTAACCAAATCTGAAATTATATTAATAAAAAGGGTTGTGCTCCTGTTTCTCATTTTATGTTAATTTTGATTCGATTACGTTCATCTCATTTTATGCATAATCATTTGGTATCAAGTTAGTATTGTTTTTCTTCCGAATCTCATGCTTTCATCTTGAAGATTCGACATAGAACATAAGCATCCTATATATTTTAGATCAATGTGATTAATCAATTGTAAATAAATGAAGACAATGTGAATCACGTTCATTCAAGCATTTGATAAGATGTTGAGGTAAGACATATTCATCACACTTCTAGGCCTCTCAAACTATCAAAAATATAGTTTAAACTTATAAAACTATAAATTTATACAAAATCATGTTTTAAGAAGACCAATACTCAATAGATATGGAGGGGATAGAACTATTTATAAAGAATTTTCAAACCCCTTCATTCAAAATATTTTCTAGAAGAAATGGTTCTATTATCTTAAGCTTGAATGAAATACTTTTAATAAACATAACTTGTCACAGTTTCATCATGATATTTAATTATGCCTGAATTTACTTGATTTTATCAATTTGCTTGTCTTTACTATTATTCTTAAAGTAGTTTAACATAGAAAATTGTTTAGGGTTTAGTTTCCAAATTATTATATTTATCTATAACAATAGGGTAGAGTTTCATCCATAATTCAACAAAAAATATTAAAATAGTCTAGTAATAATTTGACTCATAATTGAGCATATCGAGAAATAAATGCAAAAAATTAAGTTTAGAGGATTTTAGTGCAACCAAAAAAGAAGGTGAACCCTCACATTCCTTCTTGTCAGGGTGGTATTCATGTATGATCCAATTTGTGTGACAACCATGAGGAGTGTGGTCTACATAAAATAGGAGATTCTTTTTCATTATGATCACTTGTATATAAGAGCAAACTTTATAGTCATTTTGGATAACCTTTCAATAGTCAACTTTTGTTGCTCAGTTGGTTCTCGAACCTTTTGAATATTTTATATTTTTTAGATTGAAAAAGTACAATTCCATATCCCTTTTCAACAAAATTTATTTCATTAAAAGTTCAAGTAAAATCACCAAGAAACCTCAAAAACCATTGCTACAACAAAATGCATTGTATGGAACATAATTTAGCAAAGTTACCAACAATTAGCTTTTAAACAATATTCAAGGCATCCATAAAATTGATATGGGTTACTTCGGGTTTAGGATTTAAATTTTAGAAGGACAAAGAGCACATAACATAATATGTAGATCCTAAGGCTCGTATTTGCAGAGGTCAACCTTGAGAATAACTTTCAATTCCATTCTTTGGCCATAAAATTTTATTTTTAAATAATAAGCAAGCAGTTCCTTATTTATGGGGTGAAATATCAAATTGAGAGGCCAAAAAGTGTGTTTCACCATAGTAAAGTCTACCAAATTTTATTTCTTCATAGTATAAAAACCTAAAAAAAAGAATTTGTTACGGCACTTAAAAGAGTTCTAAAGCAAATTTTGCCAAATTTTTATCTGTCTATAAAAATAAATTGTTATCCACAATATTAAAACCAAATAATAAAATAAATTACTTTCTCTTTTTATTTATAAAGAACTAAATAAGAAAATAAATTGGCTATCTAAACCAATGTAGAATTTTTAAGCAGATATCAAAACACATAAATACCATATTTACATCTTTTTTTATTGTTGAAAAACAGGTGTACTCAAGTCACAACTCTCTCCTTTAGAGCTTGAGAGTTTACAAAAAAATTCAATTCTCATCTCAATTGAGTTGCTATGGCTAGGGACCTATATGAGTTTTCATAAAAAGTTTGGATTCTTGATTTTCAATTTTGAATATTTTTTGTATGAATACAAATATTCTAAAATTCAACATCTTTCTTGAAATTTTCTGAAATTAATCTTTATAATACTACTAAAACTCCAATTTTGATGTTTATTTATTGCATCTAGTCTACTTTACTAGATCTAAATTGCTAATTTTCTTCTTGAAGCATAAGTGAAATGACAAGAATAATAATAAATAGTCTATATTAAAATGCATTAGTATTACAAAATAAAGTAAATATTACCAATGGAAAATATTAAATTTAATCTTAATCACTATTTTATTTAGACAGTCAACATTTTCTTGCGAGCTTATGCTAAACATACTACTTCCTCTAACCATGGAAAAAAAATTAACCTCACAATCCTTAGTTAAAACCCCTTTACTGGTTAGCCTATATACACATTTGTTTTCTTACCTATGTAAACTTGATTTCTTCAGTGTTTAAAGCAAGGTCTTGTATTTATACAATTATTTCTTATATGTTCCATAGAGTCTTTGCTTTACTCAAAAATATATTTATTACTATTAGTAAATTATCTTCCATCCACGCTTTGTTCCATTTTAATTGTCTATATACTTTTAACCTTTCTAGGGCCACCCAAGATTCAATTTTATTATTTTTCTTAAATCCACTAATAAAATCATAATGAGATAGAATCAAAACCTATTATTTATAATTCTTTCTCATCTTATTTGCCTTAGATTTATTGTATATGCTTTTAAAAATTTCAATTTAACTAACTCTACTTTTGGTGGCTTTTACTTCATGTTCTTTGCCTTCTTATTTTTTTCTCCTACACCCAACAACATAATTTCATTTGATATCTTGATTTCATCTGTCAAGACTCTTTGCTTCAAGAATAAGAATTGGGTGAGTTTATATGATTGGTTTATACTCCTCTATGGTTAAAAAATATTTATTTTCATTACCTCTAAATTGCTTTTATTTTCTTTAAATATTCTTCTATTCCTTTCCAACCATATAGTCCAAAGTATTGTATCTTTTAATATATCCTAGATTGTCAATAAAGCCTGTATTTTAAAAGTGCTCTATCATTACTTTAACCATTTTTTAATTCTTCCATTAATAATCCATTGCCATGGTATCTAGACTATTGAGCAATATCCCAAGAGATGGTCTATGGTCTCCTTATTTTTACATATGATACATTGTAAGGGGCTTTGAAAATGCCTTTTCATAAGGCTATCCTAGGATAAAATTCTTCTATGCTTTACTAACAAAACAAATATTTTAACTTTAGGATGCTTAGGATATCCAAAATATCTCTTGATATTCTTGAAATAATAATATTCTATTGGTTCTTTACATTATATCTTCTTCTTCTTCTATCTTCTCCTAACTTATTTAACTCCTAAATTAACTCATCCTTGGAACTTTTAAATAGTAATTATTCTTATCTTTTTGAACAACTACCTCCTAGAATCAATGTATTATATACTTGTAAAAAATATTCTTCCATCGTGATCCTTGTACATAATATTTGAACCCTATCACCATGTTAATCTTGAAGTAATCTCATCCATGGTTTCAAAATTGGATCTAGATTGAGTGGTTTTTTTATCACACCATGTATCCTGCTAAATGGAATTTTTTCTTCAATTCTCACCACCCATATTATACCATCACTAGATCAATTGATTTTTTTAACCATTTCATAGTGTATAATTATCTAGTATTGTGAATGTAGTAAATATTAAGCTTGGGTCTTTGGGATAAAGGTACTAAGAAGAATTATTTCCCATTTTATTTGACTCTCTTTATACAATCTCTAAATTAGTTTCCCCTAAGAGCTAAGTTTGCATCTATTAAAACTCTTACACTAAGACCTCCCCTGGTTTTATCATCAAACACCTTGCTCCATTTCACCAAAGAAATTTTATTTTATCATATAATCTTGACCACAAAATAACTATATAATATAGATTAAACTTTTTCTATCAATTTTGGTATAGTATACAAGAACATATAATATGTTGGAATGACTTGTAAGAATGATCTAATTAGTTAATTTTTTCATTCTAATGATAACCATATACCTTTCTATGGTGGTATTTTATTCTAAACTTTACTTATAACTTGATTTCACAATTCTATCCTCATTCTCCTCTCAAATATGAGTGTCACTAGATAAGTTATCATAAATTTTCTCTCTCTATTTGAAGTAACATGTATATCCTTGTACCAAATTTACATCTTAATACTTTAGAATATATATTTTTAATTTTAATATTTTTTTATAGTATTTATAGGTAAATAATAAAAAATTAACTATACTAAATATTTTTACAAAATTATGTGGTAGTAAAAGTATTCTTTTATAATGTAAAAATATACATTTTTTTTTTTTTTTGTACGATTAATAAGAAAGAGGATTTTAACAGGATCCCACAACCACTACAAATAAAGCCACATAGGCGAGAAAGATAGAATATAACCTCAAAAGATAGACCAAAGGTAGACAAAAAGAACTGCAAACACCCATTCCTCAAGGCCTAAAACAAGGGAGAACCGAGATAGTTCTACACCAACTTATCCAAACCCTGAGCAACATTAGCAGCTAAATACATTACATTCTCATACCAATACATAATTGACTTCAAAGAGCACCAAATATTACATTGATTAATATCAATAAGTTTTAAGTTACAAAAAACATCATGTTTAAAATTTAAAGGAGCAACTGGAGCAACCGAAGTGAAAACTTCCTCCACAAATTTCTCCCGGGAGTGATTCCTAGGATGAACATCAAAATAAAAAATGGCAGAAGGAAGGTAGGGATTGTCACCCTTACCCTTTTTATAGTGTAACCATTTGGATTTTTGTCGATCACCAGTAGGGAAATAATAGTAAGGCTTTCATAATCACTTTAGGTGGCAGGTCAAATTTTATAGTAGGACCAGTCGAACAGGTAATGACTTCCACATCTAAAGCCCTACTCCAAATCCCTTTGGAAGAGACTTAAATATTTTTGGAGATCTGCTTTGGACCAGTACCAAAGGTGAAGGAATATGTATCTTCACTACCATGAGAGTCCATCTCAGAAGCTAAACGAGAGCCACCACTAGGAGAAGGGGACTCCACCATCAACTTCATACCACCAACGAGAGAAGAGTACTCCACCATCAACTTTGTACCACCCACCAGGGGGCTAGGGAGATCTAAAAAAGGCTTTATAAAATCATTAGCATTAATACCATGCTCAAAATTAGCCTGTTCGAACACCAACAAAGCCATACCTTTGTGAATAGGCACGTCACCACAACCACCTTGAACATTTAGAAAGGATCTTTTCATGGAATGGAAAATAAACAAAGGAATATTCATACAAGCTTTGGATATCAGATGGTTTAAAAACATAACATGAAAGATCCTAATAATTTCATAAGAAATTTCAAGGGAAAAATAGTCCATGATAACCCTAGAAACCCTATTCCAAGGAGGAAGTAAAGCCGCAACACTAAAACCATTCTAAACTCTAGGAAGATATTCCTCCTTTTTAAGAAATATACTCATCTCTTACAGCAGAGAGTATCTATCATGATTATCATAGGTTCCATCTAAGACCAGGCTAGTGGTTCTACTAATGAGCTCTGCCATAACTTGAAATTACCAAGAGCCAATACTGACCCAACCATCATTCCAGGAAGAGACCATCTAGTTGGTGAGCACCGGACTATGCCCATGAAACTTCTAGATGCATTCCAGAAGACCCCCATCCTCTAAAATAGATTTAAAATCATCATAAAAATAAATAGACGTAGGTTCAAGATGAGGTTTACTCAATTTGAGATTAGCTAGGAAGATATTAGCTTTACCCATACTACAAACACTCCAAAAAAACTCAGACACAAAATAGAGGTAGAAGACCCAAGCTGAAGCACTCCTTAAGGTAATAAAATACCAACAAAGAACAAACCTAAGCATTGCATTGAACATAAAAAGAATCCTCAACTCATAAGTCAACAAAAAAACACCAAAAAGAGGCTTGGGAGGCACAAACATGGAAAAACTCATGCCATGGGTAGGAAAATAAGACCCATCAAAGATACAAATGAAGTGAATAGTAAGAGAAAACAAGCAATAATCCCAAAAAGGTACCCAAAAAATAAAGGGAAAAACCTCAAAGCCTGAGAATGGAAAGCCTTGAAGAAAACTGGAATGGAAACGAGAGTCCTCAACCAAGGGAGGAAACAAATAGGTGTAACGCTCCTCATATACAAACCAGCCATAGAGTAGCCACCCAAATGCCAGCACCAAGTACCAAAGGGAGTATAGAAAGGAACTTTGCCAATTTTGGGAAAAGAAATTCCACACCACATCCCATACAATTCCCAAAAGGAGAAGACCTCAAAGAAATATGGGGAAGAACCAAGTAGTAGTAATAAAGGTAAAGAAGATATAGGTGTACAAGTCCACCAATAAAAACCAGCCAAAACATTGCCACTCAATAACCACCTCATTACACTGATGAGAATATTGAAAGTATCACCATCATACTTAAGAAAATAAGTACCATCATCTATATCATGGATCATAATAACCTTCCTGAGGAGATACTGATAGGCACTATTCCAAATAACCTTAGACATGAGCTTACCCCAAGAATATTCTGGAGGTAGAAAGGAAACTAGTGTGTTCCATATCCTAAGAGTTTAACATAAAGGAGCCCATCAAAGTTAATGCACTCCACTACCAACCCATAATCAAATAATTGCATGCACCAATTGAGAGAAAGGAGCAGTAGAAAAGGCCCCATCACAACCCAAGGAACATTAAAGCTTCTCATCATTAACGAGGTGGATTAATTTCGAAGGAAAGTCAATACACCATACCTTGAGACCTTGACTCAACATGCCCAAGTTAGCGAGACAATCAGCCACCGTGTTACCTTATCTAAAAATGTGCCTGATTAAAGAATCCTCCAGGGAAGACAGGTGATCTATTGATTCATCAATTAGGTTAGAGATATGCCATCTAGGTCTGCAAACACCTTTAAGTATATTGACAATTTTTAACGAGTCACCTTCAATGATAGCCCTTTTAATGCCAAGATATTTTAGCATCTAAATCCCAATAAAAGAGGCTCAAAATTTGGCAAAATGAGATGATAGACATTCTCTGTTGCAAGAGATCAGTATATTTCTTAACAAGGAGGAATGTCTACCTAGATTTTAGAATGGTTTTAGCATTACGGCTTTGCCTCCTCCTTGGAATAGGGTTGCTAGGATTATCATGGACTATTTTACCTTTGACCCTTCTTATGAAATTATTATGAGCTTTCATGCTATGTTTTCAAACCATATGAGACGTAAATATTGTATGAATATTCCTTTATTTATTTTCCATTCCATGAAGAAATCCATTCTGAATGTTCAAGGTGGTCATGGTAAAGCCCCTATTCACCAAGGTCTAGATTTGTTGGTGTTCAAACAAGCTGCTTTTGAGTGTGGTCTTAATGCTAATGATTTTCTAAAGCCTTTTGTAGATCTCCCGAGTCCCTTGGTAGATGGTACAATGTTTATGGTGGAGTACCCTTCTCGATCCCTTAGTTAAATTATTACTCTAAAAAAATGGGTTCTATAAAACCATGTAGATATATTTTATATAATTGATATTGGATTAATAGGTTATTTCCACTTCCAATGTTAAATTTGAGGGAATTTAATAAAAAAAATTAAGTGAAGCATGTTATTTAAGTATTGTAAAAGCTTCAAATGAAGGAATTCAATTAAGATAATATTTCTTTAAATATTTTTTGTTTGTATTTAAAGAATTGCCTTAGTTAAATTTGTTATATTTTTGTGTTAGCAAAGATTATACATAAGGGTTTGTATCCCAAATGCACTTCTAAAAATGACAAATCTGTTTCGAAACCTTGGCGAATCCTAACCAACATTATGTAGGAGGACATGGTGAATTACCTTATTTTTCACCAAAAATTATAAAATATTGGTGAATTACCTTATTTTTCACCAAAATTTATAAAAATTTGGTGAATTTGATAGTTTTGATTAGACCAGGTGTAAAATAGGGCACAATCATAAACTAGGTGTAAAAAAGAGCCCAAGGCAGATTGAGCATAAATAAGATCCCAAATGTGGACCGGGTGTAAAACATGGTCTAGATGAACTTGGGTTATAACCTAAGAAAAATTTCATTTTAGATGACACAAAACTAGGACTTCCTAGGAGGTCACCCATCTAAGTACTAGTCTAGTCGAGCATGCTTAACTTCGGTGTTTTTGATGGGTTGGAAATCGTCAAGTCATCTTAGTTTTTTGAATTTTTTGTTGTGGTTGTGAGGAGTTCTAAAACAAATAAAATGGTAATTTTTTGTTGCTTACCTCGTAAACCTTGAAATCCTATTTTTCCCCTACTTCATTTTTCACCTTTCCCAAACCAATTTCTACACTTGAACCAAATTCTACACCCGACTCACATATGAATCAATTTTTGTATCTGTCTTGCTCTTGGACCAATTTTTGCACCCATACCACATCTGGACAAATTTTTTCACACATACGTCACCCAAACCAATTTCTATACCCATCCCACACCCAAATAATTTTTGCATCTAACCTACACCCAAGTCAATTTTTACACTCGTCCCACACTTAGACCAATTTTTGCACCCATCCCACATACATACCAATATCTTCTCCCATACCACTTTCTTCATCAAAGCCATATCTGGGGCACTTTTGCATCTAGATTGCAGGCTAGATGCGGAAATCACCCTAGATGTGGCCCAGGTGCAGAAAGTGGTTTGGATGATAAAATTGGTCTAGATGTGGTGTGGTTGTAGAAATTAGTTCGGATGCGATCTAGTTGTAGAAATTGGTCCAGATGATGCACAACTAGTGTACACAAAATGCAATCTAATATTTTAGTTGTATGTGTATCGTTGTCGTGTTATGTTTATATACTACTATAAGAGGTGAATTTGGTGAGATAATTTAAAAATCTTATAATTTCAAGGTGAAAAGGGTCCTCAGTTTAGGCGAGAGTGTTGGAAATTTAAAAAAATGCTAATATTAGTATTATCAATGCACGATGAACTAACCCCAAAAAAATGTTTAGCCCAAAAATTTTGAGTGAATGCACTGACATCTAGGGTCCCCATTTTCACCAATTTCCAATTTTGAAAATATGAATATTCATCCAATTGGTGAATATTCACCACTGTGCATAACCTTGGTGTTAGCCATTCTTCCATTATTTTATAAAATGGTTAGTATTGATTCTTATAAATAGTCTTATAATCCTAATATTAATATATTTTGTTAGAAAATTAAAAACTAATAATAATAAAATATTTCTCTTTCATTAAAGAAATACTTTTGTAATTGAAGATGAACTACTTTTCAAATATAGAAAGTAGTTCTACTTGATAGATACAAAATTTGTTGAAATAATTATTTATAGCAATATTATTATATTATGAAGATACCCTTCCTACATAAATATCTATATAAGGAAGATAATGCCTTAATAGAAGCACCATATAGAAAACATTAGACTCAAAAGTACCCAACCCCGATTGAATTATGGTAAGCAATCAACTAGGGATATGTGTGAATGATAATTTTTCGTAGGTGTAGCTAGGGTAGGATATGAGGTGGGATGATATAGGATATCCCATCGAATAATTCACAAGATAGTATAATGGTGGCTTCTTGTATGAAATAGTGAATATGAGATCCTAGTGTAATCTCCATGGTAGATTGGTATGGTACAATCCACCAAATTATTTATAATTTTTCAAGTGTATCTGTGATCATTTCCAAGGATTTATTGTAATTTTCTTAGTTTTTTACATGAACTTGGAAATAATTCCATGGAATATGAAAATCAACTAATCACTAAGGTATTACACCATAAAATCTTGAATGTTATCTCAATAGGATTGATACACCATAGGAGCCTTGATACAAAAAGGTCATAGAAGCCTTGAAGAAGAAGCTATAGAATTATTGATACTAAAAATGCCATAGAAGCCTTGATACTAAAAAGACCATAGAAGCCTTGATATTTAAAATTCCATAGAATCCTTGAAACTAAAAATGCCATAGAAGCCTTGATATTAAAAATGACATAGAAGCCTTGATACTGAAAATTCCATAGAAGTAACTTAGCACTAAAAAAGATGATAGGAGCCTTGATATTAAAATAGGTTAGAAAAGACTTGATGCTAAAGAAGAATTCAAGAAGAATATCTAATTAAGAAGTAGACTAAATATTTCAATACTAATATCTTTGTTGTAGGAATAGAAGATTCAATAAGTTGGTAGACTTACTAAAATAAAGTTAGGAAGAGTATCTTCTTTAGAATCAACTCAACCCTAAAGCAAAAGTGAAGATATAAAGAGAATATTTCATTGAATAAATTCTAGTCTTGGAAGAAGAAGAAGAAGAACTAGGAGAGACCTGCTTAAAACCAAGAGCAACAGAATCAAAATATCTAGGAGAAGATATCACCACCAACACTTACAAGAGTAGAAGGTTGAATAAAAGGTCTCAAGGAAGACCATCAGAAGCTATCAAATCAAAGACCTTGTGAAGGTCTCATCAATCATCTAGGAAATTCTAGGAGAATCTTGTTGAATATCAAGAGAGTTCTTTGAGAACTCGTTAGAGAAATTCACTACCAATGTGAATTCCTTGATAGTGAAGGACTTGGAACAATTATTGCTATCTGAAAACAATCCCAAGAGGAGAATTTGGCAAGTGCCAAATTTGTGAAGAATAATTTGGCAAGGAGTGCCAAATTTGTGAAGAAGAATTTTTCAAGGAGTGCCAAACCCTATAAGAAGATCATAATTCAACAAGAAGACTTGAAGATAGAATAAGCCCACCAAATATTGTAAAAATGAATATTACCTCTCATAGAAAGAAGGCATCACTTTAGAGACAATGAATTATCCAAATCTATAGTAGAAGGAGGAGAACAAGCAACCAAATCCTAGGCTCATGAAGGAAAGTTCAAGATCATCATTTGGTGAAGGAGTTATTCAGGACATCCTACTTGAAGTAGCAACTTGGTATTTTTAGACACCAAGGTATACATCCTATACAAATATAGGAGAAGAGCTACAGAAAAAGGTATGTCACTTTTGGTGCAGGAAGATTCATTAATTGGATTACTCACTAGATTTATTAGAGCACCTAAATTTGGATCAAAGTTACAAAAAGAAAATTAGATTACAGTATTCTAAAGTCCAAAAGGGAAAAAATTCAGATTACATTTATTAGGATTTTATTAGATTTCATATTAGCTTCTATCAAATACCTATTATCTACTTTCGAAAAAAAAATGATGACCAAGTCCTACAACATTGATTGTAGGGAAATTGCAGAGTAACTCTTAACGATTCATTTTAGGTTATTCTTGATTAGTTATAGAAAATTATTAGTGCACAACTTTGATATTTTATTGGAGTGATAAGGTGTAATATTAGTGCATTAAAAGTGAAGAATTTGTACTATTCTACCACTCTCAAAAAGAAAATTAGTTTTGTGTTTCTTGAAAGGCATAAAATTTTATTTGTATCAAGTGTCTAAAGACACTATTGAAGCACAAAAATCTGCAACTTGTACTAGACAATAGAAGTCACTACAAGGGTTAGAATTCTCCAAAATTTGGACAAGAACTTAACTAACCAAAAATAGAAATAGAAGCTTATGAAAGTAAGACTCGGTGAGTCTCAAAATAAAAAAGCATTATCAAGTTGAATACAAGGAAAAAAGTGCAAAAACTTACATCAATTAAAAGGATTCTATCTACTGCTATTGAAGCTTAGGTTTGTTACCAAAAGTGTCCAAGAAAAAAGGTAAAAGTGTGTCTACTCTTTAAAGACAACCTCAAACCCTTGTATTGAGTGAAAAATCTTCCACAAAACCAGAATTTCAGATCTAGAAATAGAGTGCAATAGAAGGTATATTAAAAATCCTTACTATACAACATTATAATACATTATATTCACTACTCTAATCTGGTTTTTGATAGCAAATGAGCAGATTTTTAAGTGCCACAAAGGGTACATTTACTACAGGGAAAATTAGCCAACAAAGAATGAATGTCAGTACTCTTATTTCCAAGCTAGCATGAGTCACTCAAGGGATCATCATGGATGTATGTACCTATAGAATCAAAGCTCATTTTAGATCATTCAAGATCTACATTTACATAGACAAGTGAGTGCATATCTATTTCTAAAATACATAAAAAAAATTAAAAGGGATTCAACATGATTGGAGGTATAAGAAGAAGATGCAAATATGTTACATTCATGGTCTCTAACTTGGAGAATATCATCCATCGAAGGAAGCTCCAAATCATCATCCAAGCTCCATAGCACATCGTCTATCCACCTGAAGAAAAAAATCTTGCTTGTTGTCAAAGATAAATAGCAAAGCAAAGGGATTGAGGAGTTATAATATCCATCTTCAAAGATGTTACAAGAATGGACTCCATGCAGAAATAACACTTGGTATTATGGACATCATTCCTCTATCAATGTTTGAGGAACTCCCATGCAAGAGTGTTACAGTGAAGCAGTGATACTTGGTATTCTCCACCAGTTTCACACGAGTGCCGATACATTTTTGGATTGCTTCAAGAGTGTTGAATAAAGAATTTGAAGCATTACAAAAAGAGCACTCTCTTATAACGAACATGATACATATCACAAAATCTATGATTAATTATCAATGGTATTATTACAAGGTCTATTATTAATTATCAAGGTCTAATTTCAAATGTGTGAGTGAAGCACAGTCAAAGATGTCCAAAGAGGGAGTGAAACATAGTCTAAGCAGTGAAGCATAGTAGAAATGTCCAAAGTGCAATGTGGAATATAGGAGGAAGGAGCATTAAAGGATCCTCTATTTTTGAAGGTCAAACCTTCAACACCTACATACTATAATTCATGACCATATACTCCAAGTAATCTCCATTAATTTATGTGCCTAAGTTATCACTTATGTATTATTATACTCATCCATAAAAAGCACTAAATAGTGAGGAGGTATTGCATCTAAAAAGGTAAGGTCTAAATCCTATTTATTATTGCTTTTATAATTTGGAGATATAAGAGTTATAAACTAAGGTTAAAACATAGATTTTTGAAAGCAAAAGTGGTAACTTATCTTATTAATTTAATATATGCAATTTAAACTTAGGAGAAATAAGGAATTCAACTTATTTTAAATTATTTTTCAAATATTATTATAATTTTTCTAAATTTCCAAACTTGGAAGCCACAAGGGTTACTCCATCAAACTTATTTTATTGGAAATTAGAAATGATCCAAGGGGTATAAAAGAGGTTATTAGGGTTTCTATTAAGTTTAGATAAATATATTTATACTTGTCTCAAATATTCAAAAGGGGACAAAAGAATTCCAACATAAAACCTCTTCAAAATTAAAATAGTTCTTAGTTCAATTAGGAGTAATAAGGTGTTAAAAAGTTGATTTTTGATTCTTACAAAACTTGTACAAAATCAACCAAAATTGAACTATACCTTTACAAAAAGCATTACATAATACTTCAAAACACTAGGGACACATAAGGTAGTCTACAAACCTAAGAATATACAAAGGTTTAAATGAATAAAGATTTTATACTTCAAGAAGGTATAATATATACAGAGCCATAATATAGACTTCAATTCTATCTTAATTATTAAATTTATCCTTTTAAATGGATAAAGGAATGCTATACAATGATTGTAAAACTTGCTCCAACAGGAACCAATTCACAAAGCATAATCATAGGTGGTTTATTGATTAAGGAGTGAGTCATCATATGACAAGAAATATACAATGGTTTGACTATCTTGAGGTTGCTAAAGGTTACAAATTAAGAATTATAGGCAACCAAAATTATCCTATTCACAGATATGTATGTGTATATCCCAATAATTATTTTCCAAGTCTTATACTATAATAATTATTGTATGTTTTTGGATTAACATTCAATCTCATTTCAGTGAGAAAGCTAATATTTAATAACTACATGATTAACTTTGGATATATGAATTGGATAAATACATGTCTCATTATGAGTCAAGATGGAATAAAAGCAACAGGTTCAATCCATGAATATACCTATATCCTAGACTCAATGGAAATCCCAAGAGATATTGTGATGTTACTAAATATTTCTAACTTATTTGCAGAAGAACGGGTTGAAGAAAATAAATAACCAATACATCAAAAAGGTAAGTCCAGAAGGATTAGAAATATGAGAGGACAATTGCATTATGCCTGACTCATTCATAAAAAATTAGAATCAAATGAAGATACTTGCAAGGAGGACATAAAGGTGGATGGATAGTAGATGAATCTAAACATGCCAAAGATCATCCAATGAAAGAAGAAGATCCAGGTGCAACCTATTCTACACCATATGAAGACACAGATTACTCGTTGAACCTAAATACAAAGAATGCAAAATAATACTATGAATATCAAGCAGAAGATGATGAAAAAGATCCATATTAAAGACCAAAAGTATTCAATACCCAAGTAATGTAATACATGGGGTATTGAAAATAATGTCTATTCCATCATTTGGGTTATGTAAATGTATCCTCCAAGATACATATCTAGATTACTTTCTATTCAAGTTATCTAGTTACTTCATTCAATATAATAAATGCACAAGTGTCAATGTGTAAGTTGCACATGTGCAAGTTGTCCCTTGCACGTCTAGATAGAGTGTTGGTGAACTATCATATTTTACCTATATAATGATGGCCTCTTAGATAGATAGATATATAGAGATTCAGGGAACATAGTCGTATAGCGTAGCTTAGTGGATAGTGCAATTCTGTGTACCTCATCATTCATTGGTGATGTATACAATGTAGATCAATAGCTTTGTTAATGGAGTTCTCATTTACTCCATAGCTATATTGTAATATTTTATATGATTTAAATTTATAGCATACTTCAGTCATCTAGAATATTTAATTTCTTTCATGTTATACTGCATCTTGTGATTGTTATCTCCCAATGCATATTCATAAAAGCTAACAAAGGTCGTAGTTAGATAAAAAAAATTCATAAAAAATTGGAGGATTTCTGAAAGAGAGACATATTCTTGATGATATCATAGATATCGTGAAATTACATATTTAGTAGTTCCATTAGAGAGAGAAATAATCATAAAACTAGATATGAGTAAAGCCTATGATAGGGTTAAATAGGATTTCACGTTTACAATATTAAAAAAGTTTGGATTTGAAAATAAATGAGTCAAATGGATTAAATCTTGCATCTCTAGTGTTATTCAATGGGTTAGTAAAAAAATATTTAAGTTCAAGAGAGGTCTTATATAGAGAGATCTTCTACCACCATATTTTTTCATTATTATGATAAAGGTATTGGGTAGAAAATTGAAGAAGCCTAACAAATATGAGCTAATAAGTGGATACAAGGATAGTAATAATATTGAGAACATCATCCATCAAAAAATTGTAGATGATACAATCCTTTTTGGTAGGGTAGGGATAAAAAGGGCCAAAGCTTTAAATAATTTTTTGAAAGGAATATGAAAGAGTCTAAGAGCAAAAATTTAATAGAAAAAAGTCCAAAATTTACCTCCTAAATATTTTAGCTAGAATCAAGGTAAGGATAGGTTATTTCAAATGGAGGTAAATTTACTAGCAACTTATCTAGGGATTCCCTTATTTAAGGGAAGAATGAGGATATAATTATAGAATCTAATTATAAGTAAAGTTTAGAATGAACTATCATTATGGAAATGTAGATGGTTATAATTAGAAATAAGAGTGCAACTAATTAAATCAATCTTACAGGCCATTCCAACATATTATATGTCCTTGTATACTATACAAAAATCAATAGAAAAAGTATACTCTATATTATGTAGTCATTTTTATGGTTAGGTTTACATGATAAAAGGAAATTTACTTTGGTAAAATATAGCAAGGTGTGTAATGATAAAACCAAGGGAGTTCTTGGTTTAAGAGTTATTATAGATGCAAACTTAGCTCTTAGGGAAAAACCAAATTTGATATTGTACAATGAAATTAAAATACAATGGACAAGAATTATTCTAAGCATGTTGATCCCAATAACTCAAGATTATTATTTACTATATTTTCACTACCAAATGGTTCTACACTATGAAACAAATTTAAAAAATTAATTCATTGACTGATTTAAGGTCTAGGATGGGTGGTGGAACTAGAGAGTTTTTTTTTTGGATGGATACTTGGTATGATAAAAAACCACTCAATATAGATCAAATTTTAAAACCATGGATGATATAATTTTAATATAAATATGGTGATAAGAATCCAAAAATTATGTACAAGGATCGAGAAGGAAGATACAAATAGAAAGAAGATTTTCTTACAGTATACAAGACATTGATGCTAGGAGGCAATTGAGAAGAAAGATAAAAACAATGATTATTTTGAGGTGAGTTGGGGATAATATAATTTGGGAGTTGAATAGCTCAATATAATACACAACAATAAGCAATTATGATGTAAAGCACTAACAAAATTGAAATATCATAAGAGTATAGAGAGATATTTTGGATAGCTTGAGCATTCCTAAATTTAAAACGTTTGTTTTGTTAGTATATCATAGAAGAATTCATACCAAGATAAAATTATTAAAAGGATTTTTCATGGCCCTTCACAATGTGTTCTATGTAAAAAGGAGGGGGAGAGTATAGACCATCTCTTGGGACATTTCTCAATATTCTAGAAACTATGGTAATGGATTCTTAATATGTTTGGTAAATGCATGGTGATGAGTAGTAAAATTAAAGAATGGTTAAATCAATGGTAGAGAAATTTTGAATGTGAGGCTTTATATGAAATATAGGATATTTTAAAAGATACAACACTTTGGACTGTATGGCTAGAAAGGAATAGAAAAATATGTAAAAGAAAGGAAAAAAATTTAGAGATAATGTAAAGAAATATTTTTTTATCCATATAGGAGACTAAACCAACCCTATCGATTCATCCAATCCATAATATTGAATTAGAGAACCTTGATAGATAGGGTTAAGTCATAAAATGGAGTTATGATGTTGGATACAAGAGAAACACAAAGAACACAAAGAATATAAAGTCGAAACCACCAGAAGTGAAGTTAATTAAATTGAATTTTGATGTAGCATTTAAAGGGAATATGGGACCAATAGGATGAGGAGGAGGTATAATTAGTAATAATAGGAGATATATTGTCTCATAATTATTTCAATAGTGAATTTAAGACTAATAATGAAGTTTAGGCATGGGAAGCTTTAAAAGGGTTCAAAATATGAAGAGAAATAGAATGGAATAGAGTATGGATAGAAGGTGACTCGATAATACTAATAAATACAATTTTGAGGAAAGAAAAGGCTCCATGGAATATACAAGAGATGATTATTGAAATAGAAGACCTTGCTACCGAGTTTGGAGAGATCGTTTTAGACATACATTAAGAAAATGAATTAAATGTGCATATAGGCTAGCCAATAGAGAGATTTTAACTGAGGATCATGGAGTTAAATTCTCTTTTTTATGGTTAGAGGAAGTAGTAAGTATATTTGAAACTAAGAAGAAAATGTTGACCACCTAAATCAGATAATGATTAAGATTTATTTTAATTTTTTTCTATTGGTACTATTTGAATTATTTTATAATATTAATGTGTTTTGATATAAACTATTTATTATAATTATTCTGGTTGCATTTATGCTTAAGGAAGAAAATAGCAATATAGATCTAGTATAACAAACTATGATAGCACAATATCTGGAAATATTACTCTAAGATGCAATATCCAAATATTAGAGGTGGAATTTTGGTATTGTGATGGTTGCTATAAGAAAATCTCAAGAAGAAGGATGATAAATTTTGGATTATTTGTATTCACACACAATAAAAAATGATGTAGAAAATGAAAATAAAAAAATAAGACCTTTTATGAAAAATAATGTAGGTATCTATCTATAGCAACTTAATTAAAATAATAATTGAATTTACTTTTAAATTATCAAGCATTGAAGTAGAGAGTTGTGACTTGTCATGGATGGGGCCCCAAGTACAACCCTTCTCTTTAGAAAAAATGTAAATATGATCTTTATATGTTTTGACCTTTGATTAAAAATTAGATTGTCAAATCTCTACTTAATTTTTCATAAATAAATGGATTAAATAATACTTTTAACACTTTATAAACTTATTCGATTTAATAATAGAAAATTGAACTTAAGAAAAATAAAAATTTTAACACTTACAAGAATTATGCAATTTAAACAAAAAATAGAGAACTAAACCTAAGATCAAGTTAAAAGGCCCCCTTGTAGCTTTCATACTTCACGATGAAATAAATTTAACCTTTCATACTTAACACTTTGGGAGAGTGATGAAACAAAGTTAAGTGTGTTTTTGAGTTAGGGTTTATAAAGGTTTCTTATGCAATAGAAAATTTTGTGTATACAAGTTAAGGTTTATAGAGGTTTCTTATACAATAAAAAAAATTATGTATGGATTTAAGTTAGGGTTTTTAAAAGTTTTACATGCAACCAAAAAATATGTTTCTATACAACAAATAAGTTAACTGTCCAAGTTAATATTTATAGAGATTTCTTATGAAAAAAAAAATTTAAGTTTACATGCAAGTTAAGTTGTACATATGAATCTTTTAGGGTTTATAGAAGTTTTGTATGCAACTAAAAAAAAAATCATTTAAAACAAGAGAAAAATTTAACTATATGTTCAAGTTAAGGTTTATCATACCCAGGTGTTGTAGGTGAGTTGGAGAGGAGAGGGCAATCCTCCAAGGGAGGTCCCAGGTTCAAATCTCCACCCTACCAAAAAGATGAATTAGCTATCCAAAATCCAATTGATAATGTTGGTATGGGCAGGGTCGGGTGCGACTCCCGGGTGACTTTGACGGTGTAGAACCCCCTGTTCATGGTCTCTTAGACCAAGGCGGCCCCGCAAGGGGTTTTTCACTTAAAAAAAAAATTTAAGGTTTATCATAATTTTTTATGCAACGGAAATGTTAGGTGTGCATGCATGTTAAGGATTATAGAGGTTTCTTATGCAAAAAAAGTATATTGAGTGTGAGTCCAAGTTAATGTTAATAGAGGTTTTTTATGCAATAAAAAATTTAAGTGTACATGCAAGTTAGGTTTTAAAGAGGTTTCTTATGAAATAAAGGTTAGGTTTATGGCCAAATTATTAGAAATTTAAGCATGTTGTGTTGTCATTGATGTCAAAAGGTTTAATGTTAAAAGTTTTAATGTCAAAAGGTTTATGGAAATATTTGTGAGAATAATATTCAAAGGGCACATAATGTGTGAGGTAGCAAGAAGAAAGAAAAGACTTATCCCTGATGGTATTGAAAACTAAAAGGGTCAAGTTGATTTACCATGGTGGTATTCAAAAAATAAAAATAAAAGGGTCAAGTTGATTTATCATGGTGGTATTTGAAAAATAAAAAATAAAAAGGTCTATTTGATTTACCTTGGTGGTAATTCCTCAAAAAGAAAAAGTTAAATTGATTAACTATGGTGGCAAATGTTTTAACCTAAGAAAATGAAATTATAATATTTAAATAGTTATTGCAGGGGATTTCCCTAGGAATTCCTTCTCCACTTTATTGCAGCCCATCCCTAGTCCTATCCTAGATCCTCAGTCCTATCTCAGTTCCTTGGAACTTCCTTTGCCCTTCCTCCTTGGTTGGCTAGTGCTGCACATGATCTCCTTGGATTGGGAAGTCACTTTTCCATTTGTCTACCACTTTCCATACCTTTTGATGGGATTATTTCTAGTTCTTATGATCTAGGATGTCCCTAGGGTTTTTTGGGATGTCCCTAGATCCTGTTCCAATTCCCTGACACTCTCTTTGCCCTTCTTCCTTGCCTATATGATGTTGTATATTATCTCCTTGGGATGGGAGGTCACTTATCCATTTGTCTACTCTCTTCCTTACCTATTTGAAGGATTCTTTTATGTGCCTCTTGTCTAATACATCCCTATGATCTTCCCTGGGACCTTTCCTAGGATTTTTAGGTTGTTTCGGGGAACCCTTTCCCTGGTGTTCTCAATGTATCATAGTCTTTTTTTAGGTTTATACTAGGTGTTGACTTTCAACGGTTCTCCATGTGTGGTCTGCTATGGCTATGGGAGAGTGGCTTCATGAGCATTTTTGCATAGTATATTTTTGGTCAGGGTTGGGACCATGTACTTTATCCTGTGACTCTACTCTATGAGTTTGTGTATGTGGGCTTGGTGGGATCTAAGCATTTTGTGTGGCTCTAGTATGAGCCTCTATGTTGCTTGTTGTTCTGATCCTACTGGACTTCCTCATCTAGTATCCTGAAGCTATTCGTTGGTGATGCTAAAGGTTTTCTAGGGTTTCTCGCTGCATCTTCTTAGTCTTGAATGAGCTATACTTAACACCAACAGCTAGTTCACCCTGTGGCTCCTTCCTTTTGGGTTCCCTGGGAACTTCCCCATATCTTTCCTATGGCTTGTTATTCTATGTATACTACTTCCTCTACTTATGTTGGCATCTTTGTAGTTTCCTCATTGCAATAGGATTTCGTAGCTTGTGGAGATATTATACTTGCTATTCCAAATTTTTAGGCCTATGTTGTCCCAGATCCTTAGCACTTCAGCTACCCTTCTTGGTTGGTTGGTGTTGCAAACAATCTCCTTGGTGTGGGAGGTCACTGATCCATTTGTTTACCCCTTTCCATGCATTCTAGTGGGGTTATTTTGAGTGCCTTTGCTCTAGGACTTTCCTAGGATCTGCTTCATCCTTCTATTCAGGGTGGTTTTTGTTTTGCAGGTCTAGTTTTCTGGATTTTATTTACCAATTTTTGGATTTTCCCTACACAAGACTGTAAATTTTGTATTTCTCTTTTATTGGAGGGTATTTTATTTTACCTTCTTATGGGTGGTTCAAGTTTGTGTTTAGGTGTAATTATTCAAGTTTCATGTTTTTTCGATTCTTCCTTTTCCTTCTTAGCAAGTAGCTCAAATTCATGGTTAGGTAGGACATACTTTTTTCCAACTTTGGGCACATTTTTTTGAAAATTTCCTATCATCCTTCCTGTTGGTTTTCCTGATGTTTTTCCTTAAGCCTTTCCTTAGGATTTTCCTTGGGTGTTTCCTTTAGCCTTTTCAATGGCCTTTCCTGCGGTCTTTTCTGTGGCCTTGCTTGTGGTCTACTGAACTATTGTAATAAGGTTTTGGGGCCCTTTCAAAATGCCTTATAATGATATTTTAACCTATCAAAAAAATAAATTATAATATTTAAATACCTTGGATTTAAATTATTACAATTAAAATATAATATTTTATTGGTACCAAAGGTTTAAAAAATTTTAGCACGAACGTCAAATATTAATCAAACCATTGCATATAAATATTATGCATGCTAAGGTGGTTAATGTGTATTCATTGGTTGTGTTGAAATTGGTGTGTGAAAGCATGAGATTCCGAAAAATAAAACACTAATTACAATGAAAACAACTAGCTTGATGCATGAAATAACACGAATATAATCACATCAAAAGTGAGAGCACAACCCTTTTTATTCATGTGGTTCCAACTCGGTTACAATACGTCTCCTCCCTTTTCAAGGGCTGGGAGAGTTAGCATGTTTCCATTACAACAAATGAATAGTGATCTTCTTTTCCGCATGCCCACGTTTGAAACGGGCGGGCCCAAGTGTTGTCGCCGCTTATGCCGATGAATCCTTGCTCCTTGCTGTTCTTCCTGCGTTCAAAGAAACAACAAACCGTTTAGTAGCACCTGTAACAAGAAAATAGAACGTAATGCAAGATAACATGCAATTGAAAACGTAATGCAGGTGTAGAACGTCTAAAGTGTGATATGAGATATATTCGCTAAACTATTTAACAGTTTAAAACGTAATGCAAAATATATTCGTAATGACTAGTCTCTGCTGTCGAGCATCACCAAAAAGCTGCTGCCTGCAACTAATTGCTGCATATATACGACAAACTAATCGCTGCAACCTGCTATTCTGACAGAGAACCAAACATATACACAGACATGATATATTCGATGACTGTCTTATGATATATATATTCGAACACTGTTGATTGCAAGATATATTCGAACATAAAAACGTAAACTATTTAAATACTGTTAACTGCAGGATATATTCGAAAACAGCATAAATTAAATTAAAACTAAGAACGTGCGTGGGGTGCCCAAGCGGGCCGCCCCCGTTAAAACTTGACTTTGACGCCAATCCACTAGGAATGGGCCCAAAATCTAAGATAATGTGGTGTCGGCAAATTGGTGGTTTACTGTGTCCAATGTCGGATCTGAAGGTTCGGATTCACCTTCTAAAACCACCCAATAACCTCCCTTGCGAAAGAGATTATGGATGCAGAAGAATGAATTCGAAAGGAATGCAATCGGGTCTCTGGTTTTGCAGCACTTCGTTGCGTTAAGAAAATGCTTGTTAACCTCCTTTTTGGGTGGGAAAGTCCACCGTTTTATAGACCCACGGGGTCTCTTTGGAAGGGGCACGCAGGGATGCCACGTGGCGGCCATGCCTTCTCAAAAGGGAGGAGACTCCGCCTTGACTAGGGCTTACCTGACTGCCCTTGTGACAGTCCGCTAACTGCCAATCTGCCCACCTACGCGCGCATGCACAGCAGGCGGCAATAACTGACTGTCCTCGGCTGCCACTTGTTGAATGTCTGCTTTGATGGCTTTAACGACACTTTTGAATGCTTGACTTCTGCCTTTGATTGATTAAATTCGCCTTTGATTGATTGAATGTCTGCTCGAGTATTTTAATGTCCACCTAGCAAATGTGAAGTTTCGCGATATCGCGACGTCGCGATATCGCGACACTTCGGGTGAGGCTCCCCTTTGGGCCTTAGGTGTCACGATTTCGCGACGTCGCGAAATCGTGACACCCTCGGCCAAAGCTCCCCTTTGGGCCTTAGGTGTCACGATTTCGCGACGTCACGAAATCGTGACACCCTCGGCCAAAGCTCCCCTTTGGGCCTTAGGTGTCGCGATTTCGCGACGTCACGAAATCGTGACACCCTCGGCCAAAGCTCCCCTTTGGGCCTTAGGTGTCACGATTTCGCGACGTCACGAAATCATGACACCCTCGGCCAAGGCTCCCCTTTGGGCCTTAGGTGTCACGATTTCGCGACGTCGTGAAATCGTGACACCCTCGGCCAAGGCTCCCCTTTGGGCCTTAGGTGTCGCGATTTCGCGACGTCGTGAAATCGCGACATCGACACCCTCGACCAAGGCTCCCCTTTGGGCCTTAGGTGTCACGATTTCATGACACCCTCGACCAAGGCTCCCCTTTGGGCCTTAGGTGTCGCGATTTCGTGACGTCGCGAAATCGCGACACCCTCGGCCAAGGTTCCCCTTTGCTTAAGGCTTGCTTGTAATTAAAGTTTGCTCTTGATTAAAGTTTGCTCTTGCTTAAGGCTTGCTTTTAATTAAGTTTTGCTCTTGCTTAAGGCTTGCTTTTGCTTAAGGCTTGCTTGCTTTTGCTTAAGGCTTGTTAAAATGACCAGCTTTTTTTTGTTTACTTTTCGACCTTCTAAACTGCTGTGTAAGTGGCTAGGACCACTGTTTGACCTCTGAGGGCTGCCCTGAAAGCTGTGTGTGTCAATGCGATCAGTGTTTGTAGTCACATAATCGGATTGGTGCTATTTTGGTGTCTACAGATGCCCCTTTTTGGGAAGCGCTATGGGTGACGCAGGTGTTGAGCAAAAATAGATAACCAAAGCACTAATGATTAGGGTTTCTTGGTAACCTAACCAACTTTTGATGCCCCAAGTATGGAAAGGGCATGCATTCTTGAATCCTTGCTTCTGACGAGCTAAGGAATTTGATTTCAAGTGTTAACCTATTTTGGTGAGGTGTGACTTGAGCTTGGACATTGATCAGTCATGATTAGGCAAAGGGCGTAACCTTTTGTCCATGGGGGAACCTTGTGTTCATGCTTCGGGAATGCCAAGTGTTTGATCAATTTGATGATTGCTTGTTTACTGCCCCAAGCAGGAGCGTGATTGTCTTTGTCAATGATTCTTTGAATGCATGTCATTGCTTTGATTGGGTGTGTGCTTGTTGATTGGTGACTAAGTGTGACTACCCCCTCAAGCGACGAATCGATGAGGGAATGACCTTCATGAGAAAAGCGACGAGTCGCTTGACCCAAGATGACTTGTGCAAGGGTGCCTTTAGATGTTTTACCATTTAAGCACGTGCAATTTCTCGACATTTGGACCTATTTTTGGTGGGTGTTAACCCTTTTGGTGATGCCATAATGGGGTGAAATCATCAAAAACCCGTCTTCCCGTGGAGCGGTCCGGCTATGGTAGCCTTCTTGGGGAAGTAGGAGAGTGACAATTTGAGCCCCGACATCGATTTTTCTATGCCAAGAGGTTAAGTGCAAGAGCACTTGTGTCCGGCAATGCTTATTGCTATGTTTTTGTGTTGCATTTTTGTGATGTTTTTGTTGTTTTGATTTTCTTTCTTTGTGTATATGTCATGATTTTATGTTATGCATAATGATTGATGTTGATGGATGCATGCTACTTTATATTGATGGATGCATATGGTATGATAAATGCGATTGTTGTATGTTGATTTATTTTGATGGATGCATATGTTGTGATGAATGCAAATGTTTTTGATTTATATGTGATATGCGGAAAATGAAATGGATGGATGGACTTTGTGATGTTTGGCTATGGCACCATAGACTGTTTATGACTTTGTTATTTTGTCTTTTAGGCGATTGCTGTGATGCATGACTTTGTATGTATACATGTGGTTTTTCTTTTTTTGTATTTTTTGATGGTATTGTAAGGATGAAAAGTAGTGCAATTGGTTTAGAAATGTAGCTAAGGTTTTCTGAGACTCAGACAGTTTTAACTCACTAGCCATGACTGTACTTTATCTTACAAGACTTTTGAACAAGGTATGAATCGGACTTGTTTTTGACCAAGCTATTTCACATCCCTGTGTGTGCAATTGAGTTCATTTATGTGGTATTTGTCAGGATACTGCCGATGCCAGATGGGCTTTCAACCGAACCTGTATTGAGGATCACCTAATTAGCTCCACTAACTCCTTTGTTGTATTTAGTTAGATTAATCTGCGGTGTTATCCAGGATACCATAAGCTAGCTCATCCTTATGCAAACATTGGTCTACACATACGCAAAGCGAATGTGACAGACATATCGTCATGCGGGTAGGATACCACCATTGCCAGATAGGCTATCAACCAAACCTGTAATGAGGATCACCTAGATGGTTTTCGAATGCTGAGAATTCTAGGGATTCAAGTTCGGGATATTTGTTGGCTGAATGATTTAGAAAGTTGCTCGTCTATATAGTGATGAAAATCACTGTTTATTTTCTATTAATTCTTTTTGAGCAAGGATTTTGAATAGTAGTGATAACCACTGTTATTTGATTTTGTATTTTGAGTATTGTGAGTTTGGGCTAGTGAGTGGCCTTGATCCTTGTGGCCTTGGGGATGACTACCCATCCTTTGCAGGGACGTGTAGTACGAATCCTTATGACGTTAGGGACCAAGGGGGTGATGGAGATTATGGAGTAAGGGCATTGATCTGTTAGGCCTTGGGGATGACTACCCATCCTGGTTAGGGGCGGATAGTACGAATCCTTACAACTTGGAGACCAAAGGTGAATGGAAAGTGTTAGGATGATGATTTGTTGGAATTTTGTTTGTGAATGGTGTTGATCCTTTTAGGTCTTGGGGATGACTACCCATCCTTGGCGGGGACATGTAGTACAAATCCTTACAACTTTGGGAACCAACTATGATTGGGATTTGGTAGTGGTGAAAACCACTTGTATATGGAGGTGAATGGATAGGAAAGAGCTTGTCCTTTTGTCAATTCTCAGCATTCTGGAACCATTCGCATGGGGGGATGAGCAAGATAACCATTTCACTTATGGTGACCTGGATTACTGCGTAGGTTTCATCTTTCGTTCACACAACTTGGGAATTTTTATGTGTTTTAATTTGTGTTGGGATGTTACGTAACAAGGTGTATTTCAAGTGTAACTCTACCTTCGTAAAATCTGTCTGACTTGATACATTACATGGCTAAAGAGCAAAATGATGACTGAATCACGAAAACTCTTGATACATTAAAAGACCACTGACTCTAGTGTGGTAAAAAGCAATGCATGGTGTTTTTGTTGTTTTTGTAAAATGGAACAGTGGGGAACAAGATGGACTAGCAGAGCAATTACAGCCTATGGTGCCTTTGACCTGTACGACCACAAATATGCAATGTATGGATGCAATGCTTTAATGCAGCTATGTATTTTTGTATTTTTGATGGATTGATTTTTGTGAATATGAAGATGAGGTGCGAGAAGAGCTCTCTATTGATGAATTTGAGTATGCCTAGAAATGAGATGCCAAAATTTTTGTTGTTTTTGATGATTTTTGTTGTTTTTGAATTTTCTTGATTTTTGACCAAGCGATTGTGGAAATCCTTGGAGCATTTTGGGATTGACCAAGCGATTTTAGGAATCCTTGGAGCATTTTGGGATTGACCAAGCGATTTTAGGGATCCTTGGAGCATTTTTGGGATTTGACCAAGCGATTTAGACAATCCTTGGAGCATTTTTGGGATTTGACCAAGCGATTTTGACAATCCTTGGAGCCTTTTTGGGATTGACCAAGCGATTTTAGGGATCCTTGGAGCATTTTTGGGATTTGACCAAGCGATTTTGACAATCCTTGGAGCATTTTTGGGATTGACCAAGCGATTTTAGGGATCCTTGGAGCATTTTTGGGGTGACCAAGTGATTGCGATAATCCTTGGAGCTTTTGGGGTGACCAAGTGATTGCGATAATCCTTGGAGCATTTTGGGGTGACCAAGTGATTGCGATAATCCTTGGAGCATTTTGGGGTGACCAAGTGATTGCGATAATCCTTGGAGCTTTTGGGGTGACCAAGCGATTGCGAGAATCCTTGGAGCTTTTTGGGTTTGGACTATGGCTCTTCAGGGGATAGAGGTACCCCCAGCTTGATGGTCTTTGTGCTTCGGATCTGGCTCTGGAGGGATTGGCACGAATGGATCGGCCCTATGCATGGATATGAGGACAGGGTCTACCCTCGATACTGATGTTGCTATGAGGTCTTCGGGTTGAAATTGATTTTTGTGTGCCCAAAGTGGTGGATGTAATGCTTGGTCCCACTGTGGTGGGTTAACGTGCCACTCATGCCCTAGTATTATGTTTATCTGTTGACATGCTTCATCGATATTTATAGGATGTCGATGTTGTCGCATGTGATTGTTGTGGGCTATCTCTGTTTTATCCTCACCTTCGACCAGTGAGTATAGCTCATCAGAATCTAGAGATTCTGAGACATGGAGGACTGCATCATCAGGTAGCCCTATGGTTAAAGTTTGATCCTCTTCGAAAGGAGCCTCATGTAAGTTGGGCCTTGGGAGCTCCAAAATCTTGGTCTCTACCGACTCTAAGTGCTCTAGTGCTTTGCATGTATCGGGAGATTTGAGCTCCTCCTCTTTGGTTGGTTCTTGTTGAGGAACTTGGGGCCTATGGAGGGGTGGCCAGATAGCACCCCCCATGCCTTGGTAGGGCAGTTCATCCCGCTCTTCTTCTCGCTTTGATTCCTTAGAGGCTTCTTGATGAATTTCTAAGGGTGGCTCATAAACCTGGGTGGATGTCTGAGGAAGGCACCCATCATTGGTTATAGGAGCGGCCTCCCGCTCATGTCTAGGAGGCGTCGGGGGTGGTGCTTCAGGAATCGGGAGAGTAGCCTCCCGCTCCTGTCTAGGAGGTGTTGGGGGTAGCGTTTGATGAGGTTGCGATGACCTGTCTCGCCCCCATGGGTTGTGCCCCTCATAATGTTTTGTCTTATGCGTGTGAGGGGTTGGAGTCCTCTCCTGCATAGTGTGTTGGAACAACTCATCCTTCTGGTGCTGAAGGTGCTCTTTATTTAGAAGATACCATTGCTCTAACTGTTGTCGTTCTAGCTCAAGTTGCGTGAGTTGCATCCGATGTGCGAAATGCTTGATAGATTCTAAGATAGTTGGTCTCACCGCCTCATGTCTAGAAGGCCTAGATGCCTCTCCTAGATATCTATCTCGGTCGTAGTGATCCAAGATCTCTATAGGCAACCTTCCTCTGTTGGGGGTAGCGGCATTCCCCCGAGGCTCTGGCCTCAGTGAGTGGTCCTGATAGATAGCAGGTGCAGAGGCGTCTTGCTCTCGCGATGTATATTGCTCTCGAGGAAGGTAAGGGTCTTCCTCATACCCCCTTTCATAAGTGAAAGAGGGACGGGTGGCGTTGGCTTGCCCTGCCTGAAGAGCCTTGTGCTCTGGAGGAACCTTGCTCTCTAGATTTGTCCTTGTAGTCTTGACAACTAGAGGGGGTGAAGGAGGGATAGTGTAATGATGTGGTTCCTCCCGTTGAACCCTATGTTGACCTAGCGCTTCATCGCGCGGTGACCGCTCATAGCGAGCATCTAAGGGAGCTCTCCTATGACTGTACCCCTCATGGAAGGGTGTGTGCTGAGTGCTATGCTAAATAGGAGTGCTCCTCGAAGAGGTGCCCCTATAGTCCCATTTCGTCGGGGCACGGAGGGGACTGCCTTGTGTGTCAGGCCGCCAAGGTGGTATGACCAAATCCTTGGGGCTATACCGGAGGTGACTTGTGCCTCCTCTTTGTGCACCTTCCATAGCGTCCGCCCTTGATTGGGCTTGGCTACGGGTGCACACCATTGTGGTGCTTCTCTACTAGCTAAGCAGATTTTTATCTCATTTATGATGATTTTTCTTTTTGTTTACACTAAGCAGAAATGAACACACACATACACAAACCGTGATTATCTCTTTTAAGGATTAATAGTGTGTCCTAAACTGGTTTAGTGCATTTTGATATTTTGTTTTGTTTTTGCAAGTTTTGAAGAACGTTTAAATGCATAATGTTGGCTCATATGACTCCCATAAATGGTCGCCCCTTCAATATACCATTGTCGGACCGATATACCAACCTCTCTATATACCCGCCCTTACGAGAGGGAAACTATAGGTACGTGAGAGCAGATGGTACATGGAACATAGGCGGTACGAAAGGGGGGATTGTCCTGTTAATGACACCTACCATAGAAGACTTATCCTCGCGTGCATGGGAATCACCCCAGCGACACTCGGTCAGCTTTCATCAGGATTTACGCCTAACAACAGTGACAATCAGGGAAATGGATGCAAAGCTAAGCCAAGGTGGTGATGAACCCACCGTTGGTCTTGCTCAAGGGCTGGGGTCTTACGACCAGCTCCTTGGTTTAATTTACCACGTGATGTGTGTGGGGTTCATTTTATTTAATAAAAATGAAACAAGCATAAACAACTACTTTTCTTAAGAAGGCAATGGTATATTGAAGGGGCGACCATTTATGGGAGTTATATGAGCCTTCATTACGCATTTAAACGTTCTTCAAAACTTTCAAAAACAAAACAAAATCATCAAAATGCACTAAAACCAGTTTAGGACACACCATTAATCTTTAAAAGAGATAATCACCGATTGTGTATGTGTGTGTTCATTTCTGCTTAGTGTAACAAAAAATTCATAATCATAAAAAAATATAAAAAATTGCTTATCTGGTAGAAGAGCACCACAATGGTGTGCACCCGGAGCCAAGCCCAATCAAGGGCAGAAGCTATGGAAAGTGTACAAGGAACGGGCACAAGTCGCCTTCGCTTTAGCCCTGAGGACTTGGCCATACCGCCTTGGCGGTCTGGACCACAAGAGAGTCCACATCATTCCATTTCAAGGTGGAACTATAGGGACACCCCTCTGGGGGACACGCCCATTCAACACAGCCCCTTTTGGGAAGAAGCTTTACATGTTGCACTCAACATAAATAGAAGACCGCCTTTAGAGGCTAGATATGAGTGGCCACTGTACAACGAAGCGCTAGAGAGGCACAGTGCCCATGAGGAGAGATAACGTGACTATGGCATCTCTCCTTTGCCTCCCATCATTGTTAGAACTGAAACACAAATCCCAGAGCACAGGGCTCTCCACACAGGGCGAGATAACTTTGCCTGCCACCTTCACACCCATGAAAGGGAGTACGAGGAAGACCATCGAATTCCTTGAGAGAAATATACAATGTGGGAGCCTTGCACTTCCGCACCTTCTAGATACCATGGTCACACATCGAGGCCAAAGCCTTAGGTAAATGTCGCCAACCTCAACAAAGGGAAGCAACCCATTGAAATCTTGGATTATCAATACTAAGACAAATACATAGGAGAAAAATTCAAGCCTCCTAAACCCAAGATGGCAGAACAAATTGACCTGGTAGTCACCAGACATGCCACCCGCCAAGTCCAAATCATGCAGCTTCAGCAAGATCATCAGTAGTTAGAGCACTTATACCACCTTAACAAAGAGCGCATTCAGCGCAAAGCGGATGAGCTACTTTATAAACTGCCTAAGAGGGTTCCAACCCCTCGCACTCAAAAAGTGGAACAATATTAGAGGCGCAATCCCTTGGTGCAGGATAGGTCTTCGTGACCTCATCAAGATTTGCCTTTGAGACCCCATAGACCTGAGAGGGAGGTCACTCCCCGAAACAATGATGGGTACCCTCCACAGAGACGCACTCAGGGTCACAGGTCTCGCATAGAGACTCCTCAGGAAGTTTATGAGGAGTATGAACCAAAAGTAGAATGGACCGAAATGCCCTATCAAGGCGGGAGGGCTGCCACTCGACCACCCCCCCATAGGCCTCTAGTCTCCCATAACTCACAATGGGAGCAAATAAAAGAGGAATAAATTAAGTCTTCCGATGCATACAAAGCACTATTAGAGTGTTTGGAGTCTGTGGAGACTAAATATTTTGGGCACCAAAAGCCCACGTTACATTAACTCCGTAGTCATACAGTGCATCCATCAGTGCCCACACCTCTTTACCTCGAACATTTCAAGTTGCCTCAGTTGGCAGTATTTAAGGGTGAAGAGGATGCTCAAGATCATGTGACAATATTCCTGAGCCAATGCTTTGGCATTCAGGATAATGATGCGCTATTGCTGAGGACATTCATAACCACATTCGCAGGCCCTGCCTCGGAATGGTTCACATAGTTGCTGAAGCATAGCATAAATAACTTGGATCAATTAGTGGATGTGTTCCTTGAATGCTTTGCCTTCAACACCAAGAAGGCATCACTGAGTGACCTGGCTAGCCTCAGGCAATATGAGGAAGAGACAATTGTAGCTTACGGGAATCGATGGAGGGCCCTACTTTTTAAGCTACCCTACCTTCCCCCTATGTCTGACCTCACACAAATGTTTTCATGAAGTTTTCTGAGATCAATCTCTGGGCTATTGCAGCTGTAGCAATATGCCACATTGGAAGAAGCTCTGGCGCAAGCCAGAGTTATTGAAGAGATCAAAATATAGGATGGCAAAATTGCCAAACCTAAAAAGAAAGAGTGGAACAAAAACACCAAGACAGGGACTACGCAACCAAAACCCACTATGGTTAATCAAGTTGCGATAAATGTTCCTAAGCCTGCACAAGAAACACAGCCTCAAAAGGCTAATTATCAAGCAGTGCCTCCTAATAATTATGAAAGAGAAAATCAAAACAGGAGCAAAATCAGCAGCGTCGCCCTAGGCGACAATTTACCCCTTATACAGAGTTTAGGTACTCCCTATTTGATCGCTTGTCAGTGGAAAATTTGATCACACTTCCAAAAATCCAAACCATAGATCCTAAAACTCCCAAGCCTAAGGGATACAGAGAGGATTTATATTGTAGGTTCCATAGGCGAAGCGGACATGACCTAAACGCATGCTAGAAATTCAAGGGATTAATACAAGACTTGATTGATAATAAAACATTGGCAGTGGACAACCCCATAGCGCCAAATAACCAGTATATGGGAGTCTTCAAATATCCCTTGCCTGCCCATGAGGTACAGGAAAAACCCTTTCAGGTCAACAAGGTGCGACAGAATCTCCCCATGCAAGGGTATGTGGGAATGATCAGCATAGTGACCAGGAACAAGAAATACCCAGGAGTTGCCCCCGCGACAGCTACAAGAGAAGTTCCAACAACGTCGCAACCTCAAAAACACCTTGTGTAGTTACCTCCACCTAGACCTGAGGTCACGATATGGACCAAACTCACACAGAGTTTTCAGACCATGTCGGCTAGGCTATCCATATATGAGCTTATACAACAATCAGCGCCCCATCGAGAAGCTCTCATGGAAATTTTGAAAGCCATCGAGTTGTAGCCCCACGAAGCGAATTCCTTTAATAACTTTGTGGGACATGTAAAACTATGTACGGAGCCTATCATCACCTTTCGAGAAGATGAAGTTAAATCAGTATCTGATGACATGGCAGATCCACCCCTGCACGTAATCATGCAGGTCAACGAGATCCCATATAAGAGGGTGTTTGTAGACACTGGCTCGTCTAGTAACATCATTACTATAGCAGCATTGAAACATCTGAAGCTGCCAGCCTCTCACATCACCGCTTCCACTTACACGCTGCAAGCATTCAACGATGCAATATGCTCAATAGTTGGAACAATTTTTCTACCCATTTAGGTAGGACAAAAGACGATACCTACATTGTGCCATATTTTGGAAGGCGAGATGGCGTACAACATATTGCTAGGGCAACCGTGGATCAGGGACATGAAGTGTGTCCCTTCGATAGCTCACCAGTGTTTGAAGTATGCATTTGAAATAGAAGTACATGTAGTCCCTACAGACATAGAACCCTTCAAATATTGCAATGTGATGCAATTGATGTCGTAATCGACCCTTCCATCGATGCACTTGGATTTCCAGTTAATCCATCTAGACAGGGTCTGATGCCGCAAGTACCACTGGTGACTAATCCATAAAAATCCCAGCCAGGTGCATCTTCATCGTCCACTCCTTCACTATCAACACCACCTGTCATGGCTAAACAAAATGTCAAAGGGAAACAAATCCTGGAAGAGGCCCACCCCCTAGAGGAGGTGTTGCCAACAATATCCACCATCTCAACAGAAGAGATACCTAGCACAATGGAAGTTGAGGCTCCTAGTCTACCCGACATGGAATGGACTCCAAAAGGGCTTCCGTTCACTCCCCCTCAATCACCAACAATTACTGTTGAAATGGCCAATATGGGCTTGGGGGAGTATCTAGTGCAGAATGTTGTAGCAACAACCATGCTAGAGTCAGTGCAAGACCTGGTGAGGCCTCGCCTCCCCATCGGGACAATTTTTCCTTTAGGCTACCCACCAAACCAGACCAGTTTTGTGTATGGGGGCCTTGACCATGGTGTTGAACCATGCATGCAAAAGGACGAGGATGAAGAGCCTTTTGTAGAAAATATCAACTATCTGTCTAACCCGAACTTTGCTCTGAGATATCTTGACCAATGCAATTGGCATGGATACGGGCTAGGTAGGTATGAGCAAGGAGTGCATGTCCTTTGCTATCCAAGATACCAAATGCCTTATGACAAGTCAGGAGTAGGTTTCAACCACCCCCTGACCTTAGACATCTTGGTGGAAAACATGCAAGTCCTAGGAATAGGCAACAAGGGTGGATTGGCATCAGATCCTTATGCCAACCCAAACACAACATATACATTGGGAGATTACCTCCCATGGTCAACAACCACCCTTGGTAACATCAAAAATCCCTCTCCTTTGCTAGAGAGAGGTGAAAGTTCAGACACTAACTTTCAAGGAGAGCATAAATAGTGTCTAGAAGGATATTTGAAAGATGAATCAGAATCATATGATCCCGTCGAATCCAATAGTGATCACTCACGAGAGATTCCCATGAATAACTGGCAAGAGATATTTTTAAATATGTTCCCTCTAGAGGTTCCAATTGAACCAGTGTTGTGTCAAGAGAATCAGGTCCCCCCACCAAGTGTGGAACAACCGTAATGGGACCAGATTAATTTGCTAGAACAAGGTGAACCCTTAATGTCGCAAGTAGTTGTTGAAGAAAATGAACATTTTTGGATCTCCGACAGTGATTCGAAAGATGATACTGATATGGCCTATCTCAACCACATGCAACAAATGCAACAAAGGCAACAAGTGCAACAACGGTGTCCCTTAGGGATTAATGACTTATTTACACAGATGGGCATAGTGCCAAGGCATGAGTGGTACATAGACCCAGCAGGGTGGTACCAAGTGTTGGATCCATGGCTCCAAGTTTACGATGAGCACTGTCCACCTCGAGACCCTATAATGACATCAGTGTCGAGGGAAGACCCTATATTCCTTTCAGCACATAGGGTCGATCCATTCATGCCTGTCCCTCTAGATCCAGATCCAGAACACAGGGAACATCTAGAATGTTTGGGTCATCACACCCATGGTAATGGAGACCAAATTCATTTCATCCACATGATCTCCATTGATTTGATCGCACCCATATACAATCTGATCGATCCAACATGGTCATTGCATCTAGACATAGAAGCCATCGAATGGGATCACATCAATTCACCTTCATCCCCATCAGAGTACTGGCCTTTTGATAAAAGGCCTCATTTTACACCAAGGACAACTCAGGATATCTTTCAAGCTGAAGAGGAACCTGAGGTTCCCAATGCAGATTTAAACTCAGCTAATGATATCCATTTGATCCCAACTCCACATCAGTTGGAGGACGGATCCCACATGTCGGATGAAGAGATGACTGACATAGAAATTGGCATAGATCCAATGAATCCAAGGATTCTCAAGCTGGGGGTAAGTCTTTCCCCTAAAGAGCAAGCCGACTACATTGCCATTCTCAAAGATAAGAAGGAGGTTTTTGCATGGCCATACAGAGACATGTCGGGGCTAGATCCGTAGCTAGTCACGCATAATCTAACGCTTGATCTGACAATAAAGCTAGTTAATAAAAAACTATGTAAGATGCACCCAACAGTGGCCTTGCTGGTCAAATACAAATTGCAAAAGTTGTGGATGCACAGTTTGTCATCTGCGTGGATTATCCACCATGGTTGTCCAACATGGTGCCCATCAAAAAGCTTGACGAGAGGATTCGCATATGCACTAATTTTTGAGATCTAAAAAAAGTGAGTCCTAAGGATGATTTCCCCTTGCCAAGCATCGATGCATTGGTAGACGCTACAGTAGGTCATGAAATGTTATCCCTCATGGATGGTTTCTTAGGATACAATCAAATTCGTATCAATCCCGAGGATCAACTAAAAACAGCGTTCCCAATGCCTTGGGGAACATTTTGTTATAAGGTCATGCCTTTTGGCCTTAAAAATGCTAGCGCAACCTACCAACGTGCCATGACGTACATATTCCATGACTACATGCATAAAACTTTGGAATATTACATGGATGATTTTTTGGCCAAGTTTCTTTTGCGCCCAAATCATCTCGATGACTTAAGCAAGATCCTCGATCGCCTCATGGAGCATAAAGTCAGACTGAATCCAAAGAAGTGTGTATTTGGTGTCACATCTGGAAAACTCTTGGGTTTCATAGTCTCAAAGTGAGGCATCGAGGTTGACCCAAACAAATTCAAGGCAATCCTTGAAATGCTCCCCCCAACTACCATTAAGCAGCTCAAAATTTTGTAGGGAAAGGTCGTGTCAATCAAGCATTTCATAGTGCAGTTATCTAACAAGTGTCGACCCATGAACAAATTATTGCACAAGGGGGTTACATTTCACTGGGATGACGAGTGCCAGTCAGCATTTCATGACATCAAACAATACTTGGCTTCGTCGCCAGTATTGGCACCACTTAGACCAAGAGTGCCATTCTACTTATACATCTCAGCTACTGAGGTGGCACTGGGCACCATGCTGGCCCAAAAGAATGAACTTCACAAAGAACAGGCTACTTATTATCTCAGCTACACCCTGGTCAGTTATGAACTTAACTATGCATACGTCGAGAAACTCTGCTTGGTAGTGGTGTTTGCTACCAAAATGCTATGCCACTACATGCTAAGCAACACTACGTATGTTCTATCTAAGGAGAATCCATTGTGATACATGATGAGTCATACTTATCATAGTAGTCGCATGGTAAAATGGATCATGTTGTTGACAGAATTTGACATAGAATTTATTGAACAAAAATCTATCAAAGGAAAGGTCATAGCCAATCAACTAGCAGAGGCTCCTCTCGAAGACGATCAGCCTCTAGTCATAGAACTACCCGATGATGGGGTCTTCCATGGCTCAGAATTTCCAGATTTTGATGAGCCTAAGTCACAGGCTGACATAACCCTATTTTTTGATGGTTCTAAATGTGAGCAAGGTGGTGGCATGGGAATAGTATTCTTCACACCGCAAGGCACTCCAATGCCCCAGTCATTTAAATTAAATTTCCCATGCACCAACAATAATGCAGTGTATGAAGCCTTGCTCATAGGTCTTCAGACAGCAATCGCCATGAACATCAAAATACTGAACATCTTTGGTGATTCATTGTTAATTGTCAACCAAGTCAAAGGGGTATTCCAATGCAAATGCCCAGTTCTGCAGGCTTATAAAGCCCTTGTGGACAAATTCTTGGCAAAACTTGAGTGGTACAACATCGAGGCACTCCCTCGATCATCGAATCATTTTGCATACACAATGGCCTCCTTGGGGTCACTAATTCCACAAGACCTTTTCGATGATATGACAACAATTCAAATCAAAACCCTATCACAATATGTGATGAAGCGTGCAAGCTCTGACTTAACACCAGGAATCCACATGATCCATATTGAACCATCCTCGGATAAGTTCTCTCAAATCCACAATCATATGAAAAATGCCAACTGGGGGTCCTTGTTCTCCCCTACTCCCATTAATAGCAACACAATGCTATTCTTACAAGTTCTATCTCACTCAGCGTTTGCTAGGGATGAACTTCAAGAGGGATTGGTTGTTCATACCGTCGAGGTTTATGATCAATAAGACTGGTATTTACCTGTTAGAGACTACCTTAAGTTAGGTAATCTCCCGCTTGGATTGACGCATGCCACAAAACGAGCATTCAAGCAGAAAGTGGCTAAGTATGTCTTGATAGGAGACATTTTGTATCATCACAGCTATGAAGGAATCCTCCTTCATTGCTTGGACCAGCAAGAGTCCACTTGGGCAGTCGCCCAAGCGCACGATGGTACATTTTGTGGCCACTTCAATGGTATGGCCATCGCAAAGCACATTCTTTGCATGGGCTATTATTGGCCATCTTTAGAGCGAGATTGTTGCGCATATGTCAGGAAGTGCATGAAGTGTCAATATCATGCCAATTTGATGCACGTACCTTCCTAGGCCTTGCAGACAGTCCAGTCCGCTTGGCTATTTTCGTAGTGGGGCTTCGATCTAATCAAAAAGATCTCCCCTGCGTCGTCAGGCCACCACATGTTTATCATAACGGCCACAGAGTATTTTACCAAGTGGGTGAAAGCATTTTCGCTTACCTCTACAACAGGACCCCGCATTATGGAGTTCATTTTGCATAACATCATATGTCATTTTGGTATTCCATCCAAAATAGTCTCGGATAATAGGACACCATTCAAGAACAAAGACGTGCGTGATTTGACCATAAAGTACAAAATTCAACACAGTTTTTTGACACCCTATTATTCGCAGGTGAATGGGCAAGCAGAAGCGTCAAACAAAATGCTAGTTGCCATCATTAAAAAGATAGTCGCAGACAGTCATAAGAATTGGCACATTCAAATCCCACTTGCCCTATGGGCCTATCACACTAGCATTCGGACACCTACTGGGGCCACTCCGTTTTCACTTGTGTATGGCTCCGAGGCAGTCATGCCTCTAGAGTTGGAAATTCCTTCCCTATGCATATCAATGCAAGAGTTCATCGATGATGATGCTGCGCGACAGGCCCGGTTAGACCAGCTTACGTTGCTTTATGAACGACGCGTTAATGCTCTTGAGTATTTACGTATCTATAAAGAGTGACTTAAGAAAGCTTACAACATGAAAGTTCACCTGAGGGACTTTCGGGTTGGTGATTTGGTTTTGAAGGAAAACCAATAGAATTCTAGTTTTTTGTCCCACCTAAGGGACAAGTTTGTGGCAAATTGGTTAGGTCCATATGTCATTGATAGAAAAATAGGACCCAGGACATATCGGCTAGCCTCTCTTGTTGAAATCAAGAAAACAGAACCCTTGAACATCAGTCATTTGCGCCCATTCCATATCTAAGAGAGCCATATCTCAAAAATGCTCCAAGGATTCATATAATCACTTGGTCAATCCCAAAATGCTCTAAGGATTCATATAATCAATTGGTCAATCCCAAAAATGCTCCAAGGATTCCTATAATCGCTTGGTCAATCCCAAAAATGCTCCAAGGATTCATAAATTGCTTGGTCAATCCCAAAAATGCTCCAAGGATTCCTATAATCACTTGGTCAATCCCAAAAATGCTCCAAGGATTCATAAATCGCTTGGTCAATCTCAAAAATGCTCCAAGGATTCATATAATCGCTTGGTCAATCCCAAAATGCTCCAAGGATTCCTATAATCGCTTGGTCAATCCCAAAAATGCTCCAAGGATTCATACAATCGCTTGGTCAATCCCAAAAATGCTCCAAGGATTCCCACAATCGCTTGGTCAAAAATAAGAAAATCCAAAAATCATCAAAAACAACAAAAAATTGCATCTCATTTCTAGGCATGCTCAAATTCATCAATAAAAGCTCTTCTTACATCTCATCTTCCTATTCACAAAAATCGTTTCATAAAAATACAAAATATATAGCTGCATTAGGCATTTGTGGTCGTACAGGTCAAAGGCACCATAGGCTGTAATTGCTTTGCTAGTCTATCTTGTTTCACATTTTTCCATTTTATAAGCAATCCAAAAACAACAAAAATACACCATTTACTGCTTTTTACCACACTAGAGTCAGTGGTCTTATAATGTATCAAGAGTTTTTGTCTTTCAGTCGTAATTTTGCTTTCTAGCCACGTATTGTACCAAGTCAGACAAATTTTATGAAGGTAGAGTTCTACTTGAATCACACCTTGTTACGTAGCATCCCAACACAAATTAAAACACATAAAAATTCCCAAGTTGTGTGAACGAAAGATGACACCTGCACAGTAATCCAGGTCACCATAAGCGAAATGGTTATCTTGCTCATCCCCCTGTGCGAATGACCCAAAGAATGCTGAGAGTTGGCAAAAGGACAAACATCATCCCTACCCAATTCCCTAAGAATCCCAAAGTTCTCAATAGTTGCAAAACATCAAAAATTTGCAAAAGTCAAAACATCAAAATTTGACATCCGACAGTGCATACATCAACAGGCACAAACAATAGTGATTCTCGTCACTCCATATCCAAATCCCTTGCTCAAAAAGAAAAAAAATAAAACAAAAATAAACAGTTATTTTATCACTACAAAGGAGCAAGTATCCCAATACAATTGAAGAAAAGAAGGGAGTCGAACTTGAATCCCTGGAACTCTCAGCATTTCGACAGGTCATGAGGTAAGCCTCAGTATCGGTTTGGTTGATAGCCTATCGGTCACTAGCGGTAAACTTCCCGCATGATGATATATCTTTCACATTAACTTATGTACAGATCAATGTTTGCATGTGGATGAGCTAGCTTATGGTATCCTAGATAGTACCGTAGATTAATATGACTAAATACAATAAAGGAGTTAGTGGAGCTAATTAGGTGATCCTCAGTACAGGTTCAGTTGAGAGCCCTGTTGAGAAGCAACACACCCCCACTGAAAAATGATTTTCCATCCTTTGAAAATATTGAGCTTTCATTTTGCAGTAAGGACCCTCTTGAGTTTTCTAGGTTTTAAATTCTAATTTTGCTTGCCTCCTTTTTCAAGTTGTGCATTTATTTGCATCTTGCTTTGATTTACTTCAGAATTCATTTTTTCACATGTTAGAATCATTCATGAATAAAGAAAATCTTTCACTGATATGAAAAAATGTAGAATACAGACAGATAAATTCATTAGAAGCCAAAACTTTCCATTTTTGGAAATGTCGTGATATCGCGACACTTCCATTTTTGGAAATGTCGTGATATCGCGACGGGTTTTGAAAAAATTGGCTAAGTCCTGAGAACGTCGCGAAATCGTGACACTTCCATTTTTGGAAATGTCGCGATGTCGCGACACTTTCTATTTTTGGAAATGTCGCTATATCGCGACACTTTCCATTTTTGGAAATTTCGCGAAATCGCGACGGGTCTGGAGAGAGAAAGCAAGTGCATACGGAACGTAGCGATTTCGTGAAATGTCACGAAATCGCGACATGTCGCATTTTCGCTGCAGCAGGAGGCAGAAACTTAGAAAAAAGGCTATTGAAGCAATTTCTTGCAAATCTTGTTAAATGCTTTATTCTGGACTTGGAGTGGATGTGACTTTTGTTTTCTATGATAGCATGGCCAGGAGCCTAATCTCTTTCAGATTGTGATAAGTTCATCTTCTTTTGTTATCCATTTCATTAAAGTTTATTAAATATATGTTGTAAATCCGTGTTATCAAGATTAAATATGTTGTTGGGCTTCATTTGTTCTATTGTATGCTAATAAAAATCATATATTTAAGGTTTAAGTCTGTTCTAATTGCTATGTCCTCACTATGTGAGCTATGCTGCTGGTGAATGACACCAATTTTAACCGACTTCCCTTCTGTTTATGATTTTCTTTCATATTTGTTCCATCTCTGTCTTATGCTCTTAGTAGAAGGTGATCTTAGAAAGCTGGACACCTTCTTCTTTGATTTGTTCTATTGTGAAGCTGATAGTATAAATAAAATTATTAGTTTTGGTCTTACAGCTAAGTTTGATAGACTTCTCTTTCTGCCCTACCCTACTCTCTTTGTTTTACCATGAAATGATCCATTTTTATTTTCTTTAATTTGTCTTTTATTTAAATCTGCTGTCAGGTCTTTCAATATGAGGTTCCAAAGAGCTTATGGTAGAATGACTGGTCATTACATCCCAAATGCAAATCTGGCCTTAGAAATCTATAAGAATGCATTGGATTTGGTGACCTCTATTTTCCTCAAAAGAGACATCAATATCACAACCCTGGAGGAGCTTATAAAGAAGCTTTAATTCTTGAAAGACAGTTAGGACCTCAAATTTTGAGCAGTCCTTTGATATCCTATGTTACACAAAACATGCCTATTTCAGATCCCATCCCACATCATGAGTTAGTGCCAACATATAATGCTCTACCCAAGGAAACTCTGTTAACGGTGACATCCACTCAGCATGTGCAAAATATAGAGAAAGGTTCTGACAAGTTCAAAGTGGAAATGCTTGAAGTAAACATTTGTGATCTAGCATTACCCAAATTTGAAGTTTTTCTTGGTGAGTTAAATTTTCCTAGAAATCAAAGAAATATTGATATTTCTGGTTCATCCAAAAATAGTACGACCAGGGTTTCAGATTCTTTTCCCGAAGAGTCAGAAAATCCTTTAGAGATTCCTATGGATGAAATACAGGATTTTCAACAGTTCAAAAGGGATAGTTATAATTTGAGATGTGAAAGTCCAAAACCTACCAATGATCCTCCCTCACCAAAGGATGATGAAAATGAGATTCAATATCACTATGCAGAAGTAACTAGGAAGGAGGATAACATCATTGAGGATATGAAGAAAATTAAAGCTGACATCACCCTCCATGAGCTAGCCCAGATTGTTGAACAAAAAGATAACTTGATTGAAGCTTACTCTGGACCACCTATTGAATTTCAAGAAAAGGAGTAAAAGATAGTAAATGTGAATGTGGTCAACCAACTCGAAATAGATAAAGAGTCTCAGTATAAGCCTTTGATTACTGAACATAATATTAAAGAAAAGGTTGTAAATCATGTTGATGTGGATATTGGAGATTATAATTCGCCAACCGAGAAGGTAAGACGGGTTACAGCTCTGACCAATTACAACAATGATGTTTGGACATTACACATTGATGGGGTTAAATCTAAGCAAGGCTCAGGTGAAAGAACAAATTATGAAAATTCTACTAGAGGGATAAAAATTGAAGTCTTGGATATTGAAGCAGTGGAGCAACCACAAAATATTCGAGCTATTAAGAACCAGGACATACGAATAAAATATGATCTCTCTGAGTTATTACATAAATCTAAAGATGTGATGATCTGGGTCTATAAAGGCTTTAAGATATTTGATCCTGGGGGTTTTTACATTTCGTCCCTTTGAAATAATTCTGCAAACCCTTCAAGTAGAAGCATAAACATGTTATTATATGATTTGTTATTATATGATTTGTTTAATTTGAATGAGTTGCAGATTTGTTTTTCAGTGGGACAAGATCCATAAAAATAAATAAAATAGAAAAAGAGAGAGAGGGAAGACGGTAAACACAAGTCTTTCCCAGGTAGCAAAAAAAATTTTGAAGCATAGTCTGGAGTGCATTTCGTCAACAGGACCTGAAAGGTAATTTTTCTAAATTTACCTGCAAATGGGCAAATTTTTTCAAGGCACTATTTCTCTGCTTTTCCATCTGCTACATATTTTTGAGTGTGAAAGGTCTGTGCAGTTTTTTTCAGTTTTATTTTATTTTGTTTTAAAGGTCTGTACAGTTCTATATTTTATTTCCTTTTAGGTCTGTAAAGTTCTGTATTTTAATTTCATTTTAGGTCTATACAGTTCTATATTTTATTTCCTTTCAGGTCTGTACAGTTCTGTGTTTTATTTTATTTTAAATGTTTGTACAGTTTTTAGTTAAATTTTTATTTTATTTTATTTTAAAATTCTGTGCAGTTATATTTTATTTTGTTTTTAAAGGTCTGTGTTTATATTTGGGGTCTGTATAGTTTATTTTATTTTAAAATTCTATTTTTTAAGTTTTGCCTGAGCATCAATGAAAAGTCAGCCTTCTAAAAATTGTTTTATTCTAAGTTCAGAATCCAGTGTTCATTATTCTAATTGAGACATAGTCTGCTTAAACTGAATAGTGGAACTATTTTGTTATTCAGAACAACAGTGGAAGGATGACTGGATTTTGTGTCTTGCTTGCCACAGTTGTTTTAATTATAAAGAAACTGCTATAATATTTGGCTGGAGAAACTCCCAGGGAATCCAAGAAAATTTGGTCATAAGAGGGGACTATGATTCGTGAAATTATTTGAGTATCCATAGAGGCTATCAGTACCCAGGCTGAAGCAGTTCCAGACTGATGAGATGTTAAAAGAAAAATTGTTGTTCTTCTTTTAAAGGCTTTTCAGACTTCGGTATATTTCAAAGAAGAGAGAGAGGAGATGAAAGTTGAGCAAGACAACATAGAATTGGCACTCTGTTATTTCATATATATAAAAAAAAAAAAGGAGAAAAAAAGAGAAGAAAAAAGTTATGTAATGAAAGAGGCAGCCAAGGCTTCAAAAGATGTTTTTCTTTTACCAAGTTGTAGATTCTACCTTGCAGTTGTGAATCTGGGTCATGTAAATCTAAAGGGTAACTCTGTCGGGGTTGTAAAAGGCTAAACTAGTAAACAGAGCTCTACTCGGTTTCCCCTTTTACAATCTAGAAAAGCTGATCAATCTAGAGTTCAACGTTCAAAGGCCCAGTCATTCTTGAAGAAAGTTTTATATGCTTGTAATTGCACATCAAAAATCTTCCTTGAATGATTCAGCCTAGTATGTCCTTGGGAAATTTTGATAACTATTAGCTAGTAGTTAAATTATTTTGAAGAATGTCTATGGCAAGGCATGATACATGGTCTATGTTGTTTTGAAACTAGAGTCCTGGGTTCTAAAATAATGCTACTATTTTACCCGAAGATATCGTCATTTGTTGAGAAGCAACACACCCCCATCGAAAAATGATTTTCCATCCTTTGAAAATATTGAGCTTTCATTTTGCAGTAAGGACCCTCTTGAGTTTTCTAGGTTTTAAATTCCAATTTTGCTTGCCTCCTTTTTCAAGTTGTGCATTTATTTGCATCTGGCTTTGATTTACTTTAGAATTCATTTTTTCACATATTAGAATCATTCATGAATAAAGAAAATCTTTCACTGATATGAAAAAATGTAGAATACAGACAGATAAATTCATTAGAAGCCAAAACTTTCCATTTTTGGAAATATCGTGATATCACGACACTTCCATTTTTGGAAATGTCGTGATATCACGACACTTCCATTTTTGGAAATGTCGCGATATCGCGACGGGTTTTGAAAAAATCGGCTAAGTCCTGAGAACGTCGCGAAATCATGACACTTCCATTTTTGGAAATGTCACGATATCGCGACACTTTCCATTTTTGAAAATGTCATGAAATCGCAACAGGTCTGGAGAGAGAAAGCAAGTGCGTACGGAACATAGCGATTTCGTGACATGTCACGAAATTGTGACATGTCACAGTTTCGCTGCAGCAAGAGGCGAAAACTTAGAAAAAAGGCTATTGAAGCAATTTCTTGCAAATCTTGTTAAATGCTTTATTCTGGACTTGGAGTGGATGTGACTTTTGTTTTCTGTGATAGCATGGCCAGGAGCCTAATCTCTTTCAGATTGTGATAATTTCATCTTATTTTGTTATTCGTTTCATTAAATTTTATTAAATATATGCTATAAATCTGTATTATCAAGATTAAATATGCTGTTGGGCTTCATTTGTTCTATTGTATGCTAGGGAAAATCATAGATTTAAGGTTCAAGTCTATTCTAATTGCTCTGTCCTCATTGTGTGAGCTATGCTACTGGTGAATGATACCAATTTTAACCGACTTCCCTTCTGTTTATGATTTTCTTTCAGATCTGTTCCATCTCTGTCTTATGCTCTTAGTAGAAGGTGATCTTAGAAAGCTGGACACCTTTTTCTTTGATTTGTTCTATTGTGAAGCTGATAGTATAAATAAAATTGGTAGTTTTGGTCTTACAGCTAAGTTTGATAAACTTCTCTTTCTGCCCTACCCTACTCTCTTTGTTTTACCGTGAAATGATCCATTTTTATTTTATTTAATTTGTCTTTTATTTAAATATGTTGACCCATAAAGAGCTAGATCAAAGAACTGATTTTAAATCCGATTGTCCACAAGTAACAATTCCAAAAATATTATTGAACAAGTTCAGAACCCATTGTAAGGTAACAGACAGTCCATATTGAAAACTATTCCAGAAGTGGAAAAGAGTGAATAGACATTCGACCCAACTCTGTAACTCACACCTTGGATAACCGACTAGATCCTAAAGTGAGTGGGATTTATCCCTTATAAGTGTTATCAGAGTTTCATGCTCATTCTTCATAGGGTGTGTATAAAAGTCGAACCAACAAAACCCATCTGGCACTGGTGGTATCCTGACAAATACCACATAAATGAATTCAAATACACACACAGGGATGTGAAATAGCTTGGTCAAAGACAAGTCCGATTCATACCTTGTTCAAAAGTCTTGTAAGATAAAGTATAGTCATGGCTAGTGAGTTAAAACCGTTTGAGTCTCAGAAAACCTTAGCTACATTTCTAAACCAAACTGCGCTACTTTTCATCCTTACAATATCATCAAAAATCACATTTATACATACAAATTTAGTTACCACAACAATCGCCTAAAAACAAAATAACAGAGTCCTAAACAGTCTATGGTGCCCTAACCAAACATCGCAAATTCCATTCATCCACTTCATTTTTGCATATCACATATAAATAAAAAATATTTGCATTCATCATAACATATTCATCCATCAAAATAAATTAACATGCATACATTCATATTCATCAACCATCATGCATAAGATCAAATCATCACATGTGCATAAACAAAATAAAGTCGGTATATATATATATATATATATATATATATCATCAAAAAAATGCCCACAGGCTACAAAATTGGTCCTCTAACCCCGTAATCATACTCAAAACCACCCAGCCTAATGTGTCGACCATCATGATCACGTAGGATCGATGCGATGGGAACTACCCTCCGTGGTGTGGGTCCTAGGGGACCCCTCAGGGTGGCTATTGCTAGCCCCCACATCACACTTACTGTCGCCTCCCTCATCCAATCACCTATGACGAGATGATGTTGATTGCTCAATACCACTGTCCCTCGTCTGACACGAAGATCCACCTCCTGATGGCTCAGGTAGCCACCCATCGAGGCGGATAATCTCCCCCTCCATCTCCATCTGATGTCGAAACCACTCTACATCCCATCGATGGTAGTAAGCTAATGCATCATCGCACTGCACCAAAACCCTATCCCGATCTACTAGTTGAGCCCGCAGGAGATCCCTCTCCCGTAGCGCATCCCCTAGCTCCTGGTCTCACCTCCGTAGTAGCTTTTCCAAATGCACATTCTCAGCACGTACCCCAGACTCCATCTCATCCATATCCACCTGAGGCATGGGACTCTTCGAAATAGCAGCCTGCCCTGGCTCCCACTGCTCCACCATGTCCTGCATCTTCGGTTGATCTGGAGCTCCCAAATACACATCCTCACCCTCCACCTCTACCATCTTCGCATCCTCCAAAGAAGCTCCCCAATCATCCCCTAGTGCCTCAACCTCCTCCCTGCCCACTGTTGCCACCTTCGTGCCTCCCAGTGGCTCCCTCTCCTCGTCATCACTATAGTACCCACCATGAGTCATAATCAGTGGTAGTCTCGACGTCATCCATGCCTGGGACGTCAATCACCGTGTCCAAATCCTTGCCCAGTGGCACGATGACCGGTCGGTCTAGAGTCCTCTCATCCCCCCGATGTCGATAGACCACGGGCTCACTAGGAAACCCCTGGTGCACCCCAAACTATCGTGTAACCTAGCTAAATGAGAATAACTCATGCTCGGTCCCATGCCGCCTAATCAACCACCACTCTCTACGTACTCGTCGAAGACACTCTCCAGCCTCCGTCCAGGCTGGGCAGTCCCGATAAGGACGCCAAACCACCTCCCCTAGAGTGAGCCGAGAGAAGGTATTGGCATAGTGCCCTATGGTACCTGCCCACCATTGACTTTGTCCCTGCTCTCTGGACTACCGCCATAGAACTGCATACCCTATCTCTTTATCATCCATCGCCACCCGAGTCGTCCATGGTAACCTGACTGGCCTCTCAACTGCTATGTGTTGCCAACCCCAACACTGCAATAGATAGCTGCAGCTGATCCCCTTTCATTGCCGACAGTAGACCTCATACAACTCCCCATAGAGTTGTTCCAATAGTGTCTGTCTCCATCTCAGGATAAGCAGTGCCTATATCGGGCACTCTACCAACTGCCATACCAAATCCAGCAGGTTCCATGGGAACCTCACGCCTGACAAATCAGGTAATAGTATGTTGGACATGAGGCCCATAATGAATGCGTGCCTCACGCCCAACACCCCCATCTCCAACCACCATCAAACCAAAATCCCACCAACCTGGAAGTCACCCTCTGCCCTCTCTAGTGGATCCTCCACACCCAGATCCTCCCCATACTCGAAGAATCTCATTAGTACAGTGGTCCACTGATCACGTGATGATGTCCTGATGGGCAGTCCATCTATCGAAATCCGTAGAAGTCGATAGATATCTTCCAAAGTCACAGTCATCTCCCCTATTGGGAGATGGAAGGTGTTGGTTCGTAGATCCCAGAGATTGACCAGGGCCATCAGATAGACCTGATCCGTGACCACAGGCTCCAGTCGAGCCACCTACTTGAGCCCAAGGGCATCAAGCCATTCCCAGTTAGCCTCAGTCAGCACTCCCCGTGCCTCAGTAAAAGCAGTGGGTACACGGTATCGGCTCCTAACAACCTACAAAAGAAAATAACTCAAAAACATTAAAATCATTAAAAAAAAAGAACTGTACAGCAAAAAACAAACACAAAAATTCAAATAAAAAATTAAGTTTTCAGCTCTAGGGTTTCTAATCCTAACTGATTAATTTAAAACAAAAACAAACACAAAAATTCCAACAAAAATTAATTTTTTTAGTTCTAGGGTTTCTAATCCTAACTGATTAATTTAAAAACAAAAATTCAAAATTCAAAAATGTTTCAGTTCTAGGGTTCCTAATCCTAACTGATAAATTCCAAAAAAATAAAACGAAACAAAATTTAAAAAATAAATTTTCAGTCTTAGGGTTTCTAATCCTAACTGATTAATTTAAACAATAGAACAAAAAATTCAAAAAACAACAAACATTACGTCTTAGGGTTTTATGTTCTATTTATCCTAAGGTTTAGTTAAAACAATAAAAATTCTTTACTTAGGTTTTCTGCTACGTTTAGTTGTACACTAAGTTTTAGTTGTCTTCAGTTCAATTTCAGGGTTTAAGTTTTAAAATTTTGAAAAACATTATCACACAAATAATTAAACAAAACACATGCAGTTTTAAAACAAAAATAAACTCTAGGGAGCACTTACTGGTCTCGCTTCGGCTTCATCGCTCGATCTGGTTTGTGCACTCATGATGGCAGGGAAAATCCGGTAGCGCTTCGCTTCACAGAATTAACCTCCTCCTCCCCAAATCTCTGAATCGCAAGAAAAATCAGATGCAAATAAGCCCAAACCCTAGTTTTAGCCTTTAAATAGGCCTTTTTGAGCTTAAATTCGTCTTTCCCTAGGACGAGCGCTCTGGTTAGCGCTCGTCCCACCCTAGGAAAAATTCTAAGCTGGAATTCGTCCTACCTTGGGACGAATTCAGGCCAAAAATTTCAAAAAACATCAAAAATTGAACAAAAATGCACTAAAACAGATAATAAACTTGCCCGATGAGAGTGCTATTGCACTTGACATCTCGGGCATGCAAAACAGACGTTGGGGTCACAAATTGTCACTATCCTACTCCCTAAGAAGGCTATCTTATCCGGACCGCTCCATGAGAAGACGGATTTTTACCAATTTTAGCTCCAAAAAAAGTCACAAAAAGGGTTACCACCCACCAAAAACAGGTCTAAATGTCAAAAAAATTGCACATGCTTAATGCTAAACCATCCAAAGGCACCCTTGCACAAGTCATCTTGGGTCAAGTGACTCGTTGCTTTTCTCATGAATGTCATTCCCTCATCGATTCGTCGCTTGAGGGAGTAGTCACACTTAGTCACCAATCAACAAGCACACACCCAATCAAGGCAATGACATGCATTCAAAGAATCATTGACAAAGACAATCACACTCCTGCTTGGGGCAGCAAACAAGCAATAATCACAAATTTATCAAAAACTTGGCATTCCCAAAGCATGAACACAAGGTTCCCCTATGGACAAAAGGTTGCGCCCTTTGCTTATTCATGACTTATCAATGTCCAAGCTCAAGTCACACCTCACCAAAATAGGTTAATACTTGAAATCAAATTCCTTAGCTCGTCAGAAGCAAGGATTCAATAATGCATGCCCTTTCCATACTTGGGGCATCAAAAATTGGTTAGGTTACTAAGAAACCCTAATCATTAGTGCTTTGGTTATCTATTTTTGCTCGACGTTGCGCTATGCATAGCGCATCCCAAAAAGGGGCATCTATAGACACCAAAACAACACCAATCTAATTATGTTACTGCAAACACTGATCGCTTTGACACACACAGCCCCCAGGGCAGCCCTCAGAGGTTAAACAGTGGTCCTAACCACTTTTGTAGCAATTTTGTAAGGTCAGAAGGCAATTTGGCACATTCAGGCACTTTTCTCAGTATTCGTCCCACCTAGGGATGAATTCAAATTGGGATCCGTCTTACCCAGGGATGAATTCTGAATTCGTCCTTGGTCGGGATGAATTCTAGGTTCAATGGGCAAAAATAAGAATGGCACCAAGTGGCAGCTGAAGACAGTCAATTATTGCCTCCTACCTTGCATGTGCGTGTAGGTGGGTAGATTGGGCGTTAGAGGACTATCACAAGGGCATTCATGGAAGCCCAAGTCATGGAGGACTTTCCTCCCTCATGGGAAGGCATGACTACCACATGGCGCTTATGCATGCCCCTCCAAAGAGACCCCCTGGGTCTATAAAATGGTGGACTTTCCCACCCAAAAGGAGACAAGTTGGAGGCATTTTCAAGCAATGAAGTGCTACCAAATTAAACACCACATTGCACCCTTTTTTATTCACCTCTTCCACATCCTTGATCTCTTTCGCAAAAGAGGTTATCGGGTGGCTTTTGGAAGTATGGATTTGGATCCAAAACTTGACATTTGATCACATTGATCTACCAATTTGCCGACAACCCATTACAAAATATTTTGGGCCCATCCCAAGTGGATTGGTGCCGAAATCAAGTTCTAACGGTGGGCGGCCCGCTTGGGCACCCTGCACTTTCTAAGTTTTATTTTAATTTGTTCTTTTATCATTTGTTTATCTTCCATTCCATTTTATGTTGTCTAGATAGTTTATAAATTCGATTTCATAATGTTTTGATCAGATTTCATCATGTTTTGTCGCTTTTGTTGTCCCCACTAACTTGCAGGTAGCGACATCAAATTCCCGTTGATGGAGGTCAAATTGGAGAAATCCGACCATCTGGGTCGTCCCAAAATGCCCCCAATTAGCTAATCCCCATGTTTGCAGGTATTTTGGAGATCCCGAGACATGAAATTTGAGCAGCATCATCACGGCGCTTTGTCATAGGCTAATTCGTCCTACCCGGGGATGAATTACAGTAGAATTCATCTTGACCAGGTACGAATTACAGTCAAACTCAAATTGGCAAAGTTTTATCGACTGTTTTGATGGCAGTGGCCCTTTGGTAATGTTTTCTGGTCTCTGTCAAAATTGCAGGTTACTTAGAGTCATTTTATTCACTAATTTAGTTAATCTCATGCATGCATCCTCCATTGGTTTCTAAGGTCAAACGCTTCATCTTTTGTCACAGGTGCTACTAACAATTTTGTTGTTTCTTTGAATGCAGGAGAAGCAGCAAGGATCAAGGATTCATCAACACCAGCGATGGCAACACTCTGGCCCGCCCATTTCAAATGTGGGCATGCGAAAGGAGTACTAAATCATGATTGTAACCAAAATTCATTTAACGCTCCTAGCCCCTGAAAAGGGAGGAGGCATCTTTCTAATCGATATTAAGAGAGTTAAATAAAAATGGCTATTCTTTCTACACTTTATTTTATCTCATTTCAATTTGTCTCTTTCATTTCATGCATTTCGCATTTTAGGACTTAAGCGTTTATTTGATTTTGGATGCATCGCAATAGTTTTCCTTTCAAATCTTCTGGAATCTCGTGCTTTCATTCTCTATATGTTCCATAGGTTAAATGAATTCTAAGTAGAATATATCTATTTGAAGAAATTATTTTTGATAAACATATAATCTTTGTTTGTGTGCAAGGTTTGGAAATATTTAGTATACTTTTATGAGCAAATATTTGAGAAGACTTGAAGGCATATTTGAGCAAGTCTTTGAGAAGACTTGAAGGCAAATTTGAGCAAGCATTTTGAGAATACTTGAATGCATATTTGAGCTTAAGTATTTGAGAAGACTTGAAGGTAAATTTGAACAAGTATTTGAGAAGACTTGAAGGTAAATTTTTGAGCAGGTTTGACTTATGATTTGTTTAAGCTTTGTATTAAGGCTTGGGGCTTCTTTGAGATAGAATTAAGAGTAAATTTGTGATTAGTGTTAGATCTAATTTATGCTAGACTTGGGATAGAGTTTGGTGTAGATTTATGAGTAGAGGTAGAGCAGATTTGTGCTAGACTTGGGATAGAGTTTGGTGTAAATTTGAGATAGAGTTGAGAGTAGGATTTGGAGGTGATGGAGCAAAGAGGATAGTAGTCTCCAGTGGATAGAGATCCATAAGCCAGTGTAGTGGGGATAGAGGTATCCTATGGAGAGAGATCCACAAGCTATAGTAGTGGGGATAGAAGTCTTCTAGAAGATCATCAGCCAGAGAAAAGGAGATAGAGTTCTCCTATAGAATGAGATCCATGAAATAGCTAGGAAGATACAGTTCTTCTATAGAGAGAGATCCACGAACCAGTTGAGAAGATAGAGTTCTCCAGGATCAAGATCCATGAACTAGAGCAAGGGGATAGAGTTCTCCTAATGAGAGAAATTCATGAATCAAAGCAATGGGAAAGAGTTCTCTTGTGGATAGATATCCACAAATTAGAGCATAGGGGATTGGTGTCTCCTTTGGACAAAGGTCCATAAAAATTATAATAGGGAATTTATTTCCAAGAGATATGTTAAGAAAATTTAGTAGAAATATTTTCTCCATGGATTAGCCCACCTTGGGTGAACAATGTTAAATTTGTGTCTCTTTTGTGTTTGATGATTTGTGCATTGCTTTGATTATTTCCATTTATATTGTCATTTGTAATATTTGATAGTATTGTTTTGGAAATAAAAGTAAAATTTTATATTATACTATTCACCCTCCTCTTAGTATAAGCCTATGTTCTTCAATTTACATAATTTTTGTATGCAACTAAAAAAAATCCTATTAAAAAAAAAAAAAAAAAAAAATCTATATGTTTAAGTTAAGGTTTATCAAAATTTCTTATGCAACAAAAACATTAAATTTTCATGCATGGTACATATTATAGAGGTTTCTTATACAACAAAAGTATATTAAGTGTGATTCCAAGTTAAGGTTTATAGAGGTTTTTTATGCAATAGAAAAGTTATGTGTGCATGCAAGTTAGGTTTTAAATAGATTCTTATGAAAAAAAGGTTAGGTGAATGGCCAAATTAGGGTGTATAGCATTTTTATATGCAACCAAAATAATTCTATACAACAAAAGAAAAAAATTTAAAGTATGTGTCTAAGGTTTATAGGCTTTTGAAACAAAATTTAAATGTGGGTGCAAGCTATGATCTATAGAGATTCCTTTTAATTATATATATATATACTGTATAATATGGATTAAACTTTTTCTATCAATTTTGGCATAGTATACAAGAACATATAATATGTTGGAATGACTTGTAAAAATGATCTAATCAGTTACTTTTTTCATGCTAATGATAACCATCTACCTTTCTATGTTGGTATTTTATTCTAAACTTTACTTATAACCTGATTGCATAATTCTATCCTCATTCTCCTCTCAAATACGAGCATCACTAGATAAGTTATCACAAATTTTCTCTCTTTACTTGAAGTAACCTATATATCCTTGCACCAAATTTACATCTTATTACCTTAGAATGTTTTATTAATTTTTACAATTTGCTATAGTATCTTTGGGTAAATAATACAAAATTAACCATAGTAAATATTTTTACAAAATTAAGTGGCAGTAACAATATTCTTTTGTAATATAGAAATATGCATTTTGGTGGTGAAAGACACCTTCAATTTTTTCAAGCTATTTGCTTCAATATTTTTATATAATTTGTGAAGAGGAACGTGAGTAAATTGTAGACTCACAGTAACTCAAAAGGGGAAAAAAACTAGGAAATAAAAAAAAAAAAAAAACAGATTGAAGGAACTGATTGGTCATGTATGGGATCGAGAAGGATTATCCGAGAGCGAAAATTTTTATTAAAAATGAATGTAGCCTCTAAATATTGTACAAAATTATGCATGAATGGATACAACATCATGAGTTGCATTAAAATATAAATTAACACATTACTGATTCTGAATATTATATATAGATCAATGATTAAGGCAAAAATATCATATTGGAAATATAAAATAGAATATGATAGTATATAATATTACAAATTTAAAATATAGCCAAATGTGAATGATTAAACATTTAAACAATTTGTTATAATCATTATAACAGTAAAATATACAAAAAAAAATTATATAGGTAAATCTAATTTAAACAAGTTAAAAACTATTAATATATTGTTAATACAATTATTGTATCATAATTTAGCAATAAATTAATAAAAATTTTACAATTAACAATATAAGTTTAAGACTATTAACCTATATTTATTTTTTAACTTATCTTACAATTGAAATAGATTCGAATTTCAATGCTAGAATAAACTGGAGTTAATTCAAGTTAAGACAAAAGTGTGAAACTTGATGGACTGATCAATAGAAAGAAATTATTCATTCAAATTGAAACAAAGCATCTAGCTATATGAATATATACAATACAATGTATCTTGGTTTCTCAATAGCCTCTTGGTGCTTTGAGTACCAACTTGTCTCTTTGCATTTTACCTCTTTGAAAAATACACAAATAATGTAATAACATCCTTCTTTATTATATTATTTGGTTTTAAAGAATGTCCAAGAACCATGTGTCCATCATATTGGATTTGTCTTTTGGGTGCTACTCCTAAAGTTTGAGAAACATTTAGAACTAGTACTCCATCTACATATTGTGGTGATATAGTTGTTATTGTCATCAATCTAGAATTATTATACTAAACATTATATGAGCCCTATATATTATATCTAGGCAGGGTAGGAAAACCAACTTCATTTTTTATTATTGATGCATGAGGATACGTTGTTGTTGTTGGTCTAGCATTTACTTCTAAAAAATGAGGTGTTTCATATGGATTATAAAATTCCTAAATAAACTTAAAATCTAGTAGATATATTGGATATATTGAGATATTCTCAAATTCAGGATAGGGATACACCTAATAATATGTGTAAGAACTTGGTTGTGGAAATACTAAATCACCATTATAAGCACGTACTTTAACTTGAGAACTAACAAAGTGATTAGAAGGTTGGTGAGTGGTACCAAATTATGTTACATTGAACATATCCCACCTATCATCAATCACAAGTATTTATTTTGAACCTTCCATCATTAAAGTTATCAAACTTAAATTTACTTCTTGTCATGTACTAATGCAAGAATGTGGTCGTGTGGAAGTGAGGTTCGGTGGTCCATTAATTTTGGAATTATTTATGGTATTAGTGAGCCATTTGGATTATTTATTTATAATTATGAAGCAACTACTACTAGTTTATCAATAACTTTTAAAACTTCTTCATGATCTTCCTCATTTGAATCAACTCCTATATGTGGCATATTTAGACTTTAAATATTTAATGTTTGGCTTAAATTCTTCATTAATCACCACATATCTACTTATGTACATTTTATTGGTGACTATATCTATCAGCACATAACTCTTAATGCTTCATCATAGCCAATAAATATGCAAGATAGGATCTTCACATCCAACTAGGTATTCTTTTGCTTTGACACTTACATGTATATGTTACTTCTAAAAACTCTGAGATGTATAATTGAAGGCTTCCTCCAAGACTAAGCTTCTTCAAGTATAAACTTGTGAAGCACCTTTGTGGGGATTTTATTTTAAAGAGATACCACAATGGAGATAACTTCATCCCAATGTTGTTGTTCTAGATAGTCTGCTATGAGCATGCAACGAGATAATTCCATGTTACAATTATTTTTTCTATTCACAAACCCATTATAATATGGAGTGTAGAATGTATTAATTTGTTTCTTAATCCTCTTTGTATTAGAAACCTTGAAATTTTTTTGGATGTATATCTCTTCTTGATTTGGATGGAGGAATCGAATAGAATACCTAATTTCTATTTTTATAAACTTCTTAAAGCATAGGAAATTCTTGAGGGTATCTAACTTGAGTGATAGAAAAAATACCCACATATTCCATGAGTAGTAATCAATAAGCAACTAAAATTACCTATATCCACTATAACTAGCTAGCATGATTGTGTATAGACTGATATGTATAACATTCAATGGTCCTCAAACTCTCTAAATGTTGATATTAAAAGGTAGTTGGTGTTGCTTCCATATTAAATGACTTGAGAATAGTAGCAATATGGGTAAAAGGTTGGGTAGACCTATCATAGTGTGATGCTTCCCCAACTAAAGTAAGTATCCCAAATTTAGATGTTCATATCTTCTATGTCAAATATAGGTAGCATTTGTCGTGGCTTTGAATAGTTCAACATTAGAAGATGATATGATATATATATATATATATATATATATATATATATATATATATATTTTAAGATAAAAACCCCTTGCGGGGCCGCCTTGGTCTAAGAGACCACGAACAGGGGGTTCTACATCGTCAAAGTCACCTGGGGGTTGCACCCAGCCCTACCCGCACCAACATTATCAATTAGATTTTGGGTACCCAATTCAACTTTTTGGTAGGGTGGAGATTCGAACCTGGGACCTCCCTTGGAGGATTTCCCTTTCCTCTCCAACTCACCTATAACACCTGGGTGAAGATGATATGATATTGATTATATATAAATAATTATTATAGGAACTAGTTGCTACAATACCTCTTTTTACCTTCAACAACTTAGAATTTTATTATCAAGTATCGATCCAAAATTTGGAAAACACAAAGAATTTTATTTGCTAATCTTCATATATATAGCATCTTTTTAATTATGTAATTATCGTTAATAGTATTGAGAGAAGTATTTTCTATTCCTTTAATATGATAAGCCTTATCATCAACAATGGTGACTATTTTCCCATTTTTAGATTGTAAGGATTCGAAGCATTCTTTGTTCTTAGGCATGTGATTGCTAGCACCTAAATCAATATACTAAATAGCATCCTTTAGTTTTATCATTACCTTGGAAATTAGTACTTTGTGTGCCATTTTAAAACCATGATTGAATTTATATTCTTATTATTCATGTATAAAATACCCTTGTTGTTGCATTTAATTTGGACTTGGTTTAGACTATGTATTTCTAAATCAAATAGTTATATTAACAATACTTTGTATCATGTTCTTCTCTTTCATAGATATGATAGTACATCATTTATTAATGAAGTTGTTTTTGTGGTGAACATGAAGGACCATTCTATGAATTCTTTGTAGAAATAAGTGCATTTTTCATCAATTGTCCCCTCAACTAATTAGTTTCTTCTTACTATTGAAGCATGTTCATCAATTTATCGAAGGACACCTTCCTATTTGATACATATAAATATGTCATCAACACTAAAAAATAACCTGGTAAGGCTTTAAGTCTGGTGGATACTAGGAGTCTATCTTCTACTATTTCTCCATGGAATTCAATATTGCTTTTAATTCTATAACTTTACAAAGACATTCTTTAATGCTTTCTTCATATTGAACTCTCAAATTTTGGAGTTAAGATTTAATGTGAAGATTGTTTATTTATTTCTTTCTTTGTGAATGGTATAAAGTATGTCTCATGTCTCCTTAGATATCTATTCTTCACAAAATTATGGTTGAATGACATATGATATCATGTGTTTTGGTATCTATAACATCAAACTATTGTTGATCCTCTTCATTCTCTTTAGACCGATTGATTTCTTTAGTGATAATATTATAATTTTTTTTAACCACTAGGATGATCCTTTTGACTACCGAATGGTACCCCTTTCAATATACCACTATCCAATATACCAAACATATCTATATAATTACCTTGCCTATATACTTATTGATACATGTAAGAAGCTAGTCCTCTTGATATACATGGTTAAATATGAGATCTACCTTAAGTAAAATAAAATGATACGAGGTACAAAATTAGTATAGAAAGAGATTCAACCTACAAATGACACTTTCTTACAGATAAATCTTTGTATGTGGGGATAACTTCTCTATATAATAAAAATATCTCAATTTTAAGATTTATGTTTACTAATAATGACAAATAGGATACAAAATAAAGTTAAATAATACAAAACATTATTTTATTATATCTCCTTGTGAAAGCACGAGATTTCGGGCAAAGGAAACACTAATTGCGATTGCATTCAAAATCAAATGCGCTTAAGTCCTAGAAACGTAAAGTGCATGAAATGGAAAAGAAACACATTGGAAGAGACACAAGCAAATGGAGAAAACACAGCCCTTTCATTAATATCCCTTGATCTCTGTTACAATGACGTCTCCTCCCTTTTCGGGGGCTAGGAGCGTTAAAAGAATTCGATTACAATCACTCAATGTTCCTCTTTTCGCGTGCCCACGATTGCAATGGGCGGGCCAAGATGATGCCGTCGCTGATGTCGATGAGTTCTTAACCTCTGCTGCTTCTCCTACGAACAAAGAAACAACCAAGATGTCAGTAGCACCTGCTGCAAATGAAAGGTGTTTGTTCTTTAAAATCATCGAAAGATGCATGCAAACATTTATCTAAAACAGTAAACAAAATGATTCTAAACAGCCTGAAAACTTGCCAGAAGATAGAAAATGTTACCAACAGGCCATTGCCACTGAGACAGTCGGCCAATCTGCTTTCAACTGGAAATCGTCCCTGGGTAGGACGATTTCTGAAACACGGTGGGACGATTGATCGTAAATCGTCCCCGGGTGGGACGATTTCTTCTGTGTTGGGGAAGCCGAACTGACACGCTCCAATGTCGACTCCCGAGGTCTCCAAAACACCTGCAGACAGGGGGTTATGTAATTGGGGCCATTTTGGGACGACCCAGATGGTCGGATTCTCCCAATTTGGCCTCTACCCTCGGGAATTTGATATCGCCTCCTGCAAGTTAGTGAAACTACAAAACGACACAAAACATACTAGAATCTGATCAAAGGTTACGAAATTGCAGCTATGAATTCACCAAACAGGAAACACAATATGCAACATGAGAAAATAAACTAGAATGCTTCTGAAATAAAACTTAAGAAAAGTGCGGGGATGCCCAAGTGGGCCTCCCACCGTTGGCACTTGATTCCGGTGCCAATCCACTAGGGATGGGCCCAAAACCTCTTAGGATTGGGGGGTCGGCGAATTGGTTGGTTCAGGTGTCCATGTGTTGGATTTGGGTCAGGTTCAAGCTTCCAAAAGCCACCCAACAACCTCCCTTGCAAAAGAGATTGGTGGATGCGGGAAGGTGAACCAAAAGGGATGCAAGTGGGTCTTCAACTCGACAGCACTTCGTTGCTTGAAAACTCCTTCAACCTGTATATCTTGGGTGAGAAAAGTCCCACCTTTTATAGACCCATGGGGTCTCTTTTGGGAGGGAAGCACAAATGCCATGTGTTGGTCATAGGCGCCATGTGGCAGTCTTGTCTTCCCATGAGGGAGGGGAGTCCTCCATTGACTTGGGCTTTCATAAATGCCCTTGTGACAGTCCTCAAACGGCCTATTTGTCCCACTCACACACGCGTGCGAGGCGAGAGTCATCAACCGACCGTTCCGGGCTGCCACTTGGCCTCATTTGTCTTTTTGCCCGTTAAACTTGGAAATCGTCTCACCCGGGGACGATTTCAGAAATCGTCCCTGGGTGAGACGATTTCAATTTAGCAATCGTCCCTGGGTGAGACGATTACTAGGCAAAGTGTCTAAGTGTGCCAAATTGCATCTTGACCTCACAAAATTGCTATGAAAGTGGTTAAGACCACTGTTTGACCTCTGAGGGCTGCCCTGGGGGCTGTGTTTGTCAAAGCGATCAGTGTTTGCGAGTCACATAATCGGATTGGTGCTGTTTTGGTGTCTACGGATGCCCCTTTTTGGGAAGCGCCACGGGTGACGCGAGTCTTGAGCAAAAATAGATAACCAAAGCACTAATGATTAGGGTTTCTTGGTAACCTAACCAAATTTTGATGCCCCAAGTATGGAAAGGGCATGCATTCTTGAATCCTTGCTTCTGACGAGCTAAGGAATTTGATTTCAAGTATTAACCTATTTTGGTGAGGTGTGACTTGAACTTAGACATTGATCAGTCATGAACAGGCAAAGGGCGTTTTTATCCTCAGGGGGAACCTTGTGTTCATGATTCACGAAATGCCAAGTGTTTGATTGATTTGATTGTTGCTTGTTTATTGCCCCAAGTAGGAGCGTGATTGTCTTTGTCAATGATTCTTTGAATGCATGTCGTTTTCCTTAATTGGGTGTGTGATTGTTGGTTGGTGACTAAGTGTGACTACCCCCTCAAGCGACGAATCGATGAGGGAATGACCTTCGTGAGAGAAGCGACGAGTCGCTTGACCCAAGATGACTTGTGCAAGGGTGCCTTTAGAGGGTTTACCGTTAAGCGTGTGCAATTTTTCCAACATTTGGACCTATTTTTGGTGGGTGTTAACCCTTTTGGTGATGCCGTAATGAGGTGAAATCATCGAAAACCTATCTTCCCGTGGAGCGGTCCGGCTATGATAGCCTTCTTGGGGAAGTAGGAGAGTGATAATTTGAACCTCAACATCTATTTTCTTTGCTTAGAGGTTAAGTGCATGAGCACTTTTGTCCGAAATGTTATTGTTGTTTGTTTTTGTTGCATTTTTTCTTGTTTTTTTTTTTGTCCCTTTATTGGATATCCGTCCTCCCTGGAGCGTCCGCTATGGTAGCCTTCTTCTGAGTAGGATAATGACAATGTAAACCCCGACATCAATTATTCTCTATGCCAAGAGGTTAAGTGCAAGAGCACTTGTGTCCGCAATGTTTATTGTGTTTTGTTTTTATTTTTTGTTGTTTTTTTTTTTGTGACACCATTTGGGGATTAAATTTTCAAAAATCCGTCTTCCCGTGGAGCGGTCCGGCTATGGTAGCCTTCTTAGGGAAGTAGGAAAGCGATAATTTATGACCCCAACGTCTATTTTGATTGCCTTGGATTGCGAGTGTAACAACATTCTATTAGGCAACTTTATTTGTTGTTTTTAGTGCATTTTTGTTGATTTTTTGATGTTTTGACTTTTCTGGCTGGAAATCGTCCCTGGGTGGGACGATTTCCAATTGCAAAAATCGTCCCTGGGTGGGACGAGCGCTGACCAGAGCGCTCGTCCCAGCCAAGGATGATTTCCAGTTGGTAGGCTTATTTAAGGCCCAAAACTTGGATTTGGGCTCATTTGTGTCATTTTTTTCTTGCGATTTGTGAGTTCTGGGAGGAGGAGGTAATTCTGCGAAGCGAAGCGCTGTCGGAATTCTCTCTGTCATCATGAGTGCACAAACTGGTTCGAGCGGCGGAGCGGAGGCGAAACCCGTAAGTGCATTTTTTTTTTTTTGTAATTATCAGTTAAGGTTAGGAACCCTAAATCTGAAAAATTAGTTTTGAATTTTTGTGTGTGTTATTGTTTTGCAGGTTAGGAGCCGGTACCGTGTACCTGCCGCATTCGCTGAGGCACGGTCGGCGCTGACTGATGTTGACTGGCAGTGGCTTGATGCCCTTGGGCTCAAGCAGGTGGCTCGACTGGAGCTTGTGGTCCCGGATCAGGCCTATCTGACGGCCCTGATCAAAGTTTGGGATCCGCGGACCAACACTTTCCATATTTCGACAGGGGAGATGACTGTGACACTGGAGGACGTTTATCGGTTGCTTCGGATTCCGATAGATGGACTGCCCATTAGGACATCGCCGCGTGATCAGCGGACTGCTGTACTGACGAGATGTTTTGGGCATGCGGAGCGGCTGGGTGTAACGAACCCAGTGGAGACAGCCGAGGTGGACTGTCAGGCTAGCGGGATTTTTGTTAGCTGGTGGCAGGAGAGGGGGGTGTTAGGAGTGAGGCACGCATTCTTGATGGGCCTCATTTCTAACATGCTTCTACCTGATTCGTCAGGCGGGAGGTTCCCGTGGAACCTGCTGGAGTTGGTATGGCAGTTGGTAGAGTGCCCGATAGAGGCACCGCTGATTTATGGATGGGGACAGACATTGTTGGCACAGCTCTACGGGGAGCTGTACGGCGTCCGCTGTCGGCAGCGGAAGGGGGTGAGTTGCAGTTATCTTCTTCAGTGCTGGGGTTGGCAGCACATAGCAGTGGAGAGGCCGACCGGGTTACCGTGGACGACTCGGGCGGTGATGGATGACGAGGAGATTGGCTATGCAGCTTTGTGGCGATGGTCTACGGAGCAGGGCAGAGTCAGTGATGGGCCGATGTTGTACAACACTATACTGATGCCTTCTCTCTGCTCACTCTAGGGGAGGTGGTTTGGCGTCCTTATCGGGACTGTCCAGTCTGGTCAGAGGCTGGAGAGTGGCTCCGACGGGTACGCAGGGAGCGGTGGTTGACTGGGCGGCACGGGACGGAGCATGAGTTCTTTCCATACCGTCGGGTTACACGATAGTTTGGGGTGCGCCAGGGGTTGCTTGGTGAGCCCGTGGTCTATCGACATCGGGGAGATGAGAGGGATCTGGAGCCACCGGTCACCGCGCCATTGGGCGAGGAGTCGGATGCGGTGATTGAGGTCCCGGATGTGGATGACATCGGGACTACCACTGAGTATGACTCGTGGTGGGTACTGCGGCGCTGGAGAGGAGAGGGGCCACTGGGAGGCGCGGAGGCGGTAGTGGAGGATGCTGAGGCAGCAGGGGGTGATTGGGGGGGTCCGTTGGATGATGCGGACATGGTGGATGTGGGAGATGAGGATGTGGACTTGGGTGTTCCGGAGCAGCCGGACATGCAGGATGTGGAGGAGCAGTGGGAGCCCGAGCGAGCCATCGTCCCCGCGAGTCCTATGCGTCCGACAGATACAGAGGAGGTGGGGTCGGATGTAGGCGTTGAGATTGCGTGACTGATAGAGCTGCTACGGATGCGGGATCTGGAGTTGGGGGATGCGAGGCGGGAGCTGGGGGATGCGAGGCGGGAGAGGGATCTTCTACGGGCTCAGTTGGCAGAGCGGGATAGAGTTTTGGCGCAGCGCGATGATGCATTGTCTATTTATCATCGACGAGAGGCAGAGTGGTGTCTGTACCGGATAGACTTGGAGAGGGAGGTCATCCGCCTTGGTGGGCGGCTACCTGAGCCTTCGGTCGGTGGATCTTCTCGACGGACAAGGGATAGTCTGACTGAGCGATCAAGATCATCTCGTCGCAAGCGGTTAGATGAGGGGGGTGGTAGCGGGCATGATGCGGGGGCTAGTAGTAGCCTCCCGCGGGGTCCCGTAGGACCCACACCACGGGGGGTAGTTCCCGTCGCACCGATCCTGCGTGATCATGGTGGTCGACGCCTTAGGTTGGGTTTTTGGATATGATTGCGGGGTCTGAGGACCGGTTTTGTAGCCTGCGGGCATCTTTTTGACGATATATATATATATATACCGATTTTATTGTGGTTTTGTACATGTGATGATGTGATTTTTGTTATGCATGTTTATTTATTTTGATGAATGCAGATGTTATGATGAATGTAAATGTTTTTGATGTCTATGTGATATGCGAGGTGAAATGGATGAATGACATTTGTGATGATTGCACTATAGGCTGTTTAAGAAGCTCTTTATTTACATGGTTTTTCTTTTTTTTGTATTTTCTGATGGTATCATAAGGATGATAAGTAGCGCAGATGGTTTTGGAATGAATGTAAGGTTTTCTGAGATTCAGTCAGTTTTAACTCACCATCCATGACTGTACTTTATCTTACAAGACTTTTTGACCAAGGTATGAATCGGACTTGTTTTTGACCCAGCTTATTTTTCACATCCCCGTGTGTGCAATTGAGTTCATTTAGTGGTATTTGTTAGGATACCGCCGGTGCCGGATGGGCTTTCAACCGAACCCGTACTCGAGGATCACCTAATTAGCTCCACGAATTCCTTTGTTGTATGTACTAAGATTAATCTGCTGTGTAATCCAGGATGCCATAAGCTAGCTCATCCACATGCAAACATTGATCTGTACGCAAGTTAATGTGACAGATATATCGTCATGCGGGAGGTTTACTTCTGTTACCGATAGGCTATCAACCAAATTGGTACTGAAGCTTGCCTTATGACCTATAGAATGCTGAGAGTTCCAGGGATTCAAGGTCAACTCCCTTCTTTTCTTCAATTGTATTGGGATACTTGCTCATTGTAGTGATGAGATCACTGTTTATTTTGATTTGTTTTTCTTTCGAGCAAGGGATTGGGGTCATGGAGTGACGAAAATCACTGTTGTTTGTGCCTTTTGATGTGTGCACTGTAGTTTGTCAAATTTGGAGTTTTGACATTTTGCAAATTTTTTGTGTTTTGCAACTATTGAGAACTTTAGGGATTCTTAGGGAATTGGGTAGGGAGGATGCTTGTCCTTTTGCCAACTCTCAACATTCTAGGGGTCATTCGCACAGGGGGATGAGCAAGATAACCGTTTCGCTTGTGGTGACCTAGATTATTTTGCAAGTTTCGTCTTTCGTTCACACAATTTGGGAATTTTTAGTGTTTTGATTTGTGTTGGGATGTTACGTAACAAGGTGTATTTCAAGTATGACTCTACCTTCGTAAAATCTGTTCGACTTGATACACTACATGGCTAAAGAGGAAAATGATGACCGAATTACTCGAAACTCTTGGTACATTCCCAGACCACTGACTGTAGTGTGGTAAAAGTTATGCTTGGTGTTTTTGTTGTTTTTGTAACATGAGACAATGCGGAACAAGATGGACTATCAGAGCTATTGCAGCTTATGGTGCCTTTGACCCGTATGACTACAAATATGCAATGTATGGATGCAATGCTTAATGCAACTATGTATTTTTGTAATTTTGATGGATTGTTTTTGGTGAAGGTGAAGATGAGGTGCGAGAATATGAATTTTTTGATGAATTTGAGTATGCCTAGAATTGAGATGCAAATCTTTGTTGTTTTTGATGATTTTTGTTGTTTTGTTTTTTTTGAATTTCTTGATTTTTTTTGACCAAGCGATTGCGATAATCGTTGGAGCTTTTTGGGTTTGACCAAGTGATTGCGATAATCCTTGGAGCTTTTGGGGTGACCAAGAGATTGCTATAATCCTTGGAGCTTTTTGGATTGACCAAGAGATTGCGATAATCCTTGGAGCTTTTTGGTGACCAAGAGATTGCGATAATCCTTGGAGCTTTTTGGGTGACCAAGAGATTGCGATAATCCTTGGAGCTTTTTGGGTGACCAAGAGATTGCGATAATCCTTGGAGCTTTTTGGGTTGACCAAGAAATTGCGATAATCCTTGGAGCTTTTTGGATTGACCAAGAGATTGCGATAATCCTTGGAGCTTTTTGGGTGACCAAGAGATTGCGATAATCCTTGGAGCTTTTTTGGGTGACCAAGAGATTGTGATAATCCTTGGAGCTTTTTGGGTGACCAAGAGATTGCGATAATCCTTGGAGCTTTTTGGGTTGACCAAGAAATTGCGATAATCCTTGGAGTTTTTTTTTTTTTTTTTTTGGTATATGGCTTTCTTAGATATGAAATGGTCGCAAATGACTGATATTCAAGGGTTCTGTTTCCTTGATACCGTCAAGAGAAGCTAGCCGGTACGTCCCGGGTCCTATTTTACTATCAATGACATAAGGACCTAACCAATTTGCCGTGAATTTGTCCCTCATATGGGACGGAAAATTAGAGTTTTGTTGGTTTTCCTTCAGAACCAAATCACCAACCCGAAAGTCTCTTAGGTGAACTTTCATGTTGTAAGCTTTCTTAAGCCGCTCTTGATAGATACGTAAGTGCTCGAGAGCATTAACGCGTCGTTCGTCAAGCAACGTAAGTTGGTCCAATCGGGCTTGCCGCGCAGTGTTATCATCGATGAACTCCTGCATTGATATGCGCAGGGAAGGAATTTCCAACTCGAGAGGCATTACTGCCTCTGAGCCATACACTAGTGAAAACGGAGTTGCCCCAATGGGCGTCCGAATGCTAGTGCGATAAGCCCAAAGGGCAAGTGGGATTTGTATGTGCCAATCCTTATGACTGTCTGCGATGGTCTTTTTAAGGATGGCGACTAGCGTTTTGTTTGACGCCTCTGCTTGCCCATTTGCTTGCGGATAATAGGGTGTTGAAAAGCTGTGCTGAATTTTGTACTTTGTGGTTAAAGCACGCACGTCTTTGTTCTTGAATGATGGCCCATTATCCGAGATTATTTTGGATGGAATACCAAAATGACATATGATGTAATGCAAAATGAACTCCGCAATGCGGGGTCCTGTCGTAGAGGTTAACGGAATTGCTTCCACCCATTTGGTAAAATATTCTGTGGCCGTTATGATAAACGTGTGACGGCCTGACGATGCAGGGGAGATCTTTCCGATTAGATCGAGGCCCCACTGCGAAAATGGCCAAGCAGACTGGACTGTCTGTAGGGCCTGGGAAGGTGCGTGCATTAAATTGGCATGATGTTGACATTTCATGCACCTCTTGACATACGCGCAGCAATCTCGCTCTAAAGATGGCCAATAATAGCCCATGCGAAGAATGCGCTTTGCAATGGCCATACCACTGAAGTGGCCGCCACATGTACCGTCGTGCGCTTGGGCGACTGCCCAAGTGGAATCTTGCTGGTCCAAACATCGAAGAAGAATTCCGTCATAGCTGCGACGATACAAAATGTCTCCTATCAAGACATATTTTGCCGCTTTCTGTTTGAATGTTCGTTTTGCGGCGTGCGTCAATCCAAAGGGAAGATTACCTAACTTGAGGTAGTCTCTTATGGGTAAATACCAGTCCTGTTTATCAGAAACCTCGATAGTATGAACAACCAATCCCTTTTGAAGTTCTTCCCTAACAAATGCTGATTGGGATAGAACTTGTAAGAATAGCGTTGTGTTGCTATTAATGGGAGTGGGGGAAAACAAAGACCCCAGCTTGGCACGTTTCAAACAGTCTCGGATTCGAAAGAACTTATCCGAAGATGGTTCGATCTGGATCATGTGGACTCCTGGCATCAAGTCTGAGCTTGCGCGCTCCATCGCGGGTTGCGATAAGGTTTTGACCTGAATGGTTGTTATATCACCGGAAAGGTCTTGCGGGATTAGTGACCCCAAGGAGGCCATTGTGTCCGCAAAACGATTCGATGATCGAGGGAGTGCCTCGATGTCATACCACTCAAGTTTTGCCAGGAATTTGTCCACGAGGGCTTTATAGGCCTTTAGAACTCGGGCATTTGCATTGATATACCCCTTTGACTTGATTGACGATTAACAGCGAATCGCCAAAGATGTTCAATCTTTTGATGTTCATGGCGATTGTTGTCTCGAAGACCTAGGAGCAAGGCTTCATATTCTCGCATTGTTGTTGGTGCACTCGGAAGTTTAATTTAAATGACAGGGGCATTGGAGCGCCCTGCGGTGTGAAGAATACAATTCCTGCGCCACCACCTTGCTCGCATTTAGAACCATCAAAAAATAAGGTTATGTCGGCTCGAGACTCGGGCTCATCGGAATCCGGCGATTCTCGAGACATGGAAGACCCCATCATCGGGTAGTTCTATGACCGGAGGCTGATCGTCTTCAAGAGGAGCCTCTGCTAGTTGATCGGCTATGACTTGTCCTTTTATAGATTTTTGCCCAATAAACTCAATGTCAAATTCCGTCAACAACATGATCCATTTCGCCGTGCGACTACTATGATAAGTACGACTCATCATGTATCGCAATGGATTCTCCTTAGACACAACATACGTAGTGTTGCTCAGCATGTAGTGGCGTAGCCTCTTGGTAGCAAACACCACCGCCAAGCGGAGTTTCTCAACGTATGCATAGTTAAGTTCGTAACTGACCAGTGGTGCGGCTAAGATAGTAAGTAGCCTGTTCTTTGTGAAGTTCATTCTTCTGGGCTAGCATTGCGCCCAGTGCCACCTCAGTAGCTGAGATGTATAAGTAGAACGGCACACCTGGTCTAGGTGGTGCCAATACTGGCGACGAAGCCAAGTACTGTTTGATTTCATCAAAGGCTGACTGGCACTCGTCATCCCAATGAAATGTGACCCCCTTGTGCAATAATTTGTTCATGGGTCGGCATTTGTCAGATAATTGCGCTATGAAGCGTTTAATCGACGCGACCTTTCCTTGCAGACTTCGGAGCTGCTTGATAGTGGTTGGGGGAGCCATTTCAAGGATTGCCTTGACTTTGTTTGGGTCCACTTCGATGCCTCTCTTTGAGACTATAAAACCCAAGAGTTTTCCAGATGTGACGCCGAACACGCACTTCTTGGGATTCAGTCCGACCTTATGCTCTATGAGGCGATCGAGAATCTTGCTTAAGTCACCGAGATGATCTGAGCGCAAGAGAGACTTGGCTAACAAATCATCCATGTAATCTTCCAAAGTTTTGTGCATGTAATCGTGGAAGATATACGTCATAGCACGTTGGTATGTAGCGCCAGCATTTTTAAGGCCAAAAGGCATGACCTTATAGCAAAATGTCCCCCAAGGCGTTGTGAATGCCGTTTTGAGTTGGTCTTCAGGATTGATACGAATTTGATTGTATCCCAAGAAACCGTCCATTAGGGAGAGCATTTCGTGACCCGTTGTAGCGTCTACCAATGCGTCGATGCTTGGCAAGGGGAAATCATCCTTAGGACTCGCTTTGTTTAGGTCTCGAAAGTCGGTGCATATGCGAATCCTCCCGTCGGGCTTCTTGACGGGAACCATGTTGGACAACCATGGCGGATAATCCACGCAGATGACAAATTGTGCATCCAACAGCTTTTGCAATTCATCTTTGACCATCAAGGCCACTGTTGGGTGCATCTTTCTTAGTTTTTGCTTTACAGGCTTGATTTTCGGATCAAGCGTTAAATTGTGCATGACTAGCTACGGGTCTAGCCCTGGCATATCTTTGTACGACCATGCAAAAACTTCCTTCTTCTCTTTGAGAAGGGCAATATATTTGGCTTGCTCTTCGGGGGAAAGACTTACCCCCAACCTGATAATCTGTGGATTCTTTGAATCTGTGCCGATGTCTACGTCAGTCGTCTCCTCGATTGACATGTGAGATCCGTCCTCCAACTGATGTGGAGTTGGGATTAAATGGATATCATCAGCTGAGTTAAGATCTGCGTTTGGAACCTCGGGTTCCTCTTCAGCTTGAAAAATATCCTGAGTTGTCCTTGGGGTAAAATGAAGCATTTCACCGAAAGGCCAGTACTTTGATGGTGACAATGGTGAATTGACGCGATCCCAGTCGATGGCATCCATGTCTAGATGCAATGACCATGATGGATCGGTCGGATTGCGGATGGGTGCGGTCAAATCAATGGAGATCATGTAGATGGAATGAATTTGGTCTCCAGAACCGCGGGTGTGATGACTTGATTCTTTTAGATGTTCCCTATACTCTGGATCTGGCTCTACGGGAACGGGCACGAATGGATCCTCTCTAGGTGCAAATTCATCTCTATGTGTGAAAAGGAAGGCGGGGTCTTCCCTCGACACTGCTGTCATGATGGGATCTCGAGGTGGACGATGCTCATCTTGAATTTGGAGCCATAGGTCTAACACTTGGTCCCACCTCGCTGGGTCTACGTGCCATTCATGTCCTAACAGTATACCCATCTGTCCCATTAGATCTTCATGAGTTAGAGCACGGTGATTTTGTCGTGCATGTCTGAGATAGATCATCTCAGTCTCATCTTCTGAATCACTTTCATAGATCCAAAATTGTTCATTCTCTTCAGCATCTGTTGCTTGCGACGTTGAGGACTCTTCCTGTTCCAGTGAATTAATCTGGTCCCATTGCGGTTGTTCCACTCTTAGTGGAGGGACCTGATTCTCTTGAGACTGTGTTATTTCATCTGGAACCTCTAAGGGGAACAGTTTCAGAAAGATGTCTGGCAGCCGTTGATGTTCTCTTTGAGGATTAATCTCTGAACTTTCGCCTCTCTCTAGCAAAGAAGAGGGATTACTGTTGCTGCCAGGGGTGTTTGTTGACCATGGGAGGTAGTCTCCCAATGTGTATTCTGTATTCGGATTGGCATAAGGACCCAATGCCAATCCCCCCTTGTTGCCTATTTCTAGGCCTTGCATATTTTCAACCAAGATGTCTAATGGCAGGGGATGGTTGAACCCTACCCCCGACTTGTCATATGGCATCTGATATCTTGGTTGGCAAAGGATCCGCATCCCTTGCTCATATCTCGTCGAGCCCGTATCCATGCCAATTGCATTGGCCGAGATATTTTAGGGCAAATTCTGGGTTTGACAGATAATTGATGTTTTCAACAAAAGGCTCTTCGTCTGTTTCCTTTTGTTGGCATGGTTCAAGACCATGATCAAAGCCCCCATACACAAAATTTGTCTGGTTCGGTGGGTAGCCTAGAGGGACGATTGTTCCAATGGGAAGGCGAGGTCTTCCCATGTCTTGTACTGACTCCAGTGTGGGGGTTGCCACAACATTTTGCACTAAGTATTCCCCCAAGCCCGTACTGGCCATTTCAATAGTGATTGTTGATGATTGGGTGGGAGGAAACGGTAGTCCTTCCTGAGTCCATTCCATGTTTGGTGGTTCAGGAATCTTGGTTTCCGTTGCGTTGGGCGCTTCCTCTGTTGTTATTGTTGAAATTGTGGGCAACCTTTCTTCTAAGGGCTTAACCTCTTCCATGATTTGTTTTCCCTTGTCCTTCTGTTGGGCCATGATAGGTGGCGTTGATGATGAAGGAGCCGATGATGAAGTCTCACCTGGCTGGGATTTTGCCTTGTTGGCCACCAGTGGTGCCTAGCGGTATTGGACCTTGTTTAGATGGATTTAATTGGAAATCCAAATGCGTTGAAGGGAGGGTCGATTGAGGTATGAATTGTACCGCATTGCAATACTTGAAGGGCTCTAAGTCCATTGGGACTACATGTATTTCTCCTTCATAAGCATACTTCAAGCACCGGTGGGCGATCGAAGGGACACATTTCATATCCCTGATCCAAGGCCGCCCTAGCAAGTATATTATAAGCCATTTCACCTTCCAAAGACATGGCACAGTGTAGGTATTGACTTTTGTCCTACCTGGACTGGCAGAACGACTGTGCCGACTGTCGAGCATATTGCATCATTAAAAGCTCGCAGTGTGTACGTGGAGGCTGTGATGTGAGAGGCTGGCAACTTCAAATGCTTTAAGGCTGTAGTGGTTATGATGTTACTGGACGAGCCAGTATCTATCAACACTCTCTTGTACGAAATCCCGTTGACCCGCGCGATAACGTGCAGGGGTGGATCTGCCATGTCATTTGATATCGTTTTGACCTCATCTTCTCTGAATGTGATGACCGGCTCCGTACATTGTTTCACATGTCCCACGAAGGCGTTGAAAGAATTTGCCTCGTGGGGTTGTAATTCAATGGCTTTTAAAATGTCCATAAGAGCTTCTCTATGGGGAGCCGATTGTTGAATAAGCTCGTAGATGGACAGCCTAGCCGACGTGGTCCGCAAACTCGCGTGAGTTTGGTTCGTATCGTGACCTCGGGTCTAGGCGGAGGTAACTCGCGTTGGGCGTTGTTGAGGATGCGATGTTGCCGGAACTTCCCTCGTAGCTACCTCAGGGGCAGCTGCCGGTACCTTCTGTTCCTTGTTACTATGCTAATCATTCCCACAAATCCCCGTGTGGGAAGATCTTGTCGCACCTCGTTAATCTGGAGTGGTTTTGTCTGTGCCTCGTGGGCTGGCAAGGGGTCCTTGAATACCCCCATTTGTTGGTTGTTTGGTGCGATGGGGTTGTCCACAACCAATGTTCTATTGTCGATCAAATCCTGGACTAGGTCTTTGAATTTCCAGCACCCATTCAAGTCATGTCCTCTCGCGCCTATGGAATCTACAATACAATTCCTCTCTCGTACTCCCCTAGGCTTGGGAATGTTAGGGTCTATAATTTGGATTTCCGACAGAGTGACTAAATTTGCCGCTGACAAGCGGTCAAATAAGGAGTCCCTAGACTCCGCATATGGGGTGAAATTTTGCCTAGGGCGACGCGGGTAATTTTGCTCCTGTCTTCTATTATCTCTTTCATAAGCAGGAGGCACTGCTGGTAGTTAGCCTTTTGAGGCTACGTTTCTTGCATAGGCGCGGGAACATTTATCGCAACTTGGTTGACTGCAGCGTGTTGTGGTTGCGTTGTCCCAGCTTTAGTGGTTTTATTCCACTCTTTCTTCTTAGGCTTGGCAATTGCGCCTTCGCCTATCTTAATCTCTTCTATGACTCTGGCTTGCGCCAAAGCTTCTTCTAAGCTGTCGTATTGTCGCAGCAACAATAGACCGGAGATTGATTTTAAGCAACTTTTTGCGAACATCTGCGTGAGATCAGACATAGGAGGACGGTAGGGTAACCTAGAAAGCAAAGCTCTCCATCGATTCCCGTACGCTGCCATTGTTTCCTCTTCAAATTGCTTGAGGCTCGCTAAATCACTTAGTGATGCCTTCTTCCTTGTGTTGAAGGCAAAGCGTTCAAGAAACGCGTCTACTAATTGATCTAAATTGCTTATGTTGTGTTTGGGCAGTTGTGTGAACCAATCCGAGGCAGGGCCTACGAATGTGGTTATGAATGTTCTAAGCAACAATGCGTCATTATCTTGGATGCCGAAGCATTGGCTTAGAAATCGTGTAACGTGTTCCTGTGCGTCCTCTTCACCTTTAAAAACTGCCAATTGAGGCAACTTGAAGTGTTCGGGGTAAAGAGGTGTAGGCACTGAGGGATGCACCGGATTACTACGGAGTAGACGTAATGTGGGTTTTTGATGCCCAGCAGCTTTTGTCTCCACAGACTCCAAACGCTCCAATAGCGCTTGGTATGCATCGGAAGATTTTATTTCTTCCTCTCTTGTTCGCTCTTGTTGCAAGTTACGATAAACTGGAGGCCTATGGAGGGGTGGCCGAATGGCATCCCTCCTCGCCTTGATGGGGAGTTTCAACATATTCCTCTTTCCGGTTCATACTCCTCGTAAAATTCTTGAGGAGTCTCTCGGGCGAAACCTATGACCCTGATCAAGCTCTTGCTGAAGGTACCCATCATTGTTTCGGGGAGTTGCCTCCCTCTCGAATCTATGAGGTCTTGGAGGCAGAGCTTGACGAGGTCGTGGAGACCTGTCCTGCACCAACGGATTACGCCTCTCATACTGTTCAGCTCTTTGGATGCGAGGGGTTGGCCCCCTCTCAGGTATTTCATAGCGTAACTCATCCGCTTCGCGTTGCATGCGTTCTCTATCCAAGCGGTGTCGGTACTCTATTTCCTGATAACTTGGTTTAAGCCGCATGGTTTGGGCTTGACGGGTGGTATATCTGGCGACCGCTGGGTCAATTTGGTCTACCCTATTTTTCTCAGGAGGTTCGAATGTTTCTCCTATGTGTTTACCTCGAGTTTGCTGGTCTAAGGTTTCAATGGGTCGCTTCCCTCTGTCGAGGTAAGCGGTATGTGCTCGAGGTTCTGGCCTCAAGGGGTGATCATGATATCCTAGCCGGTGCGGAAATGCAAGGTTCCCGCGTTGTTTGTTGCCCTCGAGGAATGCGATGGCTTTCCTCGTACTCCCTTTCACGGGTGTAAAGGGGGTGGGCGGAGTTAGGTCACCCTATGTAAGGAGCCCTGTGCTCCGGATTTGGTCTCTCTGTTCTGATGATAGGTAAAGAAGGGACGCCATATCCACGTTGCCCCTCCAAATGGACGGTGTGCCTGTCTAGCGCTTCATCACGCGGTGGCCACTCATGCCTAACTTCAAGAGGTGATTCTCTATTTATGTCAAGGTCTACATGTAAGGCATCTTCCCGAAAGGGGCTGCTTTGAATAGGCATACCCCACCGAGGATTCTGAATTGGATTCTTTTGTAGGTTAGACCTATAAGGCGGTATGACCAAATCCTCAGGACTAGAAGTGAAGGTGACTTGTGCCTAATTTTTGTGTACCTTCCAGAGCTTCCGCCCTTGATTGGGCTTGATCGTGGGTGTACACCATTGCGGTGCTTCTATGCTATCTAAATAAGTTTTTATCTCGTTTATGATTTTTTTTGTCTACACTAAGCGGAATTAAGCACACACATTCACAAAACCGTGATTATCTCTTTTAAGGATTATTGGTGTGCCCTAAACTGGTTTAGTGCATTTTGGTGTTTTGTTTTGTTTTTGTAGGTTTTGAAGATCGTTTAAATGCATTATGACGGCTCATATAACTCCCAAAATGGTAGCCCCTTCAATATACCAACCAGGCCGATATACCAACCTCTCTATATACCCGCCCTTACGAGAGGGAGACTATAGGTACGTGAGAGCAGAAGGTACGTGGTACGTAGGCGGTACGGAAAGGGGGATTGTCCTGTTAATGGCACCTACCATAGAAAAATTATCCTCGCGTGCATGGGAATCACCCCAGCTGACACTCGGTCTGTCTTCGTCAGATTTACGCCTAACAACAGCTTGACAATCGGGAAATGGATGCAAATCAAGCCAAGGTGGTGATGAAATCCACCAATGGTCTTGATCAAGGGCTGGGGTCTTACGACCAGCTCCTTGGTTTAAAATTGTTACGTGGAGTGTGTGAGGTTCATTTTATTTAACGAAAATGAAACAAGCATGAATGATTTTCCCTAAGTATGCAGGATAAAATGAAAACAGTCAAAGAAACAGAAAATAGAAACAAAAAATTTAATAGAGATGATAAAATCCCTACCTCTTCTCTGGCTGCTCCAGTTGCCTCTGAATTTTTGCTCTGAAAATCTGCAGACAGAAAATCGTCCCCTGGTGAGACGATTTACAGAACATAAATCGTCCCTGGCAGAGACGATTTTAAAATCGTCTCAGGGTGGGACGATTTCCAGTAAAGTAATCGTAACAGTCAGAGACGATTAACAGTCTGCAAAAAAAAATGTACCTGTAAAACACAAAACACAAAAACCCGATTAGTTTTCTGTGATCTTAAAAATAGGGAACAGGTCCCACCGTGATCGCCACTGAAAGCACGAGATTCCGGGCAAAGGAAACACTAATTGCGATTGCATTCAAAATCAAGTACGCTTAAGTCCTAGAAACGTAAAGTGCATGAAATGGAAAAGAAACACATTGGAAGAGACACAAGCAAATGGAGAAAACACAGCCCTTTCATTAATATCCCTTGATCTCTGTTACAATGACGTCTCCTCCCTTTTCGGGGGCTAGGAGCGTTAAAAGAATTCGATTACAATCACTCAATGTTCCTCTTTCCGCGTGCCCACGATTGCAATGGGCGGGCCAAGATGATGCCGCCGCTGATGTCGATGAGTTCTTAACCTCTGTTGCTTCTCCTGCGAACAAAGAAACAACCAAGATGTCAGTAGCACCTGCTGCAAATGAAAGGTGTTTGTTCTTTTAAAATTAACGAAATATGCATGCAAACATTTATCTAAAACAGTAAACAAAATGATTCTAAACAGCCTGAAAACTTGCCAGAAGACAGAAAATGTTACCAATAGGCCATTGCCACTGAGACAGTCGGCCAATCTGCTTTCAACTGGAAATCGTCCCTGGGTAGGACGATTTCTGACTGTAAATCGTCCCTGGGTGGGACGATTTCTGACTGTAAATCGTCCCTGGGTGGGACGATTTCTTCTGTGTTGGGGAAGCCGAACTGACACGCTCCAATGTCGACTCCCGAGGTCTCCAAAACACCTGCAGACAAGGGGGTTATGTAATTGGGGCCATTTTGGGACGACCCAGATGGTCGGATTCTCCCAATTTGGCCTCTACCCTCGAGAATTTGATATCGCCTCCTGCAAGTTAGTGAAACTACAAAACGACACAAAACATACTAGAATCTGATCAAAGGTTACGAAATTGCAGCTATGAATTCACCAAACAGGAAACACAATATGCAGCATGAGAAAATAAACTAGAATGCTTCTGAAATAAAACTTAAGAAAAGTGCGGGGATGCCCAAGTGGGCCTCCCACCGTTGGCACTTGATTCCGGCGCCAATCCACTAGGGATGGGCCCAAAACCTCTTAGGATTGGGGGGTCGGCGAATTGGTTGGTTCAGGTGTCCATGTGTTGGATTTGGGTCAGGTTCAAGCTTCCAAAAGCCACCCAACAACCTCCCTTGCAAAAGAGATTGGTGGATGCGAGAAGGTGAACCAAAAGGGATGCAAGTGGGTCTTCAACTCGGCAGCACTTCGTTGCTTGAAAACTCCTTCAACCTCGTATATCTTGGGTGAGAAAAGTCCCACCTTTTATAGACCCATGGGGTCTCTTTTGGGAGGGAAGCACAAATGCCATGTGTTGGTCATAGGCGCCATGTGGCAGTCTTGTCTTCCCATGAGGGAGGGGAGTCCTCCATTGACTTGGGCTTTCATAACTGCCCTTGTGACAGTCCTCAAACGGCCTATTTGCCCACTCACACACGCGTGCGAGGCAGGAGTCATCAACTGACTGTTCTGGGCTGCCACTTGGCCTCATTTGTCTTTTTGCCCGTTAAACTTGGAAATCGTCTCACCCAGGGACGATTTCAGAAATCGTCCCTGGGTGAGACGATTTCAAGTTAGCAATCGTCCCTGGGTGAGACGATTACTAGGCAAAGTGTCTAAGTGTGCCAAATTGCATCTTGACCTCACAAAATTGCTATGAAAGTGGTTAAGACCACTGTTTGACCTCTGAGGGCTGCCCTGGGGGCTGTGTTTGTCAAAGCGATCAGTGTTTGCAGTCACATAATCGGATTGGTGCTGTTTTGGTGTCTACACCTTGATGATTTAAGAAATCAATTCCCAAACATAATTATCGCGACTTTATTAGGCTATAGACACAATTGCTTAACATGATATCTTAACCTATAAATACAAGCCAAATGTATCTATTATATTGAATGTTATGAGCATGCTTAAGCATATGTTTACAAATTATATAAAAAAATATTGAAGAAATCAACTTGAAAAAGTTTGAAGAATTCGATGACCACAAATATGCACCATTTTTATTACAAAATAATAATTTTATCGTCCCTTGATTTTTTAAACATATTTACTATAGTTAATTTTGTATTTCTTTATCCAAAAACCCTATAACATATTGTAAAGTTAAAAATAATAATAATAATAAGGTAAATAGATGTAAATCTTGTTTTTATGTGATTTGACATTTGCTTCAAAAATTTTAACTTTGTTTTAGATTCCCATACCCCTAGTGGATGCTTCACGAATAAAAAGGTAAAATAATATCTTTAACACTTTTAATAATTATGCATCTTATATAAAACTCTAGAGAATTAAACCTAAGATAAATAATTCTTTTAACAATAATTTCTTATGAATTGTCAGATCTAGGGAATTCTTTTTAAAATGAAACATCTTTAAGGAGCCATACGTTTGTATAGAGTTGTCTAGTTTATATTATTCTTATGCCATTTTGTATAGAATTTAAAAAATGTTTAAAATGAGTGGCCATTCAGAGGAATCTAGGAAGTATTGATGGATATATGACCATGTTATGACAACCATTTGAAACTAAAGCAACATTAGCAAAATTGTTTCTTGAAAAAAGTCTATTTTAGAAGCCATTTCATTGTGAAGGGTTATCTAATTCAACTGATTATTGGGTCAATTTATGTAGAATTTGAAGAAGTTTAAAATTAGTGGTCATGTGAAATAATCCAAGGGGTTTTGAGGTAGATATAAACCTGTAAGGTCAACCATATACAATAACAAAATTGATGATTTTTTAAGTCATAGAAAATAAAATTATAAATATATATCAACTAGGGTTTAGGTGATGGGAGGATAAATAAATATTTAGGGAACTATAAAGGCAAGACATCCTCTCACGACATAGAATTTTTCATCTAAGTTTATTTTTCCCCATCATTATCTTAAAAATTTTACATGTAATGTTTTTAGGTTTATTTTCAAATAATATAACTACTACAGGATATATTTATAAATTTTAGTAAATTTTAAGATATAGCCAAATACTTAAAATAATCCCTACTAGTATATGTTAGTGAGTAGCTTATATATAAGTGATCCTTGTTTTAAAAATATAATGTAATTTTTGGTAAATTTAATGGATCTTGGTCATGGGATTTAAACTTAAGAAAATGGATTGGCAGTAGTTGAAATTATCCAAGAGTGATTTTATCATTTCTTCCCAAATGTTCCTTCATAGATAGTTTTTTATTCGATGGAATAAATAAATAGAATCCTAAAATGAGTCATTGGTTTATGGGAAGAATATGACTCTTCCTTACCCGCTGGTATGAAGGCTTTGTACCTTGTATCATAAATATATCCCTAGTACCAGTTTGGGTTAGAATATATTGGTTACCCATTGAATTATAGAAAATGGATACCTTCAAATCAATAAGCAAAACTCTAGGAAATTATCATAAAATTTTAGAAACTACAAAAGATATATTCTTGGCCATTTGTGATCAGATATTGGCCATAATTGATATAAGTAAATATTTTCTAGAGTCAATTATTCTTAAGTATGGTGGTTAGTTGTGGACCAAAATTAGAGACTATAGAAATATATATTTTATATGTATAATATGTCATGAGGTGGTACATATTATGAGATCATGCCCTAAGAATATTCTAACATAAAATTATGTAAAAAAACACAAAGAAAAAACTTACAAATGGATGTGGACGAAGATGGTTTTTAACTTCCAAAAAATAGGTATAGATAGTTGAAGGTAAATAAATACTGGTGACCATTAGTGAATAATATTGAAAGAATTACCCTTTCCTTTGAGTCTTTTCCTGTGAAGAAAAAATAGATTAAACCTTTGAGGACATAGTACAACAATATTACAATATTAATAAGAAAATATCTATTTAGTATAGTTTTAATTTAGAGATGAAAATTCTTGTTAAACCTAAGAAATATACCTCATCATATTTTTAAGACTCTATTGAAGTACCATGCACCATTCATGAGAATAAAAGTGGTAAAAAATATAGTATTAGATGTTAAAACCTCTACCATTAATAAGAAAATGGAAAAAAATGAGCATGACAAGTCAAAACCTTCCATAGCAGAGTCGTCAGAGAAAATAAAAAATAAAGTTGTAAAATAATATTAATGAATAGAATAATAAGACTTGATCCTAATACAGGTAAGGCAAAATGTGTAAAAATATTAAATTATCAAGCAAGAGCAAACATAAAGAAAGGAACACAATCTAAGTTGTTTGAACTTCTCTTTACCAAAAAAATAAAATGATATTGTTAATTATGCTATGGATTCCAAAGGATTTTCAAATGAAATTATATCATATTAAAATCATGTTACTTTCTAGATGTAGATTTCAAGCTTATCACTAGTCACATAAGGGGATACTCATTAGTCACATGCTACTTTCTAGATGTAGATTTCATCCTTATGAATGTCTATGGACCTAAAACACAGTCAAGTAGATTAGAAGTATGGAGTGAGAATGAATCCTTTATAAGAAGTAAAATCCAAGAATTATTCCTTTAAGAAGTACCTTTAGTCATAAAAATGAAGACAAAAAGAAATTGATAGAGCCTATTAATTTTTAATAAGTTGATTTAGTTCGTTTCTCTTTTATTAAGGATAAATATCTAGGTTTTAATGGGCTCTTTGAATCATTCTATCAACATCAATGGGATAGTTAAGTATTATTTATTGGTGGTAGTGGAAGAGTCTAGGGAAAATATTACATACCTTCTAAAATAAATGCAACATATCTTATCTTAATTCCAAAAAATAAGAATGTAAAATCATTTGATTCATTTAGGTCCATAATCCTATGTAATATGGAATATAAGATCATCTCAAAAGTGATTGAAAAATCACTTAAGGCCATAGTTAGATAAAATAATTTCATAAGAACTAAGAATATTTGTAAAAGAGAGATATATTATTGATGATATCATAGTAGATCATGAAGTTAAAAATTTAGTAGCTTCATTAAAGAAAGAAATAATATTAAAACTTGATATGAGTAAAGCCTATGATAGGGTTAAATGGGATTTCATTCTTATAATATTAAAAAGTTTATATTTAGAAATAAATGAGTTGGATGGATTAAAGCTTGTGTCTCTACAATACCATATTTAGTGCTAGTCAATGGGTTAGTAAAAAATATATTTAAGGCTAAGAGATATATTAGATAGAGAGATCCTCTACCACCATATTTTTTCATTATTATGGTAGAGGTATTGGGTAGGAAATTAAGGAAAGCTAACAAATATGATCTTTTAAGTGGACCTAAGGATAGTAATAACATTGAGAATATCATCAATCAGCAATTTGTATATGATACAATCCTTTTTGGGAGGGGAAAATATAAACAAGTCCAAAACATTAAATAACTTCTTAAAGGAATGTGAAAGAGTGTAAGAGCAAAAATTTAATAGAAAACTCTAAAATTTACTTCCTAAACACTTTAGGTAGAATCAAGGTAGGGATAGGTTATTTCAAAAGGAGATAAATTTACCAACAACTTATCTAGGGATGCCCTTATTTAAGAGAAGAATGGGGATTAATTGTAGAATATAATTATAAGTAAATTTGAGAATAAAATATTATTATGGATAGGTATATGGTTATGATTAGAAATAAGAGTGCAACTAATTAAACCAATCTTATAGTCCATTCCAACATATCATATGTCCTTGTATACTATAAAAAATTGATAGAAAAAGTATACTCTATATTATGTAGTCATTTTTATGGTTAGGTATACATTATAAAAAAAAAATACTTTGGCAAAATAGAGCAAGGTGTGTAATGATAAAACTAGGGGAGGTCTTGGTTTAAGAGTTATTATAGATGCAAACGTAGCTCTTAGGTAAAAACTAATTTGAATATTGTACAACGAAAATTAAATATAATGGGCAAGAATTATTCTAAGCATGTTGATCCCAATGACTCAAGCTTATTGTTTACTATATGTTCATTGCCAAATAGTTCTACATTGTAAAAAAATTTAAAAAAATCAATTCATTGAGTGATTTAAGGTCTAGGATGGGTGGTGGGAACTTGAGAGGTTTTGTTTTTGATGGACACTTGGTATGATAAAAAAAACCACTCAATATAGATCCAATTTTGAAAGTATGGATGAGATTATTTTAATATAAATATGGTGATAAGAATTCAAAAATTATGTACAAGGATCAAGAAAGAAGATACAATAGAAAGAAGATTTTCTTACAAGTATACAGGATATTGATGCTAGGAGGCAATTGAGAATAAGTATAACAAAAATGATTATTTTGAGGTGATTTGAGGATAATATAATTTGAGAGTTATATAGCTCAAGAGAATATACAACAAGAAGCAATTATGATGTAAAGCTCTAACAAAATTAGAATACCATAATAATATAAGGAGATATTTGGAAGATAAACATTTTCCTAAATTTAAAATGTTTGTTTTGTTAGTATAACATAGAAGAATTTTATACCAAGATAAACTTATGAAAAGGAGTTTTCAAATCCCCTCACAATGTATTATATGTACAAAGGAAAGACCATCTCTTGGGACATTGCTCAATAGCCTAGAAACTATGGCAATTGATTTTTAATATATTTGGTAAATGCATGATGATGAATAGCAAAATTGAAGAATGGTTAAAGCATTGGTAGAGAACTTTTGAAAGTAAGGCTTTATAGGTAATCTAGGATATTTCAAAAGATACAACACTTTGGAATGTATGGCTGGAAAGGAATAGAAAAATATGTAAAAGAAAGGAAAACAATTTAGAGATATTGTAAAGGAAGATTTGTTTATCAATATAGGATACTAAACGAACCCTATAAATTCATGCACTCCTTAATATTGATGTAGAGAGCCTTGATATATGGATTTAAGTCATAAAATAGAGTTATCATGTTGGATATAAGAGAAACAAAAACAAGGTAAAGAATATAAAGTGGAAACAACCATAAGTGGAGTTAATTAAATTGAATTTTGATGGAGCATTTAAAGGAAATATAGGACCAATAGAAGAAGAAGAAATAATTAGTAATAATAAGAGATATCTTGTTTCATTATTATTTCAATAGTGGATTTAATATAAATAATGAAAAAATACTAGAGGTTGGATAGTTGAGGCTATTCGAGGGTTGGGAAGGGGGTACATATCAGTCACCTTTGCAAATTATGAACATGCCAAAAAAACCCTCCAATATGGAACTTGGGTTATCTGCGGGTAAAAATTTTATCTATAAGGTTGGTCTTTGTATTTTCATCCAAAGGGTCCCTCTAGGGTAAAATACCCTTTGTGGATAGAATTGCCCTTTTTATATTTGTCATGTTGCCCATTTCTCAATAAAATTGTTGTTCTTGGTAAGTTTTGTGGTCACACCCAATGTCAGAAAAATTGTCTAATTATAGAGTGCACCCATGGATTTGTGTTGAAATGGACATATCCAAGCCGTTTCCCCCCTCCCTGGAACTCAATGGGCCAGGTTTCCAAGTAAGTCAGCCTCTTGTCTATTTAAAATTACCTAATGTATGTTTTTACTATAGAGAAATTGAGCATTTGATCAGAAATTATTTGAGAAATAGCTAAAAAGGAACAAATGGAATCTACCACTAAAAAAATACAAAAAAAATCCCAACTAATGACCCTCATATGGAGGCTGTTAATGATAATTTAGCCAAGAAATTCCCTACCGGTGGCCCTCAAAACTCCCCAGTTCCTGAAAAAACTTCAACTTCTCAGGATGTTCCTCCCAAGAACCCTCTTGTCTCTTCCATGTATTGGACTAAGTACTCATATGCTCTTGTTAATCCTTAAGGCCCGCCAATTTCTACCACAAATATTGAGTTAGATCTCACTCCTTCACCACAACTCTTAAAATATAGTCTTATGATAGATGGTGGAGAGTGGTAGGCAAGTAACAACGTTCTTCAACCCCCCTTAGATCACTCCATCCATCCAAAGGAAAAAAACACTCTATAAAATATCTTGCTAGATCCTCCTCTCAAGTGTATTAAAACAAGGTTCATGCTCAACAAGTTTAGATATAATTATTGAAATACAAGAGATAATTATTGAAATACAAGACCTTGCTATCGGAGAGATATTTTTAGATATACGTTAATAAAATGAAATAATTGTGCATATAGGCTAGCCAATAGAGTGATTTCAATTAGGGATCATGGAGTTCAATTTTATTTTTATGGTTAGAGTAAGTACTAAGTATTGTTGAAAGTGAGAAGAAAATATTGACTGCCTAAATAAAATAATGATTAAGATTTATTTTAATTTTTTTCCATTGGTACTATTTTTATTATTTTGTAATATTATTGTGTTTTCATATAAACTATTTTATACAATTATTGTGTTTGCATTTATGCTTAAGGAAAAAAACTAGCAATATAGATATGGTATAACAAATTATGATAACACAATATTTTGGAAATATTACTCTAAGATTCAATGTCCAAATAGTAGAGGTGGAATTTTGGTATTGTGATGGTTGCTATAGGGAAATCTCAAGAAGAAGGATCTTAAATTTTAGAATATTTGTATTCAAACAAAATTAAAAATAATGTAGAAAAATAAAATAACAAAAAATACTTTTTATGAAAAATAATGTAGGTATTTATAACTCAATTGAAATAATAATTGATCTTTTTTGTAAATTCTTAGAGAGTTGTTATTTTTCATGGATGGGTCCCAAGTACATAGAAAAAATATAAATATAATCTTTATATGTGTTGACATTTGCTTAAAAAATTAGATTGTCAAATATCTACTTAAATGAGTAAATAATACTTTTAACACTTTCTAAAATTATTCAATTTAAATAAATAGAAAATTGAACTTAAGAAATGTCATACTTTTAACACTTATAAGAATTACGTAATTTAAAGAAAAAATAGAGAATTAAACGTAAGATAAAGTTAAAAGGTCCCCTTGTAGCTTTCACACTTCACTATGAAATAAGGTTGAGCTTTCATACTTTACACTTTGCGAGAGTGATGAAATAAAGTTAAAGTGTATTTTTGAGTTAGGGTATACAGAGGTTTCTTATGCAACAAAAAAGTTGTGTATACAAGTTAAGGTTTATAGAGGTTTCTTATGCAATAAAAAAAAATTATGTATGGGTTTAGGTTAAGGATTTTAAAAGTTTTACATGTAACCAAAAAAATAATTTTGTATACAACAAAAAAGTCAAGTGTGTCTAAATTAGGATTTATAGAGATTTTTTATGAAAAACAAAATTTTATGTTTGCATGCAAGTTAAGTTGTAGAGATGTTTCTTTTAGGGTTTATAGAAATTTTGTATGCAACTAAAACAAAATGTTCTTTTAAAAAATAAAAATAAAACTAACTACATGTTCAAGTTAAGGTTTATCCCTAAAATAAAATGTTCTTTTAAAACAAAATAAAAAATTAACTACATGTTCAAGTTAAGGTTTATCCATATTTGTTATACACAAATACATTTAAGTGTGCATGCATGTTAGGGTTTATATATATTTCTTATGCAACAAAAGTAAGTGTGACTTCAAGTTGGTTTATAGAGTTTTTTTATGCAATAAAAAAAGTTAAGTGTGCCTACAAAGTTTGTGTTTAAAGAGGTTTTTTATGAAAAATAAAATAAATGTATAGCCACATTAGGGTTTAAATAAGTTGTATATGCAACCAAATAAATTTTTATACAAAAAAAGAAAAAAAAGATTAAAGTGTATGTCTAAGTTAGGGTTTATAAATGCTTTTAATGAAAAAAAAGTTAAAATGTAGAAATTTCTATACAAAAAAAGAAAAAAAAAAGTTAAAGTATATGTCTAAGTTAGGGTTTATAAAGGCTTTTAATGAAACAAAATTTAAATGTGGGTAAAAGCTATATAAATAAATAAATAAATAAATAAAGAGGAAGGTTAAGTGTCTCTCTAAGTTAAGATTTATAGAGATTTGGTAAAATTAAATGTATGTCTAAATTAGGTTTATGGACATTTTAAATTAGCTTTATAAGCAATGAAAAAGTTAACAGTTTATAGAGATTTTTTATCCAACACAAAAATTAAGTGTGCATCTAAGATTTATAGATGTTTCTTATGCAATAAGAAAGTTAAATTTAGGTGCAAGTTAGAGTTTATAAAGATTTCCTATTAAAAAAACATTAAATGTATCTTCCAATTAAAATTTATACCAAATTTAAATTTATAAAGATTTCTATGTGCCTCCAAATTAGGTCTAAGAAAGTTTTATAAGCAAAGAATAAAATTCTTATACAACAAAAAAAATGGTTATATTTAAATTAGGGTTTATATTTCCAAGTTACGGTTTAACGTAGGGTTTTGTAGACACCAAAACAGCACCAATCCGATTACGTGACTGCAAACACTGATCGCTTTGACAAACACAGCCCCCAGGGCAGCCCTCAGAGGTTAAACAGTGGTCCTAACCACTTTCATAGCAATTTTGTAAGGTCAAAAGGGCAATTTGGCACATTTAGGCACTTTGCTCAAAATCTGTCTCACCCAGAGACGGATTCAAATCTGTCTCACCCAGAGACGAATTCAAAATTAGAATCTGTCTCACCCAGAGACGGATTCTGAATTCGTAACTGGTAGGGACGAATTCTGAGTTTAACGGGCAAAAGGAAGAATGGTGCCAAGTGGCAGCCCAGGACAGCCAGTTGATGACTCCTGCCCCGCACGCGTGTGTAGGTGGACAGAGGGGCCGTTAGAAGACTGTCACAAGGGGCAATTATGAAAGCCCAAGTCATGGAGGACTCCCCCTCCCTCATGGGAAGACAAGACTGCCACATGGCACCTATGACCAACACATGGCATTTATGCTTCCCTCTCAAAAGAGACCCCATGGGTCTATAAAAGGTGGGACTTTTCTCACCCAAAATAGATAGGTTGAAGGAGATTTCAAGCAACGAAGTGCTGCCGAGTTGAAGACCCACTTGCATCCCTTTTGGTTCACCTTCTCGCATCCACCAATCTCTTTTGCAAGGGAGGTTGTTGGGTGGCTTTTGGAAGCTTGAACCTGACCCAAATCCAACACATGGACACCTGAACCAACCAATTTGCCGACCCCCCAATCCTAAGAGGTTTTGGGCCCATCCCTAGTGGATTGGCGCCGAAATCAAGTGCCAACGGTGGGAGGCCCACTTGGGCACCCCCGCACTTTCTAAGTTTTAGAGCATTCTAGATTACTTTTTTAGGTTGCATTTTGTGTTATCATGTTTGGTTAACTCATAGCTGCAAGTTCATAACTTTTGATCAGATTCTAGTATGTTTTGTGTCGCTTTGTTGTTTCACTAACTTGCAGGTGGCGAGATCAAATTCCCGAGGGTAGAGGCCAAATTGGGAGAATCCGACCATCTGGGTCATCCCAAAATGGCCCCAATTACATAACCCCCTTGTTTGCAGGCATTTTGTAGGTCTCGAGAATCGACATTGGAGCAGTAGCAGGTCGGCTTCTTCAACACAGAAGAATTCGTCCCACCCAGGGACGAATTGCAGTCAGAATTCGTCCTGCCCAGGGACGAATTCCAGTTGAAGGTAGATTGGCCAGCTGTCTTAGTGGCAATGGCCTTCTGGTAACTTTTTCTATCTTCTGTCAAGATTTCAAGCCATTTGGACTCACTGTATTTACCGTTTCAGGCAAATGTTTACATGCATATTTCGTTAATTTTAGAGAACGAACACTTTCCATTTGCGGCAGGTGCTACTGACATCTTGGTTGTTTCTTTGTTCGCAGGAGAAGCAGCAGAGGTGAAGAACTCATCGACATCAGCGGCGGCATCATCTTGGCCCGTCCATTTCAATCGTGGGCACGTGGAAAGAGGAACATTAAGTGATTGTAATCAAATTCTTTTAGCGCTCCTAGCCCCTGAAAAGGGAGGAGGCGTCATTGTAACAGAGATCAAGAAATTTTAATGAAAGGGCTGTGTTTTCTCCATTTGCTTGTATCTCATTTTAATGCGTCTCTTTCCTTTCATGCACTTTACATTTCTAGGACTTAAGCGCATTTGATTTTGGTTGCATCGCAATTAGTGTTTCCTTTGCCCAGAATCTCGTGCTTTCAGTGGCGATCACGGTGGGACCTGTCCCATATTTTTAAAATCATAGAAAACTGATCAAAGTTTTGTGTTTGTGCTTGACAGGTACATTTTTTTGTTGCAGACTGCTATTCGTCTCTGACTGTTACGAATTCTTAACTGCAATTCGTCTGACCCTGAGACGAATTCAAATTCATCTCTGGGAGGGACGAATTCTATTCTGCAATTCGTCTCCCAGAGGGACGAATTCCTGCCTGTGGATTTTCAGAGCAGAAATTCAGAAGCAACTGGAGCAGGCAGAGAAGAGGTAGGGATTTTTATAATCTCTGTTAAAATTTCTGTTTTTGTTTCTGTTTCTTTGACTGTTTTCATTTTATCCTGCATTACTTAGGGAAAGTCATTTATGCTTGTTTCATTTTCGTTAAATAAAATGAATCCCACACACATCACGAAACAATTTTAAACCAAGGAGCTGGTCGTAAGACCCCAGCCCTTGAGCAAGACCAACGGTGGGTTCATCACCACCTTGGCTTAGCTTTGCATCCATTTCCCGATTGTCAACTAGTTGTTAGGCGTAAATCCTGATGAAAGCGGACCGAGTGTCGCTGGGGTGATTCCCATGCGCGCGAGGATAAGTTTTCTATGGTAGGTGCCATTAACAGGACAATCCCCCTTTCGTACCACCTACGTACCACGTACCTTCTGCTCTCACGTACCTATAGTCTCCCTCTCGTAAGGGCGGGTATATAGAGAGGTTGGTATATCGGCCTGGTTGGTATATTGAAGGGGCGACCATTTTGGGAGTTATATGAGCCGTCATAATGCATTTAAACGATCTTCAAAACCTACAAAAACAAAACAAAATATCAAAATACACTAAACCAGTTTAGGACACACCAATAATCCTTAAAAGAGATAATCACGAATTGTGTATGCGTGTGTTTATTTCTGCTTAGTGTAGACAAAAAAAAAATCATCATAAAAAAAAAGATAAAAATCTGTTTAGATAGCATAGAAGCACCGCAATGGTGTACACCCGCAGCCAAGCCCAATCAAGGGCAGAAGCTCCGGAAGGTACACAAGAAGCAGGCACGAGTCGCCTTCGCTTCAGTCCCGAGGATTTGGTCATACCGCCTTATCGGTCTAACCTACAAAAGAATCCAATTCAGAATCCTCGGTGGGGTATGCCTATTCAAAGCAGCCCCTTTCGAGAGGACGCCTTACATGTAGACCTTGAGGTAAATAGAGAATCGCCCTCTCAGGTTAGACATGAGTGGCCACGGCGCGATGAAGCGCTAGACAGGCACACCATCCATTTGGAGGGACAACGTGGATATGGTATCCCTTCTTTACCTCACATCAGAACAGAGAGACAAAATCTAGAGCGTAGGGCTCTTTACACAAGGTGACCTAACTCCGCCCGCCCCCTTCACACCTATGAGAGGGAGCGCGAGGAAGATCATCGCATTCCTCAAAGACAACAACATACAACGCGGGAACCTTGCGCTTCCGCACCAGCTGGACATCATGATCACCCCTTGAGGCCAGAACCTCGAGTACAGGCCGCCTACCTCGACAGAGGGAAGCGACCCCTTGAAGTTGTAGATCATCAAAATCAAGGCAAACACATAGGAGGAACATTCGAACCTCCTGAGCAAAATAGGGTAGACCAAATTGACCCGATAGTCGCCCAACATGCCACCCGTCAAGCCCAAATCATGCGGCTTAAACAAAGTCATCGGGAGATAGAGTATCAACACCACTTGGATAGAGAGCGCATGCAACGCGAAGCGGATGAGCTACGCTATAAACTACCTGAGAGGGAGCCAACCCCTCGCATTCAAAGAGCCGAACAATATGTGAGACATAATCCGTTGGTGCAGGACAGGTCTCCACGACCTCGTCAAGCTTTGCCTCCAAGACCTCATGGATTCGAGAGGGAGGCAACTCCCCGAAACAATGATGGGTACCTTCAGCGAGGGCTTGATCAGGGTCATAGGTTTCGCCCAGAGACTCCTCAAGAATTTTACGAGGAGTATGAACCAGAAGAGGAATATGTTGAAACTCCCCATCAAGGCAGGAGGGATGCCATTCGGCCACCCCTCCATAGGCCTCCAGTTTATCATAACTTACAACGAGAGAGAACAAGAGAGGAAGAAATAAAATCTTTCGATGCATACCAAGCGCTATTGGAGCGTTTGGAGTCTCGTGGAAACAAAAGCTGCTGGGCATCAAAAACCCACATTACGTCAACTCCGCAGTAATCCGGTGCATCCCTCAGTGCCTACACCTCTTTACCCCGAGCACTTCAAGTTGCCTCAATTGGCAGTTTTTAAAGGTGAAGAGGACGCACAAGAACACGTTACAAGATTTTTAAGCCAATGCTTCGGCATCCAAGATAATGACGCATTGTTGCTTAGAACATTCATAACCACATTCGCAGGCCCTGCCTCGGATTGGTTCACACAACTACCCAAACACAAGATAAGCAACTTAGATCAATTAGTAGATGCGTTTCTTGAACGCTTTGCCTTCAACACAAGGAAGAAGGCATCACTGAGTGATCTAGCGAGCCTCAAACAATTTGAGGAGGAAACAATGGTAGCATACGGGAATCGATGGAGGGCTTTGCTTTCTAAGCTACCCTACCGTCCCCCTATGTCTGATCTCACGCAGATGTTCGCAAAAAGTTGCTTAAAATCAATCTCTGGTCTATTGTTGCTGCGGCAATACGACAACTTAGAAGAAGCTTTGGCGCAAGCCAGAGTCATAGAAGAGATTAAAATAGGTGAAGGCGCAATCGCTAAGCCTAAAAAGAAAGAGTGGAATAAAACCACTAAAATCGGGACAACGCAACCACAACACGCTGCAGTCAACCAAGTTGCGATAAATGTTCCCGTGCTCGTGCAAGAAACGCAGCCCCAAAAGGCTAATTACTAGGCAGTGCCTCCTGCTTATGAAAGAGATAATAGAAGACAAGAGCAGAATTACCCGCGTCGCCCTAGACGACATTTCACCCCATATGCGGAGTCTAGGGATTCCTTATTTGACCGCTTGTCAACGGCAAATTTAGTCACTCTGCCAGAAATTCAAACTATAGACCCTAACATTCCCAAGCCTAGGGGGTACAGAGAAGAATTGTATTGTAGATTCCATAGGCGCAGAGGACATGACTTGAATGGGTGCTGGAAATTCAAAGAACTAGTCCAGGATTTGATCGACAATAGAACATTGGTCGTGGACAACCCCATCGCACCAAACAACCAACAAATGGGGGTATTCAAGGACCCCTTGCCTGCCCACGAGGCACAGACTAAACCACTCCAGATTAACGAGGTGCGACAGGATCTTCCCATGCAGGGATTTGTGGGAATGATTAGCATAGTAACGAGGAACAGAAGGTACCCAGCAGTTGCCCCCGAGGTAGCTACGAGGGAAGTTTCGACAACATCGCAGCCTCAACAACGCCCAACGCAGTTGCCTCCGCCTAGACCCGAGGTCACAATACGAACCAAACTCACGCAGAGTTTGCAGACCACATCGGCTAGGCTGTCCATTTACGAGCTTATTCAACAATCAGCACCCCATAGGGAAGCTCTTATGGACATTTTAAAAGCCATTGAATTACAGCCCCACGAAGTAAATTCTTTCAACAACTTCGTAGGACATGTGAAACGATGTACGGAGCCGGTCATCACATTCAGAGAAGATGAGGTCAAAATGATATCGAATGACATGGCAGATCCACCCCTACACGTCATCGCGCGGGTCAACGGGATTCCGTACAAGAGAGTGTTGATAGATACTGGCTCGTCCAGTAACATCATTACCACTGTAGCCTTAAAACATTTGAAGCTGCCAACCTCTCACATCACAGCCTCCACGTACACACTGCGAGCTTTTAACGATGCAATATGCTCGACAATCGGCACAGTTGTTCTGCCTGTCCAGGTAGGACAAAAGTCAATACCTACACTGTGCCATGTGCTGGAAGGTGAAATGGCTTATAATATACTGCTAGGGCGGCCTTGGATCAGGGACATGAAGTGTGTCCCTTCGATCGCCCACCAGTGCTTGAAGTATGCTTATGAAGGAGAGATCCATGTAGTCCCAATGGACTTAGAGCCCTTCAAGTATTGCAATGCAGTACAATTCATGCCTCAATCGACCCTCCCTTCAACACATTTGGATTTCCAGTTAAATCCATCTAAACAGGGTCCAATACCGCAGGCATCACTGGTGACCAACAAGGCAAAATCCCAGCCAGGTGAGACTTCATCACCTGCTCCTTCATCATCAACGCCACCTATCACGGCCCAACAGAAGGACAAGGGAAAACAGATCATGGAAGAGGTTAAGCCTCTAGAAGAGGGGTTGCCCACAATTTCAACAATATCAACAGAGGAAACACCCAACACAACAGAAACCAAGACTCCTGAACCACCAAAAATGGAATGGACTCAGGAAGGACTACCATTTCCTCCCACCCAATCATCAACAATCACTGTTGAAATGGCCAGTACGGGCCTGGGGGAGTACTTAGTGCAAAATGTTGTTGCAACCCCTACATTGGAGTCAGTACAGGACATGGGAAGACCTCGCCTTCCCATAGGGACAATTGTTCCTCTAGGCTACCCACCAAACCAGACAAATTTTGTGTATGGGGGCCTTGATCATGGTCTTGAAACATGCCAACAAAAGGAAGCAGACGAGGAACCTTTTGTTGAAAACATCAACTATCTGTCAAACCCAGATTTTGCCCTAAAATATCTCGGCCAATGCAATTGGCATGGATACGGGCTAGGCAGATATGAGCAAGGGATGCGGGTCCTTTGCCAACCAAGATATCAGATGCCATATGACAAGTCAGGAGTAGGGTTCAACCATCCCCTGCCATTAGACATCTTGGTTGAAAATATGCAAGGCCTAGAAATAGGCAACAAGGGGGGATTGGCATTAGACCCTTATGCCAATCCAAATATAGAATACACATTGGGAGACTACCTCCCATGGTCAACAAACACCCCTGGAAACAGCAATAATCCCTCTCCTTTGCTAGAGAGAGGTGAAAGTTCGGAGAGTGGTCCTCAAAGAGAAAACCAAAGGCTGCCGGACATCTTTCTGAAGCTGTTCCCCTTAGAGATTCCAGATGAAACAACACAACATCAAGAGAATCAGGTCCCTCCACCAAGAGTGGAACAACCACAATGGGACCAGATTAACTTACTGGAACAAGGAGGATCCTCAACGTCGCAATCAACAGTTGTTGGAGAGGATGAACAATTTTGGATCTATGAAAGCGATTCAGAAGATGAGACTGAGATGGACTATCTCAGACATGCGCGAAGACATCACCGCGCTTTAACTCATGAAGATCTAATGGGACAGATGGGCATACTGCTGGGGCATGAATGGCAAGTAGACCCAGCAAGGTGGGACCAAGTGTTAGACCCATGGCTCCAAATTCAAGATGAGCATCGTCCACCTCGAGATCCCATCATGACAGCAGTGCCGAGGGAAGACCCCGCCCTCCTTTTCACAAAATTTGCACCTAGGGAAGATCCATTCGTGCCCGTTCCCGTAGAGCCAGATCCAGAGTATAGGGAGAATCTAGAAGAATCAAGTAATCACACCCGCGGTTCTGGAGACCAAATTCATTCCATCCACATGATCTCCATTGATTTGACCGCACCCATCCGCAATCCGGCCGATCCATCACGGTCATTGCATCTAGACATAGATGCCATCGACTGGGATCGCGTCAATTCACCATTATCACCATCAGAGTACTGGCCTTTCGGTGAAATACTTCATTTTACCCCAAGGACAACTCAGGATGTCTTTCAAGCTGAAGAGGGACCCGAGGTTCCAAACGTAGATCTAAACTCAGCTAATGATATCCATTTGATCCCAACTCCACATCAGTTAGAGGACGGATCCCACATGTCAGTCGAGGAGACGACTGACGTAGATATCGGCACAGATACAAAGAATCCACAAATTATCAAGCTGGGGGTAAGCTTATCCCCTGAAGAGCAAGCCGATTACATTGCCCTTCTCAAAGAGAAGAAGGAAGTTTTTGCATGGTCGTACAAGGATATGCCAGGACTAGACCCACAGCTAGTCATGCATAATTTAACGCTTGATCCGACAATCAAGCCTGTAAAGCAAAAACTACGCAAGATGCACCCAACAGTGGCCTTGATGGTCAAAGATGAATTACAAAAGCCGTTGGACGCACAATTTGTCATCTGCGTGGATTATCCGCCATGGTTGTCCAACATGGTTCCCGTCAAGAAGCCCGACGGGAGGATTCGCATATGCACCGATTTTTGAGACTTAAACAAAGCGAGTCCTAAGGATGATTTTCCCTTGCCGAGCATCGATGCATTGGTAGACGCTACAGCAGGTCACGAAATGCTTTCCCTAATGGATGGTTTCTCAGGATACAATCAAATTCGTATCAATCCTGAGGACCAACTAAAAACGGCATTCACAACGCCTTGGGGGACATTTTGTTATAAGGTCATGCCTTTTGGCCTTAAAAATGTTGGCGCTACATACCAACGTGCCATGACGTATATCTTCCACGATTACATGCACAAAACTTTGGAAGATTACATGGATGATTTGTTAGCCAAGTCTCTCTTGCGTTCAAATCACATCAATGACTTAAGCAAGATTCTCGATCGCCTCATAGAGCATAAGGTCAGACTGAACCCCAAGAAGTGCGTTTTTGGCGTCACATCTGGAAAACTCTTGGGTTTTATAGTCTCAAAGCGAGGCATCGAAGTGGACCCAAACAAAGTCAAGGCAATCCTTGAAATGGCTCCCCCAACCACTATCAAGCAGCTCAGAAGTCTGCAAGGAAAGGTCGCGTCGATTAAACGCTTCATAGCGCAATTATCTGACAAATGCCGACCCATGAACAAATTATTGCACAAGGGGGTCACATTTCATTGGGATGACGAGTGCCAGTCAGCCTTTGACGAAATCAAACAATACTTGGCTTCGCCGCCAGTATTGGCACCACCTAGACCAGGAGTGCCGTTCTACTTATACATCTCAGCTACTGAGGTGGCACTGGGCGCCATGCTAGCCCAGAAGAATGAACTCCACAAAGAACAGGCTACTTACTATCTTAGCCGCACCCCGGTCGGGCTACGAACTTAACTATGCATACGTTGAGAAACTCCGCTTGGCGATGGTGTTTGCTACCAAAAAGCTACGCCACTACATGCTGAGCAACACTACGTATGTTGTGTCTAAGGAGAATCCATTGCGATACATGATGAGTCGTACTTATCATAGTAGTCGCACGGCGAAATGGATCATGTTGTTGACGGAATTTGACATTGAATTCATCGGACAAAAATCTATCAAAGGACAAGTCATAGCCGATCAACTAGCAGAGGCTCCTCTTGAAGACGATCAGCCTTTGGTAATAGAACTACCCGATGAGGGGGTCTTCCATGTCTCAGAATCGCCAGATTCTCGATGAGCCCGAGTCACGAGCCGACATAACCCTGTTCTTCGATGGTTCTAAGTGTGAGCAAGGTGGTGGCGCAGGAATTGTATTCTTCACACCGCAGGGCGCTCCAATGCCCCTGTCATTTAAATTAAACTTCCAAGGCACCAACAATAATGCAGAATATGAAGCCTTGCTCCTAGGTCTTCAGACAACAATCGCCATGAACATCAAAAGACCGAACATCTTTGGTGATTCGCCGTTAATCGTCAATCAAGTCAAAGGGGTATATCAATGCAAATGCCCACCCTGAAGGCCTACAAAGCCCTCGTGGACAAATTCCTGGCAAAACTTGAATGGTATGACATCGAGGCACTCCCTCGATCATCGAATCATTTTGCGGACACAATGGCCTCCCTGGGGTCACTAATTCCGCAAGACCTTTCCGGTGATATGACAACCATCCAAGTCAAAACCTTATCGCAATCCGCGATGGAGCGTGCAAGCTCAGACTTGACGCCAGGAATCCACATGATCCAGATCGAACCATCCTCGGATAAGTTCTTTCGAATCCGAGATCGTCTGAAACGTGCCAACTGGGGGTCCTTGTTTTCCCCTACTCCCATTAATAGCAACACAATGCTATTTTTACAAGTTTTATCCCAATCAGCATTTGTTAGGGAAGAACTTCAAAAGGGATTGGCGGTTCATACCGTCGAGGTTTCGATCAACAGACCGGTATTTACCCATAAGAGATTACCTCAAATTAGGTAATCTTCCCTTTGGATTGACGCACGCCGCAAAACGAACATTCAAGCAGAAGGCGGCTAAGTATGTCTTGATAGGAGACATTTTGTATCGTCGAAGCTATGACGGAATTCTTCTTCGCTGTTTGGACCAGCAAGAGTCTACTTGGGCAGTCGCCCAAGCGCACGACGGTACATGTGGCGGCCACTTCAGTGGTATGGCCATTGCAAAGCGCATTCTCCGCATAGGCTATTATTGGCCATCTTTAGAGCGAGATTGTTGCGAGTATGTCAAGAAGTGCGTGAAGTGTCAACATCATGCCAATTTGATGCACGTACCTTCCTAGGCCCTACAGATAGTCCAGTCTGCTTGGCCATTTTCGTAGTGGGGCCTCGATCTAATCGAAAAGATCTCCCCTGCATCGTCAGGCCGTCACACGTTTATCATAACGGCCACATAATATTTTACCAAATGGGTGGAAGCAATTCCGTTAACCTCAACGAAAGGACCCCGCATTGTGGAGTTCATCTTGCATAACATCATATGTCATTTTGGTATTCCATCCAAAATAATCTCAGATAATGGGCCATCATTCAAGAACAAAGACGTGCGTGCTTTGACCACAAAGTACAAAATTCAGCACAGCTTTTCAACGCCCTATTATCCGCAAGCAAACGGGCAAGCAGAGGCATCAAACAAAACACTAGTCGCCATCCTTAAAAAGACAATCACAGACAGTCATAAGGATTGGCACATACAAATCCCACTTGCCCTTTGGGCTTATCGCACTAGCATTCGGACGCCCACTGGGGCAACTCCGTTTTCGCTCGTGTATGGCTCAGAGGCAGTAATGCCTCTCGAGTTGGAAATTCCTTCCCTCCGCATATCAATGCAGGAGTTCATCGATGATAACACCGCGCGGCAGGCCCGGTTAGACCAACTTACGTTGCTTGACGAACGACGCGTTAATGCTCTCGAGCATTTACGTATCTATCAAGAGCGACTTAAAAGGGCTTACAACATGAAAGTTCACCTAAGGGACTTTCGGGTTGGTGATTTGGTTTTGAAGGAAAACCAACAGAACTCAAATTTGCCGTCCCACATGAGGGACAAATTCATGGCAAATTGGTTAGGTCCATATGTCATTGATAGCATAATAGGACCCGGGACATACCGGCTAGCTTCTCTTGATGGTATCAAGGAAACAGAACCCTTGAATATCAATCATTTGCGACCATTCCACATCTAAGAAAGCCATATCCTCAAAAAGCTCCAAGGATTATCGCAATCACTTGGTCACCACAAAAAGCTCCAAGGATTATCGCAATCACTTGGTCAATCCAAAAAGCTCCAAGGATTATCGCAATCACTTGGTCAAAATCCAAAAAGCTCCAAGGATTATCCACATATTTCACCTTGGTCAAAGCAAAAAGCTCCAAGGATTATCGCAATCACTTGGTCAATCCAAAAGCTCCAAGGATTATCGCAATCACTTGGTCACACCAAAAAGCTCCAAGGATTATCGCAATCACTTGGTCAAACCTAAAAAGCTCCAACGATTATCGCAATCGCTTGGTCAAATTCATCAATAGAGAGTTCCTCTAGCACCGCATATTCACATTCACAAAATCAATCCATCAAAAATACAAAAATATGTAGATGCATTAAGCATTGCATCCATACATTGCATATTTGTGGTTGTATAGGTCAAAGGCACCATAGGCTGCAATTGCTCTGCTAGTCCATCTTGTTCCGCATAGTTCCATTTTACAAAAACAACAAAAACACCATGCATAACTTTTACCACACTACAGTCAGTGGTCTGTAAATGTACCAAGAGTTTCAGTGATTCAGTCATCATTTTCCTCTTTAACCATGTAATGTATCAAATCGAATAGATTTTACGAAGGTAGAGTCATACTTGAAATACACCTTGTTACGTAACATCCCAACACAAATTAAAACACTAAAAATTCCCAAGTTGTGTGAACGAAAGATGAAACCTGCACAATAATCTAGGTCACCATAAGCGAAACGGTTATCTTGCTCATCCCCCTGTGCGAATGACCCAAAGAATGCTGAGAGTTGGCAAAAGGACAAGCATCCTCCCTACCCAATTCCTTAAGAATCCCTAAATTCTCAATAGTTGCAAAACATCAAAAATTTGCAACATGTCAAAACTCAAATACTTGACATCTTACAATGCACAAATCAAATGGCACAAACGATAGTGATTTTCATCACTCCATATCCCCAATCCCTTGCTCAAAAGAAAAACAAATCAAAATAAACAGTGATCTCATCACTACAAAAGAGCAAGTATCCCAATATAATTGAAGAAAAGAAGGGAGTTGACCTTGAATCCCTGGAACTCTCAGCATTCTATAGGTCATAAGGCAAGCTTCAGTACCAATTTGGTTGATAGCCTATCGGTAACAGAAGTAAACCTCCCGCATGACGATATATCTGTCACATTAACTTGCGTACAGATCAATGTTTGCATGTGGATGAGCTAGCTTATGGCATCCTGGATTACACCGCAGATTAATCTTAGTACATACAACAAAGGAATTCATGGAGCTAATTAGGTGATCCTCAATACAGGTTCGGTTGAAAGCCCATCTGGCACTGGCGGTATCCTAACAAATACCACTAAATGAACTCAATTGCACACACAGGGATGTAAAATAACTTGGTCAAAAACAAGTCCGATTCATACCTTGACCAAAAGTCTTGTAAGATAAAGTACAGTCATGGATAATGAGTTAAAACTGTCTGAATCTCAGAAAACATTACATACATTCCTAAACCATCTACGCTACTTATCATCCTTATAATAAAATCAAAAAATACAAAAATAGAAAACCACATATATCCATACAAGAGTCATACACCATAACAATAAAAAGCATCTTAAACAGCCTATGGTGCCATAACCAATCATCAAAAAATTCCATTCATTCACTTTGCATATCACATAAAAAATCAAAAACACTTGCATTCATCATAACATCTGAATCCATCAAAATAGATAAACATACATACATCCATAGTCATTAGCCATCAGGCATAACAAAAATCAAACATCACATGTAAAAAACCAAATAAAACCGGTATATATATATATATATCACCAAAAATATGCCCGTAGGCTACAAAAATGGTCCTCAGACCCCACAATCATACCCAAAAACCCAACCTAAGGCGTCCACCAACATGATCACGCAGGATCGGTGCGACGGGAACTACCCCCGTGGTGTGGGTCCTATGGGACCCTGCAGGGCGGCTACTGCCAACCCCCGCATCATGCCTACTACCACCTCCCTCATCTAACCGCCTGCGACGAGATGATGCTGACTGCTCAGTCAGACTATCCCTCGTCCGCCGTGAAGATCCACTGACCGAAGGCTCAGGTAGCCGCCCACCAAGGCGGATGACCTCCCTCTCCAAGTCTATCCGGTGCAGACACCACTCTGCCTCTCGCCGATGATAGTAAGACAATGCATCATCGCGCTGTGCCAAAACTCTATCTCGCTCTGCTAGCTGGGCCCGCAGGAGATCCCTCTCCCGCAGCGCGTCCCCCAGCTCCCGCCTCGCATCCCCCAACTCTAGATCCCGTATCCGTAGTAGCTCTGTCAGTCACGCATTTTCAGCGCGTATCTCAGACTCCATCTCCTCTGTATCTGCCGGACGCACAGGACTCGCCAGAGCAGCACCCTGCTCGGGCTCCCACTGCTCCTCCACGTCCTGCATGTCCGGCTGATCCGGAACGCCCAAGTCTACAGCCTCATCACCCACATCAACCATGTCCACGTCATCCAATGGAGCCCCCCAATCACCCCCTGCTGCCTCAGCATCCTCCACTGCCGCCTCCGTGCCTCCCAGTGGCCCCTCTCCTCTCCATCACCGTAAAACCCACCACGAGTCATACTCGGTGGTAGTCCCGACGTCATCCACGTCCGGGACACCAATCACTGCATCGGACTCCTCGCCCAATGGCGCAGTGACCGGTGGCTCTAACCCCCTCTCATCTCCACGCCTTCGATAGACCACGGGCTCACTAGGCAACCCCTGGCGAACCCCGAACTGTCGTGTAACCCGACCGTACGAAAAGAACTCATGCTCCGTCCCGTGCCGCCCAGTCAACCACCGCTCCCTACGTACCCGTCGGAGCCACTCTCCAGCCTCAGGCCAGGCTGGACAGTCCCGATAGGGATGCCAAAACACCTCCCCTAGAGTGAGCCGAGAAAAGGCCTCAGTGTAGTGCTCAACGGCACCTGCCCATCGCCGACTCTGCCCCTGCTCCGTAGACCGCCGCCACAAAACTGCATAACCAATCTCCTCATCCTCCATCACCGCCCGAGTCATCCACGGTAACCCGGTAGGCCTCTCATACCTATGTGTCTGCCAACCCCAAAGACCGCAACAAAAACTGCAATCGACACCCTTTCTCGTCGACACGGACCCCATACCTCCCCGTAAAGCTGTGCCAACAAAGTCTGTCCCCATCTCAGAATCAACGGTGCCTCTATCGGGCACTCTACCAACTGCCACACCAAATCCAATAGGTTCCACGGGAACCTCGCGCTTGACGAATCAGGGAGAAGAATGTTAGAAATGAGGCCCATCAAGAATGCGTGCCTCACTCCTAACACCCCCCTCTCCTGCCACCAGCTAACCAAAATCCCGCCAGCTGGCAATCCACCTCGACTGTCTCCACTGGGTTTGCTACACCCCCCATGCCCAAAACATCTCGTAAGTATAGCAATCCACTGATCAAACGACGATGTCCTAATAGGCAGACCATCTATCGAAATCCGAAGCAGCCGATAGACGTCCTCAAGAGTCACAGTCATCTCCCTATCGAGAGATGGAAAGTATTGGTCCACGGATCCCAAAGCTTGATCAGGGCCATCAGATAGGCCTGATCCGGGACCACAGGCTCCAGTCGAGCCACCTGCTTGAGCCCAAGGGCATCAAGCCATTCCCAGTCATCATCGGTCAATGCCAACCGTGCCTCAGTAAAAGCAACGGGTACACGGTACCGGCTCCTAACAACCTGCAAAACAAAAAACAACACAAACACAAAAAAATAACAAATCAAATTTTCAGTTCTAGGGTTTCTAACCTTAACTGTTAAACAAAAACATCACAAAAATTCAAAAAAAAAAAAATAAAACATGGACTCTTGGGGTTTACATTCAGTTTATCCTAAGGTTCAGTTAAACAAATAAAATCTTTTACTTACGTTTTGAACTACGTTTAGTGTACACTAAATATCAGTTGTTCTAATCTAAGTTTAAAAGTTCAAATCTTAAAGTTTTGAAAAGCGTCAACACAAAAACAATTCATCAAATAAAAGCAAAAATAAACTCTAGGGACACTTACAGGTTTCGCTTCGGCTCCGCCGCTCGAACCAGTTTGTGCACTCATGATGGCAGAGAGAATTCCAGCAGCGCTTCGCTTCGCAGAATTACCTCCTCCTCCCAGAGCTCCAAAATCGCAAGAAAAAAATGACACAAATGAGCCCAAAATCAAGTTTTGGCCATTAAATAGGCCTTTGCACCGGAATTCATCCTTGACTGGGACGAGCGCTCGATTAGCGCTCGTCCCACCCAGGGACGAATTCTCAGTGGAATTCATCCCACCCAGGGACGAATTCAGGCCAGCACTTCAAAAACATCAAAAAATGACTAAAAATGCACTAAAAACAGACAATAAAATTGCCCGACAGGAGTGCTACTGCACCTAACAACAAGGGCATACAAAATAGACATTGGAGTCACAAATTGTCACTATCATACTCCCTAAGAAGGCTACCATAGCCGGACCGCTCCACGGAAGACGGATTTTCGACAATTGCATCTCCAAACGCGTCACAAAAAAACAACAAAAACAGTACAAAATTCAACAAAAACAAACAAGCAATAAACATTGCCGGACACAAGTGCTCTTGCACTTAACCTCTGGGCAAAGAAAATCGATGTCGGGGTTCAAATTATCGCTCTCCTACTTCCCCAAGAAGGCTATAATAGCCGGACCGCTCCACGGGAAGTTAGATTTTCGATGATTTCACCTCATTACGGCATCACCAAAAGGGTTAACACCCACCAAAAATAGGTCCAAATGTTGGAAAAATTGCACATGCTTAACGGTAAACCCTCTAAACGCACCCTTGCACAAGTCATCTTGGGTCAAGCGACTCGTCGCTTTGCTCACGAAGGTCATTCCCTCATCGATTCGTCGCTTGAGGGGGTAGTCACACTTAGTCACCAATCAACAATCACACACCCAATTAAGGAAAACGACATGCATTCAAAGAATCATTGACAAAGACAATCACGCTCCCGCTTGGGGCAAGTAAACAAGCAACAATCAAATCAATCAAACACTTGGCATTTCGTGAATCATGAACACAAGGTTCCCCCGTGGATAAAACGCCCTTCGCCTATTCATGACTGATCAATTGTCTAAGTTCAAGTCACACCTCACCAAAATAGGTTAACACTTGAAATCAAACTCCTTAGCTCGTCAGAAGCAAGGATTCAAGAATGCATGCCCTTTCCATGCTTGGGGCATCAAAAGTTGGTTAGGTTACCAAGAAACCCTAATCATTAGTGCTTTGGTTATCTATTTTTGCTCGGCGCTACGCCATGCACAACGCCTCCCAAAAAGGGGCATCTGTAGACACCAAAACAGCACCAATCCGATTACGTGACTGCAAACACTGATCGCTTTGACAAACACAGCCCCCAGGGCAGCCCTCAGAGGTTAAACAGTGGTCCTAACCACTTTTATAGCAATTTTGTAAGGTCAAAAGGGCAATTTGGCACATTTAGGCACTTTGCTCAAAATCTGTCTCACCCAGAGACGGATTCAAATCTGTCTCACCCAGAGACGAATTCAAAATTAGAATCTGTCTCACCCAGAGACGGATTCTGAATTCGTAACTGGTAGGGACGAATTCTGAGTTTAACGGGCAAAAGGAAGAATGGTGCCAAGTGGCAGCCCAGGACAGCCAGTTGATGACTCCTGCCCGCACGCGTGTGTAGGTGGACAGAGGGGCCGTTAGAAGACTGTCACAAGGGGCAATTATGAAAGCCCAAGTCAATGGAGGACTCCCCTCCCTCATGGGAAGACAAGACTGCCACATGGCACCTATGACCAACACATGGCATTTGTGCTTCCCTCTCAAAAGAGACCCCATGGGTCTATAAAAGGTGGGACTTTTCTCACCCAAAAGATACAAAGTTGAAGGAGATTTCAAGCAACGAAGTGCCGCCGAGTTGAAGACCCACTTGCATCCCTTTTGGTTCACCTTCTCGCATCCACCAATCTCTTTTGCAAGGGAGGTTGTTGGGTGGCTTTTGGAAGCTTGAACCTGACCCAAATCCAACACATGGACACCTGAACCAACCAATTCGCCGACCCCCCAATCCTAAGAGGTTTTGGGCCCATCCCTAGTGGATTGGCGCCGGAATCAAGTGCCAACGGTGGGAGGCCCACTTGGGCACCCCCGCACTTTCTAAGTTTTAGAGCATTCTAGATTACTTTTTCAGGTTGCATTTTGTGTTATCATGTTTGGTTAACTCATAGCTGCAAGTTCATAACTTTTGATCGGATTCTAGTATGTTTTGTGTCGCTTTGTTGTTTCACTAACTTGCAGGTGGCGAGATCAAATTCCCGAGGGTAGAGGCCAAATTGGGAGAATCCGACCATCCGGGTCGTCCCAAAATGGCCCCAATTACATAACCCCCTTGTTTGCAGGCGTTTTGCAGGTCTCGGGAATCGACATTGGAGCAGCAGCAGGTCGGCTTCTTCAACACAGAAGAATTCGTCCCACCCAGGGACGAATTGCAGTCAGAATTCGTCCTGCCCAGGGACGAATTCCAGTTGAAGGCAGATTGGCCAGCTGTCTCAGTGGCAATGGCCTTCTGGTAACTTTTTCTGTCTTCTGTCAAGATTTCAAGCCATTTGGACTCACTGTATTTACTGTTTCAGGCAAATGTTTACATGCATATTTCGTTAATTTTAGAGAACGAACACTTTCCATTTGCGGCAGGTGCTACTGACATCTTGGTTGTTTCTTTGTTCGCAGGAGAAGCAACAGAGGTGAAGAACTCATCGACATCAGCGGCGGCATCATCTTGGCCCGTCCATTTCAATCGTGGGCACGCGGAAAGAGGAACATTAAGTGATTGTAATCAAATTCTTTTAGCGCTCCTAGCCCCTGAAAAGGGAGGAGGCGTCATTGTAACAGAGATCAAGAAATTTTAATGAAAGGGCTGTGTTTTCTCCATTTGCTTGTATCTCATTTTAATGCGTCTTTTTCCTTTCATGCACTTTACATTTCTAGGACTTAAGCGCATTTGATTTTGGTTGCATCGCAATTAGTGTTTCCTTTGCCCGAAATCTCGTGCTTTCAGGTTTATAGGGATTTTATAAGAATAGTGTGCAGATAATTCTGCTTACCAATCATAGAGAGAGACTTGGCACTTCGCGAGCAATGACAAAGAGTTAACCGTGCACACGGATCGTAGTTGTCTGGTCATAGTGGAAGACATCGTGCGGATCGTAGTGGAAGACAATGCACAGATCGTAGTTTTCCGGTCATAGTGGAAGACATCGTGCACGGATCGTTGATCGTAGTTGAGATTTCATAGTAAACAGAGTTAGTTGTGGGTGGATCGTTGTTTGGCTTCGCACTTTGCCAAAGTGATGAAACAGCATTATTAACTGTGTGCGGCGCTATGTGCTCATAGTGTGGCTTTCTGTTCATGGTGGGATATTTTGCACTTCGTCATAGTGATGAAACAAAGTAAACCGTGCACAACGCTTTCTGCTCATGGTGGAAGACTTAGCACTTGCGAGAGTGATGAAACAAAGTTAACTGTGCTTGGATCTTCGCTTTGCGATTATAGTGGGAGAGCCTCATCAATCGTAAAGTCCAATCCATAAGTCTGCAAATTTTTATTTTTATCTTTTTAATTTATTTAAAAAGACCCAAGAGTTGGAAACAGTACGAGGTGCTAATTGACCACTATTCTCCATTTGCAAGCAATGGGTAATTTATATGATAACAAAATGGTTACACCACATCTGCAAGAGCAATTCAAGAAAGAGTTTTCCATCATACTGCCCTTACAGAGGTGGTCTAATAATGTTGTCATCATAAGAGCTACCCTTTGCAAATAGAGAATAGTGGTCTACTAGCGCGTCATACTATTCCCCACTCTTGGGTCCTGGTTTGATTTTCTTGAAGATTCGACATAGAATGTAAGCATCCTATATATTTTTCATCAATGTGATTAATCAATCGTAAATAAATGAAGACAATGTGAATCACGTTCATTCAAACAATTGATAAGATGTTGAGGTAAGACATATTCATCACACTTCTAGGCTTCTCAAACTATCAAAAATATATTTTAAACTTATAAAACTATAAATTTATACAAAATCATGTTATAAGAAGACCAATACTCAATAGATATGGAGGGTATAGAACTCTTTATAAAGAATTTTCAAATCTCGTCATTCAAAATATTTTCTAGAAGAAATGGTTCTATTATCTTAATCTTGAATGAAATACTTTTAATAAACATAACTTGTCGCAGTTTCATCATGATATTTAATTATGCCTGAATTTACTTGATTTTATCAACTTACTTGTCTTTACTTTTATTCTTAAACTAGTTTAACTTAGAAAATTGTTTAGGGTTTAGTTTCCAAATTATTATATTTATATATAACAAGAGGGTAGAGTTTCATCCATAATTCAACAAAAAATATTAAAATAGTCTAGTAATAATTTGACTCATAATTGAGCATATCGAGAAATAAATGCTAAAAATTAAGTTTAGAGGATTTTAGTGCAACCAAAAAAGAAGGTGAACCCTCACATTCCTTCTTTTCAGGGTGGTATTCATGTATGATCCAATTTGTGTGACAACCATGAGGAGTGTGGTCTGCATAAAATAGGAGATTCTTTTTCATTATGATCACTTGTATATAAGAGCAAACTTTATAGTCCTTTTGCATAACCTTTCAATAGTCAACTTTTGTTGCTCAGTTGGTTCTCGAACCTTTTGAATATTTTATATTTTTCAGATTGAAAAAGTACAATTCAATATCCCTTTTCAACAAAATTTATTTCATTAAAAGTTCAAGTAAAATCACCAAGAAACCTCAAAAACCATTGCTACAACAAAATGCATTGTATGGAACATAATTTAGCAAAGTTACCAACAATTTCCTAATATTTTAAATAATATTCGAGGCATCCTTAAAACTGATATGGGTTACTTTGGGTTTCAAATATTAAAAGGATTTAAATTTTAGTACAAAGAGCACATAACATAATATGTAGATCCTAAGGCTCGTATTTGCAGAGGTCAACCTTGAGAATAACTTTCAATTCCATTCTTTGGCCATAAAATTTTATTTTTAAATAATAAGCAAGCAGTTCCTTATCTATGGGGTGAAATATCAAATTGAGAGGCCAAAAAGTGTGTTTCACCATAGTAAAGTCTACCAATTTTTACTTCTTCATAGTATAAAAACCCAAAAAAAAGAATCAGTTATGGCACTTAAAAGAGTTCTAAAGCAAATTTTGCCAAATTTTTATCTGTCTATAAAAATAAATTGCTATCCACAATATTAAAACCAAATAATAAATAAATTACTTTCTCTTTTTATTTATAAAGAACTAAATAAGAAAATAAATTGGCTATCTAAACCAATGTAGACTTTTTAAGCAGAAATCAAAACACATAAATACCATATTTACATATTTTTTTATTGTTGAAAAACGGGTGTACTCAAGTCACAACTCTCTCCTTTAGAGCTTGAGAGTTTACAAAAATATTCAATTCTCATCTCAATTGAGTTGTTATGGCTAGGTACCTATATGATTTTTCATAAAAAGTTTGGATTCTTGATTTTCAATTTTGAATCTTTTTTGTATGAATACAAATATTCTAAAATTCAACATCTTTCTTGAAATTTTCTGAAATTAATCTTTATAATACTACTAAAACTCCAATTTTGATGTTTATTTATTGCATCTAGTCTACTTTACTAGATCTAAATTGCTAATTTTCTTCTTGAAGCATAAGTGAAATGACAAGAATAATAATAAATAGTCTATATTAAAATGCATTAGTATTACAAAATAAAGTAAATATTACCAATGGAAGATATTAAATTTAATCTTAATCACTATTTTATTTAGACAGTCAACATTCTTGCGAGCTTATGCTAAACATACTACTTCCTCTAACCATGGAAAAAAAATTAACCTCACAATCCTTAGTTAAAACCCCTTTACTCGTTAGCGTATATACACATTTGTTTTCTTACCTATGTAAACTTGATTTCTTCAATATTTAAAGTAAGGTCTTGTATTTATACAATTATTTCTTATATGTTCCATAGAGCCTTTGCTTTACTCAAAAATATATTTATTACTATTAGTAAATTATCTTCTATCCACGCTTTGTTCCATTTTCATTGTCTATATATTTTAACCTTTCTAGGGCTACCCAAGATTCAATTTTATTATTTTTCTTAAATCCACTAATAAAATCATAATGAGATAGAATCAAAACCTATTATTTATAATTCTTTCTCATCTTATTTGCCTTAGATTTATTGTATATGCTTTAAAAAAAATCAATTTAACTAACTCTACTTTTGGTGGCTTTTACTTCATGTTCTTTGCCTTCTTATTTTTTTCTCCTACACCCAACAACATAATTTCATTTGATATCTTGATTTCATCTGTCAAGACTCTTTGCTTCAAGAATAAGAATTGGGTGAGTTTATATGATTGGTTTATACTCCTCTATGGTTAAAAAATATTTATTTTCATTACCTATAAAATGCTTTTATTTCCTTTAAATATTCTTCTATTCCTTTCCAACCATATAGTCCAAAGTATTGTATCTTTTAATATATCCTAGATTGTCAATAAAGCCTCTATTTTAAAAGTGCTCTATCATTACTTTAACCATTTTTTAATTCTTCCATTAATAATCCATTGCCATGGTATCTAGACTATTGTATCCCAAGATATGGTCTATGGTCTCCTTATTTTTACATATGATACATTGTAAGGGGCTTTGAAAATGCCTTTTCATAAGGTTATCCTAGGATAAAATTCTTCTATGCTTTACTTACCAAACAAATATTTTAAATTTAGGATGCTTGGGATATCCAAAATATCTCTCGATATTCTTGAAATAATAATATTTTATTGGTGCTTTACATTATATCTTCTTCTTCTTCTATCTTCTCCTAACTTATTTAACTCCTAAATTAACTCATGCTTGGAATTTTTAAATAGTAATTATTCTTATCTTTTTGAACAACTGCCTCCTAGAATCAATGTATTGTATACTTGTAAAAAATATTCTTCCATTTGTATCTTCCATCGTGATCATTGTACATAATATTTGAACCCTATCACCATGTTTATCTTGAAGTAATCTCATCCATGGTTTCAAAATTGGATCTAGATTGAGTGGTTTTTTTATCACACCATGTATCCTTCTAAATGGAATTTTTTCTTCAATTCTCACCACCCATATTATACCATCACTAGATCAATTGATTTTTTTAACCATTTCATAGTGTATAATTATCTAGTATTGTGAATGTAGTAAATATTAAGCTTGGGTAGTTGGGATAAAGGTACTAAGAAGAATTATTTCCCATTTTATTTGACTCTCTTTATACAATCTCTAAATTAGTTTCCCCTAAGAGCTAAGTTTGCATCTATTAAAACTCTTACACTAAGACCTCCCCTGGTTTTATCATCAAACACCTTGCTCCATTTCACCAAAGAAATTTGATTTTATCATGTAATCTTGACCACAAAATAACTATATAGTATAGATTAAACTTTTTCTATCAATTTTGGTATAGTATACAAGAACATATAATATGTTGGAATGACTTGTAAGAATGATCTAATTAGTTAATTTTTTCATTCTAATGATAACCATATACCTTTATATGTTGGTATTTTATTCTAAACTTTACTTATAACTTGATTTCACAATTATATCCTCATTCTCCTCTCAAATATGAGTGTCACTAGATAAGTTATCATAAATTTTCTCTCTCTATTTGAAGTAACATGTATATCCTTGTACCAAATTTACATCTTAATAATTTAGAATATATATTTTTAATTTTAATAATTTTTTATAGTATTTATAGGTAAATAATAAAAAATTAACTATACTAAATATTTTTACAAAATTATGTGGTAGTAAAAGTATTCTTTTATAATATAAAAAGATACATATTTTTTTTTGGTAAGATTAATAAGAAAGAGGGTTTTAACAGGATCCCACAACCACTACAAAGAAAGCCACAAAGGTGAGAAAGATAGAACAAAACCTCGAAAGACAGACCAAAGGTAGACAAAAAGAACTGCAAACACCCATTCCTCAAGGCCTAAAATAAGGGAGAACTGAGATAGTTCTACACCAACTTATCCAAACCCTGAGCAACATTAGCAGCTAAATGCATTACATTCTCATATCAATACATAATCGACTTCAAAGAGCACCAAATATTACATTGATTAATATCAATAAGTTTTAAGTTACAAAAAATATCATGTTTAAAATTTAAAGGAGCAACCGGAGTAACCGAAGTGAAAAATTCCTTCGCAAATTTCTTCGGAAAGTGATTCCTAGGATGAACATCAAAATAAAAAATGGCAGAAGGAAGGGAGGGATTGTCACCCTTACCCTTTTTACAGTGTAACATTTGGATTTTTGTTGATCACCAGTAGGGACATAATAGTAAGGCTTTCAATCTGGTTTAACAGAGTCTTTCATAATCACTTTAGGTGGCAGGTCAAATTTTATAGTAGGACCAGTCGAATGGGTAATGAATTCCACATCTAAAGCCCTACTCCAAATCCCTTTGGAAGAGACTTAAATATTTTTGGAGATCTGCTCTGGGCCAGTACCAAAGGTGAAGGAATATGTATCTTCACTACCATAAGAGTCCATCTCAGAAGCTAAACGAGAGCCACCACTAGGAGAAGGGGACTCCACCATCAACTTCATACCACCAACGAGAGAAGAGTACTCCACCATAAACTTTGTACCACCCACCAGGGGGCTAGGGAGATCTAAAAAAGGCTTTATAAAATCATTAGCATTAATACCATGCTCAAAAGTAGCCTGTTCGAACACCAACAAAGCCAGACCTTGGTGAATAGGGGCATCACCACGACCACCTTGAACATTTAGAAAGGATTTCTTCATGGAATGGAAAAGAAAAAAAGGAATATTCATACAAGCTTTGGATCTCAGATGGTTTAAAAACATAACATGAAAGCTCCTAATAATTTCATAAGAAAGTTCAAGGGCAAAATAGTCCATGATAACCCTAGCAACCCTATTCCAAGGAGGAGGTAAAGCCGCAGCACTAAAACCATTATGAACTCTAGGAAGATATTCCTCCTTTTTAAGAAAGATACTCATATCTTACAGCAGAGAGTATCTATCATGATTGTCATAGGCTCCATCTAATACCAGGCTAGTGGTTCTACTAATGAGCTCTGCCATAACTTGAAATTACCAAGAGCCAATAGTGACCCAACCATCATTCCAGGAAGAGACCATCTATTTGGTGAGCACCAGAATATATCAATGAAACTTCTAGATGCATTCAAGAATACCCCCATCCTCTAAAATAGATTTAAAATCATCATAAAAATAAATAGACGTAGGTTCAAGATGAGGTTTACTCAATTTGAGATTAGCTGGGAAGATCTTAGCTTTATCATACTACCAACACTCCAAAAAAACTCAGACACAAAATAGAGCGAGAAGACCCAAGCCGAAGCACTCCTTAAGGTAATAAAATACTAACAAAGAAAAAACCTAAGCATTGCACCGAACATAAAAATAATCCTCAACTCATAAGTCCACCAAAAAACACTAAAAAGAGGCTTGGGAGGCACAAACATGGAAAAAAAAATATCCCCAAGAAAAATCTTCACAAAAAAATTCCCAACCAAAAAATAGTAAGCAAAAACTCATGCCACAGGTAGGAAAATAAGACCCATCAAAGAGACAAATGAAGTGAATAGTAAGAGAAAACAAGCAATAATCCCAAAAAGGTACCCAAAAAATAAAGGGAAAACCCTCAAACCCTGAGAAGGGAAAGCCTTGAAGAAAACTGGAAGGGAAACGAGAGTCCTCAACCAAGGGAGGAAAAAAATAGGTGTAACGCTCCTCATATACAAACCAGCCATAGAGTAGCCACCCAAATGCCAGCACCAAGTACCAAAGGGAGTATATAAAGGAACTTTGCCAATTTTGGGAAAATAAATTCCACACCACATCCCATACAATTCCCAAAATGAGAAGACCTCAAAGAAATCTAGGGAAGAACCAGGTAGTAGTAAGAAAGGTAAAGAAGACATAGGTGTACAACTCCACCAATAAAAACCAGCCAAAACATTGCCACTCAATAACCACCTCATTACACTAATGAGAATATTGAAAGTATCACCATCATACTTAAGAAAATAAGTACCATCATCTATATCATGCATCATAATAACCTTCCTGAGGAGAGATTGATAGGCACTATTCCAAATAACCTTAGACAGGAGCTTACTCCAAAAATATTCTGGAGGTAGAAAGGAAACTAGTGTGTTCCATATCCCAAGAGTTTAACATAAAGGAGCCCATCAAAGTTAAGGCACTCCACTACCAACCCATAATCAAATAATTGCATGCACCAACTGAGAGAAATGAGCAACAAAAAAGGCCCCATCATAGCCCAAGGAACATTAAAGCTTCTCATCATTAACGAGGTGGATTAATTTCGAAGGAAAGTCAGTACACCATACCTTGAGACCTTGAGTCAACATGCCCAAGTTAGCAAGACAATCAGCCACCGTGTTACCTTCTCTAAACATGTGCCTGATTAAAGAATCCTCCAGGGAAGACAGGTGATCTCTTGATTCATCAATTAGGTTAGATATATGCCATCTAGGTCTGCAAACACCTTTAAGTATATTGACAATTTTTAACGATTCGCCTTCAATTATAGCCCTTTTAATGCCAAGATATTTTAGCATCTAAATCCCAATAAAAGAGACTCAAAATTTGGCAAAATGAGATGATAGACACTCTCTGTTGCAAGAGATCAGTATCTTTATTAACAAGGAGGAATGTCTACCTAGATTTTAGAATGGTTTTAGCATTACGGCTTTGCCTCCTCCTTGGAATAGGGTTGCTAGGGTTATCATGGACTATTTTACCCTTGACCCTTCTTATGAAATTATTAGGAGCTTTCATGCTATGTTTTTAAACCATATGAGACGCAAAGCTTGTATGAATATTCCTTTATTTATTTTCCATTCCATGAAGAAATCCTTTCTGAATGTTCAAGGTGGTCATGGTGAAGCCCCTATTCACCAAGGTCTGGATTTGTTGGTGTTCAAACAAGCTGCTTTTGAGTGTGGTCTTAATGCTAATGATTTTCTAAAGCCTTGTGTAGATCTCCCGAGTCCCCTGGTAGATGGTACAAATTTTATGGTGGAGTACCCTTCTCCCGACGATAGTACGAAGTTGATGGTGGAGTCCCCTTCTCCCGATGGTGGCTCTCATTTGACTTATGATTTAGACTCTGATGGTAGTTAAAATACGTATTCCTTCACCTTTGATACTGGCCCAAAGTAGATCTTTATAAATATTCAAGTCTCTTCCAAAGGGGTTTGGGGTAGGGCTTCAGATGTGGAATTCATTGCCCATTCGATTGGTCCTACTATAAAATTTTGCCTACCACCTAAAGTGATTATGAAATACTTTATTGAAACAAATCATAAGCCTTACTATTCTGTCGCTATTGGTGATTGACGTAAATCTAAACAGTTACACTGTAAAAAGGGTAAGAGTGACAATCCCTCCCTTCCTTTTACCCTTTCCAATTTTGATGTTCTTCCTAGGAATCGCTCCCAGGAGAAATTTGTGGAGGAATTTTTTGCTCCGGTTTCTTCGGTTGCTCCTATGGATTTTAAACATATTTTTTTGCATGACTTAAAACTTATTGACATCAATCAACATAAGATATGGTGCTCTTTGAAGTCAGTCAAGAATTGGTTTGAGAATATAATACATTTAGCTACTAATGTTGCTCAGGGTTTGGATAAGCTGGTGTAGAACTATCTCAGCTCTCCCCTATTTTGGGCCTTGAGGAATGGGTGTCTACAGTTCTTTTCATCTGCCTTTGGTCTATCTTCCAAGGTTCTATTCTATATTTCTTGCCTTTGTGGATTTCTTTGTAGTGGTTGTGGGATCCCGTTAAAACCCTCTTTCTTATTAATCTTACCAAAAAAAACTTCTAAGTTGTGGATGGAAAAAAAAGGTGTTTTATCACAAAATATGGTAAGTTTGTAGCAACTATTTCCTATAAGAATTTCTTTTTTGCACTCCATGTCATATCATATTCTAATGTTGAATATGAAATACATGATCCTATCATAATGAATTATACTTTATTCTTTCCAATAATTTAGAATATACTATCTTTAAATATGATACTGCTGATTAATTTTGTGGTTGCATGGGTGGATTTGCAAAAGATAACCCACTAAAATTGAGGGTAAAGAGAAATTATGGAAGAAATTCTAATCGATAGCTTAAGGATAAAAAGAAACCCTTCACACATATGCATTACATGTGTGTATGTTTAAGATGCATTGCTTGTATTTGTGTGTTATTAAAAATTTACCATTAGGTAAAGATGTTTCTATAAAGAAAAATATCCATCCTTCATAGGTAGTTTATAACATTTCAGTTATCGTAATACCTCATGTGTAAGGAAAAGATCGATGGTGCATATTATTATTGATTTGCATTTAAGTTTTGAGAACAATAGAAGCCCTTCATATTATTTGTTGAGTTAATGATTAATATAAACATTAGATGTAATTAAACTAATTTAACAAATAGTAAAATAATAATAATAAAATAATAAATAATATAAAAATATCATAATTTAATTATTATTGTTAAAACAATAAAAATTAGCATGATAAATAGAAGAGAAATTTCATATTTTGGTAATCTTATACATATCCCCAAGTTGGATGAGGACTTGTAAATAGGTGACAAAGTGCGTTAAGGGCCACTTGCTTTCCCTTCCTTACCTTCGAGCTTTATTTAATCAAGGAAGGAGGTGCTAGAGAAAATATTAAGAGGAAGAAAATAGGATTAAAGAAAAAAGAAATGAGAAAGAAATTATTTGAATTTTTTTTATAAGAGGTAACTCTTTGGATAAATGTTGATATGCTAGAGTTTAGTAGTATATATTTTATGCTTAAGCCATTGTTGCTTGATGTTGAATGTTCCAAAATTTTAGGTCTATTTTTTGTTTGAGACATAGAAAACCTTTGGCATACTTGATGTCAGTTTCTTAAAATCTAAATAAATATTACTTTCATATTTTGCTATGAAATATTATCATATTCCACAATCCTATTATCCTCAGTAAGCTAGCTATCATTTTATTTGTATTTTGTGTTTTTTTTAACTCCGTACTCAACCAGATATAGATAAATATGCTTAACCATTCACAACAACCATGTTCGGTGTATCTCCTTGAAAATAGTTTAGGAAATACACTCCAATCCTTGTCTTTGTTTTAAGAATATTAATTTAGATTCTAAATAATATATAAAAATATAATATTAGTTTAATATAATATTGCATTCATGGACGCAAGTAATTCTTAAATTTAAGTCTTATACATGCTCTTTTTAGGAAAGATAGAACTATGTTATTGAAATCCAAACCTCCTAAAAAGCTCCATATTCCTTCAAAAATATATATAAACTAAAAATGGTAACCTTTATCTAACATATCTCTTTAATTTTCGAAACATTATTTGTAAATCCAAGCCTTTCTTGGCCTATTGAATTTAAAAATAAAGACGACAATTTACCTTTACAAAAGAAAAATTAATTTATAATACTCTCTTTGATATTTTATTCATAAAATAAGGAGCTCCAAAAATGTGTTTGTTTGTGTTAATTCCAAAACATCACTAGCTCAATATATTTTATTCAAATTCAATACCCATACCATTGATTACATATTTGGTTAATCCACTCTTAGCTGGAGAATAACATAGAACCTTTGTTATTAAAATAAAATGTGCCTATGATTGGCATAGATTTAAAAAATATTTATGTTCATTACTACACATTAATGAAAAGAGGGATAGCACAAATTATAAGTAGATAGATCTTATATGTGGTGATTTGTTAGTCTATGTCATTAGTGTTGAATAGATTTGTTTTGTCATTCTTAAACTTAAAGGTAGAAGAGTTCCTTTATAATTTTAAGAGAATATTTGGGAATGAATTTTTCATTCGTTAATATACTCTTTCAACTAAGAGAAGAGTAAGTATTAGCTTATTAAAATATATGTAATTTTATTTACTTACTAAAATTACTAAACACAATATAGAATTAAAGGATTTTTGACCAAAATAAGAGGGGGAAAGCAATTACCTTATAAATAATATAGGTTTCCTTAAAATCTTACCTAAACTTTGAATTTCATGTAGAAAGCAAGTTACAAATGGATGAGGCTTGAAATCCATGGAATCCATAAGTTAAAAAAAATATAGGAAGTGTGGAGTACTCTCAAATTATAAATATATTGTATGGCATTTATTCTACAAAAGCATGTTCTTGCATAATTATCTATACGTGGGTATGCTAAGTTTCATATTATATTTGTGTGTTCAAAGGTATTCAAAGGTTTTGTTGATCCCTCCCGTATTCCTCTCAATAATGTGGAACATCATTGAACAATAAGATGATGTGAAGACTTAAATATAATTAATGGCCATATTTATCTGAAATATATTGTAATTATGAGGTATATTGAAGATACATTCAACGTCTCTCATTAAAATAACTAGTTTCATACATAACTTGATTATATTCTTCTTCGTTAAAGTATTACTCTAAAAAAAATAGGTTCTATAAAATCATGTAGACATAATTTATATAATCGAGATTGGAATAATAGGTTATTTATGCTTCCCATATTAATGTTTATAAAATTTAATAAAAAATTATAAGTGAAACATGTTATTCAAGTATTGTAAAAGCTTTAAATAAAGGAATCTAATTAAGAGAATATTTATTTAAATACTTTTTTGTTTGTGCTTAAATAATTACCTTAGTTAAAGTTGTTATATTGTTATGTTAGCTAGGGTTATGCATGAGGAGTTGGTGCCAAAATATACTTGTAACAAATAATAAATCTGTTTTGAAACCCTGGCGAATCTTGGCCTCATTTATGTAGGAGGACATGGTGAATTACCTTATTTTTCACAAAATTTTATAAAACATTGGTAATTTGATAGTTTTGATTAGACCAGGTGCAAAGCAGGGGCTAATGGTAAAGTGAGTAAAAAATTGATCCAGATGTGAGATGGCTACAAAAAATATTTGGAATACCTGGGTCAAAATTTTGGTCTAGGTGAAGAAATTAGTTCAAGCAAGGTGACAAAATGAAGCAAGGGAAAAAATAGGATTCAAAATTTATGAGGTAAGCAACAAAAAATGACCATTTTTTTAGACCTCACAACCACAGCCAAAAATTCAAAAAAACCAAGTGTTTTTCAACCCATAAAAAAATCCATAGTTAAGCATGCTCGACTGGAGTAGTACTTGGATGGGTGACCTCCTTGGAAGTCCTAGTTTTGCACCCTCTAAACTAAAATTTTTCTTACGTTATAACCCAAGTTCATCTAGACTCTGTTTCGCACCCAATCCACATTTGAGCTCTTTTTTACACCTGGTTTATGATCAAGCCTTGTTTTACACTCAGTTTGATAAAAACTACTAAATTCACCAATATTTTATAATTTTTGGTGAAGAAAAAGGGTAATTTGCAATGTCCTCCTACATGAAGTTGGCTAGGATTCACAAGGATTTCAAAATAGATTCCTCCTACAAGTACATTTCAAGTCTAACCCCTTATACATAACCCTGGCTAACACTACAATATAGTAGCTTTAACTAAGGTGATTCTTTAAACACAAACAAAACATATTTAAATAAATATTCTCTTAATTTGTTTCTATATTTAAAGCTTTTACAATACTTGGATAACATGCATCACTTACAATTTTTTATTAAATTCCATAAACCTTAACATTGAAAGAACAAATTACCTATTATTGCAATCTCAATTATATAAAGTATGTCTACATGGTTTTATAAAACCATTTTTTAAGAGTAAGACTTTAACTAAAAGTAATAAAATCAAGTTATGTAAGAAACTATTTCTTCTAATAAATGTTGCTGAAGGTATCTTCGATATACCTCATAGTTACAGTATATTTCAGATAAATATGGCCATTAATGATATCTAAGTATTTACATATTCTTCTTATCAAATAATGCTCCACATTATTGAGAGTAATATGGGATGTATCAAGACAACCTTTGAATGCATTTGAATGCACAAATATAATATGCAACTTAACATACCCACATATAGATATTTATTCAAGAACAAGCTTATATAGAATAAGTGCCTAATATAGGAGCATCCAGTGGTGTAAGAGTGATCTTGCATCATCCAAAAATTTTAATGGTTTTTATTATGTTCTAAGTTTATTTAGTTGTTTAGGGAATGGAAAAATAGACTTAATGGCAAAATAATCGCCCCAATATCCTATGTAGTTTTGGAGATATGCAAATTTTAAGGTGAAGACCTTGCCAAAAAATAGTGAAAATCCTTCCACTAAAACTTAAAGGTCAATTTTGAAGGCCTTAGAGGCCTTGTAGAGGGCTAAAAATGGTTGTAATTCCTTTAGGACATTACCAGGCTGCAAATCCTTTCGAGAGATTTTTGAAAACATGCACTAATAGTTATTTCGAGCAATAACAAGGAGTTATGATCCTGAGAAGTTTGCCCTCAAAATTTAAATTTCAAATGAATTGTTCTTGGAAGAAAAAGGGAAAACAGGGTATTTGAGGTGGAATTTCAAAATTGTAAAGGGTTGGTATTTGTAAGATCCATTCTTATCATAAAATAATACAAGAAAATTATTGCATTTCTCTGTTTCTATAGATTGTGTGTGTTCTGTTGATCTCAAATCTGCTTTAGTGTCATACAATACATTTATAGTTTTAGAGCTTGTGAGTTCTATCAAACTATAAATGTATTGTATATCATTTATTCTACATCAGCATGTTCTTGCATAATTATTTATATGTTGGTATGTTAAGTTGCATATTAGATTTATACGTTCAAGGGTATTCAAATGTGGTTTTTATCCCTCCCATATTACTCTTAATAAAGTGGAACATCATTCAAGAATAAGAATACATGAAGACTTAAACATCATTAATAGTCATATTTATCTAAAATATATTTTAGTTATGATGTATAAAAGATAACTTGAACAACATTCATTATAAGAAATAGTTTCTTACATAACTTGATTATATTCTCTTTAGTTAAATTCTAACTCAAAAAGAAGGTTTCATAAAACCATGTAGACATACTTTATATAGTTGAGATTGAAATAATAGGTTATTTTTGCTTCCAATGTTAAGGTTTATGTAATTTAATAAAAGATTGTAAGTGAAGCATGTTATCCAATTATTGTAAAAGCTTTAAATGACATAATCCAATTAAGAGAATATTTTTCTTTAGATACTTTTTTTTTGTGTTTAAAGAATCACCTTAGTTAAAGCTACTAGATTGTGTTGTTAGCCAAGGTTATGCATTAGGGGTCAGACCCAAAATTTACTTATAAAAAATGGTAAATCTATTACGAAACCCTGGTGAATCTTGGCCAACTTCATATAGGAGGACATGGTGAATTATCTTATTTTTCATCGAAAATTATAAAACATTGGTAAAATTGATAGTTTTGATTAATCTAGGTGCAAAGTAGGGTCTAATCGTAAACCAGTTGCAAAAAAGAGCCTAGATGCATATTGTATGTAAAACAGGGTCCGAATGTAGGATGGGTACAAAAATTTATCTGAATGCAAAATGGTTGCAAAAATTGGTCCGAGTGAAGAAATTGGCCTCGGCAAGATGAAAAGATGAAGTAGGAAGAAAATTGGGATTTCAAGGCTTATGAGGTAATCAACAAAAAATGACCCTTTTTTAGACCTTCTCACAACCACAACCAAAAATTCAAAATACTAAGATGACTTGATGTTTTCCAACCCATAAAAATCTCCACAGTTAAGCATGCTTTATTGGATTAGTACTCGGATAGGTGACCTCTCCGAAGTTCGAGTTTTGCACCCTCTAAACTAAATTTTTTCTTAGGTTATAACCCAATTTCATCCATACCCTATTTTACATCCAATCTGCATTCAGGATCTATTTTGCACCCAATCTGCATTCAAGCTCTTTTTTGCATCTAGTTTACAATCAGGCCCTGTTTTGCACCCGATCTAATAAAAACTGTCAAAATCATGAATATTTTATAATTTTTGGTGATAAAATAAGGCAATTCACCATGTCCTCCTATAAGAATTTGGCCAGAATTTGCCAGATTTTTGAAATAGATTTACCATTTTTTGACAAGTACATTTTGGGTCTAACCCCTAATTCATAACCCTAGCTAACACAACAATGTAGCGGCTTTAACTAAGGTTTTTCTTTAAACATACATATAAAAGTATTTAAAGAAATATTTTCTTAATTGGATTTCATCATTTAAAGCTTTTATAATACTTGGATAACATGCTTCACTTATAATATTTTATTAAATTCCATAAACCTTAACATGGGAAGCATAAATAACCTATTATTACAATATCAACTATATAAAGTATGTCTATATGGTTTTATAAAACCATCCTTTTGAGAGTAAGGCTTTAACTAAAGAGAATATAATCAAGTTATGTAAGAAATTGTTTCTTCTAATGAATTTCACTCAAGGTATCTTCAATATACCTCATAATTACAGTATATTTCAGATAAATATGACCATTAATGACATCTAAGTCTTCACATTTTCTTCTTATCGAATGATGTTCTACATTATTGAGAGTAATATGAGAGGGATCATGACAACCTTTTAATACCTTTGAACGCACAAATCTAATATTCAACTTAGCATCCCACATATACATAATTATGCAAGAACATGCTTATGTAGAATAAATGCCATACAAACTATAAATGTATTGTATGGTATTTATTCTACATAAGCATGTTCTTGAATAATTATGTATATGTGGGTATGTTAAGTTTTATATTAGGTTTATGTGTTCAAAGGTATTCAAAGGTTGTCCTGATCTCTCACATATTACTTTTAATAATGTGGAACATCATTAAAAAAAAATAAGGTATGAAGACTTAGATGTCACTAATGACTATATTAATCTAAAATATATTGTAATAAAGAGGTATATTGAAGATAACTTGATCAAAATTTAATAGAAGAAACAGTTTCTTACATAACTTGATTATATTCTCTTTAGTTAAAGTCTTACTCCCAAAAAAGAGTTTTATAAAACCATGTAGACATACTTTATATAATTGAGATTGCAATAATAGGCTATTTCTGCTTCCAATGCTAAGGTTTATGGAATTTAATAAAATATTATAAGTGAAGAATTTTATCCAAGTATTATAAAAGCTATAAATGAAGAAATCCAATTAAGAGAATATTTCTTTAAATAATTTTTTGTTTGTGTTTAAAGAATCACCCTTAGTTAAAGTTGTTATATTGTTGTGTTAGCCAGGATTATGCATAATGGGTTATACCTGAAATGTACTTGTAAAAATATAGTAAATATATTTTGACACCCTAGAAAATCCTAGCCAACTTCATGTAGGAGGACATGGCAAACTATGTTATTTTTTCACCAAAAATTATAAAACATTGGCAAAATTCATAGTTTTTCTCAAAACGGGTGCAAAAAAGAGCTCGGATGCGGGATGTGTGAAAAATAGGGTCCAGATGCGAGATGGGTGTAAAAGAGGGTCTGGATGAACTAGGGTTGTAACCTAAGAAAATTTTCATTTTAGAGGGTGCAAAACTGAGACTTCCTAGGAGGTCACTCATTCGAGTGCTACTCCAGTTGAGCATGCTTAATTGTGGAGTTTTTGTTGGGTTTGAAAATATGAAGTCATCATGCTTATTTGAATTTTTGGTTGTGGTTGTAAGGAGGTCTAAAAAAAGGGTCAATTTTCATTGCTTACCTTGTAAGCCTTGAAATTCCATTTTCCCCCCTACTTCATTTTTTAACTCACCTGGACCAATTTATGCACCTAGACCAAAATTTTCACCCAGTCTGCATCCACACCAATTTTTGTACCAGTCCCACACTTGGACCAATTCTTGCATTCGTCCCTCATCTAGATCCTATTTTACACCCAATCCACATTTGGGCTCTTTTTTGCACCCGGTTTATGATCGAGCCCTGTTTTACACCCAGTCTAATCAAAACAATTAGCTTTGCCAATATTTTATAATTTTTGGTGAAAAATAAGCTAATTTGCTGTCACCCTATATGAATTTGGTGAGGATTCATCGGGGTTTCGAAATGGATTCGCCATTTTTTTACAAGTACATTTTAGGTATAACCCGTTATGCATAACCCTGGCTAATACAACAATATAACAACTTTAACTAAGGTGATTCTTTAAACACAAACAAAATAAGTATTTAAATAAATATTCTCTTAATTAGATTCCTTCATTTAAAGCTTTTACAATATTTGAATAACATGCTTCGCTTATAATTTTTTATTAAATTCCATAAACCTTATCATGGGAAATATTCTCTTAATTGGAATTATAAAATAATGATTTTAGGGGTCGGTTCATCATGTGTTAATAATAATAATATTAGCATTTTTTTAAATTGCCATCACTCCCACCTAAACTGAGAACCCTTTTCACCATGAAATTATAAAATTTTCAAATTATCTCACCAAGTTTACCTCTTATAGTTGTATATAAACGTAACATGAAAACGATACCCATACAACTAAAATATTAGAGTGTGGTTTATATACATTGGTTGTGCACCATCTAGACCAATTTATACAACCAAATCACATCTAAACTAATTTCTACAATTGAACCACATTTAGACCAATTTTATTACCTAGACCACTTTCCGCACCCAAGCAACATTCGAGGTGCTTTCTGCATCCAACCTACAATATAGATGTAAAAGTGCCCTAGATCCGGCTTGGATGCAGAAAGTGGTCCAAATATGAGCTAGGTGTAGAAATTGGTTCAGCAACAGATATTTTTCCGTATGTAGGATGAGTTAAAAAATTGATCTAAATGTGGAAGGAGTGCAAAAATTGATCTGCATGCGAGATGAGTGCAAAAATCAGATCGAGTGAGGGATATCTGGGTGTGATATGGGTGCATAAATTGGTTCGAGTGAGGGATGGGTATAAAATTTGTATGGGTGAGGGATGGGTGAAAAATTGGTTCAGATGTGGTATGGGTGCAAAAATTAGTCCAAGAGCAAGACAAGTGCAAAAATTGGTCCAGATGTGAGTCGGGTGCAGAATTTGGTTTGAGTGCAGAAATTGGTTCATGCTAGGTGAAAAAATAAAGTAGGGGAAAAATGGTATTTCAAGGCTTACGAGGTAAGAAACACAAAATTACCATTTTATTTGTTTGAGACCTTCTCACAACCACAACAAAAAATTCAAAAAACCAAGATGACTTGACGATTTCCAACCCATCAAAAACACCAAAGTTAAGAATGCTCAGCTGAACTAGTACTTATATGGGTGACCTCCTAGGAAGTCCTAATTTTGCATCCTCTAAACTAAAATTTTTCTTAGGTTATAACCCAAGTTCATCTAGACCCTATTTTGCACTCGGTCCACATCTGGGCTCTTTTTTATGCCCAATCCGCTTTGGGCTCTTTTTTACAACTATTTATGATTATGCCCTATTTTACACTTGGTCTAATCAAAACTATCAAATTCACCAAATTTTTATAATTTTTGGTGAAAAATAAGGTAATTCACCAAATTTTTATAATTTTTGGTGAAAAATAAGGTGATTCGCCATGTCCTCCTACATAATGTTGGTTAGGATTCCCTAGGGTTTCAAAATGGATTTATCATTTTCTACATGTACATTTGGGATCCGAACCCTTATGCATAACCATGGCTAACACAACAATATAATAAATATAATAACAATATCATTTTCTACATGTACATTTGGGATCCGAACCCTTATGCATAACCATGGCTAACACAACAATATAATAAATTTAACTAAGGTGATGCTTTAAACACAAACAAAAATTATTTAAATAAATATTCTCTTAATTAGATTCTTTCACTTGAAGCTTTTACAATACTTGGATAACATGCCTCACTTATAATTTTTTATTAAATTCCATAAATGTAAATAGTAGAAGTGGAAATAACCTATTATTCCAATATCAATTATATAAATTATGTCTACATGGTTTTATAGAACCCATTTTTTAAGAGTAAGCCTTTAACTAAGGAGAATATAATTATGTTATGTAAGAAATTGTTTATTTTAAATATCGATGCTCAAAGCATCTTCAATATACCTCATAATTACAATATATTTCAGATAAATATGGTCATTAATGACATCTAAGTATTCACATATTGTTCTTGTCAAATAATATTCCACATTATTAAGAGTAATCCCTTCCATATTACTCTTAATAATGTGGAATATCATTCAAAAAGAAGAATTATAAAGACTTAGATGTCATTAATGGCCATATTTATCTGAAATATATTGTAATTATGAGGTATATTGAATATACTTTGAGCATCACTCTTTAAAATAAATAGTTTCTTACATAACGTGATTATATTCTTCTATTTTTGTATGTTGAATCATTAAAATTTGTAAAGGAGATAATCACATGGTAACCGCATGTGGCCAAGCTCGATCCCTTAGTTAAATTATTACTCTAAAAAAATGGGTTCTATAAAACCATGTAGATATATTTTATATAATTGATATTGGATTAATAGGTTATTTCCACTTCCAATGTTAAATTTGAGGGAATTTAATAAACAATTATAAGTGAAGCATGTTATTTAAGTATTGTAAAAGCTTCAAATGAAGGAATTCAATTAAGAGAATATTTCTTTAAATATTTTTTGTTTGTATTTAAAGAATTGCCTTAGTTAATTTTTTTATATTTTTGTGTTAGCAAAGATTATACATAAGGGTTCGGATCCCAAACGTACTTCTAAAAATGATAAATCTGTTTCGAAACCTTGGCGAATCCTAACCAACATTATGTAGGAGGACATGGTGAATTACCTTATTTTTCACCAAAAATTATAAAAATTTGGTGAATTTGATAGTTTTGATTAGACCAGGTGTAAAATAGGGCACAATCATAAACTAGGTGTAAAAAAGAGCCCAAGGCATATTGAGCATAAATAAGATCCCAAATGTGGACCAGGTGTAAAACATGGTCTAGATGAACTTGGGTTATAACCTAACAAAAATTTCATTTTAGAGGACACAAAACTAGGACTTCCTAGAAGGTCACCCATCTAAGTACTAGTCTAGTCGAGCATGTTTAACTTCGGTGTTTTTGATGGGTTGGAAATCATCAAGTCATCTTAGTTTTTTGAATTTTTTGTTGTGGTTGTGAGGAGGTCTAAAACAAATAAAATGGTAATTTTTTGTTGCTTACCTCGTAAGCCTTGAAATCATATTTTTCCCCTAGTTCATTTTTCACCTTTCCCGAACCAATTTCTACACTCGAACCAAATTCTACACCCGACTCACATATGAATCAATTTTTGTATATGTCTTGCTCTTGGACCAATTTTTGCACCCATACCACATCTGGACCAATTTTTTCACACATACATCACCCAAACCAATTTCTATACCCATCCCACACCTGAATCATTTTTGCATCTAACCTACACCCAAGTCAATTTTTACACTCGTCCCACACTTAGACCAATTTTTGCACACATCCCACATATAGACCAATATCTTATCCCATACCACTTTCTCCATCAAAGCCAGATCTGGGGCACTTTTGCATCTAGATTGCAGGCTAGATGTAGAAATCACCCTAGATGTGGCCCAGGTGCAAAAAGTGGTTTGGATGATAAAATTGGTCTAGATGTGGTCCGGTTGTAGAAATTAGTTCGGATGTGATCTAGTTGTAGAATTTGGTCTAGATGATGAACAACCAGTGTACGCAAAATGTAATCTAATATTTTAGTTGTATGTGTATCGTTGTCATGTTATGTTTATATACTACTATAAGAGGTGAATTTGGTGAGATAATTTAAAAAAATTATTATTTCAAGGTGAAAAGGGTCCTCAGTTTAGGCGAGAGTGTTGGAAATTTAAAAAAATGCTAATATTTGTATTATCAATGCACGATGAACTAACCCCAAAAAAAATTTTAGCCCAAAAATTTTGAGTGAATGCACTAACATCTAGGGTCCCCATTTTCACCAATTTCCAATTTTGAAAATCTGAATATTCATCCAATTGGTGAATATTCACCACTGTGCATAACCTTGGTGTTAGCCATTCTTCCATTATTTTATAAAATGGTTAGTATTGATTCTTATAAATAGTCTTATAATCCTAATATTAATATATTTTGTTAGAAAATTAAAAAATAATAAAAATAAAATATTTCTCTTTCATAAAATAAATACTTTTGTACTTGATGATGAACTACTTTTCAAATATAGAAAGTAGTTCTACTTGATAGATACAAAATTTGTTGAAATAATTATTTATAGCAATATTATTATATTATGAAGATACCCTTCCTACATAAATATCTATTTAAGGAAGATAATGCCTTAATAGAAGCACCATATAGAAAACATTAGACTCAAAAGTACCCAACCCCGATTGAATTATGGTAGGGATATGTGTGAATGATAATTTTTCATAGGTGTAGCTAGGGTAGGATATGAGGTGGGATGATATAGGATATCCCATCGAATAATTCACAAGACAATATAATGGTGGATCCTTGTATGAAATTGTGAATATGAGATCCTAGTGTAATCTCCATGGTAGATTGGTATGGGACAATCCACCAAATTATTTATAATTTTTCAAGTGTATTCGTGATCATTTCCAATGTTTATTGCAATTATCTTAGTTTTTTACATGAACTTGGAAATAATTCCATGGAATATGAAAATCAACTAATCACTAAGGTATTACACCATAAAATCTTGAATGTTATCTCAATAGGATTGATACACCATAGGAGCCTTGATACAAAAAGGTCATAGAAGCCTTGAAGAAGAAGCTATAGAAGTCTTGATACTAAAAAGGCCATAGAAGCCTTGATACTAAAAATACCATAGAAGCCTTGATATTTAAAAGGCCATAGAACCCTTGAAACTAAAAATGCCATAGAACCCTTGATATTAAAAATGACATAGAAGCCTTGATACTGAAAATTCCATAGAAGTAACTTAGTACTAAAAAATATGATAGGAGCCTTGATATTAAAATAGGTTAGAAAAGCCTTGAGACTGAAGAAGAATTCAAGAAGAATATCTAATTAAGAAGTAGACTAAATATTTCAATACTAATATCTTTGTTGTAGGAATAGAAGATTCAATGAGTTGGCAGACTTACTAAAATAAATTTAGGAAGAGTATCTTCTTTAGAATCAACTCAACCCTAAAGCAAAAGTGAAGATATAAAGAGAATATTTCATTGAATAAATTCCAGTCTTGGAAGAAGAAGAAGAAGAAGAACTAGGAGATACCTGCTTCAAACCAAGAGCAACAAAATCAAAATATCTAGGAGAAGATATCACCACCAACACTTACAAGAGTAGAAGGTTGAATAAACGGTCTCAAGGAAGACCATCAGAATCTATCAAATCAAAGACCTTGTGAAGGTCTCATCAATCATCTAGGAAATGCTAGGAGAATCTTGTTGAATATCAAGAGAGTTCTTTGAGAATTCATTAGAAAAATCCACTACCAAGGTGAATTCCTTGATAGTGAAGGACTTGGAACAATTATTGCTATCTGAAAACAATCCCAAGAGGAGAATTTGTCAAGTGCCAAATTTGTGAAGAATAATTTGGCAAGGAGTGCCAAATTTGTGAAGAAGAATTTGTCAAGGAGTGCCAAACCCTATAAGAAGATTATAATTCAACAAGAAGACTTGAAGATATAATAAGCCCACCAAATATTGGGAAAATGAATATTACCTCTCATACCAAGAAGGCATCACTTTAGAGACAATTAATTATCCAAATCTATAGTAGAAGGAAGAGAACAATCAACCAAATCCTAGGCTCATGAAGGAAAGTTCAAGATCATCATTTGGTGAAGGAGTTATTTAGGACATCCTACTTGAAGTAGCATCTTGGTGTTTTTAGACACAAAGGTATACATCCTATAAAAATATGGGAGAAGAGCTACAGAAAAAGGTATGTCACTTTTGGTGCAGGAAGATTCATTAATTGGATTACTCACTAGATTTATTAGAGCACCTAAATTTGGATCAAAGTTATAAAAAGAAAATTAGATTACAGTATTCTAAAGTGCAAAAGGGAACAAATTCTTTTTAAGGATTTATTTACACATTTATTAGGAGTTTATTAGATTTCATATTAGCTTCTATCAAATACCTATTATCTACTTTCGAAAAAAAAATGATGACCAAGTCCTACAACATTGATTGTAGGGAAATTGCAGAGTAACTCTTAACGATTCATTTTAGGTTATTCTTGATTAGTTATAGAAAATTATTAGTGCAAAAATTTGAGATTTGATTGGAGTGATAAGGTGTAATATTAGTGCATTAAAAGTGAAGAATTTGTACTATTCTACCACTCTCAAAAAGAAAATTAGTTTTGTGTTTCTTGAAAGGCATAAAATTTTATTTGTATCAAGTGTCTAAAGACACTATTGAAGCACAAAAATCTGCAACTTGTACTGGACAATAGAAGTGACTACAAGGGTTAGAATTCTCCAAAATTTGGACAAGAACTTAACTAACCAAAAATAGAAATAGAAGCTTATGAAAGTAAGACTCGGTGAGTCTCAAAATAAAAAAGCATTATCAAGTTGAATGCAAGGAAAAAAGTGCAAAAACTTACATCAATTAAAAAGATTCTATCTACTGCTATTGAAGCTTAGGTTTGTTACCAAAAGTGCCCAAGCAAAAAGGTAAAAGTGTGTCTACTCTTTAAAGACAACCTCAAACCCTTGTATTGAGTGAAAAATCTTCCGCAAAACCAGAATTTTAGATCTAGAAATAGAGTGCAATAGAAGGTATATTAAAAAGCATTACTATACAACATTATAATACATTATATTGACTACTCTAATCTGGTTTTTGATAGCAAATGAGCAGATTTTTAAGTGCCACAAAGGGTACATTTACTACAGGGAAAATTAGCCAACAAAGAATGAATGTCAGTACTCTTATTTCCAAGCTAGCATGAGCCACTCAAGGTATCATCATGGATGTATGTACCTATAGAATCAAAGCTCATTTTAGATCATTCAAGACCTACATTTACATAGAAAAGTGAGTGCATATCTATTTCTAAAATACATAAAAAAATTAAAAGAGATTCAACATGATTGGAGGTATAAGAAGAAGATGCAAATATGTTACATTCATGGTCTCTAACTTGGAGAATATCATCCATCGAAGGAAGTTCCAAATCATCATCCAAGCTCCATAGCACATCGTCTATCCACCTGAAGAAAAAAATATTGCTTGTTGTCAAAGATAAATAGCAAAGCAAAGGGATTGAGGAGTTATAATATCCATCTTCAGAGACATTACAAGAATGGACTCCATGGAGAAATAACACTTGGTATTATGGACATCATTCCTCTATCAATGTTTGAGGAACTCCCATGCAAGAGTGTTACAGTGAAGCAGTGATACTTGGTATTCTCCACCAGTTTCACACGAGTGCCTATACATTTTTGGATTGCTTCAAGAGTGTTGAATAATGAACTTAAAGCATTACAAAAAAGAGCACTCTCTTATAACGAACATGATGCATATCACAAAATCTATGATTAATTATCAATGGTATTATTACAAGGTCTATTATTAATTATCAAGGTCTAATTTCAAATGTGTGAGTGAAGCACAGTCAAAGATGTCCAAAGAGGGAGTGAAACATAGTCAAAGGAGTGAAGCATAGTAGAAATGTTCAAAGTGCAATGTGGAATATAGGAGGAAGGAGGATTAAAGGCTCCTCTATTTTTGAAGGTCAAACCTTCAACACCTACATGCTATCATTCATGACCATCTACTCCAAGTAATCTCTATTAATTTAGATGCCTAACTTACCACTTACATATTATTATACTCAGCCACAAAAAGCGCTAAACAGTGAGGAGGTATTGCATCTAAAAAGGTAAGGTCTAAATCCTATTTATTATTGCTTTTATAATTTGGATATATAAGAGTTATAAACTAAGGTTAATACTTAGATATTGAAAGCAAAAGGGGTAACTTATCTTATTAATTTAATATATGCAATTTAAACTTAGGAGAAATAAGGAATTCAACTTATTTTAAATTATTTTTCAAATATTATTATAATTTTTCTTAATTTCTAAACTTGGAAGCCACAAGGGTTACTCCATCAAACTTATTTTATTGGAAATTATAAATGATCCAAGGGGTATAAAAGAGGTTATTAGGGTTTCTATTAAGTTTAGATAAATATATTTATACTTGTCTCAAATATTCAAAAGGGGACAAAAGAATTCCAACATAAAACCTCTTCAAAATTAAAATAGTGCTTAGTTCAATTAGGAGTAATAAGGTGTTAAAAAGTTAAATTTTTATTCTTACAAAACTTGTACAAAATCAACCAAAATTGAACTATATCTTTACAAAAAGCATTACATAATACTTCAAAACACTAGGGAGACATAAGGTAGTCTACAAACCGAAGAATATACAAAGGTTTAAATGAATAAAGATTTTATACTTCAAGAAGGTATAATATATACAGAGCCATAAGATAGACTTCAATTCTATCTTAATTATTAAATTTATCCTTTTAAATGGATAAAGGAATGCCATACAATGATTGTAAAACTTGCTCCAACAGGAACCAATTCACAAAGCATAATCATAGGTGGTTTATTGATTAAGGAGTGAGTCATCATATGACAAGAAATATACAATGGTTTTATTATCTTGAGGTTGCTAAAGGTTACAAATTAAGAATTATACATAACCAAAATTATCATATTCACAGATATGTATGTGTATATCCCAATAATTATTTTCCAAGTCTTATACTATAATAATTATTGTATGTTTTTGGATTTACATTCAATCTCATTTCAGTGAGCAAGCTAATATTTAATAACTACATGATTAACTTTGGATATATGAATTGGATAAATACATGTCTCATTATGAGTCAAGATGGAACAAAAGCAACAGGTTCAATCCATGAATATACCTATATCCTAGACTCAATGGAAATCCCAAGAGATATTGTGATGTTACAAAATACTTCTAACTTATTTGCAAAAGAATGGGTTGAAGAAAATAAATAACCAATACATCAAAAAGGTAAGTCCAGAAGGATTAGAAATATGAGAGGACAATTGCATTATGCCCCACTCATTCATAAAAAATTAGAATCAAATGAAGATACTTGCAATGAGGAAATAAAGGTGTATGGATAGCATATGAATCTGAACATGCCAAAGATCATCCAATGAAAGAAGAAGATCTAGGTGCAACCTATTCTACACCATATGAAGACACAGATTACTCGTTTAACCTAAATACAAAGAATGCAAAATAATATTATGTCACCAGTCAACAAGTACACACCCAATTAAGGAAAATGATATGCATTCAAAGAATCATTGACAAAGACAATCATGCTCTTGCTTGGGGTAGTAAACAAGCAATAATCACAAGCTGATCAAATCACTTGGCATTTCGTGAATCATGAACTCAAGGTTCTCACAGACAAAAGGTTGCGCCCTTTGCCTATTCATTACCGATCAATGTCCAAGATCAAGTAACACCTCACCGAAAAAGGTTAACACTTGAATTAAGTTCCTTCGCTCATCAGAAGCAAGGATTCAAGAATGCATGCCCTTTCCATACTTGGGGTATCAAAATTTGGTTAGGTTACTGAGAAACCCTAATCATTTAGTGCTTTGGTTATCTATTTTTGCTCGACGTTGCGCCATGCACAGTGCATCCCAAAAAAGGGCATCTATAGACACCAAAATAGCACCAATATGATTATGTGACTGCAAACACTGATCGCATTGACACACATAGCCCCAAGGGCAGCCCCCAGAGGTTAAACAGTGGTCCTAACCACTCTCACAGTAGTTTTGGAAGGTCAAAAATCAATTTGGCACCTTCAAGCACTTTGCTCAGTATCCGTTCCACCCAGGGACGAATTCAAACTGGGATTCGCCTCATCCAAGGACGAATTCTAGATTCGCTCCAGGGTGGGGCAAATTATAGGTTTGATGGGAAAAAAGTCAAATCTCGACAAATGGCAGCTCAGATCCACCACTTAACACTTTCTTCATCGCATTGGAGTGTGGGTGGGCATTTTCAAGCATTACAGGCTGTTACAAGGGCAGTCATGAAGTCCCTATTTAGGGAGGAATCTCCTCCCCCCTGGGAAGGCATGATTGCCAAGTGGCGCCTCTGCATGCCCATTTCAAGAGACCTCTAGGTCTATAAATTGGTGAGTTTCCTCACCCCAAAAGATACAAAGAATGAGCATTTTGGAGCAACGAAGTGCTGTCATTTTACTTTCACACCCACACCCTTTTTGAGTTGTGTCTTTCACATCCTTGATCTCTTTCGGAGAGGAGGTCATAGGGTGGTTATTGGAAGCACAAATCTAAAACCAAACCCAACATTTGGCCACAATATCCCACCCAATTTGCCAAAAATACCCCACAAGATATTTTGGACCCATCCCAAGTGGATTGGTGCCGAAATCAAGCCCCAAACGATGGGTGGCCTGCCTCCGAGCGCCCCCCCTGCACTGCTATAGTCCTAATCGCCCATCTTCGAAGCCATTGGAAATCTGTAGCAGATTTGCTTTCTTTCATTTTTGCATTCAATTCTATGCTGCTTAGATAGGTTCCCCTTTTGATTTCATTCCATTTCAAATAATTTTGATCATGTTTCTATCTTCGTTCGCCTTTACTAACTTGTAGGTAGCATCATCAAATTCCAATTGACAGAGGCCAAATTGGGAAAATCTAACCATCTAGGTCTTCCCAAAATTCCCCCAATTATCTAACCCCAAGTTTGTAGGTCGTTTGGAGCCTCCTAGACAGGACATTTGGGACAATACCTTTTCGGCATTTTGTTGCAGGTGAATTCGTCCCGCCCTGGAGCGAATTCAAATTGGCAAGGAATTTCTTGACTGTTCCATTTGCAATATTTTCTTTGGGATGCCTTTATGCCCCTGTCAAATTTTTAGAGCATTTGGATTCATTTTATTCATAGTTTAATTCATTTTTCTCATTCACTTATTGTAGGCTTGGGGATTGCATGCTTTACTTTATCTACAGGTGCTACTGACTATTTCTTATTCCTTTGAATGTAGGGTCTAGACATCGGAGGATCAAAAATGATTCAAGACTCACCAACGTGAGCGGCGGTGACGTTTGGTCCGCCCATTTTACATGTGGGCATGCGGAAGAAGGAAGGGCATCCATGGATGTAACAAGAACGCTTATTTAAACGCTCCTAGCCCTTGGAATGGGAGGATGCGCATTGTAACCAAGTTGTGAAACATATCAATAAAAAGGTCTGTCTTCTTTATTTGCATTTTTTTTGTTTTGATTCGCTCATGCTTTCCCTCTTTTCATGCACTTTCAAATTCCTAGGATTTAGAGTCAAGTTTGGTTCGGTTTGCATCACATCTTCGCTTTCCTTTATTGCTTTTGTATCCTCGTGCTTTCACATACATAACTTGATTATATTCTTCTTTGTTAAAGTATTACTCTAAAAAAAATAGGTTCTATAAAATCATGTAAACATAATTTATATAATCGAGATTGGAATAATAGGTTATTTATGCTTCCCATATTAATGTTTATAAAATTTAATAAAAAATTATAAGTGAAACATGTTATTCAAGTATTATAAAAGCTTTAAATAAAGGAATCTAATTAAGAGAATATTTATTTAAATACTTTTTTGTTTGTGTTTGAATAATTACCTTAGTTAAAGTTGTTATATTGTTGTGTTAGCTAGGGTTATGCATGAGGGGTTGCTCCCAAAATATACTTGTAACAATTAATAAATCTGTTTTGAAACCCTGGCGAATATTGGCCTCATTTATGTAGGAGGACATGGTGAATTACCTTATTTTTCACAAAATTTTATAAAATATTGGTAATTTGATAGTTTTGATTAGACCAGGTGCAAAGCAGGGCCTAATGGTAAAGTGAGTAAAAAATTGATCCAGATGTGAGATGGCTACAAAAAATATTTGGAATGCAGACTGGGTCAAAATTTTGGTCTAGGTGAAGAAATTGGTTCAAGCGAGGTGACAAAATGAAGCAAGGGAAAAAATAGGATTTCAAAATTTATGAGGTAAGCAACAAAAAATGACCATTTTTTTAGACCTCACAACCACAACCAAAAATTCAAAAAAACCAAGTGTTTTTCAACCCATAAAAAAATCCATAGTTAAGCATGCTCGACTGGAGTAGTACTTGGATGGGTGACCTCCTTGGAAGTCCTAGTTTTGCACCCTCTAAACTAAAATTTTTCTTATGTTATAACCCAAGTTCATCTAGACTCTGTTTTGCACCCAATCCACATTCGAGCTCTTTTTTACACCTAGTTTATGATCGGGCCTTGTTTTACACTCAGTTTGATAAAAACTACTAAATTCACCAATATTTTATAATTTTTTTGTGAAGAAAAAGGGTAATTTGCAATGTCCTCCTACATGAAGTTGGCTAGGATTCACAAGTATTTCAAAACAGATTCCTCCTACAAGTACATTTCGAGTCTAACCCCTTATGCATAACCCTGGCTAAAACTACAATATAGTAGCTTTAACTAAGGTGATTATTTAAACACAAAAAAAAAATATTTAAATAAATATTCTCTTAAGTTATTTCTATATTTAAAGCTTTTACAATACTTGGATAACATGCATCACTTACAATTTTTTATTAAATTCCATAAACCTTAACATTGAAAGCACAAATTACCTATTATTGCAATCTCAATTATATAAAGTATGTCTACATGGTTTTATAAAACCCTTTTTTAAGAGTAATGCTTTAACTAAAAGTAATAAAATCAAGTTATGTAAGAAACTATTTCTTCTAATAAATGTCGCTCAAGGTATCTTCAATTTACCTCATAGTTACAGTATATTTTAGATAAATATGGCCATTAATGATATCTAAGTATTTACATCTTCTTCTTATCAAATAATTCTCCACATTATTGAGAGTAATATGGGATGTATCAAGACAACCTTTGAATGCATTTGAATACACAAATCTAATATGCAACTTAACATACCCACATATAAATATTTATTCAAGAACATGCTTATATAGAATAAGTGCCTAATGTAGGAGCATCTAGTGGTGTAAGAGTGATCTTGCATCATCCAAAAATTTTAATGGTTTTTATTATGTTCTAAGTTTATTTAGTTGTTTAGGGGATGGAAAAATAGACCTAATGGCAAAATAATCACCCCAATATCCTATGTAGTTTTGGAGATATGCAAATTTTAAGGTGAAGACCTTGCCAAAAAATAGTGAAAATCCTTCCACTAAAACTTAAAGGTCAATTTTGAAGGCCTTAGAGGCCTTGTAGAGGGCTAAAAATGGTTGTAATTCCTTTAGGACATTACCAGGATGCAAATCCTTTCAAGAGATTTCTGAAAACATGCACTAATAGTTATTTCGAGCAATAACAAGGAGTTATGATCCCGAGAAGTTTGCCCTCGAAATTTAAATTTCAAATGAATTGTTCTTGGAAGGAAAAGGGAAAACAGGGTATTTGAGGTGGAATTTCAAAATTGTAAGGGGTTGGTATTTGTAAGATCCATTCTTATCATAAAATAATACAAGAAAATTATTGCATTTCTCTATTTCTATAGATTGTGTGTGTTCTGTTGATCTCAAATCTGCTTTAGTGTCATACAATACATTTATAGTTTTAGAGCTCGTGAGTTCTATCAAACTATAAATGTATTGTATATCATTTATTCTACATCAGCATGTTCTTGCATAATTATTTATATGTTCGTATGTTAAGTCGCATATTAGATTTATACGTTCAAGGGTATTCAAAGGTTGTTTTTATCCCTCCCATATTACTCTTAATAAAGTGGAACATCATTCGAGAATAAGAATACATGAAGACTTAAAGATCATTAATAGTCATATTTATCTAAAATATATTTTAGTTATGATGGATAAAAGATAACTTGAACAACATTCATTATAAGAAATAGTTTCTTACATAACTTGATTATATTCTCTTTAGTTAAATTCTAACTCAAAACGAAGGTTTCATAAAACCATGTAGACATACTTTATATAGTTGAGATTGAAATAATAGGTTATTTTTACTTCCAATGTTAAGGTTTATGTAATTTAATAAAAGATTATAAGTGAAGCATGTTATCCAATTATTGTAAAAGCTTTAAATGACAGAATCCAATTAAGAGAATATTTTTCTTTAGATACTTTTTATTTGTGTTTAAAGAATCACCTTAGTTAAAGCTACTACATTGTGTTGTTAGCCAAGGTTATGCATTAGGGGTCAGACCCAAAATTTACTTATAAAAAAATGGTAAATCTATTACGAAACCCTGGCGAATCTTGGCCAACTTCATATAGGAGGACATGGTGAATTATCTTAATTTTCACCAAAAATTATAAAACATTGGTAAATTTGATAGTTTTGATTCGCCATGTCCTCCTACATAATGTTGGTTAGGATTCCCTAGGGTTTCAAAATGGATTTATCATTTTTTACATGTACATTTGGGATCCGAACCCTTATGCATAACCTTGGCTAACACAACAATATAACAAATTTAACTAAGGTGATGCTTTAAACACAAACAAAAATTATTTAAATAAATATTATCTTAATTAGATTATTTCATTTGAAGCTTTTACAATACTTGGATAACATGCCTCACTTATAATTTTTTATTAAATTCCATAAACGTAAACATTGGAAGTGGAAATAACCTATTATTCCAATATCAATTATATAAATTATGTCTACATGGTTTTATAGAACCCATTTTTTAAGAGTAAGCCTTTAACTAAGGAGAATATAATTATGTTATGTAAGAAATTGTTTATTTTAAATATCGATGCTCAAAGTATCTTCAATATACCTCATAATTACAATATATTTTAGATAAATATGGCCATTAATGACATATAAGTATTCACATATTGTTCTTTGTCAAATAATATTCCACATTATTAAGAGTAATCCCTTTCATATTACTCTTAATAATGGGAAATATCATTCAAAAAGAAGAATTATAAAGACTTAGATGTCATTAATGGCCATATTTATCTGAAATATATTGTAATTATGAGGTATATTGAATATACTTTGAGCATCACTCTATAAAATAAATAGTTTCTTACATAACGTGATTATATTCTTCTATTTTTGTGTGTTGAATCATTAAAATTTGTAAATGAGATAATCACATGGTAACTGCATGTGGCCAAGCTCGATCCCTTAGTTAAATTATTACTCTAAAAAAATGGGTTCTATAAAACCATGTAGATATATTTTATATAATTGATATTGGATTAATAGGTTATTTCCACTTCCAATGTTAAATTTGAGGGAATTTAATAAAAAATTATAAGTGAAGCATGTTATTTAAGTATTGTAAAAGCTTCAAATGAAGGAATTCAATTAAGAGAATATTTCTTTAAATATTTTTTGTTTGTATTTAAAGAATTTCCTTAGTTAAATTTGTTATATTTGTGTTAGCAAAGATTATACATAAGGGTTCGGATCCCAAATGTACTTCTAAAAATGACAAATTCGTTTCGAAACCTTGGCGAATCCTAACCAACATTATGTAGGAGGACATGGTGAATTACCTTATTTTTCACCAAAAATTATAAAATATTGGTGAATTACCTTATTTTTCACCAAAAATTATAAAAATTTGGTGAATTTGATAGTTTTGATTAGACCAGGTGTAAAATAGGGCACAATCATAAACTAGGTGTAAAAAAGAGCCCAAGGCAGATTGAGCATAAATAAGATCCCAAATGTGGACCGGGTGTAAAACATGGTCTAGATGAACTTGGGTTATAACCTAAGAAAATTTTCATTTTAGAGGACACAAAACTTGTTGGCAATTTTGGGCACTTTGGGTACATTGCCTTTGCTCAAATGTATAAGTTGTCATTGATGTCAAAAGGCATTTTTGTTGATATCAAAAGAGTGTGATGTCAAGAATATCTTGAGAAGCTTCTTTATGTTAAAGGGTTTTTATTAAAACCATGGTGACAAGGCTAAAGCTTTTTCTTAAAACCATTTGGACTCATTAAGGTTTTTTATTAAAACCAAGCTTAACTTAATGCAAAGGTCCATGTTTATTATTAATAATTAAATTCAGCAGAGGCTCATAAATTCAGATTGGGGTAAGGTGTCTCCTTTGAGCTGAGGCTCATAAAAATTGTAATTGGGAAGGTTTCCCAGAGAACTTTGAGATAACTTTTAGAGAAAATTTTTGTGGACGTAGCCCAGACATTCTGGGTGAACCACGTTAAAATTGGTGTCACTTTGTGGATGATATTGTGCATTGTTTTGATATTGCTTTCGGTATATTGCTTTACTATTTTGAAGTATAAAGGAATAAGTAAAAAGAGGTCTTATAATGTTCACCCCCTCCCTCTTAGTATAAGCTTGTGTTATTCAATTGGTATCAGAGCGGGTGCCTTCGAAAAGTTTAACAGCTTGAAGGAAAAGCTAGTAAAGAACACAATGGATCATTCAAGTGGCAATGCAGCACCTATTCTTGATGGGTCAGATTTTGGTCTTTGGAGTGCAAGGATGAAGTTTCATCTAATGGCACTTGGGAATGAGGTTTGGGAAGTAATTGAAGATGAGTACACTATTCCTGAACATGTTCCTAATACTAAAGAAGAAATACTCCTACATCACAGCAATTCAAAAGCAATGAATGCAATCTTGAAAGGCTTACGGAAGCGAGATCTCACCAAAGTGATTCACTGCAAGACAACTAGTGAAATGTGGAATCAGTTGAAGATGGTTCATACAGGTGATACAAATGTCAGAAAGGCAAAGTTGAGACACTTCAAAGGTATGTTTGAACAACTCAAGATGAATGATGATGAAAAGATTAGTGACTACATGCTTTGTATGGATGAGGTCGTTAACTTCATGAAAGACCTAGGTCTTGAGCTTGCTGAAAATGATGTTTGTGATAAGATTTTAAGATCTCTTCCTAATAGATTTAGTGAAAATATTTCTGCTATTGAGGAAGCTAAAGATTTGGATAAGTTGAAAAAGGATGAGCTCCATAGTATACTTGCAGCATTTGAGTTGAGAACTCAAGTGAAGGTTGATGTCAAGAAGGAGGTAGCTTTCAAGGCTACCAAGAAATCCAAAGGTAAACAGCCTCAAGAGAGTGATGAGTCTTCTAGTGATGAAGAGGCATATTACAACAAGAAAGGCAAGTTCTCTAGAAAGCACGAAAATATGAAAAATGTAAGATGTTTCAATTGTGGAAAGTTTGGTCATTATGCTACTGACTGTACTGTTACCAAGGATGAAAGTGATGATGATAAACAGGATCGTAAGAGCAAGGATTCTGAAAAGCACAAGCATCATAGGAAAAACAAAGATGAGCACAGTAATCAAGGAAAGAGGTATTCTCACAAACACAAGAAGAGTTTCTACCTAGACAAAGCAAGTAAGTGTTCTAGTAGTGATAGTGAAAGTTATTCAAGTGATAATGAAAATGAGATGTTGTTCATATCAAAAAAAGAGGAAGAACAAAAACATAGATTCATTATCATGAAATGTCTTAGGTGTGGAAATTTTGGTCACCTTGAGGATGATTGCACAAATAATGATTTGATTTCTAGTATGTATGAGGATGCTTCAGAAAACTATAAAGAAGATGCATGTATGGTTTTTGAAAAGGGTAGCACCTCTAGTGATAAGAAATCTGAAAAAGGCTTTGATGATTCTAATAGCAAACATATAGAGGAAGGTGAAGTAGATCTTAAAGGTGAACTTATTAGTGCTCGTAGTGCTTTGAAAAAGGAAGGAAATAAGAATGCTAGACTCAAGGATAAGTTGGATGAATGTTGTATGGAGAGATATGATCTTATAGAAAGTCTTGACTTCTCTATAGCTAAGACACAAGAACTCAAGGATGAGTTAGAATCTAAGGTTCTTGAGTATAGTGAGTTAGAACAAAAAATGGCTTCTTTGAAAGAGGAAACTAAAGGGTACAAGGATAAGCTTCACAGGTTTCAAGATAGCTCCAAAAAGGTTAAGTCTCTCATCAAAGGTCAAAGAAATACAACAGATAAAACAGGCCTTGGTTTTGTTAAGCATCATAAGGAACAAGTTGGAGAGTCTAGTAAAAGACTCCAAAAGGAAGAGAGTTTTGATGAGGAAAGTATTTCAGATCATGAGTCCTTGAATGATAGATGCACAAAAATAGAAACCAAAATTCAGAATGAGAAGAAGAAGTTTTTAGAACCTAAGAGGTCAAATAAAGAAAAGTTTCAAGGCAGATGTTTTGCTTGTCACAGGTTTGGTCACATAGCTTCACATTGCATGGCTCAAGTGAAAAAGGTAAATGACAGTTTTAGAGGTGGTAATTTCTTTCAAGGGTATTGCTACTCTTGTCAAAAGTTTGGGCACAAGGTAGTTTATTGCAAGGAAAATATCAGGAATAGGTTTGATCAGGATAGGTTTGGTCAAAACAGGTTTGATCAGAACAGGTTTGGTCAGAACAGGTTTGGTCAGAATAGGTTTGGTCAGAACAGGTTTGGTCAGAACAGGTTTGGTCAGAACTGGTGGATTCAAAGAATAGATATGCCTAAAAGAAATAACATTGTTACTTGTTATAAGTGCACCAATGAAGGTCACACAGTTAGATAGTGTAGAGCTGAAATTCCAGAATATAGGAATAGGAACAGTGGCATGATCAGGTCCAAGGATCAAGGCATGGATAAAAATAGGGATGAGAACAACAACAAGAACAGTGACAGGAATAGGAATATGGACAAAGAATTCAAGAGAAGGCCCGAAAAGGAAGTTATAGACATTGATGATGATCAGTGCCTAATGGGAGTTTTACTCCCACCCCAGAATTAATCACCTCATCAAGAGGTGGGGGAGGGACTAAGCCAAGAGGCTAATTCTTAGTCCCGAGCCCCAAAAGGTGGCCCTTTGCCATTGATGACAAAGGGGGAGAGATGTGAGTAAGGGGGAGAGCTTCAAAGTGAAGAGGAAAGCTTCAAGTCGGGGGGAGCAAAACTTCAAAGGAAGATTCTCAATTGTTAGCACAGTTGGTTTCAATTGGTTTCGAGCTTTGGCTCTTGAGAAGTGTTTTCGATAAAGGTTTGCCATCAATGACAAAGGGGAGATTGTTGGCAATTTTGGGCACTTTGGGTACATTGCCTTTGCTCAAATGTATAAGTTGTCATTGATGTCAAAAGGCATTTTTGTTGATATCAAAAGAGTGTGATGTCAAGAATATCTTGAGAAGCTTCTTTATGTTAAAGGGTTTTTATTAAAACCATGGTGACAAGGCTAAAGATTTTTCTTAAAACCATTTGGACTCATTAAGGGTTTTTATTAAAACCAAGCTTAACTTAATGCAAAGGTCCATGTTTATTATTAATAATTAAATTAACTCAAACCTTTGTCAAAAGGTCCAAGTTTAATTTATTATTAATAAAATAATAATAATTATTTTAATTATTATTAAAGGGTCTTTCAACCCTTATGCGACGGAAGAAAAAAGAATTCTTTCGCTGATATGTTGCCATCATTGGAGGAACGCTAATGTCAAAAAGTTAAGGAAGAATGGCTATATAAGTGGGGATTATTTTCTAAAGTGAGTACCTCCGATTATTATTGATATCTACGATTTGTGGTTACTCTATATTTTTCAATTTGCACTTGCTCTGTTTCATTTGATTTGTGCTTGGCGTCTACAATTTGCACTTGCTCTATTTCATTCGATTTGCGTCTGCAATTTGCACTTGCTCTATTTCATTCGATTTGCGCTTGGCATCTGTGATTTACATTTGCTCCTTACCTTTTGAACAGTGCTTGGTGTCTTCGAGTTGAGCTTGCTTTGTGTCTTTGAATCTACGATTGACGTCTTTGAAACCGTGCTTGGCATACTCGGATTTGAGCTTGGGATGCATCCTTACTTTTTGTGTGACGACAGTGGATTGGCAATTACTCCTGAACTGCATTTTTTAGACTGTGTTGTGAGATGACTAATGCAAGCATTCAGTGACTTACGTCTTGGACAGCGCTCACCAGTTTGCATGTGGTTTGTGGAAGACATTTACGTTTTCTAGATTCTTGGCATCAAAGGAAGATAAAAGAGAGGGCAGCACTGTAGTATTTCATTGGGCACTTGTGACCCAACGACGGTGGCATTTAAGCAAAAGCGCTAGAAGGCAGAGGTGCCGAGTTCGATTCTCTTCGTTGGATTTTTCTTTTGGTCGCGGTGTGCAAAGGATAGTGGCTATGAATGCACGGGAGGTATAAGGTTAAGGTATCATATTTGTTTTGACATTGTTTTATTGATGTTTAATGTTTATGTGGAGTAATAAGGTGTAAAGAGGTTTTACTTTGTATGTATATTGTACTTTGGTGGTTTTTACTAAGTTGGAGAAATAAGGTGTTATTTTGGATCTTTATTATTGTGTGTTATTGTATAGTTGCTAACTCTAATTAGTGGCAAATTGAGAGTTAGTGTTGTTACAGATTTTGAGTTCTCCTTCTTCATCAAAGTAAAGGTATGGGCAACTTCTTCCATGTATGTTGTTTATGGTATATTTTCTGAAATTGAGTTTGGAGTGAAAAGGTTGTCTACTAGGTATTCTTTGGTGTGAATCTTATTTTCGAAATATTGAAGATTGATTATGAATTAAAGTTATTGTTGAATTTTTGGGTGAATGCATAATTCTAGTTGAGGAAGAGGAAGCATTTTTGCAATAGGGTTTATGCTAGTAAGTCTTGCTACTTGCTTTGAGATGATGAAACCCTAGTTGTTGGTGAAAAGAATATAAGTATCATTGTTATATGAGATATTGCATGGTTGGCAATTGTTGGGTTGTGTTTCATAATCTTGAGAAAAGCATACTACATTTATCTTATTCTTTTGAGTTTGAGATTGAGTTGAGATTGAGATTGGGAGTTAAGTATAGAACATATTGAGTCTCTAACAATTATATTTATGCTTCTATGAGGTTTATGAATCACATTGGGTCTCTAAAAATTCTCTTTGTGGGTTCATGCTAAGCAAGTTTTTCTTGGTGAGCTTGCTGAGGTTTTGGACAGGTTCCAGTGGGGACTTGTGAGCAGATTTGGACAGGTCCTAGCAGAGGACTTGTGAGCTGAGTTTTTGAGAGTTCTATTAGAGAACTTGAGGACAGAGGTGCATTGGTTCTTTGAGAATAACCTGAGGATAGATTTGGCAAGTCTTTGAGAAGGCTTATGTGCAGAGGATTGATTTGTTCAAAGAGTTGGACAGATCTGACAGACAGAGGAAGACTTGTACTAGATCGACTGATTATGTTTGGTATAGGTAGCTGAGCTGCTGTGGACGTGATCATATAAGGCAAAGGTCTCTTAGGCTAAGCATTAAGGACAGGAGGTCTTCGGTGGAAAGGAGTTCCATGTGCTGGCAAGAGGTAGAGGTAGTTGATCTTCTGAGGGATCATTTCCAGAGTAGAGGGGAAGGTATCTCCCTTGAGCAGAGGCTCATAAATTCAGATTGGGGTAAGGTGTCTCCTTTGAGCTGAGGCTCATAAACATTTTAATTGGGAAGGTTTCCCAAAGAACTTTGAGATAACTTTTAGAGAAAAGTTTTGTGGAAGTAGCCCAGGCATTCTGGGTGAACCACGTTAAAATTGGTGTCACTTTGTGGATGATATTGTGCATTGTTTTGATATTGCTTTGGGTATATTGCTTTACTATTTTGAAGTATAAAGGAATAAGTAAAAAGAGGTCTTATACTGTTCACCCCCCCCTCTCAGTATAAGCTTGTGTTCTTCAAAACTAGGACTTCCTAGGAGGTCACCCATCTAAGTACTAGTCTAGTCGAGCATGCTTAACTTCGGTGTTTTTGATGTGTTGGAAATTGTCAAGTCATCTTAGTTTTTTGAATTTTTTGTTGTGGTTGTGAGGAATTCTAAAACAAATAAAATGGTAATTTTTTGTTGCTTACCTCGTAAACCTTGAAATACAATTTTTACCCTACTTCATTTTTCACCTTTCCCGAACCAATTTCTACACTCAAACCAAATTCTACACCCGACTCACATATGAATCAATTTTTGTATCTGTCTTGCTCTTGGACCAATTTTTGCACCCATACCACATCTGGACCAATTTTTTCACACATACGTCACCCAAACCAATTTCTATACCCATCCCACACCCGAATCATTTTTGCATCTAACCTACACCCAAGTCAATTTTTACACTCGTCCCACACTTAGACCAATTTTTGCACCCATCCCACATATAGACCAATATCTTCTCCCATACCACTTTCTCCATCAAAGCCAGATCTAGGGCACTTTTGCATCTAGATTGCAGGCTAGATGTAGAAATCACCCTAGATGTGGCCCAGGTGCAGAAAGTGGTTTGGATGATAAAATTGGTCTAGATGTGGTCTGGTTGTAGAAATTAGTTCGGATGCGATCTAGTTGTAGAAATTGGTCCAAATGATGCACAACCAGTGTACACAAAATGCAATCTAATATTTTAGTTGTATGGGTATGGTTGTCATGTTATGTTTATATACTACTATAAGAGGTGAATTTGGTGAGATAATTTAAAAAAATTATAATTTCAAGGTGAAAAGGGTCCTCAGTTTAGGCGAGAGTGTTGGAAATTTAAAAAAATGCTAATATTAGTATTATCAATGCACGATGAACTAACCCCAAAAAAATGTTTAGCCCAAAAATTTTGAGTGAATGCACTGACATCTAGGGTCCCCATTTTTCACCAATTTCCAATTTTGAAAATACGAATATTCATCCAATTGGTGAATATTCACCATTGTGCATAACCTTGGTGTTAGCCATTCTTCCATTATTTTATAAAATGGTTAGTATTGATTCTTATAAATAGTCTTATAATCCTAATATTAATATATTTTTTTAGAAAATTAAAAAATAATAATAATAAAATATTTCTCTTTCATAAAAGAAATACTTTTGTAATTGATGATGAACTACTTTTCAAATATAGAAAGTAGTTCTACTTGATAGATACAAAATTTGTTGAAATAATTATTTATAGCAATATTATTATATTATGAAGATACCCTTCCTACATAAATATCTATTTAAGAAAGCTAATGCCTTAATAGAAGCACCATATAGAAAACATTAGACTCAAAAGTACCCAACCCCGATTGAATTATGGTAGGGATATGTGTGAATGATAATTTTTCATAGGTGTATCTAGGGTAGGATATGAGGTGGGATGATATAGGATATCCCATCGAATAATTCACAAGATAGTATAATGGTGGCTCCTTGTATGAAATTGTGAATATGAGATCCTAGTGTAATCTCCATGGTAGATTGGTATGGGACAATCCACCAAATTATTTATAATTTGTCAAGTGTATCTGTGATCATTTCCAAGGATTTATTGTAATTGTCTTAGTTTTTTACATGAACATGGAAATAATTCCATGGAATATGAAAATCAACTAATCACTAAGGTATTACACCATAAAATCTTGAATGTTATCTCAATAGGATTGATACACCATAGGAGCCTTGATACAAAAAGGTCATAGAAGCCTTGAAGAAGAAGCTATAGAAGTCTTGATACTAAAAAGGCCATAGAAGCCTTGATACTAAAAAGACCATAGAAGCCTTGATATTTAAAAGGCCATAAAACCCTTGAAACTAAAAATGCCATAGAACCCTTGATATTAAAAATGACATAGAAGCCTTGATACTGAAAATTCCATAGAAGTAACTTAGTACTAAAAAAGATGATAGGAGCCTTGATATTAAAATAGGTTAGAAAAGCCTTGAGACTGAAGAAGAATTCAAGAAGAATATCTAATTAAGAAGTAGACTAAATATTTCAATACTAATATCTTTGTTTTAGGAACAGAAGATTCAATGAGTTGGCAGACTTACTAAAATAAAGTTAGGAAGAGTATCTTCTTTAGAATCAACTCAACCCTAAAGCAAAAGTGAAGATATAAAGAGAATATTTCATTGAATAAATTCCAGTCTTGGAAGAAGAAGAAGAAGAACTAGGAGAGACCTGCTTAAAACCAAGAGCAATAGAATCAAAATATCTAGGAGAAGATATCACCACCAACAATTACAAGAGTAGAAGGTTGAATAAAAGGTCTCAAGGAATACCATCAGAAGCTATAAAATAAAATACCTTGTGAAGGTATCATCAATAATCTAGGAAATGCTAGGAGAATCTTGTTGAATATCAAGAGAGTTATTTGAGAACTCATTAGAGAAATCCACTACCAAGGTGAATTCCTTGATAGTGAAGGACTTGGAACAATTATTGCTATCTGAAAACAATCCCAAGAGGATAATTTGGCAAGTGCCAAATTTGTGAAGAATAATTTGGCAAGGAGTGCCAAATTTGTGAAGAAGAATTTGTCAAGGAGTGCCAAACCCTATAAGAAGATCATAATTCAACAAGAAGACTTGAAGATAGAATAAGCCCAAAAAATCTTGGGAAAATGAATATTACCTCTCATAGCAAGAAGGCATCACTTTAGAGACAATGAATTATCCAAATCTATAGTAGAAGGAGGAGAAAAAGCAACCAGATCCTAGGCTCATGAAGGAAAGTTCAAGATCATCATTTTGTGGAGTTATTTAGGACATACTACTTGAAGTAGCAACTTGGTGTTTGTAGACACCAAGGTATACATCCTATAAAAATATGGGAGAAGAGCTACAGAAAAAGGTATGTCACTTTTGATGTAGGAAGATTCATTAATTGGATTACTCACTAGATTTATTAGAGCACCTAAATTTGGATCAAAGTTACAAAAAGAAAATTAGATTACAGTATTCTAAAGTCCAAAAGGGAACAAATTCTTTTTAAGGATTTATTTACACATTTATTAGGAGTTTATTAGATTTCATATTAGCTTCTATCAAATACCTATTATCTACTTTTGAAAAAAAAATGATGACCAAGTCCTACAACATTGATTGTAGGGAAATTGCAGAGTAACTCTTAACGATTCATTTTAGGTTATTCTTGATTAGTTATAGAAAATTATTAGTGCACAACTTTGAGATTTTATTGGAGTGATAAGGTGTAATATTAGTGCATTAAAAGTGAAGAATTTGTACTATTATACCACTCTCAAAAAGAAAATTAGTTTTGTGTTTCTTAAAAGGCATAAAATTTTATTTGTATCAAGTGTCTAAAGACACTATTGAAGCACAAAAATCTGCAACTTGTACTGGACAATATAAATCACTACAATGGTTAGAATTCTCCAAAATTTGGACAAGAACTTAACTAACCAAAAATAGAAATAGAATCTTATGAAAGTAAGACTCGGTGAGTCTCAAAATAAAAAAACATTATCAAGTTGAATGCAAGGAAAAAAGTTCAAACACTTACATCAATTAAAAAGATTCATCTACTGCTATTGAAGCTTAGGTTTGTTACCAAAAGTGTCCAAGAAAAAAGGTAAAAGTGTGTCTACTCTTTAAAAACAACCTCAAACCCTTGTATTGAATGAAAAATATTCCACAAAACCAGAATTTCAGATCTAGAAATAGAGTGCAATAGAAGGTATATTAAAAAGCCTTACTATACAACATTATAATACATTATATTCACTACTCTAATCTGGTTTTTGATAGCAAATGAGCATATTTTTAAGTGCTACAAAGGGTACATTTACTACAGGGAAAATTAGCCAACAAAGAATGAATGTCAGTACTCTTATTTCCAAGCTAGCATGATCCACTCAAGGTATCATCATGGATGTATGTACCTATAGAATCAAAGCTCATTTTAAATCATTCAAGATATACATTTACATAGACAAGTGAGTGCATATCTATTTCTAAAATACATAAAAAAAATTAAAATGGATTCAACATGATTGGATGTATAAGAAGAAGATGCAAAAATGTTACATTCATGGTCTCTAACTTGGAGAATATCATCCATCGAAGGAAGTTACAAATCATCATCCAAGCTCCATAGCACATCGTCTATCCACCTGAAGAAAAAAAACTTGCTTTTTGTCAAAGATAAATAGCAAAGCAAAGGTATTTAGGAGTTATAATATCCATCTTCAAATATGTTACAAGAATGGACTCCATGCAGAAATAACACTTGGTATTATGGACATCATTCCTCTATCACTGTTTGAGGAACTCCCATGCAAGAGTTACAGTGAAACAGTGATACTTGGTATTCTCCACCAGTTTCACATGAGTGCCTATACATTTTTGGATTGCTTCAAGAGTGTTGAATAATGAACTTAAAGCATTTCAAAAAAGAGCACTCTCTTATAATGAACATGATACATATCACAAAATATATGATTAATTATCAATGGTATTATTACAAGGTCTATTATTAATTATCAAGGTCTAATTTCAAATGTGTGAGTGAAGCACAGTCAAAGATGTCCAAAGAGGGAGTGAAACATAGTCAAAGGAGTGAAGCATAGTAGAAATGTCCAAAGTGCAATGTGGAATATAGGAGGAAGGAGCATTAAAGGCTCCTCTATTTTTGAAGGTCAAGCCTTCAACACCTACATCCTATCATTCACGACCATCTACTCCAAGTAATATCCATTAATATAGGTGCCTAAGTTACCACTTACGTATTATTATACTCAGCCATAAAAAGTGCTAAACATTGAGGAGGTATTGCATCTAAAAAGGTAAGGTCTAAATCCTATTTATTATTGCTTTTATAATTTGGAGATATAAGAGTTATAAACTAAGGTTAAAACTTAGATATTGAAAGCAAAAGGGGTAACTTATCTTATTAATTTAATATATGCAATTTAAACTTAGGAGAAATAAGGAATTCAACTTATTTTAAATTATTTTTCAAATATTATTATAATTTTTCTAAATTTCCAAAGTTGGAAGCCACAAGGGTTACTCCATCAAACTTATTTTATTGGAAATTAGAAATGATCCAAGGGGTATAAAAGATGTTATTAGGGTTTCTATTAAGTTTAGATAAATATATTCATACTTGTCTCAAATATTCAAAAGGGGACAAAAGAATTCCAACATAAAACCTCTTCAAAATTAAAATAGTGCTTAGTTCAATTAGGAGTAATAAGGTGTTAAAAATTTGATTTTTTATTCTTACAAAACTTGTATAAAATCAACCAAAATTGAACTATACCTTTACAAAAAGCATTACATAATACTTCAAAACACTAGGGAGACATAAGGTAGTCTACAAACCTAAGAATATACAAAGGTTTAAATGAATAAAGATTTTATACTTCAAGAAGGTATAATATATACAGAGCCATAAGATAGACTTCAATTCTATCTTAATTATTAAATTTATCCTTTTAAATGGATAAAGGAATGTCATACAATGATTGTAAAACTTGCTCCAACAGGAACCAATTCACAAAGCATAATCATATGTGGTTTATTGATTAAGGAGTGAGTCATCATATGACAAGAAATATACAATGGTTTTACTATCTTGAGGTTGCTAAAGGTTACAAATTAAGAATTATACACAACCAAAATTATCCTATTCACAGATATGTATGTGTATATCCCAATAATTATTTTCCAAGTCTTATACTATAATAATTATTGTATGTTTTTGGATTAACATTCAATCTCATTTCAGTGAGCAAGCTAATATTTAATAACTACATGATTAAATTTGGATATATGAATTGGATAAATACATGTCTCATTATGAGTCAAGATGGAACAAAAGCAACAGTTTCAATCCATGAATATACCTATATCCTAGACTCAATGGAAATCCCAAGAGATATTGTGATGTTACAAAATACTTCTAACTTATTTGCAGAAGAATGGGTTGAAGAAAATAAATAACCAATACATCAAAATGGTAAGTCCAGAAGGATTAAAAATATGAGAGGACAATTGCATTATGTCCCACTCATTCATAAAAAATTAGAATCAAATGAAGATACTTGCAAGGAGGACATAAAGGTGGATGGATAGAATATGAATCTGAACATGCCAAAGATCATCCAATGAAAGAAGAACATCCAGGTGCAACCTATTCTACACCATATGAAGACACAGATTACTCGTTGAACCTAAATACAAAGAATGCAAAATAAGACTATGAATATCAAGCAGAATATGATGAAAAAGATCCATATTAAAGACCAAAAGTATTCAATACCCAAGTAATGTAATACATGGGGTATTGAAAATAATGTCTATTCCATCATTTGGGTTATGTAAATGTATCCTCCAAGATTCATATCTAGATTACTTTCTGTTCAAGTTATCTAGTTACTTCATTCAATATAATAAATGCACAAGTGTCAATGTGTAAGTTGTACATGTGCAAGTTGTCCCTTGCACGTCTAGATAGAGTGTTGGCTAACTATCATATTTTACCTATATAATGATGGCCTCCTAGATAGATAGATATATAGAGAGTCAGGGAACATAGTCATATAGCGTAGCTTAGTGGATAGTGCAATTTTGTGTGCCTCATCATTCATTGGTGATGTATAGAATGTAGATCAATAGCTTTGTTAATGGAGTTCTCATTTACTCCATAGCTATATTGTAATATTTTATATGATTTAAATTTATAGCATACTTCAGTCATCTAGAAGATTTAATTTCTTTCATGTTACACTGCATCTTGTGATTGTTATCTTCCAATGCTCATTCATAAAAAGCTAACAAAGGTCGTAGTTAGATAAAATCATTTCATAAAAACTAGGAGGATTTCTGAAAGAGACATATTCTTGATGATATCATAGAGATCGTGAAATTACATATTTAGTAGCTCCATTAGAGAGAGAAATAATCATAAAACTAGATATGAGTAAAGCCTATGATAGGGTTAAATAGGATTTCACGTTTACAATATTAAAAAAGTTTGGATTTGAAAATAAATGAGTCAAATGGATTAAATCTTGCGTCTCTAGAATACCATATTTAGTGTTATTCAATGGGTTAGTAAAAAATTATTTAAGTTCAAGAGAGGTCTTATATAGAGAGATCTTCTACCACCATATTTTTTCATTATTATGGTAAAGGTATTGGGTAGAAAATTGAAGAAGCCTAACAAATATGAGCTAATAAGTGGATACAAGGATACTAATAATATTGAGAACATCATCCATCAAAAAATTGTAGATGATACAATCCTTTTTGGTAGGGTAGGGATAAAAAAGGCCAAAGCTTTAAATAACTTATTAAAGGAATATGAAAGAGTCGAAGAGCAAAAATTTAATAGAAAAAAGTCCAAAATTTACTTCCTAAATATTTTAGCTAGAATCAAGGTAAGGATAGGTTATTTCAAATGGAGGTAAATTTACTAGCAACTTATCTAGGGATTCCCTTATTTAAGGGAAGAATGGGGATATAATTATAGAATTTAATTATAAGTAAATTTTAGAATGAACCATCATTATGGAAATGTATATGGTTATAATTAGAAATAAGAGTGCAACTAATTAAATCAATCTTACAGGCCATTCCAACATATTATATGTCCTTGTATACTATACAAAAATCAATAGAAAAGTATACTCTATATTATGTAGTCATTTTTATGGTTAGGTTTACATGATAAAAGGAAATTTACTTTGGTAAAATAGAGCAAGGTGTGTAATGATAAAACCAAGGGAGTTCTTGGTTTAAGAGTTATTATAGATGCAAACTTAGCTCTTAGGGAAAAACCAAATTTGATATTGTACAATGAAATTAAAATACAATGGACAAGAATTATTCTAAGCATGTTGATCCCAATAACTCAAGATTATTATTTACTATATTTTCACTACCAAATGGTTCTACACTATGAAACAAATTTAAAAAATTAATTCATTGAATGATTTAAGGTCTAGGATGGGTGGTGGAACTAGAGAGTTTTTTTTTGGATGGATACTTGGTATGATAAAAAACCACTCAATATAGATCAAATTTTAAAACCATGGATGATATAATTTTAATATAAATATGGTGATAAGAATCCAAAAATTATGTACAAGGATCGAGAAGGAAGACACAAATAAAAATAAGATTTTCTTACAGTATACAAGACATTGATGCTAGGAGGCAATTGAGAAGAAAGATAAAAACAATGATTATTTTGAGGTGAGTTGGGGATAATATAATTTGGGAGTTGAATAGCTCAATAGAATACACAACAATAAGCAATTATGATATAAAGCACTAAAAAAATTGAAATATCGTAAGAGTATAGAGAGATATTTTGGATAGCTTGAGCATTTCTAAATTTAAAACGTTTGTTTTGTTAGTATATCATAGAAGAATTCATACCAAGATAAAATTACTAAAAGGATTTTTCATGGCCCTTCATAATGTGTTCTATGTACAAAGGAGGAGGAGAGTATAGACCATCTCTTGGGACATTGCTCAATATTTTAGAAACTATGGTAATGGATTCTTAATATGTTTGGTAAATGCATGGTGATGAGTAGTAAAATTAAAGAATGGTTAAATCAATGGTAGAGAAATTTTGAATGTGAGGATTTATATGAAATATAGGATATTTTAAAAGATACAACACTTTGGACTGTATGGCTGGAAAGGAATAGAAAAATATGTAAAAGAAAGGAAAAAATTTTAGATGTAAAGAAATATTTGTTTATCCATATAGGAGACTAAACCAACCCTATCGATTCATCCAATCCATAATATTGAATTAGAGAACCTTGATAGATAGGGTTAAGTCATAAAATGGAGTTATGATGTTGGATACAAGAGAAACACAAAGAAGACAAAGAATATAAATTCAAAACCACCAAAAGTGAAGTTAATTAAATTGAATTTTGATGAAGCATTTAAAAGGAATATGGGACCAATAGGATAAGGAGGAGGTAAAATTAGTAATAATAGGAGATATATTGTCTCATAATTATTTCAATAGTGAATTTAAGACTAATAATGAAGTTGAAGCATGGGAAGCTTTAAAAGGGTTTAAAATATGAAGATAAATAGAATGGAATAGAGTATGGATAGAAGGTGACTCGATAATACTAATAAATACAATTTTGAGGAAAGAAAAGGCTCCATGGAATATACAAGAGATGATAATTGAAATAGAAGACCTTGCTACCGAGTTTGGAGAGATCGTTTTAGACATACATTAAGAAAATGAATTAAATGTGCATATAGGCTAGCCAATAGAGAGATTTTAACTGAGGATCATGGAGTTAAATTCTCTTTTTTATGGTTAGAGGAAGTAGTAAGTATATTTGAAACTAAGAAGAAAATTTTGACCACCTAAATCAGATAATTATTAAGATTTATTTTAATTTTTTTCCATTGGTACTATTTGAATTATTTTATAATATTAATGTGTTTTGATATAAACTATTTATTATAATTATTCCAGTTGCATTTATGCTTAAGGAAGAAAATAGCAATATAGATCTAGTATAACAAACTATGATAGCACAATATCTGGAAATATTACTCTAAGATGCAATATCCAAATATTAGAGGTGGAATTTTGGTATTGTGATGGTTGCTATAGGAAAATCTCAAGAAGAAGGATGCTAAATTTTGGATTATTTGTATTCACACACAATAAAAAATGATGTAGAAAATGAAAATAAAAAAATAAGACCTTTTATGAAAAATAATGTAGGTATCTATCTATAGCAACTTAATTGAAATAATAATTGAATTTATTTTTAAATTCTCAAGCATTGAAGTAGAGAGTTGTGACTTGTCATGGATGGGGCCCCAAGTACAACCCTTATTTTTAGAAAAAATGTAAATATGATCTTTATATGTTTTGACCTTTGATTAAAAATTAGATTGTCAAATCTCTACTTAATGTTTCATAAATAAATGGAGTAAATAATACTTTTAACACTTTATAAACTTATTCGATTTAATAATAGAAAATTGAACTTAAGAAAAATAAAACTTTTAACACTTACAAGAATTATGCAATTTAAACAAAAAATAGAGAACTAAACCTAAGATAAAGTTAAAAGGTCCCCTTGTAGCTTTCACACTTCACGATGAAATAAATTTAACCTTTCATACTTAACACTTTGGGAGAGTGATGAAACAAAGTTAAGTGTGTTTTTGAGTTAGGGTTTATAAAGGTTTCTTATTGATGCAGGAGCATCCGGTGAAAGTATGAGCAATCTTGCATCTTTTAATTTTCTTTAAAGTTCTGGTATTTTTGAAGCAATTTGGTTCTTTTCCGGGGAAGGAGATGTCGTAAGACAGAAAGGGAAGTTGTTAAAGGAACTAAGGCAAAAGTTGGTGTGAGGTCGCGAAATCGCGACCTCATTTGCTATAGCAAAGGCGGAGCAAGTTTCGTCGTGATATCGCGACGTCGCGATATCGCGACGGTTGGGTTGGCCGAGTCTTAAGTTACGAAGGGGTCGCGATATCGCGACGTCGCGATATCGCGGCGTCGCGATATCGCGACCATGTTGAAGTTGTTGCAAGGAGTGGGGGTTGGAGTCGTCACGATTTCGCGACGTCAAAGGCAGAGACAAGTGCAGGACGTACTTTTGTCGCGATATCGCGACGTCGCGATATCGCGACTTTGTTTCAAAGCTGAGGGCGGACGTCAGTTGGGTCGTGATATCGCGGCCCAAGAAAAGGTCAAACGGAAGTGAACACGCGGACGGTCGGACAGGGTGAAATAGACACGTGGTTGCCACGTGTCTTAAAGGCAACACGACCAGTGGGGGATAGAGTTAAATTTGACACGTGGAGACACACTTGTAACAGATCATGAGGATGAGGGCCACGTAATCGGAGGAGAGAGATATAGATGTCGACCAAGTTTAAGTATCTTGGAATGTTGTTTCTGGAGAAACCGTAGTTACAGGTGAAAGACTTAATGGCGGAGACAACGGTACTTAAAGACAGTCAGATTAAAACGACGGGTGCAGGGTATGGGAAGCCATGAATGCAGGCTCTGGACGGATCGGACAGTTGCCATTTATGGCAGAAAACAAAAGGAAAGGAAAATCTTGAAATTTCAACGGAGGGAAGATGAAATTCGAATTGGTCTTTGGGCGGGAGCATTAATTGCAGGGAAGGCCGAGACCACATTAAAACGGGGAAAATTTGTATGGGAAAGGGATGGTGAGTTCGGGATTGGGAGGAGGAAGTGGTATACTGGAGAGACTACTGTAAACCATATTAAACTATTTTTAATGAAATTACCATGAAATTACTGTGAATGTGTTTGTGTGAATCTCGACCTCGCCATCAAGTGGTATCAGAGCGGGAGCTCCTGAGCGTGTAACAGATCGCCGGAGAGAGGCAGTTGCACCAGGATCTGTGGAAGAATTCTAAAAAAAAAATAATAATAATAATACAGAGAAAATATCATGCCTCCACGAAGGAACCGTGGCGGAGCAGGAAATGTGGTGCCGGTCGAAGACTTTCGGGCCTTGCAAAGGCAAGTTCAAGCCCTGCAAGCAGAGTTACGCAGAAGGCGCGAACCCGGAGGGGAAGAGGAAAGTGAAGATGAAGTTGAGGAGGAAGAACAGTCTGAGGAAGAAGAAGAAGTTGTGGATCCCGCTCAGGCCCGGTTGTATAAGGCCATCTCTCAGATTGGAAAACAGCCAAAAATGGAGGTATCTACCTACTCGGGAAATCTGAATCCAGAAGAAGTGATTGACTGGATAAATGATTTAGAGGAATATTTCGAGTATGAGGAGATTGAAGACCCTAACCGGGTCAGATTTGCTAAGACCAAGTTAAAGGGTCATGCCAAGCATTTGGTGGAGGGGAATGCAATTGGAGAGAAACAGAAGAGGGAAAGAGAGAATAACAAGATGGGATAGAATGGTGGAGAAGCTTAAAAGACAGTTCATCCCGACAGATTACGAGTTGGATCTGCTAAGAAAAATGCAGAGCTTGAGACAGACAAACAAAACTGTCCAAGAGTACACTGAAGAATTTTACAAAATTTCTATTAGAACGGGGCATTTAGAGGCAAATAAAGAGAAAGTAGCCCGTTACATTAATGGGTTGAGGCTTGGTATCCAGGAAGAACTGAGCCTGGTTCGAGTAAACACCATTGAGGATGCTTATCAATTTGCCTTGAAGGTAGAAGAAAAGCTAAACAGGCGGTTTGAAGGCAAGCAAAGAGGAAGAGGCCGAGGTGGAAGGACTGGTGGGAGGACCAGTGGAGAAAAGTACAAGGATCCGAAGAAGACTGGTGAAGCCAGTAGTAACCAGGACCAAAAAGAAGAAGATGTTTATCAGCCCCGAGATCAGAACAGCTACCCAAGAGGACGGGGTGGATCTGGACGAGGGTTTGGAAGGGGAGTATTTCGTGGAACATGTTTCCACTGTGGTGAAGAAGGACACAGGGCATTTGAATGTCCACAACACCGAGAAAGAACAAACAAGAGGCCTGAGGGCCCAGCCAGAGCTGCTGTGGCAGAGGAGGATGTTGAATCTGAGCATTCCGAAGAAGCGGAGAGAGGAGAAACAATGGTTGTAAGAAGAGTCCTGTTGAACGAGGAGAAGGACACGAGCCAGAGGAAAAGTTTATTCCGCACTAGATGTAAATGTGCGGGCAAGGTTTGCAATATCATTATTGATAATGGTAGCACGGATAACCTGGTTTCTGAGGAAATGGTTACAAAGTTACAGTTAGAAAGGAAGAAACACCCACACCCATACCGGGTCGCATGGTTACAAAAGGACCACGGAGCTTTGGTCAATGAGCAGTGTTCTGTTAAATTTAACATTGGGAATTATTGTGATGAGGTCCTGTGTGACATCTTACCCATGGATGTTTGCCACATGTTGTTGGGGAGACCCTGGCAGTTTGACCGGAGTGCAAGTACATGATGGCCGTGCCAACACCTACTCATTGACAAAGAATGGTGTACGCCATAAACTAAAGCCCTTGAAGGATGCGAGATGAAAAGGTATGTAATATTTCCAGAGTCTGTTTAGTTGAGGGGAGAGAGTTTCTGAACGGGTTAAAGCATGAACATTTATGTTATGCAATAATCCCTAGAGTTAGGGGGAAGGAATGCCGGGATACCCCAACAGAAGTTCTAAATCTGCTGGAGGAATTTCCAGACATTGTGTCTGACAATGTGCCTGAGGGCTTACCCCCTGTGAGAAAAATTAGCCATCATATAGATTTAGTACCGGGATCAAGCCTGCCAAATAAAGCTGCACACAGGATGACACCTGTAGAGACTGAGGAGTTAAATAGACAGGTCCAAGAATTATTAGAAAAGGGATTAATTCGGGAAAGTTTGAGTCCATGCGCAGTACCTGCAGTGCTGGCGCCAAAGAAGGATGGGGAATGGAGGATGTGTACAGATTCACGGGCCATCAACAAAATTACTATTAAGTACAGATTCCCGTTACCAAGAATGGATGATATCATGGACTGTTTAAGTGGAGCTGAGTACTTCACAAAGATTGACCTGAAAAGTGGTTATCATCAGATCCGTATCCGAGAGGGGGATGAATGGAAGACAGCCTTCAAGACAAGAGAAGGCCTGTTTGAGTGGTTGGTCATGCCCTTTGGACTGTCCAATGCACCAAGTACCTTCATGCGGCTGATGAATGAAGTACTGAAAGAATTTCTGGGAAAGTTTGTTATTGTTTATTTAGATGATATATTGATATTTAGCCGGACCCTGGAGGAACACCTGATGCATATCAGGAGAGTCTTTGAAAAGCTGCAAGAAGAACAGTTATTAATAAATTTGAAAAAGTGTAATTTTGTCAAGAAGGAATTGGTATACTTGGGGTTTGTAATCTCAGTAGAAGGCCTGAAGATGGACCCCGAAAAGGTGAGAGCCATCATTGAATGGCCTACTCCAAGGAGCACAACAGAAGTGAGGTCATTCCATGGTCTGGCCAGATTTTATAGGAAGTTCATAAAGAACTTCAGCAGTATTTGTGCACCTCTCACAGAGACAATGAGGGGAGATAAAAAGGAGTTCAAATGGACATCAGGGGCTGAAAGGAGCTTTGATACATTGAAGAGAAAAGTTACAGAACAACCTGTTTTGGCACTTCCAGACTTCAACAAGGTATTTCAGGTGGACTGTGATGCCAGTGGCAGTGCAATAGGGGCTGTACTGAGTCAAGGAGGCAAGCCAGTTGCTTATTTCAGTGAGAAGTTAAATGATGCACGAAAAAAGTATTCAGTCTATGATCAAGAATTTTATGCTATAGTTCAGGCCCTGAAAAAGTGGAGACATTATTTATTACCAAAGGAGTTTGTACTGTTTACTGACCATCGGGCTTTGCAATACATTAACAGTCAGACAAAACTGAACCAAAGGCACATGAAATGGGTGGAGTTCCTCCAAAGTTATACCTTTGTACTGAAGCACGAAGTGGGAAGTCAAACGAGGTTGCGGATGCCTTAAGCGGAAGGCGGACTCTGCGACCAGATTGACGAGTGGAAGTAGTGGGGTTTGAAGAAGCGAAGGGTCTCATACCCTGCAGATCCGGATTTTGCGAAGCCTGGAAGGCTTGCTCAATACCTCTTACTATGGATAGAACAAAATGGTTGGATTTCTTAATCCAAGACGGGATGCTGTTCAAGGGTAGTAAGTTGTGCATTCCCAGAAGTTCCATGCGGGAGAATTTAATCAAAGAAAAGCACAGCGGAGGATTGGCTGGGCATTTTGGTAGGGATAAGACCATTGCCTTGATTGAGGAAAATTACTACTGGCCACAACTTCGGCAAGATGTACGGAAGTTTGTGCAAAGTTGCAGAATATGCCAGATGGCAAAGGGTGTAAAACAAAATACAGGACTGTACCAGCCATTACCTGTGCCTGAGAGACCATGGGAGGACATAAGCATGGATTTTGTTCTTGGATTGCCGAGAACACAGAGAGGAAATGATTCAATATTTGTGGTGGTGGACCGGTTCTCCAAAATGGCACATTTTATTCCCTGCCAAAAGACAAGTGATGCAGTTCACATTGTCGGGTTGTTCTTCAAGGAAGTGGTACGACTTCACGGTCTACCAAAGAGCATAGTTTCAGACAGAGATACAAAGTTTGTTGGGTACTTTTGGAGGACTCTATGGAAGAAGTTGAAGACAGACCTGAAATTCAGTTCAGCATACCATCCACAGACGGATGGGCAAACGGAGGTGGTCAATAGAAGCCTGGGCAATTTACTGAGATGTTTGATAGTAGATCAACCCAAGGGATGGGATTTGGTCTTATCGCAAGCAGAATTTGCATATAACAACTCAGCCAATAAGAGCACCAATAAGTCTCCTTTCCAGATAGCATATGGACACAGCCCGAGGAATGTGTCTGAACTAAGAAAGTTGGACAGAAAAGAAAAATGTAGTGCCGAAGCAGAAGAATTTGCAGAACATATGAAAAGTCTGCATGAGGAAGTAAGAAGACAAATTACAAAAATGAACAGTCAATATAAGACAAGGGCGGACCAGAAGCGGCGGTTCAAGGAGTTCAAGGTAGGAGATGAGGTCATGGTGCATCTCAGGAAGGAGAGATTTCCTGCCAAGACTTATAATAAATTGAAAATGAAAAGGTTTGGACCATGCAGAATATTGGGAAAGCGAGAGTCAGGAAATGCGTATGAAGTGGAATTGCCAAGTTGGCTTGATATTTCACCAATTTTTAATATCTCAGATTTAGTGGAATATCATGAGGGAGAAGGTACAGAAATGCAAAGTCCAAAGTTATGGCAAATTCCAGCATCTACTCCAAGCACAGATGAAGCCGAGGAAGTATTGGATACTCGTGAAGGCAGAAGCACCAGGAATAAACAATATACTGAGTATTTGATCAAGTGGAAAGGCAGGCCTATTGAAGATGCAACTTGGGTATCGGAGGCGGAGGTTGACCGATTGGGTCTTCCCCCAACAAAACAGAAGTGAGGGTCACTTCTAATCTACCCCGGGTGTCTGATGCAGGAGCATCCGGTGAAAGTATGAGCAATCTTGCATCTTTTAATTTTCTTTAAAGTTCTGGTATTTTTGAAGCAATTTGGTTCTTTTTCGGGGAAGGAGATGTCGTAAGACAGAAAAGGAAGTTGTTAAAGGAACTAAGGCAAAAGTTGGTGTGAGGTCGAAAGTGAAATCGCGACCTCATTTGCTATAGCAAAGGCGGAGCAAGTTTCGTCGCGATATCGCGACGGTTGGGTTGGCCGAGTCTTAAGTTACGAAGGGGTCACGATATCGCGACGTCGCGATATCGCGACGTCGCGATATCGCGACCATGTTGAAGCTGTTGCAAGGAGTGGGGGTTGGAGTCGCGAAATCGCGACGCGTCGCGATTTCGTGACACGTCGCGATTTCGCGACGTCAAAGGCAGAGACAAGTGCAGGACGTACTTTTGTCGCGATATCGCGACGTCGCGATATCGTGACTTTGTTTCAAAGCTGAGGGCGGACGTCAGTTGGGTCGCGATATCGCGACATGTCGCGATATCGCGGCCCAAGAAAAGGTCAAACTGAAGTGAACACGCGGACGGTCGGACAGGGTGAAATAGACACGTGGTTGCCACGTGTCTTAAAGGCAACACGACCAATGGGGGATAGAGTTAAATTTGACACGTGGAGACACACTTGTAACAGATCATGAGGATGAGGGCCACGTAATCGGAGGAGAGAGATATAGATGTCGACCAAGTTTAAGTATCTTGGAATGTTGTTTCTGGAGAAACCGTAGTTACAGGTGAAAGACTTAATGGCGGAGACAACGGTACTTAAAGACAGTCAGATTAAAACGGCGGGTGCAGGGTATGGGAAGCCATGAATGCAGGCTCTGGACGGATCGGACAGTTGCCATTTATGGCAGAAAACAAAAGGAAAGGAAAATCTTGAAATTTCAACGGAGGGAAGATGAAATTCGAATTGGTCTTTGGGCGGGAGCATTAATTGCAGGGAAGGCCGAGACCACATTAAAACGGGGAAAATTTGTATGGGAAAAGGGATGGTGAAGTTCGGGATTGGGGGAGAAGTGGTATACTGGAGAGACTACTGTAAACCGTATTAAGCTATTTTTAATGAAATTACCATGAAATTACTGTGAATGTGTTTGTGTGAATCCCGGCTTGCCATCACTTATGCAATAGAAAATTTTGTGTATACAAGTTAAGGTTTATAGAGGTTTCTTATACAATAAAAAAATTTATGTATGGATTTAAGTTAGGGTTTTTAAAAGTTTTACATGCAACCAAAAAATATGTTTCTATACAACAAATAAGTTAACTGTCCAAGTTAATATTTATAGAGATTTCTTATGAAAAAAAAAGTTTAATTTTACATGCAAGTTAAGTTGTACATATGAATATTTTAGGGTTTATAGAAGTTTTGTATGCAACTAAAAAAAAAATCATTTAAAACAAGAGAAAAATATAACTATATGTTCAAGTTAAGGTTTATCATACCTAGGTGTTGTAGGTGAGTTGGAGAGGAGAGGGCAATCCTCCAAGGGAGGTCCTAGGTTCAAATCTCCACCCTACCAAAAAGCTGAATTAGGTATCCAAAATCCAATTGATAATTTTGGTACGGTCAGGGTCGGGTGCGACTCCCAGGTGACTTTGATGGTGTAGAAACCCATGTTCGTGGTCCCTCAGACCAAGGCAGTCCTGCAAGGGGTTTTTCACTTTTTAAAAAAAAAAAGTTAAGGTTTATTATAATTTTTTATGCAACGAAAATGTTAGGTGTGCATGCATGTTAAGGATTATAGACGTTTCTTATGCAAAAAAAGTATATTGAGTGTGAGTCCAAGTTAATGTTAATAGAGGTTTTTTATGCAATAAAAAATTTAAGTGTGCATGCAAGTAAGGTTTTAAAGAGGTTTCTTATGAAATAAAGGTTAGGTGTATGACCAAATTATTAGAAATTTTAGCATGTTGTGTTGTCATTGATGTCAAAAGGTTTAATGTTAAAAGTTTTAATGTCAGAAGGTTTACGAAAATATTTGTGAGAATAATCTTCAAAGGGCACATGATGTGTGAGGTAGCAAGAAGAAAGAAAAGACTTATCCCTAATGGTATTGAAAAATAAAAGGGTCAAGTTGATTTACCATGGTGGTATTCAAAAAATAAAAATAAAAGGGTCAAGTTGATTTATCATGGTGGTATTTGAAAAAGAAAAAATAAAAAGGTCTATTTTATTTACCTTGGTGGTAATTCCACAAAAAGAAAAGGTTAAATTGATTAACTATGGTGGCAAAAGTTTTAACCTAAGAAAATGAAATTATAATATTTAAATAGTTGTTGCAGGGGACTTCCCTGGGAATTCCTTCTCCACTTTCTTGCAGCCCATCCCTAGTCTTATCCTAGATCCTCAGTCCTATCCCAGTTCCTTGGCACTTCCTTTGCCCTTCCTCCTTGGTTGGCTAGTGCTGCACATGATCTCCTTGGATTGGGAGGTCACTTTTCCATTTGTCTACCACTTTCCATACCTTTTGATGGGGTTCTTTCTAGTTCTTATGATCTAGGATGTCCCTAGGGTTTTTTGGGATGTCCCTAGATCCTATCCCAATTCCTTGACACTCTCTTTGCCCTTCTTCCTTGCCTATATGATGTTGTATATTATCTCCTTGGGATGGGAGGTCACTTATCCATTTGTCTACTCTCTTCCTTACCTATTTGAAGGATTATTTTATGTGCCTCTAGTCTAATACATCCCTATGATCTTCCCTGGGACCTTTCCTAGGATTTCTAAGTTGTTTTAGGGAACCCTTTCCCTGGTGCTCTCAGTGTATCATAGGCTTTTTTTAGGTTTATACTAGGTGTTGACTTTCAACGGTTCTCCAGGTGTGGTCTGCTATGGCTATGGGAGAGTGGCTTCATGAGAATTTTTGCATAGTATATTTTTTTTCAGGTTTGGGACCATGTACTTTCTCCTGTGACTCTACTCTTTGAGTTTGTGTATGTGGGCTTGGTGGGCTCTAAGAATTTTTTGTGGCTCTAGGATGAGCCTCTATGTTGCTTGTTGTTCTGATCCTACTAGAATTCCTCATCTAGTATCCTGAAGCTATTCGTTGGTGATGCTAAAGGTTTTCTAGGGTTTCTCGCTGCATCTTCTTAGTCTTGAATGAGCTATACTTAACACCAACAACTAGTTCACCCTGTGGCTCCTTCCTTTTGGGTTCCCTGGGAACTTCCCCATATCTTTCCTATGGCTTGTTATTCTATGTATACTACTTCCTCTACTTATGTTGGCATCTTTGTTGTTTCCTCATTGCAATAGGATTTCATATCTTGTGGAGATATTATACTTGCTATTACAAATTTTTAGGCCTATGTTGTCCCAGATCCTTAGCACTTCAGCTGCCCTTCTTGGTTGGTTGGTGTTGCATACAATCTCCTTGGTGTGGGAGGTCACTCATCCATTTGTTTACCCCTTTCCATGCATTCTAGTGGGGTTATTTTGAGTGCCTTTGCTCTAGGACTTTCCTAGGATCTACTCCATCCTTCTGTTCGGGGTGGTTTTTGTTTTGTAGGTCTAGTTTTCTAGCTTTTCTTTACCAAAATTTGGATTTTCCCTACACAGGACTGTAATTTTATATTTCTCTTTTATTGGAGGGTATTTTATTTTTCCTGCTTATGGGTGGTTCAAGTTTGTGTTTAGGTGTAATTGTTCAAGTTTTATGTTTTCCCGATTTTTCCTTTTCCTTCTTAGAAAGTAGCTCAAATTCATGGTTAGGTAGGACATACTTTTTTCCAACTTTGGGCACATTTTTTTGAAAATTTCCTATCATCCTTCCTATTGGTTTTCCTGATGTTTTTCCTTAAGCCTTTCCTTAGGATTTTCCTCGAGTGTTTCCTTTAGCCTTTTCAATGGCCTTTCCTACGGTATTTTCTGTGGCATTGCTTGTGGTCTACTGACCTATTGTAATAAGGTTTTGGGGCCCTTTCAAAACCCCTTTTAATGATATTTTAACCTATCAAAAAAATAAATTATAATATTTAAATACCTTGGATTTAAATTATTACAATTAAAATATAATATTTTATTGGTACCAAAGGTTTAAAAAATTTTAGCACGAACGTCAAATATTAATGCAACCATTGCATATAAATATTATGCATGCTAAGGTGGTTAATGTGTATTCATTGGTTGTGTTGAAATTTGTGTGCCCATTCGATTGTCATTCGATTCATGGTGGAGAGGAAGAAAATGTTAATATTTTGAAATTCGAGGCAAAGGAAAGGACAAGGAGAAAGGGCTCTAAAATTTTATTCCATCCATGTAGGTAGCCTAGATGACAACATCCGTGATGCCAGGTCGTGGCAACAGACAAGTCTTGGGTTTGAGATGTAGCAGAGGTAGGTAACAATTTTGTGCTTGATGTTTTGAGTTCTACATCGGTATTAGAAGACAAAAATGAGTGCATGCTCTTTGGGTCTATGTGGATGTCTAGCCTCCATGGTGTTTTCCCTTGTGCTAGGGCATGGAGGCTAGCAAGGCCGCAGGTTCGAGCAGCAACAACAACACTTAAGAGCAGAGTAAATTTTTAATAAAAGGTATGCAAAGTTGTGCTTTGTTAAGGAGTTATAAGGGTTAATATTTTTTATCATTGTGGTATGGTTTGGTTAAGGAGTTATAAGGGTTAATATTTTTTTATGATTGTGTTATGGTATGGTTAGGGAGTTATAAGTTTAGTAAAGTGATTTGATTTTTATTTTGGAAAGGAATGAAAGGTAAAATTTCAGATTATTAATGCTTGATTGAAGCATGAGATAAAGTGAAAATTTCTTTGATCTTATTGAAATTTGAAGTGCATTATTTTTGGTTTTAGAAGGAGGTGTAATTTGTATAAGTTAAATTTATGTGTGAATTTTATAGTTGATTTTGTTGAGCATTATTTTGCATTAAATTCTAGGAGAAATAAGGTGTAAAAGTGATTTGATATTTTATTGTAATTTCTATATGGTGAAATATGTTTTGAGAAGAAAATTCATATGGATGTATTGAGACAGTATTTTGATAACTAGCTCTTGAAGTGGCACTAGAAAGATCAATTGTGCATGAGACAGATTTTTGAAGATATATCTCCAAAAGAGCAATTAAGAGGTATGGGCACATCATCCTTTATTTAAAGTGGTTGTTGGAAAGAATGTTTTGGAATATAAGGTGGAGAGAAAATGATTATTTGATAAAAAATGTTGGAAATATCTGAGTTAGGTTTTGAGATCTACATTGTGCATCTATGTTGAAAGAAAGTGGAAACACATGTCTTAGGGTTTGTGTGCAAATTGTGCTTCAAATCTTTTGGGAATTGGTTCTGAGTGATATGGAAAATGAATGTGCAAACATTAGAAATCAGATTTGTGAAATCAAGTGTGTGAATCAGAAATATAGATGTCATGTGCTAGACTAGATCTATCTTTGAAAGAGCAATAAACATGAGACATGTGAAAGTGATAGACTTAATTACTGATTAGAATATATTGAGATATTTGCAAGTGAATATCATTCTCTATATGTTCCAGAGGTTAAATGAATTCTAAGTAGAATATATCTATTTGAAGAAATTATTTTTGATAAACATATAATCTTTGTTTGTGTGCAAGGTTTGGAAATATTTAGTATAGTTTTATGAGCAAATATTTGAGAAGACTTGAAGGCAGATTTGAGCAAGTCTTTGAGAAGACTTGAAGGAAGATTTGAGCAAGACTTTTGAGAAGACTTGAAGGCATATTTGAGCTCAAGTATTTGATAAGACTTGAATGTAAATTTTAACAAGTATTTGAGAAGACTTGAAGGTAAATTTTTGAGCAGGTTTGACTTATGATTTGTTTAAGCTTTGTATTAAGGCTTGGGGCTTATTTGAGATAGAATTAAGAGTAAATTTGTGAGTAGTTTTAGAGCTAATTTATGCTAGACTTGGGATAGAGTTTAGTGTAGATTTATGAGTAGAGGTAGAGCATATTTGTGCTAGACTTGGGATAGATTTTGGTGTAAATTTGAGATAGATTTGAGAGCAAGATTTGGAGGTAATGGAGCAAAGAGGATAGTAGTCTCCAGTATATAGAAATCCATAAGCCAGTGTAGTGGGGATAGAGGTATCCTATGGAGAGAGATCCACAAGCTATAGTAGTGGGGATAGAAGTCTTCTAGAAGATCATCAGCCAGATAAAAGGAGATAGAGTTCTCCTATAGAATGAGATCCATGAACTAGCTAGGAAGATATAGTTCTTCTATAGAGAGAGATCCATGAAACAGTTGAGAAGATAGAGTTCTCCGAGATCAAGATCCATGAACTAGAGCAAGGGGATAGAGTTCTCCTAATGAGAGAGATTCATGAATCAAAGCAATGGGAAAGAGTTCTCTTGTGGATATATATCCACAAATTAGAGCATAGGGGATTGGTGTCTCCTTTGGACAGAGGTCCATAAAAATTATAATAGGGAATTTATTTCCAAGAGATATGTTCAGAAAATTTAGTAGAAATATTTTCTCCATGGAGTAGCCCACCTTGGGTGAACAATGTTAAATTTGTGTCTCTTTTGTGTTTGATGATTTGTGCATTGCTTTGATTATTTCCATTGATATTGTCATTTATAATATTTGATAGTATTTTTTGGGAAATAAAAGTAAAATTTTGTCTTATACTATTCACCCTCCTCGTAGTATAAGCCTATGTTCTTCAATTTACATAATTTTTGTATGCAACTAAAAAAAATCCTGTAAAAAAAAAAAAAAACTATATGTTTAAGTTGAGGTTTATCAAAATTTCTTATGCAACAAAAACATTAAGTGTTCATGCATGGTAGGTATTATAGAGGTTTCTTATACAACAAAAATATATTAAGTGTAATTCCAATTTAAGGTTTATAGAGGTTTTTTATGCAATAGAAAAGTTATGTGTGCATGCAAGTTAGGGTTTAAATAGATTTCTTATGAAAAAAAGGTTAGGTGAATGGCCAAATTAGGGTGTATAGAATTTTTATATGCAACAAAAATAATTCTATACAACAAAAGAAAAAAATTTAAAGTATGTGTCTAAGGTTTATAGGCTTTTGAAACAAAATTTAAATGTGGGTGCAAGCTATGATCTATAGAGATTCCTTTTAATTATATATATATAAACTGTATAATATGGATTAAACTTTTTCTATCAATTTTAGCATAGTATACAAGAACATATAATATGTTGGAATGACTTGTAAAAATGATCTATTCAGTTACTTTTTTCATGCTAATGATAACCATCTACCTTTCTATGTTGGTATTTTATTCTAAACTTTACTTATAACTTGATTTTATAATTCTATCCTCATTCTCCTCTCAAATACGAGCATCACTAGATAAGTTATCACAAATTTTCTCTCTTTACTTGAAGTAACCTAGATATCCTTGCACCAAATTTACATCTTATTACCATAGAATGTTTTATTAATTTTTATAATTTGCTATAGTATCTGTGGGTAAATAATACAAAATTAACCATAGTAAATATTTTTACAAAATTAAGTGGCAATAACAATATTCTTTTGTAATATAGAAATATGCATTTTGGTGGTGAAAGACACCTTCAATTTTTTTAATCTATTTGCTTCAATATTTTTATATAATTTGTAAACACATGCTTAGGCATACTCATGTGTTAAATTTTAATTACACCTATGTCTTGTGTTTATAGGTAAAGCTATTGCATTAATCTATAGTGTCTATAGCCTAAAAAAACTATCATAATGATGTCTAGGCATTAACCCTCTAAATATGTTTATTTGTGTTAATTCTAAATATATTCTACCATTATTTTAACCATTTTTTAATTCTTCCATTCATCACCATGAATTTACAAAATATATTAATAATCCATTTCCATAGTATGTAAACTATTGAGAAATATCTCAAGATATGGTCTATGGTTTCCTTATTTTTATATAGAATACATTGTAAGGGGCTTTGAAAACTCCTTTTCATAAGGTTATCCTAGGATAAAATTCTTCTATGCTCTACTAACCAAGAAAATATTTTAACTTTAGGATGTTTAGGATATCCAAAATATCTCTCCATATTCATGTAGTAATCATATTTTATTGGTGCTTTACATTATATCTTTTTCTTCTTGTGTATTCTCCTAATTTATTCAACTCCTAAATTAACTCATCCTTGGCACTCCTTGAAATGGTTGTTATTGTTATATTTTTGAACAACTGCCTCCTAGCATCAATGTCTTGTATACTTGTAAAAAATATTCTTTCCTTTTGTATCTTCCATCCTGATCATTTTACATAATATTTTAACCCTATCACCATATTTATCTTGAAGTAATCTCATTCATGGTTTCAAAATCAGATCTAGATTGAGTGGTTTTATTATCACACCAAGCATCCATACAAATACAAAACTTTCTTCAGTTATCACCACCCATATTATACTTTTAATCACTAGATGAATTGATTTTTTAATCATTTCATAGTGTATAACCATCTGGTATTGTGAATATAGTAAATTTTAAGCTTGGGTCTTTTGGCTCAAGGTACTAACAAGAATTATTTATCGTTTTCTTTGACTCTCTTTATACAATATATAAATTAATTTACCCAAAGACCTAATTTTACATCTATAATAACTCTTACACTAAGACCTCCCCTAGTTTTATCATCAAACACCTCGATCCATTTCACCAAATAAAATTTCTTGACCTCAAAAATAACTCTATAATATAGATTAAACTTTTTCTATTGATTTTGCAATAGTATACAAGAACATATAATATGTTGGAATGACTTGTAATAATGATCTAATTAGCTACTTTTTTCATGCTAATAATAACCATCTACCTTTCTATGTTGGTATTTTATTCTAAAATTTACTTATAACTTGTTCCACAATTCTATCCTCATTATCCTCTCAAATACGAGCATCACTAGATAAGTTATCACAAATTTTCTCTTTATTTGAAGTAACCTATATATCCTTGTACCAAATTTACATATTAGTACCTTAGAATATTTTATTAATTTTAATAATTTGCTATAGTATTTGTGGGTAAATAATAAAAAATTAACTATAGTAAATACTTTTACAAAATTAAGTGGCAGTAAACGTATTCTTTTGTAATATAAAAAGATGCATTTTGGTGGTGAAAGACACCTTCAATTTTTTTAAGATATTTGTTTCAATATTTTTATATAATTTGTAAACACATGCTTAGGCACACTCGTTTGTTTAATTTTAATTACACCTATGGCTTGTGTTTATAGGTAAAGCTATTGCATTAAGCTATAGTACCTATAGCCTAATAAATCTATAATAATTATTTCTAGGCATTAACCCTCTAAATCATTGAGATATAGGGATATTATTTTTTATGATTTTTAACTCCATTTTTTATCCTTTTTATCACTATCGTTTGAAATTAATCTTAAAATTGAGAAATTTTAAGTGTATAAGGAAGTTATACCTACATACAAGAATTTCTCTTTAATCAGGTCTCATTGATATGGTGAATCTCATTCCATATTTCCTTGATACCTCATATCATTCTCTTCAATATACCTTCAGTAATTTCTCATGTATGACTATGTATATCGAGAGCACTTGCTTATTTAATATATCGACAAGTATATAGGAAGGATAGGTATATATAAAGTCTTGGTATATGATAATGTTGGCATATTGAAAGGGTCAACATTTGATAGTCATAAGGAACCTTCACCATGGCAACATCAACTTTTTTCTAATAGAATCATAGAATCATAGCTACTCAAATATTCAAAATTTGTACTATGGAAGACTAATATGAGGACCATCCTGGTGGTTGAGAAACTCTAAAGTATTATCACCAAATAAATTGGTCATCCTTACGAAGATGAAGAGGATTAACTATAATTTGATGATGTAGATACCAAAAAACTTATGATTATCTCCCTTTCCACAATATATGTCATTCAATCATATATTTTTGAAGCATATAATGAGACATGATTTCTACCATCTATAAAGGAAATAATGAATAAAAAATATTCACCTTCAGTTTCAACTCCATACATTGAAAGTTCAAGATGGAGAAAACGTTAAATAATTTCTTCATAAAATTATAGAATCGAAAGCAATATTGAATTCCATGGGAGAAATAGTTGAAGATAGGCTCTTCATATCCATCATATTTAGATCCCTACTAGATTCTATTTTAGTCTTTATTACTTATTTGTAAGTATCAAATATGAAGGTTTATTTTGATGAATTGGTGAACATGCTTCAATAAGAGGAAGCAATGTATTACATGAGGGATCAATTGATGAATAATGTGCTTATTTATACACATAATCCATATAAGGGTCCATCATAATAATATAAGTAACCTCAAAAATAAAGGATGCATTATTATAACTATGAAATATAAGAATATGATACAAAGGATTGTTGATATAACTCTTTGACTTAGAAAAGATAGTCCAAACCACGCCCCAAGAAAATACAACAATAAGGGCATGTTGCACATGAAGAATTAAATTCCGACTTCAAATGGGACTTTGAATTGACATGTAAGGTATTAATATCCAAGGCAATGAAAAATGGAAGGATGATATTTAGTACAATGATTCAGGTGCTAGTAAGCACATGACTTGGAACAAACTATGGTTTGACTTCTTATTATCCAAAGATGAGAAACTAGTCACCCTTATTGATGATAAGACATATCCTATTAAAGGAATGGTAAATGTTCCTCTTAATATTACTAATGGAAAATGCATGATTAAAAATATACTATATGTACCAAGATTAGAAAACAACTGGCTACCTATTCACAAATTCTAGATCAAGATATGGCAATTGAATTCTAGGTTGTTGATGGAAAAAAAGGTGTTTTATAAAAAAATATGGTAAGTTTGTATCAACTAGTTCTTATAATAATGGCTTGTTTGCACTCGATGTCATATCATATTCTAATGTTTAACTATTTGCAACCACAACAAATGCTACCTCCCTTTGGATTTTAAGATATTGTAACAACCCCTCTTGGCAGAACTACCCTCGTGTAATTCATGCATAGATGTGGTGATATGAAATACATGATCCTATAGAAATGAATTATACTTTATGCTTTATAATAATCTAGAGTGTATTATCTTTAAAATATGGTATTGCTGATGAATTTTGTGGTTGTAGGACTAGGTACTCTCATGGATGGATTGGCAAAAGATAACCCACAAAAATTAAGGGTAAATGGAAATGATGGATGAAAACCTCATCGATATATTAAGGGCAAAAAGAAACTCTTCATACATATGCATTGCATATGTGTATGTTTAAGATGTATTTCATGTATTTGTGTGTTATTAAAAATACACCATCAAGTAAGGAGGTTTCTATAAAGTAAAATATCCATCCTTCGTAGGTAGGTGATAACATTGCAGTTATTGTAAGACCTCTTGCATAAGGAAAATATTGATGGTGCATATTATTATTGATTTGCATTTAAGTTTTGAGAAGAATAGAAGCCCTTCATATTATTTGTTGAATTAATTATTAATATAAACATTAGATGTAATTAAACAAATTCAATAAATAATATTAAAATAATAATAAAATAATAAATAATATAAAAAATTATCATAATTTAATTATTATCATTAGAAAATGAAAATGAGCATGATAAATAGAAGAGAATTTTCATATGTTGGTAATCTTACACATATCCCCAAGCTTCCTGAGGACAACTAGATAGGTGTAAAAGTGCATTAAGGACCACTTGCTTTCCCTTCCTTACCTTCGATATTTATTTAATATCTTTGGATACCAAACCTTAGGGGATGATAAAGGACAGAGGAGCTAGAGAAAATATTAGGAGGAAGAAGGCAGGATTAAATAAAAATGAAAAGAGAAAGGAATCATTTTGATTTTTATTATAAGAGGTAACTCTCTAGATAAATATTGATATGCTAGAGTTTAGTAGTATATATTTTATGCTTAAGCCATTGTTGCTTTATGTTGAATGTTCCAAAAGTTTAGGTGTATTGTTTTTTGGAGACAACAAATATTTGGTTTATTTGATGCCAGTTTCTTAAAATCTAAAGAAATGTTACTTTGATCTTTTACTATGAATTATTGTCTAATTCTGCAATCCTAGTATTCTTAATAAGCTAGTTATCATGTTAGATGTAGTTGGTGTTTTTTTAACTCCGTACTCAACCATACATAGAGAACTATTTTAACCATTCACAACAACCATGTCTAATGTATCTCCTTGAAAATTCTTTAGAAAATACACTACAATCCTTGTATTTATTTTAAAAATATTAATTTAGATTCCAAATAATATATAAAAATATAATATTAGTTTAATATAATCTTGCATTCATCGGAGTGAGTAATTATTAAATTTAAGCCTTATACATGCTCTTTTTTGGAAGGATATAATTGTGTTTGTTATTGAAATCCAAGCCTCCTAAAAAACTTTGTATTCCTTCAAATATATATATATACTAAAAATGGTAACCGTTAGCTAACATGTCTCTTTAATTTTAGAAAAAAAAATTTGTAAATCCAAGCCTTTCTTGGCCTATTGAATTTAAAAATATAGATGACAATTTACCTTTGGAAAAGAATAATTAATTTATAATACTCTCTTTGTTATTTTATTTCATAAAATAAGGAGCTCCAAAAATATGTTTATTTGTGTTAATTCCAAAATGTCACTAGTTCCGTCTATATTACTCAAATTCAATACTCATACTATTGATTACATGTTTGGTTAATCCACTCTTACCTGAAGAATGGCATAGAACCTTTGTTATTAAAATAAAATGTGCCTATGATTGGCATAGATTTAAAAAATGATTTATGTTCATTGCTACACATTAATGAAAAGAGCGAGAGCACAAATTATAAGTAGATAGATCTTATATGTGGTGATTTATTAGTCTATGTCATTAGTGTTGAATAGCTTTGTATTGTCATTCTTAAATTTAAAGGTAGAAGAGTTCTTTTATAATTTTAAGATAAGACTTGGGAATGAATTAGTCATTAATTAATCTACTATTTCATGTAATAGAAGATTATTTATTCGCTTATTATAATATATGTAATTTTATTTACATTACTAAAATCACTAAACACAATATAGAATGAAATATTTTTTGACAAAAATAAAGGGGGGAAGGCAGTTACCTAATAAATAATATAGGTTTTCTTAAAATATTACCTAAGCTTTGAATTTCAATTAGAAAGCAAGTTACAAATGGATGAGGCTTGAAAGCCAAGGAATTAATAAGCTGAAAAAAAAGACAGGAAGTATGCAGTGCTCTCAAACTATAAATGTATTGTATGGCATTTATTCTACATAAGCATGTTCTTGCATAATTATCTATACATGGGCATACTAAGTTGCATATTATATTTTTGCATTCAAAGGTATTCAAAGGTTGTCATGATCCCTCCCATATTACTCTCAACAATGTGTAACTTCATTTGATAAGAATAAGATATGAAGACTTAGATGTTATTAATGGCCATATTTATCTGAAATATATTGTAATTATAAGGTATATTCAAGATACTTTTTGTGTCACTCATTAAAAGAAATAGTTTCTTACATAACTTGATTATATTCTCCTTAGTTAAATTCTTACTCTCAAAAAATAGGTTCTATAAACCATGTAGACATACTTTATATAATTGATATTGGAATAATAGGTTATTTGCGCTTCCCATGTTAACGTTTATGGAATTAAATAAAAAATTATAAGTGAAGCATGTTAACTAAGTATTGTAAAAGTGTTAAATAAGGGAATCTAATTAAGATAATATTTCTTTAAATACTTTTTTGTTTGCATTTAAATAATTGCCTTACTTAAAGTTGTTATATTGTTGTGTTAGCTAGGGTTATGCATAAGGGGTTGGACCCAGAACGTACTTGAAACAAATGACAAATCCATTTTGAAACCCTGGTGAATACTAGCCTCCTTCATGTAGGAGGACATGGTGAATTACCTTATTTTTTTATCAAAATTTATAAACATTGGCAAATTTGATAGTTTTGATCAAACTATGTGCAAAACAAGGCCTGATCATAAAGTGATTGAAAAAACTGGTCCAGATGTGGGATGGCTGTAAAAATTATTTTGGATGCAGACTGGGTCAAAATTTTGGTCCAGGGGAAGAAATTGGTTCAAGCAAGATGAGAAAATGAAGTAGGGAGAAAATGGGATTTCAAGGCTTATGAGGTAAGCAACAAAAAATAACTTTCTTTTAGACCTCCTCACAAGCACAACCAAAAATTCAAAAAACCAAGTGTTTTTCAACCCATCAAAAACTCCATAATTAAGCATGCTCAACTAGAGTAGTACTCGGATGGGTGACCTCCTGGAAGTCCTAGTTTTGCACCCTCTAAAATAAAAAAATTCTTAGGTTATAACCCAATTTCATTCGGACCCTATTTTGCACCTGATCCCTATTCGGGATCCTTTTTGCACCTGGTTTACAATTGGGCACTATCTTGTACCCAGTTTTATCGAAACTATTAAATTCACCAATATTTTATAATTTTTGGTGAAAAATAAGGTATTTGCCATGTCCTCCTACACAAAGTTGGGTAGAATTTGCCATGGTTTCGAAACAGATTCACCATTTTTTAAAAAGTACATTTTGGGTCTAACCCTTTATGCATAACCTTAGCCAGCACAATAATATAGCAGGTTTAACTAAGGTGATTTTTTAAAAACAAAAAAAAAAGTATTTAAAAAAAATTTATTCTCTTAATTGGATTCCTTCATTTAAAGCTTTTACAATGCTTGAATAACATGCAACACTTATAAATTTTTTTTAAATTCCATAAACCTTAACATGGGAAGCACAAGTAACCTATTATTGCAATCTCCAATTATATAAAGTATGTCTACATGGTTTTATAAAACCTTCTTTGAGAGTAAGACTTTAACTAAAAGGAATATAATCAGGTTATGTAAGAAACTATTTCTTCTAATGAATGTCGCTCAAGGTATCTTCAATATACCTCATAGTTACAGTATATTTCAGATAAATATGGCCATTAATGACATTTGTATTTATATCTTCTTCTTGTAGAATGATGTTTCACATTTTTTAGAGTAATATAGGAGGGATCAAGACAACCTTTGAATGCATTTGAATGCACAAATATAATATGCAACTTAACATGCCCACATACAAATAATTATTCAAGAACATGCTTATGTAGGATAAATGCCATACAATACATTTATAGTTTGAGAGTTTGTGAGTTCTCTAAAACTATAAATGTATTTTATGGCATTTATTCTACATAAGCATGTTCTTGCATAATTATGTATATGTGGGCATGTTAAGTTGCATATTAGATCTATGCATTCAGAGGTATTCAAAGGTTGTCTTGATCCCTCCCATATTACTCTCAATAATATAGAATATCATTCAACAAGAAGAAGATGTGAAGATTTAGATATCATTAATAGCCATTTTTATCTTAAATATATTGTACTTATGAGGTATAATGAATACACCTTGAGCGAAATTCATTAGAAGAAATAGTTTCTTAGATAACTTGATTATATTCTCATTAGTTAAAGTATTAGTCTCAAAAAGAGGGTTTTATAAAACCATGTATACATACCTTATATAGTTGATATTGCAATAATAGGTTATTTCTACTTCACATGTTAAGGTTTTTGGAATTTAATAAAATATTATAAGTGAAGCATGTATCCAAGTATTGTAAAAACTTTAATTGATGGAATCCAATTAAGAGAATATTTCTTTAAATACTTATTTGTTTGTGTTTAAATAATTGCCTTAGTTAAATCTACTATATTATTGTGTTAGCCAGGGTTATTCATTAAGGGCCAGACCCAAAATATACTTATTAAAAAATGGAAAATCTATTTTGAAACCCTGGCAAATCCTAGCCAACTTCATATAGGAGGACGTGGTTAATTACCTTATTTTTCACCAAAAATTATAAAACATTGGAGAATTTGATAGTTTTGACCAATCTGGGTGTAAAATAGGGCTCGATCATAAACCAAGTGCAAAAAAAATCCTGGATGCAGATTGGATGCAAAATAGGATCTAGATGTGGTATGGGTACAAAAATTAGTCCGAATGCAAGACGGGTGTAAAAATTGGTTTGAGTGAATAAATTTGTCTATACAAGGGGAACAAATGAAGTAGGGATTTTAGATACTAAAATCATATCAATAATATTAGACTCCAATGATGCACTCTTATCAACACCATATGGCCCCATTGGCCAACCCTTAGGGGTTAATTAGGGATCCTAACCACTTGTGGGAAGGTTTACCCCACTTTTGGGATGTTTTTTGCCATGTAGCCATGGTCATCCCACCCCAAGATGACCACAGTTCATGGGCATCCCACCTAGGGATGACCACAAGCAACCATCCTTGGATGGGATGGCCATGGCCTAGACTCCTCATAAAGTCAAGGGTGGTACAAATGGAAATCAAATTCTACCATTTATCCCACCCAATGACTTATGATTTATTGAGAGCCTATCTAAGCCATCACAACCTACAAATTGGAGGCCTAAATTGAAGGCCTCTTCCACCCAATGCATGGAAAATATTTTTATAAGTGGCAGAACCTACCTTGCATGCACCAAATTGCCCCTTTGATCTTGTGGCCCTCTTGGGCTATAAATTGGAGTGATTCTACTCAATTTCAAAGAGAGTTCTTTGCAAGAATTCACCACAAAGTGCATTCGATATTCACAATCGATGGAGTTTCTAAGAAATCATTGAATACACACATCCATTCCAAAACCCACCCATTTCTTTGATTTGAGTTACCAAATTTGACGACAACACCCTTAGAATTATTCTAGACCAGATCCCAGAGGAATTGATGGTAAAAACCATCCTATTTGGTGGTTGTCCCCACCTAGTATGGTTAATAGTCCCAATTGGCACACCTAGTTATGGCCATGAATTTGCATACAATTTTGAATCAATTTTAGTGTAGATATTTTTAGGGTAGTTTATATGCATCATACTTAAATTTGGTAAAGTTTAGAGCATTTTTGGACCACCAATTAGGGTTTTTGTGATGACAGTCCTAATTGAAACACCTAGGAATGGCCATATATTCTGCTCATAATTTCATTTCAATTTATGCATAGATCATTCCTAAAGTATATAATATACATTATGTTAATTTTTGGTATCATTTAGAGTAGTTTTACATTCTCTATTGCACTCTTCGTATCATATGTTGCATGCATTTCATTTATTCTATCTTAATCCACATATGGTATTAACCAATTTTAATTTCTTGTGTAGGTATAGGTATTCCAACACATGAGAAAGGATCTAAAGAGTCAAATATGGATAGCTCATTTTAGTAGTAGAAAAATCCCACTATTCAATCGTGATTGTGAGGAAGACACTAAAAGCACACCTTAAGTTTATGAAAGGATTAGATCCTTCAACATTGTAATAATTTGTATCAATTGAGAGCCCTCAAGGGGAGGTTTTGTAACCACCTATTTGACAAATTAATCAATATAAAAAGAACCCCCCATTTCTTTCACATATTTATTACTTATTGCTTACTTTAATGTCGTTTTTGAATGCTTGAATAAAACAATAGATGCAGTTCATTTCCATTTACTATGTTCATCATTTCTTCTACTATATAGTGGTAATCATGGTGGGATCCTTATCCCATTTAATTTTTGCAACATTTGACCTTGTTTTTGTCTTTTGAGTATTGTAGGTTTTTGTCGTTATGGAATGAAACGACCCTAAATTCCTAATTGGAAAACCAGGGATGACCACATCATCCATCCCACCTAGGGACAACCCCCAAATTTGCAATCATCCTACTCTAGTATGGCCACAAAATAGTGGGTTTACAACTCAAATTTCCAAAAATAGCAGCATTCTAGGATTTCAAGGTATGCATCCAAACCCTCACATTTCATCAATACTATTCAAAAAATATTAAATTCAACTTTTCATGTCTTTTCCTTGTTGATTGAAAGGCAAATTTTGCTTTTTCTAAATTTTAAAATAACAAACAAAAGAAATATAGGGAAAATAACAGTTTAAGTATGCATTTGAATGGTTTGATTTCTTGTGATCTACCTAAGGGTTAGGTTGTCATATAGGATAAGTACTTTGTAGGTTCCTTATTCATGCAAATATTTCTAAAAGTGAAATTTTTCTTATGCATTTAGTGAAGGTTCATTGAATGCTACTTTGTTTTACTTTCTTTAATTATAAAAGGAACCACACACGCCATGCCAAATTTGAAAATTAGTTAACTAGAATTTCATCCTCAACAACTAATAGAGACTAAAAATGGTGGGTTTCATCTCCACCCATTGGATTATATCCTATGAACCCTATTTTTTGCCAAGGATGGCTCCAAGAACCATCTTATCCATGGAAAATAGCACGCACTCCTCTTCGAACGGTGTATCACTGCCCATGGTCAATATGGGTGAGTATTGGTAGAACCTATACTCCCCGATTGAGTATGGGCTTCATATCCATAATTTAGTTGGTTTACATTATCAAAATTTCATTATCAATTTTTGATCTACGAGTATACAGGTGAAATCCCTTAAACAAATTGAGAATTACATTAGCAATATTAAAATGCATGAAAAGAGATCTCTTTGTGAAAAACAAATAAAAAATGCACCAAATAGTTTTAGGAACACATATAAATCCTTAAAAAATATAAACACTTGTATTCTTTGTGTTTCTATTTTTATGTGTTGAAACATTAAAATTTATAAAGGAGATAATCATGTAGGGTTTGGAACAAAGTAGTTATGGTGTGCACCTATAGTCAAGCCCATTCAAGAGTTGATGTTGTGGAGAGTAGGCAAGGATATGTATATCATCTTTGATTTGACCCTAAGGAATTTATTATACCTCCTTGACGACCTCCTACTCGCCCAAGTCCTATAATGTCAAATAAGGAACCTAGCCTCCAAGGGACCCCTATGTAGGACACCCCTACAGGTTGTGGTCCTAATCAATAAAATTAATTTCCAAATATAGACACTTCACAAGCCTTCTTTTAGGAATGGTAACCACACATTGAGGCACCAACACAGAGCAATACCATGTATTTATATGCCTTATCGATCCACCTTGCACACTTACATGCAGGATCAAGACTATTCACCATGGGTAGGACCAAATGATCATAATATGCCCTCAAATCACCTTGATAGGTCTCAAAAGTACAAGTACCAAGATGAGTATGATACTCATCACATTGGGTGAGCCAATTTTACCCTTCCCTTCCTCATTGATGAAGGAATACACAAGGAAAGTATTAACTATCCTTAGTTTAATTACTCCATGTAAGCACGATGCGCTTCTGTGCTAGTGGAGTATAAATAATATTTTTTTATAAGTGATCCTTAAGTGAATGCAACCTCTCTCAATCAATGGAATATCATAGTCAACCTTTCATATCCTCTTAAATAGGATAGGTATCAGGGTAATAGTTCTAGGGCTTATACGTCCTACACAAATGAGCAGATAAACCAAATTGTCAAAAGGTATGTTTATTTCTAAACTCAATTTAATCAGGTTCAGCTAGATAAACAATGCTTGGATATCTTATATCACCAACATTTGTTAGAAAAAAAAAATATTGAACAATAGATTCAAGAGACCTTGCACAATAGGGTTCTGACCCCAAGTAAGCATAGACAAGGGATTCATCAGAGGCAACCCACTTTTAACCAAAATAGGCTTCCTAGGCCTAATAAAATGGTGCCTCATCTACCTCCTAGGCCAAATAGAGACTTACCTCCTAGGCCAAACATAGATCGCCTTGAACATCCATTTGCTCCTCCTTGTAGGCCCATTCAGAAAACACCTTACGAGGCCTATGATGATTTAGAAATAGAAGAGGAATATCTAGAAGCGCCTTATGGAGGTATGGTTGATAAAAATCAAAATCCACATCATATTCTTGTTATTCCTCACCCTCCCCCATGGGTTCAAATTAAATAATAAGATATTAAATACTTTGATGTATATAAAGTATTGCTTGAGCGCATGGAAACCATAGAGAGCAAGACAATTGAATTTGGGCTTCAAAATTCCACTTTTCACCAACTATGCAATCAACTGCTTCACCCATGTATACCTTCCCCTCCATATTTGAAGTATTTCAAAATTCCCAAGTTGGACATATTTAAAGGAGATGAAGATGCACAAGAGCACATCACTAGGTTGATGAACTAGTGCTTCAGTATCCAGGAAAATGATGCCTTAATTTTGAGAATATTTTTGACTACCCTATCTAGCCTAGTCATAGAGTGGTACAATAAACTTCCAAGGCACAACACCCATACCTTTGAACAATTTTTAGATGCATTCCTAGAATGTTTCACCTTCAATATTACATAAAATATGACTTTAATAGACCTCACGATATTGAAGCAATATGAAGATGAGTCACTCATAGACTATGGTAATAGGTGGTGAATGCTACTTGCTAAGCTACCATACCTTCTACCAGTATCTAAGTTGACTCGAATATTTTTGAATAGTTATTTAAAGCTAATTTCCTTATTTCTACAAATCCAATAGTATCTAACTCTTGAAGATTCTCTAGCACAAGATAGAACAATAGAAGAAATTAAAATTCAAGAGGTAAAAATCGTAAAACATCACAAAAAGGAGTGGACTAAGAACCCAAAGGGAAATCTATCACAATCAAAGTTGGTAGAAGTCAACCAAGTTGCCATAAATGTCCCAGGGCTTATGCAACCAACTCCACCTCATAAGGAAATTTATGAGGCCTAACCTCCTACAAGTTACAACAACAACACTCAAGTGAATCAAGGGCAAAATAAACGTCGCCCTAGGCAACAATTTGCACCCTTTTTTGAGTCGATGGACTTCCTATTTGATAATATATGCATGGAAAAATTTATTACTTTATCTGAGATCCAACCTATAGATCCAAATATGGGTAAAACAAAGCCTATGGAACATCACAAAGACCTATGTTGTAGGTACCATAGGTAGATTGTACATGACTTGCCATTGTGTTACAGTTTCAAAAACCTAGTACAAGATATGATCGAGAGGAATGAACTTCAAGTGAATAACCCTCTCACAATAAATAATCAATAAATAAGTTTTTTTAAATATCCATTGCCCACTCATAAGATGCATGTAAATCTTACCAAACAAGTAAATGAGGTCCATGTGATACCCTGTCAATAAGGATTCATCAGGATGGTTAGCATTATGATAAGTAATCGATGCTATCTAGATCAAGTTGCACCACCTATAGCTTCAAGCGATATTCCCTCAATGTCACAGCTTCCACCACCTCCAATGCAAAGCCTTCTATATCATCTAGTGGTTAAAATAAAAATTAAGCTTTCTTAAAGCTTACGAATAACATCAACTAGACTTTCTATAAATGACCTTATTGAACAATATCCACCTCATTGAGAAGCTCTTATGGAAATTTTTAAGTTGATTGAATTGCAACCCTAGGAATCTAACTCCTTTATCAATTTTTTGTGGAATTTTTAGTATTTTAAAGATCGAGTGATCACGTTTCATGAAAACAAACTCAAATCGATAGCAAGTGATGTTATTGATCCTCCTCTACACATCATTGCATGTGTAAATGGAACTCCCTATAAGAGAGTTGTAATTGACACTAGTTTTTCAAGTAACATCATTACCACCAATTCTCTCAAACATCTAGGACTTCTAGCATCCCATGTTATTGCATCCACCTACACCCTCTAAGTATTTAATGATACAATATTCTCAATATTTGGCACTATAGTCCTACCTATCTAGGTGGGACGCAAAACTATACCAACTTTGTATCACATCTTGGAGGTTGCAACGGCCTACAATATATTGCTGGGTAGACCTTATATTAGGGATATGAAGTGTGTACCCTCCATAGCTCACCAATTTCTAAAGTATACTTATGAAGTACAAGTACATGTTGTCTCTGTAGACCTTGAGCCCTTCAAGTACTACAACTTGGTACAAAAAATCCCTGAGTTGACTTTACCATCGACTCATGTAGACTTCCAACTGAATACATCTATTTGGGATCCAATTTCCTCACCATCACCTTCTATTAAGCCATTACCATATTCTTCCATACCATCAGTATTATTGGTACCTTCAGAAATACCTTCATCATCATCCAATCCTCCATAGAGGAACATGTCAAATAGGCCTATCGATGAGATCCTCCCATCATCTCCATCATTTCCATGAAAGATATTCCTAGTCTAGAAGATGAGGAATCATATCATAATGTAAGAATTGATTCATCTCAAGCCTCACTTATATCTCCTCCATCTTCACCATCCTAGTCCATAGTCCATTTGGCTAATATAGGTTTAGGAGAATACCTAGTGAGGAATATCACAACAATTCCAACCATTGAGATAATACAAAATATGGGATGACCTCATCTTCCCATAGGTACCATTGTACCTCTATGCATACCTTCCAATCAAATAGATTTCATATATGGGGGTATTAAATATGGCATAGAACCATCTCCTCGACAAGAATATGATGAAGAACCTTTATCTAAGGACATAAATTACATGTCAAATCCCAATTATGCCTTATGATATCTCCATCGCTGTCATTGGCATGGCTATGGTTTGGGGTTATACGAACAAGGTACTTGCATTCCTTTTCATTTGCAATATCAAATACCATATGATAAATATTTTTTATGACACAACAAGCCTGTGCCTCTTGATGTCCTTAGAGATATTTTAGAGTGCCTAGGTTTGAACTATAGGGATGAGCTTGCACATGATCCCTATGTTAATCCTAATCATGTCTACTCTTTGGGGGATTATTTTCCCATAAATATGATAGATCAAGGGATATCTCACAATTTCACCCAGTCCTTGAAGAAGGTAAAGTTTCACATATCCTTCCATCTAATAATGAGTACAAGGATTAGGGTCTTCTTGAGTAATGGACAATTTATGATGAATTGGATTATGGTGTAGCACCTATTAACTACCCTAGTTCAAATGAGAAATACGAGTAGGTCATCCTATTGGATGACAAAGAAGAATTATATCTGCTTATTTTCCCATTGCAACATCCCATTTGGTGATAACTTTTTCCACTCAAAGATCAATCTCATCGTCTTCTACATAGATCATCGCTAGTCATTCCACCTCCACCACGACCACCCATGTGAGTCTTGCAACAATATTTTGTCACTAGACCCAATCACCCATCCAATGGAGATGATCCATCTATTAATATGATTTTTATAGATCTTATTGCATAATTGCATGATCCAAATAACCCTTCAAAGCCATTGCACCTCGACCTTCAGGTAATTGAATTTTATTGGGAATATTCTCCCTAATCTCCATCAGAGTATTGGTCTTGCGATGAAATGTTACAACTATTTCATTTTTATCCAATATCTACTCAAAATTTCTTTCACACTGAGGTTGAGCATGAGTTTCTAATTGAGTACATAAACCTAGCTGACGACATTCATTTGATCCCTACTCCACACCAGTTGGAAGAGGGATCTCATATATCAATTGAACCAACAATTGATAGGGATATCTGCACAGATCTTGAGAATCTACAACTCATAAATCTATGGGAAGGCTTATCCCCTACTAAGCATGCTGATTATACAAAAAATTTAAAAGAGAAGAAGAAATTTTTTGTGTGGTATTATAAAGATATGCCAAGACTAGATCCAAATTTAGTCATGCATAATCTTACGATTGATCCAAATTCAAAACCATTCAAGCAAAAGCTATGCAATATGCATCCAATAGTAGCCTTAATGGTGACAGATGAATTATAAAAAATTTTAGATGCCAACTTAATTATATTATTTGATTATCCACCATGGGTTTCCAATATGGTTCCTATCAAGAAACCCGATGGCAAGATTCACATTTGCACCAATTTTTGATAACTAAATAAAGTGAGTCCTAAGGATGAATTCCCTTTTCCAAACATTGATGCACTGGTAGATGCCATATTAGGTCATGAGATGTTATCCCTAATGATGGTTTCTTTGGACATAATAAAATTTACATTAATCCAAAATACCAACTCAAAACAACATTCATAATACCTTAGGGGATATTTTGTTATAAGGTCATGACTTTCAGCCTCAAAAATGTTGGTGCAACCTACCAACGAGCTATGACTTATATCTTCCATGACTAAATGCATAAAATTTTGGAATATTACATAGATTACTTATTGGCTAAGTATTTACTCCACCATGAGCACATTGATGTACTGTGCAAAGTTCTAGATCATCTCATCAAATACAATGTTAGACTAAATTCCAATAATTGTGCCTTCGGTGTCACATCCAAAAAACTCTTTGGATTCATAGTCTCTAAATGAGGCATAGAGGTTGATAAAAATAAAGTTAAGGTAATCCTAGAAATGCCTCCCCCCACGACTATCAAGAAACTATGTATTCTATAAGGAAAGATCCCATCCATCAAGTGCTTCATAGGACAATTATCAGATAAGTATCGACCTATGAACAAATTGTTACACAAGGGGATCATATTTAAGTGGTATGATGAGTGTCAAGATGTCTTTCAAGAGAGTAAAAAATATCTGTCTTTGCCACTAGTATTAACTCCTCCCCAACCAAGAGTATCATTCTATCTATACATCTCAACTATTGAGCTTGTATTGGGTACCATGTTGGCCCAAAGGAATGAATTGCACAAAGAACAAGCTACATATTATATTAGCCACACGTCAGTCAGTTATAAAATAAATTATGCATATGTTGAGAGGCTATGCTTAGCAGTGGTCTTTACCACTAAAAAGTTGTGCTAATATATTCATAATCATACCACATATGTAGTATCCAAAAGGAATCCATTGCGATATATGATGAGTCATACTTACAATAATAGTCACATGACAAAATAGATTATGTTATTCATGGAATTTGACCTTGAATTCATCATACAAAAATAATTAAAGGTTAGGTCATAGTTTATCAACTCACAGAGGCTCCCCTTTAGGATAATGAGCCTCTTAGTGTAGAGCTTCCCGATGATGGAATATTTCAAGTGTCAGAATCACCTGATCTTGAAGAGCCTGAAGCACAGGCTGATATGAATCTATTTTTTGATGGCTCTAAGTGCAAGCAATGGGGTGGTGTCGAAATTATGTTTTTCACACCTAAAGGAGCTCCAATACCCCTATCATTCAAATTTTATTTCCCATGCACCAATAATAATGTTGAGTATGCATGTCTTCTATTAGGTCTTCAAACAATAATCACCATAGAAATCACCAACCTCAACATTTTTTATGATTCCTTGCTCATAGTGAATCAAGTCAAGGGAATATTCCAATGTAGATGCCCAATATTGCAAGCCTACAAAGCCCTTTAGGATATAATTTTGGTAAAATTTGAATGGTATGATATTGAGGCACTCCCTCATTCATCTAACCATTTTGCGAACACAATGGCCTCCTTAGGATATTTAATCTTGTAGAACCCATCTGACGATATCACAACCATTCAAGTCAAAATGGTACCACAATCTGCAACTAAGCATGATGAGCTTCACACCATGCAAAAATTCCACATGATTCAAATTGAACCTTCTCATTAATGATTCTCTCAAATTCACAATTGCTTAAATAATAATGCTTGAGGGAATTTATTCCCTAAAACTCATTTTTATAGAAGCACAACACTATATTTACAATTTATTTCCCAATCAACATTCATGAGAGATGAACTTCAAAAGGATCAGGTAATTCATGCAATTGAGGCTTAATCAAAGAAATATTGGTCCATCCAGCTAAAATATTACCTAAAACTTGGTAGCATCCCTTATGGATTGTTGCATACCGCTAAACACACATTCAAGAAAAAATTGGCTAAATATGTCTTACTTGGAGACATATTGTATCATCGAAGCTACGAGGGTATCCTCCTTCATTTCTTAGAACCTCAAGAATCAGTTTGGGTAATCACCCAAGCACACGATGGTACATGTGGTGGCCATTTTAGTGGCATGGTTATGACAAAGTGTATTCTTTGCATGGGCTATTATTGGTCAACTTTAGAGCAATATTGCCATACTTATGTTAAGAAGTGTGTAAAGTGTCAACACCAAGCTAATTTGACACATGTACCTTCTCAGGCCTTACAATCGATTCAATCAGTTTGGCTATTTTTGCAATGGGGGTTTGATGTAATCAAAAATATCTTACCCTCTTTGTTAGGCCATCATACATTCATCATTACGATCACCAAATATTTCCCAAAATGGGTCGAAGTGATTCCCCTTACCACTACGACTACGCCCTGTATTATGGATTTCATGCTACATAATATCATTTTTCACTTTGGTATCCCATCCAAAATAATTCTAGATAATGGGCTTCCATTTAATAATAAGGATGTGTGTGCTTTAATAGTTAAATATAACATCCAACAAAACTTTTATACACCCTATTATCCACAAGCCAATGGGCAAGCCGAGGCATCAAATAAAATAGTAATTACAATATTACATAAAATTGTTAACGATAATTACAAATATTGGCATAATCAATTTCTTCTTGCCCTTTGGGACTACCACACTAGTATTTAGACACCCACTGGGGCAACTCCATTTTCACTAGTGTATGGTGCTAAGGCCATAATGCATTTAGAGTTGGAAATCCTGTTGCTGTGCATATCCATGTAAGAGTTCATGGATGATGACATCATGTGATAGGCTCATCCTGACCAATTAAATTTACTTTATAAATGATGTTTTAATGCTCTTGAGCACCTACGTGTTTATCAAGACTGGATTAAGAGAGCCTATAACATGAAATTCCATCCTAGATACTTTCAAGTTAGTGATTTTATTTTAAAAGAGAACCAACAAAATTCTAACTTGCTATCCCATATGTGGGATAAATTTATGATAAACTGGTTAGATACATACATTATCGCTAGTCAAATTGGACCTAGAACTTATCTCCTAGCTTCCATTGAAGTATGTGAGGAGCCTTAACCCTTGAATATTCTACACATGTGGCATTTTCAAATTTAAAGAGTCATGGCGTTACCAAAAATCCCAAACAATATCCATAAATCCTTTGGTCACCCTAAATGCCCCAAAGGTATCCATAAATCCTTTGGTCACCCTAAATTCCCCAAAGGTATCTATAAACCCTTTGGTTATCCCAAAATACCCCAAAGGTATCTACAAACCCTTTGGTCACCCAAAAAATCCCCAAAGGTATCCATAAATCCTTTGGCCACCCTAAATGTCCCAAAGGTATCCATAAACCCTTTGGTCACCCCAAAAATCTTGAAAGGCACTTGCAAACCCTTTGGTGACCCCAAAATACCCCAAAGGTATCTATAAATCCTTTGGTCATCTAAAAATCTCCAAAGGCACCTAAAAAATCCTTTGGTCACCCAAAAAGCCCCAAAGGTACCTACAAAATCCTTTGGTCACCCAAAAAGCTCCAAAGGTATCTATAAACCCTTTGGTCACCCAAAAATCTCCAAAGGTGCCTACAAAACCCTTTGGTCACCCAAAAAGCTCCAAAGGTATCTATAAACCCTTTGGTCACCCAAAAATTCCCAAAGGCACCTAAAAAACCTTTTGGTCACCCAAAAAACCCCAAAGTTATATATAAATCCTTTGGTCACCCAAAAAGCTCCAAAGGTATCTCATAAACCCTTTGGTCACCCAAAAAGCCCCAAAGGTACCTATAAAACCTTTGGTCATGTTAGTTTAAAAATAATAGCTTGATAGATAGCAATTTTTTGTAGATAAAGACCAGTATTTTAATTTTTGAGACATGAGATGAATAATTGACTAAGACACAAAGAAGGTCACGATTTCGCGACATGTTAGCTTTTTTTCGATATATAGGTCAGAAAGGCCAGTAAGTAGGAGAACGTTAAGATTTCTTGACATATCAAGTTTTCACCCGTGAAGAAGCGTGAAGATATGTCATGATTTTGTGACATGGCAAGTTTTCGCTAGCATGCTTCTCACCAAAGCTAAAGTACACAAGATGTCACGATTTTGTGACATGTCTTGGGTTTTTGCTAGTGATACAGCCTGAAAGAGCCAGAGGGAAAAAAGTGTCATGATTTCATGACTTGATAAGTTTTTCCGACATAGATATATTTAGTAATGAATAAGATACCTCCAAGAGCCTGTGTCAGTAACTAAAAGTAAATGATAGAAAATATTAATCCCTAGATTCCTGCTATTAGATTTTGTTTGTTAGAAGCCATGCAAAATATATAGAAGCATGATTGTAGTCTGATTTCTTGTAATTGATTATATATCATAATGTAAAAATTTTAAGAAGATATTCACAATAGGGTATATATAAGGGTAAACATACTTGGAAAAGAGGTTGGATCTTGGATGTTTACAATATTGGATGTATGTACTTTGAATACAAGCAATAAAATTATGCTTCTATTAGATTCTGATTCATAGTGTGCAAGTGTATGTATTAACATTTCTCACTTCTATTCACATTATTGAAATATAGATTGCGTTCGTTCTAAGATATGGCTTTATGCAAAACATAAATCATATTGCTGGAGTTGAAATATGATATGTACATGTGTTATATGGAGATATAAATCACATTGAAAAATTCATGATTTCTACATGGACATAATATTAAATGATTTGACAAGTAAATTATATGTGTTCATATTAGTTGTTGTTAAATATGTACCACAATCAAGATCTAGCCTCGGCTATATTTCCCTCTCTTTTAGTAATGCTCTTTTCCATTTTCCCATAAAAACATTAAGTAACTAGCCTCCTCTGGAGATTATATGAAAGATCTTAAATATCATTTTTGTCTATTCAATGTTGAAAAAATCAAAGTACAAATAACAACCATAGGTAGATTTTGTTCCAACAATTTTTGGCATGCCCAATGGGACCCTAAATCCCACAGTATTCTATAAGTTTTGGTGTTTGCCTTTGATCTTTAAAAATCCAAATCAAATCACCTGGTGACTTCGTCCGAAGGTATAGACCCAAGAAATACCTTATCTTTTTATCTAGTTAAAGACTCATGATTATTTACTTATACGATAACCAGATCTAAAGCAACAAAATTGGAATAACCCATCGAGTTCTTTGAGTTACATCTAAGTAGCCTAAAAGTGCATCCAATTTTATCTGTTAGATCAAATCCACCTCCTACCAATAATACCACCTTTGTATCCTTTGTTTTGCCTATTTCTATTATTAATTCCTCTTTAGCGACTACCATTAGTTCTATAGTATAGGCAAGTATAGTTGCTACGATTGCTGCTCCTACACTAGCTTATCTTACATGGAACCACATAGGTCCACTAAACTTGGTGGTCCAAAATCCAATCCCTGCAATAGAATTGAAGGCGTTGCCTTCATATGATGGAATAGGTAAAATGACATATGAACTTTGCTTAGATGTAGCCTTGGCTACGACTTACAATATCACTCAAGAAGATGTGATGATCAGATTGCTAGTTATTTCCTTAAAAGGAAAAATTCTCTATTGGTACAGAGTGCTTCCTCCTCAATCAATCACAACCTAGGTAGAACTCACTGGCAAACTTGTATATGAGTTCAATCAACATGCAGATCCATTCTCCCTACTCAGAAAATTCACTATTAAAAGAAAACATCCTCAAGAGGAAATTTTTGATTTTAATATTCGATTCAGTCGCACCTGGGAAAGAGTACCTACTAGATTAAAATCAACCATGGAGCAAAAATTATATTATTATTTAAGATATTTTGATATAGATATTAGTATTATAATATGAAAATCATGAATATTCACTTTCCCTGCCATTTATCAAGAAGCTTCTATAGTATAAAGATATCTCATTGCCATAGGGAGATATCCGCCTAAAGCAATAATGCCTATTTTTCCTGATATCCCCCAAGCTCCCAATGCTACTTCTTCTAGTGCTTCTCATTTTCCAAATGCATATATACTAAAATTAAATGGGCCACATTCCATTCCTACCATACATATGCCTCAGAACTCTTCGGCATTACCTCTTATTCCTACAATTCACACATTACATATACCACAACCTCAGTCAGTCCCTGATAATCAGCTCACTCTTATATTGGACACAATAAAATATCTAGAAAATGATATGACTTAAATGAAGAAAATAGAAGCTAAGAGAAATTTTCAACCAAGAAGGTTCCCTTAGATAACAAGAGATGTAGTGCATTCAAGTAACATGGGACAAGAATGATCAAATGTCATGTTGAGTGGTATTTTCACCCAATTGTGAAAGTACACTCTCCCTTAGGATTTGGATTCCAAATCCCCTCTTGCAAAGAAGTTAAACAAACAACTTCTCCAAGGTCTCTGTTATATTAGCATTTGCATATGTGCATTAGTAATCATCAAATAAAGATATTCAATTTAAATGCTTGGAACACCTTAGTGATTGCAAGTAACTGTAAACAAGGGGCAATGTTGGTTTATTTTACCATGAAACTTTAGTGATTGTTCATTGAACCAAAATAAATCAAATGTGAGTTGGCCCTCATATGACCACGATGTAGTGCTTTAATTCCTTTTATCTTGATGGTTTTAAAATAGATTTTATCTTGCATTAAATCCTCAATGATGAATAGGGTCTTCAAATGTAGCTTCAAAATGTCACTTTAACTTATCCCTCTTAAATGAAATCAAATTTTCATCAAGATGAACAATTAAGTGCTTTAAGGAAAAGACCTTCAATGTAATACTCAAATTACCCCTCTTTCGTAAAATTAGAATTTTTATGAAGAAAGGGTAATTTTAGGCCCAAAATGGAAATTTGTGAAAATGCCATAAAACATAACTCCTTCAATGAAATTGGAATTTCCATGAAGGGAATGTCATCATAGGCTCATGAGTGCAAAACAAAACTGGAAAAATGAAATTTGACCTTAAAATGGAAATTTTCTATTTTCGGATTTTTAAAATCTGTAACAAAACAGCAACTTCGATGAATTTTTAAAAATACTAAACAACTCCGAAAATGAAATTTCAAAGTGCGTATTGGAAGTCTGAACTATAATCTACGCAATGGTGAAATTATTTTTAGATTTTAAAAATTTTTAAATGTTTATTTTAATGCCTGAAAATAAGAAAAAGTTCTGAAATTAAAATTTTTTGAAAACAGAAAATTAAAAATTTGCATCAAAATAATTGCTGAAAATGCAGCAATGCAAAAGCTCCTTCAGTTTGATAGCACCCCATCCTGCAAAACCGAATACGTGAGAGTTTCGTACATGCAACCTAGCCTATTTGACCTGCAAAACAAACACAATCAAAGTAAACTAGGTGCTGGCTCCTAGGGTTTTAAATAATTTCCAGATTGCAGACATTCACATGAAATGACCCAAAACAATGGCATAAATTTCACATACAAATCTGAAATTTGGAAGGAGAAACATAGAACAATTAAAATGGAGCATGCAGAAAATTTCTCATTCTTTCTTGCTAACAAGGCCTGAAATTTCTGAAGAGAAGCTTTGGCATTCAAATTATATTCCAGGTTTTACATATGCCCCAAAATCCTCTCATTTGGCCATGCCAAAAAGGTTCCGTCCCTCTTTGTCCTCTTTCGATGAATATTTTAAAGGTTTTCAAAACAACTCTTCGTTTCTCTTCGAGTGTTGTCTTTTGGTTTATTTTCTACGCTTCCGTTCTCCTTCCGCTTCCTTCCTCAAAGGTGCTTCGTTCCTCTTTTAATTTGCAACATCTTCTTCAACTTCCACATTTACTCTTTCTCCATTAGTAACCGTCGCTGCTAAATAATTATGACAAGCCCCTTATCCTTGGATTGGAGGAAGCCATCATGACGCCTGCATGTGGTTTCCATCTCTTTCGTCAACATTAATATTTATCAATGTGGCTCCTAAGGTGACTAAAATATTCTTACATGTTTTTGGTAAGATATAATCAAGTCTACAAACCACCCATTTTATTTCTTACCACCAGTAAATGCACATACGTGGCCCTTGGTAAATGGTAGGACTATGTCCATCCCCTTAGCATCTCCGTCCCAACATGGTAATCTTCTACCGCTGCGTTACTTGTGTTCTAATATTTTGTGACGTATGACCTATTTTAACGTCTACTACCTGATCGTAACGCTTACTACACCCACCATGTCTTGACGCCACGCTGTCTTATTACCACGTGTACGTATTCCTTGAAACTGCCTATGTCGCCTATCGTGCTTGCGTGGCTCCCGATGTGCTCGATGTCTATCCACGTCAATTGTTAACTTGGTATTGAATTTTGATATGGCATTGTGTTATCACGTCATCTCTTTTGACATCCCATAGCTCCAAAAATATTACCACGATTGTCCTTCACTACACGGTCACCTATTATTGTCTCCCGATCATCACCAAATTCTAGGCTTCGATTGACACCTCTAATATTTTATGTAGAATCCATGCGGCGACATTCTAGTAATGCCCTTTGAGCTTGATTTTAATATGAGGATTACGACATCATCGTTATATATGGGCCATGGCCATTTCTAAATATTTAAATACTTAATCCCGCACATGTGGCAAAGACCTTATAATAGCCCTCTCAAATGCCTCGTCAAACTTGGTGAATTCATCTGCGAAGGTCCCCGACATGGACTCCAATCACCACATCCTTCTCGGCGTTTCCCTGAAACTCGTCGTCTCGTTCTCTGCCGCTATCCCACTCGAGGTTCGCCAAGCTTATCGTCTGTTGAAATTGTGTAGTGTCTCGAACCCTTTCGTAACCATGTACGGCCGTCGTCATAGCCTGTTGTTATCGTGTAAGCTAATGAGAGTATCCATTGATGAAGACCAATGAAACCTCATCGTGGAGCCGAGAATAGACGCCATTGGTTCATAGTTTCTACACACCAGGTCTCCCATTGTCGTTGTGCATTGATCTGGGTCAATGTGGGCCCCGTCCGTTCATGCCAACGAGGCCTTCTTATCTCATTTGCCCGCGTGGTTCACCCTATAGCCTTTCCTTGTTGGTCGCCACGTATCTTCATGCTGTATGCTCTTTGGTTTAAAGGCCTACATAAAACATAAGGCTAATGAGATGTATATACTTAAATTCATTTGTTATTTTCATCTTCTATTCTTTGACCCAAACAAATGAAATAAAACTTAACAACTGGACATCAAACTCTCAAACGATAACACTGACAAAACAAACTTGTCGACACACAAACTGATGATAAAAAGGAAACGTCGACGAGAAAATGACCACAAAGTCGCTAACAAGAAAATGACGACAAAAGTCATCGACAAGAAAAAGTTGTCGACAAGAAAATATCGTCGACAAGAAAATGTTGACAATAAAATATCGTCGACAAGAAAAAGTTGTCGACAAGAAAATATTGTCGACAAGAAAAAATTGTCGACAATAAAATATCATCGACAAGAAAATATTGCCAACAAGAACCGACAACAATTGCAAAACCTACGACAAAACGAAGGATTAGACACTAAAAATGAAATGCCAACACCCGGATATCAAAACGAAAAGGTGGGTCCCCAATTTTGGGGTGTGTTGTGGATCAACCACAACAAATGGCGACTCTGCTGTCAAATGCTCCTGAGCATTTTGGTGAGAACCCAACCTAAAATATACAAGCTTAGATACAGGCGTTAGCACATAAAGATAAACAAATACCGAAAGATCAGAAATACATGCAACATCAGAATCATAAGTATCAGCTCGGTGTGTGCAATGTGTTTTCATTCCCTACCGTTTGAACTTGATCAACATTCCATTGTCAGTTTTACTTATGATTTGTATGCAAGGCTATGAATGATTGATGCATGATGAAGATGCTAGAGATGTAACAACCTGCTTTATAAATGCTCAAACCTTTTTATATCATGGACAAACATATTAAAGATGTCAAACCCTCTTAGGACCAAATATATGTATACTGAATTAATTTTACTAGATCCCAAAGTTGGTTATGTGTCACTACCATCTTGAACCCATGTGCAAGTGTAAGTGAAATCAGAACTTTGGGGAATAGGATTCCCAACCTAAGCGAGATGGGAATTTAACCCTATCCTTAATTTGGAGTTCATTACCTCATCTTGAACAAAATAATTTAACCTGTTATGGATGAAATGGTCAGGCTAGTCTATCCATATGAGCAATCAGTGGTCTTGCTTTTAGACAAGACATGTTGCCACGCATGAGCATACTTAACCCCATAATCCATGACTTGGCTTCATTCATTCTTTTTCTTTTATTTCTTGGACCTTTGGGATGACTACCCATCCTTGCCAGGGACATGTAGTACGATCCTTCCAATCCAAGATTTATGAAATGGGAAATATTAATTTTTTATTTCTTGGACCTTTGGGATGACTACCCATCCTTTGCAGAGGACATGTAGTACGATCCTTCCAATCCAAGCTTTATGATGAAACGGGGAAAATGGAAGCTTTGGGGAATCGGATTCTCAACCTAAGCGAGATGAGAATTAAGTCCTATCCTTACTACTCCATGTAGGTCAAACCATAGCTTTGGGGAGTTGGATCCTCAACCTAAGTTCGATGAGGATTTAACCCTATCCTTACTACTCTGGTTTTAGGCTTTAAGCTTTTATGGGAGTGGTAAAAACCATTGTTTCAAGGATTATGTTGCATGATAGGACAAACATGAAATATTCTTTTCACCTCACCTTTTCATCCAAGTATGGTTTTGACCATTTTGCTCAAGATTCCTTTTAATGTGCATGGAATGTGCTTGGTTCAAGATAGTTTGGGCAACAGTTCCCAACCTTAGGATCCTTTTAATATATGTTATGTAATAATCCTAAGAGGATTCAACACCTTCTCAATAATTGCCCATGGAATGAAAATGTAACTGAGATGACATGTATATGCAATGTGGAATATGACATGAGATATGAATGCACTGCTTCTTTTGGAATATATCATCTATTTTACCATAATGTGCAAAACTGACAACTTCATGCATCACAAGATTCAAACGATATTATTTAAATGTTTGTGTTACTTGTGGAGCTTTCTACAACACAATTCCAATGTTTCATATTCTCCTGATTTTAGGCATAAGTTGACATCTCAAATTTTCTTCTTTTTTTTTTTTTTATAGACAAACCAACATGTCCAGAGGACTAACACACAAAACTTAAAACCAAACCCAAAAGTAACTTCAAAAATGAACTTGAAAGCACAAACCAAAACCCAAAACCAAAATTTATATACAATATAGTACAAGATGATGCCAAGCTTGGACTATTACTTTCCTGGATCCCAAACATGATTAGAACATTTCAAAAGACATATGTCACAATATACATGCCAAATGTTGTAGGAATCCAACAACAATAAGATCAAACCAAGCAATGCAACAAATTTCAACTTGCCATGCTCACCATACCAATTTGATTTAGTTCTATTAGCAACATCATAGGTGAGATTCAAATCAAATTGATTAGACAATGGTTGGTATTCAATTTTATTTTGTCTATTCTTTAAAGTGCAAGTTTCATCATTCCATTCATGATTTAGAAGTAGGCTTTCCTTTTCAAATGTGAGATATTGCAAACAAGAGCCTATTTCTAAAAGTCTTGAATTCAAATTATTTCTCGAGATTTTGAAGCAATCAAAATCAATCAAAACTTGACAAACATCACCAAGATTTGACATTTCATCATTAATGACATTAGCATCCAAAGGGACATCATGTAATCCATCACTTGAAATTTTTGTAGCTATCACCAAAGGTAAAGATTTCACCTTGTCACCCATACTCAACCCATCATGATTAGAATTTACCACAACTTGATGGGTGTTAGTAGCTTTTTCTTCTTCCTCATTGTCTTCTTCATCATCCAACACCTGTTCAAAAACACCAAAGTTAGGCACCCAATCAAACATGCATCCATTTTTTTCAAAACAAGAGCCTAATTTTTCAAGATATGTGTCACGTGACACCTTTCCATGATCAATGGCTTGAGTTGCCTCAAAATCCATATTTTCATTAGGATCATCAATAGTATCAAACCCACACCACTTAGGCTTTGTAATTTCATCATTTTGAGATGGCATAGACATTGTAGAAACAATAGGTGGATCAAGATTTTCTATTTCTTGCCCCTCAAGGGGAACAAAAACAATTGATTCTCCTTCTTGATCCATGGTAGTAAAATCATTATCCTTCTCCAACCTTTGATGAGATTCCAACCCTTCTTCCAAAACATTCTCAGATTGTACAGGACTTGTAATATCCTCATGTGAAAGGGCAATTGTATTATCCTGCATATCAATAGGCACACAAATTTCATTAGCGGTTTTGGAGTGAGCATACTCTTCCCAAGAATCATAATGATCATCTTTCAAAATCAAATTGTGATGCTCAACTATTTCTTCTTCATCTTTTAATTCATCAACATGTTTCTCATCAAATTTATCTTCACCTTCCTTAGATGGTTCAATTACTTCCAAAATTGGGTTATTGCTTGTATTCAAATTGATAAGGCTATCATAATCCACATGTGTAACCCATGATTCAATTTTATCACAATTTGGAAGGTGTGAATTTTCTTGGCCATCATTTTCAACAATGTCATCCGAAACAGATTCATCCTCATAGAATTCATCTTTTGGTGAGTCAAGGGTTTCCAATTTGTCACATGTTTCAATACTAGTTGGATCTAGTACTCCTCCCTTGCCTAAAATCATATTCTTATGAAAATCATTAAAATTGATTTTAGAAATATCCTTTGAATCAAGATGAGTATTTTGAAGTTGATTCATACTTAAGAAAGATGGTTGATCTTGCATAGTAGGTTGAGGATTTTGAAATTGATTGAAGCTTGGGAATGATTGTTGATTCTGAAATTGATTCACACTTGAATTTGGTTGAGGTGGATAAATCATTGGGTGGGTAAAGGAGGTATTAAATGATTGAAGATTATACGATCCAAAACCCACACCATAATTTTGACAACTCAATTGTTGCTCAATTGCCATTGCTTGAGTATAGGCTTGTGACAAAGATGTGATTAGAGGCATCCCTCGCAAATATGTGGAAATGAGTGGGTCAAGAGCATTTACATATATTTGGAGAGCCATTTCTTCTTGAAGAGCATAAAATGTCACTAATTGAGCATATAATCCAAAGAACCTTTCAGAAAATGACTTCACATTTTCACTTGGTCCTTTTTTAATAGTGAGAAAATTGCTCATACATGCGGATTGGGTCAACTTGCTTTTTGTTGAATTGATTAAGAAATGTTGCCTCTAGTTGAGCCCAAGAAGTGATAGACCCTAAAGGCAGACTTGTAAACCAATCATATGCCACTTTGTCCAAGGTGTAAGGGAACATTTTACAAACAACATCATCATGCCAAATTGTTAAGTGATTCACAACAAATTTGAATGCTTGAATGTGTTCTCCTGCGGTATTTGTCCCATTAGACAAAAATCGAGGAAGACATCTCTCAAAACCAACGGGCAAATAATGTTGAACTCCTGGTATGTTCAATGGGCTACCTGTCATCCACGGTGAAAACATAGCCATTAGTGAATCTTAAAGAATATAACTTTAATACCCAAAAAACAATTCTTTTTTTTTTTTTATTTTTTTAAAATCAAATCAAATCACATTATTCCTGTATGAACAATCAAAGCGTTAGGAAAGTGCATAGCAATTCATGTCCTCCTTTTAACATCACAAGGTTGTATTGTTAAAAGAGGGCTAAAGATAATAATCAATAGGGCATGAAATATTCAAAATTTAAATCCCTATAGCATTTAAATCACACTGAAATAAACCTATTCAGGCCCTCCTTCTAGCGCCAAAATGTTGAGTGGTATTTTCACCCAATTGTGAAAGTACACTCTCCCTTAGGATTTGGATTCCAAATCCCCTCTTGCAAAGAAGTTAAACAAACAACTTCTCCAAGGTCTCCGCTATATTAGCATTTGCATATGTGCATTAGTAATCTCAAATAAAGATATTCAATTTAAATGCTTGGAACACCTTAGTGATTGCAAGTAACTGTAAACAAGGGGCAATGTTGGTTTATTTTACCATGAAACTTTAGTGATTGTTCATTGAACCAAAATAAATCAAATGTGAGTTGGCCCTCATATGACCACGATGTAGTGCTTTAATTCCTTTTATCTTGATGGTTTTAAAATAGATTTTATCTTGCATTAAATCCTCAATGATGAATAGGGTCTTCAAATGTAGCTTCAAAATGTCACTTTAACTTATCCCTCTTAAATGAAATCAAATTTTCATCAAGATGAACAATTAAGTGCTTTAAGGAAAAGACCTTCAATGTAATACTCAAATTACCCCTCTTTCGTAAAATTAGAATTTTTATGAAGAAAGGGTAATTTTAGGCCCAAAATGGAAATTTGTGAAAATGCCATAAAACATAACTCCTTCAATGAAATTGGAATTTCCATGAAGGGAATGTCATCATAGGCTCATGAGTGCAAAACAAAGCTGGAAAAATGAAATTTGACCTTAAAATGGAAATTTTCTATTTTCGGATTTTTAAAATCTGTAACAAAACAGCAACTTCGATGAATTTTTAAAAATACTAAACAACTCCGAAAATGAAATTTCAAAGTGCGTATTGGAAGTCTGAACTATAACCTACGCAATGGTGAAATTATTTTTAGATTTTGAAAATTTTTTAATGTTTATTTTAATGCCTGAAAATAAGAAAAAGTTCTGAAATTAAAATTTTTGAAAACAGAAAATTAAAAATTTGCATCAAAATAATTGCTGAAAATGCAGCAATGCAAAAGCTCCTTCAGTTTGATAGCACCCCATCCTGCAAAACCGAATACGTGAGAGTTTCGTACATGCAACCTAGCCTATTTGACCCTGCAAAACAAACACAATCAAAGTAAACTAGGTGCTGGCTCCTAGGGTTTAAAATAATTTCCAGATTGCAGACATTCACATGAAATAACCCAAAAACAATGGCATAAATTTCACATACAAATCTGAAATTTGGAAGGAGAAACATAGAACAATTAAAATGGAGCATGCAGAAAATTTCTCATTCTTTCTTGCTAACAAGGCCTGAAATTTCTGAAGAGAAGCTTTGGCATTCAAATTATATTCCAAGTTTACATATCAAAATCTGCCGCCATTTGGCCATGCCAAAAGTTCCAGTCCCTCTTTCCTCTTTCGATGAATATTTTAAAGGTTTTCAAAACAACTCTTCGTTTCTCTTCGAGTGTTGTCTTTTGGTTTATTTTCTACGCTTCCGTTCTCCTTCCGTTTCATTCCTCAAAGGTGCTTCGTTCCTCTTTCAATTTGCAACATCTTCTTCAACTTCCACATTTACTCTTTCTCCATTAGTAACCGTCGCTGCTAAATAATTATGACAAGCCCCTTATCCTTGGATTGGAGAAAGCCATCATGACGCTTGCATGTGGTTTCCATCTCTTTCGTCAACATTAATATTTATCAATGTGGCTCCTAAGGTGACTAAAATATTCTTACATGTTTTCGGTAAGATATAATCAAGTCTACAAACCACCCGTTTTATTTCTTACCACCAGTAAATGCACACACGTGGCCCTTGGTAAATGATAGGACTATGTCCATCCCCTTAGCATCTCCGTCCCAACATGGTAATCTTCTGCCACTGACGTTACTGTGTTCTAATATTTTGTGACGTATGACCTATTTTAACGTCTACTACCTGATCGTAACGCTTACTACACCCACCATGTCTTGACGCCACGCTGTCTTATTACCACGTGTACGTATTCCTTGAAACTGCCTATGTCGCCTATCGTGCTTGCGTGGCTCCCGATGTGCTCGATGTCTATCCACGTCAATTGTTAACTTGGTATTGAATTTTGATATGGCATTGTGTTATCACGTCATCTCTTTTGACATCCCATAGCTCCGGCAATATTACCACGACTGTCCTTCACTACACGGTCACCTATTATTGTCTCCCGATCATCACCAAATTCTAGGCTTCGATTGACACCTCTAATATTTTATGTAGAATCCACGCGGCGACATTCTAGTAATGCCCTTTGAGCTTGATTTTAATATGAGGATTACGACATCATCGTTATATATGGGCCATGGCCATTTCTAAATATTTAAATACTTAATCCCGCACATGTGGCAAAGACCTTATAATAGCCCTCTCAAATGCCTCGTCAAACTTGGCGAATTCATCTGCGAAGGTCCCCGACATGGACTCCAATCACCACATCCTTCTCGGCGTTTCCCTAAAACTCGTCGTCTCGTTCTCTGCTGCTATCCCACTCGAGGTTCACCAAGCTTATCGTCTGTTGAAATTGTGTAGTGTCCCGAACCCTTTCGTAACCATGTACGGCCACCGTCATAGCCTGCTGTTATCGTGTAAGCTAATGAGAGTATCCGCTGATGAAGACCAATGAAACCTCACCGTGGAGCCAAGAATAGATGCCATTGGTTCATAGTTTCTACACACCAGGTCTCCCATTGTCATTGTGCATTGATCTGGGTCGATGTGGGCCCCGTCCGTTCATGCCAACGAGGCCTTCTTGTCTCATTTGCCCGCGTGGTGCACCCTATAGCCTTTCCTTGTTGGTCGCCACATATCCTCGCGTCTTCATGTTGTATGCTCTTTGGTTTAAAGGCCTGCATAAAACATAAGGCTAATGAGATGTATATACTTAAATTCATTTGTTATTTTCATCTTCTATTCTTTGACCCAACCAAATGAAATAAAACTTAACAACTGGACATCAAACTCTCAAACGATAACACTGACAAAAAAAACTTGCCGACACACAAACTGACGATAAAAAAGGAAACGTCGATGAGAAAATGACCACAAAGTCGTTAACAAAAAAAAATGACGACAAAAGTCGTCAACAAGAAAAAGTTGTCGACAATTAAATATCATCGACAAGAAAATGATGACAATAAAATATCGTCGACAAGAAAAAGTTGTCGACAAGAAAATATTGTCAACAAGAAAAAATTGTCGACAATAAAATATCGTCGACAAGAAAATATTGTCAACAAGAACCAACAACAATTGCAAAACCTACGACAAAACGAAGGATTAGACACTAAAAATGAAATGCAAACACCCGAACATCAAAATGAAAAGGTGGGTCCCCAATTTTGGGGTATGTTGTGGAACAGCCACAACATGTCATTTATGCAAATGAAATAGAAGATGTCGAAGAGCCTTCTACAAATTTTGATTATTGGTGCACCATGTGTAATGATCCACACAGAGAGAATTCATGTATGATTCATAAACATTATATACAAAGTGTAGCTTTTTAGAAAGTAGAGAAAAACATGAAGGATCATGTAAATATGATTAGAGAAATAGACCATAATTTCATTATGTCTACAGTAGAGCAAATTGAAGTTCTAACCATATCAGGTAAAAAACTCTACAAGTAGATCCTAAATAACTTCAACCTTTAATTTTTCCTCCAGCTCCCAAAGTATCTCGCAAAGGAAATTTACCTTATGAGAAAAAATCTTAGGTTCCATCCCAAAGCCAAGGGCAATAAATACATAAAGAATTTATTCCATGAAAGGAAACTAAGACTCAAGACCAAGCTAAGGAAATATTGAGATTCCCTTCATTAAAAAAATGGCAAAGGACTGAAGCTACCCAGGGATACATAAATAGGTATGATACCTTAACCAAGGAAAGAGAAAAAAAAATTGAATCTCCTACATTCAATATAGTTGAAGAAATGAAAAAGACTCCCTCAAAGATGAGTATGTATGATGCTCTTCAGTTCCCTGGTAAAATTTATCTCCTACAAGAATCTCTAAAGACAATGAAATATAAGGGTAAAAACATATCCTCTTCAAATGGATTCCAAGAAAATCTAACATATGCTACTGGAAATAGTAGAACTCCTCCCTTTTATTTATATCTTCAAATGGAAGGATGGGTTGTTCACAACTACATGATAGATTCAGGTGTTGCTACTACAATAATACCCAAAGCAGTATGTGACATTATGGGAATGGAGTACACTAGGAGTAATCCATATGTCCTACAATTGGATGGTACTCCAGTAAAAACTATAGGAGTGATTAAAGAAATTCCTATACAACTTTACAGGATGCCCCAAATGGTGGTTATACAAGAAGTAGTAGTGGTAGATTTAACACCATATTTTGGTATGTGTTTATCTAGAGAATTCACGACAAAAATAGGAGGATACCTATCCCTGGATTACTCACATTTAGAAATACCTTTAAAAGGTATGAGGATTAAGATCTTTAATGAGAAACCATCTACTTTTCATGTGGAAAAGATAGGGGACACTGACACCGTAAATATGATGACTGAATAAATTAAAGAAGTGGATCTAATGGAAGAGACCTTAAAATATCTTCAAGCAGAAGATTAGTTTTCTTTGTAGGATTTAAATGCCATGATAGAAATATAAATAGGAAGTTATTCTATTGAAAAACCAAAAAATAAATTGACACCTACTATCGAAGAAAATAACTCTACCAATCAGTTGTGGGAGATTTTCTCTGATGGAGCTAGGTGCAAGAATGGAGCTGGTGCTGGAATAGTTTTGATTTCCCCCATGGGGAAGGAAAGACTTTTCTCTTACAAGTTGACATGGAGTTGCACCAACAATGCGACAGAGTATGAAAAACTTTGTTTGGGACTGAGGAAAGCTCAAAAACTAGGAGTGAAATAGCCACTCATTTATGGAGACTCAGAAATTATCGTGAATCAAGTCACAAAAAATACATCAGTAAACAAAAATAGTTAAAGGCTTATAGAAATAAAGTATGTGATATCTTAGAAGCCTTTGAGGCTCTAAGTATGAAGTCTATTCCTATATAACAGAATACCCATGTAGATTTATTGGCATCAGTGGGAGATAATTTCTATCCTGTCAGTAATGTTATTCAGAAATCCAATATGGTTAGACTCATATATAGACCCTCAGTTCCAAATAAGAATATCTTCTGGCAAGTTTTTGAAAACAATGAGAATATATTGGATTTTTTAATATATGAAATGAACTGCTCAAGTGATAGAAATATACAAGAAGAAGAAGAAGATATGATTCAGTTGAAAATTAATCATATCCCTAAGGGACTTATCACCCTTAAAAGTCAGTTTGATAAAAATGATAGGGCTATAGGCCATAAAATAAAATTTGAGAAGCACCAGTATAAAGAGGTGGAGTTAGAACCGAGAAAGATGATTAAAGTTGGGATTAGTCGTACAGAAGAAGAATTGAACCAAATAAGGGAATTATGCAAGAAATTTCTTGATATCATAACTTGGGTATACAATTATCTAAAGGTGTATATAAAATATATTATCCAGCACACCATCGAATTAGAAGAGGAAGCCAAGTATTTTAGGCAAAAGAAAAGACTAGTAAATTCAAAGATAGAGTCTTTGATGAAGCAAGAGTTTATAGAACTTCTTCAAGCTAAAATAGTGTATCCTATTAAACATTCTACCTAGGTGGCAAACTTGGTACCAATCAGGAAGAAAAACTGAGACATTAGATTGTGTGTAGACTTCAAGAATTTTAGCAGAGCATCACTCAAAGACCATTATCCCCTTTCTCAGATTGATCAAATTTTACACACAGTTGCAGGGGCAGAAAGGTTTTCTTTACTAGATGGTTTTTCAGGGTATAATCAGGTATGGGTCAGAGATGAATATCAATTCAAAACTACTTTCACCACAAAATGGGGAAAATTTTCCTATCAGAGAATGCTTTTAGGCTTTTCTAATGCTAGATCAACTTTCCAAAGAGCGATGGATGTAACTTTTGGTGAACTTGCTAGTAATATTATAGTTATTTATTTATATGATATGACTATATTTTCTCATCATGAGTGAGATCATATAACACACCTTGAACAAGTATTTGAAAAATGCAAAGAATTTGGAATATCTTTGAACCCAAAGAAATCCATATTCACTGTAGAAGAAGGTATCTTACTTGGCCATGTCATCTATAAAGCTAGATTAGCTATCAACCCTGATAGAGTGAAAGCACTTCTGGAACTATCCCTACTAGTTAATAAGAAAGGTTTGCAATATTTCTTTGGACAAATAAATTTTATGCAAAAATTTGTTGTAGATTTTGCATAGATTGTTAAGCCAATGATTGAATTATTGAAAAAGGATGCACCTTTCAAATGGACCGATACAAGGAAGAATGCTTTCAGAAAAATCCTAGAGGAAATAGCACAAGAACCTATATTGGTTAATCCTAACTACTCACAAGATTTTATTCTATATGTTGTTGGTGAACCAGAAAGTTATGATGCAGTCCTTACACAGAAGGGGATAGACAGTGAATAAAGACCCATAGATTTTTTTAGTTCCACCATGCACGATCACGAGGAGAGATACAATTTTATTGAAAAGCAAGTTTATGTTGTCATGAAATCCTTGAAAAATTTTAAGCATTTTTTGTCACAGAGCAAAATCATTGTTTATGTGATCCATCCTAATGTCAAAAACTTTATAATACAAGGAGAACTTGGTGAAAAAAGACCTGGTTGGGTGACTAAGATATAGGAATATGATGTAGAAATACATCCAACAAAGATAGTAAGATGTAGAGCCCTATGTAAAATATTGGTCAAACAAGCTATAGATGAGCATGTGGAACCCCAAGGTGTAATGTCTAATATAGTATCAGATCCAAGTTCAAGAAACACATATTGGATGGATGATATTGTGGAGAACTTTCAGACTAGAATGTGTCCTCAAAATCTAAATGCTTAACAAAGAATAATATTTTGAGCATAAGCTTTGAAGTACACCCTTCAATTAGAAGGGTCGTATAGAAAAATATAGATGGTGTACTTTTGAAATGTATAAGAGAAGATGAGAAACAAAAGGTGTTAAAATAATTCCATGGATATCTCTCTGAAAATACTTTGAGCAGGTTGTTACTGGACTTCCAATTTTTTTAGATACTTACAAGGTCACCAAAAGTTGCGAACAATGTCAGAGATATATAGGGAGAAATAGAAATGCTCTTATGCCCTCAAAACCTATCCAGGTTGAATAACATTTCTAGCAGTGGGGGTTAGAATTTTTTGGGATAATAGAACCTAATTCATCAACTGGCCATAAGTATATACTTACTACCACATATTATTTTACTAAGCAGGCTGAAGCTATCCCTACTAAAAAATTTGATTAGGAGGTGGTGATTGAATTTGTGGAAAGCTTGATTACAAGGTTCGATGTACCAAATTCACTAATTACTGATAATGGATTAGCATTAAAAATTATTGAGTTTACTAGCATATATGGCATATATTTGAAGACTTCTTCCAATTATTACCCGCAGGGTAATGGTCTAACTGAGTCTACAAATAAAAATCTCCTCAGAATTTTAAAAAGAACACTAGAAGATAATAAGAGGAATTGGCATTCCTTGATTAACCAAGCACTATGGTCTAATAGGATTTCAATAAAAAAATCCATCAATACATCCCCTTATTCTTTAGTCTATGGTAAAGAAGCTATTTTACCTATACATATGGAAATACAAGCACTAAATTTGCTAAATCAGATAAACAAATAAGGAGGTCAACCTATAGATGCTTGATTAATGTAGCTTTTACAATTAGAATAATAGAGGGAACGGGCTTATAATCATCACCAGAAACATATGGTAGACACAGAAGGATGGTTTAATAAAAAGACAACCTACAAAAAAATTAAAGTGGGAGATCTTGTTTTGAAATGGAATGTGAGAAAAGCTAAGCTAGGTAAAAATGACAAATTTGATGCTTTTTTGGAAGGCCCTTTCGAGATAATTGTTGAAAGGTAATTTAATTCTTTCCAACTATAGGATCAGAAGGGTATGGTTCTACCAATCACAGTGAATGATTTTCACTTAAATATCTCTTTCAAATAGAAAGGTGGATAAAACTTATGTATATAATATATATTATGGTAAGTTTGTAAATATTTCCAAAGTTATTTCTAGTTCTAAAAATTTTGTCAGCATCCTGCAACCAACCAGAAGTCACTAGCAAGAGAGAAGATGAAATTAGAAAATGCTATATTATTGAATATAGTAGTTCAAATTCAAAATTGCCATGTGGTTTTTTGACTGTTAATGGGAAAAATCCATTTTCAAACAATCTCGATAAGCGTTCCTTTTATTAAATATGGTGAATGGTTAGTTGTTGACATGAATTTGAAAAATTGCCATGTAGCCTATCAATAATTGCATAAAATAACCATCTTTGTAAATGGGGAGAGCTTTGGTAAGCGGAATTTTAATTTGCACAATAGATAATCATTGGTTAGGGTTTGGAAACATTCGAAAGGGTGTCAGAAACAAGGCACAAGGGGATCCGAGCAAATCCAGCCCACAAATTGCAATTAATGCACATCATGCATATGTTTCTAATTTACATAAAATAATTTGAAATAATAAGAATGGGGACTTAGACCAATGACCATGGAAAAAATGGAAGCAGGCAAGGCAGGTGCAGCAGGCGGGCCATGAGGGCCAGGCAGGTCAGGTGGATCAGGTGGAGCAAGGAGCTTGTAAGGCAGCGCCCCAAGCCAGCTAAGTAAGGACGGTGAGGATTCGAATGCCACTAAGGATGCTGAGGGCCCTCAAACATCGGTCCCTATTGAAAAAATGTGGGATGCAGACCCACCTGATAGAGACCCGAACAAAGGGACCCAGGCTAGGGCCCTTCTCAGGAGATTATCCTTTGCTCAAACCCTTAAAGGTAATGAGACCATGCTTTCAAAAATTCTCCCTCCTCTCTCCCCAGACAAAAACAAGCTTAGGGTTGTTGTCTCTACCATGGAATATTTTCTATCCCTTGAAACCTCGTCCCTCATCAAAAATTTTCTAGGTGGAAGGCCCGACATAGAAACAATAAGGACCTAGGCTTACTCTAAGTGGCGTCTAGCAGGAAGCATGGAGATTGTTGTAATGACAAGAGGCTTTTTCATGATCCAGCTCCATAATAAGGAAGACGTAAACTGAATCCTCTCTGGCAGGCCGTGGTTCTTGGGTAGGCGAAGCCTCTTCCTTAGGCCTTGGGGAGAGGACTTCGACCCTGAAAGCCAAAGCATCAAATCAGCCCTCATATGGGTCAGGCTTCCCAACCTACCAACCCATTTCTTCCATGAATACTTCCTGAGAGGAATCGCCAAAATCATTGGGTATCTGGTTGTTATTGACAAACCCACCCTAGCTAGATCTTGCATGACACATGCAAGGATGTGTGTAATTGCGAATCTGGAGTCTGAGCTCCTATCCTTCATAGATCTAGAATACGGGGACTACTCAAGAAGGCAACCCATTGAATATGAAAACAAGCCGGCTTTCTGCTCAGAATGCAAAACCCAAGGACACCTGAGGAATCAGTGCCCAAACCTGGTTGCCATCAATGAAGCACCAAATAGGAATAATCCAAAAGGACCTAATGCAAATGGGTGGGGAAGGCCCCTTCGACCCTGGTCTCGGCCCACCAAAGTAACTCACAAAGGTGTTTACCAGCAGAAATCGCAAGAAGACTCTGCTCATCATAAAGGAAAATGAAAACAACATGTGGATCCTGACCAGGCTACCCAGGTTAGTCCTTCCTTTTCTGACCCTAATTCCTTTGAAATCCTTGCTCATACTACCATTGAAATGGTTATATCTACTAAATAAGGACCAGCATCAGGGATCCCTAAAACTCTTATTTCCCCTCCTCCTTCCCCTTGTAGGTCCTCTCCTTACCCACCCCAAAACTGTCCTTACGGCATGCCCCTAGAGTCATATGGGATTGGTATGAGCATGGAAGTAGAGCAGATAGGGGCAGATCCGACAGTGGGCGAAGGTTGCTCTAGCCCAACCCAGTAGCAAAACCCTCCCCCAAAGTTTAGCCTGAAGCAAACCTGTAGTTCAAATAATTCAATAGACTTTGGCAGTGAAATGAGGAGGGGAGGAATCCCAGATGTAGAACATTACAATATGAAAATAGAAAATGAAATAGAAAACAAAAAACAAAGCACTTTAGTGCCTCAAGACATGGCCCTCTTCGAGGCTAACAAAACCAGCAAACCTCCCCCACCCCAAGGACGGGGAAGAGGGAGGAATTCAAAGTAGTATAAATGAAGGTCCTCTCATGGAATGTGAGAGGCCTTAATGGCCCGCCCAGGCAGATAGCGGTCAAGGCATTAAGGAAAGAGACTTCCCCCTTAGTCCTTATTCTACAAGAAATGAAAATAGATGAAGTGTGGTCCAAGATTCTAGCTCGCAAAATTTGGAAACAAGGGGAAATGGTCTTCAAGCAAGCTAGAGGCACCTCTGGGGGCCTTATGGTCCTATGGGACCCCAAAAAAATGGAAGGTAGCATCATTTAGGTAGATGAAGTGTCCTAACCATCATTTTTTATGATATAACCAACAATAAGTCTTGGATCTTATCGAATGTCTATGCGCCCAACACGGTGCAAGGAAGAGGTAGGCTGTGGGAGCATCTGAGTCACTTGAGCAAGGCTTTCCAGGATGTCCCGTGGATAATTGTAGGTGACTTTAACACCCCCTATTTCTGTCTGATAAGAGGGGGGGAACAGGGCTCCCAATTAGGAGCATGGAGGACTTCAATGATTTTGTCCACTCACATGAACTGATGGACATCAAGCTTAAGGATGCTAAGTACACTTGGAGCAACAGGCGGCTGGGTAGCAACCTCATCCAAGAATGGCTAGATAGGGTACTTCTATCACAGGAAGCCATCTAGGTCTTTGGATAATCCTCTCTGTACTCCCTTCCCAAGGTTGGGTCTGATCATAACCCCATCCTTTTGGATGTTCCTCAAACCTCCAATTCTAGTGGCAATTGTCTGTTTCGATTCGAGGTAATGTGGGTCAAGCACCTAGACCTGAAAAATAGAATAATCAAATGGTGGAAACAACCCTTTTAGGGAATTCCCTCCTACAAACTCACCCAAAAGCTGAAAGTGGTCAAGAACAATCTCAAGATTTGGAACAAAGAAGTGTTCGGAAATATTTTTGAAAAGAAAAATATTGTGAGCTAAAAATTGAAAGCCATTAACATCAAGATCCAGCATGGAGAGCTAGATGAAGAGACCAGGTTCGAAGAGAGGAAAATTTTGGCAGAATTTCATAATATCTTGGCTAGTGAGGAGACTTTTTGGAGGTAGAAGTCCAGGGCCTTATGGATCAAATATGGAGATACTAACTCCAAGTTCTTCCATGTCACCATGCTCAAAAATAGGAGCAACAACCGTATCAAAGAGGTAATTAAACTGGATGGCTCCAGTGCCCGAGACAACAATGAAATTATGCACAAATCCTTGTCCTATTTTAGTGCTCTATTTGGTGAGGAACCTATCTATCAGGTAGTTTCCTGGTATTCCTTCCTCCAATTCATCCCCCGTAGGATCAAGAATGATGCCAACCAAATGCTCACAGCTCCCTTTTCTAACAAGGAAATCAGGGAGGCCATTTTCTCCATGAACCTTGACAAGGCACCTGACCCTGATAGATTTCCTCCCAGGTTATTTCAGATGTATTGGGACATCCTAAGAGATGAGGTGTGTTCTACCATCCAAGAATTCCAAGCCTCTAAGCATATCCCTCGAAGCTACAACTCTACCTTTTTAGCCCTGAATTCGAAAGGACCGACTCCTAAGTTCATAACTGACTTTAGGCCAATCAGCCTTTGCAATGAGTTATACAAAATCCTCACTACAGCCATTGCAAATTGTATGAAAGGGATTATACCTCAGATTATTGATTACTACCAGGGCAGTTCTGTTCAAGGAAGGTCGATCCTGGATGGAATTATCACTGTCCACAAATCTCTTCACTCTGCTTCCCAGACCAAGAAGGTTGCCTTAGCACTAAAACTTGACATGAATAAGGCCTTTGATCGTGTCAACTGGGACTTTGTGAATGCCATCTTGTTGAAATTTGGGTTTCATCCCGATTGGGTTAGACTTATCAGGTGTTGCATTCACTCTCCTTGGTTCTTAGTGTTTGGTCAATGGGTCTTTGACTGAGTTCTTCCAAAGCCAAAGGGGGATCAGGCAAGGGGATCCTATTAGCCCTATGTTGTTTATCATAGTGGCTTAAGCCTTAGGAAGATCAATCAAAGCTACCCGTATCTTAGGGTTAATCTCAGGTATTAAAGCTACATCCCTCATGGATCCGGTTACCCATCAACAATTCATGGATGATACCTTATTGCTGACTGCGGCATCGGTGGTAGAGGCCAAGAACATCAGGCATATCCTTAAAATCTATGAAGATGTGATAGGGCAAAAAGTCAATTTCAACAAGAGCAAGGTGTTTTTTCTTAACACCCCCCTTCCCAGGCAAATTAAAATTGCCAGAATCCTAGAGTGGTCCACTTCCCCTCTCCCTATGTCTTACCTTGGTCTTCCCCTATTCACGAGGATCCTGACTATTTCGATGTGGAACATTGTCCTGGAGAGGATCCAAAAGAAGCTTTCTAGGTGGAAGGGCCACTTGCTATCCCAAGAAGGTAAGGCCACTTTAACCTTGGCCTCCCTTCAAAGTATTTCGGTTTACTTCTTATCAGTTTTCAAACCACCTTCTAGAGTCTACCAGTCTATTGAACAACGCCAAAATAATTTCCTTTGGTCTGGCTCAAAAGAAAAGTAGAAAATCCACCTGGTTGGATGGGACATGGTGTGTAGACCTAAGGATCATAGAGGGCTAGGCTTGAGGAAAGTCTCTCTTCTCAATTCATATTTAATTGCAAAACAAGCCTGGCGTCTAGTTTTTAATGAAAGGAATGAGTGGACCACCATCCTTAACCGAAAGTATCTCCAAGGCACTGAGTTCCTGAGCAACACCATCCCAACCCATGGTTCCTCCTTCTGGAAAGCAATCTTGTCTAGCAGGGACGTGCTAAGAAAAGGCATGAGGTGGATCCTTGGAAATGGGTAGAAAATTGACTTTTGGGAGGACATATGGGCAGGGGTAGAAGCCCTTAGTACCAATCCCACATTGGCCCAACTAAGAAACCTCACTTTGGAGAGGTTTTGGTCTAAGGTGGATGACTTCTTAAGACAGGACAGGGGCAAACTCAGCTGAAAGCCCATAGTCATTCGAGGGTTGGAGGCAGCGACTCTAAATCTCAATAGTATTTTACATCAGTTTTTTCCCACAACTCCGAGTGATGATCAGATGATATGGACAGCGACAGACAGTAGGATGTTCACAGTAAAATCTGCCTACAGTCTACTAATACATCTTGATACTCCTATGTTCCAGACTCAATTAGTTTGGATCAAGGGACTTATCCCCAAAATATCCTTTTTTACTTGGCTAGTCGTCTAAGGGAAAATTTTTACTATTGACAATATGATAAAACGAGGTCTGTCCATTCCTAACAGGTGTTTTTTGTGCAGGGCAGACTAGGAATCCATCCAAAAACTATTCATTGACTGCCCCATTTCCTCTACAATCCTAAGCGGCCTCCTTCAAGCATTCAATATATCCTGGGTCAGACTTGGTTCCATCAATGACTTTTTCCAACAATGGCCAAAACCGTTTTTCAACACCTAATTGAGTTTCATGTGGAAGATTAGTCTCTAGCACTTCTTGTGTAAGTTCTGGCTTGAAAGGAACTTTAGAATATTTAATGAGTCTTCCAGAGATACAGGATCCATTATGAATAAAATCCTTGCCTTTTCTAGAGAAAACTCATTGTCATCTTTTATTGAGGCCTAATCTGTCCCCTCTGGCAAAAAACTTCTAGCCCAGTCCCTGAGTCTCCCCTGGAAAGACGATCATGGCAAGACTAACCCTAGGTGTGAGGTCAGGTGGATCCCTCCCCCCGTCGATTGCCTTAAGTTGAATTTTTATGGTGCAGCCAAAGGCAATCCGGGTCATGCTGGGGCTGGCGGGACCGTTCGAAACCATCAGGGTCACATTGTCATGGCCTTTGCAGAACCCTTGGGATTCTCAACTAGCAATGTGGCCGAGGCTAGAGCTATCTAGCATGGACTACACCTTTCTTAGAATTTCCAAGATTGGATAATTGTGGAAGGAGATTCCCAAGTGATCATCAATCTCCTCAATAATGATAAGGATCCTCCTTGGAAATTTGAGTCTTGCCTAAGGGAAGCAAGGATCCTATTAAAAAATAGAACTGACAGTGTGGCCCACCATGTATTTCGTGAAGCCAACAAGGCAGCAGACAAGTTAGCAAATTTAGGTGTTGGCATTGATAGATTGATCATGTGGACGTATGACCTTCCATCAGACATGGAAGGGATTATCCAAGATGAGGTGCAACATGGTGTCTGATGGGGATCACAAGTTGGTTTGTATTGCATTTCAAGATAGGTTGGTTCAAGAATTTGGCTAAGGGTTGGTAGTGTCGGTCTCCTCAATCTATCAGAGTTGCTAAGGTAGATTTCCCAGACTACCATGCATGCAGGCAGGTGTTCGATTGGTGCCTTGATTACCTGATGGTTGGCCTCCCTAGGATCGGCATCCCCATGCGGGTTGTGCCTTAGGCTGATAGCTCTTTCAACTTCTTGCCTAATGAGGTGGTGTGGGGCCGTCTCAACTTCGCCAGCTTGGTTAGACCTTTGACTTCCTTGAATCTCTCTCAGAGCGATCCTTACCATCTCAAGACTAAGGGTATCGAGGATAAATTTCCCCATGCCAAGTTGGATTCGCAATATGGTGACCATGTGGCTGGTATGCGATGGTTTGTCCTCAAACGGTGTGACCCTTGTGACAAGGACCCAAACTACCACTCGGACGATGCGAATGCATGGGAAAATCCACTCATCATTGGTCGACATGTGAGACGATGGCACCCCAATAGTTCCATCATTCTCCAGAGGAAGGTCGATATGGCCTCTTCTTCCCAAACTGATATGGACACGTGGCATGGCGTCCAGGTGGCTGATAGGTGGTGGCTGGCATTTTGGATTGGCACTTTCTCTAATGATGTGGTCCTTTTAAGGTGGATAAAGAGTATTAACATCTACCACATTTTCCCTCAGTCTGTGCTTAATAGTACGTCGTCCTACTTGGTCATTCAAGAGGTAGAGGTTCACAGATGCAAAGTCACTATGACCTACATTGAGCCCAGTATAGTGGTTATGGTGCACAAGCCATCCTCACTAAGAGGAGGCTTACACAACTTTTTGACCTGTTCTCTGGTCCTGATGATAGCATCACCGCTGAGGTAATGGAGTCATGGGATGAGGGGCAGATTGTGGTCCATGGGCAAGAAATTACGATCGACATTAATTTGTTGGCAACCATTACTGGGCAGACGGTGAAGGGTCGTTCGATCCACAGGAAAAAGCACAACTGGGAGGTCGAGCTACGCGAATTCAAGGACAATTAGAAGATATTCAAGGAGGCAAAGAATGGCTTAACAAGGGTTGATATTCCTGCCCCCTAGAATTTCGTGATGAAAAATTTCATGGAGTTCATTACAACAGAGGATCCTGGTAAGGTCCTTCTAATTTTTCACTATGCTTTCAATAATTTTTTTTGTGGCATTAACCCTATCAGCATACCTCAATTCCTCCTAAACTCCATGAATTACATTATTAATTCGTGTCTTAGTAAGAAAGGTTCAACAATGCCCTTGCACTAGAGCATTTTTAAGGTTATCTACAAGTTTTCCCTTGCTACTTCGCCCCATCTCAAACCTTTGGCCTTTTCGCCCACTGAGACCCCTTACCCCAGGGCCAATTTTCCCAAGGCCTATTCGGGGTCCCCTACCAAGAAACGTGACTTTAAAGCAGCCACCAGAGGTGGCCCAGCCAGAAAGAGGCTGAATATTGACGAACAAGAAGGATCCACTAGATCCTTTGCTAGGTTAAGGAACAAGCTTGCTTTGGGAAGCTCTAAAGCCATCAGCATTGACTCAGAGGAAGAGGGGCTTGACATCAACATCATGGTTCTCAAATGATTTGTTCTGACCTCCTTAGTGACTATGGCCAAGCAGACCGAAGATATCCTTGACGCCCTCACCAAAGTCTTCTTCAATGAGGACTTCCAAAACACTAAGGAAGCGATCAAAGACGTCGATGACCAGGATAATGACAAGGAGCAGAATGAGGAGGATGCAGAGGAGGAGTGATGTGGACCCTCCCAGGCCATTTTTGAGGTGGGCTGATCAGAAGACCTATTGTTTGTGGGTTTGGTTCATGATCCCTGGGGTTTTTCCACTATCTTTTTGCAATTATCTTCTCTATTTTTTGACTTCCTATTTCGAGGCTTCCTGTTTTTTTTGTTGTAAGCCGTGGTTGGCTAGTTATGTTAGAAGGTCGATTATCCTTTGTTGGTCTCTAGTTCTGGTGTTCAGCTTTACGCTATTTTTTTTCAAAGGTTTTGGGTCAACCTGAAAAACCTGTTTGTTATAAAAATAAAAAAAATCTTTTACTTATCAAAAAAAAAATTATGTAAAATCCTAATTTTACTCCAGAGTGAAATCCGCTACGTCACTTTCTATTCCTACTTTTCATAGTTCAAGTTCAGTTCAAAAAAAAGGGCTCAACATGACAAAAATCTCATGGGTCAAAAAATGAATACTCATAGAACAACAATGGTGGATCCGTCTACTTCACCTTCAACAACAAGATGTGGAGAAGATGTGAGCAAAAAATTTATCGATCGAAATTCTAGAATTGGTGATACAGTAGTGATATGGAAAGACCGAGCAAGGATCTGAAAAGATATTGAAGATAGAATGGCAACTGAGATTACTACATCTTCTCCTGCCACTTTTGATTTTCATTCATTGCTATACTGGTATGTTTATATCCCTATGCACCCTTGCCCCGAATTAGTTAAAGCAATCACAAATTTTTACGATGAAAAGAAAAGGGTTGTTACAAATCAAAGTGGAAGAGTGCTTTTTGCTTTAAGCATAGATGTTTTTATTTTTGTTTTTGCTTCTAGATATGTACCTACTCTTGAGCCCAAGGCTTTTGACCTAGAAGACCAAGTAAGATATTTTGTTCCTTATAAAAAATCAATAATTTCCTCTATACACTGTTGATAAATCCACCTAATGGAGGAAGGATGCCTGAAACTCCTATTCCCATAGCTGAATTTAAAAACCCAGAATTAGTTTCCATATTGGCTATGGTGGCAGGATTAAAGACTGATGAAAATTTCATGGGTGGCAAATTGCTTTAGTCAATTGCCTATCTAACCCAAAAAATTATGACTCTGCAGTTATGGATAAGAGTGTTCAACATTTGTTTTTCGACTGGCCATGGTATTTGTTTAAAGAAATACATGAAGGGTTATATGCCATTAAGAGGGGATTTCAGTTTTCTTTCTTTTTTTCTTCTTATTTAGTGTGGTTGTTATTTTTATTTATGGCCAAAGAACTATCATTCATTTTGGTTAATAATAAATATGATAAAGGAAGGCCTTTATGAATATGAGTGGACCAATGTGTTCTACATATTGAGTCATATTATGATTTCAATAGGGAATTTATGGGTCCCGCTTTGAAAATAATGTATGGAGAAATCAGAAGGTTAACTTCCATAGCTGAGAAGGTTTTACATAATAAACATACTAAAGAGGGTGATTGGTTTATTCTCACCCAAGGGATTGTTATTAGGTTGTATGGTTTTACTAGAAAACCTTTGTTACCTCCACATTATGTTACTAATATATTATTTTCATTAGAGTATATAAGGAAAATTGAACATATTAATGTGAAATATGGCACGAGTATAGGTAAAACTAGTACTTGTACCATGCATTTCCATTTTGAAGGTATTGTAGTTTCAAAAAGGGGTCAAAATGAACAAATTGCTCAGGCTTTGAGGGATTTGGGGTTGGTAGAAATCCCTCAAATATGGAAATATGATCCTATAAACCGGTTTGCAGAAAGATAGACTATTTTGAATAAAGTTCCATTGAAAGTGTATCATGCATCTGTTATGCCATATATCGAAGCTTGTAGAAATAATGATGAAAATGATCCATTAGAATGGCATGTGGAACAAATGTAGCCATTGCCTCCTTGGCATGACTTTTACGAACATGTGTTGCATTTTTACCTAGGGAAAAAATGAAAAGCATGTGTTGAATAAAAACACTATTTCTAGAATGCAAAAAAAGGGTGCATATTGGACGATATGGAAAATTCATGAATGGTGGACCATGAGGGTGCAAACAGACATGATTGAATCAAGGTACCCTATAAAAATGATCTTCAATTCTCTGTAATATATGACCATTATTATAAATGTTGGTTAGGAATTATCCTGTAAAAATACCTCATAGTATTAGCAGTAGCAAAGAGACAAGTTTTGAAGCTGCTAAAAAATAAAATGTTGAACAGGGGAAAGGTAAGAAGGTTGCAGTTCAAAAAAAATTGGCTTAAGCATAGACCAGGTTGAGAAGTTCAAAGAAAAGGGTCACTATAGAAGTTTTCACAAAGGACCAAGGGGAAACATAGGAAAGCTACTCAAATTATGTTAAAAATGGGATATGAAGGCAAAGGTCTAGGAAAAGAAGGACAAGGGATCACTGAACCCTTGCAAGCCAAAAGAAGAGGAAAACACCTAGTCTTAGGAGTTGATTCATCTAGAAGTAAAGCTCTAATTTCTAATACTGTTAAGTTTGTTCCCCCATCAAGCTCAGCTACAAAATATGATGAAGAACCTCTTTGTATTAAGAGTAAAATGCTAAAGTATGTAGCAGAAGTTAAAAAAAAAAAGGATAAAAGTGTTGAAAATAGCCCAGATCATGAGCAAATTTTCTCAAAATAATGATATTGATGATTTAGAGATTGCTCTAGATAATGAATAAATTATTTAGGATAGTGAGAACAATGTTTTAAATCCAAACCTTACTGAATAGGAAAATGTCCATATTGGGACTATGGATGATCCAAATGACTCTACTCGGGAGGATCGAAATGTATATATTTCTAAAGAAGTTATTGTAAAACAAGAAAATGTGGAATATAAGAAAATATAGCCTGGGGAAATTCCCCCAAATGTTGAAATTATAAATCTTGAGGAAGCTACAGATGGTGAAGACATGTTTAATAACAGTATAAATGTAGAAGTCCCTACACAAGGTGAAAATCCAGATCTAATGATGATTGAAAGGACTCAAGACCATGAAGAAAGAGGTCAACATCAACAAATGCTTCAAACAGACAAAGGTATGATTTCTCTTTTCCTTCATTCTTTTCTCTCTACTTATTTCTACAGTGACTTTCCTTCTATTTCTTGTTAAAAGAAATTTATAATGTTCCCTTTAGATTCATGTTTTCTTTCCCAGAACCAGCATTATCCTCTCAACTTCAATCTAAAGTTGATTCTGATTTGATCTCAAATCCATTTCTCTCTAGCGCTAGTATTCCAGCTATTAAGTCAATCTCCACTCCAAATTATGAGAGTCACCCCACTCTTTCAAAATTGAAATATTTGAGAAAAGCAAACAAAAATGCTTTAGACTAGTGTACATCTCATTATGCTGAGGATTCCAAATCCCCTGCCCATATTCAAGAGATAATTTCCCTGGATACTACCACAATGCAGAGGAAGAAGGTAAAATTGACACCATTTTCCCAAAAATTAAAAGGGGATATGACCATTGAATATTATCAAGTAGAAGATACAACTGAAGATAATACTCAGCTACATATGTTAGATGAGTGGGGAGAAGCTCAAGCCCATTTTGGGACTATTTATTTGCATGGAGAATTTTTCATAAAAAAATTTGTTAAATAACAAGAAGCCAGGAAAGAATTAGAATCCATCCTGCAAGAATAGAAACTGATAGAGAAGGCCCTAAAGCTAGAAAAAAAGAAATTGGAAGATAGGTTTGGTGAAGCTACTAATAAAGCAGCTACATTTAAAGAAAAATTAAAAGAGGTCGATGCGTAGATTCACTCTTTGAATCTACAGGTTCAACAACTCTAGTAGCAATTGCTTGAAAAGTAAAACACTCCATATGGTCTTTTAAAAGAAAAGGCCAAGGCGGTAAGGAAATAAATGCTCGAATATGTATTGGCATTGAGCCTTAAGGCAAGGCCTATGTTATTATACCTGGCCAAAGTGAATGATTTAATTGAAGTAGTTGGTGAATAATTAAGATCTTCAGTAAGCTTTCTTCAAGAAAGATCAGATGCGGCCACAAAAAATTAAGTTTTATCATAGAAGATGTTCGATAGTGTTGCTACTAAAATCCATAGTGAAGCATGGTCTCAAGCTAAGATTGCAGCTAAAAGTTTCTTCAGGAGACTTAAACTGGTGACGCAGGGTGATAAGCTCCTTCAAGAACTAGAAGATGAAGCTAAAGGATTAGTGAAACATTTAAATTTTGCAAACAAAGGTGGAATTCCATATTTGTGGGATTATAATTCAAAAGTATTAAGTGAAGATGCACTAACACTATCCCTAAAAGCTTTCACAGAATATGAGTCAGAGATAGAGAATTGGGAAGAGCCTCTAGAAGAAGCATTGATATTTACTATGGTGCAGAACCTCACACAAATTAAGTCCTGCATTCAGGAATTGATCCCCAGGAATAATATTGTGTCACATGATAAATTAGAGGAATTGTAGTATATATATCAATTGTTCATGGATTCTTCGAACCTTGAAGATGAATATTGGAAGTGAATTTGCCTAAAAAATGAAGTAGTTGCTATGATAGAAAAAATGAAGAAATCTAAACAAGATAATCAAATGCAACTGACATAAGGAGGGAAGAACCACCAACCATGAGACCTGTTTGAAATTTTTTCTTAAGTTGTTAATATATTTTTGGTAAAATATCCATAATATATGAAGGGTATCTTGTAAAGGTAATATTTTATTTTCCCAAGTACATTTCTTCTTGATATTATTTTCCAAAAAATATCCTCTCCTATATTGTTTTGTTTTTTAACTCCATTTCCCAATGGATAAAGGTCCTGGATTCTAATATTTTGCCAGCAAAATTTCCCTAGAAGGCACCAAGAGTGTTAGTATAAAAATACTACCTTGATATATAGCAATTTTTTACAGAGAAATACTAGTATTTTCATTTTTGAGACATGAGGCGAAGAATTGACTAAGGCACAAAGAAGGTCACAATTTCACGACATGTTAGCTTTTCATTGATATATAGCTCAAAAAGGCCAGGAAGGAGGACAACGTCATGATTTCACATGTCAGGTTTTCACTCGTGAAGAAGCCTGAAGAAGAGCTAAAGTACAAAATATGTCATAATTTCTTGACATGGTGAGTTTTTGCTAGCATGCTGCTCACCAAAGATAAAGTAAAAAATATGTCACAATTTCAAGACATGTCGGGTTTTCACCTATGATACATCCTAAATATCTAGAAGAGAAAAAGTATCGTGATCTCGTGACATGTCGGGTTTTTGCCTGTGCTACAGCCTAAAAGAGCCATAAAGGAAAAAGTATCACGATTTCACGACCTGATGAGTTTTTCTGACATAGATATATTTAGTAATGAATAAGATACCTCCAAGAGCCTGTGTCAGTAACTAAAATTAAATGATATAAAATATCAATCCCTAGATTCCTGCTATTAGATTTTGTTTGTTAGAAGCCATTCAAAATATATAGAAGCATGATTGTAGTCTGATTGCTTGTAATTGATTATATATCATAATGTACTAATTTTAAGAAGATACTCACAATAGGGTATATATAAGGGTAAACGTACTTGGAAAAGAGGTTGGCTCTTGGTGTAGACACCAAAACAGCACCAATATGATTATGTGACTACAAAAACTGATCGAATTGACACACATAGCCCCAAGGGCAACCCCCAGAGGTTAAACAGTGGTCCTAACCACTCTCACAGCAGTTTTGGAAAGTCAAAAATCAATTTGGCACCTTCAGGCACTTTGCTTAGTATCCGTTCCACCCAGGGATGAATTCAAAATGGGATTTGCCCCATCCAGGGACAAATTCTAGATTCACTCCAAGGTGGGGCGAATTTCAGGTTTGATGGGCAAAAAGTCAAATCTTGACAAATGGCAGCTCAGATCCGCCACTTAACCCTTCCTTCATCGCATGGGAGTGTGGGTGAGCGTTTTTGAGCATTAGAGGTTGTTACAAGGGTAGTCATGAAGTCCCTATTTAGGGAGGAATCTCCTCCCCCCTGGGAAGGCATGATTTCCAAGTGGCACCTCTACATGCCCATTTCAAAAGACCTCTAGGTCTATAAATTGGTGAGTTTCCTCACCCGAAAAGATACAGAGAAGGAGCATTTTGGAGCAACAAAGTGTTGTCATTTTACTTTCACACCCACACCCTTTTTGAGTTGTGTCTTTCACATCCTTGATCTCTTTCAAAGAGGAGGTCACAGGGTGGTTGTTGGAAGCACAAATCCAAAACCAAACCTGACATTTGGCCATGATATCCCACCCAATTTGTTGACAATGCCCTATAAGAGATTTTGGACCCATCCCAAGTGGATTTGTGTCAAAATCAGGCCCCAAGCGATGGGCGACCTACCTCCAGGTGCCCCCATCCCACACTGCTATAGTCCTAATCATCCCTCTTTAGAGTGATTGGAAATCTATGGTAGATTTGGCTTCTTTCATTTTTGCATTCAATTCTATGCTGCTTAGATAAGTTCCCCTTTTAATTTCATTTCGTTTTGAATAATTTTGATCATGTTTCTATCTTCATTCGCCTTTACTAACTTATAGGTAGCATCATCAAATTCCCATTGACAAAGACCAAATTTGGAAAATATGACCATATAGGTCTTCCTAAAATGCCCCCAATTAGCTAACCCCAAGTTTGTAGGTCATTTGGAGCCTCCTAGATAGGACATTGGGCACAATACCTTTTCGGAATTTTGTTGCAGGTGAATTTGTCCCGCCCCAGAGCAAATTCAAATCGGCAAGGAATTTCCCTATTGTTCCATTTGCAGTACTTTATTTGGGATGCCTTGATGCCCCTGTCAAATTTTTAGAGCATTTGGATTCATTTTAGTCATAGTTTAATTCATTTTTCTCATTCACTTATCGTAGGCTTGGGGATTGCATGCTTTACTTTATCTACATGTGCTATTGACTATTTCTTGTTCCTTTGAATGCAGGGTCTAGACATCAGATTAGAAAGGAGTCAATATTCATCAACATGAGCGGCGACAACATTTGGTCCACCCATTTTACATGTGGGCACATGAGAGAAGGAAGGGCATCCATGGATGTAACAAGAACGTATATCTAACGTTCCTAGCCCTTGGAAGGGGAGGATGCGCATTGTAATTGAGTTGTGAAACATATCAATAAAAAGGTTTGTCTTATTTATTTGTGTTTTTTTCATTCCGATTCACTCATGTTTTCCCTCTTTTCATGCGCTTTCAATTCCTAGGATTTAGCGTTAAGTCTAAGTTTAATTTGCATCACATCTTTGCTTTCCTTTTTGCTTTTGTATCCTCGTGCTTTCAGTGGCGATCATGGTGGGACCTTGTCCTCTACTTTTACGATCAGAAATATGATCCAAACTTGGTTGTTTTTGCTTGCAGGTACCAAGTTTTCATATGTTGACTGTTGTTCGTTCCATCAGGAGGCGGATACAGAGCTGTAATTCGTCCTACCCAGGGACGAATGGTAATTCGCCCCACCCTAGGATGAATATAGTCCTGTAATTCCTTTCTCCCTGGGACGAATTTCTATTTGTGTAGTTTTAGGGCAGAAACTCAGAACCGACAGATTTGGGCAGAGAAAAGGTAGGGATTCTGAACTTTTCTTGTCATTTTCTATTTTCAGTTTTTTTGTTTTTAGGTTACTTGTTTTCTTAGGGAAAATTTTCTTTTACTGCTTGCTTGCTTCCATTTTGCAAAATAAAAATAACCCCACACATCACATGGTAACATAAACACCAAGGATCTGGTCATAAAACCCCAGCCCTTGATCAATACCAACGGTGGATTTCATCACCACCTTGGCTTGAATTTTGCATTCATAAACCCCGATCACTATTGTTGCTAGACGTAAATCCTAACGAAAACTGACCGAGTGTAGTTGGGGTGATTCCCAGCATGCGAGGATAAGTCTTCTATGGTAGGTGTCAAAAATAGGGCGATTCCCCTTTTGTATCGCCTATGTTCCACGTACCATCTGCTCTCATGTACCTATAGTTTCCCTCACATAAGGGCAAGTATATAGAGAGGTTGGTATATCATCCTGGCAATGGTATATAAAAGGGACGACCAATTTTGGGATCCATAAGAGCCATCATTTTTCATTTAAACATTCTTCACAAAAGCTTTAAAAAAAAAAATCAAAACACACTAAACCAGGTTTAGGACACACTTTTAATCTTTAAACGAGATAATCATTGCTTTGTGTGTGTGACCTTTTCTGTTTAGTGTAGCATAAAAATCATAAAAATAATAAAAAAAAAAACCTACATAGCTTTTAGAAGAACACCACCATGGTGTACAACTGTAGCCAATCCCAATCAAGGGTAGAAGCTGTGGAGAGTGTACAAGGGGGCACAAGTCGCCTCTGCTATAGCACCAAGGACTTGGTCATATCGCCTTGGAGGCCTGACCCATGAGAGAGTCCGCATCATCCCATTTTAGAATGGGACTATAGAGGCACCCCTTTGAGGGACATTCCCATTCATCATAGCCCCTTTCAGGAGGATTCCTTACACGTGGTGCTCAACATAGATAAGAAGGTTCCCTTAGAAGCTCAATATGAGTGGCCATCGCACAATGAAGTGCTAGAGTAGAATAGTGTCCATGAGGAGAGGCCACATGATTATGGCATCCCTCCTTTGCCCCCCATCACTATTAGAACCAATTGACAAAATCCAGAGCGCAAGGCTCTTCAAGCAGGGTGAGCCAACTCTGCCCACCCCTTTCACACATATGAAAGGGAGCACAAGGAAGACCATTACATTCCTCCAGAATAATATACAGCATGGGAGCCATGTGCTTCCACACCTGCTATATACCATGATTACTTACTGAGGCCAGAGCCTCGGGTAAATACCGCCAACATCGATAAATGGAAGTGACCTATTGAGATCTCGGATCATCACGACCGAGGTAAGTGTATAGGAGAGGCATATAGGCCTCCTAGGCTCAATATGGCAAAACAAATTGAACTGGCAGTCGCCAGACATGCCGCCCACCAAGCATAGATCACACGGCTTGAGCAAGATCAATACCAGCTAGAGCATCTATATCGCCTTAGCAAGGAGCGCATTCAATGCCAAACATATGAGCTACTCCATAACCCGGTGCCTAAGAGGGTTCCAACCCCTCGCACCCAAAGAGCGGAACCATATGAGAGGCGCAACCCCTTGGTGTGAGATAGGTCTTTGTGACCTTACCAAGTGCTGCCTCCGAGACCTCCTAGACCTAAGCGGGAGGCCACTCCCTGAAACAACGATGGGTACCCTTTGCGGGGACCCACTCAGGGTCATAGGTCTCATCCAGAGACTCCTCAAGAAGCTTACAAGGAGTATGAGCAAGAAGTAGAGCAGGCTAAAATGCCCTACCAAGGCGGAGGGGTTGCTATCCGGCCACCCCTCCATAGGCCTCAAGTCTCCCACAACCCACAATAGGAGCAAACTAAAGAAGAAGATATTAAATCTTCAGATGCATATAAAGCGCTGCTAGAGCATCTAGAGTCTATGGAAACCAAAACTTTTGGGCCCCAAAAGCCCACTTTACGCCAGCTTCGTAGTCATCCCATGCATCCGTCAGTGCCAACACCCCCTTACCCTAAACACTTTAAGCTGCCTTAGTTGGCAGTTATTAGAGGTGAGGAGGATGCCCAAAAGCATGTGATGAGATTCCTAAGCCAATGCTTCGACATTCAAGACAATGATGCTTTGTTATTAAGAACATTTATAACCACATTCGTAGGCCCTACCTCGGATTGGTTTACTCAATTACCAAAGCATAGCATTAACAACTTAGATCAGTTAGTGGATGCATTCCTCGAACGCTTCGCCTTCAACACCAAGAAGAAGGCATCACTAAGTTACTTAGCCAGCCTCAGGCAATATGAGGAAGAAACCATGGTGACCTATGGGAATCGATGGAGGGCTTTGCTCTCAAAGTTGCCCTACCTTCCCCCTATGTTCTACCTCACTCAAATGTTCTCCAAGAGCTATTTGAGATTGATCTCTATGCTATTGCAGCTACAACAATATGCCACCTTAGAAGAAGCTCTAGCGCAAGCCAGGATCATTGAAGAGATCAATATACAGGATGGTGATATAGCCAAACCTAAGAAAAAAGAGTGGACTAAGAACACTAAAATAGGGACTACGCAACAAAAACCCGCTGTGGTAAATCAAGTTGCCATAAATGTCCCTAATATTGCACAAGAAATATAGCCTCAAAATGCTAACTATCAGGCGGTGCCTCCTAATAATTATGAAAAATAAAACCAGGAGCAGGAGCAAAATCAACAACGTCGCCCTAGGCGACAGTACACACCTTATACGGAGTCTAGGGACTCCCTGTTTGACCACTTGTCAACGACAAACTTGATCAACCTTCCAGAGATCCAAACCATAGATCCCAATGCATCGAAGCCTAAGGGATACCGGGAGGACTTGTATTGTAGGTTCCACAGGTAGAGGGGACATGACCTGAATGCATGTTGGAAGTTCAAAGGTTTGATACAAGACCTAATTGACAATAAGAAATTGGTAGTGGACAACCCCGTAGCACCAAACAACCAGTAGATGGGAGTTTTCAAAGACCCCTTGCCTGCCCGTGAGGCACAGGAAAAACCCCTTCAATTCAATGAGGTGCAACAAAATTTCCCCATGCAAGGGTATGTAGGAATGATAAGCATAGTGACTAGGAACAAGAGATACCCAGGAGTTGCCCCCGAGGCAGCCACAAGAGAGGTTCCATCGACGTCACAACCTCAATAGAACCCTATGCAACCACCTTCGCCTAGACCCGTGGCCATGATTTGGACCAAACTCATGCATATTTTGAGGACCACGTCGGCTAGGCTCTCCATATATGAGCTTATACAACAATCAACACCCCATCGGGAGGCTCTCATGGAGATATTGAAAGCCATCGAGTTGCAACCCCATGAAGCAAATTCCTTCAACAACTTCGTGGGACATGTTAAAATATGCATGAAGCTAGTCATCACCTTTCGAGAGGATGAAGTTAAATCAGTGTTTGATGACATGGTAGATCCACCCCTGCACGTTATCATGTGGGTCAACAGGATCCCATATAAGAGGGTGTTGGTATACACTGGCTCGTCCAGTAACATCATTACCATAGCGGCATTGGAACATCTGAAGTTGCCAACCTCTCACATCACGGCTTCCACCTATACACTGCAAGCATTCAATGATGCGATATGCTCGACAGTTGGCACAATTGTCCTACCCAATCAAGTAGGACAAAATACAATACCTACATTGTGCCAAATTTTGGAATGCGAGATGGCTTATAACATCTTGCTGGTGCGGCCATGGATTAGGGACATGAAGTGTGTCCCTTCGATAGCTCATCAGTTTTTGAAGTATACATTTGAATGGGAAGTACATGTAGTCTCGACGGAATTGGAACCCTTCAAGTATTGCAATGCAGTGTAGCTGATGCCGCAATCGACCCTTCCATCGACACACTTGGATTTTTAGTTAAATCCATCTAGACAGGGTCCAATTTTGTAAGCATCCCTGGTGATAAATCCATCAAAACCCCAGTTATGTGCATTTTCATTGTCTGGTCCTTCACCAATGATGCCACCTATCGTGGCCAAATAGAATGACAAAGGGAAGCAAACCCTAGAAGAGGCTCAACCCCTAGAAGAGGCTCAACCCCTGGAAGAGGCGCTGCCAACAGTATCAACCATCTCTATCGAAGAGATGCCTAGCATAATGGAAGTTGAGGCTCCTAGTTCACCCAACATGGAGTGGAATCAGGAAGAGCTTTCGTTACCTCCACCTCAATCGCCAACAATCACCGTTGAAATGGCCAATACAGGCCTAGGGGAGTATCTGGTGTGGAATGTTATAGAAACACCCACACTAGAGTCCATGTAGGACATGGGGAGACCTCACCTCCCCATTAGTACAATTGTTCCTTTAGGCTACCTGCCAAACCAGACAAACTTTGTGTATGGGGGCCTTGATCATGGTACTGAGCCAGGCATGCAAGAGGACAAAGATGAAGAGCCTTTTGTAGAAGATGTCAACTATTTGTTTAACCCGGACTTCACTCTGAGATATCTTGGCCAATGAAATTGGCATGGATATGGGCTAGGCAGGTATGACCAAGGAGTGCATGTCCTTTGCCAGCCAAGATACCAAATGCCTTATGACAAGTTGGGCATGGGGTTCAACCACCCCTTGCCCTTGGACATCTTGGTAGAGGACATGCATGGCCTAGGGATAGGCAACAAGGGTGTATTGGCATTAGATATCTATGCCAACCCTAACACAACATATACGTTGGGGGATTACCTCCCATGGTCAACAACCACCCTTGTTAACCTCACTAACCCTTGCCCTTTGCTGGAGAGAGGTAAAAGTTCAGGGACTCACTTTCAAGGAGGGTATAGACAGTGTCAAGAGGGATCTTTGGAGGATGAGTCAGAGTATGAACCAGCATCATATGACCCCTTCAAATAAAAAAGTGATCACTACCAAAGGATCCCCATGAATGACTATCAAGAGAGCCTCTTGACAATGTTACCCCTAGAGGCTCCAATCGAGCCAGTACCGCGTCAAGAAAATCAGGTCCCCCCACAGAGAGTGGAACAACCACAATGGGAAAAAATTAATTTTCTCGAGTAGGACAAGCCTATAATACCTCAAACAGTTGTCAGACCCAACAAGGGTTTTTGGATCTTCGATAGTGCTTACGAAGATGAAACAGAAATAACATATCTTAATCACATGTAGCAGATGTAGCAACCATACCCTTTGGAGATTAATGACATATTTGAACAGATGGGCATAGTGCCAGGGCATGAGTGGTATGTAGACCCAGTAGGGTGGGACCAAGTGTTGGATCCACTACTCCAGGTATACGAAGAGCACCTTCCACCTTGAGACCCTAGAGTGCTATCAGTGTCGAGGGTAGACCTTGTCCTCCTATCAGCACATAGGGCTGATCCATTTGTGCCAATCCCTACAGAGAAAAATCTGAAGGGCAGGAATCATCTAGAATGTTTAGATCACCACACCTGCGGTAATGGAGACCAAAATCATTTCATCAACATGATATCCATTGACTTAATCGCCCCCATCCACAATTCGGCCCATCCAGCATGGTCATTGCATGTAGACATAGATGCCATAGACTGGGATCACGTCAATTCACCTTCATCACCATCAGAGTACTGGCCTTTAGGTAAAATGCTTCATTTTACCCCAGGGTCAACTCAGGATATCTTCCATGCTGAAGAGGAACCTGAGATTCCCAACACGGATTTAAACTCAGCAAATGATATCCATTTGATCCCGATTCCACACTAGTTGGAGGACAAATCCCACATGTCGGTCGAGGAGACGACTGACGTAGACATCAGCTCAGATCCAATGAATTCATAGATCATCAAGCTAGGGGTAAGTATATCCCCCAAAGAGCAAGCCGACTACATTGCCCTTCTCAAAGAGAAGAAGGAGGTTTTTTCATGGTCATACAGAGACATCCTGGGACTAGATCCGTAGCTAGTCATGCATAATCTAACACTTGATCCGACAGTCAAGCCAGTTAAGCAAAAACTACATAATATGCACCCAACAGTGGCCTTGATGGTCAAAGATGAATTGCAAAAGCTGTTGGATGCACAGTTTGTCATCTGCATGGATTATCCGCCATGACTTTCCAACATGGTGCCTGTCAAAAAGCCCAATGGGAGGATTCGCATATGCACTGATTTTCGAGATCTAAACAAAGTGAGTCCTAAGGATGATTTCCCTTTGTCGAGCATCGACGCATTGGTAGACACTACAGTAGGCCATGAAATGCTATCCCTCATGGATGGTTTCTCGAGATACAATAAAATTTGTATCAATCCCGAAGACCAACTAAAAATAGCGTTCACAATGCCTTGGGGGACATTTTGTTATAAGGTCATGCCTTTTGGCCTTAAAAATGTTGGTGCCACCTACCAACGTGCCATGACGTACATCTTCCACGATTACATGCATACAACTTTGGAAGATTACATGGATGATTTGTTAACCAAATCTCTTTTGCACCCAGATCATATCGATGACTTAAGCAATATCCTCGATCGCCTCATGGAACATAAAGTCATACTGAATCCCAAGAAGTGCGTATTTGGCATCACATCTGGAAAACTCTTGGGTTTCATAGTCTCAAAGTGAGGCATCGAGGTGGACCCAAAAAAAGTCAAGGCAATCCTTGAAATGCTTCCCCCAACTACCATCAAGCAACTTAGAAGCTTGCAAGGAAAGGTCACGTTAATCAAGCACTTCATAGCGTAGCTATCTGACAAGTGCCGACCCATGAACAAATTATTGCATAAGGGGGTAGCATTTCACTGGGATGATGAGTACCAGTCAGCCTTTGATGACATTAAATGATACTTGGCTTCATCGCCAGTATTTGGCACCACCTAGACCAGGAGTGCCATTCTAATTATACATCTCAGCTACTGAGGTGGCACTGGATGCCATGCTAGCCCAGAAGAATGAACTTCACAAAGAATAGGCTACTTACTATCTTAGCCGCACCCTGGTCAGTTATGAACTTAACTATGCATACGTTGAGAAACTCTACTTGGTAGTGGTTTTTGCTACCAAAAAGCTATGCCACTACATGCTGAGCAACACTACATATGTTGTGTCTAAGGAGAATCCATTGTGATACATGATGAGTCGTACTTATCATAGTAGCCACACGACAAAATGGATTATGTTGTTGACAAAATTTGACATAGAGTTTATTGGACAAAAATTCATCAAAGGACAAGTCATAGCTGATCAACTAGCAGAGGCTCCTCTCGAAGACGATCAACCTCTGGTCATAGAACTACCCGATGATGGTGTCTTCCATGTCTCAGAATCGCCATATTCTGATGAGCTTGAGTCATAGGCCGACATAACCCTATTTTTTGATGGTTCTAAATGTGAGCAAGGAGGTGGCACGAGAATTGTATTATTCACACCGCAAGGGGCTACAATGCCTCTGTCATTTAAATTAGACGTCTCATGCACCAACAATAATGCATAATATGAAGCCTTTCTCATAGGTCTTCAGATAGCAATCACCATGAACATCAAGCGATTGAACATATTTGGTGATTCGTTGCTAACTTTCAACCAAGTCAAAGGGGTATTCCAATGTAAATACCTAGTTCTACAGGCCTACAAAGCCCTTGTGGACAAATTCCTGGCAAAGCTTGAATGGTATGACATCGAGGCACTCCCTCGATCATCAAATTGTTTTGCGGACACTATGGCCTCCTTAGGGTCATTAATCTCGCAAGACCTTTCTGGTGATATGACAACCATTCAAGTCAAAATGCTATCGTAATCTGTGATGGACCGTGTAAGCTCTAACTTGACACCAGGAATCCACATGATCCAGATTGAACCACCTCAAGATAGGTTCTCTCAAATCCATGATCATCTAAAACATGCCAACTGGGGGTCCTTGTTCTCCCCTACTCCCCTTAATAGTAACACAATGCTATTCTTACAAGTTCTTTTCCGCTCAGCGTTTGCTAGGGATGAACTTCAAGAGGGATTGGTTGTTCATACCATCAAGGCTTCTGATCAGTAGGATTGGTATTCACCCATAAGGAACTACCTCAAGTTAGGTAACCTCCCACTTGGATTGATGCATGCCGCAAAACAAGCATTCAAGCAGAAAGCAACAAAGCATGTATTGTTAGGAGACATTTTGTACCATCATAGCTATGAAGCGATCCTCCTTCGATGCTTGGACCAGCAAGAGTCCACTTGGGTGATCACCCAAGTGCACGATGGTACATGTGGTGGCCACTTCAGTGGTATGGCTATCGTCAAGCGCATTCTTTGCATGGGCTATTACTGGCCATCTTTAGAGCTATATTGTAGCGCATATGTAAGGAAGTGCATGAAGTGTCAACATCATGCTAATTTGACGCACATACCTTCCCAGGCCTTGCAGTCGATTCAGTTAGCTTGGACGTTCTTGTAGTGGGGCCTAGATCTAATTGAAAAGATGTCCCCTGCATCGTCAGGCCATCACACATTCATCATAATAGCCACAGAGTATTTCACCAAGTGGGTGGAAGCAGTTCCGCTTACCTCTACGACTGGAACCCGTATTGTGGAGTTCATTTTACATAATATCATATGTCATTTTGGTATTCCATCCAAGCTAATCTCATATAATGGGACGTCATTCAAGAACAAAAATGTGTGTGCTTTGACCACAAAGTACAAAATTTAGCACAGTTTTTTGACACCCTATTATCCGTAGGCAAATGGGCAAGCAGAGGCATCAAACAAAATGCTAGTCGCCATCCTCAAAAATACAGTCATGGATAGTCATAAGGATTGGCACATTCAGATCCCACTTGCCCTGTGGGCTTACCACACTAGCATTTGGACACCCACTGGGGCAACTTCATTTTTGCTCGTGTATGGCTCTGAGGCTGTCATGCCTCTCGAGTTGGAGATTCCTTCCCTGTGCATTTCAATGCAAGATTTCATTGATGATGACACTGCGTGGTAGGCCCGATTAGACCAGCTTACGTTGCTTGATGAACGACGTGTTAATGCTCTTGAGCATTTACGTATCTATCTATTGGCAATTTTGGGTACCTTGGGTACATTGCCTTTGCTCATGTGTAGATGTTGTCATTGATGTCAAGAAGGTCTTGAAGCAATTTGGTTTGATGTCAAAGAATTTTTTTTGATGAAGATTTCAGCATGGATAGTGAGTTTCCAAGAAGATCAGAGTAGCCCAATTGCAAAATATCAAGAAAAAATCAAGAAAAGTATGCAAGTGCTGGGAAAACGGTCACGATTTCGTGACATGTTTGAGAAGAGAGAAAGTGTTGGCAAAACTGTCGTGATTTCATGACATGTTTGAGGAGAGAGAAAGTTCAAGCAAAACTGTCATGATTTCATGACATGTTGAAAGAAAGAGAATAATCTAGAAAAACTATCGTGATTTCGTGACATGTTGGCAGAGAAGGAGAGCAAGATGGAAAGTGTCGCGATTTCATGACATGTCGCATTTTTGCGACTCGAAAAGTGCAGGAAGGCAGAGAAGGAAAAGTGTCACGATTTCACGACATTCTGCAAAGAAGGTTGTATGGACAAAAAAGTGTCACGATTTCACGACATGTTGCAGAAGAGAGAGTCTGTAGTGTGAACTGTCGCGATTTCATGACAATATCGAAGAGAGAGAAAGTGATTTAGGAACTGTCATGATTTTGCGACATGATGCAAAGTTTCAAGTGAGGACTATCATGTTTTTGCGACATGCTACAGAGGTCGAGATGAAGACTATCATGATTTTGTGACATGCTAAAAATCTCGAAATGAGAAGCATCGCAATTTTGTGACATGCAACAAAGGGAAGAGTCTGAAAGGAGAAGCGTCATGATTTCATGATAGAGGCTGCTAAGAAAGCGTGCGGAAGCCAGAAGTGTCATGATTTCACGACAGGCAGTGGAGAAAGTGTACGAAAGCCAGAAGTGTCTTGATTTCATGATAGGTTGCAAGGAAAGCTTTCAGAAGCTAAAAGTGTCATGATTTTGCGACAAGCAAAAAATATAGCATTCGAGAGTTGAAAATGTTGTTATTTCATGACAGGTTGCAAGGAAAGCTTTCGGAAGCTGAAAGTGTCGTGATTTCATGACAGGCAAAAAAGATAGCGTTCAGGAGCTGAAAGTGTCACGATTTCATGACAGGCAGAAAATATAGCGTATAAATGCAAGAAGTGTCACGATTTCATGACAGGTAGAAGTGAAGAAGCCAGCAAGAGGAAGATGTCATGATTTTGTGACATGTCATAGTTTTGTGACTAGAAGGCAAGTGCAGACTCCAGCGCAGGAAGATGTCACGATTTCACATGTCACAGTTTTGCGACTCAAAGGGGAGAGAGAATGTATGAAGTTAGAAATGTCACGATTTCATGACATAAGCAGAAAGGAGGTCGACAAAGGCTATAGTGTCGCAACTTCATGACAATAGGCAAAAGAAGATGTACGGTAGGCAAAAGTGTCACGATATCATGACAACAGGCAAAAGAAGGTGTACGGTAGGCAAAAGTGTTGCGATATCATGATAGCAGGAAAAAGGTGTACAGATAGCAAAGGTGTCGTGATATCACGACATGTTGTAGTTTCACCGGAGAAGCTACAGGAGAGTTGCAGAGGTGGTTGAAGCCGATAGAGTTAACCTTGAGCCGACGATGCTTAGGGTTTTGCAGCCAATGGATTCTAGGGTTACAGCTGACTAAAATTGAGTGTTTTTGATCTTAGGATTTATGCTATAAAATAAGGGCTATTTCGAGATTGAAGTATTGAATGTGCAAATCGAATTTGTGCAAGTGAAGTCTATTGTGCGCAAGAGAGCGAGTCGAGTAGAATCGATTGAAGTGTGTGTTTGAAGTGCGACTTTCACAGAAGCAGAGTGCGAGGAGAAGTTTGATCGTCAAAGTGCAGAGTGTGCAAAGACAGTGCTGTTGTGTTTGCACAGAAGTGTATAAGTGGATGTTTGATCGAGTGTTGTAATTGCATAGAGGTGCAATTTTTGAGGACATAAGTGCCAGACCAAAGGATTATGTTTGGTGCAGATAATAGGACCAGCTTTAGAGGTGAAAGAGTTGAGGATAGAGGTCTCTAGCCAGAGCAGGGAAGATAGGTGTCTTCTGTGGATAGAGTTCCACTTGCTAAGGACAGTAGAGGCAAAGGTCTTCTAGAGGATCACCAGTTAGAGCAGAGCTAGGGGAAGGTATCTCCTTTGGGTTGGTGCCCATAAACATTGTAATCGGGAAAGGTTTTCCCAGATTCTGAGTTGATAAAATTTAGTGAAAATTTTATCCATGGAGTAGTCCGTGTTGGGTGAACCATGTAATTTGTTGGGTCTATTTTGTGAATGGTGGTTTTTGTGCATTGATTTGTTTACTGCTATTGATTCTATTTTCTTTACACTACATAATATTGAACTGCAAGTTGAATCGAAGGAAAAATTAAAAAGTGGTCTTATACTGTTCACCCCCCTCTTAGTATAAGCTTGTGTTCTTTAATTGGTATCAGAGCGGGTCTCTCTATAAAAATCCTAACATCTTGGAGAAGGATCTATCAGAAGAATATTCAGATTCAGAAAAGGATGAAGAGGTTAAGTTCGATCTCAAAAGTGAATTCTTTTGGGCTTTAAGAAAAATTTAGGGAAGAGAGTTCTGTTCTAAAGCATCATTATAGGAATAAGAGACAGCAAGATCAATCTTCATCCTAAATAACGATGGATTCCAGTTGGTCACAAGAAGAAAAATCATCCAAGGCATCAAAATAGGTTACATAATACTTTCCATGGCTACTGTTTTTCTTGCAAGAAATTTGGTCACAAAGCTATGCATTGCAATAAATCCATGAATAACCATAGTAAGGAAAATGTTAACTCTTTTGCATCTCTTATGGATAAAAATGTCATGTGTTACAAGTGCAAGAATTTTGGGCATATAGCAAGGATGTGCATTTTGGATAGATCTAGCTTTGAGTTCACTAAAAAGAGAAATGAGATCAAATCTAAGTCAATGATAGTTCAAACTTCTTTTCATGCTCAAGACAAAGTAGAGAAATGGTATCTTTATAGTGATTGCTCAAAACATATGACTAGTGAAAAGGAAAAGTTTTTGGTCTTAAAAAACATAAACAAAGGAATAGTTAGTTTTGGAGATAACAGGTCAGCTAAAATCTATGGTAAAGGAACTCTTAGTTTGGATGGGAAATCCAAAACAAAAAATGTGCTTTATGTAGAAGGCCTAAGACATAATCTTCTAAGTGTGAGTCAACTTTGTGATCAAGGGCACATAGCATCTTTTTTTTCAGATAGATGTGAGATTCGTAAAGAAAAAAATGGAAAACTCATTGCTAGTGCTACAAGGACTCCAAACAATATTTACATGCTAAGTGAGATAAAAAGGGAAAAGTGTTTTCTAACTCAAGAATATGAGAGTTGGTTATGGCATAAAATATTGGGGCATTTGAGCTTTGATAATATTGTCAATATTAGTAACAAGGAAGCAGTTAGAGACTTGCCCAAAATAAAAAGGCCCCATAACACCATTTGCGGTCCTTGTCAACATGGAAAACAGGACCAGAACCAGTTTTAAATCAAAAGGGTATACTTCTTCAAAACCTTTAGATCTCATTCATACTAATTTATGTGGCCCCACCGAACTTAGAGCATTCAGGGAGAAAGCTACTTCATGTTGTTTATAGATGATTATTCTAGAATGACCTGGGTTACTTTTCTCAAAGAAAAATCGAAGCTTTTGAAAAATTTAAAGCTTTCAAAGAAATGATTGAAAATGAGACTGAAAATAGAATCAAATGCTTAAGATCGGACAGAGGAGGAGAGTTCACTTCTAATGAATTTATGGAATACTGTGAGCAACAAGGAATCAAAAGAGAATATTCAACAGCAAGAACTCCTCAACAAAATGGAGTAGTTGAAAGAAAAAATAGAACTATTGAAAATATGGCTAGAGCTATGTTAAATGAGTCGAAACTTTTAGATGGTTTCTGGAAAGAGGCAGTCAGTACAGCAGTCTACATTATCACCAGGGCCCAACTTAGAGTCAATCATCATAAAAATCCTTATGAGTTGTGGAAAGGAAGACCAGCTACGGTAAAACATTTCAAAGTGTTTGGGAGTAAATGCTTCATCAGAAGGGAAGATCAGAATTTGGGTAAGTTTGATCCTAGGTGTGATGAGGGAATTTTTCTTGGTTATTCCAGCAGAAGCAAGGCTTACAGATGCTTCAACAAAAGAACGCATATAGTTGTAGAGAGCATAAATGTAACTATTGATGAAAATACAGGGATAAGAGAACCTGTCAAGGAAATTAGTGATGAAATTTGTCAAGAAGAATTCAGAGAGGTTTCAGATGAAGAAGAGGAAAGACAGCAATTGCTTCCCAAAACTCCTTCACAATATGTTCATAAACATCATCCCAAAGATTTGATCATTGGTGATCCAAACAGCAGGCAAACTAGAAGAAGAGTCATTCCTTCACACGATTCTACAAATGTTTATTTATTATCTCAGATTGAGCCAAAAGATTTTAGTGAAGCGTGTGCAGATAAATTTTGGGTAAAAGTAATGGATGAAGAGCTAAATCAAATAGAGAAAAGTGAAACTTGGGATTTAGTTCCAAGACCTAAGGACAAGAATGTCATTGGCACAAAATGGATATTCAAAAATAAACTCAATGAGGATGGAAATATTGTCAGAAACAAATCCAGGTTGGTTTGTAAAGGTTATGCTCAAGTAGAAGGTGTTGATTTCGAAGAGACGTTCACCCCGGTTGCTTGTCTCGAAGCTATCAGAATGTTTTTGGCTCTTTCAATTTTCAAAGCATTCAAGGTGTATCAAATGGATGTAAAGTCAGCTTTTTTAAATAGAGTGTTGGATGAAGAAGTCTATGTAGAATAGCCAGAAGGCATGTCTCTCTCAGATCAATCAGACTATGTGTGTAAACTAAAAAATGCCTTGTATGGGTTAAAGCAAACACCTAGGGCTTGGTACTCAAGACTTGACAGGTACCTTCATGAGCAAGGTTTCAGGAAAGGTATGGCAGATAGAAATTTGTATATTAAGGATAAATGTGATGATATGCTGATTGTAGTGGTCTATGTTGATGATATTATTTTTAGGGGAAATAATACTCAGATGTGCAAAGATTTTGCGAACACCATGCAGAAGGAATTTGAGATGTCTATGATTGGAGAACTGTCATTTTTTTTAGGTCTTCAGATTGCTCAATCAAAAGATGGTATATTTCTCTCTCAAGGAAAGTATATCAAAGAAATGTTAAAAAAATTTGGGATGATGGACGAGCAAACCCGTATGTACTCCAATGACTACGGGGTGCAAGATGAGTAAAGATGATGAATCTCCAGTGACGGATCGGAGGTTGTACGGATCAATGATTGGTATTTTATTATATGTTATAGCTACCGGACCGGATATCATGCGAGTTGTTGGGTTAGTAGTCAGATTTTAGGCAGCACCAAAATATTCTCATGTTATAGCAGTTAAAAGGATATTCAGATATCTAAAGGGCACTATGGACTTTGGGCTTTGGTATCCCAAATGTGATGATTTCACTCTCATAGCCTATACAGATGCAGATTGGGCAGACAGTAATGATGATAGGAAAAGCACCAGTGGTGGAGCATTCTTTCTGGGAAAGAGTTTGGTTTCTTGGCTAAGTAAGAAACAACCTTCAATTTCCTTATCTATGGCAGAGGCTGAATACATAGTAGCAGTGGCTGGGTGTACACAAGTTTTATGGATGAAAACCACCTTGGAGGATTTCAAAGTCAAACATGAACAACCCATCTCCATATTTTGTGATAATACTAGTGCCATAAGTATTTCCAAAAATCCGGTAATGCACTCAAGGACAAAGCATATTTCCATCAAGTATCACTTTCTAAGGGAGAAAGTGCAAGACAAGCGAGTCAAGGTAGAATATGTGTCTACTAAAGAGCAGATTGCGAGATATCTTCACAAAACCTCTTCCAAGAGATACGTTTGAGTATCTAAGGGAGAAATTGGGAGTTGTACACCCACCCCAGAATTAATCACCTCATTAGGAGGTGGGGGAGGGACTAAGCTAAGAAGCTCATTCTTAGTCCCGAGCCCCAAAGGTGACCCTTTGCCATTGATGACAAAGGGGGAGATATTTGAGTAAGGGGGAGATATGAGTGAAGAAGAGAGCTTCAAGTCAGGGGAAGAAAAAACTTCAAATGCAGATTCTCAGTTGTTGGATCAGTTGGTTTCAGTTTTTGACTCTTGAGATATGTTTTAGTAAAGGTTTACCATCAATGACAAAGGGGGAGATTGTTGGAAATTTTGGGTACCTTGGGTACATTGCCTTTGCTCATGTGTAGATGTTGTCATTGATGTCAAGAAGGTCTTGAAGCAATTTGGTTTGATGTCAAAGAATTTTTTTTGATGAAGGTTTCAGCATGGACAGTGAGTTTCCAAGAAGATCAGAGTAGCCCAGTTGCAAAAGATCAAGAAAAAGACAAGTAAGAAAAAGTATGCAAGTGCTGGCAAAACTGTTGTGATTTCGTGACATGTTTGAGGAGAGAGAAAGTGCTGGCAAAACTGTCACAATTTTGCGACATGTTTGAGGAGAGATAAAGTTTGGGCAAAACTGTCACGATTTCACGACATGCTGAAAGAAAGAGAAGAAACTGGAAAAACTGTCGCAATTTCGCGACATGTTGGCAAAGAAGGAGAGCAAGATGGAAAGTGTCACGATTTTGTGACATGTCGCATTTTCGTGACTCAAAAAGTGCAGGAAGGCAGAGAAGGAAAAGTGTCACAATTTTGTGACATTCTGCAAAGAAGGTTGTACGGACAAAAAAGTGTCGTGATTTCGTGACATGTTGCAGAAGAGAGAGTCCGCAGTGTGAACTATCGTGATTTCTCGACAAGATCGAAGAGAGAGAAAGTGATTCAGGAACTATCGTGATTTCATGATATGATGCAAAGTTCCAAGTGAGGACTGTCACGTTTTTGTGACATGCTACAGAGGTCGAGATGAGGACTATCATGATTTTGTGACATGCTGAAAAGATCAAAATGAGAAGCGTCATGATTTTGCGACATGCAGCAAAGGGAAGATTCTGAAAGGAGAAGCGTCGTGATTTCGTGACAGGCTACTAAGAAAGCGTACGAAATCCAGAAGTGTCATGATTTCATGACATGCAGTGAAGAAAGCGTACGAAAGCCAGAAGTGTCACGATTTTGTGACAGGTAGTGGAGAAAGCGTACGAAAGCCAGAAGTGACATGATTTCATGACAGGTCGCAAGGAAAGCTTTTGAAAGTTGAAAGTGTCACGATATCATGACAGGCAAAAAAGATAGCGTTCAGGAGCTAAAAGTGTCACGATTTCATGAAAGGTGGCAAGGAAAGATTTCGAAAGCTAAAAGTGTCACGATTTCACGATAGGAAAAAAAGATAGCGTTCGGGAGCTGAAAGTGTCACGATTTTGTGATAGGAAACAAAGATAGCGTACGGATGCAGGAAGTGTCGTGATTTCATGATAGGTAGAAGTGAAGAATCCAGTAGAAGGAAGATGTCACAATTTCATGACCAGAAGGCAAGTACAGACTCCAGCGCAGGAAGATGTCGCAATTTCACGATATGTTGTAATTTTGTGACTCAAATGGGAGATAGAATGTACGGAGTCAAAAATATCATTATTTCGTGACATAAGCAGAAAGGAGGTCAACAAAGGCTATAGTGTCGTGACTTTGCGACAACAGGAAAAAGATGTACGACAGGAAAAAGTGTCACGATATCATGACAGTAGGAAAAAGAAGGTGTACGGCAGGCAAAAGTGTTGCGATATCATGATAGCAGGCAAAAGAAGGTGTACAGCTGGCAAAGGTGTCGCGATATTGTGACATGTTGTAGTTTCACCGGAGAAGCTACAGGAGAGTTGCAGAGGTGGTTGAATCCGATAGAGTTAACCTTGAGCCGACAATGCTTAGGGTTTTGCAGCCGATGGATTCTAGGGTTACAACCGACTAAAATTGAGTGTTTTTTATCTTAGGATTTATGCTATAAAAGAAGGGTTATTTCGAGATTGAAGTATTGAATGTGCGAATCGAATTTGCGCAAGTGAAGTCTGCTATGCACAAGAGAGAGAGTCGAGTCGAATTAATTGAAGTGTGCATTCAAAGTGTGACTTTCATAGAAGCAGAGTGCGAGGAGAAGTTCGATCGTCGAAGAGCAGAGTGTGTGAAGATAGTGCTACTATGTTTACGTAGAAGTGCATAGTGGATGTTTGATCGAGTGCTATAATTATGCAGAGGTGCAATTTTTGAGGACATAAGTGCCAGACCAAAGGACTATGTTTGGTGTAGATAAGAGGACCAGCTTTAGTGGTGAAATAGTTGAGGACAGAGGTCTCTAGCCAGAGCAGGGAAGACAGGTGTCTTCTGTGGATAGAGTTCCACTTGCTAATGGCAGTAGAGGCAGAGGTCTTCTAGAGGATCACCAGTTAGAGCAGATCTAGGGGAAGGTATCTCCTTCGGGTTGGTGCCCATAAACATTGTAATCGGGAAAGGTTTTCCCAGATTCTGAGTTGATAAAATTTAGTGAAAATTTTATCTATGGAGTAGCCCACATTGGGTGAACCACGTAATTTGCTGTGTCTCTTTTGTGAATGGTGGTTTTTGTGCATTGCTTTGTTTACTGCTATTGATTTTGTTTTCTTTACACTGCATAATATTGAACTGCAAGTTGAATCGAAGGAAAAATTAAAAAGCGGTCTTATACTATTCACCCCCCCTCTCAGTATAATTTTGTGTTCTTCACTATCAAGAGCAAATGAAGAGAGCATACAACATGAAATTTCACCTGAGGGACTTTCAGGTTGGTGACTTGGTCTTAAAAGAGAACCAACAGAACTCTAGCTTGCCGCCCCATCTAAGGGACAAGTTCATGGCAAACTGGTTAGGTCCCTATGTAGTTGATAGTAAAATAGGGCCTAGAACATACCGACTAGCCTCTCTTTATGGATTCAAACAACTAGAACCCTTGAACATCAGTCATTTGAGGCCATTCCATATCTAGAAGAGCCTTGGGTCAACCCAAAAAGCTCCAAGGATTCCCACAATCGCTTTGTCAACCCAAAAAGCTCCAAGGATTTCCACAATTGCTTGGTCAACCCAAAAAACTCCAAGGATTCCCATAATCACTTGGTCAACCCAAAAAGGTCCAAGGATTCCCAAAATTGCTTGGTCAACCCAAAAAGCTTCAAGGATTCCCACAATCACTTGGTCAACCCAAAAAGCTCCAGGGATTCTCATAATCGCTTGGTCAACCCAAAAAGCTCCAAGGATTCCCATAATTGCTTGGTCAACCCAAAAAGCTCCAAGGATTCCCATAATTGCTTGGTCAAAAATAAGCAAATCCAAAAAAATAATAATAATAACAAAATCATCAAAAATAACAAAAATGTGCATCTCATCTCTATGCATGCTCAAAATCATCAAAAATAACAAAAATTTGCATCTCATTTCCATGCATACTCAAAATCATCACAACAATACAAATATCTTTTGCATCTCATCTTCATACTCACAAAAATAAATCCATCAAAAAACACAAAAATATATAGCTGCATTAGACATCACACACATACATTGCATATTGGTGGTCATCCAAGTCAGGGCACCATAGACTGTAATTACTTGGCAAATCCATCTTGTTCCATATTTTTCTGCTCTATAAATAGTCCATCACAAATAAACGCCATTTGCATCTTTTCGCCATACTATAGTTAGTTGACTTTTAATGTATCAAGAGTTTTCATCATTTAGCTGTCAATAGATTTTTAACCAAATGTTGTACAAAGTCAGATAGATTTTACGAAGGTAGAGTTCTACTTGGATCACACCTTGTTACGTAGCATCCCAACACAAGTTAAAACATATAAAAATTCCCAAGTTGTGTGAACGAAAGATGAAATCTGTAAAGCAATCCATGTCACCATAAGCAAAACGGTTATCTTGCTCATCCCCCTGTGCGAATGACCTCAAGAATGCTGAGAGTTGGCAAAAGGACAAGAATCTTCCCTACCCAATTGCCCAAGAATCCCAAGTTCTCAAAAGAAGTTGCAAACATCATACAAATTTGCAAAAGGTCAAAACTCCAAAAAACTTTACATCACAACCAAAGTGCATACATCCAAAGGCACATACAATAGTGATTCTCATCACTCATTATTCAAATCCCTTGCTCAAAAGAAAAATAACAAAAATAAACAGTGATTTTTATTACTATAAATTAGCAAGTATCCCAATACAATTGAAGAAAAGAAGAGAGTTGAACTTGAATCCCTGGAACTCTCAGCATTCGGAAGGTCATGAGATAAACCTCAGTACCGATTTTGTTGATAGCCTATCGGTCACTCGTGGCAAACCTTTCGCATGATGATATATCTATCGCATTAACTTGTGTACAGATCAATTTTTGCATGTGGATGAGCTAACTTATGGTATCTTGGATTGCACCGTAGATTAATTTGACTAAATACAACAAAGGAGTTAGTGGGGCTAATTAGGTGATACTCAGTACAAGTTTGGTTGACATCCTATATGGAACTGGTGGTATCCTGACAAATACCACATAAACAAACTCAATTGCACACACAGGGATGTGAAATAACTGGGTCAAAGACAAGTCGGATTCATACCTTGTTCAAAAGTCTTGTAAGATAAAATATAGTTTTTGATAGTTAGTTAAAACATCTGAGTCTCAGAAAACCTAAATACATTATAAACCAACTGTAACTATCTTTTTGCCCTACTTCACCATCAGAAAATACAAAATACCATACATAAAAAGTCATTTACCACAACAATCGCCTAAGACAAAAGGCCATCATTTCTGAACAGTCTATGGTGTCATCGCCAAAAATCACAAATTCAATTCATTCATATTCTTTTTGCATATCAAATACATTAAGCAACATTTGCATTCATCATAACACATGCATCCATAAATGTAAATTAACATGCAAACATACACATTCATCAATCATTAGGCATAACATCAAATCACGACACGTGTAACAAAAAATAAAATCATCTGTATATATATCATCAAAAATGCCCGTAGGCTACAATATTCGGTCATTTGACCCCACAAAAAGCCAAAATCCCAAAAACCCCCAAGCCTAATGCGTCGATCAACATGATCACACAGGATTGTTGCGACGGGAACTACCCCCCATGGTGTGGGTCCTATGGGACCCCTCAGGGCAGCTGCTGCTAGCCCTCGCACCACGCCTGCTACCCCCTCCCTCATCCAGTTGCCTACAACGAGATGATACTAACTGCTCAGTATCACTGCCCCTCATCCGACGTGATGATCCACCTCTCGAGGGCTCAGGTAACTGCCCATCGAGGTGAATAATCTCTCCCTCCATATCCATCCAATGTCAAGACCAATCTATCTCTTGCCACAACCACTCTGCTTCCCATCGACAATAATAAGCTACTGCATCATCGCACTACACCAATTTCTTTGCCATATAGGCTCGATCCTCGACCATAGGCTCTAGCCGAGTCGCCTGCTTGAGCCCAAGGGCATCAAGCCACTCCCAGTCAGCCACAGTTAGCGCCTCCTGCACTTCAGCAAAAGCAGTAGGCACACGATACCAGCTCTTGACAACCTACAATAGAAAACAACACAAAAACATTAACATCATGAAAAACTGTACAACAATAACATGCATATACAACACTACATAAAAAAAATTTACAGCTCAACAACAACAAAATTCACAAAAATTCAAAAAAAAAAAACAAAAATAGTTTTTCAGTCTTAGGGTTTTCTGTACTCTAAGTTTAAAACTGATAGACAGCATAAAAACATAAAAACAAGTTGACAAAAATAGTTTGTCAGTCTTGGGGTTTCTGTACTCTAAGTTTAAAACTGACAACAGCATAAAAACACAAAAACATTTTTTTAACTACAGTTGTCAGTCTTAGGGTTTTTGTATTCTAAGTTTAAAACTGACAAAGTCTGCACAAACAAAACAAAATTAAAATAACAGTTTTTGACCTAGGGTTTTCACCTACGTTTTAAAACTGACAAGTTCAGCCTAAAAAACTAGGGTTTGCGTTCAGTTTATCCTAAGGTTTTAGTTTAGCAAAATCAAAACTTTTCCTAGGGTTTACTCTAGTGTAAAGCGAAAAGTAAATTTTTGTTCCATTTTAAAAAGCAAAATCGAATTTCAACCTAGGTTTAAACTACGTTTTCTATTTAGTTTTAAGCTAAGTCTTGGTTTGTGCTCAGCTTAGTTCTAGGGTTTCAATTCTAATTTGGAGAACAACATAACAAAGAAAACAAATAACTTGCAGTTTTAAAACATATAACAAACAAAAGCAATAACAATCAGGAGCACTTATTGGTATCCCTTCAGCTCTGCCGCTCGATCCAATCTGTGCACTCATGATGTCGGGAGAAATTTGGCAGCACTTCGCTTTGTAGAATTAACCTCTTCCTCCTCAGAGCTCCAAATCACAAGAAAATTCGAATGCAAATGAGCCCAAACCCTAGTTTTGGCCTTTAAATAGGCTTTTTGAGCTTATATTCATTCCTACATAGGATGAGCACTCTGGTTAGCACTCATACCATCCTGGGATGAATATTAAGCTGGTATTCATCCCACCCCAGAATGAATTCAGGGCAAAAATTTCAAAAACAACAAAAATTGAACAAAAATGCACCAAAACAGCTAATAAACTTGCCTGATGAAAGTGCTTTCGCACTTGACATCCCAAGTATGCAAAATAGACATCAGGGTCACAAATCCTCACTATCGTCCTCCCTAAGAAGGCTACCATAGCTGGACCGCTCCACGAGAGGATGGATTTTCAAGAATTTCATCCCTAAACGGCGTCATCAAAACGGGTCAAAATCTAATCAAAAATAGCAATAACATTGTCGAATGAAGGCGCCTTGGCACCTGACATTCTTGGCATCCAAAATAGACGTTGGGGTCACAAATTGTCACTATCCTACTCCCTAAGAAGGCTACCATATCCGGACCGCTCCATGGGAGAACGGATATTTGACAATCTCAGCTCCAAAAAGCATCACCAAAGAGGGTTAACACCCACCAAAAATAGGTCTAAATGTCGGAAAGCTACACACGTATAATGCTAAACATCTAAAGGCACCCTTGCACAAGTCATTTTTGGTCAAGTGACTCATCACTTTTCTCATGAATGTCATTCCCTCATCGATTCGTCGCTTGAGGGGGTAGTCACACTTAGTCACCAATCAACAAGTACACACCCAATTAAGGAAAATGACATGCATTCAAAGAATCATTGACAAAGACAATAACGCTCTTGCTTGGGGTAGTAAACAAGCAATAATCACAAGCTGATCAATCACTTGGCATTTCGTGAATCATGAACTCAAGGTTCTCACAGAAAAAAGGTTGTGCCCTTTGATTATTCATGACTGATCAATGTCCAAGATCAAGTAACACCTCACCGAAAAAGGTTAACACTTGAATTAAGTTCCTTTTCTCATCAGAAGCAAGGATTCAAGAATGCATGCCCTTTCCATACTTGGGGCATCAAAATTTGGTTAGGTTACTGAGAAACCCTAATCATTTAAGTGCTTTGGTTATCTATTTTTGCTTGACGATGTGCCATGCACAGCGCATCCCAAAAAGGGGCATCTGTAGACACCAAAACAACACCAATCCGATTATGTGACTGCAAACACTGATTGCATTGACACACACAGCCCCAAGGGCAGCCCCCAGAGGTTAAACAGTGGTCCTAACCACTCTCACAATAGTTTTGGAAGGTCAAAAATAAATTTGGCACCTTCAGGCACTTTGCTCAGTATCCGTTCCACCTAGGGACAAATTCAAACTAGGATTTGCCCCATCCAGGGACGAATTCTAGATTCACTCCAGGGTGGGGCAAATTTTAGGTTTGACAGGAAAAAAATCAAATCTTGACAAATGGCACCTCAGATCCGCCACTTAATGCTTCCTTCATTACAGGGGAGTGTGGGTGAGCATTTTCGAGCGTTAGAGGTTGTTACAAGGGCAGTCATGAAGTCCTTATTTAGGGAGGAATCTCCTCCCCCATGGGAAGGCATGATTTCCAAGTGGCACCTCTACATGCCCATTTCAAAATACCTCCAAGTCTATAAATTGGTGAGTTTCCTCACCCTAAAAGAAATAGAGAAGGAGCATTTTGGAGCAATGAAGTGCTATCATTTTACTTTCACACCCACACCCTTTTTGAGTTGTGTCTTTCACATCCTTGATCTCTTTCGGAGAGAAGATCACAGGGTGGTTATTGGAAGCACAAATCCAAAACAAAACCTAACATTTGGCCATGATATCCCACCCAATTTGTCGACAATGCCCCACAAGAGATTTTGGACCCATCCCAAGTGGATTTGTGCCAAAATCAGGCCCCAAGCGATGGGCGGCCTGCCTTCGGGTGCCCCCCTCCTGCATTGCTATAGTCCTAATCGCCATTCTTCAGAGCGATTGGAAATATGTGGTATATTTTCCTTCTTTCATTTTTACATTCAATTCTATGCTGCTTAGATAAGTTCCCCTTTTAATTTCATTTCGTTTCGAATAATTTTGATCATGTTTCTATCTTCGTTCGCCTTTACTAACTTACAGGTAGCCTCATAAAATTCCTGTTGACAGAGACAAAATTGGGAAAATCTAACCATCTCGGTCTTCCCAAAATACCCCCAATTAGCTAACCCCAAGTTTGCAAGTCGTTTGGAGCCTCCTAGACAGGACATTAGGCATAGTACCTTTTCGGCATTTTGTTGCAGGTGAATTCGTCCCGCCCCAGAGCGAATTCAAATCGGTGAGGAATTTCCTGACTGTTCCATTTGCAATACTTTCTTTGGGATGCCTTGATGCCCCTATCAAATTTTTAGAGCATTTGGATTCATTTTAGTCATAGTTTAATTCATTTTTCTCATTCACTTATCGTAGTCTTGGGGATTGCATGCTTTACTTTATCTACAGGTGCTACTAATTGTTTCTTGTTCCTTTGAACATAGGGTCTAGACATCAGAGGAGTAGCAAGGAGTCAAGACTCATCAACATGAGCGGCGGTGACGTTTGGTCCACCCATTTTACATGTGGGCACGCGGAAGAAGGAAGTGCATCTATGGATGTAACTAGAACGTATATCTAACGCTCCTAGCCCTTGGAAGGGGAGGATGCGCATTGTAACCGAGTTGTGAAACATGTCAATAAAAAGGGTTTTCTTCTTTATTTGCATTTGTTTTGTTCTGATTCACTCATGTTTTCCCTCTTTTCATGCGCTTTCAATTCCTAGGATTTAGCGTTAAGTCTAAGTTTAATTTGCATCGCATCTTCGCTTTCATTTTTGCTTCCATATCCTCATGCTTTCACTTGGATGTTTACAAGACTGGATGTATGTACTTTGAATACAAGCAATAAAATTACGCTTCTATTGGCTTCTGATTCATAGTGTGCAAGTTTATGTATTAACATTTCTCATTTCTATTCACATTATTGAAATATAGATTACATTTGTTCTAAGATATGGACTTATGCAAAACATAAATCATATTGTTGGAGTCGAAATCTGATATGTACGTGTGTTATATGGAGATCTAAATCACATTAAGAAATTCATGATTTCTGCGTGGACATAATATTAAATGCTTTGACAATTAAAGTATATGTATTCATCTTAGTTGTTGTTTAATATGTACGACGATCAAGCTCTAGCCTTGGATATATTTCCCTCTCTTTCAATAATTCTATTTTCCCTTTTTCCATAAAAAAATTAAGGAACCAGCCTCCTCTAGAGATTAGATGAAATATCTCAAAGATTAGTCTTTTCTATTCAATGTTTACAAAATCAAGGTGCAAATAACAACCACAGGAAGATTTTGTTCCAGCAATGTTTGGCATTACCCTTATATATACCCTATGGTGAGTATCTTCTTAAAATTAGTACATTATGACATATAATCAATTTCAAGCAATCAAACTACAATCATGCTTCCAAATATTTAGCATGGCTTCTAACAAATAAAATCTAATAGCAAGAATCTAGGGATTGATATTTTCTACTTCTATTCACATTATTGAAATATATATTGCATTTGTTCTAAGATCTGGACTTATGCAAAACATAAATCATATTGCTAGAGTTGAAATATGATATGTACATGTGTTATATGGAGATCTAAATCACATTGAGAAATTCATGATTTCTATGTGGAGATAATATTAAATGCTTTGACAAGTAAAGTATATGTGTTCATCTTAGTTGTTGTTTAATTTGTACCACAATCAAGCTCTAGCATCGGCTATATTTCCCTCTCTTTCAGTAATTCTCTTTTCCCTTTTTCTATAAAAATATTAAGGAACCAACCTCCTCTAGATATTAGATGAAATATCTCAAATATCAGTCTCATCTATTCAATGTTAACAAAATCAAGGCACAAATAACAACCATAGGCATATTTTGTTCCAACAGGTCACCCAAAAAGCTCCAAAGGCACCTACAAAACACTTTGGTCAGCCAAAAATTTCCAAAGGTACCTAAAAAACTCTTTGGTCACCCAAAAATCCCCAAAGGTATCTTTAAACCCTTTGGTCACCCAAAATCCCCAAAGGTATCTATAAACCCTTTGGTCATCCAAAAAGCCCCAAAGGTATCTATAAACCCTTTGGTTACCCAAAATGCCCCAATGGCACCCACTAAGCCCATTGGTCAAATATATATATATATATATCAAAATCCAAAAACATCACTAAAATAATAAAAACACAAAAATATTACATTACATTGCATCTCATATATCTGCATTATACAATCACTTGCATTAAGCATACTCATCATTGCATTTTACATTCTATATTTGATCATACATGTCTAGCACCAAGTATGTACTCTAGCCATAATTCAAAATCAACTTTGTCAAAAGTAATTATTAATACTCTTCTACATTTCAATTATCGCTCCCATCCATATTTTCCATGTTTCATGTGTCTGTTTCCCTTCACCTAGTCATTTGTTATAAGGCATCATTAGGGTTTTTGGTCACTAAAATATCTCTAGTTTTATTTTCATATTTTATAGAAAGCTATATTTATTTTTATAAGGTAGAGTCTTGCTTTGATTGTACCTTGTATACATCATAATCCCAACATATTTTGCATTAATAAATCCAAGTTTTATACAAGGAAATATGAAACCTACAAAGTGGTCCACGTTATCCTAAGAAATTTTTTTATCTCTCTCATCCCCTTGTGCGAATGGTTCAAAAATTATAAGAATGGACAAAAGGACAAGATGCTCCTTACCCATAATAATCAAAATTCTTTACTTCATACCAAATTGAGGAAAGTATCCAAAGAGAAAAATAAACAATGATTGTTACCACTAAAAATATTCAAAATAAATAGTGGTTATCACCACTATCAGAAGCAAAAAGTAAAACAAATAGTGTTCTCACCTCTACCAAACTCCATTGCCCATAAAAAAATGAGCAAATCCCTAGAGTAATTCAAAAATAAAAGAAAAGAAGGGAGTACTAAACTTGAATCCCTAGAATTCTTAGCATTTGACAACCATAAGGTAATCCTCATTACAAGTTGGTTGGCATCAAGCATGCCTAGAAATGGTGGTATTTTTACACATGATGATACGTTTATCACACTAGCAACCTGGTTTTGTACAGACTAATTTTTGCATACGAATGAGCTAGCTTTTGATAGCCTGTATTGCTTAGTGGTCTAATCCAACTACGTACAAAAATTAAGATAATGATACTCAGAGGTGATATTCAGTATAGATGGGCCACATAAATCCTTTTTGGAACTGGGATAACTTTATGTGTTATCATGAACTCACATGCACACATAGGGATGTTGAATATCTTGGTCATCCTAAAATATTTATACCTTGTCAAAAAGTCTTGCATAAGTTACTATACAACTTTTGACTAGGTCACTAGAGTGTTTGAGTCTCATGAAAATATCAAGGATATTCTATAAAATCTTACTATTTATTCATTACATACCATTTTATCACATGTTTGTTAGTTTACATTTTCATAATATATTACATAGTCTGATGATAACGTTAAAATGAATCGATGAATTTTGTACAGTCTATAGTTCTAGCATCTAATGTGTTAAATAGTATTCATAATTCATTAGTATAGATTAGAAAATCATCCATTGCATTAGGAATACACTCATACAAATATAATCAAATAATATCATATTACAATACATGCATACATGATAAGCATCCATAAAAGCATCAATAAAGCAAACATAAGCATTGCATACATCTAATAAAGTAGTAAGGAAACACATGATGACAATAGAAAAACTCATATATATATATATGGGGTAAAAATATACATCATAATCCAAAAATTTCCCGTGGACTATAATAAATTGGGTCCTCAAGCCTCACGCTATCAAAAATCTAAAAATAACCATAGTCTTAAAATCCATGGTCATGCAGGATCGATGCCATGACTCTCACCCCCACCCTCAATCAGAACTCATCGAGAGCACCCAGATCTACTCTCCCTGGATCTATCTACTCTCCTCATGGATCTAGGTTCCCCCATCCTAGTTTATTACTACCCTATACCACTCCTACTCTATTGGGACCCACTAGTAGAAGAGCGAGTTGGTAAGCACCCTCTAAGGTGTGCTATCTCATCTTAAAAATATTGTGTGTAGGCTATGGCATCTTAGTGATGAGTCTGGTAGTAACTTATTAAGGTCTATATATGTGTCACCTCCTCCCATAGCCTATCTGTCTCACCATTTCTATATCTCCCATGGATAGAGCTCCCTAATCTAACCTGTGATCAAAGAGTAGCTAACTTTGCTACCTACCTATCAATCTCTACCTATGAAGTCTACACTTTTTCCTATAGAATAACCCTCTCCTCTCAATACTCCCTTCACTCCTATATACCCCTGATCATCTCACCCTGTAGCTTAGTAATGGTAGCATCTTGTGATGCCAACTATACCTACATTCCTTGCTCATCAAAGTCATCCTCAACATAGTCATCTTATGGATCCTCTATATCCAAGGTATCCATCCACTCATCATCTACCTAATGATGCAGATGTTGCTCACCTAAGTCTAGCTCCTCATAATCTAGAGCCTCATCATGTCCCTCATATGGAGCATCCCTGTGAGTTTCCTCTATCACTGTAGTTGTACCACATCCTAGTGACCCCTCTTATCTCCACTCGCACATCACCCACCATGAGTCATACTCTACTATGGTCCCTACATCATCTAGCTCAAAGACATCCTCCACAAGATCTACCTCCTCTCCAACTACCTAAAATGTAGGCCAAGTAATTTTCCTATCATTCCCATCGTATCGATAGGTCACTGGCTCACTAGGCAACCCCTGGCACAACCCAAAATTTTGTATTACTTGAGCATATGGGAAATACTCTCACTCAATCCTATATCGATCAACCAACGATCTCCCTCACTGTACCTGGAAAAGCTACACATCAACCTAAAGACATGTTGGATAATCCTTGTAGGATCTCCAAGTGATCTCCTCTACCCTAATACATTCAAATGATGATGAATAATGATAAATAATACCTACAAAGGGATGGCTCTGACCCCTCTCCTGGTCTCACTACCATAGGATCCCATAGCCAATCTCCACATTTGCAAGTTGTGCCCATGTCATCCAAGGTAGTCCCCATGGTCAATCCATAGTAATATGTTGCCATCCTCACACCTATAGTAGAAAGCTAAATCCAAAGCTCTTTTACCCATGTTAATTGATCTCGTATATCTTATCATAAAGTTGTGCTAGCAATATCGTACATTAAGCCATAACTAATGGCCTCTCTATGGTACACTCCATAAACACCAACTCCAAAAATTTCTAGGGGAACCTAGCTCCTGAATATTCTGGTAGCAACATTTTGGAGATAAGCATCATCAATAAGGCATTTCTTATAGGTAGAATGTCTACCTCATACCATAGCTCCACTAGGATGCCTTCGCTAGGCAAATATTGTATTTCCTTGCACCAGTCCTCTCTAAAGTATCTCTGCAAAATTGTATTTCTAAGATCTCAATTAGCAGATATAATCAGACATCCCTCTATCAAAATATGCAAAAACCTAGTAGATATAGTCTAATGTCACTATCATCTCCCGAATTGGTAAATTTAAGGTGTTAGTGCAAGGGTCCCACAGATCTATCAAAGTTATCAGGTAGGCTTTATCTCTGAACATTGGCTCTAACCATGTCACTTGCTTGAGACCAATGGCATCAATCCATTTCCAGTCATCCTTTTTCAATAAGACCTTGTTAGTCTAAAAAATATTTGAAAATCGATACTAACTCTTGATCACCTGACAAAGGAAAGCAAGTTTAGCAAAAATGTAGGGAAAATGCAATAAAATTACCCAAAAATAGCTCAAAAAAGGAACCTTTTTCCCAAAATTCATGGTCGTCCCACCTAGGGAAGGCCCTTAAATTGGTAGCCATCCCATATAGGTATGGCCACCAATGGCCGTCCCACCCAAGGATGATCCTCAAAAATGCTAAAAAAGGGCCTTCCTGGCCCCCCAAACTAGGCATAAAATAACATAAAAATAAAAAATGGAATAAAATTACACAAAAACAAAAAATAAAGCATAAATTTGTACATACTATCAACACTGAGGTTCATTTATCGATATTTAGTGTGTTTTGTTGTAAAATGCAAAAATAATTACATTTCCAAGTTTAATAAAGTATAGGAGCAAATTCAGCCCTTACCCGTCTCGTGTCGGCTCCACTACTCGTCAAGTAATTAGGCTAGATAATTGTGATTGTGGTATGGTATAAATAGTGCTCTACTTCCAAAAACCCATCTCCTACTTCTCACCTCTTAGTTTTCCAAGTTAGAAGTGTGCAAATGAGCTATTTTGGCCAATTTTGGGCTTAAAAAGGCCTAGAATGAGCATGGTTGTCCTAGGGTGGTATGGCTAGAAAATTCACTAAATGTACCACATTTGGATGGTTATAAACTTTGTGGCCATCCCATCCTGGGATGGCCACCAAAAAACCCCATAAAAATATATGAAAAGGTAAAGAAAATAGCTTTAAAACACCAAAAACAGGTCAAAATTGATAACAATTCACAAAGGATCAAGATTGAACACAAATTTTTCATGGATGAATTGAAAAGTCTCTACTTAAATCCTAAAAAAGGCCATTATAGTCATAATTATCCATGGGAATGAGATATTCAGTTCTTTTATTCCTTGAAATATCAACAAAACCATCAAAATCCTCACAAAATTGATAAATCTTACAATGGGTAAAACTGAAGGAATCTCAATCAAGTCATATTAGTCAAGAAAATCATTGCTTTAATAATTTTCCATACCATAATTGACTCATATCTTAAGGGGGTAGTCGTAATAATTAATTCATAATCAAAATCAACACTTAAACACTCAAAAGTGCAACTTGCATACATTCAAAAGAATCATTGCCAAAGATCAATTTCAAGCCTATGTTGGGGCAAATAATTCACCACCAATTAAAAAAAATAAATTCTTGGTATCTTTTGAAGCCTTGGAACATGTATCCCAAAATATATGTACAATCCAAATAAGGAACCAATACCAAGTATACCCTGAAACCCTCATACTACCATTGCAGTTGGACTGAAAGGTATACCAAAATCAATCCTTCAATTATGTCAAAAGCAAGGATTCCAAAAATGTATGATATTTTGAGAATGGAGGCATCTAAATTTGGTTATATTACTAAATAACCTTAATAATTTGATAGTTTAGTCATCTATTTTTGCTCTACACTATGTTTCACACAATGCATCCCATAAATGGGGCACCTGTAGACACTAAAATCATGTCAATCAGATTAGACTGTAATGATGCACTCTTATTGACACCATATGGCCCTATTGGGTAACCTTACATGTTATTTAGGTGTCCTAACTACTTTTGGGAAAGTTTACCCCACTTTTGGTATATTTTGGGCCATGTAGCCATGGTCATCCCACCCTTAAATGGACAAATTTTATAGCTTTCCCACCCAAGGACGACCACAAGAAACCATCCCTGGGTAGGATTACCATGGTCTAGACCCCTCAAAAATTCAAGGGTGGGATAAATGGTAATTTAATTCCACCATTTATCATACCCAATGACTTATGATAGATTTATAGCCTATCTAAGCTATCACAACCTATAAATTGGAGGCCTAAATTGAAGGCATCTTCCACCCAATGCATGGCAAAGGTTTTGAAAAATGGTGACACCTGCCTTGCATGCCAAAAATTATCCTTTTGGTGGTGTGGTTCTCTTGGGCTATAAATTGGAGTGATTCCACTCAATTTTAGAGAGAGGTATTTGTAAGAATTCACCATGTAGTCCTACCAAGATTCATTCTCCCCTTTTACCCTTGTATTTGCCCTTGTAATATTCATCAATCGAAGGAGTTTCTAAAAAATCATCAAATACGCACATCCATTCCAAAAAAAAACTATTTCTATGAGTTGAGTTGCCAAATTTTATGACAACACCCTTAAGAGTATTCTAGACCAGATCCTAGAGGAATTGGTGGCAAAAACCACCTTGTTTGGTGGTCAGCTTTACCTGGGATGATTAATAGTCCCAATTGGCACAACCAGGGATGGCCATGAATTGACATACAATTTTGAATCAATTTTAGTGTAGATAATTTTTAGAGTAGTTTATATGCATCATACTTGAATTTGGTAAATTTTGGAGCACTTTTGGACCACCAATTAGGATTTTTGTGATGACAACCCTAATTGGAACACCTAGGGATGGCCACAAATTATGCTCATAATTTCATTTTAATTTCTACATAATCATTTCTAAAGTATATAATATCCATTATGCTAAGTTTTTGTATCATTTGGATTAGTTTTGCATTCTCTATTGCACTCTTTGTATCCTATATTTCATTCATTTCATTGAATTTATCTTAATTTGCATATGCTATTAACAATTTTCAATTTCTAGTGTGTAGGTACAGGTATTCCAATGCATGAGGAAGGATCTAAAGATTCAAATATGGATAGCTCATCACAGTGGTAGCAAAAACTCGCTCTTCAATTGTGAGTGCAAGGAAGACACTGAAAGCGTACCTTAACTTTATGAAAGGATTGGATCCTTCAACATTGTAATGAGTTGTATCAATTGAGAGCCCTCAAGGGGATATTTTGTAACCATGTATTTGACAAATTAATCAATATAAAGAGAACCCCCCATTTATTTCACATATTTGTCACTTATTTGTTACTTTAATATTGCTTTTGAATTCTTGAATATAAAAAATTATGCAATTGATTTCCCTTTGCTAGGTGCATCATTTTTTTTTGCTCTATAGGGAGAAAATGGGATTTCAAGGCTTATGAGGGAAGAAAAAAAAAATAACCCATTTTTTAGACCTCCTCACAACCACAACCAAAAATTCAAAAAACCAAGATGACTTGATGTTTTCCAACCCATCAAAACTCCACAGTTAAGCATGCTCGACTAGAGTAGTACTCATATGGGTGACCTCTTAGGAAGTCCTAGTTTTATACCCTCTAAACTAAAATTTTTCTTAGGTTATAACCCAAGTTCATACAGACCCTGTTTTGCACCCAATCTGCATCCAGGCTCTATTTTACACCCGATCCACATCCGAGCTCTTTTTTGTACCCAGTTTATGATTGGACCCTATTTAACACCCAATCTGATCAAAACTATCAAATTCACCAATTTTTTATATTTTTTTGTGAAAAAATAAGGTAATTCACCATGTCTTCCTATATGAAATTGACAAGGATTCACCAGGGTTTTGAAATAGATTTACCATTTTTTTACAAGTATATTTTGGGTCCGACCCCTAATGCATAACCCTAGCGAACACAAAAATATAGTAACTTTAACTAAGGCAATTATTTAAACACAAATAAAAATTTATTTAAAGAAATATTCTCTTAATTGGATTTCATTATTTAAATCTTTTACAATACTTGGATAACATGCTTCACTTCTAATATTTTATTAAATTCCGTAAACCTTAATATAGGAAGCAAAAATAACCTATTATTGCAATATCAACTATATAAAGTATGTCTACATGGTTTTATAAAACCCTCTTTTTGAGAGTAAGACTTTAATTAAAGATAATATAATCAAGTTATGTATGAAACTATTTCTTCTAATGGATGTCACTTAAGGTATCTTCAATATACCTCATAATTACAGTATATTTCAAATAAATATGGCCATTAATGACATCTAAGTCTTCACATTTTCTTCTTGTCAAATGATATTCCACATTATTGAGAGTAATATGGGAGGGACTAGGACAACCTTTGAATACCGTTGAATGCACAAATCTAATATTCAATTTAACATGCCCACATATAGATAATTATTAAAGAACATGCTTATGTAGAATAAATGCCATACAATACGTTTATAGTTTTAGAGTTTGTGAGTGCTCTCAAACTATAAATGTATTGTATGGCATTTATTATACATAAGCATATTCTTGCATAATTATGTATATGTGGGCATGTTAAGTTGCATATTATATTTGTGTGTTCAAAGGTATTCAAAGGTTGTCATGATCCCTCCCATTTTACTCTCAATAATGTGGAACATCATTCGACAAGAAGAAGCTGTGAAGACTTAGATATCATTATTGGCTATATTTATCTGAAATATATTGTAATTATGAGGTATATTGAAGATACCTTGAGCGAAATTCATTAGAAGAAATAGTTTCTTACATAACTTGATTATATTCTCTTTAGTTAAATTCTTACTCCCAATTTTTTTTTTTATAAAACCATGTAGACATACTTTATATATTTAAGATTGCAATAATAGGCTATTTCTGCTTCCCATGTTAAGGTTTATGAAAGTTAATAAAAAATTATAAGTGGAGCATGTTATCCAAGTATTGTAAAATATTTAAAAGAAGGAATCCAATTAGGAGAATATTTCTTTAAATATATATATTTTTTGTATTTAAATAATCACCTTAGTTAAAGTTGCTATATTATTGTGTTAGCCAAGGTTATGCATAAGGGATCATACCTAAAATGTACTTGTAAAAATATAGCAAATCCATAACCCTGGAAAATCCTAGCCAACAACATGTAGAAGGACATGGTGAATTATCTTATTTTTCACCAAAAATTATAAAACATTGGTGAATTTGATAGTTTTGATCACACCAGATGCAAAAAATATCTCAAATGTAGGATGGGTGAAAAACATGATTCGTATGCAGGATGGGTGAAAAATAGGATCCGAATGAACTAGGGTTATAACCTAAGAAAAAATTTAGTTTAGAGGGTGTAAAACTGAGACTTCCTATGACGTCACCCATATGAGTACTACTCCAGTTCAGCATGCTTAATTGTGGAGTTTTTTATGGATTGGAAAACATCAAGTCATCTTGGTTATTTAAATTTTTGTTTATGGTTGTGAGGAGGTCTAAAAAGAGGGTCATTTTTTTTTGCTTACCTTGTAAGACTTGAAATCCCATTTTCCCCCCTACTTCATTTTTTCACCTCACCTAGATGAATTTATACACCTAGACCAAATTGTACTCCCATTCTGCATCCACACCAATTTTTGCCCTTGTCCTGCACTTGGACCAATTTTTTCATACGTCCCGCATCCGGTACTGTTTTTCACCCAATCCACATTCGAGATATTTTTTACATGTGATTTATGATTGAGCTCTGTTTTGCACCAGGTCTAATAAAAAATATCAAATTCACCCATGTTATAATTTTTTGTGAAAAAATAGGGTTATTTGGTATGTCTTCCTACATGAAGTTGGTCAGGATTCACCAGGGTTTCGAAACGGATTCACCAATTTTTACAAGTACATTTTGGGTCTGACCCCTTATGCATAACCCTAGATAAGACCACAATATAGCAAATTTAACAAAGGTTATTATTTAAACACAAATAAAATATTATTTAAAGAAATATTCTCTTAATTATATTCCTTAATTTAAAGCTTTTATAATACTTGGATAACATGCTTCATTTACAATTTTTTATTAAATTCCATAAACCTTAACATGATAAATATTATCTTAATTGGATTCTTTCATTTAAATAAATAGTTGAGAGTTTTTGGAGTGTTCTCAAACTATAAATGTATTGTATGACATTTATTCTACATAATAATATTCTTGCATAATTATCTATATGTGGGTATGTTAAATTGCATATTAGATTTGTGCATGCAAAGGTATTCAAAGGTTTTCCTGATCCCTCCCATATTACTCTTAATAATGTGGAACATCATTCAACAAGAAGAAGATGTGAAGACTTAGATGTCATTAATGTCCATATTTATCTAAAATATATTATAATTATGAGGTATATTGAAGATAATTTGACTGTCACTCATTAAAATAAATAGTTTCTTACATAATGTGATTATATTATCCTTAGTTAAAGTCTTACTTTGAAAAAATGGGTTCTATAAAACCATGTAGACATACTTTATATAATTGATAATGGAATAATAGGTTATTTCCACTTCCCATGTTAACGTTTATGGAATTTAATAAAAAATTATAAGTGAAGCATGTTATCCAAGTATTGTAAAAGCTTTAAATGAAGGAATCCAATTAAGAGAATATTTCTTTAAATACTTTTTTTTTGCATTTAAAGATTTTCCTTAGTTAATTTTTTTATATTGTTGTGTTAGCTAGGGTTATCGATAAGGGGTTGGACCTAAAATGTACTTGTAAAAATGACAAATCCATTTCGAAATCCTAGTGAATCTGAACCAATCTTATGTAGGAGGACATGGTGAATTACCTTATTTTTCAACAAAAATTATGAAATATTGGTGAATTACCTTATTTTTCACCAAAATTATAAAAATTTGGTGAATTTGATATTTTTGATTAGACCTGGTGCAAAATAGGGCCTAATCGTAAACTAGGCACAAAAAAGAGTCCAAAAGTGGATTGGGCATAAAAAAGAGCCCAAATGTGGACCGAGTGCAAAATAGAGTCTAGATGAACTTAGGTTATAACCTATTGGGTGCAAAACATGGTCTAATGGATTTTAGTTTGGAGGGTACAAAATTGGTACTTCCTAGAAGGTCACCCATTCGAGTACTAGTCCAATCGTGCATGCTTAATTGTGGATTTTTTGATAGGTTGGAAATTGTCAAGTCATCTTGGTTTTTGGAATTTTCTTTTGTGGTTGTGAGGAGGTCTAAATAAACAAAAAGAAAATGGTCATTTTTTGTTGCTTACCTCGTAAGCCTTGAAATCCTATTTTCCCTCTACTTCATTTTTCACCTTACCCAAACCAATTTATGCACTCGAACCAAATTCTGCACACGGCCCACATATTGACAAATTTTTGCACCCATCGTGCTCCTGGGCCATTTTTTGCACCCGTACCACATCCAGACCAATTTTTTCATCCATCCCTTACCCGAACCAATTTATGTATCCATCCCTCACTCGAACCAATTTCTGCACCCATCTTGCATCCAAACCATTTTTGCATCTATCCTACACCCGAGCCAATTTCTACACCCATCCCACATCCAGGCCAATTTTTGCACTCATTCCATATGCAGACCAATTTTTGCACCCGTCCCACATACGGACCAATTTCTTCTCCCAGACCACTTTCTACACCTAGCCCACATCTAGACCACTTTTTGCATCCAAGCCACATCTAGGGCACTTTTACATCTAGATTGCAGGTTGGAATGCAGAAAGCACCCTGAATATGGCCTAGGTGCAAAAAGTGGTCTAGGTGCAAAAATTGGTTTGGATGCAATCCGATTGCAAAAATTGGTCTAGATGTGATATGGTTGTAGAAATTGGTCCAGATGGTGCACAACCACTGTACACAAACCACACTCTATTTTTTTATTTATATGGGTATATTTGTCATGTTATGTTTATATACTACTATAAGGAGCGAATTTGGTGAGATAATTTAAAAATTTTATAATTTTAAGGTGAAAAGGGTCATCTATTTAGGCAGGTCTACTAGCAATTTAAAAAAATCTAATAGTATCATTATCAATACACGATGAACCGACCCCTAAATTATTTTTAGCCCAAAAATTTTGAGCGAATGGGCTAACGTCTAGGGTTTGCATTTTTACCAATTTCTAATTTTAAAAATCTGAATATTCGCCCAATTAGTGAATATTCTCCACTGTGCATAACCTTTGGTGTTAGCCCTTCTTCCATTCTTTTAGAAAATGGTTAATATTAATTTTTATAAATAGTATTATAATCCTAAAATTAATATATTTTATTACAAAATAAAAAATAATAGTAATAAAATATTGCTCTTTCGTAAAAGAAATACTTTTGTAATTGATGATGAACTACTTTTCAAATATAGAAAGTAGTTCTACTTGATAAATACAATTTTTTTTTTAATTATTATTTAGAGAAATGTTATTATATTATGATGATACATGTCCTACATAAATATCTATTTAAGGAGAGAATGCCTTAATAGAAGCATCATATAGAAAACATCAGACTCAAAAGTACCCAACCTCGATTGAATTATGGTAAGCAATCAACTAGGGATATGTGTGAATGCTAATTTTTGGTATGTGGCTAGGGTAGGAGATGAGATGGGATGATATAGGATATCTCATAGGATAATTCACAATATAGTATAATGGTGGCTCCTTGTATGAAATTTTGAATAAGAGATCCTAGTGTAATCTCCATGGTAGATTGGTATGTGACAATCCACCAGATTATTTATACATTTTACAAGTGTATCCATGATCAATTGCAAGGATTTTTTGTAATGGTCTTAGTTGTTTTTGTGAAGTTGTAAATAATTCCATGGGATATGGAAATCAACAAGACACTAAGTCATTAAACCATAAAATTCTAAATGTTATCTCAATAGGGTTGATACAAGACAACTTGCCTTATCATTTACAGTTCATTACCAAGAGCAATCACAATCATTATAAGGGAATCGTAATGATATATGAAAAGTAACTAAGGTATTTTACCTTAAAAATATTTTATTATGATAATTGAGGTTTATTGAAGATACCTTGAGCGAAATTCATTAGAAAAAATAGTTACTTACATAACTTGATTATATTCTCTTTAGTTAAAGTCTTACTCCCAAAAAGAAGTTTTATAAAACCATGTAGACATACTTTATATATTTAAGATTGCAATAATAGGCTATTTCTACTTCCCATGTTAAGGTTTATGAAAGTTAATAAAAAATTATAAGTGGAACATGTTATCCAAGTATTGTAAAAGCTTTAAATGAAGGAATCCAATTAGGAGAATATTTCTAATCAAAAATATCAAATTCACCCATATTTTATAATTTTTGGTAAAAAATAAGGTAATTTGCTATGTCTTCCTACATGAAGTTGGTCAGGATTCACCAGGGTTTCGAAATGGATTCACCAATTTTTACAAGTACATTTTGGGTCTGACCCCTTATGCATAACACTAGCTAACACAACAATATAGCAAATTTAACTAAGGTGATTCTTTAAACACAAATAAAAAATTATTTAAATAAATATTCTCTTAATTATATTCCTTAATTTAAAGATTTTATAATACTTGGATAACATGCTTCATTTACAATTTTTTATTAAATTCCATAAACCTTAACATGGGAAATATTCTCTTAATTGGATTCTTTCATTTAAATAAATAGTTGAGAGTTTGTGGAGTGTTCTCAAACTATAAATGTATTGTATGACATTTATTCTACATAAGAATATTCTTGCATAATTATCTATATGTGGGTATGTTAAATTGCATATTAGATTTGTGCATTCAAAGGTATTCAAAGGTTTTCCTGATCCCTCCCATATTACTCTTAATAATGTGGAACATCATTCAACAAGAATAATACGTGAAGACTTAGATGTCATTAATGTCCATATTTATATGAAATATATTGTAATTATGAGGTATATTGAAGATAATTTGACTGTCACTCATTAAAATAAATAGTTTCTTACATAACGTGATTATATTCTCCTTAGTTAAAGTCTTACTCTAAAAAAATGGGTTCTATAAAACCATGTAGACATACTTTATATAATTGATATTGGAATAATAGGTTATTTCCACTTCCCATGTTAACGTTTATGGAATTTAATAAAAAATTATAAGTGAAGCATGTTATCCAAGTATTGTAAAAGCTTTAAATGAAGGAATCCATTTAAGAGAATATTTATTTAAATACTTTTTTTTTGCATTTAAAGAATTTCCTTAGTTAAATTTTTTATATTATTGTGTTAGCTAGGGTTATCGATAAGGGGTTGGACCTAAAATGTACTTGTAAAAATGACAAATCCATTTCGAAATCCTAGAGAATCTGAACCAATATTATGTAGGAGGACATGGCGAATTACCTTATTTTTCACCAAAATTATAAAAATTTGGTGAATTTGACATTTTTGATTAGATCGAGTGCAAAATAGGGCCTAATCGTAAACTAGGCGCAAAAAAGAGTCCAAAAGTGGATTGGGCATAAAAAAGAACCCAAATGTGGACCGGGTGCAAAATAGAGTCTAGATAAACTTGAGTTATAACCTATTGGGTGCAAAACAGGGTCTAGTGGACTTTATTTTAGAAGGTACAAAGTTGGTACTTCCTAGGAGGTCACCCATTCGAGTACTAGTCCAGTCGTGCATGCTTAATTGTGGAGTTTTTGATGGGTTGGAAATCGCCAGGTCATCTTGGTTTTTGGAATTTTCTTTTGTGGTTGTGAGGAGGTCTAAAAAAAAAAAAAAAAAGTGGTCATTTTTTGTTGCTTACCTCGTAAGCCTTGAAATCCTATTTTCCCCCTACTTCATTTTTCACCTCACCCACATCAAGACCAATTTTTTCATCCATACCTTACCCGAACCAATTTCTGTACCCATCCCTCACTCTAACCAATTTTTGCACCCATCCTGCACTCAAACCATTTTTTCAGCTATCCTACACCCGAGCTAATTTCTACACCCATCCCACATCCAGGCCAATTTTTGCACTCATTCCATATGCGGATCAATTTTTGCACCCGTCCCACATACGGACCAATTTCTCCTCCCAGACCACTTTCTACACCTAGCCCACATCTAGACCACTTTTTTGCATCCAAGCCACATCTGGAGCACTTTTACATCTATATTGTAGGTTGGAATGCATAAAGCACCCCGAATGTGGCCTAGGTGCAAAAAGTGGTCTAGGTGCAAAAATTTGTTTGGATGCGATCCGATTGCAAAAATTGGTCTAGATGCGATATGGTTGTAGAAATTGGTCCAGATGGTGAACAACCACCGTACACAAACCACACTCAAATTTTTTATTTATAAGGATATCTTTGTCATGTTATGTGTATATACTACTATAAGGAGTGAATTTGGTGAGATAATTTAAAATTTTTATAATTTCAAGGTGAAAAGGGTCCTCTGTTTAGGCGGGTGTGCTAGTAATTTAAAAAAATTTAAGAGTATTATTATCAATACACGATGAACCGACCCCTAAAATTTTTTTTAGCCCAAATATTTTGAGCGAATGGGCTTACGTCTAGGGTCTCCATTTTTACCAATTTCCAATTTTAAAAATCTGAATATTCGCCCAATTAGTGAATATTCTCCACTGTGCATAACCTTTGGTGTTAGCCCTTCTTCCATTCTTTTAGAAAATGGTTAATATTAATTTTTATAAATAGTATTATAATCCTAAAATTAATATATTTTATTACAAAATAAAAAATAATAGTAATAAAATATTGCTCTTTCGTAAAAGAAATACTTTTGTAATTGATGATGAACTACTTTTCAAATATAGAAAGTAGTTCTACTTGATAAATACAATTTTTTTTGAAATTATTATTTAGAGAAATGTTATTATATTATGATGATACATGTCCTACATAAATATCTATTTAATGAGAGAATGCCTTAATAGAAGCATCATATAGAAAACATCAGACTCAAAAGTACCCAACCTCGATTGAATTATGATAAGCAATCAACTAGGGATATGTGTGAATGCTAATTTTTGGTGGGTGTGGCTAGGGTAGGATATGAGATGGGATGATATAGGATATCCCATAGGATAATTCACAAGATAGTATAATGGTGGCTCCTTGTATGAAATTTTGAATAAGAGATCCTAGTGTAATCTCCATGGTAGATTGGTATGTGACAATCCAGAAAATTATTTATAAAGTTTAGAAGTGTATCCATGATCATTTGCAAGGATTTTTTGTAATGGTCTTAGTTGTTTTTGTGAAGTTGTAAATAACTCCATGGGATATGGAAATCAACTAATCACTAAGTCATTAAACCATAAAATTCTAAATTTTATCTCAATAGGGTTGATATAAGACAATTTGCCTTATCATTTACAGTTCATTACCAAGAGAAATCACAATCATTATAAGGGAATCATAATGATATATGAAAAGTAACTAAGGTATTTTACCTTAAAAATATTTTATTGTGATAACATGTTGGAATTGGGTAAATTCATCCCCTTTTAAGTGATAAGGGATTGAAAGTATAACCTTGATACCATGGTCAAATGGTCTCATACAGGTGCATTGTGCATGGGAAAGGTTGGGGGACCATTAAAAGCATATTTTCCAATGAAGGATTAGGAAAATGAATAGTCTTTAGAAAAGTAAATGCTAGAATAATTTTATAGGAACGAACCATTATTGTCCACTTTTGGGTCGTCTAAAGCAATCAAGAACTCAAAAGTGGTTATCTATACCTTATGTTGATTATGTCCTTTCAAAATTGTTTATATTAAAAAACCCTCTCCCTTGGATTAGTCTTGATCAGTTTATTATAGATATAGACATCTAAATTTTAGATACTTACTCTAGCTAAGTAATCATCACATGGTGATAGGTCTACCTAACCTTTTACCCATATTTCTAGTATGCTCAATTCATTTATAAGGGAAGTAACATCAATTGCCTTTTGAGCTCAACATTAATAGAGCTAAAGGACCATTGGATGTCATACATCCTAAATTGTATAAACCCATACTAGCTAGTTATGGTGGACATAAGTACTTTTAATTATTTATTGATGACTACTCATGGAATATGTGGGCATATTTGTTGCCACTCAAGTTAGACATCCTCAAGAATTTCCAATGCTTTAATAAGCTTATTGGAACGTTCATGAGTGCAAATTGTTGATGAAGTGAAATGGATGAGCTAAGGTGAATATCTATGAAAGTAGGAGGAGTAACACTACATGCAATGGGAATTACATCTCATTTGTGTTGATTTTGGTAAGAGAGCACAACACTAATTTTATCAAATTTGAGTCCTCCACATTGATTGAGGGGGAATATACATCCAAAATTGTTTCAAGGTTTCTAAAACAAAATGGGATCAAGCAACAACTAACTATAGTCTACACTCCATAATAGAGTGGGGTTTCTCAGATAAAAAACCATTCTATTATGGAATTGGTTCATTGCATGCTCATATAAGCCAATATACAACATCAATATTTCATTGAAGCTATATTCATTGTGATGTATATTAAAAATAGATTGCCCATAAAGTCACTTCAAGGGATTACAACTAAAAAGCTTGATCTGGGAGGAAGCCTTCAGTTGTGCATCTCAAAGTTTTTGAATGTAAGACATACATGTAAGTGGCAAAGCAAAAGAAGACCAATTTGGATGCAAAGATCATGTCTTGCATATTTCTTTGGTATGGTAAAACATTAAAATCTTATGAATTAACAGATCTAGTCACCAAGAAAATGCATATAAATAGATATGTGGTGTTTTATGAATAATCTAAGCCAAACATTGAAGATTCCAAGGAGTCTAAATATTCCACATCGCTAGTTATGAGAATTGAGTTAAACAAGAAAGTTCTAAGAGTTCATTATGGAAGATCATAAAGAATTTTTAAAATTTGTTGATTAACCAATAGGATTTTCTCCAACATAACAAAAAATTCAAAAGGGTTCATTAATACCATTACATATTCGAAACTAGATACACCACTTGATATCACTTCCACATGACCATGTACTTGCAATAGTACATGACAAGAAATAAATTTGGCCTTGATGACTTTAGTGATGGAAGGTTCAAAATCAGCATCACTAATCAATGACATGTGGGCTAAGTGCAATTTCACATCATTGGGCATCACCCACCAACTCTTTGCTCACTTTATAGGTTCTCAAGATGAATTACCTACTTATAATGATGAATTGATATTTCTACATCCATGTCCTTACCCATATCAAAAAGGATATCCCTATCCTCAATTTGGGTATGTCTTAAGGTATCCAACATATATGTAAGACTTTAAATTTTCCTAGGATTTTTTGAATCCATATGCAACACCTTAGTTTTCATAAGTAAATGCTATACCAACAACAATGTATCCTCGTGCACCAACTAAAAGTGTGGTTGAATACCCTATTTCACTTGGATATACTATACGGGGATCACACAATGTTTAGTATAGAATTTTTGGATTGATGACAATCATAGTTGAGAAAATTAGAATTGGATCAAAATCGGTATGGAAAAAGAATTGGGAAAAATCAGGCATCAACAAAAAAATGAAAATTTGGTAAAAATCGATAGTTTTTAATTAAAAAAACAAAAAAATGCATTTTTGATTCAAAAAAATCTTTTTTCATGCATATCATATTTGTTTTGGAAAAAAATATAAAATAGGTAAAAATTTGACAAGGCTAAGAATCGGGAAAAATTGGCTCAAATCAAGATTTTTTTGTAGATTTTCTCAACTATGATGACAATAACAACTATATCACCATAATATGTAGATGAAGCACTGGTCCTAAATGTTTCACAAACTTTAGTAGCAACACCCAAAATCCAAATTCAATATTATGGACACATGACTACTGGAAATTGTTAGAAAACCAAATAATGTAATAAGAGAGGATATTAAATAATTATATTATTTACATAATATTTGAAGAGGTAAAATACAAAGAGACATGTTGGTATCTGAAGCACTAAGAGTTTATTGAGAAACCAAGAGATATATTATTGAATATACTTGTACAATTAGATGCTCTAATTGATTTTGAATGAATGATTTCTTTCTGTTGCTCGGTCCATCAAGTTTTGCACTTTTATTTAAAACTCTATTAACCATAATTAAGCCTAAAGAAAATAATTAACATTGGAATCCAAAATTATTTCAATTGTAAGACAAGTTTACAAATTAAAGATATGTTAACAATCTTAAACTTATTTGTTGATTGTAAAACTCCATTAACTTTTTGCTAAATTATGATACTATCAATGTATTAATAGCATATTTGTAATTTTTAACTTGAAATTAAATTTATCTTAATATTTAAAAAATATATTATTTTGAGTTTTATAATGATTATAATAAAATGTTAAAATGTTTAATCATTCACATTTGGCCACAGTGTAAATTTGTAATATTTAATACTATCATATTGTATTTTATATGACCAATACTATTTTCTCACCCTAATTAGTGATCTATACATTATATTAAGATTCAATATTATGTTAATTTTACATTCAATGTGATTCATGATGTTGTATCCATGCTAATATTTGTATTTCCATTCATCCATCATTTTGTACATTATTTGGAGATTATATTCATTGTTAATGAAATTATTTTGGTGTCTAAAGACATCATGTCATATCTTCATCTTTTTATTTCAATATTTGTGTTCTTTTTATTTTTTAAATTTGGGTAACATGTTGATTTTATTTTATTTTTTTATATCATAGTATGAAAGAAGGCTTGACTCCCTATAACTCAAAATAATATTTTTGTGCATGATCATATTGTAGCATCACTTTATTCACATAATAAATTATTTATGAAAATTACTTTATACTTTGATGCTTAGTTACACCCCTGATTCTTAATTTTATAGACACACACAAACATACCCCATCATTGTTTGAACTTGGATCTCATAAATGAGAGGCCACAACCATACCACTACAGTGTCCCACTACTTTACATGATGAGATTCCATTTATTAATACTTCTCATTTAATAAATGCTATAAGCAATTCCTTAATTGACTAAGTCCAACTAGTAAGGATTCCTTTAACATAAGTGCCACTAAAATCCCCCATCAATTGTTTTCTTAATAAGGTGGATGTTAACACAAATACTTTCACTTATAATCAAGCTAAGTGATGTCCTAAGTAGAATACACTTATGAAAATTATTCTTTCATTAATAACCAGAATTAGGATTTCATTCTCTTAACTAAATATAAGTATATTGTTAGACACAAATAAGTCTATACGATCAAGTTTGAGATCAAATTCTTATTAAGAAGCATAACACTTTTCTTATTGTAAATAGATTTTACTATGAGGATCTTGACTCATGAGATACTTTTCCATCCCTTTCCCATATGGATTTCACTCACATGATTCTTTTCATTGTTGCTTCATCATATTAAGAGATATTCATCAAATGAATATTAATATTTCTTTCCTTCATGGAAAGATTCTAGAGAATATATAAAATAAATAGTTGTAAGGACCTTGTATATGGTATGAGAAGATACATAAATTATTTATTAACTTTAGCTTTCATTATCGCAAAAGTAAGAACACTGTTTGTATCAAACATAATAAAATATTTTTTTATCATTGCAATCTATGTTATATTGTTATCATTATAGGCTTGACTTCTAAGTTTCAAAACATGAATTTAAGATTATAATTTTGAGATGGCACATATAGTCCTATTTTATTTTTTAGCATATTTACATTGATTAATTCTCTTTAAGGATTGTTCTTTCTCAATATAATTATGTCTTAGATATTTTATAATTATATTGGACAGATGATTGCAAGTTACACCTCTTTTATCTTCTTGTGTGAAGCCTAGGGATAATTGTTCTTCTATGGTTATCACTTCCTTCTATTTATAATTAGTGAATAAACTTCTTTATACTACCCACACTAAATTGACCACTCTTTTACTATTAGTCGTTGTTCCAATTACAAGCATATACCTCATAAAAGCCATTAGAATGCTACTATGCATATTTTATGCTACCTTAAAGATACCATTTATACGAGCATTCATTTTACCATTGGGATATCCATCATTTTCTAGGGCTCTTTAGATATGGATTTAGTCAAAAAAAGTATGATCTACTTTGGGATGTTTAATTTCTCTTGGTGATATACACTTGTGTTTTGGTATTTTAAAATCAACATACTACATCTATGTCTTTCATGCAAGTAAAATTTTACAGTCTAATCCTTGTCAACAGATATCTTGACTCAATGACAATGGTCCTTAAATTATTGGTTCTTCCTTAAAAAGGTCCTAATACACTATTTGGTTATAATTAAAATATTTTTCAATTGGTTCATATCCTAGTGGTATTATTACACTAAGCATGAATTAAGGTTTGGATGAACTAAATTTAGTAGCTTCATTTTCATGTTTAGCTCATATCATGTATGTACCTTCAATGGATTGCCTTAAAAAAAATTTCTACTAAGGTCATGTCATTGATTTCACAACATGATCATATTCACATAAAATAATTTTATTAATGAGATATGTTCAATAATATGTTCTCTTCATGGTTATTATTCAAAGTGGATGTTTAAAAGTAATCATTATTTATTTTGTAACAATCAACATTTATAATACTAGATAATACCATATTATATTTTTTTCGTTGCTCATGACCTTTTCCATCTTGAAGGGTGATCCATGCACTATATTATGACTTAATAATGTATTGGTTTGACACATTTTAAGATCCATATAACATCATGTCACAAATAATATTTATCATTTGATCTTATGCATTGTTACTAAAAGTTTGTTGGTGTGTAATAACATTGGATATCATATCTTTATATTCCAAATTTGATATTTAGGTACCCTTTTATTTTTATTTTTTGATATTATTAAAATAGGGTTTGTAAAATGGCCAATACCCATTTACAAGCCTAGTCTAGTCTATCTAGTCTTACATTCCATTTTTCCTCTTACAAAAACCTTTAATACATTATAAATTCTTCATATACATTCTAACAACAATGGAACACAACTAATATTCCTTTTATTTCAACTACATTAAAACTACTAAAACTTTAGAGTCCAAAATATGAGGTGGAGGGTAGAGGTTTTAGTAGAGGTAGGGGTAGCTTCAGTATTCATGATGGGGGTGATTGAATACCAAGATATCAAGGTAGATTGATCTTGTGTGAATCACCTATGTCAACCCTAATATTGACTTGGAAAAATAACAAACTTTGTGTACAGAGGAATATAATCTAAATAAATCCTTTCAAGCTGGATTTTTCGATAAGCATTGGTATTTTTAAACCTCATTCTAGTGATTGTGATTTTTATCAAGTATGGTAGTGAATTTTGTGGTTCTCGTAAGACCTCTATCTTATATAAAATATGGATTTATAGCTACATTGGGTATGATTCCTTTGTTTAGTAGTGTATTTTATCTGGTGTCTACAAAGCTTAGTCCTTCTTGTGAAGGCACTCATGCCCAAAAAATACCATAGCAAGTGGTGGCTAAATATGAGACTATTCCATCTGTGGGAGGATGGACTTTAAAAAAGCTATGACTTATACCCTAGAAATAAATTTGTAGACACCTAAAACGCGTCATGTCGAGGGCTACTACTCATATGGACATGCTACAAGACCATATGGAAGATCTTGGATGGACTCCAAGATAGATCAGTGGTTCTAACCACTCAAGTTGGGATCGTTGGCCTAGTCAGTCTGAACCGTAGCCCAAACCTACAGTTTATAGGGTGAACCATGGCTAAGGCCTACGGTTTATAGTTTGGACAATATTTATAACCTACGGTCTTAACTGAAGTTCGGTTGGCCTTCATTCGAGCCAAATCGGTTTGAACGGCCATTTATTCTAGAAGAAGGTGGTTAGAGGATAGAAGATTTCAATCCAACTGTCCTAACCATACCTTCTTGATCTTGGCCTCTCCATGAATCCACCCCTAGCCCTAGGACATCCTATAAGTACCCCTTCAAATGGGAGATCTCATATAGAAAATTTTGATAGAGAAGTGCTATCAAAATATTGTATGAAACAAGCATTGGATTTTAGACTAGCGAAGCCCTATCAAATTATGGACTCACTTGAGTGCATAGAGAGAGCCTTGTTTCCATTCCCATTACCAATTTTTCAAGCATCATGATGAATTAGGCCATAGATTCTCTAAGGACCTAGGAGAGCCAAGAAACGCTAATTCGGGTAAACGGAGGCCCCATTCAATGATTCAACCACCAAAATTGTCAGAGGACATCGAAGATGAGCCTTTAACATCAGTTGGACAAGGATTTCAAGTCCATAAGCCTTGAATTTTGAGGGTAAACCACTTGGTTCCTCATCGTGGCCTTCAGCCGTAGTTTACAATGCAGACTGCTCACTAGAGTTACGATTTGTAATAGGTGATAGATCTCTTTACTGTTTCATTTCCAGTATGCTTAATTAGATCACATTTATCATTTTAATGGTTTAGTTAGGATTTTAGATACTTCTAACCAGCATAATTAGTATTTTTGCTAACTTGTTCTCATTACTGTAGTTTAGACATTGATGGCTTCTTTTCATGTTATATTACTTCAATTCAAGTAATTGGTTCCATACATTGATAGTTGTATTTTTGGTTCACATATTTCCATCAATATTGATAGGATTTGCACATGTTTAGCATAGTTTATGTATTTTATTTATTTTATATCATTATGTTGTTCTCATACTATTTATATTTAAAAGGCCTCATCATGAGAGGCTTCCTATGCTTTGACATTCTTGTGTTGTTTCTTGATCGTAGGAAATAGGTTTCAAAGGAGTTAAAATAATCCATTTTCTTCCTCACTACAAAGAAGAGGGTTTACTCCACCCTAGAGCAGTTTGTGTCATCCTAAAAGACACTTTGAAATAACACCTACCCTTGAAATGGAAATAAAAATATGTCCTATTGTAACAATTGTATCAAGATGATTATCCCTAAGAGGGATGTTGGCAATTTTGGGTACTTTGGGTACATTGCCTTTGCTCAAGTGTATAAGTTGTCATTGATGTCAAGAAGCTTTTGAAGGAATTTGATTTGATGTAAAATAATTTGTTTTGATGAAGGTTCGGCATGACAGGTTCGAAAGAAAGTAAGTTGGAAAAATGTCGCGATATCGCGACATGTCGCATTTTGCAACTTAAGCAGGAGAGAGAAAGCTTTTTAGAAAAGTGTCACGATATCGTGACATGTCGCATTTTTGTGACTTAAGCAGGTGAGAGAAAGCTTTTTAGAAAAGTGTCGCGATATCACGACATGTCACAGTTTCGCGACTCAAAGAGGAGAGAGAATGTTCGGAGTTAGAAATGTCATGATTTCATGACATATTGCAAGGAAGGGTGAACGGACGAAAAAGTGTCACGATTTCGCGACATGTTGCAGGAGAGAGAGTCCGAAAGAAAAAATGTCATGATTTCGTGACATAATGCGGAGAGAGAGAGTCCGGGAGAAAAAGTGTCACGATATCGCGACATGTCGGGTTTTCGTGACCCGAAGAAAAGAAAAGCGCTAAGGAGAAAAAGTGTCACGATTTCGTGACAAGTCAGAAGACAAAGTGGAAGCAAGATAAAGTGTCATGATTTCGTGACATGCAGCAAAGGGAAGAGTCTAAAAATGAGAACTGTCATGATTTCACGACAGGTTGCAGAGAAGTCGTACGGAAGCTGAAAGCGTCGTGATTTCACGACAGGCTGCAAAGAAAACGTATGGAAGCTAGAAGTGTCACGATTTCATGACAAATTCAAGGAGGAAGAGCTCAAAGGCGAAAGTGTCACGATTTCATGACATGTTCTATTTTCACGGGCGTAAGGTAGAGAAAAGCACAAGGCAGCAAAAGTGTCATGATTTCGTGACATGTTCTATTTTCGCTAGTGCAAGCAGACAAGAGTGCAAGGAAGAGAAAGTGTCGTGATTTCGTGACATGTTCTGCTTTTGCGGGTGCAAGCCGAGAAGAGGTTAAGAAAGCAAAAGTGTCACGATTTCATGACAAAAGCAGAGAGGAAGGCTATGAAGACAGAAGTGTCATGATTTCATGACAGATCGAGATGGCAGCGTTCGGTTGGAGAAAGTGTCATGATTTCGTGACAAAAACAAAAAGGAAGTCTACAGAGGGAGAAGTGTCACAATTTCATGACAAAAGTAGAAAGGAGGTCGACGAAGGGAGAAGTGTCACGATATCGCGACAAAAGCAAAGTTGATGCTGACTAAGTCAGAAGTGTCGCGATATCGCGACATGTTGTAGTTTCGCGACAGAAGCTACATAAGTGTTCCAGAGGTAGTGAAGCCGACAAAGTTAAATTTTAGCCGACAAAAATTAGGGCTTGCAGCCGACATAGATTAGGGTTTGCATTTGTCATAACAGCCGACTAAGATTAAAGTTTTCTTCATGAAAATTTTGTTATAAAAGGAGGGCTGTTTGGAGAGTTGAAAGTGTGATAAGATGCATAGTTGAGGTGCGACGTTCGGAGATAGTGCGCAGTGCAAGAAGTTCGATCGCTGTGAGCAGAGTGTGAATTCGATCATAGTGTGTAGAGTGCATTTCATCGAATCATTCTAAGTGTGAAAGATCACAAAGGAAGTAGAGTGTGCAAAGACGATGCCGCTATGATTGCATAGAGGTGCAAAGGTTGAAGTTCGACCAAGTTCGGTTGTAACTATGCAGAGAGAACTTAAGGACAGATTTGTGTGAGATTTTTTGAGAGCTTACAAGCAGATTTGAGACAAGTCTTTGTGAAGACTTGTGGATAGCTTTGAGCAAGCTTTTTGAGAGCTTGTGAGCAGGTTTTGGACAAGTCATTGAGAGGGCTTGTTGGACAGATTTGAGCAAGCTTTTGTTGAGCTTATGGAGTAGTTTGGGCAGGTTCTAGTGAGAACTTGCAAAGCAGATCTGAGACAAGTCTTGGTGAAGACTTGGGTGAAGATCAAGCAAGCTTTAGTGAAAGCTTGTGAACCACTTTTGTGAACCAGAATTGAGAACCAGTTGAGGATAGATATTGGTGCAGATTCGAGGACATTTGTGCCAAACCGAAGGACTGTGTTTGGTGCAGATCAGAGAAAGATGAACGAGGACATTTGTGCTAGACCGAAGGACTGTGTTTAGTGCAAATTCGAGGACCAACTTTGGAGGTGATAGAGTTGAGGACAGAGGTCTCTAGCTAGAGCAGGGAGGATAGGTGTCTTCTATGGATAGAGTTCCATTTGCTAAGGGCAGCGGAGGCAGAGGTCTTCTAGAGGATCACCAACCAGAGCAGAGCTAGGGGATTGGTGTCTCCTGTGGGTTGGTGCCCATGAACTCGAGATTAGGGGATTGGTGTCTCCTTTGGGTTGGTGCCCATAAACATTGTAATCGGGAAAGGTATTCCCAAAATTTGGATTGATAAAATTTAGTGAAAGATTTTATCCGTGGACGTAGCTCAACCATTCTGGGTGAACCACGTTAAAATTGTTGTCACTTTGTGGATGTTTTTATGCATTGCTTTGATATTGTTGTGGGTATATTGCTTTACTATTTTGTAATATAAAGGAAAAAGTAAAAAGAGGTCTTATACTGTTCACCCCCCCTCTCAGTATAAGCTTGTGTTCTTCAATTGGTATCAGAGCGGGTGCCTTCAAAAAGTTTAACAGCTTGAAGGAAAAGCTAATAAAGAACACAATGGATTATTCAAGTGGCAATGCAGCACCTATTCTTGATGGGTCATATTTTGGTCTTTGGAGTGCAAGGATGAAGGTTCATCTAATGGCACTTGGTAATGAGGTATGGGAAGTAATTGAAGATGAGTACACTATTCCTGTACATGGTCCAAATACTAAAGAAGAAAGGCTCCTACATCACAGCAATTCAAAAGCAATGAACGCAATCTTGAAAGGCTTATAGAAAGCAGATCTCACCAAAGTAATTCACTACAAAACAGCTAGTGAAATGTGGAAACAGATTGCAAGTGGTTCATACAAGTGATTCAAATGTCAAAAAGGCCAAGTTGAGACACTTCAAAGGTATGTTTGAACAACTCAAGATGAATGATGATGAAAATATTAGTGACTACATGCTTCGTATGGATGAGGTTGTTAACTCCATGAAATACTTAGGTCTTGAGCTTGCTGAAAATGATGTTTGTGATAAGATTTTAAGATCTCTTCCTAATAGATTTAGTGAAAATATTTCTGCTATTGAGGAAGCTAAAGATTTGGATAAGTTGAAAAAGGATGAGCTCCATAGTATACTTGCAGCATTTGAGTTGAGAACTCAAGTGAAGGTTGATGTCAAGAAAGAGGTAGCTTTCAAGGCTACCAAGAAATCCAAGGGTAAACAACTTCAAGAGAGTGATGAGTCTTCTAGTGATGAAGAGGCGTATTACAGCAAGAAAGGCAAGTTCTCTAGAAAGCACAAAAGCATGAAAAATATAAGATGTTTCAATTGTGGAAAGTTTGGTCATTATGCTACAGACTGTACTATTCCCAAGGATGAAAGTGATGAAGATAAACAGGATTCTAAGAGCAAGGATTCTAAAAAGCACAAGCATCACAGGAAAAATAGAGATGAGCACAACAATCAAGGAAAGAGGTATTCTCACAAGCACAAGAAGAGTTTCTACCTAGACAAAGCAAGTAAGTGTTCTAGTAGTGATAGTGAAAGTTCTTCAAGTGATAATGAAAATGAGATGTTGTTCATATCAGAAAAAGAGGAAGAACCGAAACATAGATTCATTATCATGAAATGTCTTAGATGTGGAAATTTTGGTCACCTTGAGGATGATTGCACAAATAACGATTTGGTTTCTAGTATGTATGAGGATGCTTCAGAAAACTATAAGGAAGATGCTTGTATGGTTTTTGAAAAAGGTAGCACCTCTAGTGATAAGAAATCTAAAAAAGGCTTTGATGATTCGGAAAGCAAACAAATAAAGGATCTTGAAAGTGAACTTACTAACGCTCTTAGTGTTTTGAAAAAGGAAAGAAAGAAGAATGCTAGACTCAAGGATAAGTTAGATGAATGTTGTATGGAGAGAGATGATCTTATAGAAAGTCTTGACTTCTCTATGGCTAAGACACAAGAACTCAAGGATGAGTTAGAGTCTAAGGTTCTTGAGTATAGTGAGTTAGAACAAAAAATGGCTTCTTTGAAAGAGGAAACTAAAGAGTACAAGGATAAGCTTTACGAGGTTTCAAGATAGCTCCAAAAAGGTTAAGTCACTCATCAAAGGTCAAAGAAAGACAACGGATAAAACAGGCCTTGGTTTTGTTAAGCCACACAAGGAACAAGATGGAGAGTCTAGTAAGAGACTCCAAAAGGAAGAGAGTTCTGATGAGGAAAGTATTTCAGATCATGAGTCCTTGAATGATAGATGCTCAGAAATAGAAAATGAAATTCAGAATGAGAAGAAGAAGTTTTCAGGACCCAAGAGGTCGAATAAAGGAAAATTTCATGGTAGATGTTTTGCGTGTCACAGGTTTGGTCACATGGCTGCACATTGCATGGCTCAAGTGAAGAAGGTAAATGGCAATTTTAGAAGCGCTAGTTTCTTTCAAGGGTATTGCTACTCTTGTCAACAGTTTGGGCACAAGGCAGTCTATTGCAAGGTTAATTACAGGAACAGGTTTGGTCAGAACAGGGTTAGTCAGAACAGGCAGATTCAAAGAATAGGTATGCCTAAAAGAAATAACATTGTTACTTGTTATAAGTGTAACAATGAAGGTCACATAGCTAGAAAGTGTAGAGCTAAACTTCCAAGGTACAGGAACAAGAACAGTGAACAAGATCAGGGATGAGAACAAGAACAAGAACAGTGACAAGAACAGGAATGATAACAGGAACAGGAACAGTGACAGGAACAGGAACAGGAATATGGGCAAAGAGTTCAAGAGAAGGCCCGGCAAGGAAATTATAGACGCTGATGATGATCAGTGCCTAATGGGAGTTTTACTCCCACCCCAGAATTAATCACCTCATCAGGAGGTGGGGGAGGGACTAAGCTAAGAGGCTCATTCTTAGTCCCGAGCCCCAAAGGTGACCCTTTGCCATTGATGACAAAGGGGGAGAGATATGAGTAAGGGGGAGAGCTTCAAGTGAAGAGGAAAGCTTCAAGTTAGGGGGAGCAAAACTTCAAAGGAATATTCTCAGTTGTGGGCACATTTTCTCAGTTGTTAGCACAGTTGGTTTCGGTTTTGGCTCTTGAGACGTGTTTTCAGTAAAGGTTTGCCATCAATGACAAAGGGGGAGATTGTTGGCAATTTTGGGTACTTTGGGTACATTGCCTTTGCTCAAGTGTATAAGTTGTCATTGATGTCAAGAAGCTTTTGAAGGAATTTGATTTGATGTAAAATAATTTGTTTTGATGAAGGTTCGGCATGACAGGTTCGAAAGAAAGTAAGTTGGAAAAATGTCAAGATATCGCGACATGTCGCATTTTCGCGATTCACGACTTAAGCAGGAGAGAGAAAGCTTTTTAGAAAAGTGTCGTGATATCGCGACATGTCGCATTTTCATGACTTAAGCAGGCAATAGAAAGCTTTTTAGAAAAGTGTCGTGATATCGCGACATGTCACAATTCCGTGACTCAAAGAGGAGAGAGAATGTTTGGAGTCAGAAATGTCATGATTTCGCGACATATTGCAAGGAAGGGTGAACGGATGAAAAAGTGTCACGATTTCACGACATGTTGGAGGAGAGAGTGTCCGAAAGAAAAAATGTCACGATTTCACGACATAATGCAGGAGAGAGAGTCCGGGAGAAAAAGTGTCGCGATATCGCGACATGTCGAGTTTTCGTGACCCGAAGAAAAGAAAAGCGCTAAGGAGAAAAAGTGTCGTGATTTCGTGACAAGTCAGAAGACAAAGTGGAAGCAAGATAAAGTGTCGCGATTTCATGACATGTAGCAAAGGGAAGAGTCTGAAAATGAGAACTGTCACGATTTCACGACAGGTTGCAGAGAAGTCGTACGGAAGCTGAAAGCGTCGCGATTTCATGACAAGTTGCAAAGAAAATGTACGAAAGCTAGAAGTGTCACGATTTCATGACAAATTCAAGGAGGAAGAGCTCAAAGGCGAAAGCGTCACGATTTCATGACATGTTCCATTTTCATGGGCGTAAGGCAGAGAAAAGCACAAGGCAGCGAAAGTGTCGCGATTTCGCGACATGTTCCATTTTCGCTAGTGCAAGCAGACAAGAGTGCAAGGAAGCGAAAGTGTCACGATTTCACGACATGTTCTGCTTTCACGGGTGCAAGCCGAGAAGAGGTTAAGAAAGCAAAAGTGTCACGATTTCATGACAAAAGCAGAGAGGAAGGCTATGAAGACAGAAGTGTCACGATTTCATGCAGATCGAGATGGCAGCATTTGGTTGGAGAAAGTGTCACGATTTCATGACAAAAAGAAAAAGGAAGTCTACAGAGGGAGAAGTATCATGATTTCATGACACAAGGACAAAGGAGGTCGATGAAGGGAGAAGTGTCGCGATATCGTGACAAAAGCAAAGTTGATGCTGACTAAGTCAGAAGTGTCACGATATCATGACATGTTGTAGTTTCGTGGCAGAAGCTACAGAAGTGTTCCAAAGGCAGTGAAGCCGACAAAGTTAAATTTTAGCCGACAAAAATTAGGGCTTGTAGCCGACGTAGATTAGGGTTTGCATTTGTCATAACAGCCGACTAAGATTAAAGTTTTCTTCATGAAAATTTTGTTATAAAAGGAGGGCTATTTGGAGAGTTGAAGAGTGATAAGATGCGTAGTTGAGGTGCGACGTTCGGAGATAGTGCACAGTGCAAGAAGTTCGATCGCTATGAGCAGAGTGTGAATTCGATCGTAGTGTGCAGAGTGCATTTCATCGAATCATTCTAAGTGTGAAAGATCGCAAAGGAAGCAGAGTGTGCGAAGACGATGTCGCTATGATTGTGCAGAGGTGCAAAGGTTGAAGTTCGACCAAGTTTGGCTGTAAATGCGTAGAGAGAACTTAAGGACAGATTTGTGTGAGCTTTTCTGAGAGCTTACAAGCATATTTGAGACAAGTCTTTGTGAAGACTTGTGGATAGCTTTGAGCAAGCCTTTTGAGAGCTTGTGAGCAGGTTTTGGACAAGTCATTGAGAGGGCTTGTTGGACAGATTTGAGCAAGCTTTTGTTGAGCTTGTGGAGCAGTTTGGGCAGGTTCTAGTGAGAACTTGCAAAGCAGATCTGAGACAAGTCTTGGTGAAGACTTGGGTGAAGATCAAGCAAGATTTAGTGAAAGCTTGTGAACCACTTTTGTGAACCAAAATTGAGAACCAGTTGAGGATAGAGATTGGTGTATATTCGAGGACATTTGTGCCAGACCGAAGGACTATGTTTGGTGTAGATCATAGAAAGACGAACGAGGACATTTGTGCTAGACCGAAGGACTGTGTTTAGTGCAAATTCGAGGACCAGCTTTGGAGGTGATAGAGTTGAGGACAGAGGTCTCCGACCAAAGTAGGGAGGACAGGTGTCTTCTATGGATAGAGTTCCATTTGCTAAGGGTAGCGGAGGCAGAGGTCTTCTAGAGGATCACCAACCAGAGCGAGCTAGGGGATTGGTGTCTCTTGTGGGTTGGTGCCCACAAACTCGAGATTAGGGGATTGGTGTCTCCTTTGGGTTGGTGCCCATAAACATTGTAATCGGGAAAGGTATTCCCAGAATTTTGATTGATAAAATTTAGTAAAAGATTTTATCCGTGGACGTAGCTCAGCCATTTTGGGTGAACCACGTTAAAATTGTTGTCACTTTGTGGATGTTTTTATGCATTGCTTTGATATTGTTGTGGGTATATTGCTTTACTTTTTGTAATATAAAGGAAAAAGTAAAAAGAGGTCTTATACTGTTCACCCCCCTCTTAGTATAAGCTTGTGTTCTTCAAGGGATGTACTTGTAATTTGAGCTTGGCATTGAAATATAATGGAATAAAGCATCTTTTGTTGATCATTTCATTGTCAATTTCTTGTTCTTGTGTGCATCTTATATTATTTTTGTCAATTATTGCAATAGGATACATTATGTGTGAGCCTTTTTGGTGGTTATAGAAGGCGATCACGATGGAACTCCGCAATTCATGTGACCTAACTACTATTTCTTGATTTTTGAAATTGCAGGTATAGACTGTAGCTATTAGCTATGGGCCAAAAATTGAACTGTAGGTTCAACACATGGTTTACAGTGCAGACCGCAAACCAGACCTATGGTTTACACCTGACAATACAGACAGTAGACAGCAGAGTGCAGACCAACTCAGCACCTGAGGTAGGCCCTATTTTCCACTCTCTATTTCTTTTTACTTCTCTGTGTTTTTACAAAATACTTATTTTCAAATGCAACTAGGAAAAGAAAATTAAAAAAGGGAAATCAATCATGTCCTAGTCCATTTCAAATCTGCATTTATAGAAAGGCATTGCTAGGAACAACGAATATCTAATTGTAATCCACCCTAGAATCCAACGTGCTTGATAAGACTTATTTGTTTGGTGTGCATGTGTGAGGCCCAAGTAGTGGTCATTATCATTGTAATATGCATTGTCTAAAAGAGCATCTAGAATATCTTGCATTTTTTGAATTTGAAACATTCTTTCATTTGCATAGCATATAGAAAATGAGCATGAGTACTATATGATGCATTTCTTTTATGTACAATAAAGTGAACCACACACACCATGTCTCTCTTAAATGCTAGTGAATTGGGCTTGACATACAACCACAAGAAGGGTTCAATGACGATGGGCATAATTTCCATCCACTGGCCTAAATCCTATGTACCCTTTGTTACTAGACCAATACCGAATCCAAGAACCTTTCGTACCCTAGAAAATTTGCATGTATTCTCTTTAGAGGGTATAACACTGAATGGGGAAAAATGGGTGAGGATCTAGGAGGACCTGTACTCCTTGTTCGAGTGTGGACTTTAATCACCACACACGGGAGATTTACATGGCCTGAAAGTCACATCTAGGTTGTTGAGCTACGAGCATATAGGTGAAAGCCAATTTAAACTGAGAATATCATTCAACACTTTTCAAAACACAATAAGGGGTTCTATACTGATACAACAAATTATTGAAACAACATCAAATAATCTAGGGCTCGCTTTTAAAAATTAATATGAGATAAACACCATTGTATACCTTGTTTCTTAATAAATAATAAATCTATACATTAGGTGCACCATGGTGGAGACACGGGGTGATCAAAAAAGGCACAAGCCTGAAGCTCATAACCAAGCCCCAATAGATTCACATCAATATATGTTGAATCCTCACCCACATGCACTTCCCTAATGTAATTCAATGAGCATTAGAGGAGATAATTCAAAAAGTAGGTAACCTATTGAGCATACCCCCAATAGAGGAGCTTCCATGCATTCCTCTAGATGCATAATAGAGCATGAAGCCTCTTAGCATGAGGGTGTTCCACTCGAAATCCATTACCAGGATCGCATTGCACATGCATCCACAGGATCAGCTAAAGAGTATGTTATATAGCGATACAAGTTGGTACCCCTACATCATAGGTTTGTAGGAGGATCTGTAGCTCCACCTTCAAATTACAGACGTTATTGAGACCCACCCATTCAGGGGTATGCAGACAGGGCCACCGCTAAGCATAGGCCTATGCAAACTCCCACACATGGTGAACATCAAAATATCACTATTTATATGACTAAGGTGGAAGCCAATGGCATGCCACCACATGAGCGATGGAGATAAAAATAGTTATATGGATTAGATAGCATCCTTGAGCAGCTAAGCTATAAGCCTTTGGCTCCACCTACCCATGCTCTGAGTGAGCATAGTGGAGGTTCTATTAGGACTGCTATATAATATGGAGAGGATTATATGTGCCCTCATGTGACACATCTGTCATCCATGCATGGTGGCATAGAGCATAAAGTATAGCAGGACACCCATGTCATCTTTATAAACAAGGGCAAAAGTGTCACAAACCAGTAAAATGGGTACATAACCCATAAGGTCGATTGCATAGAGCATACATACCAGAGACCTGTCATGGCCAATGACCTTGATAAATCACATAGACTGGTATTTGAGCAGCGATGACAACTCCTTTAAGATCAATTGGAGGATGCTCACCTAGAAATGCAATGGATTGAAGAAGAGAATCTTGAGTCATATAGGATCATCAAAAAAAGACTATACAAGCAGTGCCTATGGGAAGAACACATCCTTTCCCAAAAGGAGCACATAGAGCATGAGGATAGGCTAGCCAGGGCTGCTCTATATACTTGTGTTGAGAATAAAGAGCGCACTTAGAGAAAGGATTTTTCACAAGTCGATGCGTAGTAGGAGTGTAAAGATGCTCATACTCATATTAGTGCCCAAAAAAGAGAATGACCATGACCATTCAAACATGAGGGGCAATAATAATATGAGGAAGAAGGAGTGGGAAACAATCAATACTATCCTGAATAATTCCTAGTTGAGGAGGAGGAGGAGCAACGACCTCCACCTCAATAGAGGAAGAATGTACCTCCGAGACCACCCTAACATTAGCTTAGGGAGGAGGACTTCTTATCCTCAGAGGCTTATAAACCCCTAGCTAAGAAGGTAAAAGTGATTGAGAGGTAATACGTGGAACTTCAAAAGTCAATATTAAGAAATATTCATAATGAGCCTTTGGACCCCTCAATACCTACTCCAGCTTACCCTAAGCATTTTTTTATGTCTAGGTTAGACAAATTTAAAGGTGACGAAAATGCACAGGAGCATGTCATAGGATTTTTGGATGCCTATTTCCAAATTACTAGCAATAATACCTTGCTTTTGCACACATTTGTTACGACCCTTTTAGGCCTAGCTCAAGAGTGGTTCAATAAGAAAAAGAGGAACAACATTACTAGTTTTGAGCAACTCGCTGACACTTTTCTTGAACACTTTTTATTTGGCATCAAGAAACAGGCTAACCTTTTCGACTTGGTTGTGCTAGCTCAACGCAATGATGAGCCAATTGAACAATACAAAAAGTGTTGGAGAATATTGATGGCAAATATATCATTCCTTATTCCTACTATGGAATTAACCCGAATGTTCACCAAGAGTTATGCCAAGAACATCTCTCTACTGTTGCAACTGTAGTAGTATCCAACATTCAAGGAGGCTTTGGCGCAAGCCAAGGTAATCGAAGACATCAAGTTGCAAGAGGGCAATTTGAATCTTAAGAACAGGAAAGATGGGCCTAAGAAAGGCTCCATGAAGAAAAAGGGCAAGTAGTACCACATCAACTAGGTAGTTCTAAACCTCTAAAGAGAGGATAAAGGGTACCAAAAGTAGAATTATCAAGCCCAACCTCCTCCTTATGCAGTATAAAAAGTGCAATAACAACTATAAAGGAAAAAACAAAGAACAACACCCACCTCACCAATTCACACCTCTAACAGAATCATTTACTTCAATATTCCACCAGTTATGCAAGGCTAAGGCGATCAGACTGCCCGAGGTTAAGCTAGTCGATATGAATTAGCCCAACTCAAAGGGATATTAGGATGACTTGTTTTACATATACCATCGGGAAAAGTGCCATGACATCGAGGTATGTTGGTCCTTCAAGCATATTGTGGAAAACATGATTGAAAAGGGCAAGCTTGTAATACCAAGTAATTCATAGATACCTGACAACTAGAACATGGGTATTTACAAAAATCTACTACCAAATCATGAGGCATCATGCAACAACATTGGCTAGGTCAACCAAGTGCATGTTGAACTGCCTACCCAAGGGTTCGTAGGCATGGTGAATGTTGTTACAAGACATGGAAGATATGAGCAGTCAAATCAACCGCATGCTCCCATAAGAATACAAGCCACACTGAATCAGTGGTTAGCATAGAATATTCCAGGCCCACCAATGATACCGATGGTGACCATATGGAACAGGCTAGTCCAAAACCTACAGATAGGTCCTATGAAGCTGTCTATACTTGAATTGATACAAAAATCACCTAGGCACAAGGAGACTCTTATGGATATTCTAAGGTCCATTGAAGTACAGTCGTAGGATGCACAAGCATTTACCAATTTTATGGGACATGTACAATAGTTCCAGGATCCCATGATTCAGTTTTATGATCATGAAATTAATATGGTTCCTATAAATACGACTAGCATGCCATTGCATATCATTGCATATGTTAATCACGTACCATTTAAGAGGGTATTGATCGACATTGGTTCATTTATCAACATAATAACAACCAAGGCATTGAATCATTTGAAGCTGCCAAAATCATACATTGTGCCCACCACCTTCATGTTGAGAGTCTTTAGTGATTCCCTATGCTCAACGGTTGGCATAGTTGTCATGCCAACGTAGGTAGGCCTAAAGACCATCTTTGTGATGTGTCATGTGATCAAGGGGACCATGCAATACAACATCCTACTTGAAAGACCATGGATTTGTAAAATGCATTGTGTTCCCTCTATATTACACCAATGTATAAAATATCTGCATGAGGGACGGGTTCATGTAGTGTCATAAGACAAAGAACCTTTTAATTTTGTGAACCTAGCAGATTTGATTGGGGGTTTCATACTCCCATCAATGCACCTAGACATATGACCTGCGTCACCAATTAAAAATCTAGGAGGTAAACCAATAGTATGTGCTCGACCATAAATAGTTGTATCACACAGATCTGAGCGCACTACTACTACTTCATTGAAATCTACTGCATTAGTGATGCTTCAAGATGATAGGAAGTTAAAGGTGAATATGGGTGAAAAATAGAAGAAGCAAATGCCTGAAATAGTTGCTAAGGAGGCTCCTATCCCCATGGAAGTGGAGGAAACCCAAGATATAGCCAAGGAGGTACTTTGCCTACATCATCAACAAGGTCATCCGCACTGTGGGTGATGGTACATCTTGCCAACATCAGATTAGATGAGTATATTGTGCAGAATGTAACCTTCAGACCTATTCTAGAGACTGTGCAAGAGATTGGCCAACCGTCCACTCATAGTTATCTAGTTGAATTGGTGGTTCCATTGGGAGAGCCACCTAATCAATCTAATTTCATCTACGCTAGACTAGATCAGCTTCCAACGCGAGAGACCATATATGAAGATAGTGACAAACCTTTCACTATAAATGTTCATTATTTATCCAACCCGAAGTACTCCATGCATATTTTTAAGTTGTATCATTGGCATGGATACAAACTTGGGCTGTTTGAACAAGGGCGTAGAACTCCGTTCGAGCCATGTTATCTGTTAGCTACTGATAGGTTTGGAGTGAGGTTATAGTTTGAAGGACAAGATGAATTTCTTGAAACGTCCTTAGATTGCTTTTACATGATTTTAGGGGATGATGTGGACTTTAACCCATATCATCCTAATATTTCCAACTTTTGGAGGACTAACCCGATGGTATTTGTCATCATTGTTGAACCACTTGAAGAACATCATGAAGGGTTCCTAGAGAATACTGATACAGATCAAAACCCTAGAGGAAAACTGGGTCATCAAATCTATAGTGCAGTCGATGACACAGGTGTACAAGGGTATAACCCCATAGTTTTAGGTTATCTTGAGTTAGGAGATCCTTATAGTGATGATGCAGAGGAGTCCACCTTCGAGATAAGTGGAAAAAGTTATGATGTCGACAGTGAATCCTCAAACATCGATCAATCTGAGGAGGAAGTTGAGGGGGGCTATTTAATACCTTTGTATGCACATCACTTGCTGCCTACAGAGTTAGTATATGTTAATTAAGAGATCCTTCCCAAAATTGATCATTTGAGGGAAGAAGTAGAGCTATATTTCTTGGCGATGTCACACTTGCCGTATAATTATCCAGTTTCTTGGTGATGTCACACTTACGATATAATTATCCAGTTTTTCCCCAATAGTTATGACAACAATCAAGAAGTTATATTCATGGGGCTACACTTGCTAGAGCACCCCATAGGAGTAGGTGTGAATGATGGATTCTGGTTGTTTTATAGTGAAAAATAATATTAGTTAGAGAGGGCCTATCTTGGTCCTCCTTATTTGTGTTACCATCATCAACCCAACGACATAGATGAGGTATATAATCAATTATGTGTCGGTCCTCATCTAAGAGTAACACGCTTAAACCTGTATCAAATTTATTATTTGGTTGATCCCATTCTACCAACCTACATGAAGCTCTGTGAGCCAAATTATCCTATTTTGTAGTCAATGCATAGGGAGGATCTAGTTGTCCATAATACTCACAGAGAAGACCACTTTGTTCCTATGCCATTAGAGCCATATCGTGGGTATGAGGACTACATCAGTTATGTAGAAGTTGGTCCATGTGGTCCTGGAGATCAATTCCATTCCATAAACATGGTATCCATTTATTTGACCACTCCACTCTACAATCCAACAAATCCATCCAAACCATTGTATCTTAACAAATATGTTATCAACTGGGATCACGCTAATTCACCCGTTGAGCCTGAGGATTTTTTCCCTAATGAATAAATGTTGCAACCATTCCATTTTGTGCTAAGATGTGCATACGATGTCTATCATGCCAAAAATATTTCCAACATGGAACCTATCAAACCATATGATGACATGAAGAACATAAGATTATACTGAGAGGGGGGTGAACAGTATAAGACCACTTTTTCAATTTGCTTTAAAATCAACTTTCAAAATAGAATAATGCAGAGTATAGAAAGCAGTAAAAATAGCAGTAATCAAATCAATGCACAACACACCATCCACAAAGTGACACAACAATTTACGTGGTTCACCCAAGGTGGGCTACTCCACGGATAAAAATTTTCTCTAAAAGTTATATCACAGCTCTTTGGGAAACCTTCCCAATTACAAAGTTTATGGACACCAACCCAAAGGAGACACCTTCCCCTAACTATGATATTAGTGGTGATCCTCTAGAAGACCTCTACCTCCTCTGCCCTTAGCAAGTGGAATTCTATCCATAGAAGACACCTATCTTCCCTGCTCTGGCTGGAGATCTCTGTCCTCAACTCTATCACTGCAAAGTTGTTCCTTAAAATTGCACCAAATTTAGTCCTTCGGTCTGGCACAAATCTGTCCTATTCCTTTTTTCTTTTTTGTTACAGTTGCACTTGGTCAAAACCAAATTTTCATAGTCTACGCAAACACAACAGCACTCGATCTACTTATGCTCTTCTGCAAAAACATAGTAGCACAATCTTTGCACATCCAATGCAAACACAGCAACATAGTCTTCGCACTCTTTGCTCAAACATGACAGCACTGTCTTTGCAACCTCTACGTAAACATAGTAGCACAGTCGTCGCACACTTCATGCAAACACAACAGTCGATTAGACTTCCACTTATGCACCTCTACAATTGAACTTCTCCCTGCACTTTATCTACGCAAATCACACTTCGAATGCACACTTGATCGATACACAAACTATTCAAATAGCCCTCCTTTTATAGAGTAAGATTCAAGATCATTACAATCAATCTTAGTCGACTGTTACTCTTCAACTGTGTCGACTGTAAAACCCTATGCTGCGTCAACTGTAAAACCCTATGCTGCGTTAACTTTGTTGGCTCAAAGTTAACTCTATCCTCCAACCACCTCTGGTTTTGTAGTTTTCCTTGCAAAACTACAAAATGTCATGATATCATGAAATTTTTATAGTCGTACACCTTCTATAGTCTGCTATCATGAAATCATGACACCTTGGCCTTTATCAACTTTCTTTGTGCTTCTATCGTGAAATCGTGACACCTTTGCCTCTTGCTGACATCATCTCACTTCTGTCGCAAAATCGTGACACTTTAGTCTTCATGCCCTTCCTCTCAGATTTTGTCATGAAATCACGAAACATCTGCTTCTGCTGACGTCATCTGTAACTCTGTCATGAAATTACGACACTTAAGTCTTCATGGCCTTCCTCTCAGCTTTTGTCATGAAATCATGACACATCTGCTTATGTTGAAGTCATATTCAACTTTGTCATGAAATCGTGACCCTTCTTACTTCTTCAACCTTTTCTTGGCTTGCACCAGCGAAAACAGAACATGTCGTGAAATCATGACGCTTTTGCTGCCTTAAGCTCTTTTCTGCCATATGCCTGTGAAACTGGAACATGTCACGAAATTGCGACGCTTTCACTACCTTAAGCTCTTTTTTGCCATATGCCTGTGAAACTGGAACATGTCATAAAATTGCGACACTTAAGTCTTCATGGCCTTCCTCTTAGATTTTGTCACGAAATTGTGACACATCTGCTTATGCTGAATTCATCTACAACTTTGTCGTGAAATCGTGACCCTTCTTGCTTCTTCAACCTTTTCTTGGCTTGCACCAGTGAAAACGGAACATGTCACGAAATCGTGATGCTTTCGTTGCCTTAAGCTCTTTTCTGCCATATGCCCGTGAAACTGGAACATGTCACGAAATTGCGACGCTTTCGCTGCCTTAAGCTCTTTTCTGCCATATGCCCGTGAAACTGGAACATGTCACAAAATCATGATGCTTTTGTCTACAAAGCCTTCTTCTCTACTACTGTCATGAAATCGTGACACTTCTCCTATAGAAAACCTGCTTCCAGTTTCTGTCATGAAATCATGACACTTTCTCCAACTGAACGCTACCAACTCAACCTGTCGTGAAATCGTGATGCTTTTTGCAACTCAATACTGCCATCTCAACTTGTCATGAAATCGTGACAGTTTTTCCTGCTTTGACTTTGCCTTCCAGCATGTCGTGAAATCGTGATAGTTTTGCCAAAACTTTCTCTCTCCTCAAACATGTCACGAAATCGTGACAGTTTTACCTTCTTTGTCTCTGCCTTCCAGCATGTCGGGAAATCATGAAAGTTTTGCTATAACTTTCTCTCTCCTCAAGCATGTCGTGAAATCACGATAGTTTTGCCAACACTTTCTCTCTCCTAAAACATGTCACGAAATCGCAACAGTTTTGCCAACACTTTCTCTCTCCTAAAACATGTCATGAAATCGTGATAGTTTTGCCAGCACTTTCTCTCTCCTAAAACATGTCACCAAATCATGACAGTTTTTCCAGCACTTTCTATCTCCTAAAACATATCACAAAATCGTGACAGTTTTTCCAGCCGCCTGCATACTTTTTCTAACTTATCTTTTTCTTGATCTTTTGCAACTGGGCTACTCTGATTTTCTTGGAAACTTACTGACCAACTAAAACCTTTATCAGAACACATTCTTTGACATCAATTCAAATTGCTTCAAGAACTTCTTGACATTAATGACAACATCTACACTTAGAGTAAAGGCAATGTACCCAATGTACCCAAAATTGCCAACAATCTCCCCCTTTGTCATTGATGGCAAACCTTAACTGAAAACACAAGTCAAGAGCCAAAATTGAAAACAACTAATCCAAAAACTGAGAATCTGCCTTTGAAGTTTTTTCTCCCCCTGACTTGAAGCTCTCTTCTTCACTATGAATCTCTCCCCCTTACTCATAGCTCTCCCCCTTTGTCATCAATGGCAAAGGGTCACCTTTGGGGCTTGGGACTAAGAATGAGCTTCTTAGCTTAGTCCCTCCCCCACCTCTTGATGAGGTGATTTAAAACAAGGGTGGGAGTGAAACTCCCATTAGGCACTCATCATCATCAGTGTCTACAATTTCTTTTTTGGGCCTTCTCTTGAACTCTTTGTCAGTGTTTCTATTCTTGTCACTTTTCTTGTTCTTGTTCTCATCTCTTTTCTTGTCCATACCTTGATCCTTGGACCTGTTTATACCACTGTTCCTGTTCCTGTATCTTGGAAGATTAGCTCTACACTGTCTGGCTGTGTGACCTGCATTATTGCACTTATAGCAAGTAACAATGTTATTTCTTTCGGGCATAGTTGTTATTTGAATCTGCCTATTCTGACTAACCTAGTTCCTGTTATTTGTCTTGCAAAAAATTGCCTTGTGCCCGAACTCATTACAAGAGTAGCAATACCCTTGAAATAAATTACGACCCCTAAAATTGTCATTTATCTTCCTTATTTGAGTCATGCACTGCGAAGCCATGTGGCCAAACCCATGACACGCAAAACATCTACCATGAAATATTATTCTGTTTGACCTCTTGGGTCCCGAAAACTTCTTTTTCGTATTCAAAATTCTGTTTTCTATTTTTGCACATTTATCACTCATGGACTCTTTCTCTGAAATACTCTCTTCATCAGAACTCTCTTCTTTTTGAAATCTCTTACTTGATTCCCCAACCTATTTTTTGTGTGGTTTAACAAAACCAAGACCTGTTTTATCTGATGGATTTCTTTGACTTTGGATGAGAGACTTAACCCTTTTGGAGCTATCTTGAAACCTGTACAACTTATCCTTGTATTCTTTATTTTCCTCTTTCATGGCAGCCATTTTCTGTTCTAATTCACTATACTCAAGCATCTTAGATTCTAACTCATTCTTGAGTTCTTGAGTCTTATCCATAGAGATGTCAAGACTTTCTATGAGTTCATCTCTCTCCATACAACATTCATCTAACTTAATCTTGAGTCTATCATTCTTCTTTCTTTCCTTTTTCAAAACACTAAGAGCATTATTGAGTTCACATTCAAGATCCTCTAATTGATTGCAATTTGAATTATCAAGGCCTTTTTCAGATTTCTTATCACTAGAGGTGCTACCCTTTTCAAAAACCATACATGCATCTTCCTTATCATTTTTTGAAGCATCCTCATACATACTAGCAACCAATTCATTATTTGTGCAATCATCCTCAAGGTGCCCAAAATTTCCACATCTAAAACATTTCATGACAATGAATTTATGTTTCGGTTCTTCCTCATTTTCTAAAATGAACAACATCTCATTTTCATTATCACTAGAAGAGCTTTCACTATCATTGCTAGAACACTTACTTGCTTTGTCCAGATAGAAGCTCTTCTTGTTCTTGTGTAAATACCTCTTTCCTTGATTGTTGTGCTTATATTTGTTCTTTTTGTAATACCTATGCTTTTTAGAATCCTTGCTCTTAACATCCTGTATATCTTCATCACTTTCATTCTTGGAAACAGTACAGTTAGTAGCATAATGACAAAAATCTCCACAGTTGAAACATCTTATGTTTTTCTTGCTTTTGTGTTTTCTAGAGAACTTGCCTTTCTTGCTATAATATGCCTCTTCATCACTAGAAGACTCATCACTCTCTTGAATCTGTTTTCCCTTTGATTTCTTGGTAGCTTTGAAAGCTGCCTCTTTCTTGACATCAACTTTCACTTGAGTTCTCAGCTCAAATGCTGCAAGAATACTATGGAGCTCATCCTTTTTCAATTTATCTAAATCTTTACCTTCCTCAATAGTAGAAATCTTTTCCCTAAATCTATTAGGAAGAGATCTTAAAATCTTATCACACACATCATTTTCAGCAACCTCAAGACCTAGATCTTTCATGGAGTTAACAACCTCATCCATACGAAGCATGTAGTCACTAATATTTTCATCATAATTCATTTTGAGTTGTTCAAACATACCTTTAAAATGTCTCAATTTGGCCTTTCGAACATTTGCATCACCTGTATGAACCACCTGCAATTGTTTTCACATTTCACTAGTTGTCTTGCAGTGAATAAATTTGGTGAGATCTGCTTTTTGTAAGCCTCTCATAATTGCATTCATGGCTTTTGAATTGCTGTGAAGCATGAGCCTGTCTTCTTTGGTATAACAACCATGTTTAGGAATAGTGTTTTCATCTTCAATCACTTCCCATACCTCATTACCAAGTGCCATTAGATAAACTCTCATTCTTGCACTCCACAGACCAAAATCTGATCCATCAAGAATAGGTGCTGCATTGCCGCTTGAAAAATCCATTGTGTTCTTAACCAGTTCTTCCTTTCGGTTGTTTAAACCTTTTCGAAGGAACCTGCTCTGATACCAATTGAAGAACACAAGCTTATACTGAGAGGGGGGGGTGAACAATATAAGACCACTTTTTCAATTTGCTTTAAAATCAACTTTCAAAATAGAATAATGCAGAGTATAGAAAATAATAAAAATAGCAGTAATCAAATCAATGCACAACACACCATCCACAAAGTGACACAATAATTTACGTGGTTCACCCAAGGTGGGCTACTCCACGGATAAAACTTTTCTCTAAAATTTATATCACAGCTCTTTGGGAAACCTTCCCAATTACAAATTTTATGGGCACCAACCCAAAGGAGACACCTTACCCTAACTCTGCTCTTAGTGATGATCCTCTAGAAGACCTCTACCTCCTCTGCCCTTAGCAAGTGGAATTCTATCCACAGAAGACACCTGTCTTCCCTGCTCTGGCTGGAGATCTCTATCCTCAACTCTATCACTACAAATTCATTCCTCAAAATTGCACCAAACTTAGTCCTTCGGTCTGGCACAAATCTATCCTCTTCCTCTTTTCTTTTCTATTATAGTTGCACTTGGTCGAAACCAACTTTTCACAGTCTACGCAAACACAGCAACACTCGATCTACTTATGCTCTTCTGTGAAAACACACTAGCACAATCTTCGCACATCCAGCACAAACACAACAGCATAGTCTTCACACTCTTTGCTCAAACATGATAGCACTGTCTTCGCAACCTCTACGCAAACACAATAGCACAGTCATCACACACTTCATGCAAACACAGCAGTCGATCAGACTTCCACTTATACACCTCTGTGATCGAACTTCTCCCTGCACTCTATCTGTGCAAATCACACTTCGAACGCACACTTGATCGATACACACACTATTCAAACAACCCTCCTTTTATAGAGTAAGATTCAAGATCATTACAATCAATCTTAGTCGGCTATTACTCTTCAACTGCGTCGGCTGTAAAACCCTATGCTGCGTCAGCCCTATTTTTAACTTTGTGGACTCAAAGTTAACTCTATCCTCCAACCACCTCTGGTTCTGTAGCTGTCTCTATGAAACTACAACATGTCGTGATATCATGACATTTTTACAGTCGTACACCTTCTATAGCCTGCTATCGTGAAATCGCAACACCTTGGCCTTTGTCGACTTCCTTTGTGCTTCTGTCATGAAATCGCAACACCTTTGCCTCTTGTTGACATCATCTCACTTCTATCATGAAATCGTGACACTTTAGTCTTCATGCCCTTCCTATTAGCTTTTGTTGTGAAATTATGACACATCTGCTTTTGTTGACGTCATCTGCAACTCTGTCATGAAATCGTGACACTTAAGTCTTCATGGCCTTCCTCTCAGATTTTGTCATGAAATTGTGATACATCTGCTTATGCTAACATCATCTGCAACTCTGTCATGAATTCATGACCCTTCTTGCTTCTTCAACCTTTTCTTGGCTTGCACCAGCAAAAACGAAACATGTCACGAAATCGCGACGCTTTTCCTGCCTTAAGCTCTTTTCTGCCATATGCCCACGAAACTGGAACATGTCACAAAATCATGACGCTTTCGCTGCCTTAAGCTCTTTTCTGCCATATGCCCATGAAATTGGAACATGTCATAAAATTGTGATGCTTTTGTCTACAAAGCCTTCTTCTCTGCTACTGTCGCGAAATCACGACACTTCTCCTATAGAAAACCTGCTTCTAGTTTCTGTCATGAAATCGTGACACTTTCTCCAACTGAACACTGCCAACTCAACCTATCACAAAATCACGACGCTTTTTGCAACTCAATACTGCCATATCAACTTATTGCGAAATCATGACAATTTTGCCTGCTTCAACTCTGCCTTCCAGCATGTCGTAAAATCGTGACAGTTTTGCCAGAACTTTCTCTCTCCTCAAACATGTCATGAAATCATAATAGTTTTTCCTGCTTTGTCTCTGCCTTCCAGCATGTCATGAAATTATGACAATTTTGCCAAAACTTTCTCTCTCCTCAAGCATGTCATGAAACCACGACAGTTTTGCCAGCACTTTCTCTCTCTTGAAACATGTCGCAAAATCGTGACAGTTTTGCCAGCACTTTCTCTCTCCTAAAACATGTCACAAAATCGTAATAGTTTTGCCAGCACTTTCTCTCTCCTAAAACATGTCACGAAATCGTGACAGTTTTGCTAGCACTTTATCTCTCCTAAAACATGTCACGAAATCATGACAGTTTTTCCAGCTGCCTGCATACTTTTTCTAACTTATCTTTTTCTTGATCTTTTGCAACTGGGCTACTCTGATTTTCTTGGAAACTTACTGACTAGCTGAAACCTTCATCAAAACATATTCTTTGAAATCAAATCAAATTGCTTCAAGAACTTCTTGACATCAATGACAACATCTACACGTAGAGTAAAGGCAATGTACCCAATGTACCCAAAATTGCCAACATGACATCCATTTGATTCCTATGCCTCATCAGCTTGAGGAGGGATCGCATATGTCAGTAGAGGAAACCTTTGAGGTGGATATTAGTAATGATCCCACCAATGTAAAGAAGGTTAAATTTGGAGAGATTCTCACTCCAAATGAGTAGGCCACCCTCATATCTCTAATAAAAGAGAGACCAAATATATTTTCTTGGACGTATAAGGATATGCCATATCTAGACCCAAAATTGTTTACTCATAACCTTTCGCTAGATCTGATGAAGAAGTCGGTCAAGCAAAATCTTAGAAAGATACATCCAACAATAGCCTTAATGGTGAAATATGAGCTACAAAAGTTGTTGGATGTAGAATTTGTAATCTCTATCCACTATCCAGAATGGGTGTCCAGTATGGTACCCATGGGAAAACCTGATGGAAAAATCCGTATTTACATGGATTTTAGAGACCTAAATAATGCAGCACCCAAATATTCATTTCTGTTTCCCAATATTTATGCTCTCATAGATGCAACTACATTTCATGAAATGCTCTCCTTAATGGACGGTTTTTTTGGTTACAATAAAATTTGGATTAAACCTAAAGACCAGCATAAAACCATGTTTATAACACCATGGGGAACATTTTGCTATAAAGTTATGTCATTCGGCCTCAAAAATGTTGGTGCCACATATCAACGGGCCATGACATACATTTTTCATGACTATATGCATAAAATTCTAGAATATTATATTGATGAATTCTTGGCCAAGTCATTGTTGCAAGAAGAGCATGCAAAGGTCTTAAGAAAGGTCTTCGATCGCCTGATAGAGCACAATGTCATATTGAATCCTAAGAAGTGCCTATTTGGCATAACTTCTATAAAACTACTAGGATTCATCGTCTCTAAACGATGCATCGAAGATGACCCAGCGAAGGTCAAGGCTATATTGGAAATGCATCCTCCAACCAATATTAAAGAGTTAAGGAGCCTTCAGGGAAAGGTAGAATCGATAAAGTGATTCATCACTTAGTTATCAGATAAATGTCAACACATGAATTGACTGATACATAAGGGGGTCCCATTCAATTAGGATGAGGACTGTCAAGCAGCTTTCATTGAAATAAAGCAATACCTGGTGACATCGCCAGTTCTAGCTCCATCAAGGGTAGAAGTGCCTTTTCTACTATATATATCGGTAAATGACTCTACACTAGGAACCATGTTAGCCCAAAAGAACATGCAGGGCAAAGAAAATGCCATATATTATATTAGTCAAACCTTGGTGAGCTATGAGCTCAGGTATGCATATGTGGAAAAATTATGTTTAGCAGTAGTGTTAGCGACAAAGAAATTGTGACACTATATGTTAAGTCATATGACATATGTTATATCTAAATAAAATCCTTTATAGTACATGATGAGTAAGACATATCATAATACGTGTACTACGAAGTGGATCATGCTACTACTAGAATTTAATCTGGAATTCATAAGCCAAAATTCCATTAAGGGACAAGTCATAACAGATCAATTAGCCAAGGCACCATTGTTAAATAGTAGACCTCTGACAATAGATCTTCTTGATGATGCAGTCTTCATCATATCTAAAGCTCTCGAACCTAAAGAACCAGAGAGCAATGTTGATATGACTTTGTTCTTTGATGGTTCAAAGTGTGAGAAAGGGGGTGGTGCAAGAATAGTGTTTTTCATACCACAAGGAGCTCCTATGCCCTTGTCATTTAAACTGGAATTTACATGCACCAAAAACAACATTGAGTATGAAGCCCTACTGTTGGGCCTCCACACAGCTATCACCATGAATATTAAAAGGTTAAACATGTTTGGAGACTCCTTGATCATAGTAAATCAAGTTAAGGGGATCTTCCAATGTCAAAGTCTCATATTGAAAGCTTACAAGGATCTTGTTACAATATAGTTGGTTAAATTAGAATGGTACGACATCGAGGTAATCCATCAATCATAAAATAGGTTCACAGACATCGTAGTCTCTTTGGGATCATTAATCCCTCAAAATCTATCTGATGATTTCACTACCATTCATGTTAAAATGCTTTCGAACTCAGCTATGGAAAGAGAAGCCTTTGATAATAGAATGTCAGTCAACATGATCAACGTAGAACCAAAAGTTGAATGGTTTTACAGAGTTGAAGAATTTCTGAAGAAGGGTTTGTAAAAGGGCCCATACCCGTTTCCATGCCTAGGCTGGTCTATCTAGTCTTACATTCCATTTTTACTCGTACAAAACCCTTTAATACATTCTAAATTCTTCATATACATTATAACAACAATGGACCACAACTAATATTCCTTTTATTTCAACTACATTAAAACTACTAAAAATTTAGAGTCCAAAATATGAGGTGGAGGGTAGAGGTTCTAGTAGAGGTAGGGGTAGCTTTAGTATTCATGATGGGGGTGATTGAATACCAAGAGATCAAGGGAGATTGATATTGTGTGAATTACCTATGTCAACCCTAATATTGACTTGGAAAAATAACAAACTTTGTGTATAGAGGAATATAATCTGAATAAATCCTTACAAGATAGCTTTTTTGATAAGTATTGGTATTGTTAAACCTCATTCTAGTAATTGTGATTTTTGTCAAGTATGGTAGTGAATGTTGTGGTTATCGTAAGCCCTCTCTCTTCTATAAAATATGGATTTATAGCTACATTGGTTATGATTCATTTATCTAGTAGTATATTTTCTCTAGTTTCTACAAAGCTTAGTCCTTCTTGTGAAGGCACTCATGCTCAAAAAATACCATAGAAAGTGGTGGCTAAATATGAGACTATTCTATCTGTGGGAGGATAGACTTTAAAAAAGCTATGACTTCTACCCTAGAAATCAATTTGTAGACACCTAAAATGCGTCATGTCGAGGACGACTACTCATATGGACATCCTACAAGACCATATGGAATATCTTGGATAGACTCCAAGATAGAGTAGTGGTTCTAACCACTCAAGTTGGAATCCTTGGACTAATCAGTCTGAACCATAGCCTAGAACCATAGTCTATAGGCTGAACCATGGCTGAGGCCTACAGTTTATAGTTTTGACCGTAGTTGTAACCTGTGGTCTTAACTGAAGTTCGGTTGGCCTTCATTCGAGCCAAATCGGTTTGAACGACCATTTATTCTAGAAGAAGGTGGTTAGAGGATAGAAGCTTCCAATACAATTGTCCTAACCATACCTTCTTGATCTTAGATTCTCCATGAAGCCACCCCTAGCCCTAGGACATCCTATATGTACCCCTTCAAATGGGAGAGATCATATAGAACATTTTGATAGCAAAGCGCTATTGAAATATTGTATGAAGCAAGCATTGGAGTTTAGAGAAGCGAAGCCCTATCAAATTGTGGACTCACTTGAGTGCATAGAGAGAGCCTTGTTTCCATTCCAATTGTCAATTTGTCAAGCATCATGATGAATTAGGCCATAGATTCCCTAAGGACCTAGGAGAGCCAAGAAATGCTAGTTCAGGCAAACAGAGGCCCTATTCAATGATTCAACCACCAAACTTGTCATAGGACACTGAAGACGAACCTTGAACATCAATTGGAAAAGGATTTCAAGCCCATAACCCTTGAATTTGGAGGGCAAACCACTTGGTTTCGCACCATGGCCTTCAACCACGGTTTACAGTGTAGACCGCTCACTAGAGTTGCGGTTTGCAACAAGTGACGGATATCTTTACTGTTTCATTTCCAATTTGCTTAATTAGATCACATTTATCATTTTAATGGTTTAGTTACAATTTTAGAGACTTCTGACCGGCATAATTAGTGTTTTTTCTAACTTATTCTCATTACTGTAGTTTATACATTAATGGTTTCTTTTCATGTTATATTGCTTCAATTCAAGTAATTAGTTCCATACATTGATAGTTGTATTTCTGGTTCACATATTTCCATCAATATTGATAGGATTTGCACATGTTTAGCATAGTTTATGTATTTTATTTATTTTATATCATTATGCTATTCTCATACTATTTGTCTTTAAAGGGGGTCATCATGAGAGGCTTCCTATGCTTTTGATATTCTTGTGTTGTTTCTTGATTGTAGGATATAGGTTTCAAAGGAGATAAAATCATACATTTCCTTCGTCATTGTGAAGAAGAGGGTTTAATCCACCCTAGAGAAGTTTGTGTCATCCTAAAAGACACTTTGAAATCACACCTACCCTTGAAAGGGAAATAAAAATACATCCTATTGTAACAATTATATCTTGATGATTATCCCTAAGAGGGATGTACTTGTAATTTGATTTTGGCATTGAAATATAATGGAATAAAGCATCTTTTGTTGATCATTTCATTGTCAATTTCTTGTTCTTGTATGCATCTTGTATTATTTTTGTCAATTTTGCAATAGGATACATTAGGTGTGAGCCTTTTTGGTGGTTATAGAAGGTGATCACGATGGAACTCCGCAATTCATGTGACCTAACTGTTGTTTCTTGATTTTTGAAATTGTAGGTACAGACTGCAGCTATCCACTGCAGGCCAAAAATTGAACCATAGGTTCAACACATGGTTTACAATGTAGACTGTAGACCAGACCTATGGTTTACACCTGACAACATAGACAGTAGAAAGCAAAATGCAGACCAACTCAGCACCTAAGGTAGGCCCTATTTTCCACTCTTTTCTTTTTACTTCTCTATGTTTTTAAAAAATGCTTGTTTTCGAATGCAACTAGGAAAAGAAAATTAAAAAACAAAAATCAATCATGTCCTAGTCCATTTCAAATTTGTATTTTTAGAAAGGCGTTGCTAGGAACAACGGATCTCTTATTGCAATCCACCCTAGAATCCAGTGTGCTTGATAAGACTTATTTGTTTGGTGTGCATGTGTGAGGCCCAAGTAGTGGTCATTATCATCGTAATATGCATTGTCTAAAAGAGCATCTAGAATAGCTTGCATTTTTTGAATTTGAAACGTTCTTTCATTTGCATAGCATATAGAAAATGAGCATGAGTGCTATATGATGCATTTCTTTTATGTACAATAAAATGAACCACACACACCATGTCTCTCTTAAATGCTAGTGAGTTGGGCTTGACATCCAACCACTAGTAGGGTTCAGCGACGGTGGGCGTAATTTCCATCCACTGGCCCAAATCCTATGTACCCTTTGTTACTAGACCAATACCAAATCTAAGAACCTTTCATACCCTAGAAAATTTGTATGTATTCTCTTCGGAGGGTATAACGTTGACTGGGGGAAAACGGGTGAGGATATGGGAGGACCTATGCTCCTTGTTCGGGTGTGGACTTTCATCACCACACATGGGGGATTTACGCAGCTTGGAAGTCACATCGAGGTTGTCGAGCTACGAGCATACATGTGAAAGCTAATTTAAACTGAGAATATCATTCAATGCTTTTCAAAAAACAATAAGGAGTTCTATACTGATACAACGAATTATTGAAAAAACATCAAAAAATCTAGGGATCACTTTTAAATATTAATACGAGATAAACACCATTTTATACCTTGTTTTCTTAATAAAGAATAGATCTATACATTAGGTGCACCATGGTGGAGACACAGAGCGATAAAAAAAGGCACAAGTCTGAAGCTCATGACCAAGCCCCAAGAGATTCACATCAACATATGTCAAATCCTTACCCACATGCACTTCCCTAATGTTTTTCAACGAGCATTAGAAGAGATAATTTGACAAGGGGGGAACCTATTGAGCATACCCCCAATAGAGGAGCTTCCATGCATTCCCCTAGATGCAAAATAGAGCATGGATCATCTCAGCATAAGGGTATTCCACTTGAAAGCCATTACCAGGATCACATTGCACGTGCATCCATAGGATCAGCTAAAGAGTATGTTATACAGGGATCCAAGATGGTACCCCTACATCATAGGTCTATAGGAGGATCCGTAGCTCCACCTTTAGAGTACAGACATGATCGAGACCCACCCATTTAGGGGCATGCATACAGGGCTACCACTAAGCATAGGCCTATGTAGACTCCCACACATGGTGAACATCAAAAGATCACTATTAATATGGCTAAGGTGGGAGCCAATGGCACACCACCACACGAGTGATGGAGATATAGACAGATGGATTAGGTAACATCCTTGAGCAGTTAAGCTATAAGCCTTTGGCTCCACCTACCCGTGCTCTAAGTGAGCATAGTGGAGGTTCTATTAGGACTACTAGATAACATGGAGAGGATTCTATGTGCCCTCATGTGACACATCCGCCATCCATTCATGGTGGCATAGAGAACAGAGCACAACAAGACACCCATGCCATATTTAAAAACAAGGGTAAAAGTGTTGCAAACCAATCAAATGGGTACATAACCCATAAGGTCACTCACAAAGAGCATACATACCAGAGGCCTGTCATGGCCTATGAACTTGATAAATCATACAGACTGGTATTTGAGTAGCGGTGATAACTCCTTTAATATCAATTGGAGGATGCTCACCTATAAAGGCAGCGTATTGAAGAAGAGAATCTTCAATCGTAGAGGATCATCAAACAAAGACTATACGAGAAGTTTCTATAGGAATAACACATCCTTTCTCAAAAGGAGCACATAGAGCATGAGGATAGGCTAGCAAGGGTTGGTCTATATACTCATGTTGATAATAGAGAATGCACTCAGAGAAAGGCTTTTCACAAGTCGATGCACAGTAGGAGCGCAGATATGCTCATACTCTTATTAGTGCCCAACAAAGAGAACGGCCACGACCATTCGAACATGAGGGGCAATAGCACTATGAGGAAGAAGAGGGAGTGGGAAACAATCAAGAATATCTTGAATAATTCCTAGTTGAGGAGGAGGAGGAGCAACGACCTCCACCTCGATAGAGGAAGAATGTACCTCTGAGACCACCCTCGCATAGCTTAGGTAGGAGGACTTTTTATCCTCAAAGGCTTATAAACCCCTAGCTGAGAAGGTAAAAGTGATTGAGAGGTAAGACGTGGAACTTCAAAATCCGATAGTAAGAAATATTCATAATGAGCCTTTGGAGCCCTCAATACCTGCTCCAGCTTACCCTGAGCATTTTTTTATTCCTAGGTTAGACAAATTTAAATGTGATGAAGATGCATAGGAGCATGTCACAAGATTTTTGGATGCCTATTTCCAAATTGCTAGCAATAATACCTTGCTTTTACACATATTTTTATGACCCTTGCAGGCCCATCCCGAGAGTTGTTCAATAAACAAAAGAGGCACAACATTACAAGTTTTGAGAAACTAGCTGATGCTTTTCTTGAACACTTTTCATTTGGTGTCAAGAAACATGCTAACCTTTCTGACTTGGTTGTGCTAGCTCAGTGCAATGATGAGCCAATTGAAAAATATAGAGAGAGGTGGAGAATATTGATGGCAAAGCTGCCATTCCTTATTCCTACTATGGAATTAACCCGAATGTTCACCAAGAGTTGTGCCAAGCACATGTTGCTACTATTGCAACTACAGTAGTATCCAACATTTGAGGAGGCTTTGAAACAGGCCAAGGTAATCGAAGACATCAAGTTGTAAGAGGGAAATTTGAAGCTTAAGAACAGGAAAGAGGGGCCTAAGAAAAGCTCTATGAAGCAAAAGGGCAAGTAGGCCCATGTCAACCAGGTAGTGCTAAACCTCCAAAGAGAGGATAGAGGGTAGAAAAAGTAGAATTATCAAGCCCAACCTCCTACGTAGTACAAAAAGTGCAATAACAACTATAAGGGAAAAAATAAAGAACAATGCCCAACTCACCAATTCACACCTCTAACAGAATAATTTACTTCAATATTCCACCAGTTATGCAAGGCTAAGGTGATCAGACTGCCCGAGGTTAAGCTAGTAAATCCGAATCAGCCCAAGTCAAAAGGATGTTAGGATGACTTGTTTTGCATATACCATCGAGCGAAGGGCCACGACATTGAGGTATGTTGGTACTTCAAGCATATTGTACAAAACATGATTGAAAAGGGTGAGCTTGTAATACCAAGTAATCCATAGGTTCCTAACAACCAAAACATGAGGATTTACAAAAATTTGCTACCAAACCATGAGGCACCATGCAACAACGTTGCCTAGGTCAACCAAGTGCGCGTCGAACCACCTACCCAAGGGTTCGTAGGCATGTTGAATGTTGTTACAAGACATGGGAGATATGAGTAGCTGAATAAATTACATGCTCCCATATGAATACAAGTGACAGTGAATCAATGGTTAGCACAGAATATTCTAGGCCCACCATTGAGACTGGTGGTGACCATATGGAACAGGCTAGTCCAAAACCTACAGACAGCTCCTACGAAGCTATCTATATATGAAATGATACAACAGTACCCTAGGCACATGGAGACTCTTATGGATATTCTAATGTCCATTGAAGTATAGTCTCAGGATGCACAAGCATTTACCAATTTTGTACAATAGTGCTAGGATCCCATGATTCAGTTTTATGATCATGAAATTAAGATAGTTCCTACAGAAATGACTAACCTACCATTGCATATCATTGCGTATGTTAATCACGTACCATTTAAGAGGGTCTTGATCGATACTGGTTTGTCAATAATCATAATAAAGACCAAGGCATTGAATCATTTGAAGCTACCAAAATCACACATTGTGCCCACCACATTCATGTTGAGAGCATTTAATGATGCCCTATGCTCGACGGTTGGTACAATTGTCCTACCATCTTAGGTAGTCATAAATACCATCTTTGTGATGTGCCATGTGATCAAGGGGACCATGCAATACAACATCCTACTTGAAAGACCATGGATTCATAAATTGCGTTGTTTTCCCTCTATATTACACCAATGTGTAAAATATCTACATGAGGGACGGGTTCACGTAGTGTCGTAAGACAAAGAACCTTTTAAGTTTGTGAACCTAGCATATTTTCATGGGGGTTTCATACTCCCATAAACACACCTAGACATCCAACCTGCATCGTAGATTAAAAATATAGGAGGTAAAACAATAGTATGTTCTCAACCATCGATAGTTGTATCACACAGATCTGAGCGCACTACTGCTACTTCATTGAAACCTACTACATTAGTGATGCTTCAGGATGACAAGAAGTTAAAGGTGAATATGGGTGAAAAATAGAAGAAGCAAATGCTCAAACTAGTTGCTAAGGAGGCTTCCATCCCCATGGAAGTGGAGGAACCCCAAGACATAGCCAAGGAGGTACCTCGCGTATATCATCAATAGGGTCATCTGCACCATGGGTGATGGTACATCTTACCAACATCAGATTAGATTAGTATATTGTGTAGAATGTAACATTCAGACCTATTCTAGATACTACGCAAGAGATGGACCAACTGTCCACTCATAGTTATCCATTTGGATCGATGGTTCCATTGGGAGAGCCATCTAATCAATCTAATTTCATCTACTGTTAGTCTTATAATGACACTGAGAGGGGGGGTGAATCAGTGTAGCTCTTTAAACTTAAATTCATAGTTCTTAAAACTGAAATAATGAAACCTTAAAACCAGATAAAGCAAGTATCACAAGAGAACATCACACAACACAAGTTTTAACGAGGTTCACCAATGTGGCTACTCCTCAAAAATGACTGCTTGGACTACCATCCAAATCCAGCCTATGCAAAGCAACAACTTTACAAACAATTTACTAGCACCCACTGGAAGGAGCACCAACTCTTGATTTATCTACACCAATAGAAAGGAGCACCAACCCCTGATTTACCAGCACCAACTGGAAGGAGCACCAACCCCTGATGCCAAGTACCAACTTGGACTTCAATTCTGAAACTAGAAGATTGATAGTAAGATACCTTTGCTTTTGCTAGACCCTGACTGGTGTTCTTCACCTTTGTTTTCTCTGTGCACTCTTCTTTCTCTACGCAATCACTTCACACACTCTGCTTTGCTATAGTCGAACTTCACGATCATCTTCTCCCTTTTGCGCACTCTACTTTCTTAGAAAATTTTGCACTTAGCTTGATTTGATACGACTTGCTCTCTATGCACTACAACCAAAATTCACACACTTTATTTTATTTTAAATCTCCAAACAACATTCCTTTTATAACAGAATTCATGTGATGAAAACCCTAATCTTAGTCAGCTGTAAACCCTAATCTTAGTCGGCTTTCATGAAAATTGTAAACCCTAATTTTAGTCGAGTGTCATTGGACTTCGTCGGCTTCAACTCAACCACAAAAATACAACATGTCACGATATCGTGACACTTTCGCTTTCTCTCTCTTTCTCCTTGCTTTGGCCCCCAAAAATACATGTCGTGATATCGCGACACTTTTTCTTTCTCTCTCTTTCTCTTTGCATCGAACCGCAAAAAAGCTACATGTCGCAATATCATGACACTTTTTCTCCTCGCTCTTTCTCTTAGCTTTGGCTCGTGAAAATACAACATGTCGTGATATCGTGACACTTTCACCTCCGCACACTTTCTCTAATATTTTTTTGTGATATCACGAAACTTCTGCTTCTAAAGACTTCAACTTTGCTTTTGTCGCTATATCACGACACTTTTGCTTCCAAAGAATTCGACTTTGCTTTTGTCATGATATCACAACACTTGTGCATTCGTAGTCTTCAACTTAGCTTTTATCATGAAATCACAACACTTTTGCTTTCGTACTTAGCTTCTTTGCTTTTGTCATGAAATCATGACACTTCTACTTTCGAAGTCTTGCTTTCTGCTTTTGTCGTGAAATCGTGATAGTTCTGCTTCCGTATGCTTCCTCTCTTTCTTTTGTCGTGAAAATGCGACATGTCACGAAATCGTGACACTTTTCCAACTTACTTTCTCTCTCCTGTTTTAGTCACGAAAATGCGACATGTCACAAAATCGTGACATTTTTCCAACTTACTTTCTCTCTCCTATTTTAGTCATGAAAATGCGACATGTCACGAAATCGTGACACTTTTCAAACTTACTTTCTCTCTCCAATTTTAGTCGCGAAAATGCGACATGTCATGAAATCGCGACACTTTTCAAACTTGTTCTATTTCTTCGAACTTGTCACGAAATCATGACACTTATTCCTGCTTTCTCTTTTTCTTCCAACATGTCATGAAATCGTGACAGTTTTTCCACTTACCTTTTTCTCTTCCAACATGTCGCGAAATCGCGATAATTTTTCCACTTGCCTTTTTCTCTGCCAACATGTCACAAAATCACGATAGTTTTTCCACTTGCCTTTTTCTCTTCCAACATGTCGTGAAATCATGACAGTTTTTCCACTTGCCTTTTTCTCTGCCAACATGTCACGAAATCGCGATAGTTTTTCCACTTGCCTTTTTCTCTTCCAACATGTCACAAAATCGGGACAGTTTTTCCACTTGCCTTTTTTCTGCCAACATGTCGCAAAATCTTGACAATTTTTCCACTTGCCTTTTTCTCTTCCAACATGTCACGAAATCGTGATAGTTTTTCCTGCTTTTTCTCTCTCTTCCAACATGTCGCGAAATCACGATAGTTTTTCTTGCCTGTTGTATATGTCGCGATATCGCGACACTTTTCTTACTTGTCTTTTTCTTTGATATTTTGCATATGGGCCACTTCGGTCTTCTTGGAAAATCACTGTACATACTCTGAGTAACATTTGAACTCTTATCTTCTGCATCTGAATAGCTTTAGAACTTACTGTCCACTGCATCAAAATATCTATCTGACTGTGTTGACAACAATGACAATACTGTTGCTGCACCTTGCTCAACAATATCCCCCTTTGGAATTGTTGGAAACACATGTGCAATTTCTTATAAATCTTCTCCCCATTTGACAATAATACCAAAGGGCTACTGCAGACTCCCCCTGAGTCCATGCACAACATTCTCAGGCAAAATTTATTACACTTAGCAAAAATCATGAACATGAGAAAAAAGATAATCAAATGCTTAAATGCTCCCCCTGAGAATGTGATCCCTGTATCTAGTCAATTCTTGGGAAGTGTGACCACTCCCAATTTATTACGAAGGTACTCAAAAACTTCCTTGGGCAATGGTTTTGTGTTGATATCTGCTACTTGCTCTGCAGTTGGAACAAAATCCAACTTAACCTCACCTTTTGCAACTTTCTCCTTCAAAAAGTGATACCTGATAGCAATGTGATTTGTGCGTGAATGAATAACCAGATTCTTGGAGATGTTAATGGCACTGGTGTTATCACACTTAACTGATATTGGCTCACTAAAACTAATACCAAGATCTTTCAGGGTTTGTTTCATCCACAATACCTGCATACAAAATGTTTTCATTGCAATGTATTTTGCCTCTGCTATCGATAAATAAACTGACTCTTATTTCTTACTGTGCCACACGACCAATATGTCTCCAAGATAGAATGCACCTCCACTGGTACTCTTTATCTCATCTACACATCCTGCCCAATCTGCATCTGAATACGAAATAAGGGTGAAGTATTTTCCTTTTGGATATCATAACCCATACTCCATAGTACCCTTGAGGTACCGAAGAATCCTCTTCACTGCTATCACATGAGTCTCCTTGGGATTAGCTTGAAATCATGCTACCATGCATACTCGCCTACAAAATATCTGGTCTAGTGGCTATCAGATACAGTAAGCTTCCAATCATAGATCTGTACATGGTTTGATCAATAAGTGGAGATTTGTCATCCTTGCTCAACTTGCAACCTGTCGTCATGGGAGTGCTCACTGGCTTACAATCCTCCTTTGTGAAATTTTTTAACATCTCTTTTACATATTTAACTTGAGAAATAAATATGCCCTTCTTACTTTGATTAACTTGCAACCTAAGGAAGTACAACAGTTCACCAATCATTAACATTTCAAATTCTTTCTGCAACTTATTTGCTAAATCTTTACATGACTCATCTTTGTTGTTGCCAAATATGATATCATCTACGTATACAACAAGAACAATAAGATGCCCATTTTATGTTTTGACATACAAATTACTATCCACCATACCTTTCTTAAACCTTTGTTGAGTGAGATAGTTGTCTAGCCTTGCATACCATGCTCGGGGTGCCTATTTTAAGCCATATAATGCTTTCTTCAACTTGCAAACAAATTTGGGATTATCCCCAAGTTGGAAACCATCTGGTTGCTCAATATAAACCTCTTCTTCAAGTTTCCCATTCAAAAATGCTGATTTCACATCCATTTGATAAACTTTGAAATTCTTGTAGACTACTAAAGCCAGAAACATTCTGATTGCCTCTAGTCTAGCTACTGGTGCAAATTTTTCCTCAAAGTCAATACCTTCAACTTGTACATAACCCTTACATACCAATCTTGCTTTATTTCTGACTACCTATCCATCTTCATTCAATTTGTTTCGAAAAATCCATTTAGTCCCGATTATATTTTTATTTGCAGGTCTAGGTACTAACTCCCAAGTTTCGTTTTTCTTGATCTGATCTAATTCTTCATTTATTGCCTTCATCCAAATTTCATCTTTGCTTGCGTCTGCAACATTTTTGGGCTCAATTTTGGATAATAGAGAGTAGTTACTTACTACTCTTCTTCTTGTCTGAACACCAACTTTGGGGTCTCCAATTATTTGCTCTCTAGGATGATTTTTTTGCTAGCTGCCTGTTTTGAATTTCTTATTTTCTTCCACTTCTAAATCACAACTTAAATCATCTGAGTCAATTTTCTGTATCTTTTCGGTTTCGTTTTCCTCATCTCCTTCAATAACCTCTTCATAAATTGGGTAGTTCATTTCATAGCTAATTACCCGTTCTCTACCTTCATCAAATTTAACATCGGCACTGTCCACAATTTTCTTTAGCCTCTTGTTGTAGCATTTGTAGGCTTTGCTCTTTGATGAATAACCAACAAAAATACCTTCATCCGCTCTATCTTCAAACTTACCAAGATTATCTTTAGTTCTTTTGATGTAGCACTTGCTGCCAAAGATTTTGAGGTATTTTGTTGTTGCCATTTTATCGAACCACAACTCATAAGGAGTTTTGCTTTCATGTGTTCTCAGCATGTACCTATTTTGAATATACACCATAGTATGGACTACTTCTTTCCAAAATTTGTCTGCTACTCTACTTTCAGCCAACATAGTCCGTGCCATTTCCTACACTATCCTATTCTTTCTTTCTACCACTCCATTCTGTTGAGGTGTCTTGGCTGCTGAAAATTGTCTCCTAATACCGTATTTTTCATAGTACTCTGTAAACTCCTCTGAAATGAATTCTCCTCCTCTATCTGATCTTAAACATTTGATCCTCTTTCCTATTTCATTCTCAACCTATTTTTTGAAAATCTTGAACATATCAAAAGCTTTCGATTTATGCTTCAATAAAAATATCCATGTCATTTCGGAATAGTCATCAATGCACAACATAAAATATTTATCACCATTTATACTTTGTGTTCTCATGGGTCCACATAAATCAGTGTGTATTAGTTCCAAAGGTTTGCTTGTGTAGTATTCTTTTGTTTTGAATGTGACTCTAGTTTGCTTCCCCTTTTGGCATGATGCACAAATGTTGTTTGCAGGTTTGTTGATGGTGGGAATATCTCTCATTGCCCTTTTTGAGCTGATTTTTACTAGATTATCAAAACTAATATGATCGAGTCTCTTGTGCCACAACCAATTTTCTTCTTCTTTTCCAATAAAACAAGCTCCTTTTGAAGTCTCTGAGAGCGTGTACAGGTTTCCAGATGTCCTTGATCCAGTTGCTATCAATTTTCCACTGTTTGTTTTTCTGACTTCACAAACCTGCTTCATAAAAACTACTTCATGACCTTTATCACAAATCCGACTTATGCTCAACAAGTTATGTTTCAAACCATCCACAAACAAGACTTCTTCTGACTTAATTTTTCTATCACTAATTTTAACTAAACCTTTGCCAACTATCTTAGCTCCATCATTATTTCCAAACTTTACTGAACCACCTTCATATTTCTGTAACTTCTCAAATTTTCGTTTGTCACCTATCATATGACAGGAGCAACCACTATCAAGTATCCATGGTACATATTTATTATGTGCTTTAAATGTTGTTTGTACGATTAAGGATTCCTTTTCTTCCTTATGTCGCTCTTTTCCTTTCCACTCCATTTTGATAGTAGTTTTGGGCTCTTGTTTTGCCTTTCCCTTATCAGTAGCTTGTGCATGTTTTTCGAGAAGTTTTCTATTTTGTCTCATCCTACTTGGTTGAAATTTTCTTCCATGAAATTGATTTGATGCAAATGTACTTCTACAGTTTCTTGCAATGTGCCCAAAATTATGACAGGTATAACATTCTACTTTATAATTTATCAGAGGAGAAAAAGCATTTCTACTGGTGAAATTCCTTGGTCTTACATTATATTTGCAGTCTGAGATTTTATGACCATAGCCATTGCATTTAAAATAGAAACCAAAAAAGGGATAATTGAACCTGGGTGATGGTCTTTGCCATGTTTTCGTAGGAGCCATAGGTCTTCTTCTTCTTTGATGTGTGACATTGGTAAATCCATCATTGTCAATTCTCCTTTCGTGCCTGGCATTATTGCTTTCTTTTGCATGAGATATTTTTCCTTGATCAACCTATTTCTTATCTTCATTATTTATGGATTCTACATTTTTGGCCTTTGATCCATTTGATGATTCTCCTTCGATGAAACCCAGACCAAATTTGATGCCTGTAGGCCTTTGGTCATTTATGATCTTATCCAGCTTCATAGAACTTTCTTCATGTTTGTGATAACAACTAATTTTCTTATTCATCTCTTCTAGCTGCATTCTTAAACCAACAATATCTTCTTCTAGCTTACTGCAATAATCTATTTTCATGGTTATTTTTACTTCGAGATCTTTGAAGATTTTGTTGGATTCTTCTATCTAAAATTTCAAACTGGTTATGATTTCATTTGCATCCTCAAGCTTTCTTGAAATTTTCTTATTCTTTTTCCTTTCTATCTTCCACTCTTCAAGTGTAGAGATCAACTCACCTTCTAGATCTACTTCAGCCTTAGGGTTTTCACCACATACTTTAGAGTTCACTCCTTCTTCCTTTTCTGATTTTACTTCTTCAAATGCCATGAAAAGAGCTTCACCTGTTTCCTCTTTAGAATCCTCACCGGAGTTGTCTTCTGATGAACTGGCATTCTTGGAGATGAAACTTTTCTTCTTGAAGTTACCTTTTTATGAAATTTGTTTTCTTCTTCTAGTCACTTCTTTCTTGGTGCGATCCTTCATCATTTTTGTTCTTCTCTTTAAGTGGACACTTAGTCGCAAAATGCCCAACGCCTCCATAGTTGAAAAATTTAAACGGTAGCTTCCCTCTGTATTTTCCTTTTCCCTTTTTCAGTTTTCTAACAAAGTTTGCTTCCATTTCATCTGATGTCTCTTCTTCCTCAGACTCTTGTTTTACATTTTTATTTTTAAGGGCTTTAAAAGCTACTTCTTTGTCTGTGGGTTTAGATCTTCCTATCCTCATCTCATATGCAGTAAAATAACCATACATCTCATCTATACTAAAATAATTTATATTTTTAGCTTCTTCTATTGTTGAGACTTTAGAATCAAACCTTTGAGGAAGAGATCTTAGTACCTTTTTCACGATGACAGAGTCTTCAATATCCTCACCGAGTCCTCTGATCGCATTAATGATTCCATTAACTCTCAGCATATATACCTCAATGTTTTCATCGTCATTCATTTTCAATGCTTCAAAATAAGCTCGATGTGTCTGTAACTTGGCCTCCTTGATCTTATCGTCTCCTTCATGAATACTCCTCAGTTTGTCCCATATCTCTTTTGCCATATTACAACTCATGATATTTACTAGTTCACTATCTGCTAATCCGCACATGAGAGCATTTTTTGCTTTTGAGTTGTTTTCAAACAGTTTCTTTTCATTAGCCTCTTTTGGAGGAGTGATGGGTATTGTGTATCCACTAACTATTGAATCCCAGATGTCGTAACCCAAAGCACAGAGATATGTCTGCATCTTGATTCTCCATAATGCGTAATTAGATCCGTTAAACAATGGTGCTTTGTTTGATGAGAAGCCTTCACCACCTACCATTGTGTTACTTCCAAGATCACCCTAGCTAGTTAAGCTTGTACAGGAACTTAGCTCTGATACCAATTGTTAGTCTTATAATGACACTGAGAGGGGGGGTGAATCAGTGTAGCTCTTTCAACTTAAATTCATAGTTCTTAAAACTAAAATAATGAAACCTTAAAACCAGATAAAGCAAGTATCACAAGAGAACATCACACAACACAAGTTTTAACGAGGTTCACCAATGTGGCTACTCCTCAAAAATGACTGCTTGGACTACCATCCAAATCCAGCCTATGCAAAGCAACAACTTTACAAACAATTTACCAGCACCCACTGGAAGGAGCACCAACTCCTGATTTATCTGCACCAACAGAAAGGAGCACCAACCCCTGATTTACCAGCACCAACTAGAAGGAGCACCAACCCTTGATGCCAAGTACCAACTTGGACTTCAATTCTGAAACTAGAAGATTGATAGTAAGATACCTTTGCTTTTGCTAGACCCTGACTGGTGTTCTTCACCTTTGTTTTCTCTGTGCACTCTGCTTTCTCTACGCAATCACTTTGCACACTCTACTTCGCTACAGTCAAACTTCACGATCATCTTCTCCCTTTTGTGCACTCTGCTTTCTTAGCGAATTTTGCACTTAGCTTGATTTGATACGACTTGCTCTCTACGCACTATGACCGAACTTCGCACACTTCATCATTATTTCAAATCTCCAAATAGCCCTCCTTTTATAACAGAATTCTTGTGATGAAAACCCTAATCTTAGTCGACTGTAAACCCTAATCTTAGTCAGCTTTCATGACAACTGTAAACCCTAATTTTAGTCGATTGTCATCGAACTTCGTCGGCTTCAACTCAACCGCAAAAATACAACATGTCGCGATATCATGACACTTTCACTTTCTCTCTATTTATCCTTGCTTTGGCCCCCGAAAATACATGTCATGATATCGCGACACTTTTTCTTTCTCTCTCTTTCTCTTTGCATCGGACCACAAAAAAGCTACATGTCACGATATCGCGACACTTTTTCTCCTTGCTCTTTCTCTTAGCTTTGGCCTGTGAAAATACAACATGTCATGATATCATGACACTTTCACCTCCATACGCTTTCTCTATTCTTTTGTCACGATATCGCGACACTTTTGCTTCCAAAGACTTCAACTTTGCTTTTGTCGCGATATCATGACACTTCTGCTTCCAAAGACTTCGACTTTGATTTTGTCATGATATCGCGACACTTCTGCCTTCGTAGTCTTCAACTTAGCTTTTGTTGTGAAATCATGACACTTCTACTTCCGTACTTAGATTTTTTGCTTTTGTCGTGAAATCATGACACTTATGCTTCCAAAGTCTTGCTTTCTGCTTTTGTCACGAAATCATGACAGTTCTGCTTTCGTACGCTTCCTCTCTTTCTTTTGTCGCAAAAATGTGACATGTCACGAAATCGTGACACTTTTCCAACTTACTTTCTCTCTCCTATTTTAGTCGTGAAAATGCGACATGTCACGAAATCATGACACTTTTCCAACTTACTTTCTCTCTCCTATTTTAGTCGTGAAAATGCGACATGTCACAAAATCATGACACTTTTCAAACTTACTTTCTCTCTCCAGGTTTAGTCACGAAAATGCGACATGTCACGAAATCGTGACACTTTTCAAAAAATTTCTCTTTCTTCGAACTTGTCGCAAAATCGCGACACTTCTTCCTGCTTTCTCTTTTTCTTCCAACATGTCATGAAATCACGACAATTTTTCCACTTGCCTTTTTCTCTTCCAACATGTCGCAAAATCGTGACAGTTTTTCCACTTGCCTTTTTCTCTGCCAACATGTCGTGAAATCGCGACAGTTTTTCCACTTGCCTTTTTCTCTTCCAACATGTCACGAAATCATGACAATTTTTCCACTTGCCTTTTTCTCTGCCAACATGTCGCGAAATCGTGACAGTTTTTCCACTTGCCTTTTTCTCTTCCAACATGTCGCGAAATCGTGACAGTTTTTCCACTTGCCTTTTTCTCTGCCAACATGTCGCGAAATCATGACAGTTTTTCCACTTGCCTTTTTCTCTTCCAACATGTCATGAAATCATGACAATTTTTCTTTCTTTTTCTCTCTCTTCCAACATGTCGCGAAATTGCGACAGTTTTTCTTTCTGTTGTATATGTTGCAATATCGTGACACTTTTCTTACTTGTCTTTTTCTTTGATATTTTGCATATGGGCCACTCGATCTTCTTGTAAAATCACTGTACATACTCTGAGTAACCTTTGAACTCGTATCTTCTACATCTGAATAGATTTTGAACTTCCTGTCCACTGCATCAACAGATCTATCTAACTATGTTGACAACAATGACAATACTGTTGTTGCACCTTGCTCAACATCTACGCTAGGCTAGATCAGCTTCCAACATGAGAGCCCATAGATGAAGATAGTGACAAACCTTTCACTGTAAATTTTCATTATTTATCCAACCCAGAGTACTCCATGCATATTTTTGAGTTGTATCACTGGCATGGGTACGAACTTGTGCTATTTTAACAAGGACATAGAACTACGTTTGAGCCATTTTATCAGCTAGCAAATCATAGGTTTGGATTGAGGTTATAGATACAAGGACAATACGATGTGCTTGCAGCATCCTTAGATCTCTTGTACTTGATTTTGAGGGATGATGTGGACTTTAACTCATATCATCCTAATATTTCCAGCTTTTAGAGGACTAACCTCATGGTATCTATCGTCATTGCTGAACCACTTGAAGAACATCATGAAGGGTTCCTAGAGAAAACTGATACAAATAAAAAACCCAGAGGTAACCTAGGTCATAAAATATATAGTGTAGTCGATGACACAGGTGTATAGGGGCATAACCCCATAGTTTTAGGTGATATCAAGTTAGGATATCCTTATAGTTATTATGGAGAGGAGTCCACCTCCGAGATAAGTGGACCAAGTTATGATGCCGACAGTGAATCCTCAAACGTTAATCAATCTGAGGAGGAAGCTGAGGGGGGCTATTTAAGGCCTTTGTATGCACATCACCTACTGCCTACAGAGTTGGTGCATGTTACTAAAGAGATCCTTCCCAACATTGATCATTCGAGAAAAGAAGTAGAGTTATATTTCTTTACGATGTCACACTTGCAGTATAATTATCCAGTTTTTCCAAATAGTGATGACAGCAATCAAGAAGTTGAATTCATGGGGTTGCACTTTCCAAAGCACCCCACAGGAGTAGGAGTGAATGATGGATTATTATTTTTTATAGTGATTAAGAATATGAGTTAGAGAGGGCCTATCTTGGTCCTCCTTATTTGTGTTATCATCATCAACCCATCAACATGGATGAGGTCTATCATCAGTTACTTGTCGGTCCTCGTTTGAGAGTAAGATGCTTAAACCTGGATTAAATTTATTAGTTGGTTGATCCCCTTCTACCGACCTACATGGAGCTATGTGAGCCAAATTATCCTATTTTGTAGTCAATGCATAGGGAGGATTCAGTTATCTACAATCCTCATATAGAAGACCACTTTGTGCATGTGCCATTAGAGCTAGATCGTGGGTATGAGGACTACATTGATTATGTAGAAGTTGGTCCATGTGGTCCTGGAGATCAATTCCATTCCATAAACATGGTATCCATTGATTTGACCACTCCACTCCGTAATCCAATAGATCCATCCAAACCATTGTATCTTAACAAATATGCTATCGACTGGGATTGTGCTAATTCACCCATTGAGCCTGAGGATTTTTTCCCTAATGAATAAATGTTGCAACCATTACATCTTATGCCAGGATGTGCATACAATGTCTATCATGCCAAAAACACTTCCAACATGGAACCTATCAACCCATATGATGACATCCATTTGATTCCTACGCCTCATCAGATTAAGGAGGGATCGTATATGTCAATAGAGGAAACCTTTGAGGTGGATATTAGTAATGATCCCACCAATGCAAAGAAGGTTAAATTTGGAGAGATTTTCACTCTAGATGATAAGGCCACCCTCATCCCTCTACTACAAGAGAGACCAAATATATTTGCTTGGATGTATAAGGATATGCCAGATCTAGACCCAAAATTGATTACTCATAACCTTTCGCTAGATCTGATGAAGAATTCGGTCAAGTAAAAGCTTACAAAGATACATCCAACAGTAGCCTTAATGGTGAAATATGAGCTACAAAAGTTGTTGGATGTAGAATTTGTAATCTCTATCGACTGTCCAGAATAGGTGTCCAATATGGTACCCATGGGAAAACTCGATGGAAGAATCCATATTTACATGGATTTTAGAGACCTAAATAAGGCAACACCCAAAGATTCATTTCTGTTTCCCAATATTGATGCTCTCATAGATGCAACTATAGGTCATGAAATGCTCTCCTTAATGGACAGTTTTTTTGGTTACAATCAAATTCGGATTAAACCTTAAGACCAGCATAAAATCATGTTTATAACACCATGGGGAACATTTTGCTATAAATTTATGCCATTCGGCTTCAAAAACGTTGGTACCACATATCAACGGGCCATGAAATACATTTTCCATGACTATATGCATAAAATTCTAGAATATTATATTGATGACTTGTTGGCCAAGTCATTGTTGCGAGAAGAGCATGCAAAGGTCTTAATAAAGGTCTTTGATCGCCTAATAGAGCAAAATGTCAAACTAAATCCTAAGAAGTGCCTATTTTGTGTAACTTCTAGAAAACTACTAGGATTCATCGTATCTAAATGAGGCACCCAATTTGACCCATCGAAGGTCAAGGCTATATTGGAAATGCATCCTCCAACCAATATTAAAGAGTTAAGGAGCCTTCAGGGCAAGGTAGCATTGATAAAGCGATTCATCACTCAGTTATCAGATAAATGTCGACACATGAATCAACTGATACATAAGGGGGTCCCCTTCAACTGGTACGAGGACTATCAAGCAGCTTTCACTGAAATAAAGCAATACCTGGTGACACCACCAGTTCTAGCTCCACCAAGGCTAGAAGTACCTTTTCTACTATATATATCGGCAAATGACTCTGCATTGGAAACCATGTTAGCCCAAAAGAATGTGCAAGGCAAAGAACATGCCATATATTATATTATTTGAACCTTGGTGAGCTATGAGCTTGGGTATGCATATGTGGAAACATTATGTTTAGCAATAGTGTTCGGTACAAAGAAATTATGACACTATATGTTAAGTAATATGGCATATGTTATATCCAAACAAAATCCTTTGCAGTACATGATGAGTAAGACTTATCATAATACATGTACTACGAAGTGGATCATGCTACTAACAAAATTTGATCTAGAATTCATAAGCCAAAATTACATTAATGGACAAGTCATAGCAGATCAATTAGCCAAGGCACCACTGTCAAACAATAGGCGTCTGACCATAGATCTTCCAGACGATGTAGTCTTCATCATATCTGAAGCTCCTGAACCCAAATAACCATAGAACAATGTTGATATGACTTTGTTCTTTGATGTTTCAAAGTGTGAGAAAGGGGGTGATGCAAGAATAGTATTTTTCATGCCACAAGGAGCTCCTATGCCCTTGTCATTTAAACTAGAATTTCCATGCACCAACAACAATGCTGAATATAAATCCCTCCTGCTAGGCCTCCACATAGTTGTCGCCATGAATATTAAAAGGTTAAACATCTTTGGCGACTCCTTGCTCATAGTAAATCAAGTTAAGGGGCTCTTCCAATGTCGATGTCTCGTATTGAAAGCTTACAAATGTTAGACTTACTACAGTAATTCTCTTTTATTACTTTATTTTTATTTTACTACCTAGGTTAGTTACGTTATTGTTAGTGTATATTTTAATTAGGTTGATTTTGTAATTAAATAGACCTAATTTAGCCTATGTAATTCGAGGTCTCATTTGTTATTAGATCCTATTATTACGGTCTAATCTAGGCATCTAATTGTTTTATAAATGTTTCTATGATCAATGGAAGAGTTAATTTTTTGATCCGCTAATATGGTATCAGAGCTCGACTCTATTTTTTCTTGACCTCGACAACACATTTTTTGAGATCTAAGAGGAGACCGACATAGATGTGGGCATGTTTCTTGAGGTAGTGTTGGACCTGCTCAGGCATGCATCCTAAGGCATCAAAACTAGACCTGCACTTGAAACGAGGGCGATTGGACTAGCTTGACCGAGCATGGATCCTGAGGTTGATTTAGACTACTGGACAACCGAGGGACTCAAGCACATTTCCTAAGGTCAATCTAAAATACACAACCAATGTGGACTGATAGATCTAGATTGGCATGCTTCCCAAGGATGCTGACTGGACTGACACGTGGACCTGATTGACATGTGGATGCATACCTGACTGACCTGACCGACACGTGGATGTGGACCTGACTCGGACCCTCTCACCACACCAAGTGGCAATAGTAAAAGGGCATCATGGACATGATTGACCACAGGCAATCAAAGCACACAGTTTGCTTTACTAGTTTTAAACCAGTGTGAGCATCACGCATAGGCGATGTGGGACAAAAGTCCCAAGAATGCCTGTGCACGCGCTCTCAACAAAGGGAAGGAGCTTCGCCTTTAATTGGAAGGTGGTCCCTTGCCCTTAGTGTCGGGCTAGCTAGCCCGACTGGCTAGTGCGGCCAGCATTAAGGCAGAAACCCCCCGAAATGTCAGAGGATCGAACCTCGTCGGGGTCCTCCCTCCTTTTTTTTAAAGGTATGATTTTTTTTTATTTTTTTTTATTTGTTTTAGTTTTTTTTAATATTTTAACATATGTTTGGTTTAAAATAATCATTTTAGATATATATATATTTTTTTAATTATATTTTTTCCAAATATTATTTTATTATTAATTAAATAATGCTAAAATTAATTAGAAAATTACATTAAAGAAAATCTGAAACAAAAAGAAGGAAAAGTGAGTTTTTTTTGAAAAAGCAAATTTGGCATTATTGTAAAGGTGCATTTTCGGTTGCGCCCGACACCTAGTGGTTTATTTTTGTGGGAAATTTTATGTTGTATGTTGCATTTTTCTTACTTTGCACTACATCATTAAAATTTAAAATCAAATTCACTCCCTAAGTCCCCGGAATAATTAAAACCCATCCATGCAATTTATTGCACTACAGCGTTCGGTATTTATGATACCTCTAGCCAGAACTTATAGGTAAAGCTATCATGATTGCACTACTATATCCATCACCTAATATAGTTTCCAAGACAACATCTAAGCTTGTTCTCTATAAATCATTGGGGAGAGATAAGTTTGCCATTTTGCTATTTTTTTACTCCATCCACTACCCTAATCGTTCTTGTGTTTAGGCATAAATCCTGATGAATGTTCTGAGATCCAGAGTGTTTAGGGGAGGTTACACCCCACACATGTGGATTAAAAACTTTCTAAGGTAGGTGCCATCAACAAAATGATTCACTTTCAGTACCGCCTAAGTACCACGTATCGTATAATATTTAAAATTACCTACAGTCCCCCTCACATAAGGGCGGGTGATTTTTCTAAATTTTCAAAATACCTATAGTCTCCCTCACATAAGGGCGGGTATTTTGTATGGTATAATGGCCCGAAATTAAGGTATATCGAAAGGGCAACCAATTGGTGATATAAGGAACCTTCACTATACCTTCTGCTGCAAAGTTAATGACTGATTCTCATTAGTTATTAAAAGGTCTTAATTATACACCATGGAAAAACAAAATGAAGGTAGTTCTTCTCATGGAAGATTTAGGGGATGTTTTTTCTGACACAACAACACGCCTTCACTAGCAAATGGATCCATAGCTTCTACTCCTCCAACTACTGATCAGACCGACTTTGACAAGAAAGACAATCGAGCAAAAGTGCTCATTTTTTTTGTTGTTTCAGATGAAGTTCAACCTCATATCACTGACAAAGCGAGTGGTAAAGAGGCATGGGATGCCCTTAACATCATTTATGAGGGAAATGATGATTCAACCATTCTTCATCTTCAAAAACAACTTCACAATCTGAGTTTGAAACAGGGTGAGACAGTTGAACTCTTTCTTTGCAGAGTCTCTGAATTGAAGGGTAAATTGAATTCTTTGGGAGAGCAAGTAGATGATAAGCTCCTCACTTCAGTAGTGATGAGAGCTTTGCCTGATTCCTTTGATACATTGATCACCTCCATTCAGGTGTCACAATGTCAAATTACCTTCATTGAGTTGGTCAATCTGCTTCAACAACAGGAGGCACGCCAACTTCACAGGGATGATTCTTCTAATACGGCCCTATACTCCAAAAAATAGGGTTATAAGAAGAAATATAATTTTCAAAAAGGATGTAATTCTCAAAAATATTCCAAAGGGAAATGGAAAAAACCTTAAAAAAATAAGATGTGGTGCAAAATTTGTGAGAAATACAATCATCACCAAGGGTGTGCACAAGAATAAGCAAAAAGGCAAACAACCCAAAAAAACCGGACCAAGGATCCTGTATGGTATGTCGATTCTGGCACTAGTAAGCATATGACTGGTGACAGATCGTGGTTTGAATCATTTATGGCCAAAGAGGGCAAACCTGTCACTATTTCTGATGATAAAACATACAAGGTTCTGGGAGAGGGTACAATTTAAGTCACTCTTCCTGATGGTAAGTGTCAAATTGACAAAGTCCTCTATGTTCTAGTATTGGCTAACAATTTGTCAGTCACACAAATCCTGGATAAAAATATGGTTGTCAACTTTCATGTTGAGAATGGCAAGAAGTGTTGTTCTATTACCAGGAATGGTAAGCAGATTACAATAGCTTCATATAAGCATGGCTTATTTTCTCTAGATGCTATCTCTACTCCCCATGTTGCCATGACAGTCTCTACCAAGGAGGCAACTTCCCTATGGCACAAGAGATATGGGCATCTTAGTTTTGGCTACTTACTTGAGCTTAGTAAGTATGAGATGGTAAAGGGTCTTCCTTCCCTTTCTTCCACATTTCTAGTGTGCTCTGACTGCTTGGCAGGAAAGCAGCATAGAGTACCTTTTGAGAAGAGCTCAACACGAGCATAGAAACCTCTAGATTTAATTCACATCGATCTGTACGGTCATTTCACACCCAACAGTTGTGGAGGGAAGAGGTATTTTTAGTTATTTGTAGATGACTACTCATGCAAGATGTGGGTTTTCTTTCTCTAACTAAAATCTGAGGCTTTCACTTTCTTCCAAAAATTCAAGAAATCTTTTGAGGAGTCAGGGGCTTCTATTAAAACCCTCCGCTTAGATCGATGGGGGGAGTTTACCTCTAAATAATTTTTAGCATTCTTAACTAAGCATGGAATCACGAGACAGTTAACAACTGCCTATACTCCTCAGAAAAATGGAGTTGCTGAGAGAAGGAACCATTCTATTATGGAAATTGTTTGTTTTATGCTCACAGTAGCTACTCTTGGGCAACAATATTGGGCAGAAGCTATCACCACTTCAGTATATCTGTTGAATAGGGCACCCACAAAGGCCCTAAAAGGAATGACTCCACGGGAAGCATGGAGTGGTCGAAAACCCTCCATATCTCATCTTCGTATTTTTGGATGTCAAGCTTTCATGCACATACCAAAAGAGAAAAGGAAGAAGCTAGATGAGAAGACTTTGAGATGTATTTTTCTTGGCTATGATGAGCACTCTAAAGGTTATCATTTGATAGATCCTTTGACAAAGAAAATTCATGTCAGTAGAGATGTCTTTGATGAAGCTTTCACATCACAAAGCACATATAATGTATACCTAGATCTTGTGGAATCTAAGGAAGAGAAGTTTCCTTCATCAACATAGATAGGAGGTCCTTCTACCTCTTCTTCAACACCACAAATGAAGAATCCAAAATGGTATACAAGTACAATCAGAGATGCCAAGTTATCCACTCCACCAGTTTTGACCTTGGATAAACCTCTTACTCATAGTATGGCTCAAAAGGAAAAAGAAGCCACAGATATTGGTGAGGGTGATGATCTTTGTCAATATTTTGAGGAAATTTCTATAAATTCACATACAAAAATAGAGGATATGGATATAGATGATGATAGGGTGTTTATGTCCTCCATAGACGATCATGAACCTGCATCAGTGCAAGATGCTCTTGGTGAGCCTCAGTGGAAGGTTGTTATGGATGCAGAGTATAAGTCTCTGATGAAAAACAAAACTTGGAAGCTTGTCGATCTGCCACAAGGAAAGAAGCCCATTGGCTACAAATGGGTGTATAAAGTCAAGTACAAAGAAGATGGGAAAATTTATAAGCATAAGGCCCGTCTTGTTGCAAAGGGCTATGCTCAAAAGGAAGGCATTGACTACGAGGAAACTTTTGCACCTACTACTCGGATGACCACAATTCGAGTTATTTGTGCTATGGCAGCATAGTTTGGGTGGAAATTTCACCATATGGATGTCAAAAGTGCTTTTTTGAATGGTGATCTCCAAGAAGAAGTCTACATGACTCAGCCAGAAGGATTTGAAGTGGAAGGCCAACAGCAGAAAGTTTGTAAATTGGTCAAATCCTTATATGGCCTGAAACAAGCTCCTCGAGCTTGGTATATAAAAATGGATAATCACCTCCTGCAACATGCATTTAAGAGATGTCCATCAGATGCAAACCTCTATTTCAAGAAATAGGGTTTTGAGATAGTGTTGCTTGTACTCTATGTTGATGATCTGCTCATTACAGGGAGTTCAAAAACTATGATCTCTCTTGTCAAAAGAGACTTGTGTCAATATTTTGAGATGTCATATCTCGGACTTCTCCATTATTGTCTTGGTCTGGAAGTCATCCAGAAGGAGCACTACATCAAAGTGTATCAAAAAAAATATGCCAAGACATTGTTGTAAAAATATCGCATGAATGATTGCAAGACAATGGCAACTCCAATGGAGACAGGAATTCAATTATCGTGATATGATGATTCACCTCAGGTAGATGGTACTCTCTATTGATAGTTGATCGGGAGTCTCATATATCTGACCAATACTAGGCCAGATATCGTATTTGCTATCAACTATCTTTTGAGGTTCATGCAGGAGCCTAAGACTACTCATTGGAAAGTAGTAAAGCATGTTCTTCACTATGTCTGTGGTACTATAGAATATGGCCTAGAATACAAGAACAACAAATTCTTCTTTCAAGGATACACGAAATCTGACTATGCTAGATCATTTGATGATCGCAAGTCAACTTCAGGATATATTTTTCATCTTGGATCCGGTCCTATCTCTTGGCACAGCAAGAAGCAATAGGTGGTTGCTATCTCATCAACAGAGGTAGAATATCATGCCGCACATGAAGCTGTGTGCGAAGTGATATGGTTGCGTCACATTTTGACAAGTATGGGTCTTCCATCCAAATCTCCAATACACTTGTTTTTCAACAACCAGGGTGTTCTGAACCTAGTCAAGAATCCATTCCATCATGAATGAACAAAGCATATTAACACACATTGTCATTTCATTTGTGGCAAAGTTTCGAAGCACCGAATTCAGCTTTAGTACATTCCTACCGATGCTCAAGTTGCAAACATTTTCACTAAGGTACTTGCACGTGTCAAATTTGAATTGTTTCGTAACTCACTTTGTATTGCCAAATGATGTAATCAGGGGGGATGTTAGTATAGCTAGTAGTTCTTCAATTACCTAAATAATGTAATAAGGGGGGATGTTAGACTTACTACAGTAATTCTCTTTTATTACTTTATTTTTATTTTACTACCTAGGTTAGTTACGCTATTGTTAGTTTATATTTTAATTAGGTTGATTTTGTAATTAAATAGACCTAATTTAGCCTATGTAATTCAAGGTCTAATTTTTTATTAGATCCTATGATTACGGGCTAATCTAGGCATATAATTTTTTTATAAATGTTTCTATGATCAATGGAAGAGTTAATTTTTTGATCCGCTAATAGGATCTTGTTGCAATATATTTGGTTAAATTAGAATGGTACAACATCGAGGCAATCCATCAATCATCAAATAGGTTCACAAACACCGTGGCCTCTTTGGGATCATTAATTCCTCAAAATCCGTCTGATGATTTCACTAACATTCATGTTAAAACGCTTTTGCACCCGACTATGGAAAGTGAATCCTTTGATAATAGAATGTCAATCAACATGATCAGCGTAGAACCAAAAGTTGAATGGTTCTATAGAGCTAAATAATTTATGAAGAAGGCACCCTGGGGGTCATTAACCTCTTAGAGTTCAACGGTAAGTGGTACCACCATTCACCATAAGGTTGTTTCCCAGTCTGCATTTGCAAAAGTAAATACATAGGGGGAGCAAGTCATCTTAGCAGTCGAATCTGAGGATTGTCAAAACTAGATGTTGTAAATCCATTACTTTCTAAAGCTTAGTGTAATCCTGGAGGGATTATCACATGTCGTGAAGCACACATTTAAGTAGAAAGTGGCTAATAATTTCTTAATAGGATACATATTTTACCAACAAGGCTATGATGGAGTTCTCCTTCATTGCTTAGAACCCCAAGAGGCATCATGGGCGATTTTACAAGCTCATGACGGTACATGCGATGGCAATTTTAGTAGCATGACCATCATTAAGTGCATCCTTTGAATGGGCTACTATTGGCCCACTATGGAGAAGGAGTGCAATGTGTATGTCAAGAAATGCATCAAATATTAGCATCATGCTAATCTTATGCACTTGCCATCACAGACCTTAAAACCCATCCAAGCGGCTTGGCCATTTGCTTAGTGGGGACTAGATATCATAGGCAAGATCTCTCCTACGTCATTGGGCTGACATACATTTATAATCATGGCTATTGAGTATTTCACAAAGTGGGTAGAAGCAATACCCTTAACAATGACAACTAGATCTCGTATAGCAAAATTTATACTGGAGCATATCATAAGTCATTTTGGGATTCCATCCAAAATAATATCGAATAATGGAACGTCCTTCAAGAATAAAATTATGAGATATTTGACATCTAAATATAGAATCAAACATAGTTTTGTGACTCCATACTATCCACAAGCAAACGGGCAGGTTGAAGCTTCAAATAAGACAGTGGTGGCCATCTTGAAAAATATGGTCCAAGAAAACCACAAATACTAGCATATTCAACTGCCTCTTACATTATGGGCTTACAGGACTAGTACTCGGATGCCCACTAGGGCAACGCCGTTCTCACTAGTATATGATGCAGAGGCCGTTATGCCCTTGGAATTGGAAATTCCAATGCTACACATCGCATTGAAAGAGTTCATTGATGATGACACTGTGCAACAAGCTTGACTAAATCAACTGACGCTACTTAATGAACATCGCGTGAATGCCCTGGAGCATCTCTGTGTTTATCAAGAGCGACTAAAATGAGCTTAAAATATCAAATTCCACTAGAGAGACTTTGAATTTTGGAATCTTATCTTGAAAGAGAACCAACAGAACTCCAATTTACCGCCAGATATGCGAGACAAATTTATGGCTAATTGGTTAGGCCCCTACATCATATCTAAAAATATTTGTTCGGGTACCTATCACCTAATGTCTCTAGGACGTGTTTAAGAGCCTGAGCCTCTCAACGTCATACATATTAAGGTGTTTTATGCTTGAAGAGCATATTAAAATGCTCTAAGGGTTGCTTGTAACCGCTCGGTCATCCTAAAAGGCTCCAAACACTCTCATAAGTAGTTTGGTCAATCAAAAAGCTCCAAAGGCATCTATAAGTCCTTTGGTCAAACTAAAAAAGCTCTGAGGGTTTTCTTAAAACCACTCGGTCATCACAAAAGGCTCCAAGGGTTCCTTAAACTACTTGGTCATGTCAGTCAAAGACCCCGAGGATTTGCTTATAACCGCTTGGTCATCCTAAAATACTCCAATCTTGTCTATGAGTAGTTTGGTCAATCAAAAGATACCAAGAGTTTCCAAAAAATTGCTTGGTCAACCCAAAAGCTCCAAGGATTCTTAAAATATCGCTTGGTCATCCCAAAATTCCCAAAGGTGCTCATAAATCCTTTGGTCAAACCTAAAAGGCTCTGAAGGTTTGCGTAAAACCGCTTGGTCATCTTAAAAAGCTCCAAGGATTTTGTTGAAAGATCACTTGGTCAATCCAAAGGCTCCAAAGACATTTCCTCACTGTTTGGTCACTCCTAAAGTCTCCAGAGGCATGTACTCATCGTTTGGTCAGATATGAGGCTCAAAACTCATAAAAATTATAAAATCAATAAAATCCAAAAAAAAAAAATTGATAAAGCATAAAATCCAAAAACATTTGCATTTGCATTTGAATTTTGTATTTTCATTTTGCATTCACTCATGCATCCACTACATTATTGCATTGCATATAGTCATTCATCATCCGTTGCATTTCATAGTAGGAGGAATTATTTTTGTCAGTATTAAAAATGACACCACGTTTGTGTTTGAATCATGCATCTTTACATTTATCATAATCCATCATTCATGTGAGTAATTGTGTTTTTTAACACAACCTATTTTATTGCTATGGAGATATACTAGGGTTTTTTGGTCATTCAACCATACCTAGAGGTCTTATCAAGAGTTGATAGAAAGCTTGATTTGCTTTTGTATCTAAGGTTTAGTTAGTATAGCCCATAGCATATCATAATCCTATCACTAATCAAAAAATTAAACAATCCTAACAAGGACTAAGGGAAGATAAAAGTCGCAAAGCAGGATTGGGTATCCTGAGACGAAAAGATTTATTCTTGCTTATCCCTCTATGTAGATGGTATGGTAAATTTTGGTAGTTGGAAAAATGAAATGTTAGTTCCCTATTTATAATCCCTTGCTTACGATAAAATGAGCAATATCCTAGAGTTACATCCCACATCAATCCTCAATATTGATACCCTAGATCAATATCATAGATTGACTTCCCAGATTGATATCCCATATTGATATCATAAGATCGATATCCTCAATCGATATACTAGAAATAGTTTCCCAAAGTAAATCCCCCAAAGGAAAGTTTTTGAATAAAATTATCAAATGTAAATGCCAAAAAGTGAAGATCAAATGAAGATCAGAAAACAAGCTCAAATCAAGTTCAAAGTGAATATCAAATGAAGATCATAAATCAAAGTTCAAGTGGAGATCAAATGAAGATCAAAAATCTAGTTTGAAGAGAGATCAAATGAAGATCCAAAGATAGTTTAAAGTCAATATGGAATCGACTCCCTTGCTTCACCAAAAATGATCAAGTATCCCAAAAATTTAAGGATAAAAAGGAATGAGCCTAAATCCCTAGAATTTTTGACACTACTGTACCTTATGCATGATGATATTTTTGACACACTTGCATCTCGCTTGTGGGCAGACCAATGTTTGAATGTCGAAGAGCTAGCTTCAGATGTCTTGCATTTCCTAATGACTTAGTCCAACTAAAATCTAAACTTGGGATTGGATAAGATATTTGTGGAACCCCTATCTTAGGAATGGGCTGAAAGAATCCCACCTGACATCGGGGAACGCTCGTGTCTTATCTTAATATATTCATGTACACACACAGGGATAATGAACAATTAGGGCCTATCCTAGCAAAAGCCCCATACTTCAGAATTCTAGTGTGGTTAGTATGCAACTTTTGATAAGTCTACTAGGGTGTTTGAATCTTATGGAAAACCTCAAAAATTTCTCTAATAGCAACAAAATACCAAATATCGCAAACCATATAAAATCATAAATCTGCAAAGTATCGAGTCCATGATACATCATCATATAAAGCACAATCAAATATATAGGATAGATACCGGATGAATATTAGAAATAATATTTAGACGGCCAGTGACTATATTGTGCATATTTTTCAAACTTACAAAATAAAATAGAATGACACATTATATCATTCGCATCATAACATCGCATACCATTGCATTTTATGTATGGGTGATTAATTGATTAAATTCTTATATTGAGGATTTTCAATTACATTCATGATTTTTATACATTCTATGGTGTCGTCCATTAGATTGATAAACATGTTGCATTCATTCCTTATTTTTTAAGTGATTAAAGCATACAGGTTTATTTACATTAGATTACCATCATGTAAATAATGCATTACATACATTGCATTAGCATATCATGACATCAACATAAATTAAATGCATGAAATAAAGCAAAATAAAATATGGATTTAAGTGAACATCGCATTCATATGCATCTATCATCATAAATATCACATCTAAGCATCTATATCACTGCATATCATCATCATCAAAAATTAAATAGCTATCTAGTGCATGTAATCCATACATCACATCATATAGCATCAAATTAACATAAGCATTGCATCCATGTGCATAACATAAATAGAAAATTAAACATACACAAGTAAACATAATGAGCCATAAATGATCAATCTCATATATATATATATATATATATATATATATATATATATATATTGTGTGTGTGTGTGTATGTGTGTGTCCAGAGAGTTCATTATGAGTATAAAATGCTCATAGGATACATTCCTGTAGGTCCTACACCTTATAGCAAAAAATGATACATATGCAAAAATGTATCCTAGATTTGGTAGAGCCCTAGCTCTGGCCTGCTCCTCTTGAAATAGAGCTCTCATCGCCTACCTCAACCCTATGCTTTAGAGCCTACTTTGTAGTCAGCTTTGGTACCTGTTTTATGCCCTACTGAGGGCCCTGTGTGCCACCTTATCCAAAGAGGCCTAGCACATGAGATACTGGTATGTCTATGAAGCTATACCTGTGACTAGGGTTGCACTCGTCTACCTAGCCCTGGTATGGGAGCTACCTCCATGTGTACTAGAGGACCTATGTGTCCTCTCTGTACTATGAGTCTATTGGTTGGATATTGCTATGGATTGTTCTGTAGTCTTGGACCTGGTCCTCTAATACCCCGTAGCATGTGAATCATTTGGGACCTGCCCATCAATAAACCTAATGTATCCCTCTAGCTCGTCTATGTGGGAAACCTTACTTGTATGTCTATCATTGCCCTCCTAAACAAGGGCTTGCAAGCACTGGATCTCTGACATCGGGTCATGGCCGCCTGATATCAATGATAATGGTGTATTTGGGGGTCCCATGATAGCCTAGGAGGATGAAGTATCCCCCCTTTGTACCCTAAATAAGTCATGCTCTACAATGGCCTCGCCCTATTGTACCAGTATCGCATCACATGTACTAGTGAGCTCACTGACCTGAATCTCTCTCACTATAGCCTACACTGTCAGACTCATGATATGCTCCTAAGCCTCTACTAGATGTCTATCCCTATGAGATGGCTTTGCCTCTATAAGGGCGAAGGAAGTATCTTGTTGTAACTACTGAGTCTACAGCCTCCCAACCTAACTCTATAGGTCTGTAACTTGAGCAAGGAGCTACCCTACATCATTTTTAGGAGGCACCTCACCCTCCTCATCCTCCACTTGTGGAGCCTCCTTGGTGGTGGCCTCTTTGCCCCATCCACCCTCAGTCCACTAGAACACCCTGCGCCCGTCTGGATCAACCTCTACCTCTACCTAGTCGTCCACCCTGCTTAAAGGCCCTGACCCCTACCAATGTAAAAGGTACCACCATGTGTCATATGTAGGAGTGGTCCTAGCCTTGTCATCTCAAAACTCTTGGAAATCATCTCCAAGTGCCATAGGCTAGATCTAAGGTAGGCGTGTCTCCAAGACTAGACGTCTATATACAAATGGAATCTTTGGGATGTCCTGCACTAGGACAAACTATCATAAGACATGAGAGTAGAACTAGTCCTCCATAACCATAAAATTATGATCGAGTAGCCACATGTCCTGGTGAGCCTATCGTAGTTTCTCGCCTACCTCTAGCTAGTATGGGCAATCCATGTAGGAGCACCACTCAATGTCATCTAGCATGAGTGCTACAAATAATGCAATGTAATGATCTACATTGCTAGCATGAGTCCTACTCCATAATCCCTCCTCCTCGCGAGGCTAGCATACAGTGTAGCACTGATGCTGATCATCAATAGTAGTAATGTCAAGGGGCAGATATATAGGATGTTTGATCCTAATATACTGTTAGCCCCAGATCTATAGTAGTAGGCTACAATTGATGTCGTGATGGCTTCAACTAGTGATATGGTACAGCTCCTGGTAGAGCTGGCATAATAGGGTGCTCCCCAAATCTAGAAGTAGTGGATGGGCAATGGAGCTCTGAACAACTCTCCTAATACTGGCTAGAAGCTTCCAAGGAATTCTCATTCCTAAGAAGTTTGGAAGAACAATATGCACCACTAGGTTCATAAATATTGCCTCTCTCATAGAGAAGATGCACTAACCCTACCAGTATCCAATATGGACTCCTTCATGGTCAATCATGCGTTGAGCCTCCTAGCTCTAGTTGCAAAAAATAACATCAAATACTAACCCCTTACTTCAAGAGGAGGAATAGGTGATGGTATCACCATAAATAGGGATCCTAAATATTTGATAGACATCGAGAGTGATGGTTATATCTCCCATGGGCAAGTGAACAGTGTTGGTCTGCATATTTAAGCATTGGGCCAACACAGTCAAGTAGGCCTGATCTGAAGTGATCTACAGAAACTTATTCTAGAAATAATGCATAAATAAATAACTTAGAATAAATGACACCATATAATACACATATGACACATGATATTTACCCTAGTTCACCTGATGTGGGCTACTCCAGCAAAACAAGAGCCACTCCTCCTTGATATTATTATTTTTTCTTTCTTGCCTAAAAATGGGACATTACAATAAAATATAAAGGAAACTCTCACAACCCTAAACCACTATGTGGTATTAGAACACAATAGGCACAATACTATGGGCTAAAGCACCCACACCAACCAACCACCCACCAACCGTTGGAATCACGACAATCGCTTCGCCAATCGCTCCAAAAAAAGGGAGAATTTTTTTTTTTTGAGTTGTCAGAAGCCACCTTCGACGGACTCCTTCAACGTGGCCGAGGGGGACTACCATCCCCCCTGAACCCCCTCAGCACCCCTAGGGATGGCTTCACCCTCCTCGTGAGGAGCTCCACTCCTCCTATCCTCTCATGCCTATCGTACAGTATTTCCTCGACAAAGAATGAGACACATCCAACATTCTTCCACTTGTTGAATTCTTTGCCAAACCCATTTCAACTGTACAAAATCTAAACTTTTATGTGCTAACTTCCTTGGTTAAATCATCTGCAAAATTTTCCTTTGTATTCACTTTCTCCAGCAACACTTTCTTCTATTCAATCATGTCCCTACTCAAATGGAACTTTGTATCAATGTGCTTCATTCTGGAATGGTAAGCAGGGTTCTTTGCTAGAAATATAACACTCTAACTATCACAATTTATCTTCACAGCTCCTTGAAAGAACCCAATTTTAGCACATAGTCTTTGTAGCCATACTGCTTCCTTACTAGCATTGGTGGCTGCCATGTACTCAGCTTCAGTGGTTGAAAGAGCAACAACAGTTTACCTTTTTCTCATACAACTAACAGCTCCTCCAAAAAAATTGAATACATAAGCACTAGTAGATATTCTATTGTCCAGATCTCTAGCCCAATCTACATCAAAAAACCCTTCTATATTCAAGGATATATCTTCTTTACATGTACCCTCATAACATATTGAAAAATCAAAAGTACCACATGGATATTTGAAAACCCTTTTCACAGCAGTCCAATGCTCTTTACCATGTTTGGACATATATCTGCTCAAAACTCCCACAACATGGGTAATTTCTGGTCTAGTACATACCATGGCGTACATTAAACTACCTACAATATTTGCATAAGGAACATGGGATATTTCTTCTACCTCTTCTTCTATGTTTGGACATTGTTTAGCAAAAAAAATTTCCCCCAAAGGAATAGGTACCTTCACTCATTTGCAATCCTACATATTGAATCTCTTTAATATTGTCTCAACATGTTTTTTATTTTCCAGCAATAGCTTTCTATTAGAACAATCTCTATTTATTTTCATGCCCAAAATAAAATTTGTAGGGCCAATATATTTCATATCAAACTGTGATGCTAACTAAGACTTCACTTCCCTGATCATTTTCTTACTATTTCCAATTAGTAACATGTCATCAACATACAAAACTATAATTACAAGTACATTACCAATTTTCTTTGAATATACACAATGATCAACATTGCTACGAACAAAAAGACATAAGTATCAAATTTATGATACCACATTCTAGGTGACTGTTTCAGTCCATACATAGATTTCTTTAACTTACATACAAGATCCTCCTTTCTTGCAACAATGAAACCTTCAGGTTGTCTCATATATATTTCTTCCTCCAAATATCCATGAAGAAATGTAGTCTTTACATCCATTTGCTCTATTTCAAGATCAAAAGTAGCAACAATAGATAACAAAAATCTAATTGAGGTTAGCTTTGCAACAGGAGAAAATACTTCACCATAATAAATCCCCTCTACCTGAGAACAACCTTTAGCCACCAAGCGAGCTTTGTATTTCTTCACTTTACCTTTAGCATTACGCTTCTTCTTGAAAATCCATTTACAACCTATTACTTTTCTTCCACCAAGTAATTTCACTAAATCCCATGTTCTGTTATTTTTTAGGGCCATCATTTCCTCATCCATGGCCTCTTCCCAAAGGTTTACCTCTTCAAAATTTATAGCTTCTCTAACAGTTCTAGGATCTTCATCGATAAGAAATAATACAAAAGAAGTAGGAAATTCAGATGGACTGTACCTTTCAGGTTGTCTTCTTTCCCATGCCGATCTCCTTACCGCAGGTGTATGAACCTCTTTTTTGTCCTCATACAAATCCTCATCCAGATCCTCATTTGTCTGCTCCTCTACCAGATCCTCTTCTGTGTGATTTTCTTCCATGAGATCAAATTGGACCTTTTCAGGTTCTTTTTCTATTACTTCCTTCCTGTGATCACTTTTAGTTTCCCTAAATAACACATCTCTACTGTACACTGTTATTTTAGTTTATGGATTCCAAATTTTATATCCTTTAACACCGTATTTATAACCAATAAAGATACATTTAACAGCCTTATTATAAAGCTTACTTCTTTTCTCCTTTGGAATGTGCATGTATGCATCACAGCCAAAAACTCTAAGATGTGAGAGAGAGGGTTTCTTACCAAACCATGCTTCAAATGGAGTTTTATTTGGCAATGTTGATGTAGGAGATCGAATTCACAAGTAGCATGCCGCACTCACTGCCTCAGCCCAGAATTCCTATGTCAAACTTGCACCACTAAGCATACTTCTAGCCTTTTCTATGAGATATTTGTTTAATCTCTCTGCAACTCCATTTTGTTGAGCTATATATGGAGTAGTCTTCTATCTTGCAATACCACACTGCTTACAAAAATCCTCAAATTTATTTGAAAAATACTCTCCTCCATTATCAGACAACACCTTAATTATTTTATTAGTTTGATTTTCAACAAGTGTTTTAAATTATCTAAATTTATCAAACACTTCATATTTACTCTTAAGAAAATAAATCCATGCATATCTTGAAAAATCATCAACAAAAGAAGCATAATACCATAATTTTCCAAGTGATGGTATAGGGACAGAACCAAATATATCACTATGAATCAGATCTAATATCCTTGTTGCTCTAGTAGCACCAGATGGGAAACTCACATGATTTTGCTTTCCATAAATGCAGTGTTCATAGAAATAAAAAATCATTGAGCAATCAGGGATACCATGAACCATACCTTTTGTGTGTAGGGTACACAATCTCTTTTCTCCAATATGTCCCATTCTTTTATGCCAGAGTGTTGAGCTTTTATTTGATTCAACCTCAAAAATAGTTGAGCTATTGCACTCATTTGTCATAGTTCTTCCCAATAGCTTATATAAAGTTCCAATACGAACTCCTCTTGCTAACACCATTGATCCTTGAACCTTTTTGCATGAATATTTTCTAAAACTAACATTTACTACTGCATCAGCCATTTTGCTTATAGAAATCAAATTTCTAACAAGGCCTGGAATATGCATCACACCTGGAAGGGTCTTAACCCTACCATATTGCAATAGTATTTTCATCCTTCCATGACCAATGATATTAAGTGGTGAATCATCTCTCAATAGTACCTCCCCTCCATCATATCTTTCATATTCACTGAGCCACCCCCTGTGAGGAGTCATATGAAAAGAGGCACCAATATCGATCAACCAATCATTTTTATCTAATAGTGTGGAGCAGGATGCTAGATATACATCCCCTCCTTCATCAATAGATTTATGTGTCTCTGTGGAAGTGGAATCATAAGACCTCTTTCTAGAATCAACATTCTTTGATCTGTAGTAATTCTTCATGTGACCAGGCTTGCCACACTTCCAACACTTTCTCTAAAACTTTCCACGAGACTTGGATCTACCTCTAGACTTAGATCTATCACCATATCTTATTTTATCATTTTCCTTGGCATGCCATCTCACTGTTAGGGCTTCCTTTAAAGTGCCATCCATGGATTTTCTCCTCATATCCTCTGATATTAGAGATGCCACAATATCTTAAAACTTCAATGTATATGAAGTTGTACTACCAATTGCTACAACTAGGTTATCCCATGAATCTAGTAAAGAGCATAGCAAAGGTAATACATTTATCTTCCTCACTTAACTTAATATCAACATATGTAATCTAACTTACCACTGTATTGAATGAATTCAAATTATCTGCAACTGAATCTCCTTCATTCATCCTGAGATTGTATAGTTTCTTTTAGAGGAACAATTTGTTCACCAGGGACTTAGATTGATACAAAACCCCTAATTTCTCCCAAATATCCTTTGCAGTAGCTTCTCCAGAAACATTGATTAGGACTGAATCTGTAATACATAGTCGAATAAGACTCCTTGCTTTCTGATTCATATTTTCCCAATATTCATTGGATGTTCCTGCAAGTTTTATTTGTTTAGAAATAACATCCCATTAATCTCTATCCACGAGCAAATCCTCCATCTTCAACTTCCATAGCTCAAAGCTTTTTCCATCAAATTTCTCAATATCTATCCTTGAATTATTTCCTATAATTTTCCCTCAAGATCCTTCTACAAAAAAACTCACACTCCGAAATAGGTTTTCTCTCCCTCCTAGTGAAAGCACGAGGATACGAAAGCAAAACAGAAGGGGAAATGCAACGCTAAGTCCTACGAACGAGAATGCATGAAAAGAAGGAAAACCAACGAACTGAAATGAGATTAAAAGCAAGTGTAAAAGTGTGGCCCTTTATTTTATTGATTTGCTCAAAATCGGGTTACAATATGTCTCCTCCCTTTTCAGGGGCTAGGAGCGTCGGACATATTTTGATTACACCATGAATGATATATTCCCCTTTGAGATCTTCCGCGTGCCCACATTGAAAATGGGCGGACCAAACGTCGCCGCCGCTTGCATGAATATGTCTATGGTTCCTTGCTTCCCCTCCGGTGTCGAGATCCTACATTCAGAGAAATAGTAAATGGTTAGTAGCACCTACGGATGGAGAGAAACATGCGATCCCCAAGGCCTGTGGTCAGTGCATGCATAAAATAATTAAAACGATAACTGAAACATATCAGAATGAGCTAAAAATTTGACAGAAGCAATAAAACATTACCAGGAAGCCACTGCAAAAGGAACAGTCCAGAAATCTTGCACAAATTTCTAATCGCTCTGGGGTGGGACGATTAGGACTGTCATAACCTGTCCGAAAGCCACCTCCTAAATGTCTGGTCCAGAGGCCTCCAAAACACCTACAAAGTTGGGGTTAGGTAAAACGGGGCATTTTGGGATGACCCAGATGGTCGGATTTGGCTAATTCGGCCTCGATTTCCCTGTATCCGATGATGCTCCCTGTATGTTAGCGAAAGCGAGAAATGATAAAATCATAGCCAAAACTTGTCAGAATCACATGAAATTTAAATGACAGCATATGTAAGTGACCTAGAATCAAATGCAAAAGAAAAATCAAGGAAATCTACCATAGATTTCTAATCACTCCGGGGTGGGGCGATTAGAACTGCAACAGTGCGAGGGGCACCGAGGCGGGACGCCCACCGTTTGGGACTCGGTTTCGGCACCAATCCACTTGGGATGGGTCCAAAACCTCTTATGGGGTTGTGTCAAAAAATTTGGTGGGGTATTGTGGCCAAATTTTCAGGTTTGGGTCCGGATTGCGCTTCCAATAATCACCCAATAACCTCCCTTCCAAAAGAGAGATCAAGGATGTAAAAGCACAAACGATGGGTGAGGATGTAATTTGGCAGCACTTCATTGCTCCAAATGCTCCTCCTTGTTCTTTTTTTTGGGGTGAGAAGACTCACCAATTTATAGACCTAGGGTCTCTCTCTTTGAATGCGCATGCGAGGGCGCCACTTGACTTGCTTGTCCTATTTTGGGAGAAAATATTCTTCCCTAATTTAGAGTCTCTTTGCATGAGGCCTCCATGATCAAGGCATGCATGACTGAAGTCTCTCTCCTTGATTTGAAGCCGTTCCTCGCAATTGCATGCCCTGAAGGTGCAGTTAAGTGGCGGACCTATCGAGGTTTGACTTTTTCCAGTCAAACCTGCTATTCGCCCCACCCTGGGACGAATGCTGATAATCGTCCCTGGGTGGGACGAATACCAGTTTGTAATCATCCCAGGGTGGGACGAGTAGGGAGCAAAGTGCTGAAAAGGTGCCAAATTGACCTCTGACCTTCCAAAACTACTGTGGGAGTGGTTAGGACCACTGTTTAACCTCTGGGGGCTGCCCTAGGGGCTATGTATGTCAATTCGATCAGTGCTTGTCGTCACATAATCGGATTGGTGTTGTTTTGGTGTCTACAGATGCCCCTTTTTGGGATGCGTTGTGCGTGGTGCAGTGTTGAGCAAAAATAGATAACCAAAGCACTAATGATTAGGGTTTCTCAGTAACCTAACCAAATTTTGATGCCCCAAGTATGGAAAGGGCATGCATTCTTGAATCCTTGCTTCTGACGAGCTAAGGAGCTTAATTCAAGTGTTAACCTTTTTTTGGTGAGGTGTTACTTGATCTTGGACATTGTTCAGTCATGAATAGGCAAAGGGCGCAACCTTTTGTCTATGGGAACCTTGAGTTCATGATTCTAGAATGCCAAGTGTTTGATCAGCTTGTGATTATTGCTTGTTTGCTGCCCCAAGCGGGAGCGTGATTGTCTTTGTCAATGATCCTTTGAATGCGTGCCATTTCCTTGATTGGGTGTGTTTTTGTTGATTGGTGACTAAGTGTGACTACCCCCTCAAGCGACGAATCGATGAGGGAATGACCGACATGAGAAAAGCGACGAGTCGCTTGACCCAAGATGACTTATGTAAGGGTGCCTTCAGTTGTTTTTCGTTGAATGCTTATGCAGTTTCCGAACATTTTGACCTATTTTTGGTGGGTTTGAACCCTTTTTGTGACGCATTTTGGAGCTAAAATTGTCAAAAATTCGTCCTCCCGTGGAGCGGTCCAGCTATGGTAGCCTTCTTAGGGAGTAGGATAGTGAAAATTTGTGACCCCAATGTCTATTTTGGATGCCAAGAATGTCAGGCGCAAAGGCGCCTTCGTTTGGCAATGTTATTGCTATTTTTGGTTGGGTTTTGACCCTTTTTGGGACGCCGTTTGGGGATGAAATTCTCGAAAATCCATCCTCCCGTGGAGTGGTCCGGCTATGATAGCCTTCTTAGGGAGTAGGATAGTGAGGATTTGTGACCCCAACATCAATTTTGCATGCCAAGAATCATAGGCGCAAAGGCCCCTTTGATCGGCAAGTTTATTGCTATTTTTTTGTGCATTTTGGTGCAGTTTTTGCTGTTTTTGAATTTCTTGCTCTGTAATCGTCCTTAGGTGGGACGAATACTAGTTTAGTAATCGTCCTAGGGTGGGAAGAGCACTAACTAGAGTGCTCATCCCAGGGGGAACGATTACAAGCATAAAAGCCTATTTAAGGGCCAAAACTAGGTTTTGGGCTCATTTGCATTTGTTTTTCCTGGCATTTGAGAGCTGTGAGGAGGAGGTCAAGTTCGCGTAGCGGAGCGCTGTCAAATTTTCTTGGACACCATGAGTTCACGGACCGGATCATCAAGTGAGGAGCCGAAGCGAGACCGGTAAGTGATCCTCCTCTGTATTTTGGTTTGTGTTACAGTTTTAAAACCGTAATTCATTTTTTTCTTTTGTATTTTGTTTTTCAAATTAAAAATGAAAACCCTAGTTAAATGTGTGTGGTTTTTGTGTCTTTGTGTTTTGTTGTATTTGGTTAGAACTATGATCGAAACCCTAGTTAAAATTGTGTTTTTGTTGTAAGCTAAAAAAAAGAAAACCCTAGTCTAAACTAAGATTGAAAACTTAGCGTAAAAAAATGTTTTTATGTTGTTTTCTGTTGTTTATCAGTTTAGACGAATGTTAAACCCTAGGAACTGAAAACTTTTATTGTGTGTTGTATTTTTTAGTTTTACAGTAAAATGAAAACCCTAGGTAAATGTGTTATTTTTGTTTAACTAGAGTTAGAAACCCTAGTTGTTATTTTGTTTGATTTGTTTTTGTAGTTTAAACCCTAGGTTAAAATGTGATTTTTGTAAGCTAAGGTAAAAAAAACTAGTTTAAACGAAGGTCGAAAACTTCGCTTTGTTTTTATTTTGTTTGTTGTTGTTTATCAGTTTAGACTAAGGTCAGACCCTAGGTTAACTTTATTAATTTTGTTTTTTTTGTTTAGACTAGAATGAAAACCCTAGGTTAACTTTTTATTTTTTAGACTAGGATGAAACCCTAGGTTAACTTTTTATTTTTTTTTTTTGTCAGTTTAGACTAGGATGAAAACCCTAGGTTAACTATTTTTGTATTTTGTTTTTTTTGTCAGTTTAGACTAGGATGAAAACCCTAGGTTAACTATTTTTTGTATTTTGTTTTTTGTCAATTTAGACTAGGATGAAAACCCTAGGTTAATTGTTTTGTTATTTTGTTTTTTAAGTTTAAACTAAAGTTAAAAACCCTAGGTTAAAATTTTTGTAATGTGTTTGTCTGTACAGTGTTTTTAATGTTGCTATACAGTTTGTATTGATCTGTACAATTTGTATACATTACTCTATATTGTTTTAGTGTTGTACAATTTTGTTTTGTTTTTTGTTTTTGTCATGTTTTAATGTTTTTGATTTGTTTTCTGTTGCAAGTTGTGAAGAGTCGGTACCGTGTGCCTACGGTTTTTTCTAAAGCATGGGAGGAACTGACTGTGGCTTACTAGGAGTGGCTTGATGCCCTTGGGCTCAAGCAAGTGACTCGGCTAGAGCCTGTGGTGGGGGATCGGGCCTATCTGATGGCCCTGATCAACTTATGGGATCCCCAGACCAATACCTTTCATATCCCAATAGGGGAGATGATAGTGACTCTTGAGGATGTCTATCGGATTCTATAGATTTTGATAGATGGGCTACCGATTCAGACTACGCCGCGTGATCAACGGATGACTATGCTAACACGATGCTTTGAGCATGGGGTGGAGATGGGGGTGGATAGTCCGATGGAGGGAGAGGGTGATTTCCTGATTGGCGGTATCTTGGTGCGGTGGTGGCTAGAGAGGGGCGTGTTGGGGGTGAGGCATGCATTACTGATGACCCTCATCTCCAACATGTTGTTGCCTGACTCCTCAGGCATGAGGTTCCCATGGAACCTGCTGGAGGTAGTGTTCAGATTGGTCGAGTGCTCGACGGAGGCACCTTTGATTATGAGGTGGGGATAGACGCTTCTGGCATAACTTTATGATGAGTTGTACGAGGTCTGCTACTAGAGGTGAAAGGGGATTGGGTGCAGCTACCTATTGTAGTGTTGGGGGTGGCAGCACATAGTTATGGAGTGGCCACAGGGTTTGCCATGGACTACTCAGGTAGAGATGGTGGACAGAGAGATAGGGTATGTGGCTCTATGGTGGCGGTCTGAGGAGCAGGGGTAGAGTCGATGGTGGGTAGGTGTCGTAGGGCACTATGTTGATGCCTTCACTTGGCTTGCTCTAGGGGAGGTGTTCTAGCACCCATACCAGGACTGTCCAACCTAGCCTGAGGCTGGAGAGTGGCTCCAGTGGGTGCATAGGGGGAGATGGCTGATTGGGTGGCACGAGACCGAGCAAGAGTACTTCTCGTACGTCTGAGTGACATGATAGTTTGGGGTGCACCAGGGGTTGCCTGGTGAGCCCTTGATCTATCGACGTCGGGGCGACGAGAGGACTCTTGCCTAGTCGATCATCGAGCCGCTTGGTGAGGAGTCGGATCCTATGATCGATGTCCCTGACATGGACAATGTTGGGGCAACCACTGAGTATGACCAGTGGTGGACATTACGATGGTGGTGAGGCGAGGGGCCTCTAGGGGGTCCAGAGGTGGCAGCAGCAGGTGGTGAGGGTGTAGAGGCATCGAGAGAGGGTTGGGGGGCTCCGCTCGAGGATGTGGACATGGTGGAGGTTGACAACTTTGGGGGGGATGATTTTGGGATTCTAGAGTAGCCGGATACGCAGGACGTCCCAGAGCAGTGGGAGCCAGAGCAGCCCGTAGTCCCGGATATGCCTATGCACCAGGCTATCTCGAAGGGTGTGGAGGTGAGGGATCGTGCTGAGATAGCATGATTGGAGGATCTACTTTGGAGATGGGATGAGGAGCTTGGGGAGGCTTTGTAGGAGAGGGATCTCCTACGGACTCAGTTGGCAGAGTGGGAGAATGCATTTGCTACATACCATCGATGGGATGGGGACACAGATGCTATGCATGGGAGAGGGATCTCCTACGAACTCAGTTGGCACAGCGTGATGATGTAGTGGCTGCGTACCATCGATGGGAGGTGGATTGGTTTTGGCATCGGATGGATTTGGAGGCAGAGATTATCCACCTTGGTGGGCGGTTACCTGAGCTCCCTAGAGGTGGGTCTTCGCACTGGATGAGAGACAGCGATACTGAGCAGTCAGCATCGTCTCATCATAGGCGGCTGGATGAGGGGGGTGCTAGTGGGCATGATGCGGGGGCTAGCAGTAGCCACCCTGAGAGGTCGCATAGGACCCACACCACTGGGGGTAGTTCTCGTCGCACCGATCCTGCATGATCATGGTGGCTGATGCCCTAGGCTCGGGGGTTTTTGAGTTTTTGTTGTTGTTTTGCGAGGTCAGAGGACCGACTTATTGTAGCCTACGGGCATTTTGATGATATATATATACATGACTTTTCTTTTTGGTTATACACTTGTCATGATTTATTTTTTTATTTGCACATTTATTTATGATGATGTATGCATGTGTTATCATGAATGCGATGTTTCTAATTATATGATGTATGCATATGGAATGGATGAAATGATTTGTTGGTAACTTGTCGATGGCACCATAGACTTTACAAGAGTTACTGGCTTTCTATACGATGTGATTGCTTTGTGGAATGACTTTGCATGTGATAATTTTGTTTTTGTATTTTTCATATTTTTTGATGGTGATGTAAGTAATGAAATGTACCCGTTGTTTTAAAATGTAGTTAAGGTTTTCTGAGATTCAGATGTTTTAACTAACTAGCCAAGACTTTACATTTATCTCACAAGACTTTTGAACAAGGTACGAATCAGACTTGAGTTTGACCAAGTTATTTCACATCCCTGTGTGTGCAATTGAGTTCATTTATGTGGTATTTGTCAGGATACCGCTAGTGCCAGATAGGCTGTCAACCAAACTTGTACTGAGGATCACCTAATTATCTCCACTAACTCCATTGTTGTATTTAGTAAGATTAATCCATGGGACAATCTAAGGTACCATAAGCTAGCTCATCCACATGCAAACATTGGTCTGCTCACATGCAAAGCTAATGTGATAGACATATCATCATGCATTTAGGATACCACCATTGTCAGGTAGGCTGTCCACCAAACCCGTAATGAGGATCACCTAGATGGTTTTTTGAATGTTGAGAATTCTAGGGATTCAAGCTCAGGCGTCTTTTATTTGCTCAACTTGTTGGGATACTTGCTCTCATACATAGTGATGAAAATCACTGTTTATTTTTCTCTTTTTGTTTTTCTTTTTGAGCAAGGGATTTGAATAGTGGTGATAACCACTGTTATTTGATTTTGCATTTTGAGCTTCATAAGGTTTTGGCTTATGAATGGCCTTGATCCTTTTGGCCTTGGGGATGACTACCCATCCTGTTCAGGGACGTGTAGTATGAATCCTTACGACCTTGGGAACCAAAGGTGATTGCGGATGTTATTATGTAAGTGCCTTGACCCTTTAGGTCTTGGGGATGACTACCCATCCTTGTCAGGGGTGTGTAGTATGAATCCTTATGACTTTTGGGGACCAAAGGTGTTTGGGGATATGATTATGTAATGGCATTGATCTCTTAGGCCTTGGGGACGACTACCCATCCTTGTCAGGGGCATGTAGTACGAATCCTTACGACTTTGGGGACCAACGATGATTTGGATTTTTGCTAGTGGTGAAAACCACTATTTATTAGGGGGAATTGATGGGGAAGAGCTTGTCCTTTTGTCAATATTCAGCATTCTTGAACCATTCGCACAGGGGGATGAACAGGCTAACCTTTCGCCTATGGTACCCTAGACTGCTTTGTAGGTTTCTCTTGCGTTCACACAACTTGGGAATTATTTTATGTGTGTTAACTTGTGTAGGGATGTTACGTAACGAGGTGTGATCCAAGTAAAACTCTACCCTTGTAAAATCTGTCTGACTTTGTACAGTTTTTGGCTAGAAATTTAAAGACAGCTGAATGGCGAAAACCCTAAATTCATTAGGAGACAACTGACTATGCTAAAATGTGGATGGTGTTATTCTGGATGGATGTGTTTATAAAATGGATTGAAAGTGGAAAATGATGGAATTGCCGATTAATTACAGTCTATGGTGCTTGTGACATGTATGACCAACAAATATGCCATGTATGGATGCGATGCCTAATGCAGTTTATTATATTTTTGTATTTTGATTTTTATGAGTATTCATGAAATTGAGATGCAATTTTTTTTGTTATTTTTGATGATTTTATTTTTTGTTTGTTTTTGAATATTTGTTTTTGACCAAGCGATTGTGGGAACCCTTGGAGCTTTTGGTTTGACCAAAGGGTTTATGGATACCTTTGGGGCATTTTAGGTGGACCAAGCGATTGTGAGAATCCTTGGAGCTTTTAGGGTGACCAAAGGGATTATTGATACCTTTGGGGCATTTTTAAGTTGACCAAGTGATTGCAGAAATCCTTGGAGCTTTTTAGGTTGACCAAGCGATTGTAGGAATCCTTGGAGCTTTTGGTTTGACCAAGCGATTGTAGGAATCCTTGGAGCTTTTGGTTTGACCAAGCGATTGTAGGAATCCTTGGAGCTTTTGGTTTGACCAAAGGGTTTATGGATACCTTTGGGGCATTTTAGGTGGACCAAGCGATTGTGAGAATCCTTGGAGCTTTTTGGGTTTGACCAAGTGATTACTGGAATCCTTGGAGCTTTTTGGGTTTGACCAAGCGATTACTGGAATCCTTGGAGCTTTTGGGGTGGGCTATGGCTCTCTAAATGTGGAATGGCCTCAAATGACTGATGTTCAAGGGTTCTAGTTCCTTGATTCCTTCAAGAGAGGCGAGCCGGTATGTTCCAGGTCCTATTTTACTATCAATTACATAGGGACCTAACCAATTTGCCATGAACTTGTCCCTTAGATGGGGTGGCAAGTTAGAATTTTGTTGGTTCTCTTTTAAGACCAAGTCACCAACCTGAAAGTCCCTCAGGTGAACTTTCATGTTGTATGCTCTCCTAAGTCGCTCTTGATAGATACATAAATGTTCGAGAGCATTGACGTGTCGTTCATCGAGCAACGTAAGTTGGTCTAACCGGGCCTATCATGCAGTGTCATCATCGATGAACTCTTGCATTGAGATGCGTAGGGAAGGTATTTCCAACTCGAGAGGCATGACTACCTCGGAGCCATACACCAACGAAAATGGAGTTGCCCCAGTGGGCGTCCGAATGCTAGTGCGATAAGCCCATAGGGCAAGAGGGATTTGAATGTGCCAATCCTTATGACTATCTATGACCATATTTTTGAGGATAGCGACTAGCATTTTGTTTGATGCCTCTGCTTGCCCATTTGCCTACGGATAATAAGGTGTTGAAAAATTGTGCTGAATTTTGTACTTTGTTGTCAAAGCATGCACATCTTTGTTCTTGAATGATGTCCCATTATCCGAGATGATCTTGGATGGAATACCAAAATGACATATGATATTATGTAAAATAAACTCCGCAATGTGGGGTCCAGTCGTAGAGGTTAGAGGAATTGCTTCCACCCACTTGGTGAAGTACTCTGTGGCCGTTATGATAAACGTGTGATGACCTGACGATGTAGGGGAGATATTTTCGATTAGATCTAAACCCCACTACAAAAATGGCCAAGCCGATTGGATCGGTTGCAAGGCCTGGGAAGGTACGTGTGTCAAATTGGCATGGTGTTGACACTTCACGCACTTCTTTACATATGCGCAACAATATCGCTCTAAAGATGGCCAATAATAGCCCATGCGGAGAATGCGCTTTGCGATGGCCATACCGCTGAAGTGGCCACCGCATGTACCATCGTGCGCTTGGGTGATCGCCCAAGCGGACTCCTGCTGGTCCAAGCAACGGAGGAGGATTCCTTCATAGCTTCGATGATACAAAATGTCTCCTAGCAAGACATGTTTTGTCGCTTTCTATTTAAATGATCTTTTCATGGTGTGTGTCAATCCAAGTGGGAGGTTACCTAACTTGAGGTAATCTCTTATGGGTGTGTACCAATCCTGCTGATCAGAAACCTCGATGGTATGAATGACCAATCCCTCTTGGAGTTCATCCCTAGAAAAAGCTGAGCGGGAAAGAACTTGTAAGAATAGCGTTGTGTTGCTATTAAGAGGGGTCGGGGAGAACAAGGACCCCCAATCGGCGTGATTCAGACAATCATGGATTCGAGAGAACTTATCCTGAGATGGTTCAATCTGGATCAGGTGGATTCCTGGCGTTAGGTAGAGCTTGCATGCTCCATCGTGGATTGTGATAATGTTTTAACTTGAATGGTTGTCATTTCACCAGAAGGGTCTTGCGGGATTAGTGACCCCAAGGAGGCCATAGTATCCGCAAAATGATTCGATGATCGAGGGAGTGCCTCGATGTCGTACCATTCAAGATTTGCCAAGAATTTGTCCACAAGGGCTTTGTAGGCCTGCAGAACTGGGCATTTACATTGGAATACCCCTTTTACTTGGTTAACAATTAACAACGAATCACCAAAGATGTTCAAGCGTTTGATGTTCATGGTGATTGTTGTCTGAAGACCTATGAGCAAGGCTTCATATTCGGCATTGTTGTTGGTGCACGAGAAATCTAATTTAAATGATAGAGGCATTGGAGCCCCTTGCGGTGTGAAGAATACAATTCTCGTGCCACCCCCTTGCTCACATTTAGAACCATCAAAGAATAGGGTTATGTCGGCCTGTGACTCAGGCTCATCAGAATCTGGCGATTCTAAGACATGGAAGACCCCATCATCCGGCAACTCTATGGTCAGAGGCTGATCATCTTCGAGAGGAGCCTCTGCTAGTTGATCGGCGATGACTTGACCTTTGATGGACTTCTGTCCAATGAATTCGATGTCAAACTCCGTCAACAACATGATCCATTTCATCGTGCGGCTACTATGATAAGTATGACTCATCATGTACCGCAATGGATTCTCCTTAGACACAACATACGTCGTATTGCTCAGCATGTAGTGGCATAGATTTTTGGTAGCAAACACCACTGCCAAGCATAGCTTCTCGATGTATGCATAGTTAAGTTCATAACTGACCAGGGTGCGGCTAAGATAGTAATTAGCCTATTCTTTGTGTAGTTCATTTTTTTGGGATAGCATGGCACCCAGTGCCACCTCGATAGCTAAGATGTATAAGTAGAATGACACTCCTGGTCTAGGTGGTGCCAATACTTGCGGCGAAGCCAAGTATTGTTTGATGTCATCAAAGGTCGACTGGCACTCGTCATCCCAGTGAAATGCTACCCCCTTGTGCAATAATTTATTCATGGGTCGGCACTTGTTAGATAGCTGCGCTATGAAGCGCTTGATTGACGTGACCTTTCCCTGTAGGCTTTTGAGCTGCTTGATGGTGGTTGGGGGAAGCATTTCAAGGATTGCCTTGAATTTGTGTGGATCTACCTCGATTCCTCATTTGGAGACTATGAAACCCAAGAGCTTTCCAGATGTGACGCCAAATATGCACTTCTTGGGGTTTAATCTGACTTTATGTTCAATGAGGCGATCGAGGATCTTGCTTAAGTCATCGAGATGATCTGGGCGCAAAAGAGATTTGGCCAACAAATCATCCATGTAATCTTCCAAAGTTTTATGCATGTGATCATGGAAGATGTATGTCATGGCACGTTGGTAGGTGGCGCCAGCATTTTTAAGGCCAAAGGGCATGACCTTATAACAAAATGTCCCCCAAGGCGTTGTGAACGCCATTTTTAGTTGGTCCTCGGGATTGATACGAATCTGATTGTATCCCGAGAAACCATCCATGAGGGATAGCATTTCATGGCCCACTGTAGCGTCTACCAATGCGTCGATGCTAGGCAAGGGGAAATCATCCTTAGGACTCGCTTTGTTTAGATCTCAAAAATTGGTGCATATGTGAATCCTCCCATCGAGATTTTTGATGGGCACCATGTTAGACAACCATGGTGGGTAATCCATACAGATGACAAACTGTGCATCCAATAGCTTTTGTAGCTCATATTTGACCATTAAGGCTACTATTGGGTGCATCTTACATAGTTTTTGCTTAACTGGCTTGACTGTCGGATCAAGCGTTAGATTATGCGTGACTAGCTGTGGGTCTAGCCCCGACATGTCTTTGTAGGACCATGCAAAAACCTCCTTCTTCTCTTTGAGAAGGGCAATGTAGTCGGCTTGCTCTTCGGGGGATAGACTTACCCCCAACTTGATGATTTGTGAATTCATTGGATCAGAGCCGATGTCTACGTCAGTCATCTCTTCAACTGACATGTGGGACCCATCCTCCAACTGGTGTGGAGTTGGGATCAGGTGGATATCATTTGCTGAATTTAGATCTACGTTCAGAACGTCGGGTTCCTCTTCAGCATGGAAGAAATCCTGAGTCTGTCCTGGGGTGAAATGGAACATCCCACCACAAGGCCAGTACTCTGATGGGGATGGTGGTGTGTCAACGTGATCCCGAGTCTATAGCATCTAGGTCTAGATGCAATGACCATGTTGGGTCGGATGGGTTATGGATGGGGGCGGTTAAGTCAATGGAGATCATGTTGATGAAATGATTTTGGTCTCCATTACCATGGGTGTGGTGACTCGGACATCCTAGGTGATATTTGTGCTCCGGATCTGGCTCTGTGGGTACTGGCACAAATGGATCGGCCCTATGTGCGGATAAAAGGATAGGGTCCACCCTTGGCACTGATGGCTCTATAGGGTCTCTGGGCGGAAGGTGCTCTCTGTATGCCTGAAGTGGCGGGTGTAGTAATTGGTCCAACTGTGCCTGGTTGAGGTGCCACCTATGCCTTGGCCCCATGTGTAGTTGCTCAAACATGTCATCTATGTCCACGGGGTATTGTTGTTGTCACATATGATTGAGATATGCCATCTCAGTCTCATCTTCATAATCGCTATCAGAGATCCAGACGCCTTCGTTGGCTTCGATAGCTATTTGCGACATGTGAGGCTCATCTTGCTCGAGCAAATTGATCTGGTCCCATCGGGGTTGTTCCGCTCTCTACGGGAGGACCTGATTCTCTTGAAGTGGCACTTGCTCGATTGGAGCATCCAAAGGGAACATTGTCATGAAGCTCTCCTGATAATCATCCATGGGGGTCACTTGTGAATGATTGCTATCAGACTCGAAAGGATCCCAAGGTGCTACCTCATACTCTGACTCATCTTCCGAAGACCCTTCTTGGCCTTGTCTATATCCCTCTTGTAGGTGAGTCCTCAAACTTTCTCCTTTCTCGATCGAAGGGAAAGGGTTGTTAAGGTCAACAAGGTTGGTTGTTAGCAATGGGAGGTAATCCCCCAATGTATATGTTGTGTTAGGATTGGCATATGGATCTAATGCCAACCCATCCTTGTTGCCTATCCCTAGGCCTTGCATGTTCTCTACCAAGATGTCGAGGGGTAGGGGGTGGTTGAACCCTACTCCTGACTTGTCGTATGGCATTTGATATCTTGGTTGGCAAAGAACGCGCACTCCTTGCTCATACCGCCCAACCCATATCCATGCCAATTACATTGGCCAAGATATCTCAAAGCGAAGTTTGGGTTGGACAAATAGTTGACGTCCTCAGCAAAGGGCTCTTCATCTTCTTCTTCTTGCATGTAAGGTTCAATGCCATTATCGAGGCCCCCATAAACAAAGTTTGTCTGATTGGGTGGGTAGCCTAGAGGAACCACAGTGCCGATGGGGAGGCGAGGTCTCCCCATGTCCTGCATGGACTCAAGTGCGGGTGTTGCTACAATATTCCACACTAGATACTCCCCAGTGCCCGTGTTGGCCATCTCAACGGTGATCGTTGGTGGTGGAGGGGGAGGGAATGGGAGTTCTTCCTGGGTCCACTCCATGTAGGGTGAACTAGGCATCTCGACTTCCATTCGGCTAGGCATCTCTTCGGTAGAGATGGTTGAGACTAGGGGCGGTGCCTCTTCTAGGGGTTTCTTCCCCTTGTCCTTCGGTGTGGCCACCGTAGGTGGCATTGTTGGTGAAGGACCAGATGATGAAGATGGACCCGACTGGTGATTTGATGGACTTAACAGTGGGGATGCATGCGGAATCGGACCCTGTTTAGATGGATTCAACTAAAAATCCAAATGTGTCGATGGAAGGGTCGATTGCGGCATTAGTTGCACCGTATTGCAATACTTGAAGGGCTCTAAGTCTCAGGACTACATGCACCTGCCCTTCGAATGTGTACTTTAGGCACTGATGAGCTATCGAAGGGACACACTTCATGTCCCTGATCCAAGGTCGGCCCAACAAGATATTATAGGCCATCTCACCTTCCAAGATGTGGCACAATGTAGGAATAGTCTTTTGTCCCACTTGGATGGGTAGGACAATTGTGCCAACCGTCGAGCATATCGCATCATTGAATGCTCGAAGAGTATAGGTGGAGGCCACGATGTGAGATGCTAGCAACTTGAGGTGTTTCAATGTCATTGTTGTAATTATATTACTGGACGAGCCAGTGTCCACCAACACCCTCTTATACGGAATCCCGTTGACCCACGCAATGACGTGCAAGGGTGGATCCGCCATATCACCAGTCACCGATTTTAGTTCATCTTCTCTAAAGGTGATGACTGGTTCTGTACATTGTTTTACATGTCCCACAAAGTTGTTGAAAGAGTTTGCTTCATGGGGCTGCAGCTCGATGGCTTTTAATATCTCCATTAGAGCCTCCCGATGGGGCGATGATTGTTGAATGAGCTCATAAATGGAGAGCCTAGCCGATGTGGTCCTTAAAATTTGGGTAAGTCTAGTCTGAATCATGGCCATTGGTCTAGGTGGGGGAGGTTGCGTAGGGTGCTGTTGAGGTTGTGACGTTGATGGAACCTCTCCTGTGGCCGCCGTAGGGGCAGCTCCTGGGTACCTCTTGTTCCGAGTCACTATGCTTATCATCCCTACATACCCTGCATGGGGCAGTTCTGTGTCACCTCATTGACTTGAAGGGTTTTTGCCTGCGCATCATGGGTAGGCAGGGGATCTTTGAAGACTCCCATCTGTTGGTTTTTTGGCGCTACAGGGTTGTCCACTGCCAGCGTCTTGTTGTCTATTAGGTCTTGCACGAAGCTCTTGAACTTCCAACATGCGTAAAGGTCATGTCCTTTCTGCCTATGAAATCTATAGTACAAGTCTTCCCTATAGCCCTTAGGTTTTGGTGCATTGGGGTCTATGGGTCGACTTTCTGGAAGGTGTATCAAGTTTACCATGGAAAAATGGTCAAACAAGGAGTCTTTGGACTCTGTGAAGGGTGTGAACTATCGCCTAGGGTGACGCTACTGAGTTTGCTCTTGCCGATGATTTTCCTTCTCATAGCTGTCAAGAGGAACTGCCTGATAGTTAGCCTGTGAGGGTTGTGTTGCTTGTGCAGGCTTCGGCATGTTTATAGCAACCTGATTGACCGCAACGGGTTTCGGTTGCGTGGTCCCTATTTTGGCATTTTTAGGCCACTCTTTCTTCTTTGGCTTGGCAATCTCGCCATCCTGTATCTTGATCTCCTCAATGATTCTGGCTTGCGCCAGGGCTTCCTCAAGAGTGGCATATTGCTGCAGCTGCAATAGCATGGAGATCGATCTCAAACAACTCTTTGAGAACATTTGGGTTAGGTCGGCCATAGGAGGGAGGTAGGGCAGCTTTGAAAGCAACGTCCTCCATCGATTTCCATAGGCCGCCATGGTTTCTTCCTCATACTTCCTGAGGCTAGCTAGGTCGCTTAGTGATGCCTTCTTCTTAGTGTTGAAGGTGAAGCATTCGAGGAACGCATCCACTAGCTGATCCAAGTTACTGATGCTATGTTTTGGCAACTGAGTGAACCAATCCGAGGTAGGGCCTATGAACGTGGTTATAAATGTTCTTAGCAACAAAGCATCATTGTCCTGAATGCCAAAGCATTGGCTCAGGAATCTAGTCACGTGCTCTTGGGCATCCTCCTCCCCTCTAAAGAGTGCCAACTAGGGTATTCTAAAGTGTTCAGGGTATCTAAAGTGTTCAGGGTATGGGGGTGCTGGAACTGACGGATGCACAGGGTGACTGCAGAGCTAGCGTAAAGTGGGATTTTGGGGCCCAGAAGTCTTGGTCTCCATAGACTCTAAGTGCTCTAGCAGCGCTTTATATGCATCGAAGGATTTGATCTCTTCCTCCTTGGTTTGTTCCCATTGTGGGTTGCGGGGAACTTGAGGCCTATGGAGGGGTAGCTGGACAACATCCCCCCTGCCTTGGTAGGGCATTTCAGCCCGCTCTTCTTCTTGCTCATACTCCTCATAGGCTTCTTGAGGAGTTCCTAGGTGAGACCTATAAACATGGGTGGGTGCCCATGGAGGGTGCCCATCATTGTTTCTGGGAGTGGCCTCCCGCTCAGGTCTAGGAGGTCTTGGAGGCAATATTTGATAAGGTCACGGAGACCTGTCTCGCACCAAGGGGTTGTGCCTCTCATACAATTCTATCTTATGCGCGTGAGGGGTTGGGACCCTCTCAGGCATAGTGTTCTGGAGCAATTCGTCTGTCTGACACTGAATGCGCTCTTTGCTAAGGTGATACAAGTGCTCTAACTATTGTTGGTCTTGCCTGAGCTGCGTGATTTGCGCTTGGCGAGCAGCATGTTTGGCAAATGCCAAGTCAATTTGTTCGTCATCTTGTGTTTAGGAAGCCTAGATGCCTCTCCTACATGTCTATCTCGGTCGTGGTGATCCGAGATCCCTATGGGTTGCTTTCCTCTATCGAGGTTAGCGATATTCACCCGAGGTTCTAGCCTCAGTGGGTGATCTTGATACATAGTAGGCACGGAGGCGCATTGCTCCCATGCTGTGTATTGCTCTTGAGGAATTTAGTGGTCTTCCTCGTACTCCCTTTTGTATGTGTGAAAGGGGCAGGCAGAATTGGCTTGCCTTTTCTGAAGAGCCTTGTGCTCTGGATTTGGCCTATTGTTTCAGACAGTAATAAGGGGTAAAGGAGGGATGACGTAATCATGTGGCCCCTCCTTATGGACCCTATGTTGCTCTAGCGCTTCATCACATGGTGGCCACTCATAACGAGTGTCTAAGGGAGCCCTCCCATCTATGTTGAGTGCCACGTGTATGGCCTCCTCCTAAAAGGGTCTATGCTGAGTGGGAGTGCCCCTCAAAGGGGTGCCTCTATAGTCCCATTCTGTAATGGCATGATGTGGACTATCTTGTGGGTCAAGCCACCAAGGTGGTATGACCAAGTCCTCGAGACTATATCAGAGGTGACTTGTGCCCCTTTGTGCACTTTTTGTAGCTTTTGCCCGTGATTGGGCTCGGCTACGGGTGTACACCATGGTGATGTTTTTCTAAATAAGTGTACGTTTTTATCTTCTTTACGATTTTTTATGCTACACTAAACAAAATGGAAACACACAATCAAAGCAATGATTATCTTGTTTATGGATTAAAAGTGTGCCCTAAATCTGGTTCAGTGTGTTTTGATGTTTGTTTTGAAAACCTTGTAAAGAAATTTTTGTTGTATATGCAATATGAGGGCTCTTATATCTCCCAAAATGGTCGCCCCTTCAATATACCACTGCAGGACCATTATACCGAACCTCTCTATATACCCGCCCTTACGTGAGGGAGACTATTGGTACGTGAGAGCAATAATAATACGTGGAACATAGGCGGTACAGAAGGGGAATCACTCTGTTTTGACACCTACCATAGAAGACTTATCCTCATGCACTGGGAATCACCCCAGCTACACTTGGTCAACTTTCATCAGGATTTACGTCTAGCAACAGTAGCGATCGGGGTTATGTATGCAATATTTCAAGCCAAGGTGGTGATGAAATCCACCATTGGTCTTGATCAAGTGTTGGGGTTTTACGACCAATGCCTTGATGTTCAGATTATCTCATGATGTGTGGGGTTCTTTTTACTTGTGAAAAGAAAGAAAAACATGCAGTAAAACTCTCCTATGCAAGCAAAGAAACAAGAAATGACAGAGATAAAAAATAGAAAATGATAGAGGATGCTCAGAACCCCTACCTCTTCTCTGCCCAAACCGGATGCCTCTGAGTTTCTGCTCTAAAACTGCACAGAGAGCTATTCATCCTAGGGTGAGATGAATAACAAATTTGTTGACGAACAATTCGTCCTAGGGTGGCATGAATTCCAGCTCTGTATTCGTTACAGGATGGAACGAGCAGCAGTCAAGTGCTTGAAATATTGATACCTGCAAGCAAAAACACACAACTTTTGATCAAAAATTTGATCTCAAAATCAAGGGATAGGGGTCCCACCATGATCGCCACTGAAAGCACGAGGATACGGAAGCAAAACAGAAGGGGAAATGCAACGCTAAGTCCTACGAACGAGAATGCATGAAAAGAAGGAAAACCAACGAACTGAAATGAGATTAAAAGCAAGTGTAAAAGTGCGGCCCTTTATTTTATTGATTTGCTCAAAATCGGGTTACAATACGTCTCCTCCCTTTTCAGGGGCTAGGAGCATCGGACATATTTTGATTACACCATGAATGATATATTCCCCTTTGAGATCTTTCACGTGCCCACATTGAAAATGGGTGGACCAAACGTCGTCGCCTCTTGCATGAATATGTCTATGGTTCCTTTCTGCCCCTCTGGTGTCGAGATCCTACATTCAGAGAAACTGTAAACGGTTAGTAGCACCTGCGGATGGAGAGAAACATGCGATCCCCAAGGCCTACGGTCAATGCATGCATAAAATAATTAAAATGATAACTAAAACATATTAGAATGAGCTAAAAATTTGATAGAAGCAATAAAACATTACCAAGAAGCCATTGCAAAAGGAACAGTTCCAGAAATCTTGCACATATTTCTAATCGCTCTAGGGTGGGACGATTAGGACTGTCATAACCTATCCGAAAGCCACCTCCTAAATGTCTTATCTAGAGGCCTCCAAAACACCTACAAAGTTGGGGTTAGGTAAAACGGGGCATTTTGGGACGACCCAGATGGTCGGATTTGGCTAATTTAGCCTCGATTGCCCTGTATCCGATGATGCTCCCTGTATGTTAGCGAAAGCGAGAAATGATAAAATCACAGCCAAAACTTGTCAGAATCACATGAAATTTAAATGAAAGCATATGTAAGTGACCTAGAATCAAATGCAAAAAAAAAATTATGGAAATCTACCATATATTTCTAATCACTCCGGGGTGGGGCGATTAGAACAATAACAATGTGGGGGGCACCCGAGGGCAGGACGCCCGCTGTTTGGGACTTAGTTTCGGCACCAATCCACTTGGGATGGGTCCAAAACCTCTTATGGGGTTGTGTCAAAAAATTTTGTGGGGTATTGTGGCCAAATTTTTGGGTTTGGGTCCGGATTGCGCTTCCAATAATCACCCAATAACCTCCCTTCCAAAAGAGAGATCAAGGATGTAAAAGCACAAACGATGGGTGAGGATGTAATTTGGCAGCACTTCATTGCTCCAAATGCTCCTCCTTGTTCTTTTTTTTGGGTGAGAAGACTCACCAATTTATAGACCTAGGGTCTCTCTCTTTGAATGCGCATGCGAGGGCGCCACTTGACTTGTTTGTCCTATTTTGGGAGAAAATATTCTTCCCTGATTTAGAGTCTCTTTGCATGAGGCCTCCATAATCAAGGCATGCATGACTAAAGTCTCTCTCCTTTATTTGAAGCCATTCCTCACAATTGCATGCCCTGAAGGTGCAGTTAAGTGGCGGACCTATCGAGGTTTGAATTTTTGCCAATCAAACCTGCTATTCGCCCCACCTTGGGACGAATGCTCATAATCATCCCTGGGTGGGATGAATACCAGTTTGTAATCATCCCAGGGTGGGACGAGTAGGGAGAAAAGTGCTAAAAAGGTGCCAAATTGACCTTTGACCTTCCAAACTACTGTGGGAGTGGTTAGGACCATTGTTTAACCTCTGGGGGCTACCCTAGGGGCTATGTATGTCAATTCGATCAGTGCTTGTCATCACATAATCGGATTGGTGCTATTTTGGTGTCTACACCTAGAAACCCTAGAAACCATTCAAATAAAATGAAACCCTAGCAATAAAGGCATCCCCCTATGGTTAACAACTTGGATCTAATACCAAAATGAAGTGATCTACAAAAACGTATTCTATAAATAATGTAGAAATAAATAACTTAGAATAAATGACACCACACAATGCACATATGACACACGAGATTTATCCTAGTTCACCTAATGTGGGCTACTCCAACAAAACAAGAGCCACTCCTTAATATTATTATTTTTTCTTTCTTTCCCAAAAATGAGACATTACAATAAAATATAAAGGAAATCCTCACAACCCTAAACCACTATGTGGTATTATAATATAATGGTCACAATACCATGGGCTAAACCACCCACACTCACCAACCACCCACCAACCGTGGGAATCCCAACAATCGCTTCACCAATCACTCCAAAAAAAGAGGAATTTTTTTTTTTTGTTGTTTCCAGAAATCACCTTCGACATGGTCGGGGGGGGCTACTGCCACCCGCTGGACCCCCCCAAAACCCCTGGGGAGGGCTTCACCCTCCTCATGAGGAGATCCACTCCTCCTACCCTCTCGTGCATGTCGTACAGTATTTCCTTGACAAAGGATGAGACACATCCAACATGATCTACCTGAATAGTGGGTAGATCTAGAACGTAGCCGAAGCCAACAACTCTAAACCATGTCTTCTCTTCAATAGTGAGCTATCTACGAAGAGTATTTAGGAGGTTTGGCTCGCAAGCTCTAGAGTTCAACCTCTAAAATAAAAGCATTGTATAAGAGAAAATATAACTAAAACAAGCAAAAATAGATTAAAAAATGACCTTAAAAACATCAAAAACATTTAAAATTTGATAAAAAGACAAAAATAGGTCACAAAGCATTTAGAAAAATCAAAAAAATCAATTGGGCAAGTCAGAATTGCATTAAAAAATATTAATTGCCTATTAAGACTTCAAAAAATTAAAAATTTGATAAATTTTTTCTAAAGTCAACGAACGCTCAACCCTGTGGTCTGCATACGGTCAAAATTTAATTGTTGGAATTTGAATTCTAACCGTAGCTAATAGTTTTAGTATCCAATATGATAATTGGGAACTGCAGCTACCAGCTGCGGTCTAGGAGGGATACCCATTTTTGGTCCCTTCCTACCCTCGCTGACCAAAAAAATTAAAAACTAACCTAATCTAATGTGAAGCTCATTACCAACTATTTAATGAGATTCATTAACCCATTAATTAATTTGGTTTATTTGAGTTGGTATTGATTGCGAGGACTCAGTTTTGAGTTACCTTACCTGCTCCATGGCCTCCGCTAGTTGATGGCTATCCATGATCTGCCATCAGGGTATAGGTGTGAGGTTTGGTCAAGTTTTAGGCAACATTCCAAATCAAGAAATGTCTTCTACCTCTCATAGCTCTCACAATTATAGTTGCTTTTAATAAAATAATACAAAATTCAAATGGGAAAGGCTATTTATAGGTCCTCCTAATTTCTATGAACCGCAACTGACACCTATTGTCCCAAAATTAGGGTTTTTCACCCATAGGTCCAACCTGCGGTTCCCAAAATTTTAAAACTTCAACCGTAGACCATACTCGTGGTTTGAAACAAATAATAAATGCACTCAAAACCCACCATGGGAAGGTCTAAAATGACAAATTAATGACTCCTAATGGATCAAATTTCAAAAAGATCAGTCAATATTGCATATTTGGTGATGCTCAAAGCACCAGGATCAATCAATAAATCAAAATTAACAAAAAAATCAAATAATTAAAAAAAAACAAATGCACCTTGTATTCAGTAATTTACCCTATACACTTAGCGATTGTAGCGATTTGTGATCCATGCAAAATGGCAAGATGAGTAAATTACCATAAGGACATTTGGGTCAAAAATTGTCATCGTTGATCTAATATGCTTCTTTTCAAAACCCTAAGAAGGCCTTCGTTGTTATACTGCTCCACATGAATGAGGTGTTTCATGTCATTCCTCCTATGACATCTTTTCAGCAAATCATCAATAACTTGATTCAACATAAATCTAATTATATTTGTATCATTTTGATTCTCTAAGATGGCTATTGCAGCCTGACTGCTCCATGGGATAGAAATGTGCAAATACTATTAACAGTTGGAATCATACGCTGAAATAGACCTAGCCAAGGCATTAAAATGCTCAAATCTAAATTTGTTTAGATCATTCATTATGGTCAAGCGACCTCATCATTTCAATCATTATCATTATCCTCATTGACTCGTCACTTGAGGGGGTAGTCATAATATCAAATCATAATCAAAATCAGTAGAAGATCCCTGAGATCATAGATATCTTGATTTTGTCAAATTTGTGTTTGTCCTTGCAAATTATTGTCAACAACTATCATAAGCTTACCCCTTTGCTTGGGAAAAATAACAAATATGATAATTTTTTTTGTAACTCTCATCATTTCCATTATATAGTTCTAACTCCTATTGTAGCGCCAAAGCTAATTGAATGTCTGATGATGAGTGCAAACTCTTTCAAGTCTAAGCCTCCAAAGAGTTGGAAGCAATGATTCCAGGATGCAAATCCTTTTGCAGGACCTAGGGCATCTAATATTGATCCGACTAATGATCATCATAGATCCTTCGACATCATTTTAGGAGGTCTATTTTTTATCAGCTTTGTTTGATCTCACAATGCATCTCAAAAGGGGTATCTTTAGACACCTAAAATGCATCATGTCGAGGGCGACTACTCATATGGACATGCTACAAGACCATATGGAAGATCTTGGATAGACTCCAAGATAGAGCAGTGGTTCTAACCACTCAAGTTAGGCTCCTTGGCCTAATCAGTTTGAAACGCATCTGATACCTATGATCTATAGTCTGAACTAAATCATGTATAAACTGTGGGGCAAATTTTTCAAACTTTTTTCAGAAAATTTATCAAAATATGGCAAATTTTCAAAAAATTTGCACATAAATTATAAATATTGGGGGTATTTTTTACCTATTAAATCATCCTAAAAATTTATACAAATACCACCATTAGATTAGGCTCAAAAATATATTTACAACGAGTATAAATATGCCTATTTTTTGATATATTTTGATGCCTAAAATTGTAAAATGAATATCAGTTGCCATATACCATTCGCCTTGTGCCACTCGCATTGTACCACTCACCATGTACCACTCGCCTTATGCCACTCACCTTGTACCACTCGCCATATGCTAGTCACTTTATGCCACTCGCCTTATGCCACTCGCCTTCTGCCACTCGCCACATGGCTACTAGAAGATGGTGACTGACAATCATTTCATAGTTTTAGGCATCAAAATATATCCAAAAATAGGTATATTTATACTCATTGGAAATATTTTTTCAAGCCTAATATAATGGTGGTACTTTTATGAAGTTTTGAGATGATTTAGTAGGTCAAAATCTACCTCAAAATGATATTACCTCCTCACCACCATATTTGGGACCACTTTTGACCTATTAAATCATCTTCAAACTTCATAAAAATACCACCATTAGATCAGGCTTAAAAATATATTTTCAATGAGTACAAATATACCTATGTTTGGATATATTTTGATGCCTAAAATTATGAAATGATTATCAGTCACCATATACCACTCGCCATCTACCACTCGCCTTATGCCACTCGCCTTATGCCACTCACCTTATACCACTCGACATGTGCCATTTGCCTTGTGCCACTTACCATGTTCCACTCACCTTGTGCCACTTGCTTTGTGCCACTCACCATATACTAGTTGCCTTATGCCACTTGCCTTATGCCACCTTCTGCCACTCATCACATGGCAACTGGTATAAGGCGACTGACAGATGGTGATTGACAATAATTTCATAGTTTCAAGCATACAAATATATCCAAATATAGGCATATAGGTATTCATCATCCGTTGCATTTCGTAGTAGGAGGGATTATGTTTTTTAGTCTTACAAATGATACCATGTTTGGTTTAAATCATGCATCTCTGCATTTATCACGATCCATCATTCATGTGAGTAATTGTTTTTTTCAACACAACCTATAATGTTGCTATGGAGATATATTAAGGTTTTTCGATAATTCAGTCATACCTAGTAGTCTTATCAAGAGTTGGTAGAAAGCTTTCTTTGCTTTTGTAGCTAAAATTCAGTTAGTATAGTCCTTAGCATATCAAAAGCCTATCACTAATAAATAAATTTAAACAATCCTAATAAGGACTAGGGGAAGATAAAAACCATGAAGTAGGACTGGATATCATGAAGCAAAAATATTTAGTCTTGCTTATCCCTCTATACGGATGGTATGGGAAATGTTGGCAGTTGGCAAAAGGACAGGTTAGTTCCCTATTTAGAATTCCTTGCTGATGATAAAATGAGAAATATCCCATAGAGATATCCCACATCAATCCTCATGATTGATACCCTAGATCGATATCATAGATCGACTCCCCCGAGCGATATCCCATATTGATATCATAAGATTGATATTCTCAATCGATATACCAGAAACAGTTTTCCCAAGTAAATCCCCCCAAAGGAAAGTTTCTAAAGAAAATTATCAAATGTAAATGTCGAAAAGTGAAGATCGAGTGAAGATTAGAAAATAGGCTTAAATCAAAGTTCAAAGTGAAGATCAAATGAAGATCATAAATCAAAAGTTCGAGCAGAGATCAAATGAAGATCCAAAATCTAGTTCAAAGAGAGATCAAATGAATATCCAAAGATAGTTCAAAATGAATATGGAATCGACTCCCTTGCTTCACTACATATGAGCAAGTATCCCAAAAATTGAAGGATAGAAAAGAATGAGCCCGAATCCCTAGAATTGTCAGCACTACTATACCTTATGTATGACAATATGTATGACGCATTAGCACCTCGCTTATGAACAAGACCAATGTTTGAATGTGGAAAAGCTAGCTTCAGGTGTCATGCATTTCCTAGTGGTTTAGTCCAACTAAAATCTAAACTTGAGATTGGATAAGACATTTGTGGAACCCCTATCTTAGCAATGGGCTAAAATAATCCCACCTAACATCGGGGAATGCTCGTGTCTTATCTTAAAATAATCATTTGCACACACAGGGATAATGAACAGTTAGGGTCTATCCTAGCAAAAGCTTTTTATCTCAGAAGTCTAGTGTGGTTAGTATGCAACTTTTGATAAGTCTATTAGGGTGTTTGAGTCTCATGGAAAACCTCAAAAATTTCTCCCATAGCAACAAAATGTCAAATATCGCAACATATAAATCATCAAATTGCAAATTATCGACTCCATGATATATCATTATATAAAGCACAATCAACATATAGGATAGATACCGGATGGATATTAGAAATAACATTTAGATGGCCACTGACTATCTCGTGCATATTTTTCAAATTTTGTAAAAGAAAATCAAATGACACATTATATCATTCACATCATAACATTGCATACCATTGCATTTCATATATGGGTGATTAATTGATTAAATTCTTATCCTAAGGATTTTCAATTACATTCATGATTTTTATACATTCTATGGTGTCATTCATTAGATTGATAAATATATTTTCATTCATTCCTTATGTTTTAAGTGATTAAAGCATACAGGTTCATTTACATTATATTAGCATCATGTAAATAAATTATTACATACATTAATGCATACAGTAAAGTAATATCAAATATATGTTAAGATAAAAACATCGCATCCATATACATCCATCATAAAAAGCACATCTAAGCATCTATATCACTACATACCATTTTCATAAATCAAATAGCTATCTAGTGCATGTTCTCCATACATCACATCATATAGCATTAAAATAATATAAGCATTGCATCCATGTGCATCACATAAACTTAAAATCAAAAATAAATGAGTACACAATAATAAGCCATAAAATGATCAGTCATATCATATATAAATGTGTCTCAAAGTACATTGAGAGTACAAAAATTCCTGTGGGCTACAACTGTGTAGGTCCTTGACCTTACATTTCAAAAATGGTACAATACATATGTCAAAAATGTGTACTAAGGAGGGCCTGTGGCCCTAGCCTACGAGTCATCGCCTGTATCCCTGTGGCTCCTATGAGAGCTGGCTCTATGTGTGTTGGAATATCAGTGAGTCTGCTCGGTCCTATGAGTCTGGTGGTTGGAACTCGCTGAGGACTACCCTGTAGTCCTAGTCCTGGTCCTCTATGACCCTATAGCCTGCCTTTCCTCTTGAACCTATAAACCCCTCAGCTCTATGAAGCCCTCTAGCTGAGAGATGTGAGCTACCCTTGCATCCAGTCGGTCATTTCTCTCCTCCATGAGAGAAGTGAGCCACCTGATATTTGCCATAGGATCCATACCTGTGACTAATGGAGCAGCTGGAGGTTCCATGACAATATGAGAGGATGTAGGGTCTCTCATCTATAGCATAAGCAGGTCCCTCTCTACAACTACCTCATCCTACTATGCCACTACTACATCACGGGTGCAAGTGAGCTCCTGGACTCAAGCCTCTACTACTGTAGCTCGCTCTATGAGACTAGTGATCTCATCTTGTACCTTAGCTAGCTACCTATCTCAGTCAGCTAACTTCACCTCTAGAGTGGTGATAGTAGTGTCTCACTCATGTTGTTGAGTCTGATATTTACCAAGCTAACTCTGCAAGTTAGCAACTTAAGCTAAGATCATATCCTCTACATTGTAAGGAGGAACCTCACCCTCCTCTGGAGCCTCATCATCTAGATCATCCTAGGGAGCCTCCTCTATGGTGGCCTCTATGTCCCATCTGCCCTCTATCCACCGGTACATCCTGCACCTATCAGGATCTACCGCTACCTCTACCTGATCATCAAATCTACCCAAAGACCCTGATCCATGCCATCGTAGCATCGACCATCATCCATCGTATGCTGGAGTTATAACAACCTGGTCAAATCCAGTCTCTTGGAAATCATCTAGATCATCCTCTAGAGATGGAGGCTGGATTCATGGAAGATGTGCCTCTAGAGCCAAGCGCCTATAGATGAAGGGGATCTCTGGAATGTCTTATACTAGGCCAAAATACTACAGGATGAGAGAATAAAATTGATACTTTCTAATATTGACCTTTTGGTCAAGTAGCCATCTATCCTATTGAGCCTATTGAAGCCACTCTCAGGCCTCAGGCCAGTCAGGGTACTCCATGTATGGCCACCACTCGATATCATCTAGGTCGAGTCTTACAAATCATGTGATATAATGTTGGATGTCACCAGCATGGGTCCTACTCCTAAACCCCTTCTCCTCTTGAGGCCAGCAGGCGGTATAGCACTGGTGAGCATCGTCTATCTTTGTGATATGCAGTGGCATCTCCCCAATACACTCTATCTTGATGTGCTACGAGCCCCAAATCTAAATAATTAGATTGCAGTTGATCCCCTAGCAGCTTCGATTAGTAATCTAGTAGAGCTCTCTATATAGCTAGCATAATAGGGTGCTCCCCTAGGACAATCATAGTGGTCGATGGATGGCTAATCTAAAAAACTCTACGGATAGTGGCTAGAAGGTTCTAGGGAATCCTCACACCCGAGGAGTCTGGAAGCATAACTTGCACCATCAGGTGCATGAAGACAACCTCATGTATGAAGAAGATATTCTTTCCCTACCAATAGTCGATATGGACCCCTCCATGGTCAATGTCGTGCTAAGCCTCCTCGCTCTGGATATCAAAGATGGCATCAATGATGGACTCCTTAGCCCCAGAAGTAGAAGAGACGATGGCCTCACCATCAGTGGGGATCCTAAATTTTCACCGTCATTTCACCTATAGGTAAGTAAAATGTGTTGGTCCGTGCATTCTAGCGTTGGGCCAACGTAGTCAAATAGGCCTGATCTACCCTAATAGTGGGTAGATCTAGTATGTAGCTAAAAATGATAGCTCCAAACCATTCCCACTCTCTGGGAGTGAGCTCTCCATAGATAGTCTTAAGAATGTCAGGCTTTCGAGCTCTAGAGGTCAATCTCTGAAATAGAAAGCATAATATAAGAAAAATCTAACTAAAACAAACAAAAATATTTAAAAATGACCTAAAAATAATCAAAAACATCTAAAAACTGATAAAATTGCAAAAACATGTCATCATGCAAGCCTACAAATCAAAATTGTCATTCAAAAAGGTCAAAAATGCATTAAATGACATTAATTACCATTTAAAAACTTAGCAAAATTTAAAAAATTATAATTTTTTTCTAAAGTTTGCGAACCACGAGTCAACCCTATGGTCTGCATGCGGTCAAAAATTGATCGTTGGGATTTTAAATGTTGATTATAGCTGGTAGCTATGGTCCCCAATTGACCAATTGGGAATCGCAACTGGTACCTACGATCTCCGACTAAGATCCCATCGGGTACGATACCACGACTAAAAAACAAAAAAAAAAAATTAAAAAAAAGTAAATCCTAAGCTAACCTAGCCTAAGGTGGGGTTCATTGCCAACAATTTAGTGTGATTGATTGACCAATTATTTAATTGGGTTTATTTTAGTGGTAATGGATGCGAGGTCTTGGTTTCAGATTACCTTACCCTCGCCTTGTCTGTCACGGCTAGAAGAAGCTTACCCATGCTCTACCGTCATGTTGTGTAGGGTGTAGGTGAAGTTTGGTAGAATGCAGGTCATTTGCTTAGCTATCATTGTTAGAGCTCCAGTTTGCAAGTCATTATCAGGGAATAATGAGAGAAAATTAAAAATTGGGCTTTTTATAAGCTTTTCCTATTTCATGCGGACCACAGGCCCTAGTCGCAGTTCTGAAAATTGCAAATGGGAACTACAGACCCTAGCTGTGGTTTGCAACTGGAAAGCAATTTGATAAATTCCCACCATGGGAAGGGCTAAAAATATAAACTAATGCCTCCTAGGGGATCAAAAATCAATAAAAGCAATCAATTTGGAAATTTGGTGATAATAAAGCATCGGGATCCAATTAAAAATCAAATATCTAGCTGAGATTATAAAGTACATTCAACCGAGGTTGTCGCTATGACAATCCTTCCATGGAGCGACGCACCTCCTAGCAAAATAAATAATCTCAATGCATAATTCAAAATATTCAAAAAAATAAAATAATTAAAAACACCAAATGTGCCTCGTATTCAGTAACTTACCCTATACACTTGGCGGTTGCAGCGACTTGCACTCCATGCAATCTAGTAAGATGAGTAAATTGCCATAAGGACATTTGGGACAAAATTATCATTGTTGATCTGATATGCTTCTTTTCAATCCCTAATAAGGCCTTCGAGGTCGGACTACTCCATGGGAATGAGGTGTTGCATGTCATTTCTTCTATGACATATTTTCAGCAAATCATCAATAATTTGATTCAACATAAATCTAATGGGATTTGTATCAATTTAATTTCCTAATATGGATATTGTAGCTTGACTACTCCATGGGATAGAAACGTGCAAATACTATTAATAGTTGGAATCAAAAGCTGAACTAGGTCTAGCCAAGGCAGTAATTTGCTCAAATCTAAATTTTTTTAGATCATCCATTGTGGTCAAGAGACATCATCACTTTAATCATTGTCATTACTCTCATCAACTCATCGCTTGAGGGGATAGTCATAATATCAAATAATTATCAAAATCAATAGAAGATCCCTGAAATCGTAGATCCTTTGATCTTGTCAAAATTGTGTGTCCTTGCGAATCATTTTCAACAGCTATCATAAGCTTACCCCTTTTCTTAGGAAAAATAGCAAATATGATAATTTATTTGTATCTCATCTCCTTTCGGTTATATAGGCCTAACTCCTATTGTAGCATCAAACGCTACCCGAATGACTGATGGCAAGTGTAAGCTTTTCAAGTTTAAGCCTCCAAAGATTTGGAAGCAATGATTCCAAGATGTGAATCCTTTTGCAGGACCTGGGGCATCTAATTTTGATCTGACTAATGATCATCATGGAATCTTTGACATCATTTTAGGAGGTATATTTTTTCTCAGCATTGTTCGATCTCACAATGCATCTTAAAAGGGGCATCTGTAGACACCTAAAACATGTCATGTCGAGGGCGACTACTCATATGGATATGCTACAAAACCATATGGAGGATCTTGGACAGACTCCAAGATATATCAGTGTTTCTAACCACTCAATTTGGGCTCCTTGGGCTAATCAGTCTAAACTGTAGCCCAGACATACGGTTTATAGCTGAATCGTGGCTTAGACCTGCAGTTTATAGTCTAGACCGTAGTTGTGATCTGCAGTCTTAATTGAAGTTCAGTTGGCCTTCAATCCGATACAAATTAGTTTGAACAACCATTTGATCTAGAAGAAGGTGGTTAATGGATGGAATATTCCATAGGATTCCATTCCAACTGTCCTAACCACATCTTCTTGATATTGGCTTCTCCAGGAAGCCACCCCCAGTCCTAGGGCATCTTATAAATACCCCTCTAAATGGGTAGAAGATATGGATAATTTGAATAGCAAAGCGCTATCGAATTGTCAATAGAGAGTTAATTGATCAAGAGAGTAGCGAAGTCCTATCAAATTGCATACTGAATTCATGCATTGAAGAAGGCCACTTTGTTATTCACCCAAAGATAAATTTTCCATGGAAGTTCTAGGAGCCTAGAAGAGCCAAGAAATGCAAATCCATGCAAACGAAGGCCCATCACAATGATTCAACCGCTAAATCAATATGAGGACACCGAAGGTGACCCTTGAACATCAATTGTACAAGGAGGTCAAGCCCACTGCCCTTGGAATTGAGAGTAAGCCTATCATAGTGCTAACCATGGATTTTAGCTACGGTTTATAGTGTAGACCGCTCATCAGAGCTATGGTTTTCAGCATAGGTATCACCACCTTCCCATTTTCACTTATGTTCGGTTAATTAGCTTAGATTAGTTGTTTTCATGATTTAATTATAGTTTAGCAGACTTCTGACTGGTAGAATTAGGTTAGATTAGTTTCTTTATGTTATGCTTCAATTAGGACATTAATGGGTTCTTTATGCACTTTCATGCTTCATTTTACACATTTGATCCATGCATAGAGTAGTTGTCTTTATTTACGCTATTATATGAATCTTGATGCAATTGACATAGTTTAGAAGCACTTTGCATGTTTTCTTGATTATGCATGTTTAATGGTGTCATTATATAATTTTCCTAAAAGGGCCTCATCATGACAGGCTACCTATCTTTTTGACACTTCTATGTTGTTTCTTGACCATAGAGAACAGTTTCAAATGAGAACCACCCATCAAGTTCCTTCCCCAACGTGAAGAAGAGGGCACCTCCACCCTAGAGTAGTTTATGACCAAGTGAAAAGCATTATTAGTGTGCCTACCCTGTTGAGGGATTTGGCATTGTATTAATCGTATCGTCATTTGGGTGACCCTAAGAGGGGCATAATTGTAACCAAGATTCTTTATAAATATTAATACAAGGAAATCAATTTTGTTGAATCTATGCAATTGTGTTATTTTATGCTTTTAATGAATGAATACAAAGTAATACAGTAGATGGGTGCACGCTTTTTGGTTGAGTCAATAGTTAGAGTAGGAGATTACTTTAGGGGGAATTTAGTTAGTTACTTCAAGCAATGTAATAAATGAACAAGTGGCAATGTGGAAGGTGTCCCCTTGTACAGCTAGGTAGAGTGTTGGCCAAGGAATCTATTTTCCTATATAAAAGGCCTCATAGTGGTAGATCATAGATGAAATAAAGTATCATGTCAAGTTATTATCTAGTGTTGAGCAGTAGATAGTAGTTCTCTCGTATGGAGCATAATGTAGCTCTTTAGCTCATATTAATGGAGTGACCATTTCCTCCATACTACATTGTAATTTTATCATTTCTATTTATAGCGTATTTCAGTCATATTGTAGACTCACTTTATTTCATATTAATTGCATCTTATTAGGACCTATGTTAGATCTCTTGCATTGAATATATCCTCAAAATCTAACAAAAATTTTGGGTGAATGGACCCTAGTGAAAGATACTAAAATTAGCAAATTTAAAATTTTAAAAATCCTAAATATAGCCAATTTGTGATGATTTACACTTATGCATAACCCTAAGCGCTAAATTTGTCCAAGCATATGAAAGCTAGTAGATAGCATGAGAGCCAAAGGAAGCACCATTAAATAGAGGTGCTAAGCGTGTTCATGTTTAGGAAATGAAACATCAACCCTAGAGACATTCGAATGATTTCTATTGAAGTGGAAATGCAAGAGATAGAGCTTCTAAGAAGAAATGAGAGGAAGCACTCATTCGGTTATTTCAAAAAAACTTGTATATAGAAGGAAAAGAGCTAATGTCATTTAGCTAGAGGAAATAACCAAGTGTAACTCAATCATAGAGGAAAGAGTTGAGTGCATTCTAGAGAGAAAATAAGGGGAAACTTCAACAACATCATCAAATGTACCCTTGGATATAGCAAAATAATCTCAAAGGGATTAGATGTTAGATATTCACTAGAATCTTAGGTCCTTCGAGTGAATGATATGAATATTGAACAAGTTGTCTCATCAGGCATGCCAAAAACTCATGGTCTTTGATCTTCCTAATTGATGGAAGTGTACCATTGATCGCATGGCCAATATTGGATGGCTTAAAATTTCTCCTTAGCCAACCTTCAAGGAATAGTTTCTTATTATAAAACAAAAATAAAATATGGAGGGAAGACTAGAGTAAGAAATGGAAGGTTAGGGATGAAAATTACGAGTGGTATTTGGTTAATAACAATATTTCCATATACTATGCAACACACACTGCAACTAATCTACATACAAGGTCTAATAGACCAGTTATTAAGTAAAGTATTTTTTAATATGAATTGAGCCCAAATCCTACCCTCCACTAATTCAATAGCTCTTAGTACCCTAAGAAACTTGTATAGATTAAATTAAAACTACACAATCAGATACTAAGCATCCCTAATATTCCAATAGTCTAGGATTAACAAAATAGACTACTAGACCTCCCAAAGAGCTTTTACATATAATTCTAGGGCCTACAAAGCATTTATATATGAAAGAATTTAATAATACAATTCTAGGAAAGGTCAAACGATAAGCTAATTCATTAAAATTGTAGAGCAAATTTACATAATATACAATAGAAAAACACTTAAATTATCGATCATCATATTAAGGTAAATGTTGCTATTTATATATTACTATACTAGCCTAGCTAATGATTACAAGGAAGGTCTACCATAGGCCTAACAATATAGGTACAACCTAGCCCTATTTGAAGATCATGCTTCATAAGCATACCTAGGAGTGGATATCACTTTCAGCTCAACTTCCACCAACTATTATTGATTAGTGTCATTCATATTCTATAGCAACCATTTATCTTCAATAATTTTTTGCCACCTAAGCATACTTAGGTTCTCCCATCATACCTCGTTGTTGAGATAGATATCAAATTTTACAAGGGTATTGGCTTATGATTAATTATGTACAATGTTGTTGTTGGATCCAGGGGATTGCTTATAAATTTCCTATAATTACCTTGTCCTAGATGACTAAAAAGTATCCAAGTGGTCCATACCTTTGACACACATTATCTTATTTGAATGAAACCTAGCTAGGACCCCTTTTCTTTTAACATTATCTCTTGTAGACATTATGCTTTGTCATGGAGATATTAGAAAACTAGCTAGAGCTATCACAAGGCTTTAGAGCTTTTGATCATTAGAAAACATCCAACCACCCATTCACCTGATCAATATAAACCCAACTAGTTTGGAGTGGTCATATTTCCTTGCCTTAGTTAATTCTATGCTTGGCAAGCTACTTTCTAGTTTTTGGTCAATCTTTAGGTAAAGACATCAAGCTTAACAATATTTCCTTGTAATTGATTCTTAAAACTTTTAAAATATCAATATTCCAGCAAAATTGCTAAGAACTATCCATGTGGAAACTCTCATGGGCCCATAGGAAGTTGCTTACAAATTGGAGCTACCACCAATATCCAATATCCACTCAGTATTTCACGCATATTGCCTGAAGAAGGTGGTGGGGACACATACCTAAGTACAAACTATCCTTCCTAAATTAGATGAAGGATCTATTCTTCTTCAACCAACAGCCATCTTGGATAGAAGGATGACATCTTTGCTCTTGTAATATAAATAAAGTGCTTATCCAATGGTTGGAACTACAACCAAAAGATGTTATGTGGGATCCATGGTAAGAGCTTTAGTAGTAATTTCCAACCTTTTAGTTTTGAGTATTAAGCTTCTCTAATATGGGTGGCATGTTACATATCCCTTAAATATACTTATGTTAGCAGATGATATTGTAGAGTGGACCATGTGTTAAGTTAGAAATGGGTAGGAAGGTGTGTCATAGAATCATGTATGTAATTACTTTGAAATCATGTATATAGCCATCATAGAAAATGTAATTAAAAATATTATCATAGAATACTGACAAAGAATATTGTCATAGAATATCAGGAAATATGCTTGTAAATATTATAATAAAGTAAGGATGTAACTCTCTTTGAGATAGTGAAGATTTGAAATATTTTATGAGGTTGCCCCCTCAAAGAGACCAACAATAGTAATGTTACTTGTATCAAAATTCCTGCATTTGTTGTTATTCTACATTTCTATGTTTCATTTAATGAATATTTATATTATTGGATATGCAATAGTAGTAGTGCTTTTATCAATATCTTTGGCACTAACTTTCTTATCTCAGTAAAAATCAAAACTAAGAATTTTGAGGTGAAATATTCGCATGAGAAGAGAAGGTTCATTACAGTAAGATCTAAATGGTTGGGTTCATGCATGCCCATCGGTGAGTGCCTCTATGCTTAAGTAAGAGATAAAATAAGCTTCTACCAAAAACTCAAATTCTTCTCTTCTCCAAAACACTGACACTCCACTAATAAAATGAGGTTAATTATATATACCATGAATAGTTAATGCATAAAACCCTAATAGCCATCTCATTCCAAAGTTCTTTTTTTTAACACCAAGATGAAACAAATATAATAACAACTCGGTGATCTCCTCCTATCATAAAATATAAGATAAAGACTATAAACCTAAGCCATGCCACCAAATAAAGCTTCTTCAAGTAAGGAAAGAGCTTTTAAATTAATCTATACGCAACAAGTGAAAGCAAGTCTAGTTCACTCAAGATCACAAAAATTGCCCATGATATATTATAAAAGTAAACATCATTACTTTACAAACACAACATAATATCAACTAATTAAATTTATGAAGATAAATATGTTAGAATACATTTCTCAAACCATACTATTGTTATATAAAATGAAATACAATAACTCTCATAAGTGACATATCATTAAAATAAAAAATTAAAAGATATATAAATTATATAAAAAAATGATTTGAAAGACCATAAAAGCAAATTTAAATACATCAATCCATAAAAAAAAAAAAAGTTAATATGTAATATTCATTTGAATTTGGTATATTAATTATAGTTAAAGATAATAAAATATTAATTTTAAAAATATATATTGAACTTTATTGTCCAAATTTTATCAAACAAACAACAATAAAGGGATAGTTAATTCAGCACAGGTATTGATATACCAATGGGCAATTCAAACGGGAGAGAATTCAAGGCAGACCAAATTATTACAGTTGTGAATGGATTCAGAACATCCATTGAATATATTCAAAGACGGACTTTGTGAAAATTCATGGAAACTCGGAATTTGTGAAGGTGCTTTTCATTCAGTTGGCCTGCTAAATTCAATCAATTAGTATCAATGTACTGGAAAAGCAAAAGCACAGCAACTGAACTGAACTGCAAGCAAGCGAAAGAGGATGATGAATTTTAGGACGTACAAGAACCGTTTCCTGGGATTTGGAATCCGCATGCGACGGGTCTCACGAAGATTTTTGGCTTTACAGGTTAGGTACTGAGACCGACAAAATGTATAATTATCGACCTGCAATGTTTTATCTTGTCCCCACTCAAAGCATGGAAGGCACGGCACTGCTCTCAATTGCGCTGCCGTACGGTATGTGTGTGCTCGTATTGTCGTTGTCTCATCTTTCCGCTTAATATCTTGGCTCTAGATTGAATGCACGCAATGGATTGGATACATTGCGCGTCTTTGCGGTGTATTTGTGCTGTACCTAAAGTAACATATATACATTGTTTATGCGCATAGGGTAGATATACATTGTGTATATACACAAAGGTTGTGTGAAATTTTTAACGATGATCACGTGAAGTTCACGGCTGCTGGCAACGCAGCATGCCGACTGCACGTGAGCGTACTATTGCATGCTGCACGTGAGCGTACTCTTGCATTCCCGTCGACAGCCGGCAGCGCTTTCCCGTGCTGAGATTTTGCGTACAGAAAAAAAAAAAAAATCACTTTAGGACAGCATCTTCACTAAAATGGTGAAGGCCATAAACAGACATGAAACGAGGAATCCCGAGGAATGCCCCCTATATTGATTTATGCGTATTCATTGAAGGAATCGGCCTATGGGTTGCACAGCTTCCCATGGATTTCCTTCGCCTTTTCTTCTGTGTAATCTTCTGCCTCGAGCTCCAAAAAAAAGCGTACAAGTTGGTGGTGATTCAAACGGATTAAACAGGACTTCCATGGATCCGGAAGAGCTGAAGGGACTCTTCGACGTAATGGAGGCCATTACCGACGATCCCTCGTGGAGATCGAACCATCCACGTCCCTGCACCGGTAATCTGTGTCCGGGAATCGGGTGCGAAGCTACTTCATGTATCTCCAAAAGGTTCATGCCTAACGATGAACCTAACAATATGGAATATAATGAATCCATGAATATATAATGCATTTCACATGACTATGAACATATATCAAGTGTCCATCATCCAATTGACTATAAAAAGGAAATATAACAATATAACGCAATGAATTGAAGCCTAGATCATGTAATGGTGGTATCTAGAGTTATATCATATAACAAAGATTAATGTCCTTAAAATTTTAATCTAAAGATTTGAGTGGATTGATTGTTTTTGTTTATTTTTTAAATATGAGTGAAATCCAACATGGTATCAAATAGAGTGTGTTGTTACATTGCTTGATCATGCAAAAATTAAATTCATAGCCTTTAATCCTTCTTTTAAATACAATGATGAATAACTCCTCAAAGCTTCATAAGCATTTTTTATATAAGAGATAGAGGGAAAATTTTACTTCATGAATTGTTATCCATTTCTTTAAATGTTTTCAATAGTTTTTGCCTTCTCCATCATTTACTTTGTTTTGCCAAGATAAGTTTAAACATGTGGATTTATTTTTTTCTAAGCTCTTTTTCTTGGAATGTTATGGCATAGAATTAGAAAAGAGACTAGGTGGAAAATTTTGAAGTTGAAATTGCATGATTTTTTTGTGTGTCTTCTATGGTTTGGTTATGTTCTTTTTGTAAATGAAAGGATGTCCTTCTTCAAGGAGATAATATATATCTCAACATAAATTAATCGTGTACCAAAATAATCAATAGGGCATTGTGTAGGGTTTCTCCATTTTTACAGTGCAAGTTCAAATTTAAATGACATGTCTTTTACCGATAGAATAAAACATCAAATAAATGCAATGATGAGAATTATTTTATTCATGGTCTGGATTGATAGTAGGTTGGCTTGATATGGGTAAAAGATATTAGAAATCTAAATCAAATGTCAATTCTCTCCATTCATTATTTTTAATATAAATATTACAATGTTGTGAATATGTATGATATGGGATATGTCTTTACAAATAATGCTTCATAAAGTTATGTAATAATAATTACTAATTAATAATTAATTAAGTTTTATTTTTAATTAAATTTAATTTTCGGATCATTCCTCCCAACAATAGAAGCATTCATCCCCACTGCATTTAACATATAAGGAAGAAAAGATCTAAGATAGTTGAGAATGAGGAATCTAGTGAACCTAAAGTAGTAGTTGATGCAAAAGTTGTGCTTGATGTGGTGTGGTCCTAAGAAGTCTAGTGAGTCTTGAATACATAAGCCAAAGTAGAAGAGATAAAATTTATTAAGAGACAAGGTACTAGAGGGCAAAGACAACTCTAATGGTAGGAGTTTCCTTGATGTGATGCTTTTTGATAACATAAGAAAGGTTGTGGTCTTGATAAGGAAGAGATAATTAAAACTTTATCTATAGGAGTACCCCATTGATACCTATGATCACATAAGAAGGATCATGGTCATGAATAGAAGTCTTCTTTCAAAAGAGTCTTTGATGTTTGACATGAATTTGTTGAAAAGAATACAAATGATGGAAGAAAAGCCTATATGAAACAATAATAAGTGTCCTTATGGTAACTTTCCCATCCTATTGGATTACATGGAAAACAAGTCTCTACAACCTTGAGTGTTATAGAGGAGATCATTGGTAATAAGGTTCACTTGCATTATTTTATAGAGTGTTGGGTATCACCAATAATACACTCCATGATATAAATCCATAGAAGGTTTACAAATACAAACTGAAATATTGGAAAGGAAATTGAAATCATCAATAGAGACTTTGATGCACCACTATCCTTTTTAGGTCTACATAAAATTGAAGGATTGTGCTTCCATTAGATTGGGTTAAGTTATTTCATCTATGTTAGGATTTATTACTAACATATAAATATCCTATGAAGATGTTTTAGAGAATTAAGATAAATCTAAATTCTTGAGTTTCATATGAAAATATGCCAGACAAGAAAAGTTATCACATCTATCTTTAATTTAAAATGTGTGCCTAAAAATTATTTTCCACTTCCAATCGTAGCCTCATCACTTTATATTTTTTTTTCTCAGCATCATAAAATACCAGTTAAAGATGAAGACCATATAGTCTTTTAAAACAAAAGAATTTTCATAGGTATATTCTCTATGGAATATTCCCAAAATAATTTCACCTTGAGAGATATCATCTACCATTTTATTTTATTGGGTAGAAACTAACTTCTAACAAATTTGAGGCATCACATCAATTACAAGTATAGGTTTATTTATACTCGTCGAAAAGCATTTTCTGAGTTGGATCTAGTGGAAGCACAATCCTTCAATGTTTTGAAGGTCTAATCAAGATAGTGGTGCATCAAAGTTCCTATTGAGGATTTGGAATTCCTTTTCCAATATTCTAGGTTTGTAATCCTTATATGAAGTTATATCATGGAGTGCATTATTGGTGGTACCCAACACTCCACATATTATGGACCTTTTAACTAATAATCTCCTCTATAATACCTAACAGTATGGATACAGGCAGAGGAGAGGCAGGGGTCGAGACTCGACAGTGGTCGAGACTTTTACGAATTGAGGTAGGGGTCGAGGCTCGTAATGGAAGGAGGGCAGGGATTACATGTATAAAATATATTTAAGTGTCATATTGATAAAGGGAAACTGTGTACTCACTGTCATTGATAATGTTTGTCTTTGAGGTTTTCGGGGTTGCTCCATATAGCGTGAGGAGATATATTGGATATAAGTGGCAAAGGTTGTCATTGATAATGTGTTTTTTTTTTACATTTGATGTTTACAACATTTTTTAATAATATATAATTTTAATTTTTAAAATATGATCAAAAAAATCAAGTGAATGAATGCTTAAATAATAATAAATGTGTTAACCACATAAAATTTAAAATTTTTATTTTTATGCTATGAATAAGACTTAAATGATTTTTTTTTCACAAACTACCAAACATATAAGTGAAAAAACTATAATTTATTTATTTTTTATACGAAGGTTGTCCTTGTATTGGATTGAAAAGTGCATTGAAAACATGAGATTATTTGTTTTATCAATGACAAACTATAAATTAAAGTATATTATCATGTAGATTAAAAAAATCAACTCTATAAAAATAAGATGGATTGTGATTTTATAATTTTTATTTTGCTTGATAAAATTATAAATATATGAAAATAAAATAATCATAAATATTATATAATAAGATTTTTAATAAAATTATTTTTTCAGTTTATAAATAAAATATTTTTTATGATTGATTACAATTATTTATATTATGATTTTATATATATTGTCACACAAATAAGTAATTTTAGTAGAAGTAGTTATAACGACTTTTTTAAATTTAAACGAGACTTTTCATTTTATTCATCTAATTTGAGTCATTAATATTCCTTGTCATGCCTCTCCTATATTGAGCATAATTGGTCTCTATTTGAGGCCATACGCACCAAAAGTGTAATAGGTTGAGCCGACCACTTTAAAGACCTTGTTTTTGTACAATATAATCTTAGGATTTGTAAAATACATGTGAAGGGTGGTTAATCTTACTAGACAATCGGATTGGATAAGCTAGATCCACTTTTTGATTGGACTACCAAGAGTTCTATGGATCCTAGAGTTTACTATAGAAAATCTTGAGCCAATTTAGTGGGAAGCAAAACATTTAAGAGGAATGTAAGAGATATACCATGATGGCACTACTTTTGAGCATCTTCCAATTTGCCCACTAATTTAGAGTCAAGGTCAATCATTTTATATCTTCTCATTCTAACTATTCCCTTTTTGTTTTCCAACTCTACCTGCAAATTCTCGTTCTACATAGAAATCTCATTGTCTTCATGAATATACAACTAATTCAATTTAGATTCTATATCAACTGCCTTTGTCTTTGCTTCCTAATATTTTTCTTCGACCCATGCAATTGCAGTGAATTTGATTCTCCTCAAATTTTAAAAAACTAAAATATAATTTTCTTTCATAATTAGGTTAATATGTCTCCACTCATATTTTACTATATTTATAAAATTCTATCAAAAGATGATGTTTGGAGAACTTAAAACCGATTTTTTTGAATTGAAAATCAGCAACTATAATACCAAAATAAAAGAGTAATACAAAACAACCCGAAGGTAGAGTACTTGAAATAAGATCAAGACTAAGAGCCTACAAAACTACACAAAAGTCCTTAAAAGGACGCTAAGTACATATATCACTAGTATTATACAAAGTATCATATTTCTTTTGAAACATATTTATACACTTCTGGAATAAGTTAAAATAAAAATCACCAATCTGTATCCTTCCACAGCGTTGTTGTTCACACTATGATTATGCTGTTTCTGGAAAATCTGAAGAAAGTGTTTGAAAATGTCCTTAAAACAAAGCACAAACCTGGCAATCAGTAAAGAGATTTTGAAAACTGTGAGTTTCCTAAGAGACCTAGTAAGAATCCTCTGATTATTGAAAAAAGCCCAGATTTCTAGTCAACCAAATATACCATAAAACTTTAGTCAAAAGCAACAACTAAAAATTATTATAACACCTTTGTATATAGTGCAGAGTAGAAGTATAACCAAACAATATATGCTGCCTGAAAACATCATCATTAATATTCCAGCCTGAAATATTAAAGCAAAATAATAGTCAAATTTCTTTAGAAAAAAAACAATGAAAAAAAATATGCTTAACAGTATCAACTCTACATAAAATATCAGGAACTCTGCAGCTAATTGGATATTAAAACCGATTTTCTATATAGTCCATTCACGAATAGTGGGTTTGGCTGAAACCTTCGAATTAGTTCTGTTATACAGTTTGAACAAGTCATGCTTATGATAATTATTTATATTTAGTATAAGACATTTTTTGGTTTATGATTGATAGCATTCAACATGAACATAATTCGTGTTGTCTTTGTGTTTTCTGTTTCTATTTCTGAAACGTCAGTTGAGCGGTGCTTTGCGGTCTATGCCTCGCATGTTAACATTAAATGCTCTACACGGTCGATAAGCGAGTTCTGTTTTACATCTCTGCTAGGTTTAAATGTGATGTCATATCAGGTTGGTTTTGAAGTAGCTAGTGCTGTTTTCTCTTTCAAATCAGAAAACTATCCGAAGAATACCATGGTCCGTGAAAGCATCAATCTAATTTTGGATCGGCGTGTAAGCGGTAGGACAACTGTTTAGAGGAGTACATGATATTTCTCAACAGCTGTAGTTGAGAAAATTTCGCACCATATGCTCGGTAGAATGTCTATGAATTTTCACATTTCCTGTTAGGAGATGCTCGTCAAAACAAAAGTATTTTATTATAAAATATTTAAAAGGGAAAAATACAAAATTAATCATTAGATCTTCTCAAGAGCATATTTTAAGCTCGTGCTGCAAATTTCCACGCTTACTTGCCTTCCGCGAACTCCTCGCAAATTTTGTGGAGCCAAAATTGGACATGCTACTTCAATTTTTTAATTTTAAGAATCATTTGTTGACGGAATTTCTAATGAGACTTATGATGCTTCTTCTCCGTAGATATGAAGAATGCATGCTGACAAATATGTGTATACTAGTATAGCTTGATATTGACTGAGAGTGACATTGAGGTGTAAATTTAAAAGAGTTCAATGTGTCAAGCAACGTTTCAAAATAACACCTGTCAATTTAAAATCGAGGGACTATAAATCTTTTGAATGGAAAAGCATGTGCATTCTCCTAAGGATTTTAAATATGTGTCTACTAGTATAGCTTGATCTTGACTGAGATGTAAATTTAGAAGAGTTGCATGTGTCAAATAAAGTTTAAAATAACACATCTCAATTTAAAATAGAGGGGAGTCTAGATCTTTGAATGGTAAAGCATGTGCATTTAACTACATGCAGGGCTGGAATTTCAAAAAAAAATTACGCATTTAAATTTTTATTTGCCTTTCTATGATAAGGACTTCATATTTTTCATAAGGAGAAGATCTAATTTATTTTAAAAAGGTTAGCTATTTATAAAACTATGCGTCGTAGTAATAATTATGGAATTATAATTTAATTTTAAATAACGAGTGAAAAAATGTTGAATCAAATACCTACCCATTTTAATTCCATACAACCAATTAACAAATAACGTTTAAGTAGAAATACGTTGAAATAAAACAATCTAATGCACAAAACATTGTTGTGAGTCGTTTCGTGACAATGCATTCTACCAAACATTAACATCAACCAATCACATTTAATTTTTATGTCCACAATTAAAAGTTCTTTTCTACTATGACAATTATGCTGAAAAATGATTGAAAAGGAGCTAGGGCTGCCCTAGATTAATATTGAAGAGCACAATATCTTTACATAAAATGATTTTAAGCTTTTCTCATCTTGATAGTTTTACAATGACTTGCATTTGAATGTAAAAAACTCTACATTCCACAATTTTAGCCGTTTGTTCCACAAACCAATTATTGGTTTAATACTTTAGTTCCCACTTCTCTCACCGCTCCTCTATTTGAGGAACATATTGCCAAAGATTACTACCTCCTCTAAATATGGTAAAAACACAACTAAACCGTAACTACATTTCTTCATTCACATACATGCCACCAACATGCCAAATATCAATTACAAGTTTCTTGGTGTGGAGGTTTGTTGTTAATACAGATCACAAGGGTAGAAAATGAAATATTCCCAACAAGATAATAAAAGAAAATATCAACTAGCTCTAGATTTAAGAAAAAATTACTTTTAAAGTTGTGTGATTGTGGAAACATGCAGAGGCAATGCTATAGTAAAGCTAATATTTTTTCTTTGTTTATAACTAGGTGAACTAAATGCAGTAGATGGATGGATAGTAAACCTTGCAAAGATGTCAGAGTCCCATAATAAATGAATGTTGAACCAATGTTTACAATGATGCAATTATTTTTTCACCCATTACCAATATCCAGCCCGACCCCTTGTTTTTTGTTTTAGTTTTCCCCCTCTTTTCTCTCTCGTCGTGGACTTGTTCTAGCTATAAAAGACCTAACGATATTCACACCTTTTAGACAACAATTTTCACACCCCTTAAACAACACATAAAATTTGATTTGGATATAGATATTCCCCTACAAATACCTCTACCTCCTCATATTTACTCACCCCACCGTATGTGTTATTGCAATTCTTGTCTCTGCTGGTAATCCATGTGAGTTTTTCATTAATGACCCATGGCATGTCTGAAAAACAAAAACCTAATAAATACACATCAATCTCACTATATCACATATCTAATGCACATACTTATATTATAAACAAATTTTATGATTTTTAAATATATTTATAAAAAATAGCAAGTAAAAATCTACAGTTGATATAAAATCAAAACTATAATGTACGGTTTCAAATACAAAATATGGTCATATGCCTTGATGAACACAAAAAATGTTCATATTTATATGTGGATTTCTAACATATTATGTGATATTATTATTATAAAATGTATGTTTTATGAAAGTTTTATATATATTTAGTAGTAAATTATGTATATTATCTAATATTTATTTTTAAGTGAATTGTGTACAAATTTAGTGGTTTTTACAGTATTTTAGCATGTTACGTCAAATTCCCACTTGGACCTGGCACCTTCAATTTCATGAAGGAAAAACATTCGTAGTACATCGATGAAAAGTGCTAAGTTAGGCATCTGATGCCCTTTGAAGTGCCTCACTTTCATTTGGCACTTAATTGATTGGCATTTGTTTCTCGTTATGTGTCTGCTTCTCGTTGATGTAAAATTATAGCCTGACTTCTATTGATGAAAAATTACTACGCAACCCCTGTTGTCGGTAGAACAGAACATATATTTCAACAATAGATGTAGACGAAGGATAATATCAAAGACCATGTGTTATCTATTTTTAACAATACGTAAAAAATAATGTAAATAGATAAAGCATAATATTAAATGTATTCTATTATGATAAAAATAGAATACATTAAATCAATCTAAAATTAAAAAATTTTGCTTAATCTCCATTATTTCTGCATATTGTTGTAACCAAAAAATCAAGATTTTATTTGCTCTCAAATATAACAGGTCATGGTCGCATTTCTTATAAATATGCAGGCCACTCTTGATAAAGATATCCCGAATCCCGGATTTTAGATTTGTTGTATAATTTTCTAAAGCTGCAATATAATTTGAGTTTTTTTATTAATATCAAACTAGCATCCGGTGAATGAATTGATTAGGTGAAATACTGATGGATCCTGGGCCCACTCTAAATAGTACTCCTCTCGCTTTTACCTCACTTTTTGTAGTTAATTTATTTACTATTTTTTTAGATTATTTAATTCTTGTAGTTTCCTCTATTTTTTGTAATTTTCTAGCAAGTGTGTGTTTTAATTTTCATAGGTTTATTTTCAGTTGTGTTTATTTTTAATTCATTATTTATTTTTCTACACTTAATTCTATTGAGTTTGGATGAATTGAAAATACACAAAGAACACCCCCACCAAACCAATAGGTACAAAGGGACTCATTCCTCACACTACAGGAATAAACTATGCATAATACTAGTAAATTTATGAGCTACCCTGGGTTGAAAATTAAATTGAGATAATTAATTGAACTGTAGAAAACTAACCAATATTTTGCCCAGCATTTTGGAAAAGTTGTCGGGGAGTGTCACAACTGTAGAGTAGGATCCATATTTCAGTTAGTTTAAAAATTAATTTCAGATTTCCTTGCATGTAGATCATCTACCTGCGAAGGATGAGTCTACCAACAGCCTAAAAAAATCTAATAGACCATTTATTAAAAAAAATAGAAAACACCTCAAGATTAGAATATTCTAGAAATAGTTATTAAAGAGAAAATCTCATCCATTTGAGTCATCACGAAAACTCATTATACAGAATATTTTAGTGACCAAGATGGGGAAAATTCAACAATTATTCTAGAAGTATTCCAGCAAAGAGAAAAAACTACCAATACAAGGAATAGCCTCCACAAACAGAAATAGGAACATTGTTTAACGATGTGAATAGTGAAATTTTATCTCTTACTTTTAGACACATTCCAAAAGAAAAAACAAGAATATGAAGTAATGTTTGTATTTTTCTGGACAAGGTGTAGAGAAAATTATGAAAAAAATAAATGTTTGAAGAATATAGTAAAAGTTTATAAAAACTGTCACCTGGATCATCAGACCAAGTTGTGTCCAAAAATAATAAAATAAAATCCAGAAGAAGTAGAAACTTACTTCATGGATTTACCTCTACAGACACAACTATCAAAAAGTCTCAGCTTACCAGTTTCACCTTCTACTAGGCCAAAATAGTTGTTGACACCACCAGAGATGAACCCTAACGACAACTATTTAAATTCACTAGCTGATCAAGGAGTTACGGGAATAAACCCAATGTGCCATAATAGTGTAGAAATAAATTGTGTTGCTGAAAAATCAAGTAATGATGGACTTCCACCATATCCCAAAAGGTTATGAAAAACCAGAGAAATAACACCACCTAAGTTTAATATTATGAAACAATTGAGAAATATTACTGATATCTTTCCTCAAACTATCAGGGATGTGCCTATTTACACTAAAGCCATTAGGGAGGTATGCCTCAAGAGACCACAACATATGATAAAAACTATAAATTTAATATTTTCCAACACTTTGATAAAATTTAATGTTGACATTAGATGTAGAACAGGAAAATGACAATTAATGAAAAAACTATAAAACCAATAGTCATCCACCTACTTGCACAATCTACCAATGAGTTGGACGAATCTAGTTTTGAGGTTATCCAAGAATATTCTCTTCTCATGCTGCAATGTATCATAAAACTGGATAAAGAATGGGATGAGACAAGTTAAGTCTTAATTGTTTCAAATTTTAGACATAAATTAAGATCTTATCACAAGCCCCAAATTCTAGAGGCTTGCTCGATTGTAGGTATGGGGGAGATCGTACCTTCAATTATATCACCTACAACATGATGAACACTATTACATCGTTCAATTAATAATTAAAAAAAATCAATTAGAGTTTTTATTTAATGCCATTAGTTTAGGTTTTTCTTTTTATTTTTGTTATATTTTGTAGACAACAAGAGGCTCAGTGCAGATCATAGACATCCAAGGTAATCAGACCTACCAGCATGTGCTGCTCCATTTTATTTTCCTTTAAAAAAAAAGGGCACAATTCATGGGAATTCCCAAGTGGTCACCCATCCTAGTTCTACTCCTTGCCATAATGCTTAGATTTAGAGTTTTTATGGGATATGCTACCAAGTTCTCAATAAAATACATCTGTTGCATACGATTTGGCACCACGAAAAGGTGTGCAACACTCGTCCATAGCAACACTAGATGGGCATACAAAAGATGATCTTAGATGATTGATATAATTTTGTTGAGAAGCACATCTCTGCTCATTAAAAAAAAATTGGCTATGAATATTTCACAAAGTGAGGGATTTGTATAGGGAGCCCGTAATAGCACACGAAGAAATAATATGAGTAACAGTAAATGGGCTTGATTTACAGCCTTTCCATGAACCTCACATATACGAGATTGAATCAAACACAAGCATGAGGGAGACTCCATATTTCTAAATTCATACTAGCCATTTGATGAATGTTCATGTATTCATCATAAAAAAAGGGAAAGACGAAATGGAACCTATTTTGCTTAACATTGATTTTCTTTTATTTGCATTTTTATTTTACAAGTATTGTACTTTGAATGCAATCTATAGGAAACCTAGGTCTATTATGCACAGACTTTGTGAGCTTGTGTTTTACTAATTTAAAGTCTTGTTTTGCAAGTAAGATGCCCTGAGTGCAATCATTAGGTAGCTTGGTAAACCTAGGCCTAATGCGCACAAGATCCATGAACCTGCACATTTCCAGCTCTCTAGGAGTAGGAGTAGCTCATCCCTAGTCAGAGGGGGGTATTGTACCTGAATACATAAAAGGGTGTTTGTTTTGGTCTTCATAAATAAAAAATCCCAATGCTAGTTCAGGTAGTGGATTTTGATTCTGTAATAATTTCACAATAATAGATATGCACAACATTACAAAAGATGAAGATAAGAGTGGAACTAATTTATTTATTCCAAGGATCAACTCTATATAAATATCAAAGTTAATCATTGAGAGTCGTTGGGTTACAACAACTCATCATACCTGATGAAGACACCACTGATAGTTCTTCTGACACATGGAGGAGTGGAAATTCAAGTGTCTATCCTAGTGGAACTTAAGAGAATATTCTCTTATTCTAACACCCCTGCTTAAGTGATACTAGGGTTGATTACACAAATGAGTCCTGGCAACAAGATCTATTGAGGTACTCATGTACAAAGACTTCTTTTTGAAGATATGGTAAAATCCAATGGAAAAAACCATCAATCAAAAGGAAGTTAGAGGCTTGTCTTCGTATGGCAAATATTATCCACCTAATAAAATAGAAAGTTGGTGAAAAAGTCCCTATGGTAAAAAACCAACTATGAGAAGAAGAGAGGCATGTATTCATATGTTGAATATTGTCCTCTTTATGCAAGAAAGAAAGATGAGTCCCGACAACTTGGCCTAATTAGGTACTCATTTACATAATATAGTTGGTGAAAAAACCCTTGTGGGGAAAAACCAACTATGAGAGGCATGTCTTCGTATGGCGAATATTGTCCTCTTAATACAAGAAATAAAGATGAGTCCCAACAACTTGGCCTGATTAGGTACTCATTTACATAATATCGTTGGTGAAAAAAACCCTGTGGGGAAAAACCAACAATTAGAGGCATGTCTTCATATGGAGAATATTTTCCTCTTATTACAAGAAATAAATATGAGTCCCAACAACTTTGGCCCAATTAAGTACTCATATACAATAAATAGTTGGTGAAAAAACCCCTGTGGGAAAAAAACAACTATTAGAAGAAGAGAGGCTTATCTTCGTATGTCAAATATTATCCTCATAAATCCAATCAATGCAGCTGAATAACTCCAAGCTTATCTCTCAATTGAAGGTAACGTGGAGAAGGAAATGATTTGGTGAAGATATCTATAATTTTTTCCTCAGTTGGAATATATTCCAAGTGTATGTCCCTGTTCTGAATATCCTACCTTATGAAATGCATGTGTATCTCAATGTGCTTTGTTCACTGATGTTCAACTAGATTACGTGTAATATGAATTATGCTATGATTGTCACACCAAAGAGTTATAGGATGGTCATGTGTGAAACCAAATTCTCTTAAAATTTGACGAAGCCAAAGAGCTTCCTGACTAGCCAAAACTACTGCCCTATGTTCTACCTTTGTAGAAGATAGGGCTACCGCTTGTTCTTTCTTGCATAACCAAACTATTGGTGAGGATAAGGCAAAATATATAGCATGATGTGGAACATCTATCTTCTAATGAACCTTCCCAATTTGAATCTGTGTAGCCAATGATATCCATGGAATTTCCCTTGTAGAAGAGCCCAAAATGAGTAGTGCCCTGTAATTAACGGATGATTATTTTTGCTGCCTTCCAATGAATGAAGTGAGGCTGATGAGAGAATCTATATATGAGGTAAACAACATATGATATATCTATTCGAGTATGAGTAAGGTATAGCAAACTTCCTACAAGTTGATGGTATAAAGTGGCATCACAAGGAGGGGATGCTATATTGAAAGGGACTAGGAGAAGGTTTACAATCTATCATTTTGAATATTTGTAGAATATCTAGAGTTTACTTTTGTTGGAACAAAGAAATACCTTCATATTTTTTACTTATTTGGATTCCAAGGAAGTAATGAGCTTTACCTAGATCAACCATTTCAATTTTTTTAGAGAGAGAATCTTTTATAGTCTGAATGTGAGTCAAGTTACTACTAGTGAGAAGAAGATCATCAACATATAGAATTTGAGGATCTTTTTGAGGGAATGTTTCATCAAATTGGACATTCCTCTAAAAGAAGACCTCATGAGTTGAGGGATCAAGATTCTTGTATGATTTTAATTCTTCATAATAACCGACAAAGATGAGATTTTTGCTTTTCTTATCAAGAGCCTTCATTTTCTTCTTTGGGATGTGAGCCTAAGTAGTACATCCAAAAATCTTGAAATAGGAAACATATGGTTTTAAGCCAGACCATGGTTCTTCAGTATTTAAATGGTCAAGATATTTATGAGGTGTGCAATTTTGAATATAATTTGCACATTTAATAGCTTCTGCCCAAAAAAAAATTATAAGATCTCTTGAATGGAGCATACAATTAGCCATCTCTTTTAATGTCCAATTTTTCCTTTTTGAAATACCATTTTGTTGAGGATTATGAGATACAAAATTTTGATGTATTATACCATGACTTAAAATAAATATGGAGAACTCATTACTGCAGTATTCTCCCCATTATCAGTGTGAATCTTTGTAGGGACTGGTTATCCATAAAATTTAGTAGGATGAAAAGGTTACCATAAAGGCACTTGTAATTTTTCCTTGTAGGATTTTTTTGAATATTTGCATCCTTTCCAACAAATCCATATTTGACAATAGAGACTCTTTTGGAGGTAGACTTATCATTATTTTTTCCTTTTTTTCAATACCATAACTGTCTATATGTGGTCAACAAGAATCATATAGGTACTCCTACCATCAAAGTTATCTTTATCCTCTAGTGGCTCACCTCTCACTATATTTTAGCTCTTCTACTTTGGCTTATGTCTTCAAGACTCACCATACTTCTCAAGACAACACCACATCAAGCACATCACATAGCTTCTACATACTTCATGCTTACTAGATACCTCATCCTTAGCTATCTCATATCTTTTCTTCCTCGTGTTCTATATGCATTAGGATCCAATGCTTTTATTGTTGGGATAAATGATGAGGAATATAAAAATTTAATTAAAATACAAATTCAATTATTTAATAATTAACATAACATTATCAAATTTTATTTGTAAATATATGTTCTAAATCATGCTTATTTATAGCATTGTAATATTTATATTCAAAAATAATGAATGAGGAGGAGTCAGTGTTAGGATATTGGAAGAAAAATAGATTATGTTTGAATCTCATTGTCTCTTTTTTAAAATATGCTCCAATTTTTGGTGAGTTAATATGGAGCTATCTATGGAGGCATCACTAAAAATGCATCATATTATACTTTGGCTAGTTGGCTACACCATAGTGGTGAAGGCACTTGTGGATAGGGCTACTTGCATTTAAACCTCTATGGTGATTCCTTTTATGATTCATTATGCCTTGATATCATGACATATGTTCTTTATGTCTAGTGGAAAATATTTAATATCTTAAACAACATAGCACCATTGTGGATAGCACTAAGATTTTTAGACAGAGAGATCCAAGTTCAAATTTATTAAGCACCCAAGAATGAATGATGGTAGTTCATGGCCAACATGGTAACTCTAGGTGCGACATAACACATATTTTAACATACTTATATACCTTCAAAAAATTATAATTTGATAAGTGTTAGAATTATAGTAGTTCAAATAAATTGGTGGTGCTTAGGTGGAAAAAAAATAGTGGTTGACATCCATGAACCAATGGATGACACATGGTAAGATACGATTGGATATAATTTTCCTAAGGTTTGAGGCTTTAAAATTTTGCATTTTTGGGAGCTATTTGGAAAAATATTTAATGAAAAAAGAAACATGGCAAAGCAATACTCTAAAAATATAAACTAGTCTTCAATTCACCAGATCACAAATGTGCAAGTGAAGAGCATACTCTTAGTTTCGTAAGCCTTTTAGCTCACCAAATCACATTAATTGCAAGTGAAGAGGATAATACCGGTAGCAAAAACGTATTAGAAAACAAAAGAAAAAATCAAGGATTATAAACTTAAATAAAGAGATGAGTTAGGAAAGGAACAAAAAATATTTGATTGAATTTTTATTCGGAAAAAAGAAGTGATACATCTACAAAACTTTGAATGTTTTTTGACCAAGCATAACACTATGGAAAATTACATTATATTCCATTATGATCATCTCATTGAGCTGATTGTTTTTGTACATAGCCTTCCATACATTTTTTTGGAAATCCCAAAATCATCATTTTATGATATAGCCCATTTTTATCTTTTTAAGTTGATCATTTGGGTATATAGCACCCATACACTTTTTGGGACCCTTACTAGAAATAGTTACTACTAAAACAATAATTTTATTTTTAGTAAATACCACCAAAGTCTTGAAATCAAGTAATGGAGGCCAAAATGCATAATATGGAGGAACAACTCACCAAATTGGATGCCATAATTGAACTCTAGGGTCAACTATCTTCTCTCACCACTATGATAGTAGATTGCCAACATAAGTAGGATATAATGAGTCAGGATATTGAAGTGCTTAGGCTTAAAATTTTAAATTTTGATGTGTGTACTAAAATTAGCCCAGAAGCTCAAAGAGGGAAACCTATTGACAAAAAATATTTCTCCAAGACCTTCAGTGAGGAAAACTATCAACATACATAGAATAAAATAGGTATGACTGGTACTCCTTGGTCAATTTAACCCTTTAGAATTTGAATATGTTACTAGAGCCCTCACCAAGCTCTGACAAATAAGTACCATATCCAAATATATTCTAGCTTTTAAGAACTTGGTCAATAGAACCAAAGGTCTTCCCAATATCTTCTTCTAGATTTGTTTCATCATTGGCCTTAAAGAAGAATTCAGAACTAAGGTCTAAATGCTAAATCCAACCATATACATGACTATCACCGAGTTAGCTAAACTTGTAGAGAACAAATAAAATATCCAACAAAGAGCATCTAGACCCCCACTTTCCAAATTATGACTTCTACCCCCAAAAACAATAATGTTTTAAAGGCTCCAACAGTCAAGAGGCTAACATCAATGGAGATGCCCAACGATCGAGCCAAGGGACTATGTTAAAATTATGATTAAAATGGGCCATGGAACACAAATGTAAAACATAGTATTTTTCTTTTGGATATGGGTAATACTTCATCTCCTCCTATAAACACATGGGATGAACTTATGGATTCAGTAGAAGAGCAATTGAAATTGGTGGAGTAATAACTCCCAATCACACATCAATCAAAGAAACTCTTATACTTTATTTGAATGCTACAACAAGAATTTTGATACCCCAATGCATGATAGTCCAAGGCTTTCTCAAAGGGCACAATATTTTAATACTATTGGACTCTGGTAGCACATATAACTTTGTTGATCCCAATGTATCCAAAAGAGTATATCATTTCATCTATGGTTATGATCGAACCAATATCTGAATTGATAATGGGAATATCATGACTTGTAATGGATGGTGTTAAAATGCTTGCCTATCCATAGGTGACTACGAGTTTGAAACTGATATCTATGCAATTACATTGGGAGGTATGGATATTGTGTTGGGATGCCCTGGCTGAGAACTTTGGGGCTAGTGTTGTGGGATTTCTCAAAGCCTTGGATGTAGTTCATAGTCAATAATAAGAAACATACCATTCAAGGTATAAATGAAGGAAATCCAACGTCACCACATCCCTTCAAATGCAATGGTTTATTGAGAAGGGTCATAGGGTAGTGGTTGGTATATTTATCTAGATGTAGCTATGTGCTATATAGGATGTAAAAGTACCTCTAACCTTGTTATCCATTCTAACAAAGAATCATAAGGTTTTCAATGACAGTAAACAACTACATCATAGTTGACCTAAGGACCATAAAATCAACTTGGTACTAAGGAGTCGATCCCTAAACATATGACCATATAAGTACCCCTATCATCAGAAGAATAATATTAAGCATATAATAAATATATTATTGGATGCAGGCCTAATTTACCCAAGTGCAAGCCCATTTTTAGCTCTCATCTTATTGGTACAAAAAAAGTATGAATAATGAAGGATGTGCATGGACTTTTGAGAGCTCAACAATATCACCATCAATGATAAGTTCCCAATTCCAATAAGCATGGAGCTCAATATTTTACCAAAATGGACCTAAGGTTTGGGTATCACCTATTCATGTCCATAAGGAAGACAAACAAAACCGCTTTCAAGACTCATGAGGGGCACTATGAGTTCTTGGTTATACCTTTTGGTCTCACCAATGCACCCTCAACTTTCCAAGGTTTTATGAATAAGGTTCTCAAGCCCTATCGTAGAAAGTTTGCATTGGTTTTTGTTTATGATATCCTAGTATACAATAAGACATGGGAAGAGCACCTTCAACATTTTTAAAAGTATTAGAATAAAATTAGGTGTTTTTCAAGCAATCTAAGTACACCTTTGGGGCAAAAAAGGTAGAATATTTTGGGGCACATTGTGGCCAAATGTTGTGTGCACATAGACCCCACAAATATTGAGCCCATGAAGGAATGTCCTAAATCCAAAACATTAAAGAGATTTTGGAGATTCCTCTAACTCATAGGGTACTACCATAAATTTTCAAGGATTATGATAATATTGTAGCTCCCTTGATAACTATGCTCCATAAGGATGTGGTTGCTTGGAGTTGTGATGTAGAACAAGCCTTTTTCACTATGAAGGATGTTATGTACCATACACCAATTTGGAAATACCTAATTTTTCCAAGATCTTTATAATAGGTAGTGATACATCAAGAGTGTTTTTGGTGGTTGTGCTCATGCAAGAGGATAAATCCTTGTATTAATAAGCAAGGCTTTATCAGAGTGGAATCTAGCAAAATATACTTATGAGAAGGAAATGATGCATATCTTCTTTGCAGTCCTCTATTGATGACCATACTTGTTAGGGCAACATTACATCATAAAAAATAGATCATTGTAGCCTCAAGTATCTCTTGGAACAAAGGATTTCATCCCATGAGTAGAAAAAATGGGTTACTAAACTCTCAGGGTATGACTATGAGATAATATACTACAAGGGAAAAGAGAACTTTGCAGCAAATGCTCTTTCTAGACTCCTAGAAACATGAGACACTCTATGTGCAATATCCATCCTCTAGGATCACTAGTTAGAGGTACTTAGGTTAGAATGACAAGGTGATCCCACACTTGTAACCCTCATTCAAGACCTCCAGACAACAACAAAGGATCATCCTTATTATACATGGAAGGAAGGAGTATTACATTATAAGCATTCAATTATGATTCCATCCACTTTAGATCTTCGCTCTCATATTTTAATAGAACTTCATTCTTCTCCAATAGCGGGACACACTAGGTTCTTGCGAACATATGAACATGTCAAAAATAGTTTTTATTGGCTCATATTGAAGGTTTATGTCAAATAGTTTGTGGATGCTTATGATACCTACCGGTGAAAAAAGGGGAAATAGTCAAAACACTAGGGTTGCTTCAATATTTATCCATTACAGAGTTACCATGCATAGATATTTTTATGGAATTCACTAATGGGCTCCCTCTATTTGGATGAAAATTGGTTATCATGGTGATTGTGGATAACTTGACCAAGTATGCTCACGTTTGCTCCTTAGGTCATCCCTTTGTTGTAAGGACAATGGCACAGATTTTTAGGGATCAAATATTTCATCTCCATAAAAACCCACACTTCATAGTTAGTGATAGCAACAAGATTTTCACTAGCAAGTTAGGGGATGAACTGCATCATATCTAGGGAGCAAAGCTAAATCAAAGCACGTCTTATCACCCCTATATTGATGGTCATATAAAGGTGGTAAATAAATGACTTGAGACATACCTTTGATACTTTGTTTCTAATCACCAATCCAAGTGGATTCTATGGCTTCCTCTAGAAAAATGGGAGTACAACACCACTTTTCATACCACCATAAAGATGACTCCACATGAGGCAGTATATGGAGAACCATCTTAACACTTATCTCTTACCTACCCTACAACTCAAAGGTCAAACTAGTTGATATAATTCTCACTCAAAACAAGGAGGTCTTAATTATCCTAAAACAAAATTTAACAATTACCTAAAATCTTTTCTTTAGCAGAAATTTCCAACTTTCCAGCTTTTAGGACAAAGATTCTCTAAGGTGGGTGGCATGTTATGTACCCCTTAAATGTAACTCATGTTAACATATGATATTGTACCATGTGGGATATGTAAATTGGGCCAAGTGTTAAGTTAAAAAATAGTAGGAATGGTATGTCATAGAATCATAGAATCATGCATATAACTTCTTTGGAATCATGTATATATCAGTCATAGAAAATGTAGTAAAAAATATTGTCTTACTGAGATAGAATATTGTCATACAATACTGTCATAAAATGTCAATAAAAATATGCTTATAAATATTATAAAAAAGAAAAGATGTAAACTTCGTGGGGCTGGTGAAGATTTGGAATCTTTTGTAAGGAATTATCCGTTTTTGGAGTTGAAGACGAATTTTACAGCCTAAAGAAAGCCAACAAATTTACTGATACGCGCTCAAAATGTATGTTGATATACATGTTTGTTGTACTGTAAATGCACCTTTATATACAAATTTTATGTGAATGTGTTATCGTATTTTATAAAAAATACAAATTCTGATCGTAGATGTGATTCCGCTCAATTTCGTGGCTCTTGATTGAATGCAAGCAATGGTTTGAATACACTGCGCGTCTTTGCCGTGAATTTGTGATGTACCTAAAGCAATATATATACATTGTTTATGCACCGAACGCAACACATACACATTATGTATATACACAAAGTTTGTACTACTGTAAGTGCGCCTTAATATATATATATCCAAATTTGGATCATAGATGTGATGCTGCCTTGTCTTAATTTGTTGCTTCTGGACCGAATGCACGGAATGGTTTGAATAGATCGCGCGTCTTTGCAGTGAATCCGTGCTGTACCTAATGGAACATATATACAAAGTTTATGCGCATAGGGTAGATATACATTGTGTATATACACCAACGTTGTATCATAATTTGCGTAACACGTGAAGTTCAAGACTGCTGGCAACGCAGCATGCCGACTGCATGTGAGCGTACTGTTGCTGAGATTTTGCGTACAGAAAAAAAAAAAAAATCACTTAAGGACAGCATCTTCACTAAAATGGTGAAGGACATAAACAGACATGAAACGAGGAATCCCGAGGAATGCCCCCTATATTGATTTATGCGTATTCATTGAAGGAATCGGCCTATGGGTTGCACAGCTTCCCATGGATTTCCTTCGCCTTTTCTTCTGTGCAAGCTTCTGCCTCGAGCCCCAAAAAAGCCTACAAGTTGGTGGTAATTCAAACGGATTAAACAGGACTTCCATGGATCCGGAAGATCTGAAGGGCATTATCGACGATTCCTTGTGGAGATCGAACCGTCCACGTCCCTGCACCGGTAATCCGTTTCCGGGAATCGGGTGCGAAGCTACGTCATGTATCTCCAAAAAGGGTTCATGCCTAACGATGAACCTAACAATGTGGAATATAATGAATCCATAAATATGTAATGCATTTCACATGATTATGAACACCTATCAAGTGTCCGTCATCTCTTATAAGTAATCGGTAACATCTTTTCTTTTTTAATAACTGGGTACGGACATTCTCCCCAAGGTTTATGCCTCCGAACACAGGTTAAATTATCGAAGCTGCCTCTATAACTCCTGCTTCTCCTCAGTAAACGTGGCCTAGAGTGAGGTAGACCTCGATGGCTCAAGGTTGGTACCAACATTATCAAGCTGACGTGTACTCAGCGGATTCAAGTCAGACTACTACCTTTACCCTTTATTGAGCATGTCTTCAAGGTTTGAACCTAGGTCTCCTCTTGATAAGTGCTCAAAGTCTTACCAATCCACCTAGCCCTTAAGAACCATCAAGGAAATATCACAAAATAACACAATGAATTGAAGTCTAGATATGTAATGGTGATATCTAGAATTATATGATATATCCATATATCAAAGATCAATGCCCTAAATTTTTTAATCTAAATCAAACATTTAGACATTATAATGATCAAATTTTAAAGGTTTTCCATTAATATTATTATATTGATATTCATAATATTTAATCCATATTGATTAATGGAATGCATTACAAATTTTAACATCCTTATGAGGAATAAAATCTCATATATAAGTTATATTGTCTTTTCTACTAGTAATGATAACAAAATCAAAAGTAAAATTTAAAAGGACTTAAACGATGATACTTGTTCAAATTAGTGCCAAATTGATAGGTTAAGATGGTTACTAAAACTAAACAACAAAATGAAATTAGGGTAGTAAAGTCTGTTTTACTCAATATTTTATCTTTTCATCAACTAGATATTTTATAAAACAAAATATTGGCATAAACCCTATGGGATTCCGTCCAAGCACACAAGATTTTGATAATGTCTTGTCAAAGCTTTGAAAATAGTATATTATAAACCCTTACAAAAGCAACATGTATCAATGTGTGCATTCAATTTAGCAAAAAACCCATATCCCTATCCAAGCAAGATTCAAATAAAACAAGAGGTCTAGAACAAAATATATAAGATAAAAATATGCATACCTTTATGAATTATATTATCCTTAATACCCTTTGGAGGTTTTTGCTATTTCTTCCTTTATACTTTAGAATGTAATAATTGTAGACACCAAAACAGCACCAATCCGATTATGTGACTGCAAACACTGATCGCTTTGACAAACACAGCCCCCAGGGCAACCCTCAGAGGTTAAACAGTGGTCTTAACCACTTTCATAGCAATTTTGTAAGGTCAAGAAGCAATTTGGCACACTTGGACACTTTGCCCAGTACTCGTCTCACCCAGGGATGAATTCAAAATAGAATTCGTCCCACCCCAGGATGAATTCTGAATCCGTCCATGGGTGGGACGAATTCTAAGCTTAACGGGAAAAAAGGCAAATGGTGCCAAGTGGCAGCCCAGAACGATCGATTAAGGACTCTCGCCTTGCACGCGTGTGTAAGTGGACAGAGGGGCCGTTAGAAGACTATTACAAAAAGCATTTATCAAATCTCAAGTCAATGGAGGACTCCCCTCCCTCATGGGAAGACAAGACTGCCACATGGAGCCTATGGCCAACACATGGCATTTGTGCTTCCCTCCCAAAAGAGACCCCTTGGGTCTATAAAAGGTGGGACTTTTCTCACCCAAAACAGACAGGTTGAAGGAGTTTTCAAGCAACGAAGTGCTGCCGAATTGAAGACCCATTTGCATCCCTCTTGGTTCACCTTCCCACATCCACCAATCTCTTTGCAAGGGAGGTTGTTGGGTGGCATTTGGAAGCTTGAACCTTACCCAAATCCGACGCATGGACACCTGAACCAACAAATTCACCGACCCCCCAATCCTAAAAGGTTTTGGGCCCATCCCTGGTGGATTGGCTCCAAAATCGAGGGCCAACGGTGGGAGGCCCACTTGGGCACCCCCGCACCTCCCAAGTCCTATTTCTAGTTATTGAGCATTTTAGATTATTTTTTAGATTGCATTTTGTGTTACTAGGTCTGATTAGTCCATAGTTGCAATTTTGTAGCTTTTGGTCAGATTCCAGGATGTTTTGTATTACTTTGTCGTTTCTCTAACTTGCAGGTGTCGAGGTCAAATTCCCGAAGGTGGAGGCCAAATTGGGAAAATCCTACCATCTGGGTCGTCCCAAAATGGCCCCAATTACATAACCCCCCTATTTACAGGCATTTTGTAGGTCTTGGGATCCGACATTGGAGCAGTAGCAGGTCGGTTTCTTCAACACAGAAGAATTCGTCCCACCCAGGGACGAATTACGATCGAGTCGTCCCGCCCGGGGACGAATTCCAGTTGAGGGTGGATTGGCCAGCTGCCTCAGTGGCAGTGGCCTTCTGGTAACTTTTCTTACCTTCTGTCAAGTTTTGAAGCAATTTGGTTTCACTTGTATTCACTGTTTCAGGAAAATATTTATATGCATATTTCGTTAGTTTTAGAGAGAAAACGCTTTTCATTTGCAGCAGGTGCTACTGACGTCTTGGTCATTTCTTTGTTCGTAGGAGAAGCAGTAGAGGCGAAGAACTCATCGACATCAACGACGGCATCACCTTGGCCCGCCCATTGCAATCGTGGGAACGCAGAAAGAGGAATCATTCAGTGATTGTAATCAAACTCTATTTGCGCTCCTAGCCCCTGAAAAGGGAGGAGACATCATTGTAACAGAGATCAAGGGAAATTAATGAAAGGGCTGTGTTTTCTCTATCTGATTGTGTCTCTTCCAATGTGTTTCTTTTCTATTTCATACAATTTACATTTCTAGGACTTAAGCGTACTTAATTTTGAATGCAATCGCACTTGGTGTTTCCTTTGCTCGGAATCTCGTGCTTTCAGTGGCGATCATGGTGGGACTCTGTTCCCTGGTTTTTAAAATCACAAAAACTGATCAAATTTTGTGTTTGTGCTTGACAGGTACACTTTTTTTTGTTGCAGACTACTATTCGTCTCTGACAGGGACGAATTCTTTACTGCAATTCGTCTGACCCTGAGACGAATTCAAATTCGTCTCTGGGAGGGACAAATTCTGTTCTGCAATTCGTCTCCCAGAGGGATGAATTCCTGTCTACGGATTTTCAGAGCAAAAATTTAGAGACAACAGGAGCAGGTAGAGAAGAGGTAGAGATTTTCACGATCTCTGTTATATTTTTCTGTTTCTGTTTCTGTTTCTTTAATTATTTTCATTTAAACCTGCATTGCATTAGGAAAAGTCATGTATGCTAGTTTCATTTTGTTGAATAAAACAAATCCCACACACATCACGAAACAATCTTAAACCAAGGAGCTGGTCATAAGACCCCAGCCCTTGATCAAGACCATTGGTGGATTTAATCACCTTGGCTTGATTTGCATCCATTTCCCGATTGTCAACTATTTTTAGGCGTAAATCCTGACGAAGACAGACCGAGCATAGCTAGGGTGATTCCCATGCATGCGAGGATAAGTTTTCTATGGTAGGTGCCATTAACAGTACAATCCCCCTTCCGTACCACCTACGTACCATGTACCTTCTGCTCTCACGTACCTATAGTCTCCCTCTCATAAGGGCGGGTATATAGAGAGGTTGGTATATCGGCCTGGTAGGTATATTGAAGGGGCGACCTTTTGGAGTTATAAGAGCCTACATGATGCATTTAAACGTTCTACAAAATCTACAAAAACAAAACAAAACATCAAAATGCACTAAACCAGTTTAGGACACACCAAGAATCCTTAAAAGAGATAATCACGATTTTGTGAATGTGTGTGTTTAATTCTGCTTAGTGTAGACAAAAAAAAAAAAAAATCATAAAACGAGATAAAAACTTATTTAGATAGCATAGAAGCACCGCAATGGTGTACACCCGTAATCAAGCCCAATCAAGGGCAGAAGCTCCGAAGGTACACAAAAGCGAGGCACAAGTCGCCTTCACTTCGATCCCGAGGATTTGGTCATACCGCCTTATAGGTCAAACCTACAAAAGAATCCAATTCAGAATCCTCGGTGGGGTATGCCTATTCAAAGCAGCCCCTTTCGGGAAGATGCCTTACATGTAGACCTTGACATAAATAGAGAATCACCTCTTGAAGCTAGGCATGAGTGGCCACCGTGCAATGAAGCGCTAAACAGGCACATTGTCCATTTGGAGGGGCAACGTGGATAGGCGTCCCTTCTTTACCTATCATCAGAAAAGAGAGACCAAATCCAGAGCGCAGGGCTCCTTACATAGGGTGACCTAACTCCGCCCATCCCATTTACACCCGTGAAATGGAGTATGAGGAAAACCATCGCATTCCTCGAGGGCAACAAACAATGCGGGAACCTTGCATTTCCGCACCAGCAGGATATCATGATCACCCCTTGAGGCCAGAACCTCGAGCGCATATCGCCTACCTCGACAGAGGGAAGCGACCCCTTGAGATTTTAGAACATCAAAACCAAGGCAAACCCATAGGAGGAACATTTGAACCTTCTGAACAAAATAGGGTAGATCAAATTGACCCGGCTGTCGCTAGATATACCACCCGTCAAGCCCAAATCATGCGGCTTAAACAAAGTCAACAAGAGATAGAGTATCAATACCGCTTGGATAAAGAACGCATGCAACGCGAAGTGGATGAGTTACGCTATGAAATACCTGAGAGGGGGCCAACCCCTCGCATCCAAAGAGCTAAACAGTATGAGAGGCGTAATCCGTTGGCACAAGACAGATCTCCATGACCTCGTCAAGCTCTGCCTCCAAGACCCCATAGATTCAAGAGGGAGGCAACTCCTCGAAACAATGATGGGTACCTTCAGCAAGAGCTTGATCAGGGTCATAGGTTTCACCCTGAGACTCCTCAAGAATTTTATGAGGAGTATGAACCAAAAGAGGAATATATTGAAATTCCCCATCAAGGCAGGAAGGATGCCATTCGGCCACCCCTCCATAGGCCTCCAGTTTACCGTAACTTGCAACAAGAGCGAACAAGAGAGGAAGAAATAAAATCTTTCGATGCATACCAAGCGCTATTGGAGCGTTTAGATTCGGTGGAGACAAAAGCTGCTGGGAATCAAAAACCCACATTACGTCTACTCTGCAATAATCCGATGCATCCCTCAGTGCCTACACCTCTTTATCCCGAACACTTTAAGTTGCCTCAATTGGCAATTTTTAAAGGTGAAGAGGACGCACAGGAACATGTTACACGATTTCTAAGCCAATGCTTTGGCATTCAAGATAATGACGCATTATTGCTTAGAACATTCATAACCACATTCGCGAGCCCTGCCTCGGATTGGTTCACACTAGCTGCCCAAACACAGCATAAGCAGCTTAGATCAGCTAGTAGATGCATTTCTTGAACGTTTCACCTTCAACACAAGGAAGAAGGCATCACTTAGTGATCTTGCTAGCCTTAAACAATTTGAGGAGGAAACAATGGCAGCGTACGGGAACCGATGGAGAGCTTTGCTTTCTAAGTTACCCTACCGTCCTCCCATGTCGGACCTCACACAAATGTTCATAAAAATTTGTTTAAAATCAATCTCTGGTCTATTGTTGCTGCGACAATACGACAGCTTAGAAGAAGCTTTGGCGCAAACCAGAGTCATAGAAGAGATTAAGCTAGGCGAAGGCGCAATTGCCAAGCCTAAGAAGAAAGAGTGGAATAAAACCACTAAAACTGGGACAACGCAACCACAACATTTTGCAGTCAACCAAGTTGCGATAAATGTCCCCGCGCCTATGCAAGAAATGCAACCTCAAAATGCTAACTACCAGGCAGTGCCTCCTGCTTACGAAAGAGATAACAGAAGACGAGAGCGATATCGGCGAGCGTCGCCCTAGGCGATAATTCACCCCGTATGCGGAGTCTAGAGACTCCTTATTTGACCGCTTGTCAACGGCAAATTTAGTTACTCTGCTAGAAATCCAAATTTTTGACCCTAACGTTCCCAAGCCTAGGGGGTATAGGGAGGAATTGTATTGCAGATTCCATAGGCGCAGAGGACATGACCTAAATGGGTGTTGGAAATTCAAAGAACTAGTCCAGGATTTGATCGACAACCGAACATTGGTCGTGGACAACCCCATCGCACCTAACAACCAACAAATGGGGGTATTCAAGGACCCCTTGCCTACCCACGAGGCGCAGACAAAACCACTCCAAATTAATGAGGTGCGATAAGATCTTCCCGCGCAAGGATTTGTGGGAATGATTAGCATTGTAACAAGGAATAGAAAATACCCAGCAGTTGCCCCCGAGGTACCTGCGAGGGAATTTTCATCGACATCGCATCCTCAACAACGCCCAACGTAGTTACCTCCGCCTAGACCTGAGGTCACGATACGAACCAAACTCACGCAGAGTTTGCGGACCACGTCGGCTAGGCTGTCCATCTACGAGCTTATTCAACAATCATCTCCCCATAGAGAAGCTCTTATGGACATTTTAAAATCCATTGAAGTACAACCCCACGAAGCAAATTCTTTCAACGCATTCGTGGGACATGTGAAATAATGTACGGAGCCTGTCATCACATTCAAAGAAAACAAGGTCAAAACAATATCAAATGACATGCCGGATTCACCCCTGCACGTTATCGTGCGGGTCAACGGGATCCCGTACAAGAGAGTGCTGATAGATACTGGCTCGTCCAGTAACATCATAACCACTGCAGCGTTAAAGCATTTAAAACCGCCGACCTCTCACATCATCGCTTCCACATACACATCTGCGAGCTTTTAACGATACAATATGCTCGACGATCGGCACGATTGTTACTGCCTATACAGGTAGGACAAAAGTCAATACCTACACTGTGCCATGTCTTGGAAGGCGAAATGGCTTATAATATACTGCTAGGGCGGCCTTGGATCAGGGACATGAAGTGTGTCCCCTCGATCGCACACCAGTGCTTGAAATATGCCTATGAAGGGCAAATACATGTAGTCCCAATGGACTTAGAGCCCTTCAAGTATTGCAATGCGGTACAATTCATACCTCAATCGACCCTCCCATCAACGCATTTGGATTTTCAATTAAATCCATCTAAACAGGGTCCGATACCGTAGGCACCACTGGTGGCAAATAAGGCAAAATCCTAGCCAGGTGAGACTTCATCATCGGCTCCTTCATCATCAACACCACCTATCGTGGCCCAACAGAAGGACAAGGGAAAGCAAATCATGGAAGAGGTTAAGCCTCTAGAAGAGGGGTTGCCCATAATTTCAACGATATCAACAGAGGAAACACCCAACATAACACAAACCAAGATCCCTGAACCACCAAACATGGAATGGACTCAGGAAGGACTACTGTTTCCTCCTACCCAATCATCAACAATGACTGTTGAGATGGCCAGTATAGGCTTGGGAGAATACATAGTGCAAAATTTTGTGGCAACCCCCACACTGGAGTCAGTACAAGACATGGGAAGACCTCGCCTTCCCATTGGAACAATCGTCCCTCTAGGCTACCCACCGAACCAAACGAATTTTATGTATGGGGGCCTTGATCATGGTTCTGAACCATGTGAACAAAATGAAACAGATGAAGAGCCTTTTGTCGAAAACATCAATTATCTGTCGAACCCAGAATTTGCCCTAAAATATCTCGAACAATGTAATTGGCATGGGTATGGGCTAGGAAGATATGAGCAAGGGATGCGGATCCTTTGCCAACCAAGGTATCAGATGCCATATGACAAGTCGGGGGTAGGGTTCAACCATCCCCTGCCATTAGACATCTTGGTTGAAAACATGCAAGGCCTAGAAATAAGCAACAGGGGGGGATTGGCACAAGACCCGTATGCCAATCCAAACACAGAATACACATTGGGGGATTATCTCCCATGGTCTACAAACACCCCTGGAAATAGCAATAATCCCTCTCCTTTGCTAGAGAGAGGTGAAAGTTCAGAGAGCAGTCCTCAAAGAAAACATCAACAGTTGCCAGACATTTTTCTGAAACTATTCCCCTTAGAGGTTCCAGATCGAAATAACACGAGTCTCAAAAGAATCGGGTCCCTCCACTAAGAGTGGAACAACCGCAATGGGATCAGATTAATTCACTGGAACAGGAAGAGTCCTCAATGTCGCAAGCAACAGATGCTGAAGAGGATGAACAATTTTGGATCTATGAAAGCGATTCAGAAGACGAAACTAAAATGGACTATCTCAGACATGCGCGACAACATCACTGTGCTCTAACTCATGAAGATCTAATGGGACAAATGGGTATACGGTTGGGACATGAATGGCACGTAGACCCAACGAGGTGGGACCAAGTGTTAGGCCTATGGCTCCAAATTCAAGATGAGCATCGTCCACCTCGAGATCCCATCATGACGACAATGCCAAGGAAAGACCCCGCCTTCCTATTCACACATAGAGATGAATTTGCACCTAGAGAGGATCCATTCGTGTACTGTTCCTGTAGAGCCAGATCCAGAGCATAGGGAACAACTAAAAGAATCAAGTCGTCACACCCGTGGTTCTGGAGACCAAATTCATTCCATCCACATGATCTCCATTGATTTGACCACACCCATCCGCAATCCGACCGATCCATCACGGTCATTGCATCTAAACATGGATGCCATTGACTGGGATCGCGTCAATTCACCATTGTTACCATCAGAGTACTGGCCTTTCGGTGAAATGCTTCATCTTACCCCAAGGACAACTCAAGATATTTTTCAAGCTAAAGAGGGACCCGAGGTCCCAAACGTAGATCTTAACTCAGCTGATGATATCCATTTAATCCCAACTCCACATCATTTGGAGGATGGATTCCACATGTCAGTCGAAGAGACGACTGACATAGACATCAGCACAAATCCAATGAATCCACGGATTCTCAAGCTGGGGATAAGCCTTTCCCCCGAAGAGCAAGCCGATTACATTGCCCTTCTTAAAGAAAAGAAGGAGGTTTTTGCATGGTCATACAAAGATATGCCAGGACTAGACCCACAACTAGTCATGCACAATTTAATGCTTGATCCAAAAATCAAGCCAGTAAAGCAAAAACTAAGAAAAATGCACCCAATAGTGGCCTTGATGGTCAAAGACGAATTACAAAAGCTGTTGGATGCACAATTTGTCATCTGCGTGGATTATCCGCCATGGTTGTCCAACATGGTTCCCGTCAAGAAGCCCGACGGGAGGATTCGCATATGCACCAACTTTTGAGACCTAAACAAAGCAAGTCCTAAGGATGATTTCCCCTTGCCAAGCATCGACGCATTGGTAGACGCTACAGCAGGTCACGAAATGCTCTCCCTAATGGATGGTTTTTTAGGATACAATCAAATTCGTATCAATCCTGAAGACCAACTCAAAACGGCATTCACAACGCCTTGGGGGACATTTTGTTATAAGGTCATGCCTTTTGGCCTTAAAAACGCTGGTGCTACATACCAACATGCTATGACTTATATCTTCCACGATTACATGCACAAAACTTTGGAAGATTACATGGATGATTTGTTAGCCAAGTCTCTCTTGCGCTCAGATCATCTCGGTGACTTAAGCAAGATTCTCGATCGCCTCATAGAGCATAAGGTCAGATCGAATCCCAAGAAGTGCGTGTTCGGCGTCACATCCGGAAAACTCTTGGGTTTTATAGTCTCCAAGAGAGGCATCGAAGTGGACCCAAACAAAGTCAAGGCAATCCTTGAAATGGCTCCCCCAACCACTATCAAGCAGCTCAGAAGTCTGCAAGGAAAGGTCGCGTCGATTAAACGCTTCATAGCGCAATTATCTGACAAATGCCGACCAATGAAAAAACTGTTGCACAAGGGGGTCACATTTCATTGGGATGATGAGTGCCAGTCAGCCTTTGACAAAATCAAACAATACTTGGCTTCACCGCCAGTATTGGCACCGCCTAGACCAGGTGTGCCGTTCTACTTATACATCTCAGCTACTGAGGTGGCACTGGGTGCAATGCTAGCCCAGAAGAATGAACTTCACAAAGAACAGGCTACTTACTATCTTAGCCGCACCCTGGTCAGTTACAAACTTAACTATGCATACATTGAAAAACTGCGCTGGCAGTGGTGTTTGCTACCAAGAGGCTACGCCATTACATGCTGAGCAACACGACGTATGTTGTGTCTAAGGAGAATCCATTGCGATACATGATGAGTCATACTTATCATAGTAGCCGCACGGCGAAATGGATTATGTTGTTGACGGAATTTGACATTGAGTTTATTGGGCAAAAATCTATAAAAGGACAAGTCATAGCCGATCAACTAGCAGAGGCTCCTCTTGAAGACGATCAGCCTCTAGTCATAGAACTACCCGATGATGGGGTCTTCCATGTCTTAGAATCACCAGATTCTGAAGAGCCTGAGTCTCAGGCCGACATAACCTTATTTTTCGATGGTTCTAAATGTGAGCAAGGTGGTGGCGCAGGAATTGTATTCTTCACACCGCAGGGTGCTCCAATGCCCCTGTCATTTAAATTAAACTTCCAAGTGCACCAACAACAATGCAGAATATGAAGCCTTGCTCCTAGGTCTTCGAGACGACAATCGCCATGAACATCAAAAGATTGAACATCTTTGGTGATTCGCTGTTAATCGTCAATCAAGTCAAAGGGGTATATCAATGCAAATGCCCAGTTCTGAAGGCCTATAAAGCCCTCATGGATAAATTCCTAGAAAAACTTGAGTGGTATGACATCGAGGCACTCCCTCGATCATCGAATCGTTTTATGGACACAATGGCCTCCTTAGGGTCACTAATCCCGCAAGACCTTTCCGGTGATATAACAACCATTCAAGTCAAAACCTTATCGCAACCCGCGATGGAGCACGCAAGCTCAGACTTGACACCAGGAATCCACATGATCCAGATCGAACCATCTTCAGATAAGTTCTTTCAAATCCAAGACTACTTGAAACATGCCAACTGGGGGTCTTTGTTCTCCCCCACTCCCATTAATAGCAACACAACGCTATTCTTACAAGTTCTATCCCAATCAGCATTTGTTAGGGAAGAACTCCAAAAGGGATTGGCTATTCAAACTATCGAGGTATCCGATCAATAGGACTAGTATTTACCCATAAGAGATTACCTCAAGTTAGGTAATCTACCCTTTGGATTGACGTAAGCCGTAAAACGAACATTCAAACAGAAAGCAGAAAAATATGTCTTGATAGGAGACATTTTGTATCGTCGCAGCTACGACGGAATTCTTCTTCGTTGCTTGGACCAGCAAGAGTCCACTTGGGCAATCACCCAAGCGCATGACGGTACATGTGGCGGCCACTTCAATGGTATGGCCATTGCAAAGCGCATTCTTCGCATGGGCTATTATTGGCCATCTTTAGAGCGAGATTGCTGCACGTATGTCAAGAGGTGCGTAAAATGTCAACATCATGCCAATTTAATGCACGCACCTTCCCGAGCCCTACGGACAGTCTAGTCTCGCTTGGCCATTTTCGCAGATGGGGCCTCGATCTAATCGGAAAGATCTCCCCTGCATCATCGAGCCGTCACACATTTATCATAACGACCACGAATATTTTACCAAATGGGTGGAAGCAATTTCGTTAACCTCTACGACAGGACCCCGCATTGCGGAGTTCATTTTGCATTACATCATATGTCGTTTTGGTATTCCATCCAAAATAATCTCGGATAATGGGCCATCATTCAAGAACAAAGACGTGCGTTCTTTAACCACAAAGTACAAAATTCAGCACAACTTTTCAACACCCTATTATCCGCAAGCAAATGGGCAAGCAGAGGCGTCAAACAAAACGCTAGTCGCCATCCTTAAAAAGATCATCGCAGACAGTCATAAGGATTGGCACATACAAATCCCACTTGCCCTTTGGGCTTATCGCACTAGCATTCGGACGCCCACTGGGGCAACTCCGTTTTCAGTAGTGTATGGCTTAGAGGTAGTAATGCCTCTCGAGTTGGAAATTCCTTCCCTCCGCATATCAATGCAGGAATTCATTGATGATGACACTGCACGGCAGGCCCGGTTAGACCAACTTACGTTGCTTGATGAAAGACACGTTAATGCTCTCGAGCACTTACGTATCTATCAAGAGCGGCTTAAGAGAGCTTACAACATGAAAGTTCACCTAAGAGACTTTCGGGTTGGTGATTTGGTTCTGAAGGAAAACCAACAAAACTCTAATTTGTTGTCCCATATGAGAGACAAATTTGCGGCAAATTGGTTAGGTCCTTATGTCATTGATAGCAAAATAGGACCAGGAACGTACAGGCTAGCTTCTCTTGACGGTATCAAGGAAACAGAACCCTTGAATTTCAGTCATTTGCGACCATTTCATATCTAAGAAAACCATGTACCAAAAAAAAAAATAAATAAATAAACAAAAAGCTCCAAGGATTATCGTAATCTCTTGGTCACCTAAAAAGCTCCAAGGATTATCGCAATCTCTTGGTCACCTAAAAAGCTCCAAGGATTATCGCAATCTCTTGGTCAACCCAAAAAGCTCCAAGGATTATCGCAATCTCTTGGTCAACCCAAAAAGCTCCAAAGATTAACGCAATCTCTTGGTCAATCCAAAAAGCTCCAAGGATTATCGCAATCTCTTGGTCACCTAAAAAGCTCCAAGGATTATCGCAATCTCTTGGTCAACCCAAAAAGCTCCAAGGATTATCGCAATCTCTTGGTCAACCCAAAAATCTCCAAGGATTAACGCAATCTCTTGGTCAATCCAAAAAGCTCCAAGGATTATCACAATCTCTTGGTCACCAAAAAGCTCCAAGGATTATCGCAATCTCTTGGTCAACCCAAAAAGCTCCAAGGATTATCGCAATCTCTTGGTCAACCCAAAAAAAAAAAAAACTCCAAGGATTATCGCAATCTCTTGGTCAAACAAATCAAGAAATTCAATAAAAACAAAACAACAAAGATCATCAAAAATAACAGAGATTTGCATCTCAATTCTAGGCATACTCGAATTCATCAAAATCAACAAAAACACCATGCATAAATTTTACCACACTACAGTCAGTGGTCTGGGAATGTACCAAGAGTTTCAGTGATTCAGTCATCATTTTCCTCTTTAGCCATGTAGTGTACCAAGTCGAACAGATTTTACGAAGGTAGAGTCATACTTGAAATACACCTTGTTACGTAACATCCCAACACAAATCAAAACACTAAAATTCCCAAAATTGTGTGAACGAAAGACGAAACCTGCAAAATAATCTAAGTCACCACAAGTGAAACGGTTATCTTGCTCATCCCCCTGTGCGAATGACCCCTAGAATGCTGATATTTGGCAAAAGGACAAGCATCCTCCCTACCCAATTCCCTAAGAATCCCTAAAGTTCTCAACAGTTGCAAAACACAAAAAATTTGCAAAGTGTCAAAACTCCAAATTTGACAAAATATAGTGCACACATCAAAAGGCACAAACAACAGTGATTTTCATCACTCCAAATCCCCAATCCCTTGCTCAAAAAAAAAAAAAAAAAACAAAATAAACAGTGATCTTATCACTACAAAAGAGCAAGTATCCCAATACAATTGAAAAAAAGAAGGGAGTTGACCTTGAATCCCTGGAACTCTCAGCATTCTATAGGTCATAAGGCAAGCTTCAATACCAATTTGGTTGATAGCCTATCGGTAACATAAGTAAACCTCCCGCATGACGATATATCTATCACATTAACTTGCGTACAGATCAATGTTTGCATGTGGATGAGCTAGCTTATGACATCCTGGATTACAACGTAGATTAATCTTAGTACATACAACAAAGGAATTTGTGGAGCTAATTAGGTGATCCTCAGTACAGGTTCGGTTGAAAGCCCATCTGGCACTGGCGGTATCCTAATAAATACCACAATAACGAACTCAATTGCACACACAGGGATGTCAAATAACTTGGTCAAAAATAGGTCCGATTCATACCTTGTTAAAAAGTCTTGTGAGATAAAGTACAGTCATGGATAGTGAGATAAAACTATCTGAATCTAAGAAAATCATACACTCATCCCAAAACCATCTGCGCTACTTATCATCCTTAAGATAACATCAGAAAATACAAAAAAAAAAAAAAAAACCAGATATGTAAATAGCTTCTTAAACAGCCTACAAAGCAATCATCACAAATATCATTCATCCATTTTAATTTGCATATCACATAGACATCTAAAACATTTGCATTCATCAAAACATCTGCATTCATCAAAATAAATAAACATGCATAACAAAAATCAATCACATCATCACATGTACAAATCCAAAAATAAAATCGGTATATATATATATATCATCAAAAAGATGCCCGCAGGCTACAAAACCGGTCCTCAGACCCCGCAATCATATCCAAAACCCAACCTAAGGCGTCGGCCACCATGATCATGTAGGATCGGTGCGACGGGAACTACCCCCCGTGGTGTGGGTCCTACGGGACCCTGCAGGGCGGCTACTGCTAGCCCCCGCATCATGCCTACTACCACCCCCCTCATCTAACCGCCTGCGACGAGATGAAGCTGACTGCTCAGTCAGACTATCCCTCGTCCGTCGATAAGATCTACTGATCGAAGGCTCAGGGAGCCACCCGCCAAGGTGGATGACCTCCCTCTCCAAGTCTATCTAGTACAGACACCACTCTGCCTCCTGCCGATGATAGATAGACAATGCATCATTGCGCTGCACCAAAACTCTATCCCGCTCTACCAACTGAGCCCACAGAAGATCCCTCTCTAGATCCCGCATCCGCAGCAGCTCTGTAAGTCGCACAACCTCATCACCTACATCCGACCCCACCACCTCTGTATCTGCCAGATGCATAGGACTGGCGGAGACAGTAGCCTGCTCAGGCTCCAAATGCTCCTCCACATCTTGCATGTTCGGCTGCTCCGAAACACCCAAGTCCACATATTCATCTCCCACATCCACCATGTCTGCATCATCCAACGGCCCTCCCCAATCACCCCCTGCCACCTCAGCATCCTCCACTACCGCCTCCGTGCCTCCCAGTGGACCCTCTCCTCTCCAGCGTCGCAATACCCACCACGAGTCATACTCAGTGGTAGTACCAACGTCATCCACATCCAACACCTCAATCATCGCATCCGATTCCTCACCCAATGGCATGAGGACAGGTGGCTCCAGATCCCTCTCATCTCCCCGATGTCGATAGCCTACGGGTTCACCAGGCAACCCCTGGCGCACCCCAAACTATCGTGTAACTTGGCGGTACGGAAAGAACTCATGCTCCATCCCGTGCCGCCCAGTCAACCATCGCTCCCTCCGTACCCTTCGGAGCCACTCTCCAACCTCAGGCCAGGCTGGACAGTCCCGATAGGGACGCCAAAACACCTCCCCTGGAGTGAGCCACGAAAAGGCATCAATGTAGTGCTCAACGGCACCTGCCCATCGTCGACTCTACCCCTGCTCTGCAGACCGTCGCCACAAAGCCGCATAACCAATCTCATCATCCTCCATCACCGACCGAGTCGTCCACGGTAACTCGATAGGCCTCTCAACAGCTATGTGCTGCCAACCCCAGCACTGCAACAAAAAGCTGCAACTGACACCCTTCCACTGTTAACAGCGGACCCCGTACAGCTCCCCGTAAAGCTATGCTAAAAAAGTCTGTCCCCATCTCAGGATCAACGGTGCCTCTATCGAGCACTCTTCCAACTGCCACACCAAATCCAGCAGGTTCCACGGGAACCTCGCTCTTGACGAATCAGGGAGAAGAATGTTAGAAATGAGGCCCATCACGAATGCGTGCCTCACTCCTAACACCCCCCTCTCCTTCCACCAGCTAACCAAAATCCCACCAGCCTGGCAATCCGCTTCGACTGTCTCCACTGGGTCTGCTACACCCAGCTCCCCCCCATGCCCAAAACATCTCGTAAGTATAGCAGTCCGTTGATCAAACGGAGATGTCCTAATAGGCAGACCATCTATCGAAATCCGAAGCAACCGATAGACGTCCTCAAGAGTCACAGTCATCTCCCCCGTCGGGAGATGGAAAGTATTGGTCTGCGGATCCCAAAGCTTGATTAGGGTCGTCAGATAGGCCTGATCTGAAACAACAGGCTCCAGTCGAGCCACCTGCTTGAGCCCAAGGGCTTCAAGCCATTCCCAGTCATCATCAGTCAAGGCCAACCGCGCCTCAGTAAAGGTAGCGGGTACACGGTAGCGGCTCCTAACAACCTGCAAGCAAACAAAACAAAATAAATAAAAAAATTAAAACAGATCAAATTTTCAGTTCTAGGGTTTCTAACCTTAGCTGTTAAACAAAAACATCACAAAAAAAAAATCTTAAAGTTTTGAAAAGCGTAACACAAAAACAATGCATTAAATTAAAGCAAAATAAACCCTAGGGTCACTTACGAGTCTCGCCTCGGCTCCGCCGCTCGAATCCGCTTTGTGCACTCATGATGGCAGAGAGAATTCCAGCAGCGCTTCGCTTCGCAGAATTACCTCCTCCTCCCAGAGCTCCAAAATCGCAAGAAAAAAATGACACAAATGAGCCCAAAATCAAGTTTTGGCCCTTAAATAGGCCCTTTGCACTAGAATTCGTCCTTGACTGGGACAAGCACTCTGATCAGCGCTCGTCCCACCCAGGGATGAATTCTCAGTTGGAATTCGTCCCACCCAGGGACGAATTCAGAGCCAGACAAAAAAAATCAAGAAAAATGACTAAAAATGCACTAAAAACGAGAAAATAAAACTGCCTGACAGGATTGTAAATGCAACTGACAACATGGGCATACAAAATCGACATCGGGGTCACAAATTATCACTATCCTACTCCCTAAGAAGGCTACCATATCCGGACCACTCCACGGGAAGACAGATTTTGACAATTTAATCCCAAAATGGTGTCACAAAAAACAACAAAACAACAAAAAATGCAACACAAAACAAGCAATAAACATTGCCAGACACAAGTACTCTTGCACTTAACCTCTTGGCATAGCAAAATTGATGTCGGGGTTTGCATTGTCACTATCCTACTCCCGAAGAAGGCTAACATAGCCGGACCACTCCACGGGAGGACGGATTTTCGATAATTCAATCACCAAATGGTGTCACAAAAACAACAAAAATAGTACAAAATTCAAAAAAAACACAGCAAAAACATTGTCGGGCATAAGTGCTCATGCACTTAACCTCTAGGCAAATAAAATTGATGTCGAGGTCCAAATTATCGCTCTCCTAGTTCCCCAAGAAGGCTATCATAGCCGGACCGCTCCACGGGAAATAGGTTTTCGACGATTTCACCTCATTATGACATCACCAAAAGGGTTAACACCCACCAAAAATAGGTCCATATGTTGGAAAAATTGCACACGCTTAACGGTAAACCCTCTAAAGGCAACCTTGCACAAGTCATCTTGGGTCAAGCGACTCGTCGCTTCTCTCACGAAGGTCATTCCCTCATCAATTCGTCGCTTGAGGGGGTAGTCACACTTAGTCACCAACCAACAATCACACACCCAATTAAGGAAAACGACATGCATTCAAAGAATCATTGACAAAGACAATCACGCTCCTTCTTGGGGCGATAAACAAGCAACAATCAAATCAATCAAACACTTGGCATTTCGTGAATCATGAACACAAGGTTCCCCCTGAGGATAAAAACGCCCTTCACTTGTTCATGACTGATCAATGTCTAAGTTCAAGTCACACCTCAACAGAACAGGTTAATACTTGAAATCAAATTCCTTAGCTCGTCAGAAGCAAGGATTCAAGAATGCAGCCCTTTCCATACTTGGGGCATCAAAAGTTGGTTAGGTTACCAAGAAACCCTAATCATTAGTGCTTTGGTTATCTATTTTTGCTCAGCACTACGTCACCCGCAGCGCTTCCCAAAAAGGGGCATCTGTAGACACCAAAACAGCACCAATCCGATTATGTGACTGCAAACACTGATCGCTTTGACAAACACAGCCCCCAGGGCAGCCCTCAGAGGTTAAACAGTGGTCTTAACCACTTTCATAGCAATTTTGTAAGGTCAAGAAGCAATTTGGCACACTTGGACACTTTGCCCAGTACTCGTCTCACCCAGGGACGAATTCAAAATAGAATCCGTCCCACCCCAGGACAAATTCTGAATCCGTCCCTGGGTGGGACGAATTCTAAGCTTAATGGGCAAAAAGGCAAATGGTGCCAAGTGGCAGCCCAGAACAGTCAGTTAAGGACTCCTGCCTTGCACGCATGTGTAAGTGGACAGAGGGGCCGTTAGAAGACTGTTACAAAAAGCATTTATCAAAGCTCAAGTCAATGGAGGACTCCCCTCCCTCATGGGAAGACAAGATCGCCACATGGCGCCTATGGCCAACACATGGCATTTGTGCTTCCCTCCCAAAAGAGACCCCTTGGGTCTATAAAAGGTGGGACTTTTCTCACCCAAAACAGACGAAGTTGAAGGAGTTTTCAAGAAACGAAGTGCTGTCGAATTGAAGACCCATTTGCATCCCTCTTGGTTCACCTTCCCACATCCACCAATCTCTTTGCAAGGGAGGTTGTTGGGTGGCCTTTGGAAGCTCGAACCTTACCCAAATCCGACGCATGGACACCTGAACCAAAAAATTCGCTGACCCCCCAATCCTAAAAGGTTTTGGGCCCATCCCTGGTGGATTGGCTCCAAAATCGAGGGCCAACGGTGGGATGCCCACTTGGGCACCCCCGCACCTCCCAAGTCCTATTTCTAGTTTTTGAGCATTTTAGATTATTTTTTAGATTGCATTTTGTGTTACTAGGTCTGATTAGTCCATAGTTGCAATTTTGTAGCTTTTGGTCAGATTCCAGGATGTTTTGTATTGCTTTGTCGTTTCGCTAACTTGCAGGTGTCGAGGTCAAATTCCCGAAGGTGGAGGCCAAATTGGGAAAATCCGACCATCTGGGTCGTCCCAAAATGGCCCCAATTACATAACCCCCTGTTTGCAGGTGTTTTGCAGGTCTCGGGATCCGACATTGGAGCAGCAGTGCAGGTCGGTTTCTTCAACACAGAAGAATTCGTCCCACCTAGGGACGAATTACAGTCAGAATTTGTCCTGCCCAGGGACGAATTCTAGTTGAAGGTGGATTGGCCAGCTGCCTCAGTGGCAGTGGCCTTCTGGTAACTTTTCTTACCTTCTGTCAAGTTTTGAAGCAATTTGGTTTCACTGTATTCACTGTTTCAGGCAAATATTTATATGCATATTTCGTTAGTTTTAGAGAGAAAACGCTTTTCATTTGCAGTAGGTGCTACTGACGTCTTGGTCATTTCTTTGTTCACAGGAGAAGCAGCAGAGGCGAAGAACTCATCGACATCAGCGGTGGCATCACCTTGGCCCGCCCATTGCAATCGTGGGCACGCGGAAAGAGGAATCATTCAGTGATTGTAATCAAACTCTATTTGCGCTCCTAGCCCCTGAAAAGGGAGGAGACATCATTGTAACAGAGATCAAGGGAAATTAATGAAAGGGCTATGTTTTCTCTATCTGATTGTGTCTCTTCCAATGTGTTTCTTTTCTATTTCATGCAATTTACATTTCTAGGACTTAAGCGTACTTAATTTTGAATGCAATCGCACTTGGTGTTTCCTTTGCCCGGAATCTCGTGCTTTCAATAATATTTCAAAACAATAAACCCTTAATTTTTTTCCCTTTCCTTCTCAATTTCAAATTTGTTCAAAGTGTAATCTGACTTATGGATTGTAATGTTGTATAGGCCTATGGACAATTATATTTGCTTTATTGTAATATTTTATTATTTAAGCCATATGGGCCATGATTAACCTTGGTAGGGTTAAACTCATCTTATAACTTGTTACTAACCTTAAGCCCTCTTGTTATGTCAATCCAAGCTAAACTCTTTTATGTAATTTGGGTTTTGCTATTGGTATAAATGCCCCCCACCACTCCATCCATTATATTGAAGTGTTGTGATTCTTATCTATGAAAAATATAGTGATAATTTATGATGCCCATAGGTGCCCACCATATATTTATTTTTTTGTATTTTTATGCTTTATGTATAAGATTTGGATGGATGGATTGCTTTTGTTCATTTTTTAAAAATAGAAGTGAAATCCAACATGGTATCAAATCTAGTGTGTTGTTCCATTGCTTGATCATGCAAAAATTAAATTCAGAGCCTCTAATCCTTCTTTCAAATACAATGATGAATTACTCCTCAAAGCTTCATGAGCATTTTTTATATAATATGTAGAGAGGAATATTTACTCCATGAATTGTTAACCATGTCTTTAAATATTTTGAATAGTTTTTGCCTTCTCCATTTTTCACTTTATTTTACCAAGGTAAGTTTAAACATTTGGATTCAATATTTCTAAGCTCTTTTTCTTGGATTGCTATGGCATAGAATTAGAAAAGGCACTAGGTGGAAAAAATAAAAGTTGAAATTGCATGTTTTTTGTGTGCCTTCTATAGTTTGGTTATGTTATGTTTGTGAATGAATGGATGTCCTTCTTCAAGGAGAGGACATATATCTCGACATAAAATAATCATGTGCCAAAATAGTCAATAACACATTTTTTGGGATTTCTTCCATTTTATAGTGTAGGTTCAAATTTGCATGACATGTCTTTTACCCATAGATAGAAGAAAACATCAAATAAATGCAATGATGGGTATTCTTTTATTCATAGGTTGGATGGATGGTAGGTTGGCCTAATATGAGAAAAATATAATAAAAATCTAAATCAAATGCCAATTCTCTTTATTCATTCTTTTTAATATAAATATTATAATATTGTGAATAGACATGATTTGGGACATCCCTTTAGAGATAACACTTTATAAAGCTATGTAATATATAATTACTAATTAATAATTATTTGAATTTTTATTTTTAATTAAATTTAATATCCTCATCATTCCTCCCACAATAGAATCATTCATCCCCACTATATTTAGAATAGGAGGAAGAAAATATCTAAGATAGCTAAGAATGAGGGATCTAGTGAGCCTAAAGTAGAAGTTGATGCAAAATTTATGCTTGACATGGTGTGATCCTAAGAAATCTAGTGAGTCTTAAAGATATGAACCAAAGTAGAAGAGCTAAAATTCATTGAGAGACAAGCCACTAGAGATAAAATATAACTTTGATGGTAGGAGTTCCCTTGATGTGATGCTTGTTAATCACATAAGAAGGGTTGTGGTCTTAAGAAAGAAGAGACAATGACAACTCTATCTATAGGAGTATCCGAGTGATACCTATGATCACATAAGAAGGGTCATGGTCATGAATAGAAATATTCTTCCAAAAGAGTCTCTTATGTTGGACATGGATTTGTTGGAAAGGATATTAATGATTGAATAAGATATTGTATGGAACAATAATAAGTGTCCTTATGGTAGCCTTCTCATCCTATCAGTTTACATAGGAAACTAGTCTCTACAACCATCAAATGTTATAGAAGAGATCATTGGTTACAAGGTTTACTTGAATTATTTTATAGAGTGTTGGGTATCACCAATAATGCACTCCATGATATAAATCCATAGAAGATTTACAAATACAAATTGAAGGATTGGAAAGGAAATCAAAATCCACAAGGACTTTGATAAACCACTATCCTTATTAGATCTTTAGAAAACTAAAGGATTATGTTTCCATTGGATTGGGTTATGTTATTCCATCCATGTCAGGGTTTATTACTGCTAATATATAAACAACTTACAAAGATGATTTAGAGAATCAAGATAAATACTGGATCATAATCCTTCAATTTTGTGAAGGTCTAATCAGAATAGTGGTGCATCAAAGTTCCTATTGAGGATTTGAGTTTTCTTTTCTAATTTTTGGGGTTTGTAAGTTGTTTATGAAGTTATATCATGTAGTGCATTATTGGTGGTACCCAACACTCCACATAATGTGAACCTTGTAACCAATTATGTCCTCCATAATACCTAGCAGTTGTAGAGACTGGCTATCCATGCAATCCAACAGATGAAAAGGTTATCATAAGGACACTTGTAAATGTTTCTTGTAGGCTATTTTTTGAGCATTTGCATCCTTTCCAACAAATCCGCATCTGATGTTAAAGACTATTTTGGAGGTAGACTTGTCGTTATCTTTTCCTTTCATTCAAGACCATGATCCTCTATATATGGTCAACAAGCATCACATAGGTACTCCTACCATTGAAGTTGTCTTTATCCTCTATTGGCTCATCTCTCACTAGATTTTAGCTCTTCTACTTTGGCTCATGTCTTCAAGTCTCACCATACTTCTCAAGACAACACCACATCAAGAAGATTGTATAGCTTCTATATACTTTAGGCTTACCAAATCCCTCATCCTTAGCTATCTCAGATCTTTTCTTTCTCTTTTTCTATACATATTGGGGTCTAGTACTTCTATTGTTGGGAGGAATGATGATGAATATAAAAATTTAATTAAATTACAAATTCAATTAATTAATAATTAACATAACATTATGAAATGTTATTTGTAAAGATATGTTCCAAATCATACCTATAATGAATGAAAAGGAGTCAGTGTTAGGATGTTGGAAGAAAAAGAGATTGTGTTTAAATATCATTGTATTTTTTAAAAGATGCCCCAATTTTGGTGAATTAAGATGAAGCTATCTATAGAGGCATCACTAAAAATGCATCACATTATGCTTTGGCTACACCAAAGTTGTGAAGGATCTTGTGGATAGGACTACTTATATTTGAACCTCTATGGTGATTCCTTTTGTGCTTTATAATACCTTAAACAACATAGCACCATTATGGATAGCACTAATTTTTTTAGACAATAGAGATCTAGGTTTAAGCCTATCAAGAACCCAATAATGAATGATGGTATTTCATGGCCAACATGGAAACTCTATGTACCACATAACACATCTTTTAACATACTTATATACCTTAAAAAAATTAGAATTTGACAAGTACCAAAATTATCGCAGTTTAGATATATTGGTGGTGCTTAGGTGGTAAAAATTTAGTGGTTGGCATCCATGAATCAATGGATGACACGCTATAAGCTACGATTGGATGTCATTTACTTAAGGTTTGAGCCTTTAATTTTTACTTTTAGGGACTATTTAGAAAAATCTTACAAAGGCCATAAATTTTGCACACAAAGTAGTTTAAACCTCTCTTTTTAAATCACATGAATTTTCTAGCTCTTCACATTGGTGACATCACTTCATAGACCTATTACAATGTTAGGGAGGAAATTATGTAGGATAGTCCTTAACATATATTGCCTTATTTTGAAAGGGTAAAGTTACCATATTTTATGTAATCAAAATCTTTGGCATATATTTTTTGGAGATATAGTTTTATTTTTTACAGTTGCAACAAATTTTGAGTTTTTTGGAGACATATAAGAAAAGGATTTATAATGTACTTTAGTCAATCTCTCTTTATCCTTCATATTATTGATTCAACTTATTCATGAATGCCTAAGTTTCATGATCTCTTTCTTCTATTATTTATCCAAGTACTCTTCAAATTTTATAATAAATATTTTCAAAAATAGGCCCACACAAAGCTTCTTTTGGTGATAAAAATTAGGTCACTTAAAGATAAAATAAATTTTTCAAATAATGTGATATATGTTATAAAAGGGAATTTTATTCCTACAATTGTTATCTTATGTGAATATAGATTCCATACCCCTTTGACAACTATGCTTCATAAGGATGCATTCACTTGGATTCATGATGTAGAACAAGCCTTTTTTACTCTGAAATATGTTATGTGCCATATACCAATTTTGGTAATAACTAATTTTTCCAAGATCTTTATAACAGAAAGTGATGCATCAAGAGTGTGATCAGGGTTGTGCTCATGCAAGAAGGAAAATCCCTTGTATTCATAAGCAAGGTATTATCAGGGTGGAATCTAGAAAAATATACTTATGAGAAGGAAATAATGGCTATCTTCTTTGTAGTTCTTAATTGATGACCATACTTGTTAGGGAAACATTACATAATAAAAATAGATCATTGTAACCTCAAGTATCTCTTGGAACAAAGTATTTCATCCCTTGAGTACCAGAAATGGATCACTAAACTCTCAGGGTATGACTATGAGATAATCTACTACAAGTAAAAAGATAATGTTGCAATAGATACTCTTTCTAGACTCCTCAAAAGATGAGATACTCTATGTGCAATATCCATCCTCTAGGATCACTAGTTAGAGATACTTAGGTTAGAATGATAAGGTGATCCCACACTTGTAACCCTCATTCAAGACCTCCAAAAAACAACAAAGTATCATCTTTATTATACATGGAAGGAAGGAGTATTACACTATAAGCATTCAATTATGATTCCATCCACTTTAAATCTTTGCTCTCATATTTTAATAGAACTTCATTCTTCTCCAATAGGGGGACACACTAGATTCTTGCGAACATATGAACAGGTCAAACATAGTTTTTATTGGCTTAGGTTGAAGTTATATGTCAAATAGTTTGTGGATGCTTATGATACCTACCGATGAAAAAGAGGGAAATAGTCAAAACACTAGGGTTGCTTCAATATTTATCCATTATGGAGTCACCATGCATAGATATTTTTATGGACTTCACTAAAAGGCTCCCTCTATTTAGAGAAAAATTGGTTATCATGGTGCTTGTTGATAACTTGACCAAGTATGCTCACGTTTACTCCTTAGATCATCCCTTTGTTGTAAGGACAATGGTACAAATTTTTAGGGATCCAATCTTTCATCTCCATAGGAACCTACACTTCATAGTTAGTGATAGCAACAAGATTTTCACTAGCAAGTTAGGGGATGAACTGCATCATATCTAGGGAGCAAAGCACATCTTATCACCCCTAGATTGATGGTCATATAAAGGTGGTAAATAAACGACTTGAGACATACCTTTGATAATTTATTTCTAATCACCAATCCAAGTGGAGTCTATAGCTTCGTCTAGTAGAATGGGTATACAACACCACTTTTCATACCACCATAAAGATGACTCCACATAAGGCAGTATATGGACAACCACCTTAACACTTATCTCTTACCTAGCCTACAACTCAAAGGTCAAGCTAGTTGATATAATTCTCACTCAAAACAAGGAGATCTTAATTATCCTAAAACAAAATTTAACAATTGCCTAAAATCTTATCTTTAGCAGCAATTTCCAACCTTTCAACTTTTAGGACAAAGCTTCTCTAAGGTGGGTGGCATGTTATGTACCCCTTAAATGTAACTCATGTTAACATATGATATTGTACCATGTGGGGTATGTAAAGTGGGTCAAGTGTTATGTTAAAAAATAGTACGAAGGTATCTCATAGAATCATGCATATAACTTCTTTGTAATCATGTATATATCAGTCATAGAAAATGTAGTTAAAAATATTGTCATACAAAACTGACATAGAATATTGTCATACAATACTGTCATAAAATGTCAATAAAAATATGCTTATAAATATTATAAAAAAGAAAAGATGTATACTTCTTGGGGCTGGTGAAGATTTGGAATCTTTTGTAAGGAATCATCCGTTTATGGAGTTGAAGACGAACTTTACAGCCTAAAGAAAGCGAACAAATTTACTGATACGCGCTCAAAATGTTCGTTGATATGCATGTTTGTTGTACTGTAAGCGCACCTTTATATACATATTTTGATGTGAATGTGTTATCGTATTTTATATAAAATACAAATTCTGATCGTAGATGTGATTCCGCTCAATTTCGTGGCTCTTGATTGAATGCAAGCAATGGTTTGAATACACTGCGCGTCTTTGCCGTGAATTTGTGATGTACCTAAAGCAATATATATACATTGTTTATGCACCGAACGCAACACATACACATTATGTATATACACAAAGTTTGTACTACTGTAAGCGCGCCTTAATATATATATATCCAAATTTGGATCATAGATGTGATGCTGCCTTGTCTTAATTTGTTGCTTCTGGACCGAATGCACGGAATGGTTTGAATAGATCGCGCGTCTTTGCAGTGAATCCGTGCTGTACCTAAAGGAACATATATACATAGTTTATGCGCATAGGGTAGATATACATTGTGTATATACACCAACGTTGTATCATAATTTGCGTAACACGTGAAGTTCAAGACTGCTGGCAACGCAGCATGCCGACTGCATGTGAGCGTACTGTTGCTGAGATTTTGCGTACAGAAAAAAAATTCACTATACGGCAGCATCTTCCTTAAAAATCTGAAGGCCATAAAAAGAAACGAGAAATCCCGAGGAATAACCCCTATATTGATTTATGCGTATTTTTGAAGGAATCTGCCTATGGGTTTCGGAGCTCAGGAACTCGAATTTTCGATACGCAGCTTCTTTCCATGGATTTCCTTGGCTTTTTCTTCTGTGCAATCTTCTGCTTCAAGCTCCAAAAAACCCTACAAGTTGCTGGTAATGCAAGCGGATTAAACAATACTTCCATGGATCCGGAAGAGCTGAAGGGACTCTTCGACGTAATGGAAGCCATTATCGACGATCCCTCGTGGAGATCGAACCATCCACATCCCTGCACCGATAATCCGTGGCCGGGAATCGGGTGCGAAGCCACTTCAGACAACATTTTTCACGTCACAGAGCTTCGCATCGGGCTGGAAAACACGGGGCCCTGCAGAAACGACTCCAGACTATCCCCTGCCATTCTGAAGCTCCATTTTCTCAAAACCCTCTTCATCTTCAACTGCTTCCGGATCTCCAGCACCACAATTCCACCCCACCTGGTGCAATTATCTCCCTCCCTGGAAGAACTCGTCGTCAAATTCAACAGCGCCCTGGCCGGATCCATCCCAGCAGAACTCTCAGGCCTAACCAGATTGAGAATCCTGTGCTTGTCCCAAAACAATCTCAGAGGCCCTGTTCCTCCTGAGCTAGGAAAGCTTCCCCTGTTGAAACACATGGATCTCAGCTACAACAAGCTTGAAGCATCCATCCCCTCCAATTTCGGAGGTCTCAGAAGCCTTTCAATCCTGGACCTCAGCCAAAATAAGATGCAAGGGAAAATTCCGAAGTCCGTCGGAAATCTGTCTTTGCTCGAGAAAATAGATCTGAGCTACAACAACTTTTCCGGCGAGATTCCTCCGGAGATTGGAAATCTCAAAGCTCTGAGTTTCTTAGCTTTGAGCCGGAATACATTCACAGGACCCCTGCCGCATACATTCAGCAGTTTGAAGAATTTAGAGTATTTGACGTTGGAAGACAATCCGATGAATTCCAAATTGCCGGATTTTCTAGGGTCGCTTCCGCAGTTGACGGAGCTCAGTCTTTCGTCCGCCGGAATCGAAGGTTCGATACCGGAATCTCTGTGCGGGCTGCGATATCTCAGCGCCTTGGCTCTGGACGACAACCGGCTGGAGGGGTCGATTCCTTGCGGCATGGGAGGGTTTGGGCGTCTGTTCCAGTTGAATTTGAGCGGAAATTTGTTGAGCGGGGAGGTGCCGTTCTCTCAACAATTTGTCAAGAGGCTCGGGAACAAATTGGACCTGAGGGGGAACAAGGACCTCTGCGCCGGAAAAAGATTGTATGGAGTGTTTCCTGCCGGAGAAATCCGGCGTTGTTCGGAAGATTCCTCCGTAGAGTTCCCGGACGTGAATGTGCCGGGTGAAGAACGGGGAGTGTATGACAGCTTTTCTGGGATTGTTTTGGTCCAGGGATTTTCAAAATTTGTGTGGGTTGTATGCACATTAATCCTCCTGCAAATACAAATGCCTGTGGGCTGAACTAAATTTGTTTTAACGTAGGAGTACCATAAAATTACTGGAATATGATGGTTGTTCATCGTTGAGAATCTGAGATGAAATTCTGAAGGAAGTCTGTAAATGTCTGTATATTGTTTAAATGTTATTGCTGCGTCTTGTTATTATTGTTCCTCTATCCGTCCAAGCACTTGTGATTTTTCTCGTCTACTGTAAATTAATATGACTGGTTTTTTTAAAGGATAGCACTGTGATAAGAGTTGGATTTTGAATTTTTGAAGAAGGCTTCGAAATCCATAAAATGAGGTTTAGTTTACTTTATCTAATGAACTAGTATTTAGAGTAATTTGCCCAGACAAAAGTGTTACAGAAACTTAAATATGAATTTAAGTATTTGAGTGCTCCCCTCATTTTATAATACAAAGAAGTCACCACCAGCTTTTGTACTGTAGGAGATCACTTTGAACTTAAACCTCTTTAATTTTTTTTTTTTTTAATTTAAATTAATAAAGTGTGCATTTTCATTTTTTTTTTTATATAGATATATTTTTGAGTTAGTTATTAATAAAATAGAGGTGATATTTATTTTTACTATAAGTTTTACTTATATACATACAACACTATATTATAGTTATATAAAATCTAAAAATACTAAATAACAAATTATAGCAAATCATCCAAATGGATAATAATAAGTGATTTCCTAGTTTGCTATGACCACCACTTAGGGAAAAATCCATAGCATATGATATCACCCTATCTAGAGCCCAATAGCCAATGCATCTACTACCCTGCTCTGTTCTCGAGGGATGTATGAACTCCATTGTCTAAAATTTAGTCAATTGTGATCTAATGGTATATATCACTCTATCAAGTCTTCAATCCTTCCCTTTCTTAATCTATGGATTCTTCAATTTGTTGATCAACATCTATGAGTCCGAATCTATTTGTACTCTAGTCCAACCTGCCTTGAGGGCTTCCTGGATTCCTTTAATTAAAGCAAGTCCTTCAACTAGGTTATTAGGAAGGATTCCTAATTTTTTTGTAAAACTAAAGGTAAGGATACCATCAGATAATCTTCCTATCCCCCTGCACTAGCTTTACTTGGATTCCCTCTTGATGCTCCATCAATATTAACCTTACCCATTCCTTATGGTGATAGGACCCACTTTCTGGTTCTATCAATTTTTTAGGCAAGGATTACCAATCGTTGTTGATTACTTTTAGTTGGATCTATCTTTAATCTAGTAAGAATATGGTTGTAGTTGTCACTTAAGATTAAGGAGTCTTGAGTGTGTATTGGATGGACTCTACAAGATTAGTTATTATTTTGTTCCAGATAAGGAAGTTATCTTGATAGTTCTAATTAATAATTCTATTGTTTCTCTCTTTCTAAAGGTTTTATACTAGAAGAGAAGTTCCTACTCACACAATTATCTATATTCTATCCCTCCTCCTGCTTGATTCATCCATTCTCTCCATATATGTTCAAGATACTTTGATCATTGCCATTTGAATCCCAAGAGTAATACCATCATTTTCCAAAGCTTTATCACTATAGGACAATCTATGAAGAGGTGATCTATGGTTTCCAAATTTTCCCAGCATGTCACATCTAAATGGTCTATGTATATCCCTCTTCATGAGTGGATCCCCCATAAGGACCCTTTTGTATAATAATAACCAAACAAAGAATCACACCTTAGGTCATAGGTTCTATTTCTAAATCTGCTTAAAATTTTTCTTGAGGTGGTTGTTGTGGAGCTAAGTATTTGATAAATTAAAGCAATTGTCTATTCCCCTTGGTTAAATCTATCTCTACTTAAATGCTCTGAATTTCCACTCTTTGGGATTCCTATAGTTGTATTGGCCATTGTAGTATAGGAATCCATTGCTTCACCACTTCCTAGATTCTATCAGTCGGTCTACTATAATCTGCCACTATCAACCAGTTAGTTCTATGTAATTCTTATATAATGGATCCCCATTCTAGAAATTGTGTTATCAATGGGGAGAGTCATCCCAAGAGTCTAACCAGAACCTAGATTTATCTCCATTTTGTAAAATCTAGAAGAGTTTATTTTTATCATCTTCTCTCCTATATTTAGTACTGATAATATAGGGGAGCCTCTAAATGATAATGTTGATAACTATATCCTTCGATCCTTTGTTTTCTACATATTTTACTCTAATGTTTTTACCCAGATCTCATTTAGGTTCTTTAGCAGTCTCTAATATAGTCTCACTACTAGTGCTTTATTATTTTTAACTTCAATCCTGAGACCTAGTTCCCCTTCTTCCTTAAGACAACATATTTTCTCCCAGGTAAGAAGGGTCCACTTTTTAGTTTCCTTTACACCTCGCTAGATGAAGCAATGGAAAATATTATTGAATTCTCTAAATACAGTTATGGGGATACTCAACACTAAATGGGTATGAATTAGAATATAACTTTAACTAGGGTTATTTTTCTCTTAATGAGAGCCATCTATTTGTGTACTTGCCTTGTTCTTCATCTTGTATGTTAGCCATACACAATCCTCTTTTTTTTCCTATCCAAATTGAGTGGAATTTCTAAATAGAGTATTGGGAGAGAAGTTCACTGGAATTTGAGCTTATCTAATAACATAGCCTCCTATCTAGAAGAACAATAAATAAATAAGACCTTTAATTTATCTTCCTTTATTAGTTGACCTGTTGTTATTGTGAAGACTCTGAGTATCATTTCAAATTTGGATGCATTTTTTATTGTCACCTTACTAACCAAGGTAGAATCATCAATAAATTATAGATGAGTAATAGATTTGGCTCCCACTACCACTGTTATTCCTTTTAAGTACCTTTTGTTTCTAATGTTGGCTAATGTTCTCCCTCACACTTTCATTAATATGATGAAATATAGAGGGATAGAGGATATCCTTGTCTAATTCCTCTTGAATACCTAAAAATGTGAGAGGGTTAACCATTTATCATCACTAAATATGAAATTGATGATATGCATCCTATAGTCCATTGAACCCAAACCTGAGAAAATCTAAAGTCTATTAACACTTTTTGAAGAAATTGCTAGTCCACTTTATCATGTACTTTTAAGAAATCTAATCTAATGAACTAGAGGGCTTCTTTTGCATATGCATAGAATGAAGCACCTCTTGAGTCAATACAATTTCATCAATTATCTATTGGCCTTCTACAAAGCCCCTGTTGTAGAGAGATTATCTTATGGAGTAAGGGCTTCAATCTTTGCACCATTATTTATGTGATGATCTTATAGAGGATATTGCATAAGGTTATTGGTCTGAAGTTGAATATTGTTTGTCTTCTTAGCTTTTCATATTAGTTTTATATAATTTTTATTAACTTCATTTATCACCACCTTTTCTGACTTCTTCAACTACCTCTAATAATTCTTCTTGGATGATATTCCAAAATTCTTGGTAGAACTCAATTGGGAATCTATCTAGCCTTGAGGTCTTCTCCTTTTTCATTTTAAACACCACTTGTTTTAATTCCTCACTTGTTACTAGTGTAGTTAGGGCTTGATTCTCTAAATGTGTTATAGTATTGGGAATATTCTTAAGGATCCCCTCCTAGGCTTCTAAATCTAGCTCCATGGACTAGAATAGTGTAAAGAAGTAACCCACTACAGCTTCTTTCATCCCATATTTTGTATATATGTGTTTCCCATTCTAGTTCCTCAATAATATTATGAAGTTGTGGGCCTTCCTTGAAAAAGGGATTTGTAGAAGAATCCCATATTTCAATCCCCTTCCTACAACCATTGGACTCTTGAATTTTATTTTTGGAAGAGCTCTTTTATTTTATCCCATTCTTCCAAAAGTGTTCTAAGTCTAAGCTCCTCCCTACTCCACTCCTCTATAAGACCTTGTGTCCTAATATTTGCATTCAGGTGCTCCAATTGTATAATGATTTCACTTTTTTATCGAACATCACCAAACTCCTCCCAATTCCACTTCTTGAGCCAAGTTTTGATAAATTATAATATTTTAGTAGATATAAACATGTGGGTACTATATTTTAGCTTTCCTTCTTACCACCACTAAAGAATGTTATCTCATATTCTACCATATCTTAACCACATAAGCTAAAATCTAAAGGGTGCATGGCATATTGTGGATCTCCATATTTTTACTAACACTGGCCAATGATCCAATCTTGGATTATCTAGAGTTCTAGTTCTTAGTATATATCCTTTGATAATAAACTCTTCTGACAAAAAGAACATCCAATTAATACATTAAATAAGACTAGAATTGGTTGATAAATAATGTGGAAGGAATATTTAATATATGGTGCAACAAATGTCTCTCTTTGAGGGGTATATTAACTTTGGTCAAGTTTGTGTTGGAGGTAATACCGGTATATTGGTAATATTTGGCTCATATACCCAAAGAAGTTTTGGAAAAATTAGACAATTAATCTATAGGCTCTTATGGATAGGGAAAAGGGAAAGGGAAGGTATTTCCTTGGTTAAATGGAAATCCTTAGCCAAGCCCAAGGAAAATGTAGGAATGAGACTTAAGAATATCTTCATGCTCCCGAGGTAATATCTAGTTGTAACACATTCTATATGATTTTTATTTTTATAAAAGTGACTATCATCAATTGTTTCATAATTAGCTTCAAGAATGCTATTTGAGGTGCTAATATTTTTTATAGAATTGATCAGATGGTCTTTAGTAACCATTTGAATTTTATCAATGATATGATTCAAATACTATTTTTGGAATTGAGTCTTCTATTACTTGCTTAATTCCTACTAGACAATTGATGCAATTTGAGGATGAGCTTTTTCCTTATGAATTGATATGTTTAAAGGTTTAGGATCATTTGCATGTAGGGCCTTCTCTTCCACCAAGAAGGAATCAAAGCATGATTGAATGACTAAGCATTTATTTATTAGGTGGTCATATTATTAATAACCATAAAATCTTAGAGAAGTTTTTTATATTTAATATTTTGGATCCATTCCCCTTTGCTTGAGGAGATAGTAATAGATTTAAGCCCAAGGAACTGAAACATACATCCAAAAATCCAATCTTGCTTTAATCATATTAATTTTATGGATAACTTTTTCTGTGTTTAGCCATCCATATACTAGAATACACCAATGGTGTTACTAATTTTGATGAATATCTTCTCTCCCCAAAATTCCATAGGGAGAGCATATAAATTCACCCAAACTAGGAAGCCATCAACTTCTTTTGTAAGAGGGGTAAAACTAGGAGTCCAAGGTCATATATAGACACCATTTTGTCCAAAAAACTGATTGTATCTATAATAGATTACCTTATCTATTTGTTAAATAAATAAAAAAATAGAAAATAGATGTTTTGGTAGTAGAGTTACTTAGAATTTACTAGACCACCAAAGTTTAATGTATCCTTTGAGCTCCTCCAAACCTGGTCTTTTACCCCTAAGTTTACAGATAACTATTCAGGCTTCACAATTAAATAGATCCAACCCAAATTCATCCTCTAAAATCCTGATAGAGGGTACAGGTTCATCAAAAAGCTCCACCCATGAACCCAAAGATCCTTGAATTTCTTATGACCAAAGGGGCCTCACAGATTGAAGAGTGACTAATATCCTTATGAGTACAATGAGCAAACTACGAACAATCCTCTTTCTCCAATGTTTGACTGCACCTAGGGTTTGCACCCCTTTAACTCCATTCTATCCTCATGTCCTCTTGAGTACAGCAAGTGGGCTGCAAACAACCCTCTTCCTACAACACTTGACTACTACAATTAAACTTTTTACTCCATACTAATGTAATTTTATATTTACTAAATATAAAATTATGATTTTTTTGAGGAATATAAAAATAAAAACCTATCCAATCTCTCTAGGATACAGTGTTTCCCTCTTTAATGATAATTTAAATACATATTAATTTAATTTAATATTTCTACAATGGGATAATAAAATAGAAAACTATTTATTTATATTTAATATTTTTTAATAAAAATAATATTATAGTTAATGTAGAAAAAATATTAAACTAAAATTTAATAAATATATTTAATTTGGTCAAAGGATTAAGACAACTCTTTAAATTAAAAAATAAATAATTATATCATTTTAATATAATAACTTCAAAATAAATAAATTAATAAAAAATTTAATCATTTTATAAGTTTGACACGAAGGAAAAAAGAGATTGAAGATTATTAAAGAATTAAAAAATCTTTTAAATAATAATAGTATTTTAATGTCTTTATTGCGACACTTGTATGTCTTTGGGCTCTAATCAAGAAGACCCAAGTTTGAATGATGGCTAAGGTGGCTCTTATTTTACCCCTAGTTGTATTTTTTATCTTTTTAAAAATATTTAGGGTTTATTTTGCATTTTTTTTTTTAAATAATATTTTAAAAATATTTAGAGTCTATATATAATAAAATTATTAAATAAACATATATTTTCAACATAAAATGTTATCAATTGACATTAACTCAACCAGTTAAATTCTTTAACTTTCAAGGAGACTAAGGTTCAAATATTGCCAAAGGATACATGCATAACTACCAAGCTTATTGTAGTACCACCAAGTGGTCATGATGTAATACAAGTGAGGTCCGTGTCAATCCCATATAGTCAAATTTAAAAAGTAAAATAAAAAAACATAAAATATTATCTCAAAGAGTATAATTAATTTGAAAGCCATATTACATAGAGAGTCAACTACGGAATTTACAAATTTTCTATTGAAGGATTATACTCTTCTAATATTAAATAAAAACTATTAATCTTGATCTATTTACTTTGTAGATATTTAAAAGATAAAAATTACATTAATGTGTGCAACAATTCCAAATATTAATTTCCACAAGCAAATGAGTTCAAAAGGTGCTTTAAGAGTTGCAATTATCTATTTTTTGTAAAATGATAAGTTGGTATGGAATCTATGAAAACAATTTTTTATAGAATGATGAGTTGGTATGAATCTATGAAAACATTTTTTTTTAGAATGGTGAGTTGGTATGGAATTTATGAAAACATGGTTGATACTCAATCATATTGAAATACAAATATTTGAAGCCAATGATTTAATCTCTTTATATGCTACTAAATGGCAAATTGTTCAATAGAGATGTAAATGTTTTAATTGATTGTGGAGCCACAAATAGTTTTATTTCTACTAGCATTATTGAGGATATGCTGAAAAAACTTGAATTTTTGACACAAGTGGAAAGTTGAGTATGGGTCTAAGAAAACCTATTCAATGAGTCAATGCTTTTTCAATGTCAAGATTTGCTTACCCAATGGATCAACTGTTTAGAACTTACATGTAGCACCACTACATGTCTTTGATATAATTTTAGGCCTGGATTGGCTAGGATCCCATGGTACCCTAATCAATTTCCAATAAAGTGGGATGGATTATACTGATGAGGATAAGAAAATATTAAGAGTTCAAAGCAAATAAGGGTCTTTCTAACCATATTTTTTGTCCACTATGCAACTTAAGAAGGTAATTAAAAGATGTGGAATACTATATGTGGTCAAAATAAATGGAAATGAAGGTAATGGAGATGCAAAACTATTTAAGAAATATCTAATCTTGCATGAATTTAGGGATGTGTTTTCAAAAGATCTTCTAGGTCTTCCATCTCGACATGAATTTTATTTCACTATTGAATTAATACCTGGAGCTAAACCTATTGCTAGGACACCTTGTAGAATGACCACTATCAAGTTACAAGAATTAAAGGTGCAACTCTAAAATTTATTGGAGAAAGGTTTGATTAAACATAGTGTGTTTCCTGGGGTGTTCTTGTGTTGTTTGTAAAGAATGATGTTTCCTTAAGATTATGTATTGACTATATGATGTTAAATAAGGTAACCACCAAGAATAGGTATCCCTTACCAAGAATTGATTATATTTTTTATCAATTAAAGGATGTCATTATTTTTTTAAATTTAACTTGAGATTAGAATACCATCAATTAAGAATTTGTGATGAAGATAGTCAGAAAACAATTTTTAATATAAGATATGGACACTACGAATTCATAGTCCTACCATTGACAAATGCACTAGTGGCCTTTATGAACCTAAGGAACAGTGTGTTCAAGAAATATTTGGATTTTTTTTTGTTGATATATCTAGATGATATCTTGATTTACTCTTGCACCAAAGAAGAGCATGACCAACATTTGAGATTCATCTTAGAGGTGTTGAGGAAGAATTAACTTTATGGAAATTTGTCAAATGTGAATTCTATACTTCACAAGTATAGTATTTAGGGTATATTATATTTGTAGAAGGGATTGTTGTTGATCCAAAGAAAATTGAATCCATACTAAGTTGGCTTGCATCTACTAATGTGTTCAAAATATAGAGCTTTGTGGGAATGATTGGTTATTATAGATAATTTGTGAAAGACTTCTTAAGAATTGCCTGCTCTATTTCTAGCCTTTAAAGAAAAGGAAAAGAGTTTAAATGGATGGATAAGTGTGAGGTCACCTTTGAAACTCTAAAGAATAAGCTTACTACAACATCAATTCTTAACATACCTAATATTTTTGGAAATTTTACAATATGTATAGATGCTTCTTTAAAAGGATTGAGAGAATTTTTATCCCAATATTAAGCTATAGTAGCCTATGAATCTAGAAAACTAAATAAATATGAGCTAAATTATGCTACACATGACTTGGAGTGAGAAATGATTGTCCATGCTCTTAAGATTTGAAGATATTACTTGTTAGGAAAATCTTTCGAGCTAAGGACATATCACCAAAGCCTAAGGTATATCTTTACCCAACCAATGTTGAATGTAAGGTAAATAAGGTGGATAGAGTTTCTAGCCAAGTATGAATTTGGTATGGAATATATCAAAGGAAAGGAAAATAAGGTTGTTGATCCATTAAGTAGGAGGTATATAGCAGCACTAACCTAGAGTCATGTTGATTTGATTGAAAAAGTTAAAGAAATGCAGTTACAGGACCCATATTGCTTTGAAAATTAGACTAAATCTAAGGTAAATCCTAAGTAAAATGGGGATTTTAACATAAAATATGGACTTTTGTGCTTCAAATATAGGGTTTTTATACCCAAAAATGATGATTTAAGAAGAATTATTATGTAGGAGGTGTATTGTTCTCCATATTCTGCTCATCCAGGTGGTGCAAAGATGAGAGAGAATGTGAAAAATATATTTTATTGGCCTATAATAAAATAGGATGTCAATGGTTTCATTGTTAGATGTTTGGAATGTCAAAAAGTAAAGGTGAAACATCATAATCCAATAGAAAAACTATACCCACATGATATACCTACTCATAAGTGGCAGATCATATCCATAGATTTTATTATGGGTTTACCTAAAATAAGGTACCAACATGATGCAATACTTGTGGTGGTGGACAAGTTGACAAATGTTGCATATTTCTTACCAGGGAACATCAAGGAAGATGTACTAGTTGTGGCGAATAAGTTTGTCAAGGAAACAATCTAGTTGCATGGTTTCCCTAAAGTAATCATCTCAAATAGAGACTCTATATTTAAATAAAAATTTTGGTAAGCTCTTCATTGTGACTTGGGCACTAAGTTGAATATCAATTTTTCTTACCATCCAAAATAGATGGACAAACAAAGAGTTTAAACCAAGTCCTTGAAGATATGCTCTACATGTATTGCATGGATCAAATTTCTAAGTGGGAATACTATTTGCATCTGATAGAGTTTACATATAATAATGGATACCTTACATCCTTGGGAATGGCTCCATTTGAGACCTTTTATTGAAGAAGGTGCAAAACACATCTATATTGGGATAATCTGGAAGATCGGGTGGTGATTACATCAAACACTATCAAGGAGATGGAGAATCAGCTCAAGGTGATTCGATAAAGGCTCAAGGAAGCAGTTGATCACCAAAAGAGTTATGCTAATCTAAAAAGGTCACCAAGAGAATTATCTATAGGAGATAAAATCTTCTTAAGGGTGAGATCCAAGAAAAGTGCTATCAAGTCAGCTAATTTGGATCGTCATTTTTTTGAGCCTTTTGAAATCATTGATAATATTAGTCTAGTAGCCTATAGGCTCACCTTACCGCCCAACCTATCAAAAATTCATGACACTTTTCATATATTCCTGCTTATGAAGTATGTTGTTAATCCTTCACATGTTTGGAATGTGTCTAATTTGCAGATGGTAAATCCCACGACCATTGAGGTGTGACCTATCAAGATTCTATGGTTTTATTCTAAAAACTTGAGAAAATATACCTTAGATCAATGTAAGGTCTAGTGGGACCATTTTCTAAAAATTGTGCTACTTGGGAAGATCTTAATCAAATGAGAAAGCAATTCCCACTTTTATTTGAATAAAAATATCTTATTTTTAAAAAACATAATGGATTATGTTTAGTCATAAGGGGAAGTATGTGATGGCCCATCTTGGCAAGACTTTTCCTTGTTGCTTTATTGATGTACTGGTGTGTTGATATTTAATGCATGATCCTATTTTATTCTATCAAGATGAGTTGATAGTTGTACTTTATGCTTTCTAAAGTTGGATTATGTTATTTTTAGAATATGGTATTGCTAATAAATTGTGTAGTTGTAGGACTAGGTACACTCATGTGTAAATTGTTATGGGACAACCACTCGAGATGAGAGAAAATAAAAAATATGGATGAATTCTCATTGATAACCACATGGATAAAACCATCATGTAGATATATTTGCATTTGCATGTCTAGTTAAACTGCATCATTGGGCAAGGAGGTTGCTATAAAAGCAAAATAGCCCTTACCCTATGCTTAGGGGATCCTTTTGTAGGTAAGTGATAACCTTGTAGTTATCGTAATACCACTTGCTTAAGGAAAATATTGTTTATACATATTTTCTATTTGAATCTTAGTTCGGGGAAGGACAAATTTTAGCAAGAGTTCTTGTGTTGCTTAGACTTGTAATTTATCATTAGGATGCATTTATGCATGTGTTTTGAAGTATGGAAATTGTTTGGTTAATAATTTATCAAGGTATTAATAATAATTTTAGTATTATTAATACTTAAAATATTAAATATTGATGTTAATGGTTAATATTAACATTCGATATTAATTAAATTAATTCTATGAAGTAAGTAATTAATTTAATTATATATATATATATATATATATATATATATATATATATATATATATATATATATATATTACACTAATTTTAGTAATTAACACTAGCATTAGAAAGTAATAATAATATTAAATTAATGCTATGAGATGAGTGAATGATTTAATTATTAATATTTTGCTTTAAGAGTATTAGTAGGTTAATATTTACTTTGATAGATTAAACTTTATTTAGGGGGCACACTTTATAAGTATTACAGTTAGAAAGAATATATATTAATGAGGAAGAACATGGAGAATTAATATTAGTGGAATGTAGTTGGAAGAATAAGTTCTATGAAACAAGTAAAAATGAAGGAGTTACATAATGTTTGAGTACATATCCTTTCCTCTACAAATGCTTTATGGATAAATTCGGGTTTGGGGAGGGTTAGGAGATTTTTGGTTGGATAATTTAGGAGTTTTGGAAGGATAAGAAGGAAAATACTAGTTGGCGAGGAAGATGCCACAACGTGAAGTAATAGTAAGCTTTACAAATGATTCATCAGATGCTTTCTCATGTTTAATTTGACAGTTGTGTTTTTCTTCTACGTAATTGTTTGCTAAAAAACTAGATATTATTATATTTTTCGAGCTTGAGGTAGTTCTTTTAATTCTTTCCATGTGTATAACCTTTTTAAAACATTTTATTTTGTTGTGATCATTTTTTTGTAAAACTTGATGGTTGAGAAGCTATGAGCTAGGTAGACTACATTAATATGGCCTTCATTTTCAGCTATGCTCGAAAGAGTTAATATCTATATTAAATGAAACTTCATTAAAGTGATTTCTTTATTTCACAACTACAAAGGTTTCATTAAAGTGATTTTCTGTGTTTTTTTTTGTGAACTGGGTTTTGATTCTCTTTAAATAGGGACATATCTATAGAACCTACGTTCTTTCTATGTTCTTTTTTTTAAGGCTTTGATTCCTCTTACTTATTTTTTGTATTGATTAATGCATATTGAAGACTATATTTCTTAAGTCTTAAACTAGATTAATCTAAGTGAGTTCATTTTTGCCTGAGTTGATCGAGTCTAGCTTTATATGATTGTGCTCTAAAAAAAATGTTGAGGCTTTGTCTACTTCCTTCCATCAATCTGAATTATATTGTGAGGGTGTTATTCTCTTATTCTATTTAGGTTACCTAGAAATGCATGCTTTCATATTTTATTTGATTCAAGTTTTCTTTATTATTATTGTTGAATTTAGGGTTGTGCAATAATTTATGTTCAATTATTAATATAATTTAAATAAATACAATTGTTTTATTGGCAATATTAGTAATGGAATTAAAAAATTTAGCCTTTTATTAGTAATGGAATTAAATATTTTATCCTTTTTGGATTACTATTGAATTATTGCATCATTTAAAAATATAAAGAGATTAAATGTGGGTTTAGTGGAGAGGAGAAACCATAATAACATAGTAAGTTTATGAATGTGAAATGTCTCAAAAATATTCTATATCTAAGGAATGAAAAAATTGTTGTTTACTCTCGAAGGAATAAGTGGTTAAGTTAGCCAAGGGTATAGCTTGGTTTGAGTAAATAAAAGAATGGGAGTATGGGATTCCCCTATCTAGGTCTAATAAACCTTGGAAAATATTTAGTTATTTATGGTTTGGAATTGAGAATTGTGTTTTTCTTTGTTGAATTTCCTTCTTGTATAATGCATGTAACCTTGCATTTTCATTTAAAAAGAGTTGGGATGATCCCCCACTACATTCAAAAGTTCAATGAAGGAGACCTACCAAGTAGAATACTTTGATAAAGAAGAAGATATAAGATTTTAGTTTTTGATTGTAATGTTTCTTCTTGAGGAAAAATGGAATACTTATGAGAGAGCATGAGTTAAGCCATGTTATGTTTATTGAAGAAATATTAAATATATTTATATAAATATTTGATATAATAACTTTTAATATATGAGGATGAATGTAAGTTTCCTTTTTACGTAAGTTTTTTTAGAAAGAAATTGTAGTTAGCAAGATGGATAGGATGTATTTATTTGTTGAAATATGGACTATGATTCTTGGAAATATGTCATTGATAGCAAGATAGATGATTTTAAATTATTATATTTTGAAGGAACATTAAAGAAAGTAATTTGAAATTCTAGATGTTGCTTTACTTTCTTTTATGAGAACTAACAATTTACATAATTTTCCAATATTATAGTAGGAAGTAGTAGCTAAATCTTCTTTATCAATGATATGTCAATGTTAATATTGAATTTGGAATGGTTCTTTTACAGTACTTTATTTTATGAGTACCTTTGGTTTAAACAAGTTTTTATGGGCATGTGTATTAGCATAATTTTAGGTAATCCCTAGAGTTGAGTTGTACCCAATCCTAGTTGAGTTGTGGAGAGACAATTCAACTAGGTAATTTTAATTGATTGCACTCTAGCGGTGAGGCTTGGGAGGTCCTAGCAGTGAGTCTTGGATGAGTCCTAGCTATGAGGATTGGATAATTTCCTAGCAGTGAGACTTGGGAAATATTAACAGTGGGTTAGTATGGGATAATTCAATGAATCATTCCTAGAACAATATAGTGGTGATACATTGCAAGGATGTAAGAATGACCATGATCATTACCAGGTGAGTGGTAATGGTCTTTTTTCATGGGGATATGAAACTAAATAATCACTAAGGTATCACACCATAATAATACTACATAGATAGATGTATGTAGGGTTAGGAAATATGTGTCACCTTTAAGTGTTATGGGTCTTAAAGGGTAATCCCTATGCCATTTTTAATTTGTCTCATATAGGTGAATGTATGGGAAATAGTGAGACCAATGACGACGTATTTTCTAATGGTGAGATTAGAAAATAGAGCCTCAAAAAATATAAAATTTTAGCCACTCCTATCCTCTTGAGTTTTTTCTATAGCAACAATGAGCTTGAGATGTTTACACCTTAATACTAATGAAAAACATTGGATCTTCTTTGTGAGCTAATATTTGTAGAAAAAAAAATAGCTCTCTCCCTTGGGTTAATTTTGTGGTTCGTTACATTAAGTGAAGTCTTATTGCTTATTCCCCACTTTGGTACCCATTTCCACCTATTATATGTTTACCTTGATCACACCACCAATCTCCAATATTTTGATGCATCATGTTCCCATCAGTTGATAACTTACCCCTATCATGTACTTGGCAAGCCACCATCAAGTGTGTTTCCTTTAGAACTCCCTTTACAACTGCCTCTTCATTTTTTATGATCACCCTTTAGAAATATCTCATGCTATATTTTGTGCCACTTTCACAAGCTTCTTAGGTAGAAATATAGTTTGATCTCTAGCTCTTTTCAAACATCGCAAATTCAACAATAATTGGTACTGAAGAACTATCCATATTTAGCTCTATATTTGATACTAGTTTTAGTGTTTATGTGTCTTACTCAAAACATTGTTACACCTTTCAGCCAGATGCAAACCTAGAAATTCTTAATACATTACGCTTGCATGTGTCTTATTGCTAGATTATCATCATCAATAGCTATTCATCAATCCTGATATCAATGTGATCTCTTCATCACCTAATTTTCAATCTATTTAGCACTGCATGGTAAAAAATTTCTAGATCATGGCCACTAAGCTCAGCCCACCAGCTTCTCAATGCCCTTTCTTGATTATGTCATCCAAGAATTTGTTGCATCCTTTGGTTGCTTCTCCCTAGTTTGTATGGAACCTCCTAATCCACAACATCCATTGTATCTCTCTCCATAATCCATACAACCTACTTCCTTTCTTCACATGCCATGCACACCCTTAGCACATCAATCCACACCTTCCTTTTGTGTGCATTTACTGGATGCTTCCCCTCAATTGATGACTTCATTTTGTTACTCTCTATCTAGCATCCTATGCAAACGTCTATTCAATCCTTGAATTCCTATTTCATGCATGTGGAATCTCATGGATAGTGCCACCCTTACACCATCACAACCCTATCTATGGTTCTCATCAATGTTAGTCTCCATCACTTTTTACTTCACTTCTAAATGTGGCTCTCCTTACTCGAGTTTTCTCCACTTGTTATTCCACACCATCACTTTTAAAACCCTAACACATAATGCTTTCCCATCATAGTTATCTCCATGACCACACATCGATTTTTATGTTTCCATAAAAAATGTTTTTCTAAACTATTTCCACATGGATCTACCACCTACTAGTCCAATCTAGATCTGCCTAAGTGGCCCTTGTTCGATCTGCTATTTTGATCAATTTTGGCTAATGTGAGCTTTATTTTAGGAGTTTTTTCATTTGTAATATTCTACAACATTAGTTTTAAAATTTTGTGGATGCACCATTTTTCATGGAGTAGAGTACCTCCTATCTTCATTGTTAAGGGCTACCTATCTGATTCTCTATACATGGAAGTCCTTTCATGACCCCTACATCCACTTTGATGGATCCACAAATTCTTGCCAACCACTCTAACATGTAACTAGATGCCTATCTTCATGCAGCTCTCTCAATTCCATTGTGAACCACATGTCACCTCCAACCATACAACCAACTAATGTAGTTGCACGACCCTCATTTCCATGACCATCCATTGAATTTGAACCCTCTAGCATCTCTAGTCAATCTCTTCAACCTGTGTGGAAGCACATCATCTAATTGGTTTTTCATTACTATATTTTTGGCATCTTTGACTGGTGCACCCCATCTTATTTCTACCACCTAGTGTATTTCTTTGCTTCTCTAGTCAAACCTTAATTGTGCACTTACTGCCTTACAACAGCTTCTTGCTACGACTTTCAATATCTACTTCAAATTTGTTCTAGATCCAGCATCAGATCTTGTATGGGACATGAACACCATTTGTTATTGATGTGGTTGTCAATACAACCCTTGCCACTACGATTTCCCTCTCCAACATGGAGAAACTCATTATCCTCTGCCATAGTCTGCACGATGAATATTTTTTATTTTTTCTCTAATGTGCCTTCATAGCACCTGGTATCACACATATTTGTTATACATATCCTATAGTTGTGACCTCTCACTTTTCCACACAGGTGTGATTTTTTACCTTTATTTATCACCACATCTATGTTGACCAGCTATTCTTTATAGTTAGTCTTGCTTGGTGACCTCCTCATCCCACATGGCATGAGTTTTATCTATAGTTTTGAGCATTCATCAATGGTATCTACTTTCCTGCATCGATGATGTATTATTAATGTCCACCTCTTACTAGTTATGCTTACATAAACCCATGTGTGTGGCTTCCCTAAACCATCATATACCTAGTGCCTACATGAATATTTTTTATTTTGATAGGTCTTTTGGAGCATTCTCGTGCCAATTGGTCTTGGCCACTTGGTCGTACCTCCCACACATATTTAAGGTATCATACGATGTATACCATATTTACCATGGGGAGGAAAGAAAAATACTTAAAAAATATTACGATTTTCATTAATTGTATGGTTAAAAAGTAGCACCTCCACGCTACTCAATCCCCCTCTCAGCCTGTTTCTCATGGTGGAATCTCCAACTCTCCTACCGTATCTATGTCCAATAATTTTGATGTTTTTGTCTTCTTTGGTTTTTTTCACATCATGCATGGACAATAGGAAGGCCTCACTATAATTCATGTGTGATTGGAGGATAGTGTTGGTGTTTTTTACCTTTTCATTAATTTCAAAATACCCCTTCATAATCAAATCCTCTTAATACTCATCCTACTTGCATGGGACCTATCCCTCAATCAGCTACAACTAGCCACACAGATGTACGGTCCTCATTGCCCTAGTCACAACTGCTCTAATAAACACAATGCTTTATTTTCAACAACAGTTGTCTCCTCATTTGCAATGTGGCCCCATTAGGGTAAAATTGTGTCATGTGTCTTCCATGTGGTGGAATTAGCTCAATCCCTATCGATGTGAACATCAACAACCATCATGTGCGAAAGTGGAGGAGGTGCTTCTTGTGCATTTGATCAGTGAGAAAATTCCTCCATTCATTAATTACCTCTCTACTTTGCTAAAAAATTTCATCCCTTTAGCACTCATTATCCCACATGCTTAGTGGGGTTGTTATCTTTACCTCTATTCTCCCACATATTCATGTTGAGGGGTAATTTTACCCAATTGCAAAATCACACTCACAGTTAGGATTTTAGAGTTAAAACCCTCTCTTGAAAAAGAATACTTGATTCTTCCAAGGTTCTTTGTTACAATGTGTCATAAAAGTGTGGAAAATCTAGATATGAAATAATGCTAAAAATAAATCTTGAATGCACATAACTTGTTAACAAGGGGCCTAGATTTTAGGTATCTTGATCTGAAATCATTTTTGATACACTCTTAAAAAAAAATAACTTTTCCAAAATAAATAAATTTGCCTTGAATTTAATTTTTTTAACTATACAAATTTATTTTAAAAATTCAAAAAAAAATTAATTAAAAATGCTTCAAAACTTTATATTAACATAAATTTCATCAAGCATTTTAATTAAAATCAAAATTTACTTCATCAATGAAACTTTACATAAAATTAAAGTTTACATAAATTCCAACAAAGCCATTAAATATAAAACCCTAATTATAAATTTTAAACTTTATAATATTAAAATTAAGGTTTTTATTTAATTTGAATGCTTGTTCATCCTTATATAAAATTGGAATTTGAATATTTGAATGGTGAACAAACATAAAAAGTTTAAACCCTAATTATAATATTTTGAACCTTTATAAATATGAAATATGGTTTCAATGAAACTTTACATAAAATTAAAGTTTACGTAAGTTCCAAAAAAGTCATTAAATATAAACCTTAATTATAAAGTTTGAACTTTATAATATTAAAATTAAGGTTTTTTTTTTTTTTAAAGCGAAAAACCCCTTGTCGGGCTGCCTTGGTCTAAGAGACCACGAAAAAGGGGTTCTACACCATCAAAGTCACCCGGGGGTCGCACCCAGCCCTGCCCGTACCAACATTATCAATTGGATTTTGGGTACCCAATTCAGCTTTTTGGTAGGGTGGAGATTCGAACTTGGGACCTCCCTTGGAGGATTGCCCTCTCCTCTCCAACTCACCTACAACACCTGGGTGGTTTTTATTCAATTTTAATGTTTGTCATCCCGATATAAAATTTAAATTTGAATATCCGAATGGTGAACAAACATAAAAAGTTTGAACCCTAATTATAAGGTTTTACACCTTTATAATATGGTAGTTAGGGTTTATGTAACCTTCCAACCAATGTAATGCTTATTTATCCAAATATAAAATTTACGTAAATATTTGGATAATGAATACACAGGAAACCTTAATTATAAAGTTTTAGCTTCATAATATGAAATTAAGGTTTCATAAATCAAACCTTTGCAATTAAAAATAAAAAGCTTAAGGAAGAAAAGTAAATTTAAAAATAAAATTAATCTACAGGCTACAAAATAAAAATAAAACTCTTCTAAAATTTAAATTCAACCTATATTGATCAGAACTAACACAATCTAATATAAGCCGAATGCTATCTTCAAAGGAAACTTTAAAATGAAATTATATCAAACTATTTCATCCACTAAAACAGCATTCACATGCTTGTTTTAACAAGAATATTTTGATATAAAAACTTTGGATTTTATAGTAAAATAATCTCCAGAAGCTCCTCTGTTCTTTCAATGCCAAACAAAGTGCAACCTGTCCTTCCACTTCTCCTCTTCAATATCTCCTCTATCCGGTAAAAATTATCTGACCCATTTCTTGGTTTCCAATGGCCTATTTATAATTTAACATTGTGTTTGTTCATTCCATTCTACAATTTAAAATGGATTTTACAACCATATTATTCTCTTTGCTTTTCTCTCCTTTGTTCATTCATTCATATTGAAAACCTGCAAAACCAACACAAATTTTTTTATAATAATGTACTTTAAATATTTTAATTAAAATATTTACAATACACTTTGAAATAAAAATATTCAAAATGAACTTTAAATATTTTAATTAAACTTTAAAATGAATGTTTTAAAACATTAAAATTATGTACTTTAAATATTTTAATTAAAACATTTACAATACACTTTGAAATAAAAATATTCAAAATGAACTTTAAATATTTTAATTAAACTTTTAAAATGAATGATTTAAAACATTAAAATTATACTCTAAAGTATTTTATTTAATGATTTTAAATGATTTATTTTAAACATTAAAATTAAAATTTTTTAAAATTAAAACATTTAAAATCACAATTATCAAATCTTGAGATTTTCAAAAGAAGATCAACAAAATAAAATAAAAAATAAATTGATTGTTGTCAAACACTTCAAAACCAAAGCATCAAAATCTCAAAATTTTTAGTGGGTCCCCAATTTTGGGGACGTTGTGAAGTGGTCACAACAAATGGCGACTCTACTGGAAAATGTTCCTGAACATTTTAGACTTAAGAACCCAATTCTGAAATCAAAAAAACCCAAATATTAGAAAAATGAGCATCAATAATATCCAAAGAATGTGAATAGACAAATTCAAACTAAAACAACTAAAATATTTGCCTCTACTCGGTGTGTGCTCTATGATTCATTTATTTTCATGATACTATCCAGATTTCCATTATCAATTTTGTAGTTAGGCTATAAAAATTTGCTCTTTTAAGTGCACTTCATTGCTCTCTTCAAGACATTGCTCTACTACCGACCAGGCATTTATAGCCCCGATAGAGATTATCTAAATCACCCAAATATTAGGTGAATTTTACATTTTGCTTCTTTTCTTTATTTTAGTCTAGACCTAGCTCCACTTCTAGTCACACGTCTATAGCCCTGGTGAAGGTTATCTAGACTGTGGTGATTAATTTGGCTTTACTTTCCATTGCATTTGCTTTGCTTGTGTTTTATTCAAGCTTTATATTGCTTTTGCAAAATTCACCTACCACTTGGGTTAGAGATCAAGTAAGGCTAAAAATTGAGTTCATTGGATTTTCACCTTAATCTGCAAAACTGAATAATTTCATCTTTCAAGAATTCAAAGAATATTCTTTTAATGTGTTGCAGTATTTGTGGAGCTTTTTCAAAATGTTTTCAGTATTCCAAGTTTGACTATCTTGTTCCAAATTCATAAGGATATATACTAATCATCTCACTTTCCTTTTCTTCAAGTTTTGCATGCTTTCAAAATAAGTAATTTTGTCTTAAATGACTCAAGAAAAATACCAAATGAAATCATCAAATTTTTAGTGTCCATATAACAACTACCTCAATCAAGAGGACAAAACTAAAAATTTCTCAAAGCTAAGTGACAAAATTAGTAAAATGAATTGAAATTCAAAATTTGGCCTAAGACAACTTATTTACAAAACAAACATAAGACACACATCCAAAATTTCACAAACAATAGAACATCAACAAACAGGAGATGACTAACAACACAAAATCATCAAAACTATATACCAACAAATTTGCAAAACCAAAATTTACAAAATTGATTAAGCAAGTAAGCACCTGCTCTCTAAACTTGACAACATTGACCAAAACAACAAATAACATCACGACAACCACCTAGGTACAAAAAGCAAAACAAAACACAAAATCCAATAGGCTATTTACAAAAATATACACTATGTACAAGATGCTGCAAAAAATTTATGCCCTCATTTCCCTGGATCCCAAACATGATTAACACACTTTAAAAGACATAGATCCTAATATGCATGCCAAAATTTACATAGAACCAACCAAAACAACCTTAAGACTAACAATGCAATCTTCATTTTGCCTTTTTTACCCCACCAATTTGATTCAAGGTTTTTAGAAATTCCATGTTTAGTATTTGATTCATTAAACTCACAAGTGAATACAAGATCTTCAATTATCTTTTGCTTATTTAATGAAGTGTATACTTCAAAACCTAATTTATCATTCTGACTTGAATTCTCATTTTCACAAGCACATAGGATATCTTTCAAATAAGAAGCTACTTCTGAAACTTTTAAAATCAAGTCATCATTTATATCTCTAGGCCAATCATACTCATGCAACAATTTACAAGAATATAGGATATCTACTAAATAATGATCATTAAAAGTTTGTATCCTAAATTCATTTGTTAATTGTTGGTGAACCTGATTCAACAATTTAAACACATCTACTTTTGTTTCATTTAACAAAAAAATCTTATTTTTGGTGTAAGTAGGAATCCACTTTAGTTCTTTATCAACCTCCAATGGCATTTCATCGTGAATAACATCCAAATCCAATAAATAATTATGCAAACTTTTACCTGATTTTTGAATGTTTGGACACAAAGGATAAGATTCTACCTTTTGTACACTTTCATTTACCACTACTTGATGAGCCATTGTAAACTTTTATTTTTCTTCATGAGCTCTATCACCATCATCTTCTCGTATCCCTTTATCTTCATCAATGATCTATTTTTCAAAATCATCAAAATTAGGCATCCAATCAAGAACATGTCCATACTTTTCAAACCATAGATCTCGTTGATCAAACAAAACAACATTTTCATTTGAATGAATAGAAAGTTCTAATTCTTTGTTAACCACCAATGGTATTTCTACATTTGAATCTTCAATATAATCATGGGAATTTGTACTCAAATCTTCAATATTCCAGAATGAAAGAGAAGATTTTACCTCTTCCTCATCTAAAATAGATGAATCATAAAAAATGTTTACCATTTCTTCCTTTTCTATTTCAGCAAGGTGTTCCACAAACTTATGTTCAAAATGATCAAATTTTGAAACCTTTTTTATGTCTACAAATGGCTTGCCATCTCTTGATTGAATTGGAATTGTAAGATCTTCATATGAAGTAGAACTTTCAGCATCCTGCATATCAAATGAAATAGAAACTTCATCAGTAGGAGTATGAGAAAATAATGATTCACCATACATACCCCAACCATTATAATAATTCTCTTCTAAAATCGAAGAGTGATATCCTATCGTGTCTTCAAACAACATATGATCTTTTGACTATACAGGAGTTGTAGACTCTTCATGTAAGATATCAACTTTAGTGTCCTGCATATCAGATGAAGAACAAAAATTATCAGAAGGCATAAAAGAAAAACATTCATCATATCTTCCCCAACCATTATAAAAATTATCTTCTACAGCTAAAGGGTGAGGTTCAACCATATCCTCTGTGCAATATTCAAATATATCTATAGATTCCTTCTCACATTTACCTTCATCAATCACCTGAGGTGAAGACCTACTAATTTCTTGTTGTATAGGTATTGTAGAATCCTTAAATGAGATAAGGTTTTCATTTTCCTACACATCAATTGAAATAGAATCTTCTTTGGAAATTGCAAAAGAAGTGAATGATTCTTCTTCATTGTCTTGAATAAGAAACTCATTATATTTCTGAAACACTTGGTGAAATTCCATATTTCCTTTCATACCATATTTGGATTCATTTTCATATTCATCTTCCTCAATAAATAATTCATCTTCAATTTCAAAAAATTCATCTTCCTCAAGCAATAAGCTTTTATGATCAGTCATTTGAACTATCATCATCGAGGTATTATTTTCTTGTAATCCCTTGCAGTATTCAATGAAATCACATCTAGGATCATTCAATTATGTAGCTTTACCTGCTTGAACATCACACTCATTATCCTCCTAAAATAAATGATGAAAATCTATCATTTCTTCTATGTATTCTTCAGATTCATTTTCAAATTCATCTTTCTCAATTTCAAAAAATTCATCTTTCTCAGATTCATCCCCCTCAATTTCAAAGAATTCATCTTCCTCAGATTCATCCTTTGGTGAAATAAGGGTTTCTTCAATGGGATCAATTTTTTTATTTTGTTTTATAATATTATCCCAATCCTCCTTTGTGAATAATGGCTCTAAGCCAATTTCTACATTTTGGTTAACTTGATCATCACAATGTTCATTGATGGGTATTGACTCTGAAACCTGCACCTCATTCTCGACATCTAAGGTAGTTGTGACATTTGGATTGTCAATTTTATCCCATTGATTAGATCTCATTTGGTTCAAGGGTATCAGATGGGATGAGTGGTATTGGTTGGAATCCATAACTCCTGACGAATAGTTCATCATAGAAGAAGACTATGTCTCAACCTGACTCATTTGTGAACTCTGATTGTGAGCTTTAGGTCTAAGTTTGTATAGTTGATCCATATTGACACCTTGAGAAATCAACTGTTGTTCAAATGTCACTACCTCATTGTAAGCTCTAGGCAATGATGTAATTTTAAGATATTTCTCCAAAAACATAGAAGTAACATGATCTAAGGCTCCCATGTATATTTGAGTAGCTCTTTCTTCTGAAATGATATAATGTGCCCCCACCTCAGTATACAACCTATGGAATTTATCATTAAATGATCTCATGGGTTCATTAAAAATTTTTACGGATAGAGACAAATTGATTTAACATCATAACTGGGTCATCCAACTTTCCAAAATGTTTGAGAAATGCTTCTTCTAGTTTAGCCCAAGAAGTGGTAGAACTTACAGGTAAATGTAGGTACCACTCAAACGCAACTTCATCCAATGGGTAAGAAAACAACCTGCAAGGAACATCTCCTTGCATAAGCTGCAAATGAATTAACATGCTCTTGTATCTCTGAATATGTTCCCTAGCTTGATCCACATCATGCCTAAACCTGGGTAAACAAACTTCTACACCTTCAAGAATTTGATGAATAGGCATGTTTAAATTGCTATAATAATCACCTATCCAAGATGCAACTCTTTTCTTTGTTGAAGTAAACAATGCCATTAGTGAACTTTAAAGAACACAACTTTAATGCCAATCTTATTAGTCAAAGAAATATATCTTGCAAATAAGCATGAAATGACTAACAATTAATCAAAAAATATGCATTAATTAAACCTTGGCATTAAATAACATCCTTCTTCAATTTTTTTTTTTTTTAAACATAAGATTTGAATGATTTCAAATTTTGAAAATTAAAAATATTTACCTTTCAGGCCCTCCTTCTAGCGCCAATTCTATTGAGGGGTAATTTTGCCCAGTTGCAAAATCACACTCATAGTTAGGATTTTAGAGTTAAAACCCTCTCTTGCAAAAGAATACTTGATTCTTCCAAGGTTCTTTGTTATAATGTTTCATAAAAGTGTGGAACATATAGATATGAAATATTGCTAAAAATAACTCTTGAATGCACATAACTTGTTAACAAGGGACCTGGATTTTAGGTGTCTTGATCTAAAATAATTTTTGATACACTCTCCAATAAAATTTACTTTTCCAGAATAAATAAATTTACCTTGAATTTAATTTTTTAAACTATGCAAATTTATTTTAAAACTTCAAAGCAAAATTTTAATTAAAAATGCTTCAAAACTTTATATTAAGCATTTTAATTAAAATCAAAATTTACTTCATCAATGAAACTTTACATAAAATTAAAGTTTACGTAAGTTCCAACAAAGCCATTAAATATAAAACCCTAATTATAAATTTTGAACTTTATAATATTAAAATTAAGTTTTTTATTTAATTTGAATGCTTGTTCATCCTGATATAAAATTGGAATTTGAATATCCGAATGGTGAACAAACATAAAAATTTTAAACCCTAATTATAAGGTTTTGAACCTTTACAAAAATAAAATAGGATTTCAATGAAACTTTACATAAAATTAAAGTTTACATAAGTTCCAACAAAGTCATTAAATATAAACCTTAATTATAAAGTTTGAACTTTATAATATTAAAATTAAGGTTTTTATTTAATTTGAATGTTTGTTCATCCCGATATAAAATTGAAATTTGAATATTCGAATGGTGAACAAACATAAAAATTTTGAACCTTAATTATAAGGTTTTACACCTTTATAATATGGTAGTTAGGGTTTTTGTAATCTTCCAACCAGTGTAATGCTTATTTATCCAAATATAAAATTTACGTAAATATTTGGATAATGAATACACAGGAAACCTTAATTATAAAGTTTGAGCTTCATAATATGAAATTAAGGTTTCATAAATAGAACCTTTGCAATTAAAAATCAAAATCTTAAGAAAAATAAATTGAAAAATAAAATTAATCTACATGCTACAAAATGAAAATAGGGCTCTTCTGAAATTTAAATTTAACCTATATTGATCAGAACTAACACAATCTAATATAAGTCGAATGCTATATTTAAAGGAAACTTTAAAATGAAATTTTATCAAACTATTTCATCCACTAAAACTCTGTATGCTTATTTTAACAAGAATAATTTGATATAAAAACTTTGGATTTTACAATAAAATAATTTTAGGAAGCTCCTTTGTTCTTTCAATGCGAAACCAAGTGCAACATGTCCTTTCGCTTCTCCTCTTCAATATCTCCTCTATCCTATAAAAATTGTCTAACCCATTTATTGGTTTCCAATTGCCTATTTATAATTTAACATTGTGTTTGTTAATTTCGTTCTACAATTTAAAACAGATTTTACAACCATATTATTCTCTTTGCTTTCTGCTCCTTTGTTCATTCATTCATATTGAAAACTTGCAAAACCAACACAATTTTTTTTATAATAATGTAGAACTTTAAATATTTTAATTAAAATTTTAAATGAATGATTTAAAACATTAAAATTATGAACTTCAAATATTTTAATTAAAACATTTACAATACATTTTGAAATAAAAACATTCAAAATAAACTTTAAATATTTTAATTAAAATTTAAAATGAATTCTTTAAAACATTAAAATTATACTCTAAAGTACTTTATTTAATGATTTTAAATGATATATTTTAAACATTAAAATTAAAAGTTTTTAAAATTAAAATATTTAAAATCACACTTATCAAGTCTTAAAATTTTCAAAAGAGACCCAAAAATATATGAAATAAATTAAAGAAAGGTTTTATTTTTAGTCAAACAATCGAGATCATGGAACCAAAATATCAAAATCTCAAAATTTTCAGTCGGTCCCTAATTTTGAGGAAGTTGTGAAGTGGTCACGACAATTCGGTGCATTGGAAATATATTTTGCCTACTGCCACTTGGCTCAATTGAGTTGCCCAACCATCTCCATGAATTATTCCACATATCTATTATATAATGGGCCTCTATAATATATATAGGGCATATACTTTATATATTTTTTCCTTTTAATTTTTAATATTTTTAAAGCAAATGAAGGCAACACACTCTTTTTAAATGAAGGCATGTTCTTAGGAATCTTTCTCCAAAATATTCATTGATATTTCAAAGTGTAAAAGGGGACTTCATTTTCCTTTCCCTTTTTTTTGATAGTGAACCTTTTTTTTTTCTCACACCCTGAGGCTCCCTTCACACCCGATTATAGGCTTATTTATAGTCAATGAAAAGCTCTTTTTGAGTTGGATCCAGTAGAAGTCTTATTTTTATTTCTATAAAGATCTCCTTTGACCTTTGGTAATTTAAATTTTAGGTTTCCCACACCCACTTTCACAAACATTTCTTGTAATCAGGAGTGCATTTTTGGTTGTACCCAACACTCCTTCAATCCACTTTTGACCTTAGCTCTTTTTCGAAGTAAACTTTGTCATGACCATAGCCCTTGCATCTGGGTATGCCTTTCATTTTATATTTGTCATTGTCTCTTTCCTACCTAGACCATGAGCCTTAAATATGTGATCCACAAGTATCACATGGGTACTTTTACACATTGGATTTATCTTCAGTGATTTGTATTTTAGTGGATTTTAGCTTTTTTCCATTCATCTCATGTCTTCCTAAGAAAGACTCCTCAAATTTCACTTGATAGAATCACATCAAGCCCATCATCAAAATTCTACATCAAACTTCTTCTTTTGATTCCCTAGATCCTTTACTTGATCTCTCCCATATTTCTCCCTCCTCTTTTGTACTAAGCATTGGGGTCTAATGCTTCTATGGTGGGGAGGAATGATAGGGATATTATGGTCACAAATTTTGTATAATGTGAATGCATGACCATTTTTACAATTTGAACACCTTTTCAGAAGGTTCCTTTAAACATTTAATGTGTTGTTTCACATTTAATGGTTTTTTCCTAGAAGGTTCCTTTTAAAAAGGTGTTCACATTTTAAAAATGGTCACATGTTCACATTATACAAAAGTGGTGACCATAATATTCCTATCACTTGAGGCCCTCCCAAGGTCTTGACATCCATTTCAAAACAAAATCTATAAATAAAATAATAGAATGGACCTTTTAAGTGTGCTTCTTGTGAGTAGAGCTAAATGCATCACATCATCTTCTATATTTTATTTTATTTTTCCTATTTGGAGTTGTTTTTTCAAGAAGATGAGAATATGTCAGTTGGTTCCATCAGTGTTGAAAGAGTTGGATATTTTTTGTCAAAGCTAAAGCATCAAGTATTATGTATATGAATTATTATGCCATTATTTGTTGGAATTTATTTGTACATGCATGTCAATCATCATAGGATGTCTCTTATATGAAAATTATGTTAACATTTGGTTACATTATTTAAATATACATGCAAGGGTGAGATGTGACAATGGAATTAACATAAAATATCTACACCAATCCATAGTAAAATAAAAATTCCCACAAGTGATATTTGAAATTAAACTTAATCATAATGGTGTTTTTAAAGAAAACCTTTGGAAAGCTAGTAAAGGTGGTGTTTTTAAAATATTAAAGAAAAATAATGCTTGCCTACTTATAATTATAAGAAAACTTCAAAAGAAAAAATTTGTAGAGGATAGGTCACTTATCACTATCACATGGCCAACTTAACCTATGCGACACCATGCACTCCCTTTGATTCAACCTTTTTGAACTAGACTCATCAAGAGCCATGGGTTACACGTTCTAGTGTTCTCTTACACAAGATAACACACACATAATGGTATGGTTTTTTATTTTATAGCATATTAGCAAAATCAAAACATAAATTTGCAATAAAAATAAACCTATGCCAACCAACAAAGGTATTCATACATCATTACAAGATACACATTTCAAAGAACAAGTGTATTCATTATATTCATAGGGACCAATGATCCTATATTACAATAAGCAGACCCTTGGCAATCCAATACACTTTACAACCACCAAATATGATGTATTACAACAAGGCCACCCAAGGCCACAACACACCCATGCCAAGTTGGGATTCACCAACAAAGCTCGATGAGTATTCCATGATAACATGGATAATCCCTCCTCGGGACTCAACTAAACTTATCTAGGAATGCATACCTCAAGAACAAAAAATTGCCCACATGATACCTATAATCCTACACTACACAAGTACAATAATACTTATTGTTCCTCAACACCACATAAGCCATCCAAGCACCATAGGTCTTATGGTCCCTAGGTTACCCTTCAACCCTCGATATTACACAAGAAAAAGGTACACCAAGCTCAATGCCCCTCAACATAGCACAAGGACAAGAACTTTTCACCTTAGAATAACACAAGGAAAAAGCATCCAACACACCCATAACCTCTTTAATATGATACACTACCACACTAAGGACAAAGACATGCACACAACACACACAATGTGCATCTCCTTTCACTTGCTTATACAAGGATGAGAAGAATTTATTCCATAATACTTTTTAAATTTTACCACACACATAGTCACACAAATATAGGAGCATTCACAAATTTTAGGCACTCAAAAAATTTTGTTGCTCCTCTCACAACATACTCATTACACAAGAACAAAAATTGTCATCTCAATCTAGTTTTCTAGTCTTGCCATGTGCTCACTCATGACACTAGAGCCTCAAAACCACATTTCTCACTAGCCATTACCATGTAGAAAGCAATGAGATTTGTTGAGGGACACTTGAGATATACATCCCTCATTCTTGAGTCTTTGTTTGTACACCTTACCAATCTCACCATGTTCCCAATCATGATACTAGAACCTCAAGGTCAAACACTCGCTATCCATTATTGTATCACAATCTATGGATGTTGTAATGGAGGTTGAGACATACACACATCTCATAGACCTCCCACTTGAAATAAATGATTCCCTTAATGTCTATAAATACCTTCATTGTATCTCTTAAAAGGATATTCCTACCAATCCAACACTAAACCAAGGGACTCTCACACAACACTCCATGCCCCTCTCATAACTTTCTAGTCACCCAAGAACAAAAAGTACTTACACTTGGTCGCCCCCTTGATGCACTACATATACACAAGAGCATACACAACTCAAAATAAGCTCTCCATGCACTCCTTATGCACAAGGGCAATCCCAATGCCAGATATCCTCTCCAAGCACTCCCACCACAAAATAGTAAAAGTCATTCAATTTTAGCCTACTTACCTCTCCATGAACACACCATATATAAAATGATCTTATTTCATACCACTCTCTCAAGGAACACCTTGTACAAAAGAGAAATCTTAGCTTTTGGGAAACCTTACCCACCTATACCACAATTTCATGCATCTCTTCAACTTTAAGGATCAAGGATCATGCTTTTTCAAGAGTCAAGTCTGATGGTGGCTCTTTTGGCATGCAATCGTGGTACTCATGAAGAACCTTATGCATACCCAATGAGATAGCAAACTAATATCTCTTTCCTTCATTCCACTCTCCCATAAGTACTACTAGATTATTGGGGTTACAACTCTTCTTCCTTGCATCCCTCTATATCCTCATAGCTTAACAGATCTATAGATTTCCCGACAACCGTCTCAGCACCATCCTGACCAAACACATATGCTTGGGGTCAAATAGAGCCAGAGTATCAAGGTGAGGAATCACTCCATATTTACCCCATTGGATAAACTCCTAAATAGGCACAAGCTCAAATTCATCCATCTAAACCATTGATATATTGAGATTTCTCTTCCACTGATCGATCTGCACCTACCCATTCCACATAGACCCAATAATTTGCACAATATGTAAATTGACTACATCAAACCTTTTGACATCCTTGAAGGACTAGAGGTCCAACTTCTTAACTTGTTGAAAGCACACCTACTTATGGATCATATTATTTTTCATGAGAATCATGGTTCTCATTCCCTTTATCACCACATCCACATAATACATCCCAAATAATCCTTCACTCTTACTCAAATCAATCCTTTCCTTGGTATTGAGCTCATATATGACACCCATCTACTAGTCATCCATATCATCCAACTCAACTTGTTGGACCATTGATAGTCTCAATCATTGTGGATGCTCCTAATATGACTACCAATTAGCCTTCACACCTTGGGTTCCACCCTATGATGTTCTAGAACACTACCACAACCCACTATACACACACTCTCTCTTTTATATTTTAAGGTACTTGGTATCCTTCGATGACCTCTCATCCCTAAATATAATGAAATTATCTATAACAACAAATGGCTCTATTAACATCCTTGTCATCCAGGTTCCTCCAAACCCAAGCTATACTCTCCAAGCACCTTGCTACTACACACTTCTTATGCTTCTAAAAAAATTTGTATTCATGCTAAATACTCTCCCATGTCCTTGAAGAGTTTCATTATAGAAGAGTTGGACCTGATACCTATAATTGAACTAGTACTTGTATTGTCACCACCTAACACAATGCTACCTCTTGTAGCTTAGCCAAGACACCAAGCTCTCCTCCAATATGTTTCATAGTTATACCATAAGCACACCCATGGATAGAATCTTCTCCTAAAGCTCTATGAATCTAAGAGTCAATGCCAGTTGCTTCCTCCAACATAACACCCTTTGCACATAGTAGCCCACTACTCCTAGCATAGCACACCCACTACACAAGAATAGATAAATTCTCTAATTCATATGCACATAGTACCCCTACCCCTCCAACATAGTACCCTATTTCATAAGAGTAGCCCACTACTCCTAGCACAACACACCTGCTAGACAAGAAAAATGGCATCTCCAAGCCATTTGCACATAATGCCCCTACCCATCCAACATAGCACACTTGCCACACAAGAGCAAGGAACACTTGTTTGTCTCAAACTCATACAACAACCATGATCTACTAACCTGATGAACACCACTTCCACCTTGATCTACATGCTCCTTGTGTTGTTCCTCGAAACCTCTATGGGGGATCATCAAAACAAGAACCAAATATAGACTCTTATATAAACTCACATAGACATGAAAAACTCTATGTTGGATGCTCAATGTGTACTAGACTATTGAGGCAATCACAAACCTAATCTAGGACATAACACTTGGTGCTCAGACACCAACCTAGACACACTCAAACCAACTAGACACATTGCTTCATGCTCTAATATAATAATTATGCTTTGATAAATTATCAAAACACACCCAAAAATAGGAGAATACAACCCACAAACATAATGTTATGCTCTGATACCAACTATCATGTTGGAATTAGACACTAACTAGTTGCATGATGTTGAGATTTGATACCAAGTTGGCTTGATCCCATGCGACATCATGCACTCCCTTTGAGTATACGTATTTGAACTAGACTCACCAAGAGCCATAGGTTATGCCTTCCAGTGTTCTACACAAGAAAACACACACAGCGGTATGATTTTATAATTTATAGAAGATTAGCAAAAGTAAAACATGTACTTGTAGTGAAAAGAAGCCTAGTCTAACCAACAGTAGCATCCATGAATCATTACATGATGCATTTGGCAGAACAATCATACTCATTATATTCATATGGACCAACGGTCCTATATTACACTAACTAGACCCTCGATTGCCCAATTTACAATTACCAAGTATGATGCATTACAACAAACTCATTCCAAGACCATAGCACACCCACACTACGTCAAGTTCCATAAATAATGCTCAATGTGTACTTGATGATAACATGGAAAATCCATCCCCAAGACTCAACTAAACTCAATTAGGCACATAGACCTCAATCCCAACAAAATTTCCACACACGATACCCACAACTCTCCTACACTACACAAATTCAACAATGTCCATTATCTCTCAACACCACATAAGCCATCCAAGCACTATAGGTCTCACAACCCCTAGGCTAGCCTTGAGCCTTTAGTATAACATAAGGATACAACACACCTACATTACTATTCCTTAGCATAGCATGAGGACAAGCACTTTGTACATTATCACAACATAAGGATAAAGCATACAACACATCCACAATCTCTCCAATATGACACACTTCCACATCAAGGCCAAAGGCATGCACACAACACACATAATACACATCACCCTTCACTTTCTCATACAAGGATGGGAAATATTTAGCCCATAATACTCATTTTATTTCATCACAAACTTGGTCACACAAATATATAATCATTCATAAATCTTGGGCACTCAACAAAGCTCGTCACTCCTATCATAGCATATCACTACACATGAACAAAAGCCATCAACATAGTCCACTTGTTAGTATCACCATGCACTCACTGGAGCCTCAAATCCACCTTGCTCACTATCCATTACAATATAACAAGGTATGAGCATTTTTTAGGGATATTTGAGACACACATCCCTCATTCTTGAGTTTCAATTTGTGCATCTTGCTAGTATTATCATGTTTCCACTCATGATACTAGAACCTTAAGATCAAATACTTGCTAGCCATTACTGCATTATAGGTAATGTATGTTGTGAGGGAGGTTTAAACACACATGCCTCTTATAGACTCCCCCACTTGAAATTAATGATGCCCTCAATGCTAGTAAATACCTTCATTGCATCTCTCAAGAGGAGGTCCCTCTTGATCCAACATTGAACTAAGGGACTCTCACACAAAACTCCCTACCCTATCATGACTTCCTAGTCACTCAAGGATAGAAGGCACTTACACTTGGCATGTCGTACTCTCCATGCACTACCCATACACAAGAGCAAACACAACTCATAATGCTCTCACCATGAACTCCTTGCACACAAGATAAATCCCAATGCCAACCATACTCTCTAGAAACTACCAACACCAAAGAGCAAAATTCATTCAAGTTTAGCCTATCACCCTTTCCTTGCACACACCATACACAAGAGCAACCTTAACTTGGATTGCTCTCTCCAAGTAGACCTTGGATCAAAAAGCAATCTTATATTGTGGGCAACCTTACCACCTATGCCATAATCCTATACAATTCTTCAACTTTGAGGATCAAGGACTATTCTTTTCCAATACTAATTTTGATGGAAACTCCTTTGAATGTAATTGTGGTACTTGTGAAGAACTATATCCATGCCTAGTGAGATAATAACTTGATGTATCTTTCCTTCATCCCACTCTCCCACAAGCATTTCTAGATTCCTGGGGTTAGAACCCTTCTTTGTAGCCCTCTGATTCCTCTTATTTGAACATAGTTGCAGCTTCCCCAACAACCTTCTCTACATCATCCTAACTAAACATTTTTTCTTGAGGTTGAATATAGCCAAAGTCTCAAGGTAAGAAATCACTAAAATTTTACCCCATTGGATAAACTCTTTAACAAGCACAAGATCAAATTTATTCATCTAAGCCATCAAAATATCAAGCTTGTCCTTCCACTAATCGATATACATCTCCAAATTCCGTAAAGATCCAATATTCTATGCAACTGGTGAATTGATTGCTTCAAACCTTTTGGTACCCTTAGAGGACAAGAGGTCGAATTCCCTGGCTCACAAAATGTAAATATATTTATGGATCACACCAGTATTCATGAGCATCATGGTTCTCATTCCTTGATCACCACATCCACATAATATAGTTGAAATAACCCTTCACTCTTACTCAACTCAATCATTTCCTTGGCATTGATCCCATGGATGACACACGTTTGCTAGTAACCCATATCATTCAATTCAACCTGTTGGACCCTTAGTCATTATGAATGCTCCTTCTAAGATGATTTTTGAGTAGTATTCACACCTTGGGCCTCACCTTATGATGTTCTAGAAGACTAACTTACCCCACTCCACACACTTTCTCCCTTCATGATGCTAGAATACTAGGTATCCTTCGATAACCTCTCATCCTTAAAGTTGAAACTATTTGTAATAGCAAATGACTCTGATGACATCCTCATCAACCAAGTTCCTCCACCAACTCCAAGTTGTACTCTCCAAGTACTTTTTTGCTACAAGAACTTCCTATGCTTCTAAAACCCTCTTATTATTTTCAAACACTCTCCCATAGCCTTGGAGAGTTTTATTGTAGAAGAGTTGGACCTTGATACCTATACCTAACACAGTGTCTATGTTTTCATCGCTTGACACAAAGCTATCTTCTATAGCTTATCCATGAGACCAATCTTTCTTCTAATCTATTTTGTAGTTTCGCCATGATCACACCCATGGATAGGATCTTCTTCTCGAGTTCTCTAACTCTAATAACCAATGTCAGTTGCTTCCTATAGCACAACATCTTGTTTTACAAGAGCAACCCACTACTCCTAGCATAACACACCCACTACACAAGAATAAATATCTCTAAGTCATGCGTACAAAATTCCCTTACCTCCAACATAGTTATTGCACAAGAGTAAGAAACACTTTCTCATCTCAAGCTCATCCAATAATCATGTCCTGCTAACATGGTAAATGTAACCTCCACCTTGATGTGCATGTTGCTTGCATTGTTCCTCATGACCTTTGTGGGGGGTCATCAAAATAGGGAACTCGATCAAAACTCTACCATACTAAAACATAAACTTAATAGACTCTAAAATGGATTCTCAATGTATACTAAATTTTTGAGGCAATCACACACCTAATATATAACATGACACTTTGTGCTTAGATAATAACTCTAACACACCCAAACCAACTAGATATGTGTTGCTTCATGCTCTAATAAACTATCATAACACACCCACTCATAAGGGAACACAACATTGCACTTTGATACCATCATGTCAGGATTAAACACCTACCAATTGCATAAAAATAAGCTCTAATACCAACTGATTACACAACATTGAGCTTTGATACCAACTATCACATGGCCAGCCTAACTTGGCCTGACCCCGTATGAAACCATACACATCCTTTTAGTATATCTCTTTGGATTAGACTCGCTAAGAGCCATGGGTTACACCTTCTAGTGTTTTCCTACACAAGACAACACATATAATGGTATGGTTTTGTATTTCACAATAGATTAATAGAAGCACACTTGCAATGAAGGAAACCTACTCTAACCAATAAGAGCATCCATATATTATTACAAGATACATTTGGAAGAACAAGTATATTCATTGTATCATAGGGACCAACGATCATATTGTAGACACCTAAAAGACATCATGTTTAGGAGATTACTCATATGGGCATCCTTTGCAGACCATATGAATGAACTTGGACATTTTTAGGAGCTAGTAGTGGTTCTAACCACTCATTTGGGGTAACTTTTTCCTATTCAGGCTCAGCCACTGATCATCAAAGCAATCGCCAGTCTAAATTTTGATGATCAGAGTGGCTACGAGCTAGCTACCCTGAATGAGAGTTGCTAGCCCTAAAATAGACTTGGCCTCATGGGCCAAGCAAAAAAGTAGTTGCAATAACTTTTTTAATGGTTTTTAAAGTGATTCAAGCATGGAAGTATCCAGAAGCTTCCTCCTAACTGCTCTAACCTCTCAAATCTTGTTCTTGGCTTCTCCATGAAGCTAGAGCAAGGAATTGAGAGGGCTATAAGACCCCCCTCCAAATTGAAGAGGAAGAGAGATGAGACCTTGTATTTTATTCAACTAATATCTACCAAAATGAATAGTGAAGTGATAACCCCTTAAGGAGAGTTGAAGTGTTGGCCAATTGCAGAGTAATTTGCATGAATTCATCAATGAAGCTTTCAAAGAACTGAGAAGCACACCTCGTGATTCCTTGCCAATATGACACAAATTCAAATGATTTCAAAAACCAATCCATATTTGGAAATTTGGGCAACCCTTGATCATCAATTCAACTAGTGAATTATGTGTTGTAACCCCATATTTAAGAGGTAGAACAATCATTTTGTGGTCATTTTCTTCGATAGCGGCCTGCAATCTCAACCACCCTGAGCGATAGTGGTCAGGGTTTGATGCACTTTATCCTCAGTTTTAGCTTATATTTTTATACATTTCTACTTTATTAGCTTAGATTAAAGTAGATTCATAATTTTTAGCACATTCAAACGGTTCATTAGCAAGATTTAAGGTAGCTTTGACTAAATCCATTCACATTTTCTAGTTTTAGTTAATCTCTTTAGATTAGCCTTATATCTTATTTTCTTTACAAATTTGATGCTATATTAGTTAGATCTACTTGTCTTCATACATAATTTACACTAATTTAGTATTCTTGCACATATATTTGCTTACATTGACATATCTTTATGTTTTATTGCAAGTATTATTACATTCTTTACAAATCTTTGACAAGAGCCTCATCATAAGAGGCTTCATATGCTCCTGATTATGCTTTGTTATTTCTTGAATGCAGATTACAGATTCTTGACATATTTGAAGCATTCTTGGTTTCAAATTCCACCAAGCAAGTGAGAAGAAGGCATCCATAAGCCTTAAGCATTTCATGTCAAATCTAGAAAACCTGTGGATTGCACCACCCCTGTTTAGGGGATTTAAAACATTATATTCATTGTATAAAGATTTTGGTATCCCTTAGAGGGACCTAATTGTAACCGAGATTCATCATGATTTAATAAAATAAAGTCATGTATTCTTGTTAATTCATTATTATACATGCTTTATTACTTTATTCTTGGTATAGATAATACAATAGCTTAGGTGCATATTTTCTAGGATCGTACAGACGACAATCACAATGGAAACACCCAAAAAATATGTTGATCAATGATTTGTTTCATGTTTTTTATATGCAGGTACAACCGTTCTGATTGATAGTTTCTAGTAGAGCTCAACCACTTTTGAAGACAATAGTTAGTCAAAGACACCCTGAGCGATAGCCATCGGAAGAAAACATGCGATAGTAGATAGCCTGAGCATCAACAGACTTGGATTCTAGGTTGGGAGAATTCTATGCAATTTTTTACTTCTCTATATGTGTTTATTTCTAGAATGCAATAGGTAAATTTTGTTTAATTAGAAAACATAGAGAAAGTTTAAAGTTAAATTCTTAGTATCTTTTAGATTTTCTACTAGTTGTTGCTAGGAACAACAGACTTTTGATTTCAATCCACCCTGGTCTCCAACGGTCTAGGTTGTGTGTAGGAGTTTGGTAGGGTACCTAGGAATAGATATTTGGGGATATATTATTATATTGTATAAGATTTGGCATGGGCCACACATAACCCAAGGTTGATTGTATTATAATATTATATTATATTATAATATAATATTATATTAGTAGTAGGCTCCCCAAAGTAGAATAAGAATATGGATATATAAAGAAGAGATATTTGTCATTGTAATCATCATTGAAGAAGAATCTTATGTAATCGTCTATGCACACGAAGTGGCCTCTCACCTTGGGAGATCTTGTGGAGTTATTCCTTCCTTAAGGGTTATTATTGGTGTTTCCGTACCTTAAGGGTATTATCTATCTCTCTCTCATTTGTGGATTGTTATTGTGGATAATTATTTGTGGATGAATGATTTGATATTTTTGCATATTGGTGAATGATTTTTGTTAATAATAATAAATTTCTTCAACAAGTGGTATCAGAGCAATGATTTTGGCAAAGTGGGGATTTTTGTGTGTGAAAGCACGAGATTCCAGAAACAAAAAGGGAAAACTCCAAACACGATGCAAGAACGAAACTAAACTTGATGCTACAAATTAGAAATGCGTAAAATGGAGAAAGCATAGACAAATTGGAACCCAAATGGAACGAAACAACCCTCTTCTTTTATTGATGTATTTCAAATTTGGTTACAATTCGCTTCCTCCCTTTTTAGGGGAGAGGAGCATCAAACTTGTCTCTTGGTCACATCAATGGAAAGTCATCTCTCTTCCGCGTGCCCACATGCAAAATGGGCGGGCCAAAGTGTTGCCGCCACTGGTGTGAATGAATCTTTGATCCTTGCTGCTCCTCCTGCATTCAAAGAAACAACAAAATCGTTAGTAGCACCTGTTGCAAAAGATGAAACGTTTATTCTCTAAAAAACAATGAAGGATGCATGCATGAAACTGAATAAAAAGATAAGTGAACTGAATCAAAACAGTCTGCAAATTTCACAGAACCAGGGAACATCACCAGAAGGCCACTGCCATCAAAATAGTCTGACAATTCTTCACCGATTCGAATTCGCTCCTGGGTGGGACGAATTCGACTGTAATTCATCTCGGGGTAGGACGAATTCGCTATAAAGCGCCGAAGTGATACTGCCCCCAAATGTCGCGTCTCGGGAGCTCCAAAAGACCTGCAAACTTGGGGTTAGCTAATTGGAGGCATTTTGGGAAGACCCAGATGGTCAGATTTCCCCAATTTGACCTCCATCAATGGGAATTTGATAATGCTACCTGCAAGTTAGTGAGGACAACAAAAGCGATAAAACATGATAAGATTTGATCAAAGCATTATGAAATCAAAATTATAAGCTATTTAAACAAGCATAAGATGGAATGCAAGAATAAACAAATGACAAAAGGAACAATCTGCCATGAATTCCCAATCGTTCTTAAAAAAGAAGATTAGGCTCACAGGAGTGCGGGGCGCCCGGTGGGCCGCCCACCGTTGGAACCTGATTTCGGCACCAATCCACTTGGGATGGGCCCAAAATCTCTTGTAATGCGTTGTCGGTGAATGGTTAGATCAATGTGGTCAAGTGTCAGGTTTTGGATCCGGATTCACACTTCCAATAACCACCCAATGACCTCCTTTGCGAAAGAGATCAAGGATGTGGAAGAGGTGAATCAAAAGGGCAAAGTGTGGTATCAAATTTGGCAACACTTCATTGCTTGAAAATGCTTCCAACCTATCCTCTTTTGGGTGAGAAAGTTCACCATTTTATAGACCCAGGGGGTCTCTTTGGAGGGGCATGCATAAGCGCCATGTGGCAGTCATGCCTTCCCATGAGGGAGGAAAGTCCTCCTTGACTTGGGCTTCCATGACTGCCCTTGTGACAGTCCTCTAACGTCCAATCTGCCCACCTACACGCGCATGCAAGGCAGGAGGCATTAATGGACTGTCCTCGGCTGCCACTTGTCAAGATTTTTCTTTTTGCCCGTTAAACCTGGAATTCGTCCTACCCCAGAGCGAATTCAGAATTCATCCCTGGGTGGGGCGGATCCCATTTTGAATTCGTCCCAGGGTGGGACGGATACTGAACAAAGTGCTTGAATGTGCCAAATTGCCTTTTGACCTTCCAAAATTGTTGCAAAAGTGGTTAGGACCACTGTTTAACCTCTGAGGGCTGCCCTGGGGGCTGTGTGTGTCAAAGCGATCAGTGTTTGCAGTCACATAATCGGATTGGTGTTGTTTTGGTGTCTACAGATGCCCCTTTTTGGGATGCGCTATGCATGGCGCAGCGTCGAGCAAAAATAGATAACCAAAGCACTAATGATTAGGGTTTCTTGGTAACCTAACCAACTTTTGATGCCCCAAGTATGGAAAGGGCATGCATTCTTGAATCCTTGCTTCTGACGAGTGAAGGCACTCAATTCAAGTGTTAACCTTTTTCGGTGAGGTGTTACTTGACCTTGGACATTGATCGATCATGAATAGGCAAAGGGCACAACCTTTTGTCACGTGAGAACCTTGAGTTCATGATTCATGAAATGCCAAGTGATTTGATCAGATTGTGATTATTGCTTGTTTACTGCCCCAAGCAGGAGCGTAATTGTCTTTGTCAATGATTCTTTGAATGCATGTCATTTTCCTTAATTGGGTGTGTGCTTGTTGATTGGTGACTAAGTGTGACTACCCCCTCAAGCGACGAATCGATGAGGGAATGACCTTCATGAGAAAAGCGACGAGTCGCTTGACCCAAGATGACTTGTGCAAGGGTGCCTTTAGATGGTTTAGCGGTAAGCATGTGCAGTTTTCGACATTTAGACCTATTTTTGGTGGGTGGTAGCCCTTTTTGCGATGCTTTTTGGAGCTAAAATTGGCAAAAATCCGGCCTCCCGTGGAGCGGTCCGGCTATGGTAGCCTTCTTAGGGAGTAGGATAGTGACAATTTGTGACCCCAACATCTGTTTTGCATGCCCGGGATGTCAAGTGCAACAGCACTCTCATCGGGCAAGTTTATTAGCTGATCTAGTGCATTTTTGTTCAATTTTTGCTATTTTTTGAAATTTTTGCCCATCCCGGGGTGGGAAACAACCAGAATTCATCCTAGGGTGGGACGAGCGCTAACCAGAGTGCTCATCCCAGGGGAGGATGAATTTAAGCTCAAAAGGCCTATTTAAAGGCCAAAACTAGGGTTTGGGCTCATTTGCATCTGAATTTTCTTACGATTTGGAGCTCTGGGGAGGAGGAGGTTAATTCTATGAAGCGAAGCGCTGCCAAATTTATCCTGACATCATGAGTGCACAAACCGGATCGAGCGGCGGAGCCGAAGCGAGACCAGTAAGTGCTCCCTAGAGTTATTACTTTTGTTTAAAACTGCAAGTGTTTTGTTTAATTTTTTTGTGATGATGTTTTTCAAAATTTTAAAACTGAAACCCTGAAACTGATCTGAACACAACTAAGACTTAGTGTACAACTAAACGACAAACGTAGCAAAAAACCTAGGTAAAGAATTGTTATTTTTCTTATAACTAAACCCTAGGATAAACGGAACGTAAAACCCTAGTTCTTAGGTTGAGCTGGTCAGTTTTAAAACGTAGGTTAAAACCCTAGGTTTAAAACTATTATTTTAATTTTATGTTGTTCGTGCAGACATTTTAAACTTAAAATACAGAGATTCTAAGACTGACAAATAGGTCCGACAATTTATTGTGTTTTTGTTAATTAATCAATTTAGAGTTTAAAAACCCTAGGGCTGACAAATTAATTTTTGTTTTTTGAATTTTTGTTCTGTTTTTAAATTAATCAGTTAGGATTAGAAACCCTAGGACTGAAAAATTAATTTTGGAATTTTGTTTTGTTTTATTTTTGGAATTTATCAGTTAGGATTAGAAACCCTAGAACTGAAAATAATTTTTGAATTTTGAATGTTTGTTTGTTGTTTTTAAATTAATCAGTTAGGATTAGAAACCCTAGAAACTAAAAATTAATTTTTGTTTGAATTTTATGTTTTTTTTTGTTGTACATTGGTAGGCAATGTTGTATATTCATGTTATTGTTGTACAGTTCTTTTCCATGATTTTAATGTTTTTGAATTGTTTTCTTTTGCAGGTTGTTAAGAGTCGGTACCGTGTACCCACTGCTTTTACTGAAGCACGGGGAGCGCTAACTGTGGCTGACTGGGAGTGGCTTGATGCCCTTGGGCTCAAGCAGGTGGCTCGACTGGAGCCTGTGGTCATGGATCGGGCGTATTTGATGGCCCTGATCAATCTATGGGATCCGTGGACCAACACCTTCCATCTCCCAACAGGGGAGATGACCGTGACCCTAGAGGATATCTATCGGCTTCTACGGATTTCGATAGATGGACTGTCGATCAGGACGTCACCGCGTGATCAGCGGACAGCTATACTGACGCGATGCTTCGGGCATGGGGAGGAGCTGGGTGTGGAGGATCCACTGGAGAGGGCAGAGGGCGACTGCCAGATTGGCGGGATTTTGGTTCGATGGTGGTTGGAGAGGGGGGTGTTGGGAGTGAGGCACGCATTCCTTATGGGCCTCATTTCCAACATGTTGTTGCCTGACTCGTCAGGCGCGAGGTTCCCATGGAACCTGCTGGATTTGGTTTGGCGGTTGGTAGAGTGCCCGAGAGAGGCACCACTAATTATGAGATGGGGACAAATGCTGTTGGCATAGCTATATGGTGAGTTGTACGAGGTCCGCTTTCGAAGCGAAAGGGGATTAGCTACAGCTATCTATTGCAGAGCTGGGCTTGGCAGCATATAGCGGTGGAGAGGCCGACTAGGTTACCGTGGATGACTCGAGCGGAGATGGAGGATAGGGAGATAGGCTATGCAGTTCTGTGGTGGCGGTCTAGGGAGCAAGGACAGAGTCGACGGTGGGTAGGTGTCGTAGGGCACTATGTCGATGCCTTCGCTCGGCTTACTCCAACTTGGCCAAAAGCTGGAGAGTGGCTCCATCGGGTACGCAGAGAGCGGTGGCTGATTGGGTGGCATGGGACCGAGCATGAGTTCTTCTCGTACAGCCGGGTGACATGATAGTTTGGGGTGCGCCAGGGGTTTCCTGGTGAGCCCGTGGTCTATCGACGTCGAGGGGATGAGAGGACTCTGGACCGATCGGTCATCGTGCCACTGGGCGAGGATTCAGATGTGGTGATCGATGTCCCGGATGTGGATGACATCGGGACTACCGTAGAGTATGACCAATGGTGGGTACTATGGCGATGGTGGGGAGAGGGGCCACTGGGAGGCGCGGAGGCGGCAGCGGTGGGCGGGGAGGGTGCTGAGGCACCAGGGGATGATTGGGGAGCTCCTTTGGAGGATGCGGACATGGTGGAGGTGGAGGATGAGGATGCGGATTTGGGGGTTCCGGATCAGCCGGAGATGCAGGACATTTCGGAGCAGTGGGAGCCAGAGCAGGTTGTTGTCTCGGATTTGCCTATGCCTCAGGCAAGTTCGATGGAGGTGGAGGTGAGGCTCAATGCTAAGATAGCATGATTGGAGGACCTGCTACGGAGGCACGATGGGGAGCTGGGAGAGGCTTTGCAGGAGAGAGATCTCTTACGGTCTCAGTTGGCAGAGCGGGAGAGTGCATGGGTGGCGTCTCATCGATAGGAGGGGGTACTGATGTTGCATGAGAGAGGGATCTCCTATGGATGTAGCTGGTGGAGAAGGATAGGGTTTTGGTGCAGTGCGATGATGCAGTAGCTTACTACCATCGATGGGAGGCAGAGTGGGATCGATGAGAATCATATTGGTGATGGCATCGGCTGGAGATGGAGGGAGAGATCATCCACCTCGGTGGGTGGCTACCTGAGCCGTCGGGAGGTGGATCATCATGCCGGATGAGGGGCAGTGATACTGAGCAGTCAGCATCATCTCGTCGTAGGTGACTAGATGAGGGAGGGAGTAGCAGGCGTGATGCGGGGGCTAGCAGTAGCCACCCTGAGGGGTCCCATAGGACCCACACTACGGGGGGTAGTTCCCGTCGCACCGATCCTACGTGATCATGGTGGCTGATGCCCTAGGCTTGGGGTTTTTGAGTTTTTGGGTTTTTGGTAGCGAGGTCCGAGGACCGGTTCATTGTAGCCTACGGGCATTTTTGTTATGATATATATATACAGATGACTCTTTTTTGTTTATGCGATGATGATTTGATTTTATGCATGATGAGTGATGAGTACAGATGTATGCATGTTAATTTATTGTGATGGATGCATATGTTATGATGAATGTAAATGTTTTTGATGTATATGTGATATGCAAAATGCAATGGATAAAATGAATTTGTGTTGTTTGGTTAGGGCACCATAGACTGTTTAGGACTTTGTTATTTTGTTTTTATGCGATTGCTGTGGTAAATGACATTGTATGTATACATGTGGTTTTTTTGTATTTTTTGATGGTATTGTAAGGATGAAAAGTAGCGCAGTTGGTCTAGAAATGTAGCTAAGGTTTTCTGAGACTCAGACGGTTTTAACTCACTAGCCATGACTGTACTTTATCTTACAAGACTTTTGAACAAGGTATGAATCGGACTTGTCTTTGACCAAGCTATTTCACATCCTTGTGTGTGCAATTGAGTTCATTTTTGTGGTATTTGTCCAGATACCGCCAATTCCAGATAGGCTGTCAACCAAACCTATACTGAGGATCACCTAATTAGCTCCACTAACTCCTTTATTGTATTTAGTCAGATTAATCTATGGTGCTATCTAGGATACCATAAGCTAGCTCATCCACATGCAAACATTGATCTGTACACGAGTTAATGTGACAGATATATCGTCATGCGGGAGGTTTACCGCCAGTGACCGATAGGCTATCCACCAAACCGGTACTGAGGTTTGCCTCATGACCTATCGAAATGCTGAGAGTTCCAAGGATTCAAGTTCGACTCCCTTCTTTTCTTCAATTGTATTGGGATACTTGCTCGATTGTAGTGATAAAAATCACTGTTTATTTTTATATATTTTTCTTTTGAGCAAGGGATTTGGATTTCGAGTGATAAGAATCACTATTGTATGTGCTTTTTGTTGTATGCACTCTGGTGGTGATGTCAAATTTTTTGGAGTTTTGACGTTTTGCAAAATTTTGATGTTTGCAACTTTTGAGAACTTGGGATTCTTGGGGAATTGGGTAGGGAAGATGCTTGTCCTTTTGCCAACTCTCAGCATTCTTAGGGTCATTCGCACAGGGGGATGAGCAAGATAACCGTTTCGCTTATGGTGACCTAGATTACTGTGCAGGTTTCATCTTTCGTTCACACAACTTGGGAATTTTTATGTGTGTTTTAATTTGTGTTGGGATGCTATGTAACAAGGTTTTGTCCAAGTAGAACTCTACCTTCGTAAAATCTGTCTGACTTGGTACAGTACATGGCTAGAAAGCAAAATGACGACTGAAAGACGAAAACTCTTGATACATTAGAAGACCACTGACTCTAGTGTGGTAAAAAGAAGTGCATGGCATTTATTTTTGATGGACTGCTTATAGAACGGAGAAATGTGGAACAAGATGGATTGGCGGAGTAATTACAGTCTATGGTGCCTTTGACCTGTACGACCACAAATATGCAATGTATGGGTGCAGCTACATATTTTTGTATTTTTGATGGATTGATTTTTGTGATTATGAAGATGAGATGCGAGAAGAGCTCTCTATTGATGAACTTGAGCATGCCTGGAAATGAGATAAAAAAAAATTGTTGTTTTGGATGATTTTACTATTTTTGAATTTTCTTATTTTTGACCAAGCGATTGTGGGAATCCTTGGAGCATTTTGAGATTGACCAAGATTTAGAGGATCCTTGGTAGCGTTTGAGCATTTTGGGATTGACCCAAATTATTTAGAAATCCTTGGAGCATTTTGGGATTGACCAAGCGATTTTAGAAATCCTTGGAGCATTTTGGGATTGACCAAGCGATTTTAGAAATCCTTGGAGCATTTTGGGATTGACCAAGCGATTTTAGAAATCCTTGGAGCATTTTGGGATTGACCAAGCGATTTTAGAAATCCTTGGAGCATTTTTGGGATATGGCTCTCTTAGATATGGAATGGTCACAAATGACTGATGTTCAAGGGTTCTGTTTCCTTGATTCCATCAAGAGAGGCTAGCCGGTACGTCCCGGGTCCTATTTTGCTATCAATTACATATGGACCTAACCAATTTTCCGTGAACTTGTCCCTTAGGTGGGACGGCAAATTAGAGTTCTGTTGGTTTTCCTTCAAGACCAAATCACCAATCCGAAAGTCCCTCAGGTGAACTTTCATGTTGTAAGCTTTCTTAAGTCGCTCTTGATAGATACGTAAATGCTCGAGGGCATTAACGCGTCGTTCATCAAGCAACGTAAGCTGGTCTAACCGGGCTGGCTGCGTAGCGTCATCATCGATGAACTCTTGCATTGATATGCGTAGGGAAGGAATTTCCAATTCGAGAGGCATGACTGCCTCGGAGCCATACACGAGCGAAAATGGAGTTGCCCTAGTGGGTGTCCGAATGCTAGTGCGATAAGCCCATAGGGCAAGTGGGATTTGGATGTGCCAATCCTTATGATTGTCTATGACCATATTTTTAAGGATGGCAACTAGCATTTTGTTTGACGCCTCTCGCTTGCCCATTTGCCTACGGATAATAGGGTGTCAAAAAGTTGTGCTGAATTTTGTACTTTGTGGTCAAAGCACGCACGTCTTTGTTCTTGAATGGTGTCCCATTATCCGAGACTATTTTGGATGGAATACCAAAATGACATATGATGTTATGCAAAATGAACTCCACAATGCGGGGTCCTATCGTAGAGGTAAGCGGAACTGCTTCCACCCACTTGGTAAAATACTCTGTGGCCATTATGATAAACGTGTGATGGCCTGACGATGCAAGGGAGATCTTTCCAATTAGATCGAAACCCCACTACAAAAATGGCCAAGCGGATCGGACTGTCTGCAAGGCCTGGGAAGGTACATGCATCAAATTGGCATGATGTTGACACTTCACGCACTTCCTGACATATGCGCAACAATCTCGCTCTAAAGATGGCCAATAATAGCCCATGCAAAGAATGCGCTTTGCGATGGCCATACCACTGAAGTGGCCACCACATGTACCATCATGCGCTTGGGCGACTGCCCAAGTGGACTCTTGTTGGTCCAAGCAACGAAGGAGGATTCCTTCATAGCTATGACGGTACAAAATGTCTCCTATCAAGACATACTTAGCCGCTTTTTGCTTGAATGCTCATTTTGCGGCATGCATCAATTCAAGCGGGAGATTACCTAACTTGAGGTAGTCTCTAATGGGTAAATACCAGTCCTGTTGATCGAAAGCCTCGACGGTATGAACAACCAATCCCTCTTGAAGTTCATCCCTAGCAAACGCTGAGCGGGAGAGAACTTGTAAGAATAGCATTGTGTTGCTATTAATGGGAGTAGGGGAGAACAAGGACCCCCAGTTGGCATGTTTCAGATGATCATGGATTCGAGAGAACTTATTCGAGGATGGTTCAATCTGGATCATGTGGATTCCTGGCATCAAGTCAGAGCTTGCATGCTCCATCGTAGATTGTGATAGGGTTTTGACTTGAATGGTTGTCATGTCACCAGAAAGGTCTTGCGGGATTAGTGACCCCAAGGAGGCCATTGTGTCCGCAAAATGATTCGATGATCGAGGGAGTGCCTCGATGTCGTACCACTCAAGTTTTGCCAAGAATTTGTCCATGAGGGCTTTGTAAGCTTGCAGAACTGGGCATTTGCATTGGAATACCCCTTTGACTTGATTGAAAATTAACAACGAATCACCAAAGATGTTCAGTCATTTGATGTTCATGGTGATTGTTGTCTGAAGACCTATGAGCAAGGCTTCATACTCTGCATTATTGTTGGTGCATGGGAAATTTAATTTAAATGATAGGGGCATTGGAGCGCCCTGCGGTGTGAAGAATACTATTCCCATGCCACCACCTTGCTCACATTTAGAACCATCGAAGAATAGGGTTATGTCAGCCTGTGACTCAGGCTCATCAGAATCTGGCGATTCTGAGACATGGAAGACCCCATCATCGGGTAGTTCTATGACTAGAGGCTGATCATCTTCGAGAGGAGCCTCTGCTAGTTGATCGGCTATGACCTGTCCCTTGATGGATTTCTGTCCAATAAACTCTATGTCAAATTCTATCAACAACATGATCCATTTCACCGTGCGACTACTATGATAAGTATGACTCATCATGTATCGCAATGGATTCTCCTTAGACACAACATACGTAGTGTTGCTCAGCATGTAGTGGCATAGCTTTTTGGTAGCAAACACCACTGCCAAGCAGAGTTTCTCGACGTATGCATAGTTAAGTTCATAACTGACCAGGGTGCGGCTAAGATAGTAAGTAGCCTGTTCTTTGTGAAGTTCATTTTTTTGGGCTAGCATGGCGCCCAGTGCCACCTCAGTAGCTGAGATGTATAAGTAGAATGGCACGCCTGGTCTAGGTGGTGCCAATACTGGTGATGAAGCCAAGTATCATTTGATGTCATCAAAGGCTGACTGGCACTCGTCATCCCAGTGAAATACTACCCCCTTGTGCAATAATTTGTTCATGGGTCGGCACTTGTCAGATAGCTGCGCTATGAAGCGCTTAATTGACGTGACCTTTCCTTGCAGACTTTTGAGCTGCTTAATGGTAGTTGGGGGAACCATTTCAAGGATTGCCTTGACTTTGTTTGGGTCCACCTCGATTCCTCGCTTTGAGACTATGAAACCCAAGAGTTTTCCAGATGTGATGCCAAATACGCACTTCTTGGGATTCAGTCTGACTTTATGCTCCATGAGGCGATCGAGGATCTTGCTTAGGTCATCGAGATGATCTGGGCGCAAAAGAGACTTGGCCAACAAATCATCCATGTAATCTTCCAAAGTTTTATGCATGTAATCATGGAAGATGTACGTCATGGCACGTTGGTAGGTGGCGCCAACATTTTTAAGGCCAAAAGGCATGACCTTATAACAAAATGTCCCCCAAGGCATTGTGAACGCCATTTTTAGTTGGTCCTCAGGATTGATACGAATCTGATTGTATCCTGAGAAACCATCCATGAGGGATAGCATTTCGTGACCTGTTGTAGCATCTACCAACGCATCGATGCTTGGCAAGGGGAAGTCATCCTTAGGACTCGCTTTGTTTAGATCTCAAAAATTAGTGCATATGCGAATCCTCCCATCGAGATTTTTGATGGGCACCATGTTGGACAGCCATGGCGGATAATCCACGCAGATGACAAACTGTGCATCCAACAGCTTTTGCAATTCGTCTTTGACCATCAAGGCCACTGTTGGGTGCATCTTACGTAGTTTTTGCTTAACTGGCTTGATTGTCGGATCAAGCGTTAGATTATGCGTGACTAGCTACGGATCTAGCCCCGACATGTCTCTGTATGACCATGCAAAAACCTCCTTCTTCTCTTTGAGAAGGGCAATGTAGTCGACTTGCTCTTCAGGGGATAAGCTTACCCCCAACTTGATAATCTGTGGATTCATTGGATCTAAGCCGATGTCTACGTCAGTCGTCTCCTCGACCGACATGTGGGATCCGTCCTCCAACTGATGTGGAGTTGGGATCAAATGGATATCAGTAGCTGAGTTTAAATCTGCATTGGGAACCTCGGGTTCCTCTTCAGCCTGAAAGATATCCTGAGTTGTCCCTGGGGTAAAATGAGGCATTTTACCGAAAGGCCAGTACTCTGATGGGGACAGAGGTGAATTGACATGATCCCAGTCAATGGCATCTATGTCTAGATGCAAGGACCATGCTGGATCGGCCGGATTGTGGATGGGTGTGGTCAAGTCAATGGAGATCATGTGGATGAAATGAATTTGGTCTCCATTACCATGGGTGTGATGACTCAAACATTGTGGTTGTTCTCTATGTTCTGGATCTGGTTCTGTAGGTACTGGCACGAACGGATCGGCCCTATGTGCTAATAAGAGGACAGGGTCTACCCTCGACACTGATATCACCCTAGGGTCTCGGAGTGGAAGGTGCTCTTCATGTATCCGGAGCAGTGGATCCAACACTTGATCCCACCCTACTGGGTCTACATACCACTCATGCCCTGGCACTATGCCCATCTATGCAAATATGTCATTAATCCTCAAGGGGTATCGTTGTTGCATTTGTCGCATGTGGTTGAGATAGGCCATCTCAGTTTCATCTTCTGAATCGCTATCAGAGATCCAAAAGTGTTCATTGGCTCCAACAACTGCTTGAGGCATATGAGGCTCATCTTGTTCAAGCAAATTAATCTGGTCCCATTGTTGTTGATCCACGCTCCATGGGGGGATCTGATTCTCTTGACACAACACTGGCTCGATTGGAACCTCTAAAGGGAACAGTTTCAAAAAGATCTCTTGATAGTTATTCATGGGAATCTCTCATGAGTGATCACTATCGGATTCGAAGGGATCATATGACACTGGTTCATATTCTGATTCATCCTTCGAAGATCCTTCTGGACATTGTTTATGCTTTCCTTGAAAGTGAGTTCCCAAACTTTCACCTCTCTCTATCAAAGGAGAAGGGTTATTGATGTTACCAAGGGTGGTTGTTGACCATGGGAGGTAATCTCCCAATGTATATGTTGTGTTTGGGTTGGCATAAGGATCTGATGCCAATCCACCCTTGTTGCCTATTCCTAGGCCTTGCATGTTTTCCACCAAGATGTCTAAGGGCAAGGGGTGGTTGAACCCTACTCCCGACTTGTCATAAGGCATTTGGTATCTTGGTTGGCAAAGGACACGCACTCCTTGCTCATACCTGCCTAGCCCGTATCCATGCCAATTGCATTGGCCAAGATATCTCAGAGCGAAGTCCGGGTTAGACAGATAGTTGACATCTTCTGCAAAAGGCTCTTCGTCCTCATCCTTTTGCATGCATGGCTCAACACCATGGTCAAGGCCCCCATACACAAAATTGGTCTAGTTCGGTGGGTAGCCTAAAGGAACAATTGTCCCGATGGGAAGGCGAGGTCTCCCCATGTCGTGCACTGATTCTAGCATGGTCGTTGCTATGACATTCCGCACTAGATACTCCCCCAGGCCCGTACTGGCCATTTCAACAGTAATTGTTGGTGATTGAGAGGGAGGGAACGGAAGCCCTTCCTGAGTCCATTCCATGTTGGGTGGACTAGGAGCCTCAACTTCCATTGTGCTAGGTATCTCTTCGGTTGAGATGGTTGATATTGTTGGCAGCGCCTCTTCCAAGGGTTGAGCCTCTTCCAGGATTTGTTTCCCTTTGTCCTTCTATTTAGCCATGAAAGGTGGCATTGGTGGTGAAGGAGCTGACGATGAAGATGCACCTGGCTGGGGTTTTGATGGATTAGTCACCAATGGTGCTTGCGGCATCGGACCCTGTCTAGATGGATTTAACTAAAAATCCAAGTGCGTCGATGGGAGGGTCGATTGCGGCATCAAGTGCACCGCATTGCAATATTTGAAGGGTTCTAAGTCCGTCGGGACTACATGTACCTCCCCTTCAAATGCATACTTCAAACATTGGTGAGCTATCGAAGGGACACACTTCATGTCCCTGATCCATGGCCGCCCTAGCAATATGTTGTATGCCATCTCGCCTTCCAAAACATGGCACAATGTAGATATCATCTTTTGTCCTACCTGAACGGGTAGAACAATTGTGCCAACTGTCGAGCATATCGCATCATTAAATGCTCATAGTGTGTAAGTGGAAGCCGTGATGTGAGAGGCTGGCAACTTCAGATGCTTCAATGCTGTCGTAGTAATGATGTTACTGGACGAGCCAGTGTCTATCAACACCCTCTTATACGGGATCCCGTTGACCCATGCGATAACGTGCAGGGGTGGATCTGCCATGTCATCAGATATTGATTTAACTTCATCTTCTCGAAAGGTAATGACTGGCTTCGTGCATCATTTTACATGTCCCACGAAGTTATTGAAGGAATTCGCTTCATGGGGCTGCAACTCGATGGCTTTCAAAATCTCCATGAGAGCCTCCTGATGGGGCGCTGATTGTTGTATAAGCTCATATATGGAGAGCCTAGCCGACGTGGTCCGTAAACTCTGCATGAGTTTGGTCCGTATCGTGACCTCGGGTCTAGGCGGAGGTATCTACACAGGGTGTTGTTGAGGTCGTGACGTCGATGGAACCTCTCTTGTGGCTGCCTCGGGGGCAACTCCTGGGTATTTCTTGTTCCTCGTCACTATGCTTATCATTCCCACATACCCTTGCATGGGGCAATTTTGTTGCACCTCATTGACCTGAAGGGGTTTTGCTTGTGCCTCATGGGCAGGCAAGGGGTCCTTGAAAACCCCCATCTGCTGATTGTTTGGCGCTATGGGGTTGTCCACTGCCAATGTTTTATTGTCAATCAGGTCTTGTATCAACCCTTTGAACTTCCAGCATGCGTTCAGGTCATGTCCCCTTCGCCTGTGGAATCTACAATACAAGTCCTCTCTGTATCCCTTAGGCTTGGGAGCGTTAGGATCTATGGTTTGAAGCTCTGGAAGGGTGATTAAATTTGCCACTGACAAGCGGTCAAATAGGGAGTCCCTAGACTCCGTATAAGGGGTGTATTGTCGCTTAGGGCGACGCTGCTGATTTTGCTCCTATTTTTTATTTTCTCTTTCATAATTGTTTGGAGGCACTGCCTGATAATTAGCCTTTTGAGGCTGTATTTCTTGTGCAGGCTTAGAGACATTTATAGCAACTTGATTAACCGCAGTGGGTTTTTGTTGCGTAGTCCCTATTTTTGTGTTTTTGTTCCACTCTTTCTTTTTAGGTTTGGCAATTTTGCCATCCTGTATTTTGATCTCTTCGATAATTCTGGCTTGCGCCAGAGCTTCTTCTAAGGTGGCATATTGTTGCAGCTGCAATAGCACCGAGATCGATCTCAAACAACTTCGTGAGAACATTTGTGTAAGGTCGGACATAGGGGGAAGGTAGGGTAGCTTGGAAAGCAGAGTCCTCCATCGATTCCCGTAGGCCGCCATAGTCTCCTCCTCATATTGCCTGAGGCTGGCCAGGTCACTCAGTGACGCCTTCTTCTTGGTGTTGAAGGTGAAGCGTTCAAGGAACGCATCCACTAATTGATCCAAGTTATTGATGTTGTGCTTCGGCAGCTGGGTGAACCAATCCGAGGTAGGGCCCACGAATGTGGTTATGAATGTCCTTAGCAATAGCGCATCATTATCCTGAATGCCAAAGCATTGGCTCAGGAATCTTGTCACATGCTCTTGGGCATCCTCTTCACCCTTAAAGACTGCCAACTGAGGCAACTTGAAGTGTTCGGGGTAAGGAGGTGCAGGCACTGATGGATGCACAGGGTGACTGCGGAGTTGGCGTAACATGGGCTTTTGGGGCCCAGAAGCTTTGGTTTCCACAGACTCCAAATGCTCTAACAATGCTTTGTATGCATCGAAAGATTTAATCTCTTCCTCTTTAGTTTGCTCCCGTTGTGGGTTGTGGGAGACTTGAGGCCTATGGGGGGGTGGCCGAATAACAACCCCTCCACCTTGATAGGGCATTTCAGCCCACTCTTCTTCTTGTTCATACTCCTCGTAAACTTCCTGAGGAGTCTCTGGGTGAGACTTATGACCCTGAGTGGGTCCCCGTGGAGGGTACCCATCGTTGTTTCGGGGAGTGGCCTCCCTCTCAGGTCTATGGGGTCTCGGAGGCAAAACTTGACGAGGTCACGGAGACCTATCCTGCACCAAGGGATTATGCCTCTCATATGGTTCTGCTCTTTGGGTGCGAGGGGTTGGAACCCTCTCAGGTAGGTTATAAAGCAGCTCATCTGTTTGGCGCTGAATGCGCTCCTTGCTAAGGCGGTATAGACGCTCTAGCTACTGCTGATCTTGCTCAAGCCGCATGATCTGGGCTTGGCGGGTGGCATGTCTGGCGACTGCCAGGTCAATTTGGTCCACCATCTTGGGCCTAGGAGGCCTGAATGCTTCTTCTATGCATTTGCCTCGATCGTGATGATCCGAGATCTCAATGGGTTGCTTCCCTCTATCGAGGTTGGCGGCATTTACCCGAGGCTCTGGCCTCAGTGTGTGACCATGGTATCTAGCAGGTGCGGAAGCGCAAGGCTCCCACACTGTATGTTGCTCTCGAGGAATGTGATGGTCTTCCTCGTACTCCCTTTCGTAGGTGTGAAAGGGGCGGGCGGAGTTAGCTCACCCGATTTGGAGAGCCCTGCGCTCTGGGTTTTGTCTATTGGTTCTAACAGTGAGGGGAGGCAAAGGAGAGATGCCATAGTCATGTGGCCTCTCCCCATGGACACTATGCCTCTCTAGCACTTCATCGCATGGTGGCCACTCATATCTAGCTTCTAAAGGAGCTCTTCTATCTACGTTGAGGGCCACGTGTAAAGCTTCTTCCCGAAAGGGGCTGTGCTGAATGGGCGTGTCCCCCAGAGGGGTGTCCCTATAATTCCACCTTGACATGGAATGATGTGGACTCTCTTGTAGTCCAGACCGCCAAGGCGGTATGGCCAAGTCCTTAGGGCTAAAGCGGAGGTGACTTGTGCCCGCTCCTTGTACACTTTCCATAGCTTCTGCCCTTGATTGGGCTTGGCTACGGGTGTACACCATGGTGGTGCTCTTCTACAAGCTAAGCAGATTTTTATCTCTTTTATGATTTTTTTTTTATGCTACACTTAAACAGAAAAGAACACACACATACACAAATGGTGATTATCTCGTTTAAAGGTTGAAAGTGTGTCCTAAAACTGGTTTAGTGTGTTTTGTTGTTTGTTTTTTTTTGAAAGCTTTTTATGAAAACCATTTAAATGCAATTATGAAGGCTCTTATGACTCCCAAAATGGTCGCCCCTTCAATATACCATTGTCGGACCGATATACCAACCTCTCTATATACCCGCCCTTACGAGAGGGAAACTATAGGTACGTGAGAGCAGATGGTACGTGGAACATAGGCGGTACGGAAGGGGGATTGTCCTGTTTATGACACCTACCATAGAAGACTTATCCTCGCGCATTGGGAATCACCCCAACGACACTCGGTCAGCTTTCGTCAGGATTTAAGTCGAGCAATAGTGACAATCGGGGTAAATGAATGCAAAATTCAAGCCAAGGTGGTGATGAACCCACCGTTGGTCTTGATCAAGGGCTGGGGTCTTACGACCAGCTCCTTGGTTTAAAAATGCCACGTGATGTGTGTGGGGTTCCTTTTAATTTGCAAAAATGAAATAGGCAAACAAAAAGGAAACTTTCCCTAAGCCATACAAAAACTAAAAATCAGAAAACAGAAAACAAAAATTTGACAGAAGCTTGTTAGAAACCCCTACCTCTTCTCTGCCCAAAAGGATGTTTTTGATTCTCGGCTTTGAAACTAGCACATACATATTCTTGAATAGTCCTCACTATGTGTAATGTCAGATTATTAGATAATGATATCTATTAATGTTTATGCTTATGGATTAGAAGAATAGAGAAATATGGAGAGAGAGTAATATAAGGGATTATGGGGTCCCTTTAGAGAAGGAAACTTCAGATAACCATGTTTTATGATTTCTCTTCAATGAACTAACCTTAGATAGTTATGGAAAGGCAACAATCAGGTTGTAGTATCAATAAATGAACTATCACATGAAGTGATATATGCTTTGGTTGGCTCATCGCTTAGATGAGACAAACACCTGAAACCTTACCTACATAGATGGATGTATGTGTGGTAAAGGAAGCATAGAAATATTATGTCGTTATGCTTAGTACACCTACATAGATGGACTTGTGTATGGTGTAGGGATGGGTGTACACTTTGATAGACAAAAATGATAAGTTAGATCATTGTGGAGATGAGACAAACAACTTAATCATAAGACTTCACATCAATAGACACATTCATATAATGACTTATATAAGGTGGGGTGATATAGATCCCTAACAAGTATATAAATAAATTCTCTCTCAAGTTGGTTGAATTTTTGGGTCGTTACATTTGGTATCAAAGTTATAGGTATGATGGACTAGATGCTTCCATGAAATAGCTCTAGGTACGATGGACTAGAGGCTTCCTTGGAATGTGTTAAGGATTTATGTATCTTCCTATTTATACCATTGCATAGTTTTAAGCTAAAATCAAGAATACCTTGAACTTCCAGTCACTTTGAAAAAGAGCACATGATCGTAGGACTATAAACATCCCTAGATGAGATCTATATATGATGGAATAGAAGTATCCCTAGAGCAGCTAAATATTTCTAGGAATTAGTCCAAGGAAAGGTAGCTTTACTTGATTCGGCATATTACACAAAGCAAGTGTAACCATCATCATTATCAGGTGATTGATAATGAGTAAGCACACCTAGGAATAGTATCTTGCATGGAGCAAGCATAACCTTAGCCATTATCAAATGAATGATAATGAAATAAGTTAGTTCTAAATGGTAAATAACTAACTATAAGTAACAATGATCAAAACTGAGATGATATCTTGTAGGATACAAATGTGACGATAACCATTAATGATCTAAGTTAGTTCATGAGAAGATATAACTAACCTTTGGAAGTACAATTGGAAGTAATTGTAACTTATCTAACTCCTTTTTGTGGCAAAGAAAAGAAACTCCTAGAAGGAGTAGGAGAAGAAGATGATATTCTCAAAAAAAATCAAGGCTAGCTGGAAAGGACGATTATGAAGCTAGACCTTGAAAGGAAAATTTTGGAATAAATTTTAATAGAGTTAGAAAACCTCATCATTGTAATTTAGTTACTACAAGAGCAATTAATTAATAGAGAGGACATATGAACCAACGAAAGCAATGATTGGATATTATTAATCAAGTTACTAGAATGAAAATTCTAAAAGGTAGACAGGAGGAGTATCCTGCTACAAAAGAACTTGAAGGCAAAGGCTCGTATAGAGTTAGAGCTAGCCAAGGACCTAAAGAATATCAGGGTATCCAAATTGATTGGTAAAATCAACCGAGACATGGTTGTATGAATTAAAAATATATTTTTTCTTTGAGGAATTATTCATTAGTAACCCAAATAGTAGGGTTACCCTTCATGTGCTTGATACAACTTTGGAATGATGAAATAACTTCAAAACTGACAAGAAGACTCAAGGAATGAAACTTTTATGGAATGGTTTTGTTCAAGCCTTAAACAATGACCAAGATGGACTTCTATATTGTTATGTAAATTTTCCTTGTTAACAAGTAGAATTCATTCTTGAGGTTTATAATTTGAGAAGATATTTTTAATGTTCATTATAACCACAATAAAGGATGGTTCCCATAATTGGGTAGGCTTGAGGAGGTCCTAGGTGGTGTATCTTGGACTATGATAGATACATTTGGGGGTGTTCTAAACATTAAATTATGCTCTTTACTTATTATGAACATTAACCATGGATCCTTGTGAACCTAGACTATGAATATAACATATAGTAGAAATTTTAAAACTTGGATAGACCTGGGGGGAATAAAGAAATGTTTGGAAAAATAATAGATGAGGAATCTATTCTTGAGAAGAGTATGGGGAACCTCTAAAAAAAATGACTATTCACAGGTTAAGTTGATTTTACTTAATGAGAGGGAGTATATGGAGAATCGATCCTTTGTTTTGAACATACTTAGTGAAAATAGTAGATGAGGAAATATATTCTTGAGAGAAGTATGGGATACTCTATTTAAGTTGTCAAAGAATGTACCAAAATATGATATTAGTAAGCATTTTAAGGTACCTAAATCCATCTTAAGAGCAGATCCTAAGATTAAGAACAGGGTAATCCTGCTCAAACTCAAGATCTTGAAGAATGTATATAGTTTTTTTACTTGAAATCACATGGATTTAATGAATCAAGATAAGGAAATGTGATCTCGATATGAGCATTGCAGTGAAATTCAGGCCAAAAATAGAAGAAATATTGAAGAGAATAAGATTTTGGCATTAGGGATGGACTCTTACACTTTAAGGACTAGATAGTTTTACCCAAAATCAGAAATCTAAGGAGATTTATCATGCAAAAAGTGTGTAGTTCTCCTTATTTCTCTCATCTCAGAGGGACTAAGATGTGGGAAAATATGAAAAGGCCTTCTTGGAAGGTATGAAGAAGGGTGTCATTGTTTTGTTGCTCAATGTTTAGAATTGCATCTTCTTGTTGCTCAATGTTTAGGAGTTAGTATGGTTTTGATATTATCAAGGGATGATAATATTATACTTAAATTAATGAAATGAAATAGACATTTCCCTTGTTTATTTGAAAATGTATTGTGATAACATTTTCATTGCAGGAAAACACACGGGACTCTATTTAGTCCAAGGGGGTACTATGTCATGACCCGCCTTGGCATGAATTTTTGCATGATACACTATGTATAGAATAATTATGATTTGATGCTTAGTTGTGATGCATCTAGTTGATTATATGCATTTGTGTTATATTTTTGGATTAAAATTATATTTTAGGAATAAAATAGTTTAATTCAAATGTATTATATTATGGTTCAAAATTAAAATAAAAAGGAAATAATCTTTTTTATGATGCCTTCTAGAAGATAAGATAGGATGAGATCTTTTTCAAAAGAATCATATTATTTTTAAAATATCCCCTCTACCACCTTGAGTAGTTGAGAAATTACTTTTGGTGGTTGGGTATTTATTTGCAAGGGGAACTTTAGGTTTTTGGTAGATGGTTAGAGTCACCTTTATGACTCATAGGGGGAAGAGGGCTCAAAAGGAAGGGTGCGATGGTGGAAGGGGAGGATTCATGGAAGGTCATTTTGGGAAGGGAGGACACTGAGAATAATGGGCTAAAATGGGATAAAGGGTGAAGGATAACCAAGGAAATTTTTTACAGAGCTTGCTTAGGCCGTATTGCCATTTTGGAGGGTCTGTTAGGAGGAATTAAGGTTTGATATCTCCAGAATATTTGATTTATTTATATTATTATGCCTTGTGTAAATTTATGCATTAAGGAGTTTGCATTGATATTTTGGTTTTAAACTACTCACGATCTTTTCTATAAGTTTTGATTCGATTCCAGTAAAGGTTTTGGATGCGACTTACAACTAATTGTTCTTTAAGTTAAGCACTATGGTCAGGCTTGAAATGCTTAGAGCCTCTTCCTTTTGGGTTCTTTTAAATAAATTTATGTTGTGTATCGTCGGTGACTCTGTCTAAACTAGACGTAATCGATCACCCCCCATTTTGGTGAATCATGCTCTTTTTTATATATCACCATAACCTTGAATTCGTGGGAAGACCCTTATTCAGACATAGTCACCTAATTTGAATACCTCCACAACACTTTTGATGTTTGATTAAAATTTGGATATTGGCCTCTCCTCTTGGTGATTCTGATTGAATCCAATAATTTCTTGTTTGCCTATGTGTTTTTTTGTGGCATCGTCCAAGCTTTGCACAATTGAGAAGTTGTGGGTTTTTACCTTGTTTCCATATTCACCTCCTGTGAATTGCATTTTCATCTATTGCTTCATCTTAAATCCATGACAATCAAAGAAGGGGATGGTTTTCAATTTTTCCATGCACACTAATTTTCTCCACCGCCTACATGAAAGCTAGTATCGCTAATTAATTGTTTCCCCTAAGGTTTACTTAGGGTTATTAATTTATTTAAGTGCCCTACCATTGAGGCATGCCGAAGTGATGTGATGGAACCACACTCAAGGAGACATGGACAAGAGTATGGCACTCGGGCCATCCCACGTAATATCCCACATAGGATGTGTGGTGGCCCGTGTGAACCTTAAAGGGAGTTAGGCCCCCTTTAAGCTTGACCACCTCTCGGTGGTCAACATTGAGTGGGGCTACCCTATACCAATTGGAAGCACGTATACATAAATAGGTGGTGTGTTATTACCTGATTTTTTACCTTTTTGAATCACCTTGACCAATGTTTGACCTTACCTTCTATTGCTACATGGAATGATAGGATCAGTTTGTCGTTAGCTCTCTGTTGGGGTGGATAATAGTTTTATCATTGTGTATTGTTTAACCTTAATCCCACACGCAGCATGTGGGGGTGCTTAGCACCATTTAAGGGAAATAATCTCCTATGCTAATAATCATCAAGTAATGGTCATGAAAGCCACCACTTGGTGGAGGCTTTAGCACCAATAGTTGGGTGTTGTTTAACCAATGACTATGGTTTGACTGTGATTGTCTACAAGTTGTTGGGGCTATCTACTTAATTAAAAGAAAGAATTTTTTATTATTATAAATAAGTTTAGAGGATAAAATTATAATTGAAATAATAGATTTTATTTATTAAGTTTAAAAGATAAACTTATATCTGAAAAAATAGATTTGATTTATTAAGTTTAGAGGATAAACTTATAAATGAAAGAATAGATTTGATTTATTAAGTTTAGAGGATAAACTTATATTTGAAAGAATAAATTTGATTTATTAAGTTTAAAAGATTAAACTTATATCTGAAAGAATAGACAGATATAAATTTGATTTATTAAGTTTGGAGGATAAACTTATAATTGAAAGAATAGATTTGATTTATTAAGTGTAGAGGATAAACTTATATTTGAAATAATAGATTTGATTTATTAAGTGTAGAGGATAAACTTATAATTGAAATAATAGATTGGTGGGGAAGGTATAAGCAAAGGACCCAACCGATATTACCTTAGATCTCAAAAATTGGCATATTTCCTTGGGTGTGTCACTTTTGGAGTAGCAGGAGGGCTTGAACTAGATGTGGGTATCATTCCTGTCTTGGGAAGGAAATCAAATATCCAACTATACAAGGATAAAGCCTTGATGAAGGTTAAGAGTGGAAAACAAAAATCCATTGTTGTGGCACTTAAGCATGTTAGACCCTTGATTTGATAAATTAATGTTAATCTTATCCTATAACATTCGGGTTTTGGGAAGTAACTCTAAAAAGACTATCCTTTACAGATTAATGCAATTACAAAATCTAGATATATTGCTATTACAAGAAACAATGGGAATTGGTTCAAAATTTGAAAGTTTTCTTCATTATTTTTTAAAAGAGTGGATTTTTCTCTCAATGGATTATGAGGGTAGATCTAGAGGTCTAATCCTGGGATGGAGGAAAAGGGCTTTTAGTCTTATTAATTCAGCTATTTTTGTATCTAGATTAGGAGTAGAGCTACACTCGTTGGAATTGGGTAAATCCTTGATGGTGACCAATATCTATGGGCCTTATGAGAACAATATCCAGTATTGGGACACCCTCTTAGCCAATGATTTCTTTTAGCAAGGGAATATTATAATAGGGGAATATTTAAATTTCACTTTGAAAAGATCTGAGGTATGGGGGACTATAGCTAGAATTGACCCACAAGCAAGTTATTTTAAACATAAATTTGAAGTAGATATGGTGGACGTGCAACCCATCAAAATTATCTCTACTTGGTGCAATAATAGGGTGGGTGAGGATTATGTGGCTAAAATATTGGACAAATTATTGTCGTTGGAAGCCTAATTATGGATGGGGAGGGAATCAGATCCTGGGTGTATTAAGGTGGCATCTCAGATCATTTTCCCATTCTTCTTCAAGTAGGCATTTTGGATAGGAAACCTCCAAGCCCTTTAAATTTTAACCCAACTTGGTTAATGGATAATGATTTCCAATTATTGGTTAAAGAAGTTTGGATCCCATATGATGCAAATTTGGGAAGCACAACTTGTTTTCAGTTCACTAGAAATTTGAGGAAATAAAAAACAGTTCTTTCAAAGTGGGATTTCAACAAGTGAAGACAACAAATGTGGAATCTGATTCTTCTGGAGAGGCAGATCACAAATTTTTATAAGAAAGGTAATAATGAGTTCTTCTTAGAGTAGTCCAAAGCAGTCATTACATATCTTGAAGATAAAAAGAGTAATATTTTGCTAGCACAAGAGGCTCAATGGAGGCTCAAAAGCAGAGCAATTTGGTTGGAGTTAGGGGACGAAAATACAAAAAAAAATCATAATTATGCCAATCATAGGAGAAATATAAATACCATTTGGAAAATTCCCAATGAAGATGGGTCCAAAGCTAGGTCATTCAATGACATAGCAACTCTTGGTATTAAGCACTTCAAAAACTTGTTTAAAGATCCTAAAAGGGTAAACTTGGCAGAGATTCTCAAATTCACCACATACTTCCCTAGTTTTGCTGATAATGTTATTAATGAGATGCTATTGGAAGGAGTATCCAAATAAGAATTTAAAAAGTGCTCTTTTCATTTCAAAAGAACAAAATCCTAGGGATAGATGGATGGGGTGCTGAATTTTTTTTAGGGTTTTTTGAGTTGATTGGGGAACATCTGCTACGAGTGGTGGAAGAAAAAAAAGCTACTGGAAAGATACCAATAGACATCAACTCAACCTTTATTATCTTGATTCCAAAGAAGGAAAATCCTAGTACTTTTGATGATTTTAGACCTATATCCCTATGCAATTGTCTTTACAAAATCATTGCTTCAAGGTTAAAAAGAGTTTTTCAAACTCTATTTCAAGTGAGCAATTTGGATTTCTAAATGGTAGGCAGAATCATGATGTTGTGGGAGTGGCTCAAGAAGGCACGCACACAATTAAGACCAGGAAACTTGAGGTTTTTGTTGTCAAGTTGGACCTATCCAAGGCATATGACAGATTAAGTTGGTTGTATTTAAAAATTATATTGATCCACATTGGATTCAATCTTCAAGATGTTAATTGGATTAAGGGTTGTGTGACCTCTATGTTTTTTGTTTTTCTTATTAATGGCGCTGCTTCCCATTTCTTTTTGATAGAACATGGTCTCAAACAAGGTTGTCCCTTATCTCCTATCTTGTTTCTCTTAGTGGTAGAAGGGTTGAGTAGGGCCATCAAGGAAGCTAGAAGAATAGGGCTTTTCAAAGGGATCAAAATGGGGTCATCCCTCTCCTTAACACATCTTTTATTTGTGGATGATGTGTTGTTGTTCTATGATGGATCTCGAAGGGATGTAAGCAAGATCAAGGACATATTAAGGAGCTATTAATATGCTACATGTATGGAAATAAATATGGAGAAGTCTACCATGTCTTATTATGGGCTATCGGCTAAAGAAGAAAGTCTCTTTCAGAGGACACTCTCCTATACCAAAATTGAATTTCAAGCAGGGATCAAGTATTTAGGTTTCATGTTGAAGCCAAATGACTATGGCATTAGGGACTAGAATTATTTTATGGATAAGATCGACAAAAGGATATCTTTGTGGTGCAATAGGTGGTTATCTATTGGGGGCGGACTAACCCTGTTTAAATCAATATTGGAGACTATTCTTGTCTATTGACATGGAATAACTTTTATACTAGCTGGGATGTTGGAAAAATAAGGAAAAGGTGCTTTAAATTTCTATGGACTGGAAAAAGAGACAAAGAAGGCATTGTCTTATCCAAATGAAAATTGTTAGAAAAACCTAAGGATGAGAGGGTGGGGATTAAAGAACATCCATCATTTTGGGAAAGCTTTGGCTGCAAGGAGTTTATGGAGATTGATTGTCCAAGATAATATTTGGAGTAATGTTCTTAAGACCAAATATATTGAACCTGAAAGCACGAGGATACGGAAACAAAAAGGAAAATGCCAAGTACGATGCGTGTAAAACCAAACTTAACGCTAAAAGCCTATATATTGAAAAATGCATGAAAGGAAAGGACATAAACGAATCGACACAAGATAAAAGCAATATGGAATACGGCCCTCTTTATTGATATGCTTTTAAAGTCGTGTTACAATACGTCTCCTTCCCTTTTAGGGGATAGGAGCGTTAAATATGTTTCTTGTCACATCCATGGATAGCAATCCTTCTTCCGCGTGCCCACATGTAAGATGGGCGGACCAAAATGTCACCGCCGCTTGTGTATATGAGTGTTGACTCCTTACTGCTCCTCTCGATGTCGAAGACCTACGTTCAAGGAAACAGAAAAGATCAGTAGCACCTGCAGATAGAATAGAACATGTGTTTCCCAAGGCCTACTGTTAGTGTATGCATGAAAATATTAAAACGATAACCAAATAACATCAGAACGACCTAAAAATTTGATAGAAGCAAGAATATGTTACCAGGAAGCCACTGCAAAAGGAACAGTCAAGAAATTCCTCACAGATTTGTATTCGCTCCAGGGCGGGACGAATAAACCTGCAACAAAGTGTTAAAAAGCACAGTCCCAAATGTCCAATCTGGGAAGCTCCAAATCACCTGCAAAGTTGGGGTTAGCTAATTGGGGGTATTTTGGGAAGACCCAGAAGGTCAGATTTTCCCAATTTGGCCTCTATCACCCAGAATATGATGGTGCTATCTGCATGTTAGTGAAGGCGGGAAATGATAAAAGCATGATCAAAACTTGTCAGAATAACCTGAAATTTAAATGACAACATATGTAAACAACCTAGAATCAGATGCAAAAGAAAAATCAAAGAAATCTACCATAGATTTCTAATCGCTCTGGGGTGGGGCGTTTAGAACTGCGACAGTTTGGGGGGCGCCCGGGGGCAGGACGCCCATCGTTTGGGACTCTGTTTCGGCACCAATCCACTTGGGATGGGTCCAAAACCTCTTATGGGGTGTTGTCGGCAAATTTTGTGGGATATTGTGGCCAAATGTTCGGGTTTGGGTCTCGGATTTGCGCTTCCAATAACCACCCTATGACCTCCCTTCCAAAGAGAGATCAAGGATGTGAAAGGCACAAATCAAAAGGTATGTGTGTGGATGTAAAATGGCAGCACTTCGTTGCTCAAAATGCTACCTCTCTCTATATTTTGGGTGAGAAGACTCACCAATTTATAGACCTAGGGTCTCTCTGTTTGAATGCGCATGCGAGGGCGCCACTGGAGTTGCATGTCCTATTTTGGGAAAAATATTATTCCCTGATTTAGAGTCTCCTTGCATGAGGCCTCCAAAAATCAAAGACATGCATGACTGAAGTCTCTCTCCTTGATTTGAAGTCGTTCCTCGCAATTGCATGGCCTGAAGTTGCAGTTAACTGGCGGACCTGTCGAGGTTTGACTTTTTTGCCAGTCAAACCTTCTATTCGCCTCACCCTAGGGCGAATGCTGATAATCGTCCCTGGGTGGGACGAATACCAGTTTGTAATCATCCCAGGGTGGGACGAGTAGGGAGCAAAGTGCCAAAAAGGTGCCAAATTGACCTTTGACCTTCCAAACTACTTTTGGGAGTGGTTAGGACCACTGTTTAACCTCTGGGGGCTGCCCTAGGGGTTGTGTGTGTCAATGCGATCGGCGCTTGTTGTCACATAATCGGATTGGTGTTGTTTTGGTGTCTATAGATGCCCCTTTTTGGGAAGCATTGTGCAAGGCGCAACGTTGAGCAAAAATAGATAACCAAAGCACTAATGATTAGGGTTTCTCAGTAACCTAACCAACTCTTGATGCCCCAAGTATGGAAAGGGCACGCATTCTTGAATCCTTGCTTCGACGAGCTAAGGAACTTAATTCAAGTGTTAACCTTTTTCGGTGAGGTGTTACTTGAGCTTGGACATTGATCAGTCATGAATAGGCAAAGGGCGCAACCTTTTGTCTATGGGAACCTTGAGTTCATGATTCATGAATGCCAAGTGTTTGATCAGCTTGTGATTATTGCTTGTTTGCTGCCCCAAGCAGGGGCGTGATTGTCTTTGTCAATGATCCTTTGAATGCATGTCATTTCCTTGATTGGGTGTGTTTTTGTTGATTGGTGACTAAGTGTGACTACCCCCTCAAGCGACGAATCGATGAGGGAATGACCAACATGAGAAAAGCGACGAGTCGCTTGACCCAAGATGACTTAGGTAAGGGTGCCTTCAGTTGTTTACCGTTGAATGCGTAAGCAGTTTCCGAACATTCTGACCTATTTTTGGTGGGTTTTAACCCTTTTTGTGACGCATTTTGGAGCTGAAATTGTCAAAAATCCGTCCTCCCGTGGAGCGGTCCGGCTATGGTAGCCTTCTTAGGGAGTAGGATAGTGACAATTTGTAACCCCAACGTCTATTTTGGATGCCAAGAATGTCAGGCGCAAAGGCGCCTTCGTTCGGCAATGTTATTGCTATTTTTGGTTGGGTTTTGACCCATTTTGTGACGTCATTTGGGGATGAAATTCTCAAAAATTCATCCTCCCGTGGAGCGGTCCGGCTATGGTAGCCTTCTTAGGGAGTAGGATAGTGAGGATTTGTGACCCCGACATCTATTTTGCATGCCGAATGTCAAGTGCAAAAGCACTCTCATTGGACAATTTTATTGCTTGTTTTTGGTGCATTTTGTGCAGTTTTTGATGTTTTTGAAATTTTTGCTCTGTATTCGTCCCTGGGTGGGATGAATACCAGTTTAGTAATCGTCCTAGGGTGGGACGAGTGCTAACCAGAGTGCTCATCCCAGGGAGGAACGATTACAGGCTCAAAAAGCCTATTTAAGGGCCAAAACTAGGTTTTGGGCTCATTTGCATTTGTTTTTCCTGGCGATTTGGAGCTCTGAGGAGGAGGAGGTCAATTCTACGAAGCGAAGCGCTACCGAATTTTTCCCGCCACCATGAGTTCATGGACCGGATCCTCAAGCGGTGGAGCCGAAGTGAGACCAGTGAGTGTTCTTCCTCTTTATTGTTTGTTGGCGTTATAATTTGAAAACCGCAATTTGTTTTGTTTTTTGTCTTTTTGTATTTTGTTTTTCAAATTAAAAATGAAACCCTAGTCTATCAAAAATTAACACTTAGCTTAAAACTTAGTTTAACCCTAGTTAAACAAAGATCAAAAGTTTAGTTTAAAACTTAGCTAAAAAACTTAGTTTAGAACGTAACTTAAAAACTTTGCTTAACCCTAATTTAACAAAGATCAAAACTTAGGTTAGAAACGTAGGGTAAAACTGAGCTTAACCCTAGTTATTTTTTGTTGTTTTTGTTTGTGTTTTTAATTTATCTTAAGTTAAAAACCTTTAATTACAGAGTAAACCTAGATTTTTTTTAATTTATCGATTTAGAGTTAAAAACCCTAGAATTGACAATATTTTTTGAATTTTTTGTTTTTTTTTAATTTATCAATTTAGAGTTAAAAACCCTAGGAACTACAAATTTTTTAATTTTTTTTTAATTACAGAGTTAAAACCCTAACAATTTTTTAATTTTTTTTTTTTTAATTTATCATTTAGAGTTAAAAACCCTAGAACGACAAATTATTTTTGAATTTTTTGTTTTTTTAATTTATCATTTAGAGTTAAAAACCCTAGAAACTGAACAATTATTTTTTGAATTTTTTGTTTTTTTTTAATTTATCAGTTTAGAGTTAAAAACCCTAGAACTGACAAATTATTTTTGAATTTTTTTTTTTAATTTATCGATTTAGACAAAACACGAAACAGTTTTTAATTTTTTTTTGTTTTATTTTTTTTTAGCTATACATTGTTTTATGCATTGTTGTATATTCATGTTATTGTTGTACAATTTTTCATGGTTTTTAATGTTTTTGTGTTGTTTTCTTTTGCAGGTTGTGAAGAGCCGGTACCGTGTGCCCACGATTTTCACTGAAGCGCGGGAGGCGCTGACTTTGGCTGACTAGGAGTGGCTTGATGCCCTTGGGCTCAAGCAGGTGACTCGACTGGAGCCTGTGGTCGGGGATCGGGCCTATCTGATGGCCCTGATCAACTTGTGGGATCCCTGGACCAATACCTTCCATCTCCCAATAGGGGAGATGACGGTGACCTTGGAGGATGTCTATCAGATTCTACGGATTCCGATAGATGGACTACCGATCAGGACGATGCCGTGGGATCAGCGGACAGCTATGCTGACACGATGCTTCGGGCATGGGGAGGAGGTGGGTGTGGATAGCCCAGTGGAGAGGGCAGAGGGCGACTGCCAGATTGGTGGCATTTTGGTTCGATGGTGGCTAGAGATGGGTGTGTTGGGAGTGAGGCACGCCGTACTGATGGGCCTCATTTCCAACATGTTGCTACCCGACTCTTCGAGTGCGAGGTTCCCGTGGAACCTGCTGGAGGTGGTGTTCAGGTTGGTGGAGTGTCCGACGGATGCACCTATGATCATGAGATGGGGATAGACTCTACTGGCATAGCTCTATGATGAGTTGTACGAGGTCCGCTATCGGAGGCGGAAGGGGATTGGATGTAGCTATCTGTTGTAGTGTTGGGCTTGGTAGCACATAGTGGTGGAGAGGCCGGTTGGGTTGCCATGGATGACTCGGGTGGAGATGGTAGACCGAGAGATTGGATACGGGGCATTATGGTGGAGGTCTGAGGAGTAGGGACAGAGTCGGCGATGGGTAGGTGTCGTAGGGCACTATGTCGATGCCTTCGCTCGGCTTGCTCTAGGGGAGGTGTTCTGGCACCCCTACCGGGATTGTCCAGCCTGGCCTGAGGCTGGAGAGTGGCTCCGATGGGTACGTAGGGGGCGGTGGCTGATTGGGCGGCATAGGACTGAGCAGGAGTTCTTCCCATATGGCCGGGTGACACGATAGTTTGGGGTGCGCCAGGGGTTGCCTGGTGAGCCCTTGATCTATCGACACCGGGGGGACGAGAGGACTCTAGCTTGGCCAGTCATTGCACCGCTGGGTGAGGATTCAGATACAATGATTGATGTCCCAGATATGGATGATATCGAGGTTACCACTGAGTATGACCAGTGGTGGACTCTGCGGCGATGGCGAGGCGAGGGGCCTCTAGGGGTGCAGAGGCGGTAGCAGTAGGTGATGAGGGTGCAGAGGCACCAGGTGAGGGTTGGGGGGTTCCGCTCGAGGATGCGGATATGGTAGAGGTGGATGATTTTGGGGGGATTTTGGGGTTTCGGATCAGCCGAAGATGCAGGACGTCCCAGAGCAGTGGGAGCCAGAGCAGGCTATTGTTCCAGAGATGCCAATGCCTCAGGTAGTTTCAGAGGACATGGAGGTAGGGTTGCATGCTGAGAATGCATGATTGGTGGGGCTACTTCGGAGGTGAGATGAGGAGCTCGAGGAGGCTCTACGAGAGAGGGATCTCCTACGAACTCAGCTAGCAGAGCGGGAGAATGCATGGGCTACGTACCATCGATAGGATGGGGATACCGATGCTATGCGGGAGAGGGATCTCCTAGATGTAGTAGCGATGTATCATCGATGGGAGGTGGAGTGGTGTCGGCACTGGATGGATCTAGAGGGAGAGATCATCCACCTCGAGGGGCGAGTACCTGAGCCCTCGGGAGGTGGGTCTTCGCGCTAGACGAGGGGTAGTGATACTGAGCAGTCAACATCATCTCATCGTAGGTGATTGGATGAGGGGGGGCTAGTGGGCATGATGTGGGGGCTAGCAACAGTCACCCTGAGAGGTCCCATAGGACCCACACCATGGGGGTAGTTCCCGTCGCACCGATCCTGCATGATCATGGTGGCCGATGCCCTAGGCTTGGGGGTTTTTGAGGTTTTGCTTTGTTGTGAGGTCAGAGGACCGGTTCATTGTAGCCTACGGGCATTTTTGATGATATATATATAGATGACTTTCTTTGTGTTTATACACTTGTCATGGTTTGTTTTTCTATTTATGCACAGTTATTTATGATGATGTATGCATGTGGTATTATGAATGTGATGTTTCTAATTATATGATGTATGCATATGGAATGAATGAAATGAGTTGTTGATAACTTGTCGATGGCACCATAGACTGTACAAGATTTATTGGCTTGCTGTACTTATGGGATGGCTTTGTGGAATGACTTTGCATGTGAGAACTTTGTTTTTGTATTTTTGCATATTTTTTGATGGTGATGGACGTAATGAAATGTTCCAGTTGTTTTTAAAATGTAGTTAAGCTTTTCTGAGATTCAGATATTTTAACTAACTAGCCAAAACTGTACATTTATCTCGCAAGACTTTTGAACAAGGTATAAATCCGACTTGAGTTTGACCAAGTTATTTCACATCCCTGTGTGTGCAATTGAGTTCATTTATGTGGTATTTGTCAAGATACCGCTAGTGCCAGATAGGCTATCAACCAAACCTATACTGAGGATCACCTAATTAGCTCCACTAACTCCATTGTTGTATTTAGTAAGATTAATCCATGGGACAATCTAAGGTACCATAAGCTAGCTCATCCACATGCAAACATTGGTCCGCTCACATGCAAAGCTAATGTGATAGACATATCGTCATGCATTTAGGATACCACCATTGCCAGGTAGGCTGTCCACCAAACCCGTAATGAGGATCACCTAGATGGTTTTCGAATGCTGAGAATTCCAAGGATTCAAGTTCAGGAGTCTTTTATTTGCTCAATGTGTTAGGATACTTGCTCGTATACATAGTGATGAAAATCACTATTTATTTTTCTTTTTTGTTTTTCTTTTTGAGCAAGGATTTTGAATAGTGGTGATAACCACTGTTATTTGATTTTGCATTTTGAGCTTTGTAAGGTTGAGCTTGTAGGTTTTTGGCTTATGAATGACCTTGATCCTTTTAGGCCTTGGGGATGACTACCCATCCTATTCAGGGACGTGTAGTACGAATCCTTACGACTTTGGGAACCAAAGGGGATTAGGGAGATTATGAAGTAAGGGCATTGATATTTTAGGCCTTGGGGATGACTACCCATCCTTGTCAGGGGTGTGTAGTACGAATCCTTACGACTTTGGAGACCAAAGGTGATTGGAGATGGTCATGATGATGGCTTGTTGGGAATTTGTTTTTGAATGGTCATTGATCCTTTTAGGCCTTGGGGATGACTACCCATCCTTGGTAGGGGCGTGTAGTACGAATCCTTACAACTTTGGGGACCAATGGTGATTGGGATTTTTGGTAGTGGTGAAAACCACTATTTATTAGGGGGAATTGATGGGGAAGAGCTTGTCCTTTTGTCAATTCTCAGCACTCTTGAACCATTCGCATAGGGGGATGAACAGGCTAATCATTTCACCTATGGTACCCTAGACTCGCTTTGTAGGTGTCTCTTGCGTTCACACAACTTGGGAATTATTTTATGTGTTTTAACTTGTGTAGGGATGTTACATAACGAGGCGTGACCCAAGTAAAACTTTCCCTTGTAAAATCCATTTAACTTTGTACAGTTTTTGGCTAGAAATTTAAAGACAAGTTGAATGATGAAAACCCTACATACATTAGGAGACAACTGACTATGCTAAAAATGGGGATGGTGTTATTCTGGATGTATGTGTTTATAAAATGGATGGAATGTGGAAAATGAAGGAATTGCCGAGCAATTACAGTCTATGGTGCTTGTGACATGTATGACCAGCAAATATGCAATGTATGGATGCGATGCCTAATGCAACTTATATTTTTGTATTTTGATTTTTACGAGTATGCATGGAATTGAGATGCAATTTTTTTGTTATTTTTGATGATTTTATTGTTTTTGTTTGTTTTTGAATATTTATTTTGACCAAGCGGTTATGGTTACCCTTGGAGCTTTTGGTTTGACCAAAGGGTTTATGGATACCTTTGGGGCATTTTTGGGTTGACCAAGCGATTGTGGGAATCCTTGGAGCTTTTGGTTTGACCAAAGGGTTTATGGATACCTTTGGGGCATTTTGGGTTGACCAAGCGATTGTGGGAATCCTTGGAGCTTTTGGTTTGACCAAAGGGTTTATGGATACCTTTGGGGCATTTTGGGAAGCATAAGGGTTGAGCTTTTGGTTTGACCAAAGGGTTTATAGATACCTTTGGGGCATTTTTGGGTTGACCAAGCGATTGTGGGAATCCTTGGAGCTTTTGGGTTGGACTATGGCTCTCTAAATGTGGAATGGCCTCAAATGACTGATGTTCAAGGGTTCTAGTTCCTTGATTCCTTCAAGAGAGGCGAGCCGGTATGTTCCAGGTCCTATTTTACTATCAATCACATAAGGACCTAACCAGTTTGCCATGAACTTGTCCCTTAGATGGGATGACAAATTAGAATTCTGTTGGTTCTCTTTTAAGACCAAGTCACCAACCTGAAAGTCCCTTAGGTGAACCTTCATGTTGTATGCTTTCTTAAGTCGCTCTTGATAGATACGCAAATGCTCGAGAGCATTGACGCGTCGTTCATCGAGCAACGTAAGTTGGTCTAACCGGGCCTATCGCACAGTGTCATCATCGATGAACTCTTGCATTGAAATGCGTAGGGAAGGGATTTCCAACTCGAGAGGCATGACTGCCTCGGAGCCATACACCAAGGAAAATGGAGTTGCCCCAGTGGGCATCCGAATGCTAGTGCGATAAGCCCATAGGGCAAGCGGGATTTGAATGTGCCAATCCTTATGACTATCTACGATGGTCTTTTTGAGGATGGTGACTAGCATTTTGTTTGACGCCTCTGCTTGCCCATTTGCCTACGGATAATAGGGTGTTGAAAAACTATGCTGAATTTTGTACTTTGTTGTCAAAGCACGCACATATTTATTCTTGAATGACGTCCCATTATCCGAGATGATCTTGGATGGAATACCAAAATGACATATGATGTTATGTAAAATAAACTCCGCAATGCGGGTTCCAGTCGTAGAGGTTAGCGGAATTGCTTCCACCCACTTGGTGAAGTACTCTGTGGCCGTTATGATGAACGTGTGATGACCCGACGATGCAGGGGAGATATTTTCGATTAGATCAAAGCCCCACTACAAAAAAGGCCAAGCCGATTGAATCGGTTGCAAGGCCTGAGAAGGTACGTGTGTCAAATTGGCATGGTGTTGACACTTCACGCACTTCTTTACATATGCGCAACAATCTCGCTCTAAAGATGGCCAATAATAGCCCATGCGGAGAATGCACTTTGCGATGGCCATACCGCTGAAGTGGCCACCGCATGTACCATCGTGGGCTTGGGTGATCGCCCAAGCGGACTCCTCGTTGGTCCAAGCAACGGAGGAGGATTCCTTCATAGCTCCGACGATACAAAATGTCTCCTAGCAAGACATGTTTTGCCGCTTTCTATTTAAATGATCTTTTCGTGGCTTGTGTCAATCCAAGTGGGAGGTTACCTAGCTTGAGGTAATCCCTTATGGGTGTGTACCAATCCTCGCTGATCAGAAACCTCGATGGTATGAACGGCCAATCCCTCTTGAAGTTCATCCCTAGCAAAAGCTGAGCGGGAAAGAACTTGTAAAAATAGCGTTGTGTTGCTATTAAGAGGGGTCGGGGAGAACAAGGACCCCAGTTGGCTTGAGTCAGACAATCATGGATTCGAGAGAACCTATCCTGAGATGGTTCAATCTGGATCAGGTGGATTCCTGGCGTTAGGTCAGAGCTTGCACGCTCCATCATGGATTGCGATAATGTTTTGACCTGAATGGTTGTCATCTCACCGGAAGGGTCTTGCGGGATTAGTGACCCCAAGGAGGCCATAGTATCCACAAAATGATTCGATGATCGAGGGAGTGCCTCGATGTCATACCATTCAAGTTGTGCCAGGAATTTGTCCACAAGGGCTTTGTAGGCCTGCAGAACTGGGCATTTACATTGGAATACCCCCTTTACTTGATTGACAATTAACAATGAATCACCAAAGATGTTTAAACGTTTAATGTTCATGGTGATTGTTGTTTGAAGACCTATGAGCAAGGCTTCATATTCTGCATTGTTGTTGGTGCATGGGAAGTCTAATTTAAATGATAGAGGCATTGGAGCCCCTTGTGGTGTGAAGAATACAATTCCCGTGCCACCTCCTTGCTCACATTTAGAACCATCGAAGAATAGGGTCATGTCGGCCTGTGACTCAAGCTCATTAGAATCTGGCGATTCTGAAACATGGAAGACCCCATCATCAGGTAGTTCTACGGTCAGAGGCTGATCGTCTTCAAGAGGAGCCTCTGCTAGTTGATCGGTGATGACTTGACCTTTTATGGATTTCTGTCCAATGAATTCTATGTCAAACTCCATCAACAACATGATCCATTTCGTCGTGTGGCTACTATGATAAGTACGACTCATCATGTATCGCAATGGATTCTCCTTAGACACAACATACGTCGTATTGCTGAGCATGTAGTGGCATAGCTTTTTGGTAGCAAACACCACTGCCAAGCGAGCTTCTCAACGTATGCATAGTTAAGTTCATAACTAACCAGGGTGCGGCTAAGATAGTAAGTAGCCTATTCTTTGTGTAGTTCATTTTTTTGGGATAGCATGGCGCCCAGTGCCACCTCAGTAGCTGAGATGTATAAGTAGAACGACACTCCTGGTCTAGGTGGTGCCAATGTTGTCAAATGCTGACTGGCACTCGTCATCCCAGTGAAATGTTACCCCCTTGTGCAATAATTTATTCATGGGTCGGCACTTTTCAGATAGCTGTGCTATGAAGCGCTTGATTGACGCGACCTTTCCCTACAGCTTTTGAGCTGCTTGATGGTAGTTGGGGGAAGCATTTCAAGGATTGCCTTGACTTTGTTTGGGTCCACCTCGATTCCTCATTTGGAGACTATGAAACCCAAGAGCTTTCTAGATGTGATGCCAAATACGCACTTCTTGGGGTTTAGTCTGACTTTATGTTCAATGAGGCGATCGAGGATCTTGCTTAAGTCATCGAGATGATCTGGGCGCAAAAGAGATTTGGCCAACAAATCATCCATGTAATCTTCCAAAGTTTTGTGCATGTGATCATGGAAGATGTACGTCATGGCACGTTGGTAGGTGGCGCCAGCATTTTTAAGGCCAAAGGGCATGACCTTATAACAAAATGTCCCCCAAGGCATTGTGAACGCCATTTTTAGTTGGTCCTCGAGATTGATACGAATTTGATTGTATCCTGAGAAACCATCCATGAGGGAAAGCATTTCATGGCCCATTGTAGCATCTACCAATGCGTCGATGCTAGGCAAGGGGAAATCATCCTTAGGACTCACTTTGTTTAGATCTCAAAAATCGGTGCATATGCGAATCCTCCCGTCGGGCTTTTTGATGGGCACCATGTTAGACAACCATGGTGGGTAATCCACGTAGATGACAAACTATGCATCCAACAACTTTTGTAGCTCATCTTTGACCATTAAGGCTACTGTTGGATGCATCTTACATAGTTTTTGCTTTACTGGCTTGACTGTCGGATCAAGCGTTAGATTATGCATGACTAGCTGTGGGTCTAGCCCCGGCATGTCTTTGTAGGACCATGCAAAAACCTCCTTCTTCTCTTTGAGAAGGGCAATGTAGTCGGCTTGCTCTTCGGGGGATAGACTTACCCCCAGACTTGATGATTTGCAAATTCATTGGATCAGAGCCGATGTCTACGTCGGTCGTCTCCTCGACCGACATGTGGGACCCATCCTCCAACTGGTGTGGAGTTGGGATCAAGTGGATATCATTTGCTGAATTTAGATCATCGTTTGGAACGTCAGGTTCCTCTTCAGCATGGAAGACATCCTGAGTCTATCCGAGGGTGAAATGGAACATCCCACCGCAAGGCCAGTACTCGATGGGGATGGCGGTGTGTCAGCATGATCCCAGTCTATAGCATCTAGGTCTAGATGCAATGACCATGTTGGGTCGATTGGATTATGGATGGGGGTGGTTAAATCAATGGAGATCATGTTGATGAAATGATTTTGGTCTCCATTACCATGGGTGTGGCTACTCGGACATCCTAGATGATCTTTGTGCTTCGGATCTGGCTCTGTGGGTACTGGCACAAATGGATCGGCCCTATGTGTGGATAAGAGGATGGGGTCCGCCCGAGGCACTGATGGCTCTATAGGGTCTCCAGGCGGAAGATGTTCTCTGTATACCTGGAGTGGCGGGTGCAGTAATTGCTATAACTATGCCTGGTTGAGGTGCCACCTATGCCTTGGCCCTATGTGTAGTTGTTCAAACATGTCATCTATGTCCAAGGGATATTGTTGTTGCATCGCATATGATTGAGATAGGCCATCTCAGTTTCATCTTCATAATCACTGTCAGAGATCCAAAGGCCTTCGTTGGCTCCAACAGCTATTTGCGACATATGAGGCTCATCTTGCTCGAGCAAATTAATGTGGTCCCATCGAGGTTGTTCTGCTCTCTACGGGGGGACCTGATTCTCTTGAGGTGGCATATGCTCAATTGGAGCATCCAAAGGGAACATTGTCAAGAAGCTCTCCTGATAATCATCCATGGGAGTCACTTGTGAATGATTGCTATCAGACTCAAAAGGATCCCAAGGTGCTACCTCATACTTCGACTCATCTTCTGAAGACCCTTCTTGGTCTTGTCTATATCCCTCTTGTAGGTGAGTCCTCGAAATTTCTCCCTTTTCGACCGAAGGGAAAGGGTTGTTAAGGTCAACAAGGTTGGTTGTTAGCAATGGGAGATAATCCCCCAATGTATATGTTGTGTTAGGATTGGCATATGGATCTAATGCCAACCCATCCTTGTTGCCTATCCCTAGGCCTTGCATGTTCTCTACCAAGATGTCCAGGGGCAAGGGGTGGTTGAACCCTACTCCCGACTTGTCATACGGCATTTGATATCTTGGTTGGCAAAGAACACGCACTCCTTGCTCATACCTACCCAACCCATATCCATGCCAATTGCATTGGCCAAGATATCTCAATGCGAAGTCAAGGTTGGACAAATAGTTGACGTCCTCAACAAAGGGCTCTTCATCTTCGTCTTCTTGCATGTAAGGTTCAATGCCATTATCCAGGCCCCCATAAACAAATTTTGTCTGATTGGGTGGGTAGCCTAGAGGAACCACAGAGCCGATGGGGAGGCGAGGTCTCCCCATGTCCTGCATGGACTCAAGTGCGGGTGTTGCTACAATGTTTCGCACTATATACTCCCCCAAGCCCGTGTTGGCCATCTCAACGGTGATCGTTGGCGGTTGAGGGGGAGCGAATGGGAGTTCTTTCGGAGTCCACTCCATGTAGGGTGAACTAGGCGTCTCGACTTCCATTCTGCTAGGCATCTCTTTGGTAGAGATGGTTGAGACTAGGGGTGGTTCCTCTTCTAGGGGTTTCTTTCCCTTGTCCTTCGGTGTGGCCATCGTAGGTGGCGTTGTTGGTGAAGGACCAAATGAGGAAGATGGACCCGACTAGGGATTTTATGGACTTGTCAACGGGGATGCATGCGAAATCAGACCCTGTTTTGGTGTTCTTAGACCATTCTTTCTTCTTTGGCTTGGCAATCTCGCCATCCTGTATCTTGATCTCCTCAATGATTCTGGCTTGCGCCAGAGCTTCCTCTAAAGTGGCATATTGTTGTAGCTACAATAGCATGGAGATCGATCTCAAATAGCTCTTTGAGAACATTTGGGTCAGGTCGGACATGGGAGGGAGGTAGGGCAGCTTTGAAAGCAACATCCTCCACCGATTCCCATATGCCACCATGGTCTCTTCCTCATACTGCTTGAGGCTAGCTAGGTCGCTTAGTGACGCCCTTTTCTTGGTGTTGAAGGCAAAGCGTTCGAGGAACACGTCCACTAGCTGATCCAAGTTACTGATGCTATGTTTTGGAAACTGAGTGAACCAATCCGAGGTAGGGCCTGTGAATGTGGTTATAAATGTTCTTAGCAACAAAGCATCGTTGTCCTGAATGCCAAAGCATTGGCTCAAGAATCTAGTCACGTGCTCTTGGGCATCCTCCTCCCCTCTAAAGAGTGCCAACCGAGGCAGTTTAAAGTGTTCAGGGTATGGAGGTGTCGGCACAGAGGGATGAACGGGATGACTACGGAGTTGGCATAAAGTGGGCTTTTGGGGCCCAAAAGTCTTGGTCTCCATAGACTCTAAGCACTCTAGCAGCGCTTTATATGCATCGAAAGATTTAATCTCTTCCTCCTTGGTTTGCTCCCATTGTGGGTTGGGGGGAACTTGAGGCCTATGGAGGGGTGGCCGGATAGTAGCCCCTCCGCCTTGGTAGGGCGTTTTGGCCCACTCTTCTTCTTGCTCATACTCCTCATAGGCTTCTTGAGGAGTTTTTGGATGAGACCTATAACCATGGGTGGGTCCCCGCGGAGGGTGCCCATCGTTGTTCCCCGGGAGTGGCCTCCCACTCAGGTCTAGGAGGTCTCGGAGGTAACACTTGGTAGGAGGTCTTGAGGACCTATCTCGCACCAAGGGGTTGTGCCTCTCATATACTTCTACTTTATGCATGCGAGGGGTTGGGACCTTCTCAAACATAGTGTTATGAAGCAATTCGGCTATCTGACACTGAATGCGCTCTTTGCTAAGGCGATACAGATGATCTAACTATTGTTGATCTTTCCAGAGCTACGTGATTTGTGCTTGGCGGGCGGCATTTTTGGCAAATGCCAAGTCAATTTGTTTCGCCATCTTTTGTTTAGGAAGCCTAGATGCCTCTCCTACATGTCTATCTCGGTCGTGGTGATCCGAGATCCCTATGGGTTGCTTTCCTCTATCAAGGTTAGTGGCATTCACCCGAGGCTCTGGCCTCAATGGGTGATCCTAATACATAGTAGGTGTGGAGGTGCATTGCTCCTACACTGTGTATTACTCTTGAGGAACGTAGTGGTCTTCCTCATACTCCCTTTTGTATGTGTGAAGGGTGCGGGGAGAATTGGCTTGCCCTACCTGGAGAGCCTTGTGCTCTAGATTTTGTCTAGTGTTTCTAATAGTAATAAGGGGTAAAGGAGGGATGACAAAATCATGTGGCCCCTCCTTATGGACCCTATGTTGCTCTAGCACTTCATCACTAGGCCACTCATAACGAGCATCTAAGGGAGGCCTCCTTTCTATGTTGAGTGCCACGTGTATGTCCTCCTCTTGAAAGGATCTATGCTGAGTGGGGGTGCCCCTCAAAGAGGTGCCTCTATAGTCCTATTCTGTAATGGCATGATGTGGACTATCTTGTGTGTCAGGCCGCCAAGGTGGGATGACCAAGTCCTCAGGACTATATCGAAGGTGACTTGTCCCCCTTTGTGCACTCTCTGCAGCGCCTGCCTGTGATTGGGCTCGGCTACGGGTGTACACCATGGTGATGTTTTCCTACAATATGCATAGATTTTTATCTCTTTTTATGATTTTTATGCTACACTAAATAGAAAGTATCACACACACAATGCAATGATTATCTCGTTTAAAGATTTAAAAGTGTGCCCTAAATCTGGTTTAGTGTGTTTTGATTTTTGTTTTGAAAGCTTTTGTAAAGAACGTTTAAATGCAATATGATGGCTCTTATGACTCCCAAAAATGGTCGCCCCTTCGATATACCATTGCCAGGTCGATATACCAACCTCTCTATATACCCGCCCTTACGTGAGGGAAACTATTGGTACGTGAGAGCAGATGGTACATGGAACATAGGCGGTACGGAAAGGGGAATCACTCTGTTTATGACACCTACCATAGAAGACTTATCCTCATGCATTGGGAATCACCCCAGCTACACTTGGTCAGCTTTCGTCAGGATTTACGTCTAGCAACAGTCGCGATCGGGGTTATGTATGCAATATCTCAAGCCAAGGTGGTGATGAAATCCACCATTGGTCTTGCTCAAGGGTTGGGGTTTTACGACCAAATCCTTGTTGTTTAAATTACCACGTGGTGTGTGGGGTTCTTTTTAATTTGCATAAATGAAGGAAACAAGCATTCAAACTCTCCTATGCAAGCAAATAACTAGAAAACAGAAAACAAAAAGCAAAAAATTGATAGAAGGTGTTTAGGACCCCTACCTCTTCTCTGCCCAAATCGGATGTCTCTAAATTTCTGTTCTGAAATTGCACAGAGAGCTATTCATCCCTGGGTGAAATGAATAATAGAACAGTATTCATCATAGGGTGGGGAAAATGCCCATTCGTCCTTGGGTAAGATGAATTCCACTCTCGTACTCATCACGGACTGAAACGAACAACAATCCAACATTTGAAAACTTGGTACCTATAAGCAAAAACAAGCAAATTTTGATCAGAAATTTAATATTAAAATCAAGGGACAGAGGTCCCACCATGATCGCCACTGAAAGCATGAGGATACGGAAACAAAAAGGAAAAGCCCAAGTGCGATGCGTGTAAAACCAAACTTAACGCTAAAATCCTATGAATTGAAAAGTGCATGAAAGGAAAGAGGCATAAAAGAATCAAAACAAGATAGAAAGCAATATGGAAGATAGCCCTTTTAATTGATACGCTTTATAAATTGTGTTACAATACGTCTCCTTCCCTTTTAAGGGGCTAGGAGCATTAAATATGTTCTTGTCACATCCATGGATGCTAATCCTTCTTCCGCGTGCCCACATGTAAAATGGGCGGACCAAAACATCATCGCCGCTTGTGTATATGAGTCTTGACTCCTTGATGCTCCTCCAATGTCTAGATCCTACGTTCAAGGAAACAAAAAATAGTCAGTAGCACCTGTAGATAAAATAAAACATGTGATTCCCCACGCCTTCAACTAGCGTATGCAAAAAATATTAAAACGATAACCAAATAACATCAAAATGACCTAAAATTTTTATAAAAACAATAAAACCTTACCAGGAAGCCACTGCAAAAGGAACAGTCTAAAAATTCTCCACATATTTGTATTCGCTCCGGGGCGGGACGAATAAACCTACAACAAAGTGTTAAAAGGCACAGTCCCAAATGTCCCATTTGGGAAGCTCCAAATCACCTACAAAGTTGGGGGTTAGCTAATTGGGGGTATTTTGGGAAGACCCAGAAGGTCATATTTTCCCAATTTGGCCTCTATCACCCGGAATTTGATGATGCTACCTACATGTTAGTGAAGGCGAGAAATGATAAAAGCATGATCAAAACTTGTCAAAACGACCTGAAATTTAAATGACAACATATGTAAACAACCTAGAATCAAATGCAAAAGAAAAATCAAAGAAACCTACCATAGATTTCTAATCACTCCGGGGCGGGGCGATTAGGACTACGAAATTTTGGGAGGCGCCCGGGGCAGGACGCCCACCGTTTGGGACTCTGTTTTGGCACCAATCCACTTGGGATGGGTCCAAAACCTCTTATGGGGTGTTTTCAGAAAATTTGGTGGGATATTGTGGCCAAATGTTTGGGTTTGGGCTCGGATTTGCGCTTCCAATAACCACCCTATGACCTCCCTTCCAAAAGAGATCAAGGATGTGAAAGGCACAAATCAAAAGGTAGGTGTGTGGATGTAAAATGGCAGCACTTTATTGCTCAAAATGCTCCTTATCTCTCTATATTTTGGGTGAGAAGACTCACCAATTTATAGACCTAGGGTCTCTCTGTTTGAATGCGCATGCGAGGGCGCCACTGGAGTTGCATGTCCTATTTTGGGAAAAAAGATTATTCCCTGATTTAGAGTCTCCTTGCATGAGGCCTCCTAAAATCAAAGACATGCATGACTGAAGTCTCTCTCCTTGATTTGAAGTCATTCCTTGCAATTGCATGGCCTGAAGCTACAGTTAACTGGTGGACCTATCGAGGCTTGACCTTTTTTGCCAATCAAACCTTCTATTCGCCTCACCCAGGGGCGAATGCTGATAATCATCCCTGGGTGGGACGAATACCAGATTTGTAATCATCCCAGGGTGGGACGAGTAGGGAGAAAAGTGCCAAAAAGGTGCCAAATTGACCTTTGACCTTCCAAACTACTTTTGGGAGTGGTTAGGACCACTGTTTAACCTCTGGGGGCTGCCTTAGGGGCTATGTGTGTCAATGCGATCAGTGTTTGTTGTCACATAATCGGATTGGTGTTGTTTTGGTGTCTACGGAACCTCTTACTATATTAGAGTGGATAAGGAAACCAGAAAAGTCTAACAATAAGGGGTCAATCATTTGGAAAGCAATTGCTCAAGATTTCCCACTCATTGGTAATTGGCTTGCTTGGAAAGTGGGAAATGGGACAAAGGTAAGAATAGGAATAGATCCTTGGGTGGGTAGTGGTAATGATTATAAACTTCCTAAGGATTTGGTATTATATTTGCAATATGTTGGATTTTATACTCTTTCTCAGGTAGCAGATCAAGTTTGTACTTTTGTGTGGCAACAAGGATGGAGGAGCTCAACTCAACTCGGCCTTGAAGGTAGGAACGGAGGTTTATGGAATACATATGTGAAGGCACTCATTACTAGTCATGTTAGGATCAGATCGTATGAGGAGGATATTATGGTATGGTCTAGGAATCCCATGAAGGGTGATTATTCTACTAAGATGGGATATAAATCTATGTTTGTACATGATCAGCAAGTGGAACATGCCTGGTGGTGGAAACCTATCTGGAATATCAGAATACCTTTAAAAACAAAAACCTTTATGTGGTTGGCCCTCAATAATAGAGTTTTAACTTGGGATGTATTATTGAAGAGGGGATTTCAAGGTCCGAGAAGATGTACTCTATGTCATCAGGAACTTGAAACTATCAATCATTTATTGGTAGGTTGTCCATTCACCAAGGTTGTTTGGGAGGACATTGAGGGGTTAACAGGGATTTTTGGTATTTGGCAAGGTGACACTTTGGAGGAGTGTTTGAAGAAGTGGTTTGATAAGAGAGAACTAAAGTCTTTTAGAGCCATTCCCTTTGTGGTGGCATGGGGTATGTGGCTGGCATAAATTCAGATATTTTCCAAGATACCTCTTTGACTATCTTTCAAGTTGCTTCTCAGATTCGTACTTTACTAATTGGAATCATGAAATCAAGTAAGCCCAAATGCCCTAGAATGATCAATGATGTTATAGTAAATAAAGATGTTCCTTAGGGGATTCTTTGATGGGTCTTATCAAAGAAACCCTCATTTATGTAGGGTAGGGGGTATCCTCTACTTACATGAATCACATTACATAAATTTCAAGGTATGTTTAGGTGCAGGTAAAAAAAAATTTGCAAAATTAAATGGTTTAAAATTACTACTAAAAATTGCACTTGACGATAATTTGCAACAACTTCAAGTATTGGGGGATTCACTGGTGGTCATCAATTGGATGAAGAAAGTGTACATAATGGACAACTTACTACTAAGGCCTATCTATGATTAGGTGAATCTATTAGTTGGTATTTTTAACCTTATTACCTTCAAGCATGTTTATAGAGAACTCAACACTCAAGCAGATGTTAGGTCCAAGGTGGGATTATTGGTGACACAGGGTCGATGGGAGTAGATAGAAACAAAGGATGGAGGGACTATCAATGAGGTAGTGATTCCCATGTTTAGTTTATAAAAACAAAATGAGGTTCGATGTTACAGTTTGTAGGCTGGATAGAATATGATACACTTCCTTTTATTTTTTTATAAGATAGGACAATGCTTCATAGCTTAAGGAAACTATATGGGATTATTTCAGCTTTAGTTTTTTTATACCCAAAGCAAGAGTGAGAGCCTAAAAATTGGTTTTTACTAAACCTCTTTGTACTTTGCTGGTAATATTTTCTTTATGGTATTGGGATTATAATTTGATATTTGGTTAGAGGGGTAGATCACTGTCTCTGAGTTTCTTTGTATGTCGGGAGACATTTACACTATGTAATCTTTGTTTTATTTTTTTTGGTAGGTAAAAGTAATTTTATTTACTTTACGGGTTGAAGGGACCCGCCCCTTTTTACATAAACTGCAACTATGGCCACACAACCCATAGACCTATAATAGGGCAAAACCCAAAAAATATCATAGACAACCAAAAACAATCTAATGGCAACCCTTGCAAGGCAAAAAAAAATGACACAACGACCCTTGGCTTCTGACTCATCAGGTAGCTCCCCTCCCAGGCTTCTGGGCTTTGTTTTCCCCCTCATGCTTGACATTGTCCCCACTAGACATGAGGGACTTAAGGATGGTCGGGAGACTCTTAAGCTCTTCGATGGCGCTTGCTATGAGGTTGCCACCTTCACGAAAAACATTTGTCCTTGTCTAAAAGTTCCCGAAAGCATCGTCGATGCGACTAAGAGCAACTGTGTGTGGCATATCCTACGCTACTATGCAGTCTTCCTGGCGATTCCTCTAGCAGTCTTCCTAGGTATCTTCCTGGCGCACCTCTTAATTGTCTTTCTAACTCTCTTTCTAGTAGTCTTCATAATCACTGGTGATGTCCTAGAACGACCGGTTGTCATTGGGATTAGGCATAGCCAGATGCTTAGAAGTCCTCTTTTTTTGGGAGGGTCAGACTACCTTCCACTTGGGGTGGATTATTTTGCCCCATCGAGATTCCTTCTCCACGGGGGAGATTTGCTTACCCTGGGGAATAGATTCTGTAACCTGAGCATAGGGGGATGAGCGTGGCAGTGAATGGTGATCAGCCGGGGGCTACACTAGGGAAGACGTGGCCTAGCTGGAGGACTGAGGCGGAGACGAGATAGCATTGGTGGCCTGCTCAGGCCGAAGGTCCAATGAGGGAGTCTTAGAGGAGATGCTTCCTAAGGCATGATGGGCCAAAGCATACTTGTAAAGAACCAAGAAAAGGCCTTGGTGGTGGGGACGCTTGGGAGACTTGCTCACTCTAAAATTGGTAATAGTGATGGAGATGGACCGAAAGAGAAACTCTAGGACATTTATGGGGTGGACTGAAGAGATCTAGAGAAAACTTATTCCATAAATAAAGCAAAAATAAACAACTTAGAAGAAATGACACCACACAATGCACAAATGATACATGAGATTTACCTTGGTTAACCCGATGGGATACCCAAAAAAGAGCCACTACCCTTGATAATTATTCTCTTTCTTTTCCAAAAGGGACATTACAATAAAATATAAGAAACTCTTCAACCCTAAACCACTATGTGGTATTAGAATCAATGGGCCAACCAGGCTAAACCACCCCACCCACCAACCACCCACCAACCACGGGAATCCCAGAAATTGCTCCGAAAAAAGGTCGGGGAGGCGACACCCCCGTTCGAGGAGCTCCACTCCTATTACCCTTTTGTACCTGCCATATTGTACTTCCTCGATAAAGGATGAGACACATCCAACACGAATATCGCGCATGTGGTTTACAAAGGCAAGATTGTAAGCAGTCAGGGGTATTTTGGGATTATCCACATAAATGTATTGGAGGATAGGGACAATTGCAGTGTCCCAAGGATGGGGAATGGAAGACCGCACAATGCCTTTGTTTTCCCATAGTAACTCTTTCCCCCTATCGAGGAATTGATCAATCTCTTCCTTGAAGTTGTGACCATCTCTACGGATAATTCTACCATCAAGCTTAAGACCAGAAACTTGGGCTATGGATTGAGCACTTACCACAAAATAAAGACCATGGACACGAACCTCATCGTCATTCTAGGACTCAATGAAATATTTTGTTACCTCTTCCTCCACCCCTTCAAACATCTTGAAGAATTTGAAAAAATGTTTAGGATCAAGCAATGTCGCAGCCCCTACGTCATTCTACAGAGTTGCAGGCTCGATAGCGGCCATGGCGATAATAGGGACTTGCTTGGTGCTATCGACTCTATCACCAAAACTAACTAGGGTGCGACTAGGACCAAGAGTGCCTAGCTGGATAAGAAAGGGGTCCTAGAGCAAGAAGGTCATGAGGATGCTTATCTTGTCGAACAACTTAGGGCCAAAAATCCAAACGCAGACGTGGCTTGGGTTAGCAATGGCGGACTTGACGGGAGTGGGGGAATGAACGGGAAAAATGGCGTTGGAGGTGATGAGGAGGATAATGGTCGTAGGCAAGTGAAAGAACGGATAGGTGGAGGGAAAATATGGAGGCCACAAGAGAGTGGGAGTTTTGATGGGAAAGCATGGGAGGATGGGTCGGATCATGGAATCTGCGCTACTCTTCGTATCTTCGCCATTCCAAAAAATGATGCACATGACACGAAAAAGGTGGAAACTGGTGTTGATAAACACCTTCGGGGAAAAAAACCCCTTAGAGGGGTGGCTATAGCCACCTTTGAATTTATGAAGGTCCTTTGGTGTCAAGAAGACACCATTGGGGTAGCTAAAGCCACCATTGTTGTAGTTGTTGTAATACGGGTGACAGGGTTCACCCCTTTTTGGTATTAAAAAAATACCATTAAGCATGTAGCCAAGGCTACTTGTTTGTAAGATTTTTCGCATCATGATTGCCTTTTTCAATGATCTCGCATGGGAAGCTCTCTTCCCAAACCATCAAATTGGGTTGGAGAATGGCTATGTTGGCAAGCACATCGACCACTTGATTAGCTTCTCTGTATATGTGATTGATCTGGTTTTGACTATTATTGCTGAGGACTTTTTGGCACTCCTGGATGATGCTCTAAATGTTTTTCCCTCCTGTGTTGTTGTTTTGAATGAGTCCTACGATAACAGCAGCGTCGCCTTCGAAGATGATAGGGTTGGTCAATGTTTTGCAGATGTCAATACTCCTCCATAGCGCTCTGGCCTCTGCATAGTTATTGGTTTGGGTGCCCAAATTTTTAGCAAATGCTCGGATGAGCTTACCATTGTGGTCTCTGATGACTCCCCCTGCTCCTACTTTCCCTGGATTACCTTTAGAGGCTCCGTCGAAGTTGGCCTTTAGCCATCCCTATGGGGGGGACCCACTTGGTTGTGGCTCTATCCCCATGGGACTCCTTGGTCTTGCAGTAGTCTAGGGGAATCCTCAAGGAAGCAAACAAAAACCCTTCTACCCCTACCTTGGGAATTTTTGGACAAGGGATCAGACTATTGTTTTCAATGGCAAAGGCAATGGCTCTTGCCGCAACCACCTCGTGGTCCCTGGGATTATCACTAAAAACATGATTGTTGCGTTCCAACCATATCTTCTAGACAGTATGGTGGAGCAGGGCTTTCCACAGGAAGTTGAGTCTAGGGTTTTTGAAAATGTTGGGCCATTGAATGAACATATCCTTGACCATCTCTGGCCGGACCAGACTCACTTGAAACTTGCTGATCACTAGGGAAAAACACTACTGGAAAAGGGACAGTCCATAAGAATATGTTGGGTCGATTCCCAGGCTTGCCTACATAGGTAACATCTGTTGGGGACAACGATTCCTCTATGCATTAGATTGTCGATGGTGAGAATTTTGTTGTGGACTGCAGTCCAACAAAAGTGGGTGATTTTAGGGATTAGAGCTTTGAGCCACACACTTCTGGCTAAAGCCTGCCCACTGTTAGTGTTGCCTCCTCTAATGTTTTTCTCGATGAGCTGGGAGGCGGATTTGACTGAGAACTCTCCATCGCTCGTGCCTTTCCAGCATCTTTCATCCTCTTTCTGGGTTTGGGGAATGAAGTTTACCCTCAAGATCACTTGGATATCTGACACAACCTCCGCAATTGCACCATTCTTGATTCTAAACTGAAACCTTTTCCATACCTTGATGCCCTGGCTCGAGGAGATAAAATTTGCTATACGGGACCCATACTTGTTGTCAGATAGGTGTTTGACTGTAGTCAACTTGTGATCACAAATGAGGGGATCTTTTCTAGCCCAAGCATCCTTCCAGAAATCTATCTTTTTGCCATCTCCCAACTGCCACCAAGAGCCCTGGTGCATGAGATGTTGGGTGAGGGAAATGGATTTCCAGAAATGAGAGCAGTTGCGGGGGGCATCCATTTGCAAGAAGGATTGTTGTTGGAGATATTTTCTCTTGACAATATTCACCCACTCTAGATTAGCATTTGAGATGACCTTCCATGCTTGCTTGGCTAGGAGAGCTTGATTGGCGACATTGATGCGTCGCATTCCCAGGCCTCCCTGATCTTTGGGGAGCACACTTTGTCCCACGCAACCAGGTGGAACTTTTTCTGGTTGTCAGTTCTCGACCATAGAAACTGTTTCTAGATTTTTTCAATAGCTTCACCCACTGCAGCCGAGATTTTGAAAACAGATAGGAAGTAGGTGGGAATGCTCTGTAGCACCACTTTGACTAAGGTTGCCTTACCCGCACTGGAGAGAAGGGCACCTTTCCATCCCGAAAGCTTCTTGTGAATCTTATCAATGACATTACTCCACATGTCTTTGAGGGGTCTTCCTTTGAACATGGGAAGGCCCAAGTACGTAGTGGGGAGGTCAACAATGGAGCAGCCTAGGATTCTAGCAATCTTGTGTTGCCTCTTTGAGGGGGTGTTGATGAAGTACAACTTGCTTTTGATGAAATTGATTTTTTGACCTACTGCCTCTTCATAGAGGTTGAGAATGGTTTTGATACCTTTGGCATCAGAGACAGAAGCTTTGGTTGTCAACAAGGTATCATCCACGTATTGTTGATGGGTGGAGGGCATGAGGCCAGAGGCAGCTTTGATGCCCGATACCAGATTATTTGAGCAGGCCATCTTGATGGCTCTTCCTAGGCTCTCCGCCAAAATGATGAAGAGGATGGGGGACAACGGGTCTCCCTGTCTTAGACCCCTGGAGCTTGGGAAGTAGCCAGCAACGGATCCATTCACCAAGACCGAGAACCAGGAGGAAGAGATGCACTTATAAATTAGATTAACCCAAGATTCATGGAACCCAAACTTGAGGAGGATTTGGGAGAGGAAGTCCCTGTTGACCCTGTCAAAAGCTTTGTTCATGTCAAGTTTGAGGAAGAAAGTAGCAGACTTGGAGACATGGGCAGAGTGGATCAGCTCATGAATAGTGATGACACCATCAAGAATATTGTGGCCTTTGACAGTGCTGCCTTGGCAAGGGTCAATAATGGAGGGGAGGATGTTGGACAGTCGGTTGGCCAGGGCTTTGGACAGGATCTTATAGGTGACGTTGCACAGGCTGATGGGGCGGAAGTCCGAGAGGGACTGGGGGTTATCACCTTTAGGGATCAGGGCCAGGAATGTGGAGTTGACATCTCTAGGAATGGTTTTGGAAGACTGCATTTCAATGATGGAGCTGCACAAGTCCGGACCCACAATGTCCCAGAAGGTTTGGAAAAATCTGGGAGGGAACCCATCTGGATCGGGGGCTTTGTCCAGATTCATGGAAAATAGAGCTTGATGGATTTCCTTATGGGAGAGGGGGCTGAGGAGAAAGTCGTTGGTGGCCTGGGGAATGATGGTGGGGATATTAGCAATCAAAGCTTCCCTGGTTGAGGGGGACTGGGAGGGGGGTCTAAGAGACTCCTGAAGTGGTTGACTGCTTCCTCCCTGATTTGATGCAAGTCCGATGTAGAAGACCCATCCTGCTTGACCAAGATTTTAATCTTGTTGGCTCCCCTGTGCCTGAGAGTGGAGATGTGGAAGAATTTGGAATTAGAGTCCCCTTCCTTGAGCCATAACTATCTGGACTTTTGGCACCAAAAGGTTTCCTCCTTGTTGAGGATGTTATGGTAATCAACCAACAACCCTTTTTCTTCATCATGGAGTTCGTCATTACCTGCTCCCTTCTGAAAACTATCCTCGATCTGGTTAATTCGAGTCTTAACCTGGTTTTTGGCTTCGAAGATGTTTCCAAAGGTCTCCTTATTCCATATTTTGAGATTTGCTTTAATAAACCTGAGTTTTTGCATGAGCTGGTTGGTTGCTGAGCCTGGGAACTTTCTCCTCCACCACAAAGAAATCTGGTTTTTGAGATCGGGGTGTTGGGTCCACATCGACTCGAACCTGAAGGGAGTCTTGAACTGGGATTTTGTGTCAGTTTGAAGCAAGAGAGGGCTGTGGTCAGACCCAATTTTGGGGAGAGCTAGCAAACTAGTATCCTCGAAGAGTAGGAGGTCTTCCTAAGATAACAAGACTCGATCAAGGTGCTCCTGAATAAGGTTGTTACCTTTTCTCCTATTACTCCAAGTGAACAGGGAACCCTGTAGCTGGACATCCATGAGGGCATTGGAGTCTATGAAGTGTCTTAGGTCCTCTATTTCCTTGTGAGTGGTCGTGATTCCTCCCTTCTTATCCGAGCAATGCAGGGGTGAGTTGAAATCCCCGGCTAGGATCCACGGGAGCTCTTTGAAAGTGTCCCTCAGCTGGGTTAGAATGTTCCACAATGCCTTCCTACCCTGGGAAGAGTTGGGGGCGTACACATTAGTCATAACCCATGAGACCTGGGAAGTGAGGTCATGGAACAGAATGTTACTTAACCTGTCCTGCCCAGATATGATGCTACCTTGTAGTTTAGTAGGATTCCATAGGCACATAAGGCCGCCTGACGACCCGAAGGCCGGGATATGGCCAAATTCATAGTTTTTCCAAATATTTTTAGCAACTTTGGAAGACAATTCATCATTAAGTTTAGTTTCCTGGATGAGGAAAATAGTTGGGTTATGTTCTCTTCTCATGGCAGCAGCCAATATCTGCTTAGCTGCCCCATTCAACCCTCTCGCATTCCAGGAGAGGACTTTCATTTAGAACTTTTGGGGATTTTATTGCCCCCTTTTCCTTGTTGAGCAGGGGGTTTGGGTCTTCGGGTTTCCTCTTTGGAACTGTTTCCACTCTCCTGGAATAGAGTTTTCTGAGTCCCGTTGGCTATGTCTTCCGTTGTATCACGGTTCCTTCTTTCAAGATCCAAAGGTCTGCATTTTTTCCTATCTCCTCCAACATCCATCTGGGCTTTCCTATAACTACAGGTTTGCTTAGGGCTCCATTGATCGGGGGAGGGTTGTTCAAGGTCATCGTTGTCAAAATTGACTGGGTCATAGAAGGTAGGCGAGGTTGGGACTCCCAACTTCGGGGGGGAAGGGACTGCGATGGGGGAATACAACGATGGGGGACTTTGAGGGAGGGCTTCGAGGGGACTGGGTGGGAGACGGACGGGGTGAGTGCTTTGGGGGAGGGGCAGACCTGGATACCTGGTGGTCGGGACTTGGCACAGGGCCCTGATGGGGCTCGAAGATAGGTATCAGGTCAATTTTAACAAGGATTTCCCCTTCCTCCACTTCCTCAGTAAGTCCAAAATCTTTAAGAACATCAAATTTATTAGCAATAGAGACAGAAGCACTTGCCTTTTGAGCCTGTGCGTTTGGCTATGATCGGGTTTGGAGTCTGGAGGTCATCGTGTAGTTTTATGTACCTTGCCTAGGTATCTGCTCCGATCGAACCGTGGTCTGGTTACCCGTATTAGGGTTTTTGAACTTAGGGCACTAGGATTGCAGGTGACCCTGCACCTGGCAATCTGGGCAGTATGTCGGCTTGTTCTCATAAATCAGTGGTTGCCTCCACTTGAAATCCCCATATATGAGGTTCAGGTGCTCCGGGAGCTGGCTTTCCAGGTTCACATTGACACAGATGCGAGCCTGGGTTAAGCGGGTCCTTGCTCGGGTGGCTGGGTCAATAGCCACTAGGTCTCCGATGGCCCTGGCTAGGCCTTGAAGGGTATCTTCATAACAAAAATGGGCTAGGAGGTTCGAAAGTCGTATCCAGATCGAGGCATAGTTGATGCTCTAAGAATTTGGATCAAAGTTTGGCTACCACTTCTTCAAAAATAGGCTTCATCTCCCAAAAAACCATGGTCCTCTGGACAGGATGCGCTCGACATCTTCCTAGGTGTTGAGCTGAATCATAAAGAAGCCCCGAGTCATTGCCGCCAATTCCATGCTCCCCAGAGTCTTCCATTTGGATGCAGCCCATCTGTGAATTGTGTCCATGTCAGGGCGACCTCCTATAAATTTCCCCACCAGGGAGTGAGTGTCACGAGACACATAGTCTTCCATGAGGCTTTTGGGGCATAGAACATCGCATCCTTGGGTGATGAAGTTGTTTGGAGCGCTTGATTTTGCTCTTTGTTTATTCTACAATAGACTTGCGAATGAGGGTTTCTCACCGGTTTACCCTCTGTTGGGAGGATCTTCCTGGGTGGCTTCTCCCTTAGCGCCATCAATTGGCCCGATAATCTGATTGCCCAATACAAACCTTTTCGCTCCTCCCGATTCCATTTGGGGTTTAAGTGGGCTAGCCATAGCATCGGAGCGCACATGGTGGGTCGTGCCTCCCTTCTCGCCCATTGTCGCCATGGTCAGATAAAGCGACATTCATCCATATCATGCACACGTGCGCAGAAGACGCCTACTCTTCTCCCGACTTCGATCGCTCGCTAAAAACTCACTCGCCAAAAAAAATTGCTCACAATTTTTCCTTTATGTAATCTTCGTTTTCACATGACATAGAAATTATGATTTTTTCATGGAATTTTTTTTGAAAGAATATATTTTATTTATTAAATTTAGAGGATAAACTTATATCTACGAGAATAGATTTGATTTATTATGTTTAGAGCATAAACTTATATCTGAAATAATAGATTTGATTTATTTATTTTAAATAATAGACTTATATTTGAAAGAAAGATGTTTAGTTTATTTTAAATTGAAAGAAGGATGTTTAGTTTATTTAAATTGAAAGAATATATTTGATTTATTAAGTTTAGAGGATAAACTTATATCTGAAGAATAGATTTGATTTATTAATTCTAAAAGATAAAACTTATAACTCAAAGAATATATTTGATTTATTAAGTTTATAGGATGAACTTATAATTGAAATAATAGATTTGATTTATTAAGTTTAAAAGAGTAAACTTATATCTAAAAGAATAGATTTGATTTATTAAATTTAGAGGATAAACTTATAATCGAAATAATATATTTGATTTATTAAGTTTAAAGGATAAACTTATATCTGAAAGAATAGATTTGATTTATTAAGTTTAGAGGATAAACTTATATTTGAAAGAATATATTTGATTTATTAAGTTTAGAGGATAAACTTATATCTAAAAGAATAGATTTGATTTATTTAGTTTAAAGGATAAACTTATATCTGAAAGAATAGATTTGATTTATTAAGTTTAAAGAATAGACTTATATTTGAAAGAAGGATGTTTAATTTATTTAAATTGAAAGAGATGATTAATGAAAGAATGTTATTTCATTTATATTAAAGGAAGTGGTTTTGATAAGTACTTTAATTGGTTAAAAGTATGGGTTTTTAACTTACTAAAGGAAATAGTTTTGTAAGTACTTTAATTGGTTAAAAGCCAATACTTTTAATTGATTAAAGAAAATGGTTTTGATAAGTACTTTAATTGGTTAAAAGTATGGGTTTTTAACTTATTAAAGGAAATAGTTTTGATACATACTTTAATTAGTTAAAAGTATGGGTTTTTAACTAACTAAAGGAAATGGTTTTGTAAGTACTTTAATTGGTTAAAAGTATGGGCTTTTGACTTATTAAAGGAAATGGTTTTGATAAGCACTTTAATTGGTTAAAAGTATGAGCTTTTAACTGATTAAAATAAATGGCTTTGATAAGTACTTTAATTGGTTAAAACTATGGGCTTTGAACTAACTAAAGGAAATGGTTTTGTAAGTACTTTAATTGCTTAAAAGTATGGGCTTTTAATTCATTAAAAGAAATGGTTTTTTAGAGTATTTAATTGGTCAAAAGTATATGCATTGATTAGTTGAAAAAATATTTATGGGGTTCTTATGTATTTATATTAGTATTGATGTTATGGATACATTGGACCTTTAGAAAGATGTTATTCCTTTAAATGATTAGAAGGAAGAAATCATCTTTAGGAGAATGAATGTGAAATTCATTCAAGGGAATTATGGAATTCCCTCATTGATTTTGTAATGTGGATTAAAATAACAATTCATATTTAGGGAACATAAGAACTATGGAGTTCTTATGTATTTATATTGGTAATGATGTTGGATACAAAGGCAATGACTTCGAATGGTCGCTTAGAGTGATGGCGAGCGAATATTCGACTTTTGATTATTCGGCAGGCAGGAAGCAGAGAGGCGGGAGTAAGAGTGTAGAGAGTGGTGTGCCTGCGTGCGGTAACTCTAGTGGCCACCATTAAAAAAGCGAAACAACAAATAAATCCTCCATAGGTTTGACGGGAATGGAAACCACTAGGGAAAAGACCCACCCGATAAAATAGTAGTGGGCGACAAGTGGACCAGCTAGGTTTCATTTGTGAAAGCACTCCAAGAGAAACCTAAACCTCCATCGGTGGCACCAGATATCTTTGTATCCCAGGTATGCAATGTATTCTGCCCAGCGCAAGTCATGGAGGAATATGCTACCCTAGATTCATTTTCCCTAGTAGGGAAATTTATCGGTAGAAGACGTGATATGGATTCACTCCGATGCTGGGCGATGATCAAATAGAAAACCTAAGGATGTCTAGAACCATCTGCAATGTCTAGGGGGTTCTTCATGATTCGCCTCAACACTCAGGAAGATGCAGACCATATTTTATTAGGGGGCCCTTGGTTCTTCGAAAGAAGAAGCCTCTTCCTCTACAAGTGGGGAGCAGAGTTCAACCCAGACTCATAGAGCATAAATTATGCTCTCATTTGGATCCGCTTCCTAAATCTGCCCTCACATTTCTTCCATGAAGATGCGCTCCAGGGGATAGCCCAAGCAATCAGGAAATTGATCGCCATCGATCCAGCTACTCGCACCCGGACTTGACTGAAGTAGGCAAGCATATGCATCAATGTCAATCTGGAAACTCAGCTCCCTGACCATCTTAACCTAATTTATGGATCCTTCCGTCGGAGGTAGCCACTGGAATACAAAAATAAACCTGCCTTTTGCCCCGAGTACCAAACACAAGGGCATATTTCGTCCCAATGCCCAAATTGTAAAGGTGCACAGATCGACTCCCAGACGTTGACCCGTCCAATCCACAGAGAAAATCAAAAGGTGAAAGACATAATATGACAGAGTCAGAACCACAAGGGCAAGCAACAGGCCCTACTTCCCCCATGCGGTAATATGAATAAGGCAAGTACTTTGCTCACCATCTCTAACAAGTTCAATTTACTCAGCAATTCTGATCTTAATGATAAAATCGATGATGAGGAGCATCTCTATGAGGAAGTCCCTGTCCCAAATCCTACCTCCCAACCTTGCCCCAAGGCCATATCCTACCAAGAAAACCCCTTTCCTCCTCCTCCCGTACCCTCCTTCCCTACCCAAAAATGGTCACGAATCCTAGCACCCTCTCCCCAACCCTCCATAGCCTCTCATTCTCCCGTCTAAGTCTTCCCCTCACTCCGGGACTGAGATACCCCTTTCCCCTTTGAAATCCCATAATACCGAGTCTGATAGTGATGATTCCCCCAAATATTCCCTAGAACCATGGAGTCCAAAACAAACTCGAAGTTTCAAAAAATCCCAAATTGATGTAGGAGGTGACAGGAAAAAGGGCAGGCCCTTTGGCGCTGATCAAATAATTCGTGATACAACTGAAGATATAGCCAATGGCACCCAAAAAACCTTATTCTAGGAACTAGGGAACACCAACAAAGAAGAATATAAGAGACCCAAACCCCCCGCGCAGCGAGGTAACGGGGGAAAGAAACCCTCCAAAAGTTCCAAATGAAAGTCCTCTCCTAGAATGTGAGAGGGTTAAATGGGGTAGCCAAACAATGACTAGCCTCTAACCAGAAAGATGGTGCTACGCAAGAAGGAAACGAGGGACCCCAATAGTTCTAGGAAGGTGACTACAGACAGTTAGTTTGCCTTTATTTGTAATTGCTTCAACTCGAAATTTTTTTTGATGTCTTTGTTTACGGTTTGCATTTTCTGTAGGGGGATGAGCCCCCAGACTGCTTTTTTTAGACTTTATCAATTTTGTACTACTGGCATGGTTGATGCCCAATGTAACAAGGTTAGGTCCCTTCAACCCGTATTGTAAATAAAACTTTTACCTACCAAAAAAAAATATTGGTAATGATGTTTGAAAAAGGAATGATGGGATTCATTTGTATAGTTATATTGAAGACAACTAAACTTATGCAACAAAAAAAGGTGTTTCGAAGTTGGGTTTTTCCCGAAAGGGTTTCCCATGATATATGATGTGTTATGTGTGTATCAAATATCCTCATATTTTGATCTTGCATTTACTACTTCCTAGATTTAGTTATTGAGATTATGTTTGCTCTTCAATAAAATAGGAGGTTTATTGTAATTCATAGATCATGGATAAGATTTTGGTAAGAGTTTTGATGAATTAAAACTAGCGCTATTCTTGGTAATTGTAATTGTTAAATTAAGGAAAGGAAAAAGTTACCTAGTTATGAGAAGGTAGTGATATATGCATTTTATATTCTTGAATAGTCCTCACTATGGGTAATGTTAGATGATTAGATAATGACATCTATTAATGTTTATGCTTATGGATTAGAAGCATAGAGAAAGATGGAGAGAGACTAATCTAAAGGATTATGGGGTCCCTTTAGAGAAGGAAACTTTGGGTAACCATGTTTCATGACTTCCCCTTAATGACCTAACCTTAGATAGTTGTGGAAAGGCAACAATCAGGTTGTAGTGTCAATGAATGAACTATCACATGAAGTGATATATGCTTTGGTTGGTTCATCGCTTAGATGAGATAGACACCTAAAGCTTTACCCACATAGATGGACGTATGTATGGTAAAGGAAGCATAGAAATATTATGTTGTTATGCTTAGTACACCTACATAGATGGGCTTATGTATGGTGTATGGATGGGTGTACCCTTTGAAATACAAAAGGCATAAGTTGTCTCATCATGGAGATGAGACAGACAACTTAATCATAAGGCTCCATGTCAATAGACACCCTCATAGAATGACTTATGTAAGGTGGGATGATATAGATCCCTAATGAGTATAAAAAAATCTCTTCAGTTGGTTGATTTTCGGGTCGTTACACTCGTTGCTGCACTTGCTCCCTCCTCACTCTCGGCTCGTGCTCACTCACTTCCTGTTGCACTCACTCCTTCATTGTGCTCGCACTCACTACTATACTCACACCTGGCTCATGCTTGCACTCGCTGTTGCACTCCCTCCCAACTTGCACTCACTCTACACTCCTTCCCAACAATAGATTAATATATTTTAAAAACCACCTACAACATTGATAACAAGCATGTCCAAAATTGATAACACAAATTATCCTTGTAATGAAAAATAAAGCTACTTCATAACTAATAAAAGGGCATGACATTTTATTCTAAGTTTGAATAAGAGTCACTTAATGGCTAGTCTATGTCAAAAATCTTGTGAATTTGATATTATAAATTGATTGAATTTTTCTTAATTAATATTGTAATCGTATTTTATGAATTTCATTGATTGATAAGTTGTTAAGTTTAGTATATATTTAGATATTTGGTTGGATAGTGAATATTATTTATAACTTGCATCCTTAACTAAAGTCTTTTATTTTAATATAATATTTTAATTGATTGTTTTTATTCTATTTAATTAAAATTTATTAACTCTTTCATATCATCATACCTTTGTTCTTTGTAGCTAGATAAATGTTTGTCTAACATTTGACCACACAATAAATGTTGATATATGTGGAGATATATTTTTCAAAATTATTATCATCATAAAAAGTTTTACTATCTCTTAAATCAATCATATGTTACATGAATAATTTGTTTGACTTTTTTTAATTATAAAATATGTATTTAACACATTAGAAGTCAATATATGTTAAAAATCATCCAGTTTAATTGATTCACTTATAATCCATTAATTAGTTAATGAACAAGGCATTGTGCTACTACAAAGATTGTAATAAAAATTTAATTTTCAAATCAAATTATTGTTGTTTAAAAAATAAAGATCAAAGTATCCTCATTCAAGAGATGGTTCATTATTTCTCATATAAAATAATAAAATTACACTCATCAAGCATGATGCTTATGAATATAGTTCTTTATCATGGTTTTACCTATGCATTGATTGATATTAAGTTGTGTTGGATTAACTTTCCTTTTGGTTTTAATATGGTTTTCATTCAAAATTCTTCACCAAAAAACTTAGTAAAAGGTCTTATTCCATATCCATTTACCTTTTACAACTAAAGGTATAAGTTGTATTGCTTGAGCTATAACAATGGCAATGTTCTACAAAGTTTGCTTCCAATACCAAACATCACTCCTCACATATCTGCAATTTGTAGGCACCTCTTTTCTTAATTAAAACTCCTATATTTCAGTTGATAAGGTCTCATCCAATTATTATTTTCCAATCTTCAAGTTTAATAATTGTCAATGTTAAATCAAAAAGTCAAATTTGTTTGTCAAATTGAGCTCAAATGAGCTTGAGTTATTGATTAGTCCTTAAAGCCTTCTTAGGCCATTCCAAAACATAGCAAAAGCATGTGATCATTTTATAAAACAAGACTAATTCTTTTGAATACCTTGTATAATGATATTTAATTTGCTATGATTGGAGATTGAATTTCGAAGCAAGAAAGTTCCAACGTAACCTGGGGCCAATATTAATTACTAAGGGGTGGTTGTATCCTAATAATGAACTATAACAAGTGGTTTAACCCTATTAAGTAGTGATTTTGTTACATGCAAATACAATTTTATAACCACTATAGGTACAAATGAGCTTGTGCCTAATACAAAGAAGTTATAATACAAAGAAGTTATAAACTAATTTATTGTAAATTAAGGTACGGTATCTAGGACAACTAGCAAGTAAAGTGTTGATCAACCAAAAAGAGGGTCCTAAAGGACCAAAACATGGCATAGAAAGGAACTTGGGATGCTAGATGAAGTTTGAATAGGTTCACATTAATATAAAGGAGCATAAAATTTTTGGAATGTTGTTGCAACAACAAAAAATATTATCAAAATTGAATAGATAACCTTGTACTTATCAATATGGGTTCTTAACCAAAAGCTCAAATCGAGGGCCATGGTAAGGTACCCACTTTCCAATTTATTTATAATAGCTTGCTAATAGACTTGCAACTACATAGCAATGCCAAGAATAGAGTGAAACACATATCTTGTACTCGTGGATATGAGTCCTTAACCAAAAGCCCAAACCAAGGGCCTTGGCAAGGTGCCCATTTTCCAAGTTACTTATAATAGCTTGCTAATAGACTTGCAATCACATAGTAGTGAATCAAACACGTAACCTTGTACTTGTGGATATGGATCCTTAAACAAAAACCCAAACCAAGGACCTTGGCAAGGTACCCACTTTCCAAGATATTTATACTAGCTTGCTAATACACTCTCAATGACATAACAATGTCAAGAAATAGTGAGAATCAGACACGTAGCATTATACTTGTAGATATGAATCCTTAACCAAAGGCCAAAATTGAGGCTCATAACAAGGTACCCACTCTTCAAGTTATTATAAAAACTTGATAGATTTGCATTGATGCAACGATGTCATGAATAGAGGAAATCAACAATAACATTGTACTTGTGGATTTCTAAATGCCTTGACACTCCTATTGTTGTGGGATTATATCCTCATTCTTTAATTAATAAATATTCCTTATAATTTTTTAGTTTTATTTTCCAATAACATTTATCCTTATTAAGAAAAGGTGCTATATGATGTTTGGAATTTGTTGATATACCTTCTTCAAATTTTTCTTATTTATGCAAAGGCTTAGCACCTGACAAGTATAAGGGATTTCTAATTGTTTCTTCCTAAAGGTTCTATCACCTAAATCAATTATAAGTGAATTTATATCACTACTTCTATTGATTTAGTTCTGACTCATATCTTGATGTGTTTAACTTATTTAAGTATATGGTTATAGTTCCTTTTTTCATGTCTTTTTGGCAAGAACATCAATCAAATTATTCATCCTTATACTCTTGTCTTCCATGTTAAGAATGCAACAAATCTTTTTGATCTTCATATCATTTCATAATATTTTTAAGAAGCATTTATATGCTTCTTTTGGTTTACATATTGCCCTTTATTGATATCAACTTTTTGCCCCACACAAAGGTCTCTACACCTATTAAGACCTGAACCTAAGCCTTTTTTTGTGAAAGACAATCTACACCTATTAAGACTTGAACCTAAGCCTTTTTTTGTGAAAGGCAATATGTGTTAACCACTCAAGCTCAGTTCAACTCAATGGACACAAATGTTAAGGTTCACCTTGAGGATTGGGACTTTACCTTATAGTGTGAAAATTCTTGTTCCAACCACTTGCCCCATATCCCTTGGGGAAAATGTTAAGGTTCACTCATAGGATTGGTACTTTGACTAATGGTGTGAAACTCTTTATTTCCCCACTTGCCCCAAACCTCATAAGCTTAAATGTTAAGGTTAACCCACAGGATTGAAACCTTGGTTTGCAGTGTGAAACTCCTTGCACCCCATCACCCGCCCTAAACCCTTTAAGATGATAGTGTATGTGGGAAATAAAATATTGAGACAAGACACGCCTATATTACATCATGATTATGTTACCATGTTATTTCAATAAACTACATAGTGGTGTTACAAAAACATTTTGGTTATATATATATATATATATATATATATATATATATATATATATATATATATAAACCTCGATCCTCTGTATTATAAGTCCACTTGTTTAACCACTTGAGTTCATGTGGTTTATAGTTGATTTTTTATGTAGTCAAAAGAAAATGGTTTTTATGTGAAATATAAAAGGATAAACATGACTTAAAGTTAAATCCATTTAGTAACAATATCTAATTCTTTTTTTGAATAGGTTATATGTGGTTTCTATTGGGGGCCACTCCCATCAAAATACCAGAATATTACATTTGTTGTAACAAACATTTTTATCACCGTTTTTTCTTTTCTTTTTTCTCTAAAATATATTCTTCAACTTTCTCAAAGTGCTATGTTTCCACAATCAACTCCTTGACATCATTTTGATTAAGACATAAAATCTCACTTGGCCACTTGTTTTCTGAAATTTGAATTTAATGGGGATGTAGATCAACACCATAATTCGTTAATTTATCTACTACTCAATTTCCTTCTCTATAAATATGCTCACACTGCCAGGAAATTGCCTTTAGTAATAGATGATGAACATCAACAATAACAATATTTAATTCTTATTTATCTATTAGATAAAGAATTAATTTGTAAAATGCCTAATAACAATCCAATAATATATGATTCCAAATCCCAACCTATTGATTTTAAAGGCTGGTTGATACTTCAAAGCAAGGGAATCCAATTTCTCTACAGGTTATATGAATTCTATAACCCGTTCGTCTTCTACACTAAAATTTGAGTGACAATCTATAAATTTGCTCTAAAAGTAGTAAGAACAGGTCTTTCTGGTTTCTTATCCCCAATTTTAATTGCAAATCAAAAATCTCAAAAATTTAAACATACCTATATAATAGAATGTATCGATCGAGCCATGTGCTTAGATGACTTGCCTAGGGTATAAGGTTTAGATTAATATTGAATCTAAATGATAAGTTTGGCATATTCCATGATTGAAATTTTGTTCCACATTAAAATTTAAACATACCTATATAACAGAATGTATCGATCGAGCCATGTGCTTAGATGACTTGCCTAGGGTATAAGGTTTAGATTAATATTGAATCTAAATGATAAGTTTGGCATATTCCATGATTGAAATTTCGTTCCGCATTAATACCTATCTACTACACATTTGAGGAAACCAGGGCTCCTAACCGTCTTCATTAGTTTTCTAGCTAGAAGACCCCACAAAGAATTTTAAAAATACAAAAAATCAACCACTATTTGATTTTCCAATATAAATGATATTTTCTGACTAAGATTCAACAATATTAAGAAAATTTAACCCCCAAGCAGAGCATCAATTTGTGTCAATCACTTATAGAAGTGATGACGAAAAAAAGAGATTGATGCTACCTTGAAGTAGCAGATATAAGATTTAAATCATGCCTCTTTGTAAGCCTCTACTAACCACAAGTTAAATAATAGATAGAAAGAAGCAAAATCTCCTAATGTCTAGAGGAATTTCACAGCACTTACAGAGATTTCATATTAAATGGTTTAGATTGGAAATAAGTACTTAAAATTGTTCAAAATCAATCCCGATTGATAAAAATGGTAGCCAAAATGTGGCAAAATCAATTACATTCAATACGTTGTCATGATCTTCAAGAAATTAAAGTCAAAAACTATAATCACATTTATGACAGGATGATTGTGAAAAATAACTGTAACAAATTAAAAAAATAAATATATGCAATAGATCTTAAGTAAAGTAGTGAGTTAATAAAATGCTTTCATTGCATGTTTCTTAATACTCCAAAACAAAGACAAAAGAAGGAAAATGAATATAATAAGAAGAATTAAGAAAATATGTCATAAGAGTTCAGTGAATTGAAATATTTTTGAAAATACACAGATGCTGTAACGTTAAAATTATTTTTTGAAAATTATTGAACATAAAAGTGTTATGGAAAAACAATGCAGGATATATCCATGACATAAGTAGAATAATATACCTTTCAAACCAGTAAACTTCAATTCCAAGTAAACTGCATTTATATCTCATAACTCAATGTACAGTTACTTAGATGACTACAGAAATCAGTATCTATTACTTACTACAGTTCCATAAATAATAAGGTAAGGCACATTCTGTAGAACCATGTCAACTGGTATGGCAAAATTCACTCCAGAAGATATTCCTGATCCTGCAACCAACAAAGAACTTTATTTAATCCAAGTAAATAATAATCGCTCTTTCATGTCTCAAAGATCTAATGATTTCATGAACATGATTGTAGAAAAGAACCCTATTCTTATATGTTATATAAATATATTTGACATAATAATAGGGTGTGACAAGACACTCTGTTTTAAAGGACAATTCACCTTAAAATTTGATAAACTGTAAATTATTAATTTTTTCATCTCCAGAATTGTAATAAGAATCATGAAGTTACCGAAAGAAAATCTGAAGTATTTACAAAAACCTATGACTGAGCAAAAGATTCTTCATAAACGTGAAAATCTATTACCAGAGAACCATCATTGCAAGACAAGCAAAGAGGCCTGAAAGGCAGGAGTCTAAGACAGAATTAAAACCTAACTACTAAGGAAAAGAAGGATTAAGATGTACATTGTAGTATGTAGATAAGCTATGGAAGGCAGGGAACTAGTTGTAACCACAACTGAAGAGGCAGTTTTTCTTTTTCTTTTTCTTTAAAGAGAATGACCCAAAATTCAGATTATGTCAATCTTGTAATACCTATTTTCATTAATTAAAACTTAATGGTGCTTTGAACATATTAAAAATGAACATATGTACGAAAATGAGACTCATAAACAATGTTGCATGTGTGACTAGTTATTTAAACCAAAGCGTTAATATTTGGAAGCAAACTACTGAGAAGTGAGTGTATTCAGTGTAACATAATGAATGATACCTTAAAGACACAATACATTAGTTGTATTTTGTGGGCAGATCAAAAGTAGTGTCAAGATTTCAACATAGTCTACTGGAAAGAACTGGCACAAGAATTATACCTACTAGAGACAATCACGTATCCAAGGTAAAAATTATTAGTGACGAAGCACAAAAGTATTAAAAAAAATGTGAAGAGCACATTTCAATTAGGTTGAAGCAATAGATGCCGAATTTGTCAAGGTTTGCAGGAAGGGTGCAAGGCAAATCCTAGTGATGAGAAGAACTAATTGACCATTGAGTGTTTCAAAAAAGTTGAGCACAATTTGAAAGTGATAATAATGAATGCGACTTTAAAACTGCGGCAAACTTGGCAACCCGAGTACATTACAGCTCAGAAAAAGGACAAACAAAACTGCGGCAAATTTGGGGGTTTGCGTTTTGTTCAAGGATTGGTACATTTCAGAGAGTTTTTCACAGCTTTCAGATACAGAAGTATATGATGAGGTGACTGAGGTCCCCTGGCAGAGTATTTTTGCTCAGCTTAAGAGCCTACTTCTCCATGTTGTCCAAAAGAATTTACTTTCTGTTGGCCACATGAATTTTATGCTTAAAGTGAAACCTTCCATTGCCAGAGTCTGTGTTTTTTACCTGTTGCCTAAAATCCATAAACCACGGCTTTTTGATCGGCCCATTTTTTCATATTGTGGTTTCATGCTAGAACCTGCTTCTAAGCCGCTCCAATATTTTCTTCTGCCAATCCTGTTAAAACAAAGAGATCATCTCATGGACTCCATCTCTCTTATCAAGGAACTGCATGATAAAAGCTTTCCACAGGATGTTCTTTTTTCCTTTGATGTAGAAAGCCTCTATCCGAGCATCCCCGCCGATCAAGGTTTAGTATCTTCTGAGAAATGAGTATGATGAGGCTAAAACAAGGTTCGTGGTCAAATTGGCAGAAACAGTCTTGACACAAATTATTTAGAATTTCACGGTAGATTCTACAGGTAGAAAAGGGGAACAGCAATGGAGAGTAATTTCGCCATAGTATATGCCTGTCTTTTTCTCTGTCATCTGGAGCTTAAGCTATTTAACAATATAGTCGTAGATGGTCTTCTCTTTTACAAGAGATATATTGATGATGCCATTGGCATATGGCATGGCTCCAGAAAAGTTTGCATCTAACTATATACGACTCCACCTGTGATAGTATCAGAATCACTGGACACAGAAATCACACTTTTGGATACAGTTTTTTTTCGAAGGACCAGAGTTTGCTCAGACAGGTATTGTAAGTACCAAACTGTTGCAGAAACCAATGAATGCGTACCAGCATCCTTTCATCATCTGGTTCACCAGCAAAAAGCATTCATTGTCAGTGAACGAAAAAGACTTTTGGCAAGAGAAAGTTCCAGGGAAGGCTTTATTTCTATCAACAATATTTCTTTTCACAGACTCAAGGCCAGGGGATATGACATCAAATTTCAACTGCGACTATTTGATGACAGGCCTTCCTTAGTGGAAAAAATTCTGCAGAGGGCTGCTCGCAGGAATTTTGTCGAGACTAAAGAAATCCTGCTAATTTTCAGATTAGACAATTGCAGTTTTTGCCAGAGATCTACACATTGGAACATATAATATTTTGTGTTGGAGGACCCAAAATGTAAAAACACGATTTCTTAAGTCAAAAGACTATTTCTAGTATTTTTTTTTGTCCAAATCAACCACTTATGTAAACTATATTTTTCAATGCTAATCTCGTTGTAACAGCTAGTGGTTGAGCCCACCTTACCAACGGTCAAAATTACTTGTAATGTATTATTACATTTTTTTAATGCAATTTTTTATGTAAATTGAGCACGGGTCAAAATTACTTGTATTGTATTATTACATTTTTTAATGCAATTTTTTATGTAATTGTTTTTAATCTTCTAGGCAGGTTTTTTTATTAAGGGTTGAATACGGGTACTTATTTTTTAAAACCGTTTTGGTTTTTAAATAATTTGTTAATTTTTTTTAGTTTGATAGAGAGTTGGTTACAATTATAGTATTTTTAATAAGTAGTAAGTTTAGGGTTCAAACTACAGGGGTTGCATCCACCAAACCTATTTAGTATTCCACCTCGTTGTTTTATAGACTGACGTGAAATGGACCACCGGATGCTTGGATTTGTACCATCGTCATCGTCTTCAATCTGACATGCACTCAGAAGATTCGGATCAGACTACTACTTTTACAACAGACTTTGCCAAAATTTGAATCTGCGTCTCTTCTTGGTAAGCATAGGGTTCAAACCACATGGGTTGTCTTCAATCTGACATGCACTCAGAAGATTCGGATCAGAATACTACTTTTACAACAGACTTTGCCAAAATTTGAATCTGCGTCTCTTCTTGGTAAGCGTAGGGTTCAAACCACATGGGTTGCATCCACCAAACCTATTTAGTATTCCACCTCGATGTTTTATAGACTGACATGAAATGGACCATCGGGTGCTTGGATTTGTACCATCGTCATCATCTTCAATCTGACATGCACTCAAAAGACTCAAAAGATTCGGATCAGACTATTATTTTTACAACAGACTTAGCCAAAATTTGAATATGCGTCTCTGCTTGGTAATTGCTCAACCAAACCAACACTAAACAATTATGATCAAAATCATTATATTAATAATTAAAGTTACTAAATAACCCTATAATTAATTAATTATTGTAATCAAATTGTTCCTCGCGTTGTGTAAGCCCCAACGGTTTTGGCTCTCCCTCTTGAAATGAAATGAAATGGAAGATTTTAATTACGTCCGCGAGACCCAAATATGGTCTATGGGACCTCAAATATGGAAGTACAATTACTCAAATCATATCATATGATCTTTAATATCTTTGAGAAGGTTGTTCCTGTTGGTTACGAATCTGCCATTAGGAAAGGATTTCATGGAATGCGCCCCAGATTCGCCCACCAGATTGAAAGGCCGGAAGGAAGGAATGCCTTCCGTGCCAATCTCCGGAGAAGGCCGGCTTCCTATGGGTTTTCTCAAGTGTTTTAAGCTAAGAGTGCAGGAAAGAGATTAAAATGCGAAAAGAGATTGAAATGTGATTTGAGTTGGGTGGGGGAGATAAGCAGCACGACAACGATCAATCACCACTACTAACAACAATTAAATACAGAACACACTACAGAAACTACAACTATCATACATCCTATGTATCCTCTATCTATGCATTCCAGGAATACTTAATCATCAAATACCGGAATCCAGAATTCAGAATAACAGTAAGCAATGAAATAAGCAACATGAGGCAGAAATGCCAAGTAAAGGCAGCATAAAGAATGATAACAACAAAATAGAGCCAAGTGTGTGTCTTGCATTCAGAAGCAAACGTATAGCTACAATGGTTCCCTAGCAGGATATCCCCCTTCCACCCCTTTACAATGATGTAGTGCGGCTATTTATAGCGCAATTTCCCCCGATTACAATCCTGGGCACAAAATCCCAGAGCTGACAAAAGCTGACAAAAGCGGCGAAAGAGCTGCTGATGTTGACTCCTGCAGACAGGGACTGTACTGGCAGCAAGGTCCACCTGAAGTCTTGGCAGCTACGTGGCAGTGCGGTTGATGAAACTTCGAGTCAGCATGAATGCGGGTAGCTGCGGTAGATGGAACTTTGCGTCAGCATAAATGGAGGTAGCTGGAGTAGGTAATTTGGCCCATGCTTGTCCTTTTTCCCATCACATCTCGGCTCGGATCCCGAGGCTGGACACTTGTCAACTTCTGATGGGGGCGCATCTGCCTTGGAAGGCAGTCTCTCTTTTGTGTCCTACTTCGCCTGGAATCGGAGCGCAATTGGACAGCGCAAGTGGGGAACAACGCAGTTGGGGAGGCCTCCGTGCCTTAGATAGTTTCTGGGCTGCTTGAAAGATATTGCCCAACTGCGCACAAGCTAGAGGGCGCAGCCCGACTTCGCTGCGAAGTCGGGTTGCGCACTCCGACACTTAGTCAATTTGGCCGTTGTTCAGACTGCGCACAAGAATCAGGGCGCAGCCCGACTTCTTTGCGAAGTCGGGTTGCGCTCTGACACTTAGCTGATTTTCTGGATACTGCTTCCCAAGTGCGCACAGGAAGAAGAGCGCACCCCGACTTGCTGCGAAGTCGGGTTGCGCTCCCATACTTAGCCAAATTCTGCTCATTTTCTGTCTTCTTCCGCACTTCGCATTCCCGAGTGCGCTCGAACTTAAGGGCGCACCCCGACTTCGCTGCGAAGTCGGGTTGCGCTCTTAGACTTAGAATTTTTCAGGGAATGTTTGCTCTGTTTTGGCCGAAGAAAGAACAAGGGGAAAAGGGAGGAATGCAACTGATAGAAGGGGAGAAAGGGAACAGTGGAGAAAGGGAAAGGAGATGGAGGGAAGGGAGAGCAGCATACTTACAAAATTTGAAAACATGGCACCCCGTGCAAAATGTGGCAACATTCCTGGCGGCTCGCGGGGTGTCGAGCTCGCCTCGACGCAAAGAACCAGGCCTTCATCCTTTGGGCGCAGAGGAACTCCCTTCCCCTGCTTTCCGCTGCTCTGACGGCTTCTTCTTGGGCAACTGCTCCTCTTCAGATCCGCTTTCGGCAGTTGCTTCTTCTGTTTCTCCTCCTCTTTCTGAGTCTGAATGGTCGCCACTGTCACCCTCTTGCTCGGCCGGCTGCTCCCGCTCACGGACATGATTGTATGCGGCCCTGGCTTGGTCCCAGGCTGCTGCCTGAAATGGCCCTAAGTCGCTGACATCTTTCAGCGCTGCTCTGAATGCTGCAACCGCATGCGCGTCGATGGTGTTGTATCTCTCTCCCAACTCCTTAAGGGAGGTGTTGATCTTGCAATATCTCGACACCATCTGGGTGACCTGAGCTTCCTGGACTGGCTCGGCCCAGCTGTCAATTTCTGACGTGTCTGCCTCAAAAGACAGCCAATTCATCTTCACCTGCTCAAGGGTCAGAAACTCTCCATCCTTGATGAAGCTCGGGCAACCGTGCTCAGAAAGAGCGTTGAAGGGGGCCAGGCAAATGTTCATTTCGTGGTCTAATGCGTCCAGCATTTTCCTGGCGGCCCTTATTTTCTCTATTTTTTCAAAATAATTGTGCAAGGTTACCCTTGCATCTGCCCATTCTAAGGCAATTCGGGACATTGGGGGAAATCGGAGGCCTTTGCGCTCGTACTCCTCAAGTTTTAATGCCAAGTCCAGCCACTGCTTCGCTTGGTGTTCGGCCTCCTCTACCACAGGCTTTCCCTGGGCAGATACTTCTTGGATCCTGGACGCGAAATCCAGGACGGATATGGACCTGACAACGTTGGCCCTGCATCCCTGCAGCAAACCAGCCCGCATCGTTTTGACCTTATTCTTCGAAAAGGCCGCCGTCTGGGATGTTTTCTCCTCGAGCTGAGATTTAGCCTGCCTTAACGAATCCTGGAGCTGAGAGACCTGCTCCAGCGCTGCCCTTTTCTCCTCTGACAGCTGTTCGGTTGTCTGTCTTTGCGCTGCGGCCTCCTGCTGAGAGGCGGCGAGCTGGGCTTTCAGGTCATTGATTTCCTGCTGTGCAGACTCCAGCTGCGCGGTGGCCCTAGCCAGATCTTCCTCCAGCTGCCTTGAGTTATTTTGCAGCCGAAACAGCGTCTCCTGACTCTCGAGTCGCTTGACAAGGAGATTATGTGTTCTACGACGAATACCGTTGATTTCGTATTCCTCGTTTATATCATCAAAGCTCTTCTCCTTGACTTGGTGTTCATAGTCTGCCTCGGTCATTTCTCGGAGAGGCTTCTTCACTTTCGGAATCAACTTCTCAGTTCTCAGCACTCTCCTGTCCAAGTCGTACTTGGTGCGCTTCACCGGGGCAGCTATCTCCTCGGCTCTTCTCCGTTTGACGCCCTGAAGGAAAGAGGCGGAACACCCTACGGCCTTTGCTGCCAGAGGCTGATCATCTGTGATCTGCAGCTGTTCTCCCATGAAGTCAAGGTCTTCCAGCATCGGATCTTGCTGCGGCATTTTTCCTGCAAACAGCGAAGCAGGAGGTATTCCAGAAGTCGTGGTCGCTTTTAAGGGCGACCGGGTCCTAGGGGAAGTGAGCGGCTGAGTGGAAGGCGTAGGCGGGGTCTTGAACAATGGAGGTGAGCGGCGCGGCGATGTAGGCACAGCTTCGGCACTGGCCGCGGGTGAGGGGTCTAGGGTTTGACTGAGGGACTGGAAAGCGTTCGGGTCCTGGGCGAACTGGTCGAAGGAATGGGGGCTATGGGAGGGTTGGGTGGTCTGAGAAGAAGATGATGCAACTATGGCTTGCCCTGATACAATGGGGGATGGCGTTATGGCAGGGCCGACTGGGATTTGGGGGAGCGGGGAAGTGGACGTACCTGCGGGCTCCGCCTGAGCCGTTGTTTGAAGGACGCCTGCAGCCCAAGTTTCTGCTTCTGTCTCAGGGCTGTCTAACGAGACGATTTCCGGCGCGGCTGTCCCTGTCCGTGCTGCGGCCGGTTGCTGTGCAGACTCCTTAGGCCGCTTGGCCTTTTCGCTCCTCTTCCTCTTCTTTTCTTCTGGCGCTGCAGTTGGTTCAAAGGAGGGAGAGGAGGTTGGGGCGGCAGGTTGCGATGTTCCCACGGTAAACTTGTACCTGGGTCTAGACGGGAGGATGCTTGCCGCGGCCGTTCTACTAGCTGGCTGTTCTGGCGCCTTTTCCTCTTGGTGGGCCACCTCAGGAGTTGACTTTTCTGGCTCTTGTACCCTTTCAGGTAAGGCTTCAGGAGCTGGAGGCAACATTGGGCCCACTTGGCTGCTCGTTGGCGTTGCGCTGGAAGTCCCGGGAGTAGGCAATTGCTGGGACGGGGACCTCCTTCTATACCTTTTCCTGGCGCCTCGGGGAACGCAATTTCGAAATGCGAAAGGCTGCCATGTGTCAGCGTATTGATCATATAAGGCCGAAAACTCATCATCAACGGCCAACGTCTTCCGGTTAGACTTATCGTGTTGCATGCGGCACCTCATCTTCCAGCATTCAATGATTTTGTCCTTTTGCCAGTTGAGGGGCGCCACCTTGGAGAGGAATTTCTTGAAGCCCGCTGAGTCTAACCGGTGATCCGGGTTTCGCTCTGGATCATACGCCACCTCTTCGCAGTAAAAATCATGCCATGGCGGCCATGATTGCATCCGCTCAATGTGCCATTCCAGGTCTGCGCCTGTTCTGTTGCACCTTTCTTGCATGATCTCTGCTCGGGGGCAGATATGCACAAACTTTCCCCTGACCCCAATCGGGTCATACTTCCAGCGCTGAGGTAGCTGTATCAGGCCCATGTCGATGAGCTCTCGTTCGAGGTAGACATGTTGTCCAATCTCGCGTACTTGGATGTTCGCCCAGGTAATAGGATATTGGAAAATATGGCCTCTCTTCTTTCCCTGGCCGAATTCCTCCTCGACATAGTCCATCTGGCGTGATAGCTCCATTCCGAACTGATGGTCAGTGCAGAAATAGGGCAGCAGGAACGGCTTCCCCTTGAATCCGTAGATTCTGACTACAATGCCCTGCGTCAGCCGGAAGGTGTCCCCGCACTTGTACTTCCTCAGATAGCTCGTCATGGCCTCTGGCGGGCGGGATGCCTCACCGTTGAACAGCGCTAGGACCATACCTAGAAATTTGAAGTTGAACTCATAGTATGACCCTTTCCTGTACAGGGCTTCAGTCCATTCGTACACAGGCAGCGGCTCTCCTTTTTCATTCACCTTCTTCAAGTCAGGAACTCTAATCCGGTAGTGCGTGTGGTACAGGCACAACCATGTGAGGAACGAGCAGAGCCGGAATTCTGTTGTCTGCTTCGCTGCAACCTGACCAGGTTCGAATGTATGGCGTACGCCAGCCAATCTGCCCAGTCAAAGAAAATAGGGCGCCTCCCGCTCCTTTGCGCCGTGGAGTCGTAAAACTCCCCATGCAGGATGCATTCTGCTAGCGCCAGCTGGTACGGGCGTACCACTCTGTCGGAATCGCAGCCGAGTACCCATGCCAGGATGATGTATATGTACTTGTTTTCGAACCTGTCCAGGGGTATAGGGCCTGTCGGCCACTGTCCGGCTGCTAGCGGAGTCTTCAGCTCTGAGTCGAGGAATTCTCTCATCCTCTTGGTCTGGGTGAATCTGCCCGTCTGTTCGTCCAGGTTAATCCTCCTGACAATTGCGTTGGGGTCGTACTGGAGCCCCGGGGCGAAAGCTGGCTGGACGCTTTCCCTGAAGAGTGTGAACAATACTCTTCCTTTGTTGTCACAGACTTGCCGGGCAGCTGGTTTGTAGTATGCCACAATGGATTCAACCAGCTCCGGGCATTGGTGGACAGGAGGGCACAAGAACCAGTACAGGTTCGATTTGTATGCAGCCCCGACATGGTGTGAGGGCGAAACCTTGTCAGCCCACTTCGCAATATTCGGCCGCAGCTTGGTGAGGTTGATAGAGAACTCGCCATCTTTGTACCCGGCCAGGCGATTGATGGGCGGCGGTGGAGCTTGCCCTTGGCTTCTCTTTGACCTGGTTCTCCTTGTTTGCTCACGCGGCGCTTCGCTCTCATGAGCGTTGGATTCTGTCTGTTCTTCAGCTTCGCGTTCTTCGTCGCTGGACTGCGCCGGCATTGGCGCTTTCCCCTTGTCCATTTCCTCTCTTTTCTGCTCGAAGTGGCAGAGACGGGGATTCTGGCTACTGATTGCTCAATTCTGGACCTTGCAGCTCAGAGTCAGCTCGACAATTTGGATGTTCTGAGTATGCCAGGGCCTCCTTTTCTAGGCAAGGAATACAACATTAATGGCGCAAGGGGAGGGGTTAAGGTGATTTGCCTGAAGTTGGTGGAAGCGTTATAATTCTTTGGCGGCTGTGCGTGGGTTTATCTTTGGAAAGCGTACCCTGGTTGTGGTTGGTCCTAATGCGCCTGCTTTCTTAATGACATCCTTTTTGAAAGTCGCGCAATCATTATTTTAAAATTTTTCGGACCTCGTGCTTCCAATGACGTCATAGCCGCCGCCTGGGCACACGCTTCGAGGGAGAACTTTTGGCCCAGGGTTTTAAGGAGGGACGCAACCCAACTTCGCACTATGCCACACTGCGTTGTCTGGGCCCACACTTAGAAACATTTTATCATTTTTCCTCGTTTCCCGCGACAGGTCACCCAAGGTGCGCCCGAAATTGAGGGCGCACTCGGACTTCGCCCAAAACGTGCGCACTCCGACTTCGCCCAGACTTGCTTGCGCAGTCAGACTTCGCTCAGAAAAGTTGCGCAGTCTGTCTTCGACACTTAGCCGATTTTTGCTCTGTGCTCCCCGACTGCGCTCCCAAGACGGTGCGCAGTCCGACTTCGCTGCGAAGTCGGGTTGCGCACCCAGCACTTAGTCAAATTTTTGGCTTTTTTGTCAGCTGCTTTCTTTCAAACTCCCGATGTCGCACTGTTCCAGGAGCGATGCCCGACTTCGCTGCGAAGTCGGGGTTTGCTCTAGGCTTCACTTAGGCTCTTGAAAACTAAAAGCTGAATGCTGAAATAAATATATACAATCTGATAAAAAATGCAGAAAAGAAATATATACAAGGAAGGACCCGCCTGGGGTGCCTTCAGTGGTGGTAAATCTTCAGGTGGAACCCGTTGACGGGAATGGGGAGAAGTTGTCCCTCCATGTCCCGGAGCACGAATGCATTAAATTGGTTCACCCGAGCAATCTGATAGGGACCTTCCCGAGAGGGCATCAAATTTACCATGGTTGCCCGGCTTTGCTTTCAGTGAGTCCCACTTCAGCACTAGGTCCCCGATTTTGAAAACTCGGGCGGTGGTGCCTTTCGCAAACCAGCCTTGGGTCGCTTCAGCATGTTTAGTAAAGGCCTGGTATGCTTTTTCTCTTTCTTCTTCTAACCGCAGCAGTTGGCACAGTCTGGCGTCCATTGGATCCCCGTTGCCTCTTTCTTCATCCAGCATCCAGAGTGCGGGTATCTCTACGTGGGTAGGCGAACTGCCTCCTTGCCATACACGAGCGCGTAGGGGGATGTCTTGCTAGACTTCTTGAATGATATGCGATCCGCCCACGGCGCCCGATTCGGGAGTAGGTGCCATGTCCTCTTGTTTCTCTCTACTGTCCTTTTGACAATCTTCGGTAGATTCTTGTTGGTGGACTCGGCCAGGCCATTCCCCTGCGGGTAGTAGTTAGAAGACATCTTGTGATAGATGTCATATTTGCTGGTGTACTCCGTGAGTACAGCGCCTGCGAACCCCGGACCATTGTCTGTCACTATTGACTCCGGGACCCCGAAACGGGTGATGAGGCTCTCGAGGAACCCAATGACCGTTTCCTGGTCCGCATTCTTAGTGGGGATCGCCTCTGCCCACCGGGTGAAGTAATCGGTGGCGGTAAGGATAAACTTGTGTCCCGTTGCAGAGTTAGGCGTGATGACCCCGATGAAGTCTAGACCCCACTGCTGAAACGGAGTCTCAGCTTGGATTGGCTGGAGGGGCAGGGGTGCTTTTCTGTTTCTGCCAGCAAACCTCTGGCATTTATCACATTTGACACAGACCGCATGTGCGTCTGTGAAGAGAGTGGGCCAATAGTACCCAGCTCTGATGATTTTCAAGGCCGTAGGCCTTCCAGAATGATGTCCCCCAGGCATCCCGGAGTGAAACTCTCCGAGGACCCTGGGTTTGTCTGTATCTCTGACGCATCGCAACAGGATGCCGTCAATGTTTTTGAAATAAAGCCCCTCGGGGCGAAGTACGTATTTCAAGGCGTTTAGCCTAAACCTCCTTCTTTGTGAGGCATTGAGGTGATCTGGGCATCTCCCGGTGCTGAAATACTGCACCAGGTCATTTGTCCAATCACTTTCCTCTGATAAGGAGTTGGCTAGGTTGGTGGTTGCTATCGGATCTTCCCACTTGCAGGCGGAGATTTCAGCTGCAGCGCTTCGGGCCAGCTCTTGGCACAAGGCTCGGCCTCTGATCAGCTTTGTTGGCCGTACCTCGATGTCAAACTCTTGGATTTTGGCAATCCATCCTGCCCTCTTGTGACCAGGCTCTCCTTGTATGATGAAGTTCCTGACGTCCGGATGTATCACGAAGACTGTTATCCGGCTCTGGGAGACGAAGTGCCTGAACTTTCGGAGGGATTTCATGACTGCGTGAACTTGCCGCTCAATAAAATTGTACTTCTCTTCATGCGGCTGAATCACCTGGCTTAAGAACGCTATGGGGCGTTCTTCGCCATCGTCTCCCTTTTGAGTCAGGACTGCGGCGTAACTCTCGGGTTCTCCCACCGCGTACAGGATGAAATCCTTGGAATAGTCTGGATTGATCAACACCGGAGCTTGCGCAATTCTAGCCTTGATCTCCTCGAAGGCCTGCCTTCTTTCGTCAGTCCACAAGAATTCGGCATTCTTCTTTAACAGTTCGGCCATGGGCTTGATTACTTGTGCGAAGTCCGGTATGAACTTCCTCACGAAGTTGATCTGGCCGAAGAATGACTGTAGCCCCTTCTTGTCGACTGGGATGGGCAAGCGGAGGAGGGCTTCTGCTCTGTCAGGATCCACTGCAAGGCCTTTCTCGGAGATGACATGTCCCAGCAGCTTACCTTCTTTTACCGCGAAGACTGACTTCTTCGGGTTGATGGAAATGCCGAATTCACGACATCTCTCAAATATCTGCCGCAGGTGGGAAGCATGGTCCTCTCTTTTGTGGGAAAATACAGTCATGTCATCCAAGTAGATGACAATGACCTTGTTGAGCAGCTCTCGGAAGGCCAAGTCCATGGCTCTCTGGAATGTAGCGCCGGCATTGGACAGGCCGAAGGGCATGCGCTGATATGCAAACGTTCCCCATTTGGTGGTGAACGTTGTCTTATGCTGATCTTCGTCCTTTACCCATATCTGGTTGTATCCAAAGAATCCGTCCAAGAGAGAGAACCTCTGCGCTCCAGCAACTATGTGGAGGATCTGATCGATTTGGGGAAGCGGGTAATGGTCCTTCAGCGAGGCTTGATTTAGATTTCTGAAATCCACGCGAGAGACGGATGTCTCCATTCTTCTTCCTCACGGGAACCAAATTCGCGACCTAGGATGAATGCTTGATGGGGTAGATGATTTTGGCCTCCAGCATCTTCAAGAGCTCAGCTTTCATCATGGCTTCAATCTTCGGGTTTACGACCCTTTGCTTCTGCCGGAAAGGTTTTGCATTATCTTCTAGCTCTATGGTATGTTGGATCATCTGTCTGTCATACCCCTTCAAGTCCTGGTAGCACCAGGCTACGATATCGGGGAACTCTCTGCATAATGATCTGATCTGCCCGAGTTCCTCTTCAGTGCGATCCGTCCCGACCTTGATTGTTTTTCCAGGTTCCAGCTCCAGGTCTACGTACTGCTTGGGGTCTACTTTGATCCTGTGTGATATTGCTCTATCGTTCTGGTCAAAGAGACTCTCTAAGGTAATCAGTCCTTTTGGGACATGATTATTCTTCAACTGTATCAACCCCTCGTACTGCTCGTCATCAGGGTCTCTACCTTCGATTGTACATGCTTCGGTAATCAAAAAAGTGACGATATCCTCGTCACAATCAAACACCTGCCAGTGGGTGTCTTTATCAGGCACAGAAGGCCTGTAGATGGTACGAACCGGCTTCGGCTTCTGGACAGTGTCATCAGCCGGAACGTACCTGGCTCCAACAGACGCCAGAATGTCAGCGTGCTTGTTCTTCTCACGTGATATGGCTTTGACATTCAACGAGTCGAATGACTCCATCAGGTCCCAGACACGATTACGATACGCCTTGAGATAATGCTTCTTGGAGGCGCACTTATTCGTAATCTGGTTGCACACCAGCTCTGAGTCGCCAAAGATCTGCAAATGCTTTATCCCCAGTCTCTCCGCTTTTCTCAAACCCAAGCACAGGGCTTCATACTCCGCCGCGTTGTTAGTACAGCTCCAAGCCAGCCTGTAGGTGTAGTCCTTCTGGATCCCGGACGGGGAAACCAAGAGTACACCTGCACCGGCGCCATTTTTGCATCGGGCGCCATCAAAGAAGAGCTGCCATAGCTTTTCTGGTGCAGGTCCTACCTCTTTCTTGGCTGACTGGTCAAGTCTCTCAGGCTGAGTGACGGTGTAGCAGCCTTGCTCAGTCTCGATCATGGCGTTGAAGTCCAGCAAGGAGAACTCATCCTCCACTTGTAACAGCTCAAGAGCTTGCTCTGTCATGTCCACCACCACCAGTTCCTCAGTCGTCAGCTGAACCATGCAGTTCTGTGACTCTTCTCCGGGTATCTTCTCTACTAGAAATGTGGAAGGCTTTTCATTGTAGATCTTCAGTCTCCTTCCTTTGAAGGGCACTTCCATATGTGAGTAATCCAGAGACAGATACCCACCCAGCTTTGCAGTGAACTCCCTGGAGAGACACATGCCGAAGTAGGGTTCCAAGTCGACAACCACGACTTCTTGTATGACCACTATGTCAAGAGCTTTGTGCAGGCGGATCGGGATATCCTTGATGACACCAACTGTCTTGACAGGGGTGCCGTCTAGTTGCAACACACCTTGGCTGCTCCTTGTATACTCCATACCGATCTCGTCGCAGACAGCTCTCGGCATAACGGTCGTGGAGGCACCAGAATCCACCATGCAGTTGTGAACTATATAGCCTTCCATCCGCAATGACAGATAGAAAGGAGGTGGTCTGTTTTTTCCGGTGGCGGAGACTGTCAGGGGTTGAGCTAACACAGCAGGCTGCGTCGGCTTCCCGTCTTTTATGTTCTTCAAAGATTCCTGCAACAGATCAACTTGCCCGGGGAGCAGAAGAGCTTCGTACATGCTTATCTTTGCGGGAGTCCTCTTTAGCTCATCAACTATGTTGTAGCTTGAAGTGCTGGCTCCCTCCGTTTCTTTCGCCGGCTCATACTTAGTCCGGTATTGCTGCGTGGCTTCGACTCTGTCTCTTTGTCAGCGACGGATATCTCAGCTTCTCCTGAGCTTGTTCTTTTGTTTCAGGCTTTGTTGCGGGAGCTTTGGGCACAGGAAACTTTTCCTTGGCTGCATGAGGCCATAGTGACTTGCCAGGTGGTAGCCCAGCAGGTTGCGCCTTTTCTCTTCTGGCGTATACCTTTAATGGCTTTGGTTGGGCCGCGGCAGCTTCAACAGGCTTTCGCCTTCCTTAGGCAGGAGCAACGCAGGATCTTCTTACGGGATGGCAAAGTTGCCTTCATCGTCCAGGATCATGTATAATTCATCCTCTATGGCGTCGCTGCCGGGTGCTGGAGGTAATGCTGATGCAGCGTGCACCCTTCTTCTGAGTGTGGATCGTTGCACGTGGAGCACCAGTTGACCTGGTCAGAAGTGCCAAGTTGATCCTCAATGGCAGCATTTCTTGCAGGGGGTTGCCTTTGAGCTTGTCGTTCTGCGGCTTGGTCTTTCGTTAGCGCCGGAGGAGGATACGGCCTCCTTGGAAGGAACTCCATCTGGGCTTGCTTCTTCTTCATTATCGTCATGTCGTTAGACATGGTATGATACCCAGATGCCAGAGCCCGTACCTCTTGGAGGATTTTATTTTGAATATCATTGTCACGAGGTGGCAAGCGAGCCGGCGGAGGTAATGCGGCCAATGGCGGGGGCGCAGAATACGCCGCGTACGAGGGGGAGCTGGGAGTGCGGGATACTGCGGAGGAGGAGGCGGCGGGTTAGGATAATGTATTTGAGGAGGGCCGTAGGGGTTTACAACTGGTGCCGGATTCCATGGCTGCTGGGGGTGCTGACTTGAAGATGAAGGCATCACACCAGAGGCCGATGGGTACTGGGACTGAGGAAAATCAGGATAAATAGGGGGCTGCACTCTATGCGGGAGTCTGCCTATGGAGATTATATCTAATTCCGCTTGTTGGGCAGCTTCGTATAGGGCAGGGAAAGAGTCGACTCGCGCTATCTTCAGAAGTAGGCAAATATCTGAGTTGAAAGACCTCAGGTAGTAGTGTGCAGCCTGACCTGCTGAAGGTCGCAGTTCGCGAGGTACTCTCTTCCAAGACCTCGCAAACCTTATGTTGAAGTCTGACACCTCCTCTTGCGGGTGTCGTTGGATGCTTTGGAACTGATGCAACAACGAAGAGGGATCGGCAGACTCGTTGCATCCTTTTACAAGTCTGCCTGCCAGCTGAGGCCACCCCGTGATAGATCCTTCTGGCAAGGATCTCCACCAATAGAGAAGCTTCCCCCTTAGGGAAAGAGCCAGCAGACGGGTCTTGACACTCTCGTCAGTAATAGAGTGTAGCGCAGCCAAGGCCAGAATGTCCTGGATGTGTTCATACGCCGTTTTGCCGTAGCCATCATAAGTAGGGATGGCCTTCAGGGCAGCGGGGGGTACAGCTTGTTGTCCGACTAGGGCCAAGGGCCCCGTGGAGTCGACCGCCGGGAAGAGATCGTCATCATTCTGCTGAGCAGCCATTTCTTCCTCTCCTCCGGTAGTGTACTCGGTATCGGTACCGTCCGAAGATGTAGATTGCTCTTCAACTTCGGCCTCTTCGATTTCGGGCTCGGATTCGTCTATGCGAGCTTGGTGGTCAGCCAGCCTGACGCGCTCTCCTGGAGCGGCAATGTCAATTTCGTAAAGATCAGGCTGGTTTCCCGGATTCCTTGCTCTCCACCTTCTTGTATGCATGAAGGCGCTCGGACCGGTCTCACGGACTCAGAGAATATTCAGGTACTTGCAGAGTCGCCAGGTGTTCTGATTTTAACAGCAATGAAGCGAACACCAGTGCTTCGATTCTGTTTTGGGTGGGAAACTTTCGGGTCCCACCGGGCGTGCCAGAGAAACTGTTGGTTACGAATCTGCCATTAGGAAAGGATTTCGTGGAATGCGCCCCAGATTCGCCCACCAGATTGAAAGGCCGGAAGGAAGGAATGCCTTCCGTGCCAATCTCCGGAGAAGGCCGGCTTCCTATGGGTTTTCTCAAGTGTTTTAAGCTAAGAGTGCAGGAAAGAGATTAAAATGCGAAAAGAGATTGAAATGTGATTTGAGTTGGGTGGGGGAGATAAGCAGCACGACAACGATCAATCACCACTACTAACAACAATTAAATACAGAACACACTACAGAAACTACAACTATCATACATCCTATGTATCCTCTATCTATGCATTCCAGGAATACTTAATCATCAAATACCGGAATCCAGGATTTCAGAATAACGATAAGCAATGAAATAAGCAACATGAGGCAGAAATGTCAAGTAAAGGTAGCATAAAGAATGATAACAACAAAATAGAGCCAAGTGTGTGTCTTGCATTCAGAAGCAAACGTATAGCTACAATGGTTCCCTAGCAGGGTATCCCCCTTCCACCCCTTTACAATGATGTAGTGCGGCTATTTATAGCGCAATTTCCCCCGATTACAATCCTGGGCACAAAATCCCAGAGCTGACAAAAGCTGACAAAAGCGGCGAAAGAGGCTATTGATGTTGACTCTTGCAGACAAGGGACTATGCTGCAGCAAGGTCCACCTGAAGACTTGGCAGCTACGTGGCAGTGCGGTTGATGAAACTTCGAGTCAGCATGAATGCGGGTAGCTGCGGTAGATGGAACTTTGCGTCAGCATAAATGGAGGTAGGTTGGAGTAGGTAATTTGGCCCATGCTTGTCCTTTTTCCCATCACATCTCGGCTCGGATCCCGAGGCTGGACACTTGTCAACTTCTGATGGGGGCGCATCTGCCTTGGAAGGCAGTCTCTCTCTTGTGTCCTACTTCGCCTGGAATCGGAGCGCAATTGGATAGCGCAAGTGGGGAACAGCGCAGTTGGGGAGGCCTCCGTGCCTTAGATAGTTTCTGGGCTGCTTGAAAGATATTGCCCAACTGCGCACAAGCTAGAGGGCGCAGCCCGACTTCGCTGCGAAGTCGGGTTGCGCACTCCGACACTTAGTCAATTTGGCCGCTGTTCAGACTGCGCACAGGAATCAGGGCGCAGCCCGACTTCGCTGCGAAGTCGGGTTGCGCTCTGACACTTAGCTGATTTTCTGGATACTGCTTCCCAAGTGCGCACAGGAAGAAGAGCGCACCCCGACTTCGCTGCGAAGTCGGGTTGCGCTCCCATACTTAGCCAAATTCTGCTCATTTTCGGTCTTCTTCCGCACTTCGCATTCCCGAGTGCGCTCGAACTTAAGGGCGCACCCCGACTTCGCTGCGAAGTCGGGTTGCGCTCTTAGACTTAGAATTTTTCAGGGAATGTTTGCTCTGTTTTGGCCGAAGAAAGAACAAGGGGAAAAGGGAGGAATGCAACTGATAGAAGGGGAGAAAGGGAACAGTGGAGAAAGGGAAAGGAGATGGAGGGAAGGGAGAGCAGCATACTTACAAAATTTGAAAACATGGCACCCCGTGCAAAATGTGGCAACAAGTTCCTTCTCCTGCTGATTTGTGTTAGCAATTCCCCAACTTTTTTTATTTTACTGTCTTCAAATAAATCTGCCATAAACTCGTTCCCAAGTGTTTCTTTGTATTTGTCACGGATATCCGAAAAACTCGGGCATTTATAGATGAAGTGTTCCTCTGTCTCTACTGCCCCTGTGTTGCATAGTGTACATATCCTTTCTTCCCATTGTTCTTTGGGCGTTGTCCATTTCCCTGTTTCACATCTAAGCCTATGAGAGCTAGTCCTTATCTGAGCAATGAGTATTTTTTTCCTTCCACTTGATTTCAGTGCCTATATACGCTTTTTCCTTGTGGTCATACGTTGGATTAAAATTTGCAATATAATATTGTCTTTTCCTGCTTGCATTTTTCCACATTCCACTTCTAAACTTTTCATTCACATAATTTTTTATGTCTTTGTTGACATTTGGGCATTCATTTATGTTGATTTCCCAACGTTTCATCCATTTCTGATTTTGTTTCATCCATGTATTCTTTCGCCTATGCAACTCTTCGTCCCTAGCTGCCCTAGGCCATCTATCATTTGTCATGTTTTCTGTTTTTTTCAAGTAACATAACAGCTTGGTCATAGCAATTGCTTCTAAAGGGAACATTCCAATTTCAGCTAGAATAATTTCATAAGGGGTTGTGGCCTTAATTTTAAGAAATTTTGTGATTAGATATTTTTGAATCCTTTCTATTTGCCTCCATTTTGCGTTTGTTGTGCCACTAGCCCACACCTCGCAACCATACAACAAAACCGATGTAACAAGTAGGCCAAATAAGACCTTGGTGGTCTTCCAGTCCCACAACTCGGCATTTCTACACCTGTGTTGAAGTGCATATAGTGCTCTCCAACCACTTTGAGTTCTTTTCATCCTACATGTATTCCGAATAAGTTTGTCATGAAAGTCTATGCCCAGGTATTTGTATTCTACTACTACATCAAGCGGTTCTCCTGCAAACTGAAATTTGAGTTGTTGCTTCCTCTTTTTTGCTGAAAAAATCATAATTTTTGTTTTGCTTGTGTTCACCTGCATCCCAACTTCTTTACAAAAGAGTTCTAGAGCTTGAAGGTGATCTTCTAGATCTTTGGCTGTTTTGGCCACAAGAATTACATCATATGCATACATGAGGAGTTTTACCACATATTTGGCTAAATGCACACCCTCTCCCCCAAATTTGTTTATCCATTCTTCTAACTTGTCAATGTACAACTCAAAATAAGGTCGGAGATAGAGGGCAACCTTGTTTGACACCTATGTCACTACCAAAACATTCAGATAACCCTTCCTGTGTTCTGATTCTAGCCTTTACATGCTCATATAGTCTGTGAATTGCTGCCCTGTAGTGAATTGGAACCTCTAGCTCTTCCATTCTGCTCCATAATTTTTTCCTTGGTACTGTGTCAAATGCCTTTTTGAAGTCTACAAAACAACAAAAAGCCTCCTCTTTTTTGTCCTATATTTTTTCCACTGTGTCTGAACGTGATACAGTGATCAATAGTTGAGTGCTTGGGCCTAAAACCTGCTTGCCCCTTTGCTCTCTTTCCCTTTTCTTCTGCCCATATGCTGATCCTACGCTCTATCATACTCCCAAACAACTTTGCAAAGAGAGGGTTGATCATGATAGTTCGATAGTTTGAGGGATTATTTACATCTCCACTTTTAAACAAAGGAATGGACAAGCTAGTTGTCCACTCGGTAGGGAAGCCATTTTGTATGACCTCATTGAAAATTTCTTTGATTTGCGGTGCCAAGATATCTAACCCCCATTTTATATGCTCTGCTTGAAGATTGTCTATGTCATGGGCTTTACCAGTTGCTAACTTTTTTATCCCTTCAATAATGTCTTCAATTGTGAAAATTTCTTTCTTGACAATGATAGTAGGGGGTGTCTCTTACTGGTTACGCTCATACAATTTTTTTGAATACTCTAACCACTGATTAACTGTTATGTTATTTTCAGTTTGCATCCTTTTCACACTTAGTTCCTTCCAAAATTTCTTTGGTTCATGCTTCTCTAAGTAAATCAATTCTTTCCTCCTTGTTCTAGTGTATTCTTCTTTTTTGCCCTTACCAGTTTCTCATATGCTTTTTTGTTTGCTCTTGTTTTACCCATTGGTTCCTTTAGTAATCTTCGCATTTTTTTGCAATCTTCATCAAACCATTGGTTGGTTGGGAAGCTATTATTTTCTTTCTTTGAGTTAGGTCTATATAAAGAGGCGTTGTACCTCTTCCGAACTTAATAAGACCCGTAGATCGAAATGCGTTCAGAGTTCTTTGATTTTCTTCCTTTCCTAACTTTTTTTTGGTTTTTTATTTCTGCTTTTTGGTAATATGCTCCACTTACGCCTAGTGCGAACTGGTGAATCAAAAAACCATTAAGCACTAGTAGTATGCAAACTTCATATGCCATAGCGCGACATGGTGAATAGAATCCATTTGTTATTTAAAAACCAAGAGCCCTGTTATGCCATGACTCTTTTTTGCATTAACCTTAAACCATTCAATAGCGCACGCTATTCTTCAAATCATTGACCTCACAGACACAGATACTTCCTGTCCACCCATTGTGCTTGCAAATCCTCCCGAAGTATTTGTTAATTTACCCACCGAGTCTTCATGCAAGCGTCCATGGCAAAGCAGCAATCAGGTTGGAAATCCATCCTGAGCATACAAGTTATTTACATACGGTCCCTCAAAATCCGTTAACATGAATCCTGGAAGCGAAAGAGAAAATGGAAGATGTGCACGACTTCTACCAAGTTCAGACGATAGAAGAGATTTTGTGGGCGAGACTGGTGCTATGCATGGTGGTCCTCCACGTCCTCAAGCATTGGACAAGCTTCTGGACACGCACTTTGAGGAATACAAGATTCTCTACAAAAAGGCAGAAGAGCATCAAATTTGATTAGCTAAATACGAAGATAATTTGGGAAAAGGAGTGGTCCCACATAGTCTTCGCATATACAGCCACCCCGTCTGGTTTTCTTAGACGAAGAAATTTACAAACAATTTTTTGATGAGTTGGAGAAGCTCACAAAAAAAAATTCATCTGCAAATTGCACATTAACGACTTTAGAGTGCTAACAAAAAATTGTAGATAGGCAAATTGATAATGTAATGTTTTGGCAATGTAAATCAGCCATTACTGATTAATAACGTGGAATCAAATGACAAATTGTACAACTAGTCGTCATGTCATGTTAATTGGACGACTGGTTTAGTTAAGTCAGACTGGTTAACTAGTCTGAAACTGATTAGTTACGTCTTAGATTGATTAGTTAAGGCATTAACGATGAACAATTGGGGACGGTTGAGCGTGGTTGGTTGCAGTAACCACTAAGGCTATCCTATAGGGGAATTGATGGAGTTATGCAGGTTGATGGATTGATAGAGAGCATTGGTACGTGTGAGAGTTGATGCATATTGTGTAGGGCACGATACAATTCAGTCTTGTATGCAGCCATGAAGAGTATTCTGCATAGGGTTTGCAGATTGCAGATTGTAATGCTGAAACTGTATTGTTGTAACCATATATGCCATTGTTAATATAAAACTGCTTGTATTTATTGTCATCTACCATTGCTGCTGCTGTTACTATTGTTGTTGCAGGTTCTGTGCATTGTTATTGCTCATGACTGCAGATTTGTAGAATTATTTAAGTAGAAATGGAATTGTGTATAAGCATGTTAAATTTCATTTCTACACTAGTTTCTCAGAACAATAATTATGCTTCCAACACTCTTATCCATGCAATAAAGAACATTCTTTTAGACTCAGTCCATAAACTTCGCTCCATCTCTACAGAAACAACCTCAGCGTGGGAATCCCAAATTAAGGAGCTTTTTGAGGGGAAGCTCCAAGCATGGAAGGTCGAAATGGAGATTCAGAAAAACATGAGGGAAAAGGCAAGGGTTGCTCACAAAAATGCTACTACAGAGATACCTAAAGTGAATATGGCCAGATCCAGAGACAATGTTTCGGATTTGATTAAGAGGGAACTGAACTCTTTTAAATGGACTAGCTGGAGAAAATAATTATTGGGATGCAACATAACTCTTCTCCGCAGCAAAAAGCAGAACCAGGAGTAGAAACAAAGGGCCAAACCAAAGGCCCCCTTTAGCACCAAAAAAGTGGCAGAACCAATCAAAACAAAGGCCTCCCCAACAAAGGAACTAGCAAAAGTCTCAACAGCCCCAACAAAGGCAACAAAGACAACAGATTTAGCCCCTTGTCCTCAATGTCTTTGCTTTTCTACAAGAGCACGTGTTAATGACACTCTTCTAACAATGGTCCACTAAGATCTTTTGTTGAAGGTGGCTTAACCCCTTTGCTAGCCTCACTCAATGCCTTCACTAGGGCTTCCCAATAGGGGTTGTTCGCATAATCAAAGGGAATGTTGCAGTAATACCAAAAATTGGTTGCATGTGTCCTTACATCCTTCACCTTGTCCCTCCCACATCTGGTATTTTGAAGTCTTGTTTGTCTTGTTGGAGCCTCGTCCAACAGTTGTATGCCTCCCACTCCGACTAGTATTACCTTGCCGAATACGAGGGCTAAGAATAGTTGCTTTGGCCACGGCGTCAACATCCTCTAGTTTGACCTCATCCCCATAAAAAGAGGCCCAAGGCCCCACTCCATGTCCCACTGCAACTCTTGTCCTTTTGTGCTTGATTTTTTTGGCCTCTTTGCTGCACAACCAAGCCTTCACCTCATTTCTAATCAAATCATTTGCTCTAGGGCAGGGGTCCACATCATGCCCTAGTTTCCCAAGCAGATGGTATTTGAGGCAATGGATGCCTCCTTGCATGTCCTTGCTATAGTGTTTACAAAACACTTGATTTGACAAGTTTCCTTCAACCCCATGCTTCCACATTGGGTCTCTTCCTGGGCTTGGACTTGGGGTTGCATTGAAGAAGTCGGTTGGGTTCGACTTGAAGGAGGATCGTTGCTACTTGTGACAGTTCCAAGGATTCAAGAACCTCACCTAATGAATCCATTTATTTTTCCAAAGGGTAGGGAGTGGGGGAAGAGAAATAAGTAAGAAATATGATGCCCTAGGGTCTAAGCTGACATACTTGGAAAAAACAAACAAAAAGAAAAATTTGAAGAAAACTCTAACAAAACCTTAGTTTTTGAAAAGAATTAAAAAATACCTCTAAATTTTGTAGAAGATGATCAAAATATCCTTTAAATGGTGTAGAATATCCGATGCGATCTTGAAATTTGGTTTAAAATCAATGTTTTGTTCTCTGAGAACAATGTCCACACAGCCAAAGAGAAGGAAAAGTGAGCAAATGAGGCAAAATGCCTTTTTAAAAGCAAATTTTGCCCATTCCCATCATTGTGCATGCGTAGCCGAGAAATTCGCGAGAAATCAATGAGTTTTTGCTCAAAATATTGCTGCGAGTCAATGATTTTCTTGAGGCCAAGAAAATTTTAAAAAATATTACCACCTACAACTTCTCGCAAGTTTTGCAAAAAATCATGGGATAGTGGTGAATTTTCTAACTATGAACGAAACACCTTCTAGAATATAGCAACAACAATAGCAAACTCAAAAAGTCATAAAAGGAAACATTCACTAGAACAGTAAATCAGATTCAATAGCAGAAAATCAATAATGCAAGTAACAAATTCCAGATTCCAAATCAATACAAATCCTAGCCACTCAAAGAGGGCAGAGTCTCATAGCCACTTGGAGAGGGCAAAGTCTCATATGCACAACAGAGGCGACTTAACAAGTACAAATGATATCTCAACTACAATATAACTCCTCTATTTATAGACTAAAATGAACAATAACTCTAACCCTAATGCTCAAGAGCCGACTAACCTAATCCTAAGGCTTGAGCTAACAATAATAAAGATTGTCGACATGGCTATATTGGAGTCGTTACAAAATGTTGAATCATGCTACCATCAAGTACATTGTCCAATTTGATTATACTATCTTGGTTGAGTGAGTTCTCCATGTTGCAAAGATCACCTAAGAGTAAGCGCTAGTTTTGTCCAGTCTTGGTTGAGTGAGTTGTCCATGTTGCAATGATCACGTGAGAGTAAGTGAGTTTTGTCCAAGATGATGAGGTTGGCCAAGGTGGGGATGACATCAAAGACATTTAAGACCACAATATTGTCCAATATGCTGCCATCCTTGGTTGAGATTGTACAAACCAAACTTGTCAAAGTGCTATGTTGTCCTAATCCAAGGTGTCATCCAAAACAAAGTTGTTGCCATGTAAGGAACCAACCAAGGGAGTCAAGCGGGTGTAGAAGTTGTTTGAAGAATATTGTCCAATTCATCCACCAGAATGTTGACTATAGGAAAAATTTGAATAGCCCAAAGAAGATTTTGGACACTCAACCCCACAAGGGGTGCTACCCCTTGATCCTGCAAGCCAACACACACTCCCTTGGCCCCCAACATAGGTTGTGATGGGTGCTACCCATTGGACTTGCAAGGTGGCCAATTGTAGAACATGTATGGAAGGAGGAGTGGAAGGAGCGCGACCGGTGTTTGACATGGTGAGATCAGCACCTTTACCCTAGTTGATCAATTTGTTAGTTTGTCAACAAAAATGCTAACTCCTCTAAGGGGCAAGGTACATGTAGGCGTCTAAATCAACGCATGAAAGCATGAATACAAGTGTCCACGTGAGCATGAGTGTCAACGTAATAATGAAATGTCATAAGTGCAAGTCATGTCATATGATGTGGTGTATAGTTTGTTGTATGTGTTTTGTCGTCACATAGTGTTGTCGCATGTGTAGTTATTATAACATTTTTGTAATAAATATCATGTCTTATGAAAAATAATTATGATTCATGTATACAGGTATTTAGGTAGGTATTGTAGTTACCAACAGCCCACAAGATCCCATGATACCAAAATGTATGCCATCTACCTTGGTGAAGGTATGTTCGTTGTCTATGTTTACCATGTGTGTGGTCTCTGTGGTTTGACCAGATGAAGATGTAATGCAAATAATAGTAAAATGAAGGATACATGATATATGTGTAACACATTTAATTTTTTAAATGTATCTGTATGTTCTTCCCACTGTGCATCTCTATTTGTATATAGTGGAAGTTTATTGTACAAGTGGTAAAAGCAGAACTTAAAATGATGACCTGCACCAAATGATTAATTTAGACTTTGACCTGCTCCTACTTTATTAATTTGATTCTGGCCTATTTTCTGAGATTTCTCTGTTCTAGCAAACATTTATGTTTTCATTTTGAGTAATTTTATCTCAAAATTAAGTAGCAACAATAAGCATAAAGCTATGAGGATTCAATATACTCAAACATCTTTCTTCCTATTTAAGGCCAGTAGTATGAATTTTCCGGCTCAAAATTGCAGATGTCTGAATTTCAAATGATGTTTTCTAATATTTTTTTTTTTTTAATATGCCAGCCATATCCTTGCAACTTGCAACATGATGTTGTTTATTTGGATGTATGAAAGAACATATGGTCATTTTGATTATTAAATATCTCAACCCATAAATAAAACTCCCTATAGTGATGTATTGGCTTGCATTGCAGTCATGTTATGATCATAATAGCAAGTTAGGTGGTGAAAGTTGTAGCAAACAAAGTATAATCAAGTTATGGAATTGGATAGGTCTCTTCAGAGCTTAGCACTATGTATGTTTGTGTGTAACCAGGCATTCTAGGTCTATAACAGGAGTCATCTTGACAAGTATCTGGTGAAGGAGAAAACTTCAAACTAGGAAAATGGAGTTGTACCTTTTGTGCAGAAAAAGAGGAAGAAGCGCAACAAGAGAAGCATAGCAAAATGAGAGAATGGGGTAAGGCCAACATTAGCATCAAGTCATAATATTTTTTCAAGCCACAGAATTGCAGACCCAAGACAACACTTGATGAAGATTCTCAAATCTAGAATCTAGAGGAGATGCTGGCTCATGAGTCACATTGTATCATAGTGGAAAAGTTCAGAATACTGCGTCTTTGTTTAACCCAGCCATAAGTTAACCTCCTCCAGAAGCTCCTGTATTTGCTTCTGCCTGGCTTTCCTAGATATCACACATTTTTTTCTCCAGACACTAGGAATTAATTTTCTTCACCAAAAGAAGTGTCCTCTTTTTCCTCTTCTGTGTCCTTTTTTTCCTCTTTTGTGTCCTTTCTTTCCTCTTCTCAAAAGAAGAGGAAAAAAGGACACTTCTTTTGGTAAAGAAATTTAATTGCTGTATGATCAAGAGAATGGTTGAAAAGCCAATCATTATTATTTTTATAACTTCTTTAAAGAATACAACTCTATGGAAGGAGATTTTGGCTCCCAAGGCAAAAAAGTGTAGTGTTCATGAAATAGAGGATAGATTATAAAGCATTTTCTATAACCGTATCCATTATCATGATATTAGGCACAATTACACAGGTATTTACAGTCATAATATAGTAAAATGAAAACTTAAATCTAAGACAGCCAAACAAAGCTTTGTGAGTTTGTTTTAAAGATTCAACACCCATAGAAAGACTCTTCCAAACAAGTAATAAAAGTTTGAAAGGTCCTAGAGACCAATTTAACGTAAAAGATAATGAATTCATCTCATGTCATCTAATTCAAGCAGTAACACACAATGATTCATTCTATGAGTCTTTGAGTTTAAATCGTATTACTAATTTAGGAACAGAAACAATAGGCTATTCTAACATGTGGTAGGAACTGAAGATGATGTGGGATATGTCCAAGAACAGCTCATTGAAATTTTAAGGACAATGCAATGAAGCAAAACATGGAAAGAAGGAAGCAGATGAGAAAATTATTCTGTTATAAACCAGAATTGAATAAGCACTTGCATAATTCAATAATTACACTCTAATTGTAAGCAGTTATCATTAAGACTCTTCAAGGAAGAGAAATATAATGTAAAATGTTCAAGACTAATACAGCCTTTCAAAAAGTGTTTGATCAGCATAAGCAGAGATTGGAGAACAAGAAACAAGCTACTTTCAATACCCCATTGGCTCCAAAGTAGCCATAGCATCCCCTGGATAATGCTACTCCCTCAAATCCACTGGTTTTGCCACATTTACTTCTTCCCAGTTATTTGGGTCAAGCCCATGTTGCTTCCATTGTGGATATGGCGTTCGAATAGAGACAAATGATACTTCTCAGACTTATAGTTCTTTGTTGGGTTCAGGATTGGCTCTAACATTAAAGCCCCTACTTAGCCAATCAATATTGTTTCTGATGTTACTGACCAGATTTGTATAGAATAGTCTAGATTTGTATAAATGTGACCACTAAGGATACCTCTCATTTATCTGATGGAATAGACAGATTGAAAATTCTTATTGTATACCACTTTTAGCATGTTCAATACTCTGCTGAAAAGCTGTGGCAGCCCTTCATGGGTCAGAGTTGCTTTTATCTACTCATCCTTCTATAAACTAAAGATCAAGATACTCCTTTCCCAACTGATTATTAACATGCTTTTGAAAATTCAGACATTCAATAAACAATTTTATTTTGGACAAGCAGATGTAGGCTACTTTGATGACTTAATTCATGACTTATAACACTTTATAATTTGGGGCATGTTGAACATAATTTTGAGATAATAAAGGAAACATGTTCAAATCATAAGGATTGATCCATGGTTCATGATTCATTTTTGAAACATTATGTAAACTGGAAACAGTTCTCTTCTCTCTTTCCTCTCTCTTCACTCTATTATTCCTTCCCATTTCCATTTTGAGCATTTACAGGGAATGGGATAGTGAGTATCATTTATATTACAATAGTTGTCCTCTATACTTTCCAGGGATGAATACAAACACCATGATGCAGCTTCTTTCTCAATATTTGTTGATTGATGAAGTAAACAGATAAATAAGAGGGATACGTTTGTATGGTTCATTAAACTTTGGTTGTTCCAATTTAGCATGTATTTGAATGTTGCTAAATTCACCTATGACAAGGACTGATGACTTAGTATTTTTAATTATATAGTACTTATCTTAGGGATGAAATTGAAATTATATTAATGTCTACGAATGACCAAGGTATTTCAAGGCAACTGATGTATATTTCTTGTAATAATAGTTGACAAAAGCAACTAAAAGGGGCAAATATGCCAACAAAATAAAGGCATAAAATAGGTATGCAAATTCACAAAGCAAGCAATATAATTAATGCCCCAACCAGTAGTGATGAGAAAGGTAAAAAGCATGTTGTTGTATTCAAAAGCAAAAGCTAATCATTCTTCTAAGTAGAAGAAGTGTGAAGTTATAGTTAATTGCATGGTCCCTAGTGGCATCTAAGTATTTCCATTGGCGGTTAGTGAATAAGCCAAAGAAGAATCACTTCTAACATCTTAGGCTAAGAAACCCCAAACATGGATGAAGAAATTGATAAAGATAGAGGTAAAGGTTATTTTATAGGTTACTGATAATATGCTTGTAACCTGACAAACTGTGAAAGAGTCAGTGACCAATAAATTTGACCCTCTCATAGTCCTAGAAATGACACGTATACTCTGCTAAGTATTTTGGTCATAGCAGTGCCTAGTAGTTCCATACTGTGTTACTGAGGAATACCAACAGACAAAATCAGTTCGACAACACCAGTGCTCAATATAGGATGGAATTAAGATGATGACTTAGGTATTTTCTTGACATTTTATCCACATCGTACATTGCAGTTATTCATCAGATAGTGATATTGTGTGAGTAATAACATAATTGCTTCTTTCTTTCACTCTTTCTTCTGATATAAGCAAGAATTCTTAAGGGTTCCAAGGTACTTTGCATGTCAAAACATGTTATTACCAAAAAAATTCTAGTAGTTTATCTTTCCTCTTCTTGATCTCTATGTCTTAATCAATAACTATTGACATCCAATTCTTGTCAGTAAACCAAACCTGCCCTAAATCATTGAGTACAGAACTAGGTATTAAAGTGGAATGAATATGCCACTGGAAATAACAGCTTGTAGAAAGAAGAGCATCACAATGACCAGTTAGAAATCAAGAGGGCCAGTGCTGCAACTTGATGTTAATAGGGGTGAGGAATCCCAAAGAAGCGGGACCAAGGGCTTGCACCTCTAACCCTGCTGTTCAATTGGTAAAGAGTTTGAAGTGGTGGGGCTCATAAACCACTTAAGTCCCACAACCAAATCAATGTGGGATTATTAACACATGAACACACTATACTGACTAAGGAGAACTAGGTACTAAAGAGGAACATTGAAATTTACCTTCTAAAAGCTTATAGATGTCTTCAAAGAAGGCTTTTAACAAGGGATGTCACCATCCCATTTGATATTATCCCAAATATCTTCATTTCATTCAAATACCATATCAGAAGTCGCATTTGCTAAGGCTTTGTTCAGGCAAGTACAGGTCCTTTTTTTAGCTTCAAGAATTCTTTACCTGTCTTGCATTGGTCCACAGTCCATCCACTTATTATTGCCAACAGTATCACCAAAATTTTTCACCCCTCTTCTATGTGAAGCAAAAGCTGAACAACCTCTTAACTTTGACAAAGCAAAATTTCCAAAATGGAAATTCCACCAAGGAGATCTAAAGCTCTGGCATTTCTTGGCCAAGCAAGGGAAGACAGACAGACACACATGCAAATCGCTTTAACAGTTTGCTAACCTTTCCAAATTGAAGCAAAAACAGTTGTCTGAAATGAAGTGATATGCATCTCTCCAAACAATTTATACCAACCCAAGCTTTCCTTCCATTAAAAAAAACAGTAAATGTTGTTTCTGCCACTGAACAGTTTTTTTTTAAAAGCAAACATGAATAAGAAAAATCCTTTCGGTATGACAAAATTTAGATATTCTTTACAGACATGAAATTTAGGAGCATCAACTTTATTCCAGGAAATGCTTCAAGAGCATGATAAAATTAGTCAAGATTGTCAGAGACAATTAAATCATCAATGTAATCAATCAAGATTGTTAAAGAAGAATAAGAGATACATTTTTTGAAGAATATTTTTACCTCGTTCATTTGAATATGAAACTATCTAAATGTAATTAGTGTCTCAATCATAAACAAAGATAACATGGGAAATTAATTTTAGTTGTACAGTCAAAGGATGACCTTTCCGAGTGAAGGATGCAGTGTTCACACCAATGACATGGCCAAATGAATCAATTAGAGGCCCCCCTGAATTTCCTGTTGAACCAACACAATTTTCTTTTGTAATAACAAACAAACAAATTGTAACATTGTCCTTACAAGTAGCTAAACATCATTACAATTATGTTTTAATCCATTCTCGATGAAAACAAAATCCATAAAGTCTAAAAAATAAATACTTTCAAGCCTTCAAATCTATGTAGTGTAAACACATCACAAGTTTTGCACAACTCCAAACAAGAATGCAGTTTTTAAATGATAATGCAAGGAATTTGTAAAGTTGTAAATGCCTAGAAGTTCATCACAAAGCATATGTTATGGTACCCACGGATAGGTATATTGGGATATGATATTATATTGTATATGAGTGTTATGGATAGTTGGCATGGGGCACACATAACCCAAGGTTTATTGTATTGCAATAATATATATGATGAGTTGGATAAGTGTTTAGTAATCAGCTAGGGTTGTCGTTATACCCTCCCCAAAGTAGCATTAGATGATGGGTATTTAAATAAGGATATTGTCATTGTAATCATCATTCATATCTTTTGTCTCCTTTGGTGTGCATAAGTGTAGTAGCTTGCTACTACCATCATGCTCCAAATGAAGGTCCGTCACACAAGCGAAGGCAAAAGACAGAGCTAGGCAGAAATTAATAAGAATAGGCTAAGTGTTTGGAAGAGGGAGCCCTGCTCCCAGAGCGCCTCGCTCACTAAAGTGCCCTGCTCATTGTAGCGTCTTGCTTAGTGAAGCACCCTACTTGCCGGAGTGCCTTGTTTAGTGGAGCACCCCGCTCTGGCAAGAAAGGCACTTCACTCGTTGTGGAGAGCCCTGGGGCACTTCACTCACTGTGGTGCACTCTGCTTCGGCAAGCCAAGCACTTCACTGAGCAAGGCACCCCACTCACTGAAGCACCTCACTCAAAGGAGTGCCTTGCTCGCCAGAGCGACCCATACTTAGAGTGTAGACAGCAGTTCCAAGCATAAATAAATCACTAAGCTGTCTGACAAAGAATGTCCTATGAAGATTCATAATTTTGACTATGTACAACAATTTTGGTAATGTACGAATCATGAAAATGACAAGTTGCAATGTAAAATCAGCCAATCAAATGAATATGGCTTGATTAATAAGTGTGCATAAAAGGACAAACGCAGTCGTCTTGTGTTTAGATGTCTGGATTAGACGTCCAACCTAACTAATCAAACGTCTGGTTGTTGTGTTAGACGTCCGAAACTATCAATAAGGCAGTAAACGCATTAGTTAAAGATAATAGGCAGTTTGGACGGTTGATATGGGTTAGTTGCAGTAACTACCCGATCTTACCTATAAATACCCCCTATTTCATTTTGTAATCTATCCATACTTTTCTATAATGCAGAACTGTTGTGCAGCAGACTGTTATCTGGAATGTGTGTTGTATGAGATTGCATTTGTGTTATAGTGTTGTGTTGCAGGTATTGATCATAGCTTGGTACGAGAGCATGTATTATTGTGTGTTGTTTTCCTGTTGCAGGGCGTGCTAAGGAGCATTGAGGACTGGAGAATGAATGCACAGTTGGAGACATCTAGACTTTGGCAGATAAAGCCTTATGTGTATCAATCTAGCCGTTTGGTCTCATCGGCAGAACTGTCCCAGACGTCTAGCCGACCACCCAGCCCAGACGTCTAGCCGTCCAGTCCAGACATCTAGTCCAGATGTCCAACCACCCAATCTAGACGTCCAGACGTCTGGCCGTCTATCCCTGACGTCCAACCCAAGCATCTAGCTGTCCGTCCCAGACGTCTAGATTGTCTGCCTCAGACGTCTCTATTGTGATTGAAGCAATTCTCTGCGCACTGCCTCCAATTCATTCTGCCAGGTACTCTCACTTTGACTTTTTTAGGCCACTAATTCTGTATTTTGTTGCAGAAGCAACTCCTTGGCTGATTTTTGGCGCAACATTTCCTCTTCCAAGGTCACAATCACTTGCTCCCTCTCACTTAGTTGGATATGAAGGTTCAAGAGTTCCTGTTGTTTCTCCCAAATCTGCCGCAATGCATCTTCCAACTACAGGATATATTTTGCCAACTACCGTTCTTTTTCCTGCAGTTGTGCCTTCGTCATTTGCAGGTCTTTGTCAAGATTCTGCCTAGTCATATTCAATTGCTTGATCCCTTTAGCTAACCAACACAACAAGTGTGCTACGAAACTAATCTAGTTGTACATCAGCAGTAACTCCGATACCAACTCCACATGTGGCCTTTGTTCTATGGTGCGTTGGAAAGGGGGATTAGTACCATGTTCGAGAACATACACCTGTGTTGGCTCCAAATAAAGGGTAGGTGTCTTGTTTGGTAATTTCTCGACTCCCTCCATGGTCTTCAAATACTCAGTAGGCAGAGTCCATGATTGCTCTTGGTAAATGCTGGAAATCTCTGCTCGCCATCCTCCCTTTCTAGCCCATTTAACCAACTTGTCTAGCTCTTCTTCTACCATCAACTGCCATTTCTTCCATTGCCCCACACAACCTGCATCAAATTGCAGTCGTTGCCTATCTATCACATGGGTTAGCTTGGTGAAACAAGCTACCGCTTGCTGATCAATACATGCACCCATATCTAGTGGATCTTAAAAGTTAGGCATTTCTAGCAGGATGTGTTTGGACCATTCATCCTTGGTTTCCTCATCTTCCCTATCTTGAGGGGCTATTTTCCTTTCTCGAAAAGATCAATGGGCTTCTTAGCTACTTTCCCCTCCATGATAATTGGTTGTTTTGCAAGTATTTGTGAGTGGTTGCTTTCTCCTACTGCTATTACATCCTGGTGAAGTATGTTTGTCTATTGTGTGTCCATTTCATGCACCGTTCTTGTCTCTTGCTCTTGAGACACTTCCTCTTCCACTGAAATAGGATGTTGTTGTGTTCCTTCCAATAGATTTTCGGCGGCTTTTGAAATGAGTTGCGGTTCTTTATTTGTCGTACCTCTTCTCCAATCTGTGCCTTTGCTTCCACAGCTGCAAGCATATCCTCAAATGAGAAGGCCCGTAGGGTGTCCGTAAAGGAAGTCCTCGCAAACTGGGAATCCGGGGGTACTTCAGGTGACTCCAAACGATCCCGAAATTGTGCTTCTGCTAGGAATTCTGTAGGCCCCACATATACAACAGTACTGGGTCCTGATGGTAGTCTTTGAGAACATTAGGGATTGTAAAATCTACCTCGGTTTCTATCCCTATAGTTTGTGACTTGTTGGTTACAGATCCGCCATTAGGAAAGGATTTGGTATATTTGCGCCCTAGATCCGCCCAACAGATTGAAAGGCCGGAAGGAAGGGATGCCTCCCGTGCCAATCTCCGGAGAAGGCCGGCTCCTATACTACACTACGCTTGGGGTTTAAGATAAGGGAACTGGAAAGAAATGGGAAAATGCTGAAAGAAAAGTAAATAACAGAAAGAGATAGAAAATGTAGACAATCATGAGGGGAAGAACAGGCAGCACGATTACTAACTTATACCTGAAGCGGCAGCAATCAACACAAAGAATGAAACAGAAACTAACCCCACGCTTGCTTCCCTATGTATCCTTTAGGAAGATTCCAGATTCACTTATTTTCTAATGCTTAAATCCAGATAACAGAATTACAGCAATCAGAAAAATAAATGACATTAGCAGAAATGCTCGCGAAAGGCGTCATACAAAGAAACTAGCACTATATTTCCTCCCCTATGTATCCTTCAGGAAAATTCCAGGGTTCTGTCCTCAATCACACACTTAAATCCAGAATGCAGAATTACTGTATGCAAATGAAGAAACAAAATTAACAGAAATAATCACAGAAGGCATCATACAAAGAAGGAATGGAGTCAAAGCCAGGAATTCTTAGTATTGATGCAAAAATCAGAGTACAGCAGCTTTCAAGCAAATGTTCCCCCCCTTTTACAATGCGCTCAACGCCCTTTTATAGAAGAATTTTCCCCCCATTACATTAATGCTCAGATTTCAAAAGTCAGCTGAAACAGCTGTCATTTGCCCTTTTGTCAGGTGACAGTACATCAGAGGAATACGGCACACTCGTACCTGCAGTTATGGAGTACGGTTCCTGACAAGTCGTACCGTTAGAATTAGCTGTCACATTATGGTGGTAGGTGGGGGTTTGTTTCCTCATAATCGCGGCGCCTTCTGGACAGAATGGGGGTCTTTAAACTGCTTTTTCCTTTGCTGGAGTGCTTTTTTCACTGGCATGACGAAGTTCGCCCAAAACATGTTCGGAGCTGAAGTTCGCTGATGGAGAGGAGCGAACCCGAGATTCGCTAGAGAGAAAGTGCGAACTTGCGAGAGGCTACCTTAGCCACTTTTGAATCTCATTATACCCTTTGGCTAAGGTTCGCAATTGTTGGAGCCCGAACCTGGGGTTCGCTTGGAATTCGGGCGAACTTTTGGGGGAGCCTACCTTAACAAAATTTGAAGTAGCGAAGGCTCGTGCAGTGCTGTCGTTCGCTGAAGATGAAGCTGATGATGAAGTTCACCTTAGGCAGGTGGCGAACCTGAGGTTCGGGGGAAAATGGGCGAACTCGAGGCGCCTCTGCTTTAACGGATTTTCACATTTAGCCACCGCGCCTGCACAAGAGTTCGCTATTCGAGGAACCCAAACCGGGGGTTCGCTAGCTACTTGGGCGAACGTAAGGCTTTTCTGCCTTAGCAAATTTTCAGTTTTCAAAATAAAATGATTTTACTCGCCGAGCGACCTGCTTTTTTGCTCCGAAGCTGGTCTGAGAGGAGAGAAAGAGAGGAGAGAGGAGTGCTAAGTAAAAAAAACACAGTGGATTTTCAAAATTTTACCCCTTAGGCAAAATGTGACAACATTCCTGGCGGCTCGCGGGGTATTGAGCTCGCCTCAATGCAAGGACCCATGCCTTTATCCTTTGGGCCCGGAGTCACCCTCCGTTCCCTCTTCTGACTCTCCGCTGCTTTCTGAGGATTCTTCTTCTCCTCTCCACTGTTTCCTTCTTGTTCGGGCTCTTGATCAGGTGCTGGTGTGGCGAGGCGGTCACGAATAAGCTCGAAGGTAGCCTTAACCTGAGTCCAGGCTTCCTCCTGAAAAGGCTCACGGTCTTGGAGGTCCTTCACCAAGCGCTTGAAACTTTCAATCTGAAGCATGTTAGCTTGGCCAATCCTCTGACTCAGGTCGGCTAGACAGGCATTGATCTGACAAAACCTGGATAGCAGTTGGATTACCTGCGTTTCCAAGATAGGGTCTGCCCAACCATCAATTTCAGAGGTGTCTTCCTTGAAGGCACTCCATGTGAGCTTCAGTTCCTCTCTGGGTAAGCAGTTTCCATTGTCGTCTGTAAAGTTGGGAAAGCCGAGCTGCGTGAGGCTTTGAAAATGTACCAGGCAGATGTCCTTTTCCTTCTCAAATGTGTCTAGCAATCTCCTGGCAGCTCTAACGTTTTGCAATTTTTCAAAGAAAGTGTGCAGAGTAGACCTCGTGATAGCCCATTCTCGGGCAGTCCGGGTCATTGGAGGCACTCGGAGGTCCTTACGCTCATAAGCTTCAACCTCTATGGCTAGACTAAGCCGGCGCTCTACTTCACGTTCTACCTCCTCCACAATAGGCCTGCCCTGGGCAGACGCTTGCTTGGCTTCGCAGACAAACAAGAGAACGGATAAGGACCTCGAGGTTCTGATACGGAAATTTTTCAACATGCCGGTGCGAGCCTCCTTCACCCGGTCCCTGGTGAAGACTTCTACCTGCACTTCTCTTTTTTCTAGCTACTGCTGGACTTCCTGAAATTGTGCCTCCAGCTTGCTCATCTTGCCTTCTATTTCCTCACTTGCCTTGAGGTGGCGCTCAGCAGCTTCTTTATGCTCGGTCACTTCCTGCTCCATTGCCGCCACTTGCCATCTCAGCTGCTCTGCTTCAGCCTTTGATTTCTCCAGCTGGGACCGTACTCGTGCCAAGTCTTCCTCCAGCCTTATGCTCTGATTTTCTACCTCAAAGCAGCGCTCTTTTATGTACTCATGGTGCATGTGGATTGTGCTTGCCTTGAGCTGAATATTTCCCACCTCATTTCCCACATCGACTGTCTTCAAATCTTTGATGATGCGCTGGTAGGTGTAGTCTTCGGGCTTCATCTCCTCCAGAGGTTTCTGCACCTTTGGGATCATCTTTAGCTTGTGCAGTTCCCTCCTCTGGGGGTCAAACACGACACGTTTCTCGATTCCAGCAGGGGCCTTTGCTTTTCTCTTTTTGAGATCTTTGAGCCATTGGAACGAGCTCTGCTGTGCCCGGATTAGGCTCTCCATTGTAGGGCGATCTTCTATCATCTCCAGTTCTTGCTCCAAAGGCTCCATTTCGCCAAACATAGGCGTGAGCAGAAACAAATCTTGTTGCGGTAGGGACTCTGCGAACAGGTCAGGAATGGAGGAAACTGGGACCTCGGCAACTGAAGGGGGCGCCGTTGTTTGGACGGTAGCGGGCGGGTTATCAAGGTTCGGCGGCGGGTTCCCAGCTAGGGTTTCGGTAGGCGTGGGATCTGGGAGCAATGGTGGGCCTTGACTGGAAGTACCTAGCTGGAGGGAAGAGGAAGCTTCGAATGCGTTAGGAGCAGAGGCGTATGGGCCAAATGCTGCGGATAAAAGTCGGGGGGAAATGACAGGTTGGACTTCTTCGATTAAGGGATTGGACACCACTGGGGATAGGGCAGATTTGGATTTACTAGCTACGGGCAAGGTAGTTGTTAGGGTTTCGACACTTTGGGGTGCTGCAGCTGGCGGTTCAGAAGAAAGATGAGAGAGAAGAGATTGCGTACCTGCGTGCTCTACGACGAGAGCGGACGTGGTGAAAAGCTGCGTTATAGGGCTCTGTCCTGCCCACTCTTCCTCCTCAGGCGGAGTATCGTCCTCGATATTAACAATTTCTTTCAGGGGAACCACTGGTGCGACCTCTTGCTGTGACGCAACTTCCTGCTGCAGAGCAACAGTGGGGGCAGACGCACTTGTACCTAGGTCGACAGGCTTCTCCGAAGAGGCCTTGGCAGATTTATGCATTATTACGACCCAAGGCTTTTTCTTCTTGGGAGGGGGTGTCACCTGTGCATCCTCGGCTGGTCTTTTTGGGGGCCTGTCTTGCTTCTCAGCTAACGATTGTTCACTCTGCTCAACAACCTGACCCCTTTTATCAATCTCGCTGGGCCCCGCACCTTGCCCAGGTGGCAACTGCTGCTGCTCTGGTAGGCCTTCCACTTTTCCAGGGCTTGCGCCTCGGGGTACGAGATTTTTGAATTGGATGGGCCGCCACGTGTCAGAGGATTCATCGAACAACGTGGAGAACTGATCGTCACCCACGAGGGTTTTGTCAGATGTCTCTTTCCGGGTATGAACCCTCATGACCCACCATGCTGAGATTTTTTCTGAGGTCCAACCTTTATCCTTCAGCTTGCTCTCCATATTTTTGAAAACCTTGGTATTATGGCCATGTGCCGGGTTCTGCGAATTATATTCTGCTTCCACGGGGTAGAATTCATGCCACGGCGGAAGGGACTGCATCTTTTCCACTTGCCACTCGAGGTCAAGTCTTGCTGGATTATTACGCTGCTCCATGACGTCCGGACGTGGGCATACGTGAAAGTTCTTTGACCCCGTAAAATTTCTGATTTTATCTAAGGGGTCGTATTTCCATCTTTGGGGCAGCTCAATCAGACCAAAATCATTGAGCGTGGCAGCAAGGAACACATTTTGCCTAGTGGCATCAACTTTAATGTCGGCCCATTCGAGTGGGAAATCATATATATGTCCCCATCTTCTTCCATGGCCGTAGGCTTCATCCACATAGTCACACTGCCGAGTAACCTCCAGGGAGAATAGATACTTAGTGGTGTAATAGGGTAGCAGGAAGGGTTTGCCTTCAAACCCGTAGATGCGGATTATGAATCCTTGTGTGAGCTGAAAGGTGTCTCCCCACTCGCGCCGCACTACTTCATTTCTCATCGAGGGGGGAATGCGAGGGCAAGAGCCATGAATGAGTTCCAAGGCAGGGCCAAGGAACGTTTGATTAAATACGTAGGAGGACCCTTTCCTTGACAGCATCTGAGTCCACTGGTACACGGGCAACGCTTTCCCTCCTCCGTCGGTGCGGCTGGTGGGGATCATTCTGAACTTGTCGTGCATATGGTAGAAAAACAGCCAGACCAGGAACGAACATTGCCTGAATGACTGGTCTTTCCCCTTCCTCATGTCTAACAATCGCGAGTGCAGGCAGCGTGATAGCCAGTTCGCCCAGTGAAAGAATACTGGCTTTATTTCCGAACTCATTTCACTGGGAGTATGAAACTCCCCCTGCATTATACATTTTGCCAGGGCGACTTAGTACGACTGTACACTTGTGTCAGTAGAAAGACCGAACACCCATGCCAGCATCGAGTAGATATCAGGACTCTTGAGATGTTTCAGGGACATGGGCATCTTTGGCCACCGGTTTACTGGTAACAGCTCCTTCAACTGAGATTCCATGAATTTACGCATTTGCGGGGTAACCTGGTATCTGTTATTCTGCTCTTCTACATTAATTATTCTGAAGGTGTAATCCTTGGGCGGCAGCTGCCCGGGAGCGAAGGCGCTCTGGACGTTATTAGAATAAATTTCGAACAGAACCTTCCCCTCTCTATCCCTGACCTGTCTGGTCAGCGGGTTGTAATATTCAGCAATGGCGCATATCAACTCCGGACAATTGTGTACAGGAGGGCATAAGAACCAGTATAGGTTAGAGTAGGATGCTGCAACTCTAGCACTGTCAGAGGAAGCCTTAGCTAGCCTCTCTTCAATTGTCCACCGCAGTTGCCCGATGCTCTTAGAGAGAATTCCATCCCTCAATTCGATATTTTTGTAGTAATCCATCCAAGAACCAACGTTTTATCATTCCATCAGCTGGTGGCATTTCCATTTTATTCGTATGTTGTCTCAGTCTCCTATCATAGCTCTTGACATCTTCATCTGATTTTTGTTTCCTAGCAAAGATTTTAGTGATGATCTCCATGTCGTCTCTTAATGATTGAAATTCTTCAATGAATGCATCCTTCAAGGGGGTCCATTGGGTGAATGGTTGGGTATGTTGTCGTTTCAAATACCAATCCATTGCCATTCCCCACAAAGTGGTTGGAAACAATCGCAACCACTCTGTATCCTGTGTTACCCCATTTGATCCCCAAATGGTGATACAAGTTCCCACGTGATGGGCTAGGTCTTCTTTTCCTTCCCCATGGAAAGGTGGACATTTATGTCTATCTGCATGAGTAGCAATCTACGCCATTGTGATTGTCCCACTAGGCGAGTGTCTTGGTGGTGAGCGTGGTGGAATTCTATCCGGCTCTCTCTCGTTGTTGATGGTGCAAAATTTTGGTCAAATAGCCTCCTACTGCCACTTCGCGACCTCCTTCATGAATAAACGAGATGTGGTTCTGGTCTTCCTCCCCATGAACCAATGCGTGGTTGCTGCGGTACAAAGTCTCCTACTTCTGTATCCATCGGCCAACTCCTCTCTGCTAGTTCAGGTGTTACCGTCCAATCCTCGTTCTCAATACCAGGAACTTCTGCTATTTGCTCTTCATCTTTTGTTGTTACCAACAACGTTTCTACTCTTGGATTCTTGTCTTCCACTGGATCCCACACTCTTTCCACTTCAGGTTGTGAAACTTCTTCATCGTACGTTCTTTGGTTCGCCAGTCGTGCACTTATTCTTGGCTGTCTTGGACTCCTTCTCTTCTTCCTTGTGACCTGCGATGTGTCATCCACCTCTTTGTCTTATCACCTATACTTCTCGACCCAAAGTTTGTTTTTAGGCAACGGCGCCAAATGTAGACAAGGGTAAGTACCTTCCCGAGACAAGGGAATGATGATAAACTAGGAGGGAGTGATAAGCCAAGATACACCAGTCGTCATGTTCTACAAGTATGAGTAGACAAGTCTTTACGGATGCACGTGAAGCAGCTCTCAAGGAAGAGCTGGAACAAAGGAAACCATCTTCCTCAACCCTGACACCGCAACAAATGAAGGAAATATTTATTCAACGTGAATCGAAGTTGTCAAAACTCCAAGAAATGGAAGACAGGGCCAACAATATGGGAGTGGAATGGGCCAAGTATTTCAATTATGCCAAGAGACTTCATGATGAATGAGAATCCTTCAAGCTCTGGGTGCAGGAATTGGTAGGACTCCAGGCGGTTGAGCCAAAGGATGTTGAAATTCCCACAAGACAACGTAGGAAGTCGTCGAGGACATCAACTACTTTAAAGGGGAGGATAGATGTAGACAGCAGTTCCAAACAAATATGATATGCCACAATCTTTGACGAAATTTCTATGAAATGCAATGTAATTACGTAGCAAATTGGAAAAGTCATATAACATTGTTTTGTAATGCAAATCAACATGTGTAATCAGCCGCCATATATTTGTTAAGGACTGATTAGTTAGTCCCAGATTGATGTGTTAAGGACTGATTAGTTATAGGCAGATTACTTTGACTTAGATTGATTAGTTAGCATTGTAACGAAAGGGCAGTTAGGGACATTGGGGGCCTGGTTGATTATAGTAACCACCAAAGCCACCCTATAAATACAACCCCCCTTTTCATTTTTTTATCCATCAATATAGATACACAGATCAATGAGATGACCCACTATTGTGTAGATTCATTGCGTGAAGAAAATTGTCTTGTGTTGCAGTTATCTTCATGATGAATGCTATGGAGTAGTCTTGTATCTGGCTTGTGTTGCGAATGTTGTATGTGTTGTGCAGAGTTGCAGGGATGAGCGCCCAAGGAAAATTCCAAAGCCTTGCAGATAGGTAACTGACGAACAGAAACTGTCATATGCCATCCGTCCGGCTTATCCAGCATCTTAGACCTTCAGTCAGCCGTATGGACAACCCGTCTGAGCCTAGCCGTATGGACAACCCGTCTGGACCCATCCGTCTGAGACTGATCCGTCCGTCAACAGCCTATCAATCATCCATCTAGTAAAACGATAATCCGTCATTAGTCAGTGGTGACTCGCTATCAGCCATTTGTCCTTAATGACTCGTTATCAGTCAGTTGTCTAATATGTCTAGTATAAGTTGTCTGGGTAATAAGCAACATAGCCATAACATCATGACATCATGACCTTCAGTCAAGATTGCCATTCCTTCCCCTAAGCTCTGTCATTCCCTCATCCCGGGAAAGTACTCACCACTATCTACATGGGAAAGGTAGGACCACAAAAGAAGAAGAGTACATCAAAGAAGAGGAAAGCATAAAAGGCATTAGAGGACGAGGATGTGATGGATGCCATGACTGAAGAAAGTGAAGACTTTGATGGAATTGAGCAGTTGCCAAGTGTCGAGGAACCAGTTAGAAAAGAAAAGAAGCAAAGGCAGTTAGAGCAGCAGTGGCAGTAGATGGGAATGCAACTGCAGCCCCGGTAGAAACAGCAACAACCAGTAAGGCAAGGTACTCTTTAGGACCTCCACAACAAACCACAAAGAGGACAATTAGTGGTGATTCGCAAAGTGGTGGCGGGTCAGCAAATTCAGTCTTGTGGATTTTCAAAGGATGTAAGGCAAGTGGGAACTCTAGCACAACCTAGAAGCCAGACTATGCAACGCACTATAGGTGCCATTGCAGGTACCAGGAGAGTGGCTTCGAGTGAGGTTGTCATTGGTAGACAATAGCCAAAACAAGATGTATCTATTGTGCAGAATGTTTGATTTGCAAGAGTAGCGCAATAGTCTTGGAAAATAATTGTGTAGCAGCAGGCGCAAGAAAAACCTGCAATTGTAGATGTGGATGATGATGTTCAAAATACAGTGGATGCGATGGAGACATCACCACCATTGGTTGAAGTAGGAGAGCTATGCCACAAAACCACTGAGGCAGTATGCAAACGAAATGGGGAGATGTGATTCACCTCCGTTGGATGAGGACCACCAATCAAGTTGACATCTACAACTACATAGACCACGACACCAACATCATCTATGCCTAAAGAGAAAAGGGGAAACCTACATCAGAATATTGATTGTGGAAGAAGGGCCAGAGTAGTCTATAGACAGGCAAATTGATATGTCCTTATTTGCTAAATCAGTTTTGGTATTATGTGTTATTTTGTAAGTGTATGCAAAGTGTTTGACAAAATGTGCGTGCATAAATTTGATTATGTTGTAAAGTGCAATTTAATATTGTACATAATAATAAAGTCATGTTAAGTCATGTAAGTCGGCTAAATTAGAGTTATAAGGGATTTTGTCCTGTAGTGGGAAATGTCACGTAATGCCTCTTTGCATATGAAATGTAATTTGAGGGAAGTTATGAGGTAGTTGGAGGACATAACTACTTTTTGGGTGTATAAATAAGCCCTCCCCTCATTCATTCAAGTTGTTCATTCGTTCATGGATTGAAGGGTTCAAGCATTGAAGGTAGTCATGCAGATTGATGGAATGATGCAGTCCAGTCTTGTATGCAGCCATGGAGAATATTCTGCCTAGGGAGTACAGATTGTAATGTTGAAACTGTAATGCTGTATCATAAATGCCATTGTTAATATAAAACTGCCTGTATTTACTGTTATCTACCATTATTGCTGCTATTTCTGTCATTGCTGCTGTTATTATTGTTGTTGCAGGTTTTCTAGTGCATTATTATTGCTATACTACAATGATTGCAGATCTATAGAACTATTTAAGTGGAAATGGAATTGTGTGTAGTATGTTAAATTTGATTTCTACATTCTGGCATCGTTGCTTGATCGAAGTTGGGTCCAATTTGGTGACATGGAGTTCTGAGAAGTAAAACCCTTGGGGAGATGCACAACGAAAACAATGGAGTGCAGCCAAAGACGTAGGTGAAGATGCACCAGATTTTTTTTTTTTTGGTGATGCAGATGAAAGGCTGTCTAAAGGAACGTGCACACCAACGGGATGCAAAAATACAAGTGAAGATTTTGCAGATAGAGGATTCACAGACGCCTGCAGCACTAGACTAGCCGTTTGCAGAAGCAGCCCAGCCGTTTGCAGTTTAAATGTCTGCAGTCTGGACGTCTACAGTCTAAACGTCTGCAGCAGCAGAATAGGTAGACTAGTTCATTGTTTGGAAGACGAGGATCCAAGAGCAGAGTAAGAAAGAGAGCAACATTGTTGATAGGAACGGAAGGGGTACAAGGACCACCAAGAGTCAAGGAAGATGTTGATGCAGAAACTGTGCGAGGATATGGTGAGTGGATGGTAACACCTGAACAAGCGGTAGGAAGGTTGTAGAGGAGTGCAAAGGACGGGAGTCAGGCACCAGAGCAACAATGCACGAGGTCTCAAGAAGGAAGACCAGGGCCACAACCAACATTCCAGCGAAGGAGGTCGCGGAGTAAGGACGCACAAGAAGTTGGGAGATGACTGTTTGGTGAGAATAAAGGTACCTAGACTAAAAACATCCAACGAGGAGCAGCATAGCAGACTTAGGAGGAATCAGTTAAGGATTCCAGATGGTACTTCATCAAAGTGACAAAGAAGCAAGAACCCCACCAATGGATAACATAGCCACCAAAGCCTTATTAAAGTGTCCACTTTTCACTGGAGAAGGGAAGGAAGACCCGATTAGGCATGGGAGAATTTGTTGCATGGTGTGGAAAGCGATTGGGCAAAACAATGAAGCAAATTAGAGGAGGTGGTTTCCTCCAACATTTCGTGGATTCGCAATGGGTTGGTACCTAAAATTCTTAACAGGCAAGTACAAGACATGGGAAGAGTTGCGTGATGCATTTGTGGAAGAATTTCGATCATATGATACTGACGAAAATTATAACATTCAAGAAGAAAAGGAGCCTCTTCGTTATTACAATCTAAGGTTGAGTAGGTTGTTTGACCATGTGGAGAAAGACCAATCAAAGGAATCAAAGAGTATGTGGTTCATAGATGGACTTCTCCCTATGTATGAAAGGAAGATGAAGACGTTTCCTCCAAGATCATACCAAGAGGCTTTGGATTATGCCTTGACTTGGGAAAGTGATGCAAAAACCTCACCGATGAATGAGACTCGAACGACTAGAGAATGCAGTCAGATGGCGGCAGAGACATCTAAGAAGTAGACGTTTGAGGAGTAGTCGTCTGAGCAGACGTCTGAGGAGATGTCTGAGGTGTAGTTGTCTGAGAAGGAGACGTCTGAGGAGATGTTTGAGGTGCAACTGTCTGAGAAAGAGACATCTGAAGTGCAGTCGTCTAAGAAGGAGACGTCTGAGGTGCAGCCGTCTGAGAAGGAGACGTCTGAGGTGCAGCCGTCTGAGAAGGAGACGTCTGAAGTGCAGTCGTCTGAAAAAAGAGTCGTCGAGAGGTTACTTGTCTGAAACCTACCCGTATGGCAAGTACCCGTCTGACACTTATACGTTTGAGGGAGTTAGACGTCTAGCAAAGCCATTTGCAAAAGTCTACCCATCCCAAACGTCTGGCTGTCAATCCCAGACGTTTGGCCGTCTAGCCCAGACGTCCAGTCCAGATGTCTATCATCCATCCCAGACGTTTGGTCGTCTAGCTCAGATGTCCAATCCAGACGTCTGGCCGTCTAGTCCAGACACCTGCCGTCTAGCCCAGATGTCCAGTCCAAAAGTTTGTCATCCATCCCAGATGTCTGGTCGTCCGACCCAGACGTCTGGTCGTCCGACCCAGACGTCTGGTCGTCCGACCCAGACGTCTGACCCAGACGTTTGGTCGTCTATCTGGCCATCCGTCCCAGACATCTAGCAACCCATACAGATGTTTAGCCCATTTTTTTGCAACATCTACAATGACCCGTATAGACCTATATACAACCCGTCTAAGACGTCTACCTGTGTGCAATCCGTCCGAGACGTCTATCCGTCTGAGCCATCTAAGTCGTTGTCCTAGACATCTAGACATGGTAACCGTCAAACTTCTCAATCCGTCTAGCCTAATTCGTCAGAGACTAAGCCATCAGGGATTGTCGTTAGAAATGTTGACGTCTGAGGTAGTGCAGTCAGAGTAGTTGTCGTCAGAAGTACAATCCGACAAGGGAAATATCTGTCAGAAGTTGAGAAATCAGTTGGATCCCGAAAGCAGTGAATTAGAGCTGAGAGGAAGCGTTTTCAATAGATTGAGTGAAGACTTCCAAATGGCTAATGATGAGAAAAATTTGACTTCAACAGTGATGGTTTCAATGGTTTTGTTGTTGAGGTTTCGGAGCATGCGAAGGGCGCTGCCCCTCGACCCCGCAAGGGACGTTGTCCCTTGACCCTGCAAGGGGACTCCCGCCCCCTTGACCCCCGACACAGATGGCGACGGGCGTTGCCTATCATGTTCATGATGTTGATGGCATTGCTCATGTTGATAATATGGCTAATTGCTCAAAGTGAAGTGCCTATTCAAAGAATGTTGATCATGTTGATGTTACACATGCTTGTAGCAAGGGGAGTGCACAATTAGAGAATAAGGTGTTGCGAGCAGTCTCAAGTGAAGTCTATTGCCAAAGATGTATGGAATAGGAGAAAGAGGAAGGAGCGTGACAAAAGATTTTGTAACATTGTTCAATTCCTCTATTCCCAGTGTTTAGCTCGTGTCGTCGAAGACAACAACTAGTTTAGAGGAGGGGATAGATGTAGACAGGCAAATTGATGTCCTTATTTGCTAAATCAGTTTTGGTATTATGTGTTATTTTGTAAGTGTACGCAAAGTGTTTGACGAAATGTGCGTGCATATATTTAATTATGTTGTAAAGTGCAATTTAATATTGTACGTAATAATAAAGTCATGTTAAGTCATGTAAGTCGGCTAAATTAGAGTTATAAGGTATTTTGTCTTGTAGTGGGAAATGTCATGTAATGCAAGAGCAAATGCATATGAAATGTAATTTGAGGGAAGTTATGAGGTAGTTGGAGGACATAACTATTTTTTAGGTGTATAAATAAGCCCCCCCCTCATTCATTCAATTTTTTCATTCGTTCATGGATTGAACGGTTCAGGCATTGAAGGTAGTCATGCAGATTGATGGAATGATGCAGTCCAGTCTTGTATGCAGCCATGGAGAATATTCTGCCTAGGGTTTGCAGGCTGCAGATTGTAATGCTGAAACTGTAATGCTGTATCATAAATGCCATTGTTAATATAAAACTGCCTGTAATTACTGTTATCTACCATTGCTGCTGCTATTTCTGTCATTGCTGCTGTTATTATTGTTGTTGCAGGTTTTTTGTGCATTATTATTGCTATACTACAATGATTGCAGATCTGTAGAACTATTTAAGTGGAAATGGAATTGTGTGTAGTATGTTAAATTTCATTTCTCCGTAGTCAACCGCTTGAAGATGGACCTGATCAAGGCAAGATGGTGGATACGACCAGAAAGAATATTGATGTCGAAGGAACCATACCAGAAATTCAAGAGGGCAAGGTAACCAAATAGAAGATCAACTTGACAAGCCATGGTGGAGAGGATGCTGAGGATATTACCACCAAGGATGATATGAACATGGAGTTGGAAGATGGTGGAACGAGTGAGCATTTCATAATAGAAGTGCCAACTTTGAGGAGACCACCAGTTCATGGTGAAACTATTATTGAGTAGGTTCATACATTTTTTAAAAAGGTGAGTGGATTGTTCGATAGGGTCCGGAGCGAGTTTTGAGTAGGTTGTGCAGGGATTAGCGACTATGGCAACTAAGGATGGAAGTGGAGGTCAAGCTCGTGAGTTGGGCTTGGAATGATGAGCACATGAAAAAGTATGCAAAGATCCATTAGATGCAGCCATGGGGGCTAGGAGCTGGTAATAACAGTATCCATTTGATGTTGGAAGTCAAGAATCTGCTAGAAGGAACTCCATTTCTGTATTGACAAACACCGCAACTATATGTTGATGAAGGAAATATGATGCCTTATCCTGAAATTCTAGGTGTTAAGAATGTGAAGTTGGCACCAAAATTGGCGAAGTCGTATGCAAGAATGAATCTCTTGGCATACTTGATTTAGCGATTAGCAGCAGAGCTAGAGACATTTTAGTAGATGGTTTATAGCTTGAAACTGAAGGAGGAAGAGCATGCTAACCAATTGCATATGATGGAAGGACAAATTTAACAAGAGCAACAGGATGTCGATGCAGAACTAGCATCATTGAGGAAAGAGATGGATAATATGAGACAGATACAAGAACAGTAGGATCAATTGATAGGATGACTAAAATCAGAGTGTGCGGTGAGAAAGCAAACTCTAGAAGCAAAGATGCAGGAGAGTGCTCATCGGGATCAACTAATTGTTGAACGTAATGAGCAACTACCAATAGCTGCAAGGAAGGAAGTTGAAGCAGCGACAGGGGAGGCTTAATTGAAGGCTAGGCTGGCTGAAGTCAAGCAGGAGTCAAATCATTATGGCTTCTAGTGGGCTCATTACCAGGCCTATGCAAACAAACTAAAAGGAAAAAATGAAGCCTTGATGTTGCATATTCAAGAGTTGGGAGGAGAACCTATTCCATCACCTCATCCTCAACAAAGTCAAAGTTCCCAGGAGCAACAACAATTTTCAACGAGGGCATCAACCAATCTAGAGGGGAGGGCAGATGTGGACGCTAGTTCTTATTTGCCACCTTAGCAAAAGAAATAAAATAAGTGCATTGGAAGTCAAATACGCGCACATTGAAGTTTTGATATAGTTTTGATAAAGTTAGATATAGTTAATGTAGAAATGAAATTTCACATGCTCACAAACAGTTCCATTTCCACTTAAATAATCTACGGATCTGCAATTATTGTAGTATAGCAATAATAATGCACAGAAAACCTGCAACAGCACTAATAACAGCAGCAATGACAGAAATAGCAGCAGCAATGGTAGATAACAGTAAATACAGCAGTTTATATTAACAATGGTATTTATGATACAGCATTACAGTTTCAGCATTACAATCTCAGCCTGCAAACCCTAGGTTGAACATCCTTCATGGTTGCATACAACAATGGATTGCATCAATCACCCTGCATTGCTCTCCTTACTGCCTGCACATCTTCTATGGGTGAACGAACAACTTGAATGAATGAGGGGGGGTTTATTTATACACCCAAAAGTAGTTATGTTCTCCAACTACCTCATAACTTCCCTCAAATTACATTTCATGTGCATTTGCTCTTGCATTACATGACATTTGCACTACAAGACGAAATAGCTTATAATTCTAATTTAGCCAACATAATTGAAATACATGACTTTATTCTTACATACAAATATTAAATTGCACTTTACAACATTATTAAATATATGCACGTGCATTTCGTCAAACACTTTGCGTACATTTACAATACCAAAACTGATTAAGCAAATAAGGACATATCAATTTGCCTGTCTACATCTATCCCCTCCTCTAAACTGGTCGTTGTCCTCAACGACACGAGCTAAACACTAGGAATAGAAGTACTGAGAAATGTAACCTAATTTCTTATCACACTCCTTCCTCTTTCTCCTCTTCCATACGTCTATTGCCATAGACTTCCCTTGAAACTGCTCACAACACCTTATTCTCTGATTGTGCACTTCTTCTGTTGCAAGCAATTGTAACATCAGTATGATCAGCATTCTCTGAATAGGCACTTCACTTTGAGCAGTTAGCCATATCATCAGCATGAGGAATGCCATCAACATCATGAACATGACAGGCAATGCTCACCGCCATCTGTGATGGGGGTCAAGGGAAAGCGTCCCTTGTGGGGTCGAGGGGCAGCGCCCCTCGCGTGCTCCCTCGCGGGGTTCGGGGAGGAGCCCAGAAACCTCAACGGAAAAACCATTGAAAGCATCAATGTCCAAACTAAATTTTTCTTCTCAGCAACATTCTGGAAGCCTTCACTCAATCTATTGAAACTGCTTCCTCTCAACTCTAATTCACTGCTTTCATGATCCAACTGGCTTCTTATCAACCTCTGATAGACATCTCCCTTGTCGGATTGTACTTTTGACGGCGACTGCTTTGCCTCAGACGGCAACATTTTTTATGACAATCCCTGACGGCTTAGTCTTTGACGGATTAGGCTAGACGGATTGATAAGTCTGACGGGTACAATGTCTAGACGTTTACGACAACGGGTTAGACGGCTCATGCGGATATACGTCTCAGATGGATTGCACACTGGTAGACATCTCAGACGGGTAAGGGTGGATGTCGCAAACAGATGGGCTAGACGTCTGGACAGGTTGCTAGACGTCTGGGACAAGTGGCCAAACGGACGGCCCAACAGACAGCCAGACGTCTGGGTCAGACTGCCAGACGTCTGGACTGACGGATGACCAAACATCTGGACTAGATCGCTAGACGACCAGATGTCTGTACTGATGGACGACCAGACGTCTAGGCTAGATGGCCAGACGTTTAGACTGACAGATGGTCAGACGTCTGGGCTAGATGGCTAGACGTTTGGGCTGATGGATGGTCAGACGGACGGCCAGACGTCTGGGCTGACGGACGGCCAGACGTTTGGACTGACGAACGACCAGACGTCTGGGCTGGATGGCCAAACGTCTGGACTGACGGATGACCAAATGTCTGGGCTAGACGGTTAGATGTCTGGGCTACCAAACGTCCAAATCCTGCAAACAGATCTTGCTCAGTTGAGTAGGTTTCAGACGTGTAGCCTCTAGACGGCTCCATTTCAAACGACTTTTTCTCAGACGTTGGCACCTCAAACGACTCCTACTCAGACGGTTGTGCCTCAAACGGATCCTCCTCTGACATATGCACTTCAGACGTTTCCACCTCAGATGGTTCTTGCTCAGACGTTTGCACCTCATACGTCTTCTGCTCAGACTTCTCTGCCGCCATCCGCCTGCATTCTCTAGTCGTTTGAGTCTCTTTCATCGGTGAGGTTTTTGCAACATTTTCCCAAGTCAAGGCATAATCCAAAGTCTCTTGGTATGATCTTGGAGAAAATGTCTTCATCTTCTTTTCATACACAAGGAGAAGTCCATCTACGAACCACATAGTCTTCGATTCCTCTGAGTGGCCTTTCTCCACATAGTCAAACAACCTACTCAACCATCAATTGTAAGAACAAATAGGCTCCTCTCTTGTATGTTATAATTTTCATCAATCTCATATTCTCGAAATTCTCCACAAATGCATCACGCAACTCTTCCCATGTCTTGTACTTATCTTGTGGTAAGTATATATACCAGTCCATTGCAGATTCTCGAAATGTTGCAGGAAACCACCTCCTCCAATCTTCTTCATTGTTCTGCCCAATCGCTTTCCACTCCATACGGCAAATTCTCCAATGCCTAATCGGGTCTTCCTTCCCTTCTCCTGTGAAAAGTGGCAAATTCTCCAATGCTTTGGTGGCTCCATTATCCATTGATAGGGTTCCTGCTATGCTGCTCCTCATCGAATCTTTTTAGCATGGGTACCTTATTCTCACCAACCAATCTTCTCCGATTTCCTGTGCGTCCTTACTTCGCGATCTCCTTCACTGGAATGTCGATTGTGGCCCTGGTCTTCCTTCCTGAGACCTCACGCACTGTTGCTCTGTGCCTGACTCCCGTCCTTTGCACTCCTTTGCAACCTTCCTACCACTTGTTCAAGTGTTACCATCCACTCAACATCTCAATGTCTTCCTTACATCAATGTTTTCCTCGACTCTTGGTGATCCTTGTACCCGTTCTTCCATTCCTATCAATAATGTGTTGTTCACCTCCTTGCTCTACTCTTGGACTCTACTCTTCCAAACAACTGACTGATCTACCTATTCTGTTGTTGTAGACGTCAGGCAACTAGACGTCAAGTTAGACTACAAGGTAGTGTTGTCACATTTTGCACAGGGGTGCCATGTTTTTGGTTTCTACAAGTGAGCTGCTCTTTTCCTTTCCCTCTCCTCATTTTCCCTTTCTTCTTCTCTCCCTTTCTTCCTCTCCCTCACAGCTTCATTCCCCCTTCTTCTTTCCCCCAACAAACTTCAGCAGGTGTACCTTGAAAAGTTTCTAAGTGTTGGGGCGCAACCCGACTTCGCAGCGAAGTCGGAGTGCGCCCCTCAGTTGGAGCGCAGTAGGTATCCCGTGCGCAGCAGGACAGGAAACAATTGAAAATCTGACTAAGTGTCAGGGGCGCAACCCGACTTCGCAGCGAAGTCGGAGTGCGCCCTTCTTCCTGGGCGCACTGTGGGGATAGTCTGTCAGAAGGTCAGCCAAGTGTTGGGGCGCAACCCGACTTCGCAGCGAAGTCGGAGTGCGCCCCTGTTCCAGTGCGAAGTCTGTACAACGGATGAAGACAGCCAAGCACCGGTGCGCAACCCGACTTCGCAGCGAAGTCGGAGTGCGCCCTTTGACCGGTGCGCAGTTCGGTGAAGTCAACTCAAAAAATGCCAAGGCAAGGAGGCCTTCCAACTGCGCTGTCTTCCTCCTGCGCAATCCGATGGCGCCCGAATTCCCGGCGAAGTTGGATAAACTGCCTTTCAAGGCAGACACGTGTCACACTTCAGCATCCGACAAGTATCCACCTTCGGGATTCGAGTCAAGATTTGACCGCGCAGGGACAGAGTATGGGCTTCACTACCGGCGCCATTTGTCAACATTTAAAGCCGATGTGAAGTGCCATCTGCCGCACCTACCCACATTCCTGTTGACCGAAGACTTGTCCCAACGCGCTGCCACGTAGCTGTACCGCCTTCAGGGACACCATGCTGCAAGGACAGTCCTGCCCGACAGAAGTCAGCATCAGCAGCTCCTCAGCCGCTCGTGTCAGCTACTGTCTTGTCTGGGACTTTGTGCCCATGAATGTAATCGGGGGGAATTTTGGGCTATAAATACCCACCACATTTTCATTGTAAGTGGTGGAAGGGGAATATATTGCTAGGGAACAATTGTAGCTGTGCGTTTGCCTCAAATACAGATACATACTTGGCTCTGCTTACTGTCTTTTATCTTGCATGCTGCCTCTCCTTGTCATTTCTGCCTCATGTTTCTTGTGTCATTGCTTGCTGTTGTACTTGAACTACGGACTCCAGCATTTGGTGGCCAGGTATTCTTGGAATGCATAGATAGAGGATACATGGGATCGCTGATAGCTGCAGTTTCAATGTGTGTTTGTAGATGAATGTTGTTAGTAGTGGTGATTGATTCGTTGTCGTGCTGCTTATTCCCCCCACCCAACTCCAATCACATTTTGGAATCCCTTTCCTGCACTCTTATCTTATTTATCTCTTTCCCGCACTCTTATCTTATTTATCTCTTTCCCTGCACTCTTATCTCATCCAAACCCCCACAGGAGCCGGCCTTCTCCGGAGATTGGCACGGAAGGCATTCCTTCCTTCCGGCCTTTCAATCTGGTGGGCGAATCTGGGCGCATTAACAACAAATCCTTTCCTCATGGCAGATTCGTAACCAACAGTTTCTCTGGCACGCCCGGTGGGACCCGAAGTCCCACGTTTCAAAAGCGAATTTCTAACCCGTCTCCACTTGGCGCTACCAGTTTGTCTGGTCCACACGGTGGGACATGGTAGTTTCCCACCCCCAAACAGAATCGAAGTACTAGTGCTCGCTTCATTGCTGTTCAAAATCAGAGCACAAGGCGACTCTGCAAATTATCTGAACATTCTCTGAGTCCGTGAAAGACCGGTCCTGACGCCTTCATGCAAACGAGAAGGTGGCGAGCAAGGAATCCGGAGAACCCGCCTGACTTTTACGAAATAGATATTGACGCTCCAGGTGAGCGCGTCAGGCTGGCTGATTACCAAGCTCGCGAAGAAGAAAACCGAGAAGAAGCCGAGGCTGAAATCCAAGAAGCCGAAGCTGAAATCCAAGAAGTTGAGGCCGAAGAAGAATCTACATCTTCGGACGGTTCCGATACCGAATACACTACCGGATCAGAAGCAGAAATGGCTGATCATCTGGATGAAGACGACCTCTTCCCGGCGGTGGATTCTACGGGGCCCTTGGCCCTAGTCGGACAGCAAGTTGTGCCCCCTGCTGCCTTAAAGTCTATCCCTACGTATGACGGCTACGGCAAGACGGCGTATGAACACATCCAGGACATTCTTGCCCTGGCTGCGCTACACTCCATTACGGACGAAAGTGTGAAGACCCGTCTGCTGGCCCTTTCCCTTAGGGGGAAGCTTCTCTACTGGTGGAGATCACTGCCAGAGGGATCCATCACAGGGTGGCGACAGTTAGCCGGCAGGCTCGTGAAAGGATGCAACGAGTCTGCTGATCCCTCTTCTTTACTGCATCAGTTCCAAAGTATCCAGAGACACCCCCAAGAGGAGGTGTCAGATTTCAACATTAGGTTTGCGAGGTCTTGGAAACGAGTACCTCGCGAACTCCGACCGTCAGCAGGTCAGGCCGCCTACTACTACCTGAGATCTTTCAACTCAGACATTTGCTTGCTGCTGAAGGTCGCCAGAATCAACACATTCCCTGCTCTGTACGAGGCTGCCCAACAAGCTGAAATGGACATCATTTCTATCGGCAGGCTTCCGCACAGAGAACAGCCGCCCATCTATCCTGATTTTCCCCGATCGCAGTATCCATCAGCTTCTGGTTCGGAGCCGTCCACTTCAGGACAGCAACCCCAGCAGCAATGGAATCCGGCGCCGGTCGTGAATTCTTATGGCCCGCCGCAAATTCATTATCCGCCTCCCCGTCCTCCGCGTTTTCCAGCGCTTCCTGCTCCTCCCCAGCATGCACAATATTCAACTCCTCCATTGGCCGCATTACCTCCCCCAGCTCAGTTGCCGCCGCCTCCGAACCATGATATCCAGAATCAAATTCTTCAGGAGGTACGGGCTCTGGCCTCTGGCTATCACACCATGTCCAACGACATGACTGTCCTAAAAAAGAAGCAGGCCCAGATGGACCTGGCTCCAAGAAGGCCATATCCGCCCCCGGCATTGACAAAGGATCGGCCCCCCGAGCAACAATTGCAACGGCGGCCCCCTCCAAGGAATGCTGCCATTGAGGATGAACCTGGTACTTCTGACCAGGTCAACTGGTGCACCACGTGCAACGACCCGCATGATGAAGAAGATTGTACCCTGCACCAGCACTACCTCCAGACCTTGGCCGGCAGCGCCATTGAAGACGAAGAACTCTATATGATCCTGGGCGACGAAAGCAATTTCGCCGTTTCAGACGAAGTTCCAATGCCGCCTCCCGTCAAGGAAAACAAGAAGTCTGCCGAAGCTGCAGCCAAACCCTTAAAGGTGTACGCCAGAAGAGACAAGGCACAACCCGAGGAGATACCACCGTACAAGAGGCTGTGGCCTTACACAGCCAAAGACAAGACTCCTCCGGCGAAGACTCCTGCAGTCAAGCCTCCAATAGCCAAAGCTTTTCCGGCTAAAGCTCCCGCTGCTCAGCCTCCAGCTGAAACAAAAGAACAAGCTCAGGAGAGGCTGAGATATCCGTCTCTGACCAAGAGACAGAGAGTTGAGGCCACTCAACAATACCGGACAAAGTACGAGCCGACGAAAGAAGCGGAAGGAGCGAGCACTTCAAGCTACAGCATAGTAGACGAGCTGAAGAGAACTCCCGCAAGGATCAGCATGTATGATGCTCTTCAGCTCCCAGGCCAGGTTGATCTGCTGCAAGAATCCCTGAAAATCATGAAGAACGGCAAGCAGATACAACCCGCTGTCCTGGTGCAACCCCTGACAGTCTCAGCCACTGGGAAGAACAGACCACCTCCCTTTTATCTGTCTTTACGGATGCAAGGGTATATAGTACACAACTGCATGGTGGATTCTGGTGCTTCCACGACCGTAATGCCGAGAGCCGTCTGCGATGAAATCGGGATGGAGTACACAAGGAGCAGCCAAGGCGTGCTGCAACTAGACGGCACCCTTGTCAAGACAGTCGGTGTCATAAAAGACATCCCTATTCGGCTGCACAAAGCTCTCGACATTGTGGTCATCCAAGAGGTTGTGGTCGTCGACTTGGAACCCTACTTCGGCATGTGTCTCTCTAGGGAGTTCACTGCGAAGTTGGGAGGGTATCTCTCTCTGGACTACTCACACATGGAAGTGCCCTTCAAAGGAAGGAGACTGAAAATCTTCAATGAAAAGCCTTCCACCTACCTAGTAGAGAAGATACCCGGAGAAGAGCCTGAGGATTGCATGATTCAGCTGGCGGAAGAAGAACTGGTGGCAGTGGACATGACGGAGCAAGCTCTCGAGCAACTGCAAGTAGAAGATGAATTCTCCTTGCGGGACTTCAACGCCGTGATCGAAACAGAGCAAGGCTGTTACACCATTGTTCAGCCTGAGAGAGTTGACAAGTCAGCAAAGAGAGAAGTGGGACCAGCACCCGAGAAGCTGTGGAAGCTTTTCTTTGACGGCGCACGATGCAAAAATGGCGCCGGTGCTGGAGTTCTTTTGGTTTCCCCAACCGGGATCCAGAAGGATTACACCTACAGGCTGGCTTGGAGCTGTACCAACAACGCGGCGGAGTACGAAGCCCTGTGCTTGGGATTGCGAAAGGCGGAGAGGTTGGGAATCAAACATCTGCAGATCTACGGAGATTCGGAGTTGGTGTGCCACCAGGTCACGAATAAGTGCGCCTCCAAAAAGCACTATCTCAAGGCGTACCGAAATCGGGTCTGGGATCTGATGGAGTCTTTTGACTCGTTGAATGTCAAGGCTATTTCACGAGAGAAAAACAAGCATGCTGACATTCTGGCGTCTGTTGGAGCCAGGTACGTTCCGGCTGATGACACTGTCCAGAAGCCGAAGCCGGTCCGTACCATTTACAGGCCTTCTGTGCCTGATAAGGACACCCACTGGCAAGTGTTTAGCTGTGACGAAGAAATCGTCACATTTTTGATAAATGAAGCCTGTTCAATCGAAGGTAGAGACCCTGATGACGAGCAATATGAGGGGTTGATACAACTGAAAAATAATCATGTCCCGAAAGGACTGATTACCTTAGAGAGTCTATTTGATCAGAATGACAGAGCCATATCTCATCGGATCAAAGTAGACCCAAAGCAGTATGCTGACCTAGAGCTGGAACCTGGTAAATCAATCAAGGTCGGGACAGACTGCACCACAGAGGAACTCGAGCAGATCAGATCATTATGTCAAGAGTTCCCTGACATAGTAGCCTGGAGCTACCAAGACTTGAAGGGGTATGACAGAGAAATAATTCAGCATACCATTGAGCTAGAAGATGGCGCCAAGCCATTCAAGCAAAAACAGAGGGCCGTCAATCCAAAAATCGAGGCCATGATGAAAGTCGAGCTCTTGAAGATGCTGGAGGCCAAGATCATCTACCCCATCAAGCATTCATCCTGGGTTGCGAACTTGGTTCCTGTGAGGAAGAAGAACGGAGACATTCGTCTCTGCGTGGATTTCAGAAATCTAAATCAAGCCTCCCTCAAGGACCATTACCCGCTTCCTCAAATTGATCAGATCCTCCATATAGTTGCTGGAGCCCAGAGATTTTCCCTCCTAGACGGCTTTTCCGGCTACAATCAGATATGGGTCAAGGATGAGGACCAGCACAAGACGGCGTTCACCACCAAATGGGGAACGTTCGCCTACCAGCGCATGCCATTCGGCTTATCCAATGCTGGCGCCACATTCCAAAGAGCCATGGACCTGGCCTTCCGAGAGCTGCTCAACAAAGTGATCGTCATCTACTTGGATGACATGACTGTTTTCTCTCACAAGCGAGAAGATCATGTTCCCCACCTGCGGAAAATATTCGAAAGATGTCGTGAATTCGGCATCTCCATAAACCCGAAGAAGTCTATCTTCGCGGTGAAAGAAGGAAAGTTGTTGGGGCATGTCATCTCCGAGAAAGGCCTGGCTATAGATCTTGACAGAGTAGAGGCTCTCCTCCGCTTGCCAGCCCCGACCGATAAGAAAGGGCTACAGTCTTTCTTCGGCCAAATCAACTTCGTGCGGAAGTTCGTACCGGACTTCGCACAGGTAATCAAGCCTATGTCCGAGTTGCTGAAGAAGAACACAGAATTTCTGTGGACTGAAGAAAGAGAGCAAGCCTTCGAGGAAATCAAAGCTCGCATTGCACAAGCACCGGTGTTGATAAACCCGGACTATTCCAAAGACTTCATCCTATACGCGGTGGGAGAACCAGAGAGTTACGCCGCAATCCTGACCCAAAAGGGAGAAGATGGCGAGGAGCGCCCCATAGCGTTCCTGAGCCAAGTGATCCAGCCGCACGAAGAAAAGTACAACTTTATAGAGCGGCGGTACATGCTGTCATGAAATCTCTCCGTAAGTTCGGGCACTTTGTCTCCCAGAGCAAGATCACCGTCTTCGTGATCCACCCGGACGTTCGAAGCTTTATCATACAAGGAGAACCGGGTCACAAGAGGGCAGGATGGATTGCCAAAATCCAGGAGTTCGACATCGAAGTGCGGCCAACCAAGCTGATCAGAGGCCGAGCCTTGTGCCAGGAGCTAGCCCGAAGTGCGGCAGCCGAGATATCCGCTTGCGAGTGGGAGGACCCAGCAACACGCATCAACCTAGCCAACTCTTTATCCGAGGAGTGCGACTGGACAGATGACCTGGTGAGATACTTCTGCACCGGGAGATGTCCAGACCACATGAACGCCTCACAAAGGAGGTTTCGGCTAGGTGCTTTGAAGTACACTCTTCGCCCCGAGGGGCTTTATTTTAAAAACATTGACGGCATCCTGTTGCGGTGCGTCAGAAAAGCAGACCAGTCTAGGGTCCTTGGAGAATTTCACTCCGGGATGCCTGGAGGTCACCATTCCGCAAGGCCCACGGCCTTGAAAATAATCAGAGCCGGGTACTACTGGCCCACTCTGTTGACAGACGCTCATGCAGTCCGTAGCAAATGTGATCAATGCCAGAGATTTGCTGGCAGAAACAGAAAAGCACCCCTACCCCTTCAACCAATCCAAGCCGAGACTCCGTTTCAGCAATGGGGTCTGGACTTCATCGGGGTGATTTCGCCGAACTCTGCAGACGGGCCACAAGTTTATCTTAACCGCCACCGATTATTTCACACGGTGGGCAGAGGCGATCCCTACAAAGAACGCCGACCAAGAGACGGTCATCAGGTTCCTCGAAAGCTTGATCACCCGTTTCGGGGTCCCCGAGTCAATAGTAACGGACAATGGTCCAGGGTTCGCAGGCGCTGTACTCACCGAGTACACCAGCAAATTCGGCATCTATCACAAGATGTCTTCCAACTACTACCCGCAGGGGAACGGTCTCGCCGAGTCCACCAACAAGAATCTGCTGAAGATCATTCGAAGGACGGTGGAGAATAACAAGAGGACTTGGCACCTACTCCTGAATCGGGCGCTATGGGCGGACAGAATTTCATTCAAGAAGTCCATCAAAACGTCCCCTTACGCGCTCGTGTATGGCAAAGAAGCTGTCTTGCCAACGCACATTGAGATGCCCGCTCTTTGGATGCTCGATGAGGAAAGAAGCAGCGGGGATCCAGTAGAAGACAGACTTTGCCAACTGCTGCAGTTGGAGGAAGACAGAGAGAAAGCGTACCAGGCCTTCACAAAACACGCCGAATCAACCCAAGGCTGGTTCGCAAAAGGTACCACAGCCCGAGTTTTCAAAATCGGGGACCTGGTGCTGAAGTGGGACTCGTTCAAAGCCAAACCCGACAACCATGGAAAGTTTGATGCCCTCTGGGAGGGCCCCTATCAGATTGCCCGGGTAAACCAATTCAACGCATATGTGCTCCGGGACATGGAGGGACATCCTCTCCCCATTCCCGTCAACGGGTTTCACCTCAAATTGTACCACCACTGAAGGCGCCCGAAAAGGCCCTTCTTTGTACAGATTTCCCTTTTTTGCGTTTTAAAGTTTTCAGCATGTAATTATTTTAAGTTTTCCAGTTTTCCAAGTAGCCCAAGTAAGTCCGAGGCAAATGCCTGACTTCGCAGCGAAGTCAGGCAGCGCTCATCAAAGGGGGCGAAGAGGGAAAGAAAGCAGTTAAAAAGAGCTAAAAATGTCCAAGTATGGCCGCCCAACCCGACTTCGCAGCGAAGTCGGGCTGCGCCCTCTCCAAACAGCGCAGTTGGGTAGCAGACTACAAGGAAATGCCAAGTGTCGGACTCGCCCCTTTTGCCGGGCGAAGTCCGAGTGCGCTCTCGTTCTCAGGCGCACCCTGGGTAATCCGATGAAGGCTGAAAGCACTAAGTCCGAAACCCAAGATCGCCCGCGCTGGTGGGCGAAGTCGGACTGCGCCCCTTTTTCGGGCGAAGTCCGTGCTGCGCCCATTTTTGGGGCGAACCTCGGACTGCGCCCGTCTTTCGGGCGAAGTCCGCGCTGGCGAAGTCCGAATGGTAAGCTGGCAGAAAAAGAGGTGTAAAGACCGTGCCACGCCCGTTTTTGGGAGAAGTTCAGGTTGCGCCCAAAGAACGGGCGAAGTCCGACTTGCGCCCCCTTTTCGGGCGAAGTCGGACCGCGCCCCGGATTCCGGGCGAAGCATGAACGTCTCATCACGGACGGCGCCAAGTATGGGCCCGTTGCAAAGCCCGACACATGGCAAGGTGTGGTTAATTAATTGCAAAGCTCTTTGAAAAGTGTGCCCAATGGTGGCAGCAACGTCAGCAACGGCACAACGTCCAAGGGAAGGCTTTAAATGATTGCGCAATAACCAAGGATGGCGCATTTAATGGGCAACCTTGCGCAATATCCAAGGGTGACGTATTTAATGGGTAAGGTGCGCCTTGGGCCAACAAAGCACGTTTTTCTAAAAAGGGCCCATGCGTAGCCGCCAAAATCACAGCGCCTCCACCAACCTAGAGTTAACTGCTTTAACTTCCTCCCTCGCACCATTAATGAGCAGTCACCGTCTACAAAAGACCCTGGCGCCAGCCAGAAAATTTATAAGTTCGAAGCTGACTCCCGGATTGCAGAGAATAAGCCTGACAAGCTCTGAAGTATTTGTCCCAGTCTCTAATCGTTTCAACGAAAATGGACAAGGGGAAAGCGCCCGTACAGGCGCAAGCAAGTGTGGATCCGCGCGATGCTGACAAGTCTTCAGAATCCAGCGAACATGAAAGCGCAGCGCCTCAGAAGGACAAGAAAGCGAAATCCAGAACAAAGAGGCACGTAGCTGGCCAGACTCCGCCGCCACCAGTCAATCGTCTGTCCGGGTATAAAGATGGCGCATTCTCCATCAGTATCACGAAGCTGCGCCTGACTATCGCAAAGTGGGTGGGTAAGGTTCCGCCTTCTCACCACCTCGGAGCCGCATATAATTCGAATCTTCACTATTTCCTGTGCCCTCCGACACATTGGTGCCCGGAGCTGGTTGAAGTGATTGCTGAATATTACAAACCAGCTGCGCGGCAAGTCTGCGATAACAAAGGGAGGGTGTTGTTCACTCTCTTCCGAGAGAGCATCCAGCCAGCGTTCGCCCCCGGACTTCAACACAGCCCAGACGCGATTGTCAGAAGGGTGAACATAGAAGAGCAGACCGGCAGATTTTCACAGACAAAGCGGATGAGAGAGTTCCTTAACTCAGAACTGAAGACTCCGCTAAATCCTGGACAGTGGCCGACTGGCCCCATACCGCTGGACCGATTCGAAAACAGATATATTTATATCATCCTGGCGTGGGTCCTTGGCTGCGATTCAGACAGGGTGGTGCGGCCTTTTCAGCTGGCAATGGCCGAGTGCATCCTGCACGGGGAGTTCTACGACTCCACGGCGCAGAGAAGCGGAAAACGCCCAATCTTCTACGATTGGGCGGACTGGTTGGCTTACGCAATCCATGCGAGCCTGGTAAAACTGCAGCAGAAGCAGTCTACGGAATTCCGGTTTTGCTCATTTCTCACATGGCTATGCCTGTATCACATGCATCACCGGATGAACGTCCCCAACCTGAAGAAGCTGAGCGAACAAGGAGAGCCGCTCCCCGTGTACGAATGGACTGAGGCCCTGTACCGGAAGGGCTCGTTCTACGAGTTTAATGTTGGTTTTCTGGGCCAGGCAATGGGACTGTTCAGCCGTGGCGCGACTCGCCCACCAGCGGCTATGACAAAGCATCTGACAGACAACAAGCTTGGTGATACCTTTCGGCTGACTCAGGGCATTGTCGTCCGAATCTACGGATTCAAGGGTAAGCCATGTTTGCTGCCCTACTTCTGCACGGACCACCAGTTTGGAATGGAGGTGGCGCGGCAAATGGACTACGTCGAAGAGGAATTTGGCCAAGGGAAGAAGAGAGGTCACATATTCAAATATCCTATGACCTGGGCCAATATTCAGGTCTTCGAAATCGGGCAGCACATTTACCTTGAGCAGGAGCTGCTGGAGATGGGCCTAATAATGCTGCCCCAACGCTGGAAATATGACCCAATCGGGGTCCGGGGAAAGTTTACGCACATCTGTCCAAGACCGGAGATCATGCAGGAAAGAAGGAACTTGACAGGTGCGGACCTCTATTGGCGCATTCATTTGATGCAGTCATGGCCACCGTGGCATGAATTTTACTGCGAAGAGGTCGCTTACGATCCTGAACGGAACCCGGACCACCGAATGGAGTCAGCGGGATTCAAGAAGTTCCTCGCTAAGGTGGCGCCGTTAAACTGGCATAAGGACAAAATCCTCGAATGCTGGAAAATGAGGTGCCGCACGCAACACGACAAATCAAGCCGGAGGAATCTTGTCGTTGATGATGAGTTTTCGGCATTATATGATCAACACGTCGACACGTGGCAGCCCTTTGAATTTCGCGTTTGCGTTCCCCGAGGCGCGAACATAAGGTATAAAAGGAGGGCTACCCCCCAGTCATCGTCAACCCCGGCGACCTCCAGCGCGACTCCATCCGGCAGTCAAGTAGGCCCGATGCAGCCTGTTGCTTCTGTGGCAGCGCCCGAAGTAACGCAAGGTTCAGAGCGGTCAACTCCTGAGCTGGCCCCTCCATCAACAGAAAAGACGCTCACACCGCCAGCCAGTGGACCGAGTACGGCAGGTATTTTACCGACGCGACCCAGGTACAAATTTACCGTGGGGACATCAGTGCCCGCCGCCCTTCTATTGCCGCTCCCTTCTGAACCAGCCACGGCGTCGGGAGAAAAGAAAAAGAAAAGGGTCGAAAGGGCCAAACAACCCAAGGAGCCAGTACAACAAACGCCTGTAGAACAACCGCAAGCAGCAGCTCCGGAGTTTGTCTCTTTAGACAGCCCCGAACCAGTTGCAGACATCCATGCTGCAACCATTCCTCCAGCATCGGCTCAGGCGGAGCCCGCAGGTACGTCCTCTGTGCCGTTTGCCCAAGTCCATGTCGGCCCTGCAAAAACCCCGACTCCCACTTCATCAGGGCAAGCCGTAGCCGCATCCTCCGCATCTCAAGCCACCCCGCCGTCCAGCGACTTTCACTCCTTTGACCAGTTTGCACAGGACCCCAATGCTTTCCAATCCCTGGGACAAACCCAGGAGCCTTCACCCGCGGTCAGTGCTGAGGCCGCTACCTCATCTCTACATCCTTCGCCCCAGCCCACTGAAACCCTACCAGCGCCGTCTAGCCAAACCCCTGTCACTCCTAGGACCCGGTCACCCTCGAAGGCTACTACCCCCTCTGGTATCCCACCTACTTCATTGTTCGCGGGAAAAATGCCGCAGCAGGCCCAGGAGCTGGAAGACCTCAATTTCTTGGACATCACCGAGGACCAGCCTCTGGCAGTAAGAGCCGTAGGGGGATCAGCCTCCTTTCTCCAGGGCGTTAAGCGCAGAAGGGCCGAAGAGATAGCCGCCCCGATCAAACGCACCAAGTTTGACCTGAATCGGAGAGTGCTTACGACAGAAAAGCTGATTCCTAAAGTGAAGAAGCCTCTCCGTGACATGACCGAGGCTGACTACGAGCTTCAGACAAAGGAGAAGAACTTCGATGATATCAACGAAGAGTATGAGATCCGCGGTATTCGCCGCAGAACAGACAACCTCCTTGTCAAGCATCTTGAAACCCAGGAGTCGCTTTTCCAGCTGCAGAATACTTCCAGGCAGCTTGAAGAAGACTTGGCTAGGGCTACAGCGCAGTTGGGGTCAGCACGGCAAGAAGTTGAAGATCTTAAGGCCCAGCTGGCCACCGCTCAGCAGACAGCCGAACAAGAGAAGAAAGCAGCACTGGAGCAGATTTCACAACTGCAGGGTTCACTGAAACAGGCGCAGTCGCAGCTAGCAGAGCAAGCATTACAAGCGGCGGCCTTTTCAAAGAGCAAGGCGAAGGAGATGCGCGCAAGTCTGCTACAAGGTTGCAAGCCCAACCTTGTCAAGTCCTTGACAGTTCTGGATTTCTTATCCAGAATTGAAGAAATATCTGCCCAGGGCAAGCCTGTGGTAGAGGAAGCCGAACACCAGGCGAGGCAACTGCTAGACCTAGCTACGAAACTTGAGAAGATAGAGCGCGATGGCTTCCAAATCTCCCCTATGTCCCGTCTTGCCTCAGAGTGGGCAAATGCAAGGGTAACCTTGCACACTTACTTCACCCGGACGGAAAGGATCAGAGCAGCCAGACAGGCGCTGGACGCCTTAGAACAGGAAAGACAAATTCTCCTGGCTCCTTTTCGTGTTTTGTCCGAGCATGGGTGTCCGAGCTATGTCAAAGATGACGAGCTCCTCACCCTTGAACAGGTAAAAGAGAACTGGCTGTCCTTTGAGGCAGATACAGCAGAAATCGACAGCTGGACAGAGCCAGTTCAAGAAGCGCAGGTCACTAAAATGGTGGCTAAGTACTGTAAAATCAGCTCCTCTCTTGAGGAGTTGGGCAGAAGATTTCACACCATCGACCTGCACGCGGTCGCTGCATTCCATGCGGTACTTAGAGAAATCAGCGACCCCTCTCCTTTCCAAGCCGCATCTGGGACCAAGCTAAGACTGTGGTTGAACGCATCAACAAGCGAGAGGCCGGAAGCGGAGAACCTTCTGATTCAGAAGGCGAGACTGAGGAGGCAACTGGTGAAAGCGAAAACGAAGAAGAACAGTTGCCCCAAGGGAAACGACCAGAGCAGCAGAAGACAGGGGAAGGAAGTTCCTCTGCACCCAAAGGATAAAGGCATGGTTCTTTGCGTCGAGGCGAGCTCGACACCCCGCGAGCCGCCAGGAATGTTGTCACATTTTGCACAGGGGTGCCATGTTTTTGGTTTCTACAAGTGAGCTGCTCTTTTTCCTTTCCCTCTCCTCATTTTCCCTTTCTTCTTCTCTCCCTTTCTTCCTCTCCCTCACAGCTTCATTCCCTCTTCTTCTTTCCCCCTTTCTTCCCCCAGCAAACTTCAGCAGGTGTACCTTGAAAAGTTTCTAAGTGTTGGGGCGCAACCCGACTTCGCAGCGAAGTCGGAGTGCGCCCCTCAGTTGGAGCGCAATAGGTAACCCGTGCGCAGCAGGACAGGAAACAATTGAAAATCTGACTAAGTGTCAGGGGCGCAACCCGACTTCGCAGCGAAGTCGGACTGCGCCCTTCTTCCTGGGCGCACTGTGGGGATAGCCTGCCAGAAGGTCAGCCAAGTGTTGGGGCGCAACCCGACTTCGCAGCGAAGTCGGAGTGCGCCCCTGTTCCAGTGCGAAGTCTGTACAGCGGACGAAGACAGCCAAGCACCGGTGCGCAACCCGACTTCGCAGCGAAGTCGGAGTGCGCCCTTTGACCGGTGCGCAGTTCGGTGAAGTCAACTCAGAAAATGCCAAGGCAAGGAGGCCTTCCAACTGCGTTGTCTTCCTCCTGCGCAACCCGATGGCGCCCGAATTCCTGGCGAAGTTGGATAAACTGCCTTTCAAGGCAGACACGTGTCACGCTTCAGCATCCGACAAGTATCCACCTTCGGGATTCGAGTCAAGATTTGACCGCGCAGGGACAGAGTATGGGCTTCACTACCGGCGCCAGTTGTTAACATTTAAAGCCGATGTGAAGTGCCATCTGCCGCACCTACCCACATTCCTGCTGACCGAAGACTTAACCCAACGCGCTGCCACGTAGCTGTACCGCCTTCAGGGACACCATGCTGCAAGGACAGTCCTGCCCGACAGAAGTCAGCATCAGCAGCTCCTCAGCCGCTCGTGTCAGCTACTGTCTTGTCTGGGACTTTGTGCCCATGAATGTAATCGGGGGGAATTTTGGGCTATAAATACCCACCACATTTTCATTGTAAGTGGTGGAAGGGGAATATATTGCTAGGGAACAATTGTAGCTGTGCGTTTGCCTCAAATACAGATACATACTTGGCTCTGCTTACTGTCTTTTATCTTGCATGCTGCCTCTCCTTGTCATTTTTGCCTCATGTTTCTTGTGTCATTGCTTGCTGTTGTACTGAACTCTGGACTCCAGCATTTGGTGGCCAGGTATTCCTGGAATGCATAGATAGAGGATACATGGGATCGCTGATAGCTGCAGTTTCAATGTGTGTTTGTAGATGAATGCTGTTAGTAGTGGTGATTGATTCGTTGCCATGCTGCTTATTCCCCCCACCCAACTCCAATCACATTTTGGAATCCCTTTCCTGCACTCTTATCTTATTTATCTCTTTCCCGCACTCTTATCTTATTTATCTCTTTCCCTGCACTCTTATCTCATCCAAACCCCCACAGGAGCCGGCCTTCTCCGGAGATTGGCACGGAAGGCATTCCTTCCTTCCGGCCTTTCAATCTGGTGGGCGAATCTGGGCGCATTAACAACAAATCCTTTCCTCATGGCAGATTCGTAACCAACAGGTAGACATCAGACTGCAAACGTCCAGACTGTAGACGTCAAACTGCAAATTCTCAACCTACAAAACCTTCACTTGCATTTTTCCCTTCGATTGGCATGCACGTCCTTTTTGACAACCCTTCATCTGCATCACCAAAAAATAAAAAATAAAAAAATCTGGTGCGTCTTCACCTACGCCTTCGGCTACACTGCGTTGTTTTTGCACATCTCCCCAAGGGTTTTACTTTTTAGAACTCCTTGTCACCAATATTGGACCCAACTTCGTAATAGCAACGGCACCAGATGTAGAAATGAAATTTCACATGCTCACAAACAGTTCCATTTCCACTTAAATAATCTACAGATCTGCAATCATTGTAGTATAGCAATAATAATGCACAAAAAACCTGCAACAGCACTAATAACAGCAGCAATGACAGAAATAGCAGCAGCAATGGTAGATAACAGTAAATACAGCAGTTTATATTAACAATGGTATTTATGATACAACATTACAGTTTCAGCATTACAATCTCAGCCTGCAAACCCTAGGCTGAATATCCTTCATGGCTGCATACAACAATGGATTGCATCAATCACCCTGCATTGCTCTCCTTACTGCCTGCACATCTCCTATGGGTGAACAACTTGAATGAATGAGGGGGGTTTATTTATACACCCAAAAGTAGTTATGTTCTCCAACTACCTCATAACTTCCCTCAAATTACATTTCATGTGCATTTGCTCTTGCATTACATGACATTTGCACTACAGGACAAAATAGCTTATAATTCTAATTTAGCCGACATAATTGAATTACATGACTTTATTCTTACGTACAATATTAAATTGCACTTTACAACATTATTAAATATATGCACGCGCATTTCGTCAAACACTTTGCGTACATTTACAATACCAAAACTGATTCAGCAAATAAGGACGTATCAATTTACTTGTCTACAGTTAATAACATTGTAATATTTCATGCAATAATGTAATGATGAGTTAAGTGATAGTCATGTACGGATAAGTCATGAAAGGTTAGTTGTCATGTAGTTTGTCTTGTAGTTAGGAGATGAAATGAAATGAAATGCAAGACAAATGTAATGAGAGAAAGGTGAGGTGTTGGGGTTGGTAGTTGTCAATAACTACCTTCCCTCAAGTTTAAATAGACCCCCTCATTCATTTGAGCGGATATGTGAATAGGATATACTACAGGTAGACATTACAAACAATGAGTAAGATAGTGTATTTGTTGTAATATGTACATGCTGTAGAGGGTATGTTCATTGGAGAAATCATAAGTTGAGTTGAGTGCAGCAGTATAGGCTCATATGTAATGCAGTATCTTGTTAATATCAATTCCTCATTCATCCATTGTTATGTGTATATTGTTTGCATACATTTATATTCATTGTTAGTGTCGTAGATATAATTTCTAGACCATTTTTGTTTATATTTTGGCAGTCATACTCTGTCCGTATAGGACCATCTGGGCTAGTGCTAGGTTGTCCCATGCAAGCCTGGGCAGTCTGACTTGAAGGCAAGCCATCTAATTGCTGTGCCAAGCCGTTTAGACTTCAGACTGGGTCATTGACTATGGTGTTGTGCAGGGCCATCGGAGAGGAGATGATGCAGGCCATTTGGCCTATAGTCTATGACATTGCTTGAGCAATTTAATTGTCATTCCTAATTGTTCTTCCAAGTTTGGAATACCATCGCCATGCTACAATTTGTTTTCTGCATCAATTTGCTATTGGTTTTTGCAGGTTTTAGATCAGTTTATTTATTTTCAGCATTAGATAGAAGGTAGAAGGGAACTGGCCCGAGATCCAGAGGTTGGGGAGAGTAGAAACCTCCCCATCCATTTGTTGAACTGCAGTCATGGGTGCAAATTGCACTTTTTGATTCCATGTTAAACAATACGAGACTTCAACCCCTCTAAGTGGCTAGGATTTGTTGGTGATTTGGAATCTGGAACTGTTACTCTCTATTGTTAACTTACTATTGTGGAATCTGAAACTCTGTTCCAGTGAATGCTTTTTGTTATTGCGTTTCTGTGTTTTACAGTTGATGTTGCTATTTTTATGGAATTGCTACTTAGAGAGGGCAGAGTCTCTTACACAAACTAGAGGCAACTACAAATCACAAGAGTGAATGATGATTACAATGACAATATCTCTTCTTTATATACCCATCATCTAATGTTACTTTAGGGAGGATAAACCCTAACCCTAACTAACTACTAAACCCTTAACCAACTATAATTATAGTATATTAATCCAAAACCATAAGCCTCGGGTTATGTGTGGCCCATGCCAACTATCCATAACACCCATATACAATATAATATCATATCCCAATATACCTATCCCTAGGTACCATAACAGCATAGAAGCAAACAATACAAAAACCAAGAATATTATCTTCTAATATGCAAACCTGAATTTATTGCTGCATCTGTTTGAATTGCTCCTTGGATGGGCCTCCCGGTAGGAGACGGTATTTGCCGTCCAAGGCCACTAACCACCTGTATTTCATATTTAGTTGTCAAAGAACACTCAGATTCTAGCAAGAAAGGCATTCAATTTTTGTAACCAGAAAATATGAACTGCACTCTCTCTCTTGTATAAGAGAACCAGATGAATATATAAAAGAAGAAAATATATTTGCAACTCCCTTCCCCCTCCAATCACATTGATATCCAGATACACAATTGATCATAATTACTAGGGAAGCCATTATAATACCTCTCCTTGACCATTTTAGTTAGTGCAGTGTGTGTGATGTGTCCAAAAAGGATGGAGACTCCATTAGTAAATTATTTCTTTTATGATCTTCTCCCTTCTATAATTCTCTTGCATATAGTCATGAATGGCCAACATCCAACAGCCTATCGAAGCCCAACATAGAGGCCAACCAACTTGAAACAGCATAGACTAATTTAAATGAAGTTCAAAGCATCAAGTGTTTTCATATCAAAGAAGTGGCTAGACAGATTACCATATTTTAGTTCAGAAGAAAACCGTCACAAATGTTTACTGCCACCAAGACATAAAGACCTGGTAATGTGGTAAGCATGGGTCAAGAGACAAGTCCTAAGGTTATGTGCAACACAAATTCATACATAAATAAAGATAAGTGATTAAGGAACTCCAATTTCAGGAATATGACCCCTGTGCAATATATTAGACTGTCATGCCCTAGATCCACATTTTAAGTCACAGCTGTCCTGCATTTAATCATGGAAATATATTTTCTAAAACAAATGCTGTCAGATGCTCAGCTGTTATAGTCAATTTCTGCAACACAAATTTATCCTTTTTTTCCAAAATATATTCCTAATATTAACCTCCAGGACAAAACATTTCTGTCTTCAATATGCTGCCGTTACATGAATAATTTACTTACAGGATTTTTTAACATGATTAAAGAGTCATATACATTTCAAACAAAGCGTAGGAGTTAGGTGTGCCCAACGTTTCTAAACAAATTAACTTCCCGTTTTCAGCTTTCTCATACGTTATCATCAGCAGACCAACCCTTGGTTTATCAAAAAATTCTATAGAGATAAATATGCCAGAGTAAAAGAAAGTTTACTGAGCATTTAATGAAATTTAATCTGGAGCAAATTATAATTCAAGTTGAAGAAGAGGCACAATTTTTTCTTCCTTTGAGGGGCTTCAAAATGGAGGCACACTCTTAAGAAATTCAAAGGTAAAAAATGTCATCAACGGAAGCTGAAAATACAACTGCAACTAATGCTTAAGAATATATAGGGAATAGTCAAAGAATTGATAAAAACCTATTGATTCTCCAAACTATTAGAATAGAAAGCAGAGATGACACAGCAAAATCCATCATTGGACTTGGTCTTTCCAATACTGAACTTCAGTTGAGTAAGTTAAAAAATTATATAGGAAGAATTAAAAAAGTTATTTGGTCCGACTGCCACAAATACAGAATTTTCATTGGAATGACAAATTTAAAATAAAATGGGTAATAAGGATAAAATTTCAAGTCATGTGAGTGGACTAAAAACCTATGATAAGATGAAAGGAAAGAAACTATGGAAGAAGATGCTTGCTTTGTTATGTGTTAAGGGTATCGCCAGAAAAAAAAAATGAATTTAAGCAACAGAAAAAAAAAAAAAAAACTCAAAGAGTGAAGATATTATCTGCAACTACTATGGAAGATCGGGCCATATAACCTTGAACTGCAGAAACAACACAGCAAATTTACTCCTAGCAAAAATCACAAGTAAATCCAATTTCGCAGACTCCACTGATAGTTTGAAATTGTTAGTGATGCTAACATCATAGAATTGTGTCTTCATGCTAAAGATAACAACACTGAAAGTAGTGATGACACAAATGATCATCCACTAATTGCTTGCTCACCAAGACTCCAAACAGGGAGAACCAGCATGAGTTGCTCAATATGGAAGGCTATTTAAAGGAACTTGAATGTATATGCAAGGTTAGAGAATACAGAGATATAGGCATCATTTTACCTTGTTTAAGGTGGTTCAGCTTGACAAGGATTATGATGGCTTGATGGAAAGCAGGAGAGTTATAGTTTTACTATATTAGATCTTTGTCAAAGGAAAAAAAAAAAAAAAATCGTATATGTAATTATAGTGAATAATTGTAAAATTGGAATACAACACACTGCAATACAATTCCATTACCACTTAGATAAACAAAATATATAATGGGAATAATTTACAAATATAAATGGATACACTGCACACACAGTATGTATCCTATATAGTAACTATTTGTAATACACCATACTCCTACGAACAATCTACCAACAATATACTTCGGACAATAGCAACATGCACACACACCTCACATCTCTCACATAGATGCATACTTATAGGCATAACAGGTTCAATAGGGGCAACTATCCAACTACCTCCAAACTACCCATTTACATAACACATTAAAAATACCCCATTACTTTACATTATTATAACACTTTGCCATGTGCACATTATTACAAACACTTTGCATGTGTGCATTATTACAAACACTTGTTACTTAACACATTATGGAAATCCTCCGCCATTTAACACAATATAGCGATATAATGACAAACACTTATTTGCACATATATATTCCTACACTCCAACATAAAATTTTTCATTCATTATACAGACGTGCCAATTCGTTTGCCTACAATAATTAAAATTTTGTGTGATAGTTATAATGTTCTTATCTCTATCCACGAATAGACTATTGAGTTTGCATGTCTAGAAATGTGCTTCTTATAGACTGAAGAAAATAAAATAATTTCTCTGGAAAAGTTTGTTATTTTGATTTTTCATTAGTTTTCAAGGTTGAACAAATATAGAAAATAACGTTTGATAAAAAGATTAAAAATTAAATTAGTTGAAAATCAGATTACATCCCCTGCCTTTCCAGGATTGAAGGCTTTTAAGCCAAGTTTTAAAAGAGGATGAGGGACTATTCTCCCTCACATCTAATCTACTACAGCTATATATACAAAAAAAGAGTAACCATGTAAAGCAAGGATATATAAATCTATATACAACAAGCATTACTATCATCAATAGTAAGAATGGAAAAAAGAGCTTCGCTAGTCAACTGAGGCCACCATCTAGGAGGATATCCATAGCAAGTGAAGTCTCCTCAATCAAGAGCCCAGTTAGTCATTGCATCTACCACCATGTTTTCATCTCTAAAGATGTGTATAAACTCCACTACCCGAAAGTGTTGTTGGATCATATGTATTTGCTCAAGTATTCTCTGTATTCTCCAATCTCTATTCTTTTGCTTGGTTGATCCTTTTACGTGGTTAATCATAATTTGGGAGTTTGATTCCACTTGAATTGTTCTCCACCCCACCTTCAAAGCCTCCTGTAATCCCCTTAAGATGGCATATCCCTCTGCCAAGTTATTAGATAAGATACCTAGGTTTTTGCGAAGATAAAAGTAGGGGCGTCTTTTGAAAGGCGGCCTATTCCCTCATAGTCGCTCGTCCTGGATTTCCCCTTGAGGCTCCATCGGTATTAATCTTGTTCTATTAGAAAATAATGTTGTATATATAATTATAGGGAATAATTAGAATTTTGTGTATTGATATTAAATATAGATAGTTATGATGTTCTTGTCTTTGTCCATGAATAAGCTATTGAGTTTGCATGCTTTAATATTTCTCTTTACTTTATATGTATTGTATTTACTCAAAAAAACATAATTATGAAAATCCAGATTTAATCAATGATCCGGTCCGCTTTTTTCTAACTCAGCAAGGTCGCTGATTGAAATAGCATAGGAATCCTGATTTTTTCCCAAAAAACGCGATTTTAAAAAAAGCGGCAAATTTTCCAAAAAAATTTGATGTGCATGAAAAAAGCTTTTTTCCAATGAAAATTTGCATTTTCATCAGGTTTTTTTCCGATTTTTTTGCCAATTTTTCCCTTTTTTTTTGCCAATTCCTAATTTTTCCCGATTCTTTTCCATACCAATTCTCATCCAATTCCAATTTTCTCAACTATGTAAAAAATTACTATTGCTCTCTAAAAAATAATCAAAATAAATTTGAGTTTTTTGAGATCCATGTGGCGATGGCTTTCTAACTCCGTCTCTTGGCACAAGTGCATTTGTTGAAGCCAGGAACTGGAGTGCTTTATGGTTGTAAATGGTTGATGGGATTTTCTCAAATTAAACTCCCCAATACACCCCAATTTGGGCATTGTACTGTGTCTAGACAAGGTTTTCTAAGTAGCCTAACGAGGAATACTCCCTAATTGTTTGTTGTGTTTTTCTATCTTTATGCTTATATGACCCCTTCTTTGTGTGGTGCTAAGAAATTGACCATCATTTTTAGTTCAATAAATTAAATTCATATGTTCCATTAATAATATAATGTTCAAATTTGCTATGTCAAATTCATTATGATGTTTTGAGATTTTAAAATATGTTCTATGATCTAAATTATGATTTTTTTTTTCAAGTTTCCTATCATGCAGTTGCAATGGTTGACCCAAGGACACAACCAACTTTACGTGTTTGAAAAATCAAAATCAATGGCATATTTAATCATAAACAGTTTGTCATTGATGTTTTACATCCTAGGAGTCCTAATCTTTCAAAACACCAAATTAAGGAGAAGTTGAAGAACATGTTCAATGCTGTTGAGCTTCAAACAATCTTCATTTATGGCTTAGAGGATATGGTCCTAGATCTGTAGGCTTTGGTCTTCCTTATGACACAATATATCTTGCAATTAAATATGAATCAAAACATAAGCTTGCTCAAAATGTCATTCATGTTGATTCTATGAGACCTAAGAATGCATGCAAACACAATGCCAAAAAAACCCTTGGTTTAAGTAAAAAGAGCTCCAAGTCTACTAAGTGATATTTCTTCAATCTATCGTGTTTAGAGAACTCCAAAACTATTACGATGGTGTCATCCACAATATATTTTGTTTGGGAAGTATTTGAAACAATGTTTTGATTTTTATAAGTATGCCTTTGCATGTTTTGGACTACACAATGTGCTGAGAAAAAATGCCATATCTATCATATAATCTTTCTGTGTCCTTTAGACATAAAATAATATGAAATATGTTTCGATCTATTGCTATAGAATATGAAATATTCATCCTGTTGATTTTTTGTTATCCATAATAAACATAGTTTTTAATCTTTCCTATTGCATTCTCTACATATTTTCCTTATAATGCTTTGACATGTTTTGTTTGTTAAGTATTTGAAGCAATGCTTTGATGTCTATAGGTAAGCCTTTATATGTTTTAGCTAAGCAATATGCTAAGAAAAAATATGTGATATCTCTCATGCAGGTTTTTTTATATCTACTTCTCTTGCATGTTTGTACCGTTAGACATAAAATAATATGAAATTATATTTTAATCTATTGAAATAAAACATTCATCAAGTTGTTTTTTTCTTATCCATAACAAAACATAGCTTCTTATCTTTCTTATGGTGTTCTCTACAAATTTTCTTGACAATGCTTTGATTACAAAGATATACCTAACGTTAAATGATAGATCATAAAATATTTAACATCTTGTATTAGGTAAAATCTTACTTCTTTTTCATAAATTATAAAATATTTTTTAGTAAACAAACAATAGAATTCTTCATCATGCAATTGATTATATGGCATTCATGTTGGTGACATGTGGTTTCAAAAAAATGAGCTCCGAGTCTACTAAGTGATGCTTATCTTCAATATGTCATGTTTAGAAAGCTCCAAGTCCACTATGACAGTCTCGCCCATAATATGTTTTGTTCAACTAAGCAATGTGTGAAGAAAAAAATGTCAGATGTATCATGTAGTTTTGTATGTCTATTTCTCTTGCATGTTTGTGCCTTTAGACATAAAATAATATCAATTATGTTTAACCTTATTGAACCAGAATTTATATATAATATTCATCATGTCTTGTTTGTTATTTTTTTTTTTTAAATCGATAACAAGCAAAGCTTCTTATCAAGTCCACTATGTCAATTCGTCCATAATCATTTTTTAATCAATAACAAACAAAATACTTCAAAGTTCAAACAATGCTTTGATTTCTATAACTCTGCCTTTGTATATTTATAGACTAGGAATGTGCAAAGAAAAAAATGTCGTATATATCGTGTAGTTTTCTATGCCTTCTCTTACATGTTTGTGCTTTTAAATATAAATCGATGTGAATTATGTTTTGATCTATTGCAATGGAGTCTATACAAAATATTTGTGTTATTATTTTGTTATCCATAACAAATCAAGCTCTTATCTTTCTTATGGTGTTCTCTACATGTTTTCCTTATAATGATTTGATTGCAAAAAGATACATAATGTTGAATAATAGATCATAAAATATTTAACATCTTGCATTAAATAAAATCTTATTTCTTTTTCACAAAATATGGAATGGTTTAAAGTTTAAAAGCAATATAATTCTTCATTATGCAATTAATTATATGCCTCTATCTATGTCCTTTATGTTTTTCCATAAATTCGAGGATAAGGATCATTTTAAAGCTTTTGCATACAAAATATTCAACTGATGCCATACATTTATCATACTCTTTGCTTCTATACAAAATAGTCAATGGCTCGTATAAATTTTATAACGAAGTTATTTTTCTACTTCCTATGCTCTGATTTCCATTCTTTGTTTAAAAAAAAAATGTAATGTTAAATGCCTTTCATTGTTTATTTGAACAGCCAATTTCATTTCAAAGGTTCTTGCTTTGAACGATGGATGTTACCTTGACCAACCATGTGATTACTACTCTCCTAAACAGGTTTTACGATATTCAACCCTATCTCCAAGTGCTAGATCTTCAACCCATCAATTCTTTCCAAGGTGCCATGTCAACGTTTTGGTTTGTCCTCTTTGATAAAGCATATATACGTCGAACTATCTCACCATCAAAGTTCAGCATGGATGTTACATTAGGAAACCTTCACGAGGGATCCATCATCCACTTACCTAAAAACATTTTTCAAGTGATGAAATACTCCATGTAATGTTGTTTTGCTCTTTTATCTTTGCAAATGACTAAATGTATGTGCCTGTTTTAAATTACTTCTTCAAATGTGTCCTAATCAGTTCCTTATACAAGCCTGTGTCCACGTCTTACAGGTCTATTGTCATTTTTGGACATAGAAGTTGTGGTTCCAAACAACCAAAACCATTAGCAATCCAAAACCTTTTCCTAATGCTCTTCGCTAACTGTAGGTGCTAGTTTTGATTTGCCACCTCAGCAAAAGAAACAAATTCTGTGTGTGGAAGTTGAGTACGCACATGTTAAAGTTTTGGCATAAGTTTGAATAAATTTGATAACGTTGTAATATTACATGCAATAATGTAATGATGAGATAAGTAGTAATGTGTAAATAAGTTAGTTGTCATGTAGTTTGTCTTGTAGTTAGGAAGGGAAATGAAATGAAATGCAAGACAAATGTAATGTGAGGTTGGTGAGGTGTCAAGGTTGGCAGTTGCCAGTAACTACCTTCCTCCTAGTTTCAATAGACCCCCTTATTCATTTGAGCAAGTACATTGAAGATACAGTACATTATGCACACATGAAATATTGTGCACGCCAAGGAGTTACATTATGCACATGGTAGTTCTGCGCGAAAATAGATATTGTATATGCTGAGAGCAGGATGTTGATAGGAGAAGCCATATGGAATGTATCTGTACAGGCACATATATAATGCAGTATCTAGTTAATATCAATTCATCATTCAATCATTGTTCTATGTGTATTGTTGCATATGTTTATATTGATTGTTATTGAAATAGATATAAAATACAAACCTTGTTCTATTATATTATTACGTTTGTCGTGCTTTATTTATACAAGGTCATATAGGCTAGTGCCAGGCCGTCCCATGCAAGCCTAGGTCGTCTAAACTAAAGGCAAGTCATTTGGGCAAGTGCTAAGCCGTCATTCTATCTGAGGATTTATACTAGGCCGTCTAATGCAAATCCCCTTCGAAGAAATTACCTAGACAACACCAGCACGAGAGATTTGTTGAACTTGGTGGTTGGGGCATCCGAAGGAGCACTCACTGAAAACCGCCTTTCAAAATGCTGAAGTGCAATTTATTCCTCAAGTCCCTGGCTTTGACAAAGAATTTCATGCTATAACTGCTAGAATTGCTGCAAACATATGATGTTAAGCGAAATCAAAGTCAAATCATGACTGGTGACAAGGAAATGCAGGTGTCATTCTCCCCAAACAATGTTTGGAGAGCATTTGGCTTGCCGAATTCCACAAGACCAGTGAAAAAGAAGTGGAGCCCTCCTGGTTGTGGAATTTTGTTGATAAGGTCACCAATCTCAGTCCACAAGAAGTGGCTAAGCTGACAAAGCATGGTACTAACAGATTTAAGATTCAACATCTCAAGTCAGATGAGTTGTGGTGCACGATGAATGTGATAATGTCCAAACTATCTAGTGAACAAAGATCCTCAAAGATGCCCACATGGCTCATACCATACATTGAGGGAATTATGGCTTGAGAATAGTATGATTGGGCTACTTTTCTGTCAAACCATATTCAGAATTTTCAGATGTGGTATCCAAATAATTTTTTAATGGCTTTCCTTGCTGCTGTTTTGATTTTGGATGCAGTGTTGCATGAGAAGATTCAGTTTCCAGGGTTGAAGCCTCACACTATTTCAGACAATGCACCTACCATTTTCCAATGGGTACATGTTACTCCATTGATGAAAGTTAGCACCCCAAGAAAGGTAGCATTAGGGAGGAAAAAGAGTGCGTAAAAAAAAGGAGGGCACAAGAGGCATCAGGAGATGAGATGGATGTTGTGGCTGAAGAAAGTGAAGAATCTAATGGAGCTGAGCAGCAGCCAAGTGTCAAGGAGCGAGTCAAGAGAGAGAAGCAAAGACAGTTCGAGCTGTAATGGCAACAGATGGGAGCACAACTGCAACAACAACTACAGCGCCAACAACAACAACAACAATAGCAGTCAGTTAGCCAAGGTGCTAAGATGTTCTCTTCAAGACCCCCCACAATAGGCCACGGAAAGGACATTTGGTGGCAATTTGCAGAAAGTGGTGGCAAGTTAGAATACCCAAGTGTGTGGAATGTCAAAGGATGCAATGCAAGAGGGAACTCCAACACAACCAAGAAGCCAGATTATGTGAGGAGGCACTGTAGGTGCCATTGCAGGTACCAAAGGAGTGCCTTTAGGAGAGGCTACCATTGGTGGATAGTAACCAAAATCAGATGTACCTATTGTGTCAAATGTTCAATGTGTAGGAGCAATTCAATAGTTTAAAGGAAGAATTGCACAACAGCACGTACAAGAGATGCTTATGATTGTATATATGAACAAGGAGATTCAAACTAAAATGGATGAGGTGGAAGCATCGCCACCGTTGGACGAAGAACTGAGGGGAGGAGACTTCGTTGGTGATGTTTCCATGCATGTGGACAATGCGGATACACTGGAGATACAACACCACTGAGGCAGTATGCAGATGAAGTGGATAGATGTGGATCACCTCCGTTGGATGAGGGACCACCAATTGAGTTGACATCTATAACTACATAGACTACGATACCAATTTCATCTGTGTTGAAGGAAAAGAGTAGGGAAAAAGGAAAGCAACCTGCATCAAAACATAGGTTATGGCAAGAAGGTCAAAGTAGTCAACCATCGGAAGAACCTAAGAAAGGCAAGGAGATGGTGGACACGACCAGGAAGAATGCTAATGCAGGAATATGCCAAAGATTTAGGAGGCCAAGGTGGCCAAACAAAAGAACAACCTGACAGGTCATGATGGGGATGATGTCGAGGAGACAACCACTAAAGATGATACAAACATGGAACTGGAAGATGATGTGAATTTTCCTAACCCTAGATAACTGTTGTCCTATGTTATTTTAGAATAAATCAGATCTGAAAAGAATTTATTCAAACATGCAACAGTCACACAGATGGCTGGAAAAAATAAACAGTGTGAACAGCTCATAAACAGCTCCTTAACTCACCAATTCGCAGCTTAGTAACTCCTTTATCTTGCTGCTTGAAACTGTAGTGTGGTGGTTTCGATTCTCCTTCAGGATGCTCTCTGTAAATCTGAAGTTCTACAGCTAGTAATGCTGTCCTAATTGCTGCCCTTTCGCAGTCAATCTTTCCACACTAAAATGCTGTCCTTGAATCTCAAAAATTTGGTAGGGAACTCCAAATTGCAACTGAGATTTCCCTTCAAGAACCCTTCAGTATTCTGCTATAGATTCAGAAAACCCCTATCTTTGAATGAGCTTTCTAGCCTTCAAAGGCAATCTTCAAACCTTTCAGGTTTGGTAGTAATGTTTGGCTCCTTTCTCCTTCAGTCTCCTTGTCAAATTCTAATTTCAATCTAGGCCTTCTTCTCAAGAATCTGAAAGTCTTGAGGTCTTCACCAATCTCCTCCGAAATTTGGCAAGCTTATTGCCAAATCCTTCTCCATTTGGGCTTCTTGTCAGATGGCAACAATTGTCCCAAATTCTTCTTTTATCATGAACTTCTCCTTGGTGGTAAATTTCTCCAATAAGTTCTCCTAGGAACTCCTTTAATGGCCTTCTCTAAATCTCCTTCAATGAGGCTCACCAAGCCTTCTCCTTGTTTCTCCTTGAGACCTCTCCAAGGTCTTCAATCTCACAACTTCTCTAATCTTCCAAATGAGGCCTTTTCTTCAACCTTCTACTGTGGAAGTGTTGGCAATGAGATCTTCTTCTTGGATCTTTGAAATCTGCTGCTGCTAGAATCTGGAATGGGACTTTTGCTAGTCCTTCTCTACTCTGCAATCTGCAGTATTTAATGGAGATCACCAACCTCCAATCTTCCAGAACTAGTTCTTTAATTGGACCTTCTAAGGGTCTCTTCAAATTCTTCAGGGTGAAGTCTTCAATCTGCACTGGAGATCAGCAATCTCCTATCTTCAACGGGACTCTTCACTCGAGTCTTCTTCTCTCCCTCGAATCTGTAACAAGGCTCCGATGGCCTTTTCTCCTTCTGCACTCTGCAAGTCTGCAATCTCTAGTAATGGGACCTTTTCTTCAGGCCTCCAAATCTTTGTTCTTCCATTTGTTGCTTCTGGTGCTGGATTGATTCTAAAGAAGATATTCTTCCCAACTCTTTTTGTAGGAAGCTTCCCAGCTCTTTTTGTAGGAAGCTTCCCAACTCACTTTGAATCTCCTTTCCCTGCAACAAAGTATTAGGACTGTAATGGAAGAAACTCTAAATCTAGAGATGACAAATCTTCACTAGTTGATTTATCAATCTAGTGGAATTTATGCTGAGTCCTGTTGGTTACGAATCTGCCATGAGGAAAGGATTTGTTGTTAATGCACCCAGATTCGCCCACCATATTGAAAGGCCGAAAGGAAGGAATGCCTCCCGTGCTAATCTCCGGAGAAGGCCGGCTTCCTGTGGGGTTGTGTAAAGATAAGAGTGCAGGGAAAGAGATAAAAAGGTACAGAAAGAGATAAAAGTGCAGAAAGGAATTCCAAATGTGATTGGTGTTGGGTGGGGGGAATAAGCAGCATGGCGACGAATCAATCACCACTACTAACAACATTCATCTACAAACATACATTGAAACTACAGCTATTAGCGATCCTATGTATCCTCTATCTACGCATTCCAGGAATACTTAGCCACTGTAGTGACTAACCCCAATCTGAGAGAACTGATACTCTGCTTTGTTTTTGGTAATGCTTGGTATTTTGTAATTTTTTTTGTAGTTTTTTCAATATATGTTTTTTTTTTCTTTTGAGAATGATAACACACAGCTGGAAATGAATACTATCGTAACTTTCAAACTACTTAACCAAATACAATGAAATTTTGACACAAACTTCTTTTTATCATAATACATAAACCCAATGAAGGAAAATGTAGAAAGATAAGTTTACCCGTAAAAATCTCTGGTCTGATATTAAACTGGAAATTTGCATCAGCTACAGAAAAACATGTTTTGCTCATAACTTATAAAATACTGACTTCTCCATTGATTGGAAAATAGTTACAAATACCCCTTTTTGCTGCTTAACAAATTCCACTAAGTATCTCCAGTGCAATCGATGAGGAATGGACCCAAACACCCACGTGGGGCTGCAAATGTACGACCCAATGTTGCAGAGGCACGGCTGCCCTGTAGGTTATTTGCTGCTCTTAAAATGCTTCTCAAAACTGACTTAGAACCCTCATTATAGTCTGCAAACTGCTGGTAAGCAATGCCAATGTCTTTCTTGTGATATGCAACTCGAACTCACCAAAACCCTTCCAAAATTGTTCGGCCAGCTGGGGAAAATGCCCAATAGAGATTGAAGCTGGAAACTTGATAATAACTCTGCATATGATCTGAGCTAACTTCACACATTTATTAGAAAACTGCCTTCAATGTCTTCTTCACCTGTAAACTAAAAATCCAAGCATTGTGATGGTGTCTTTCAACCACAACAACACTGTCCTTGAGGGTGGGCTACGTCACCAACAAGCTGAAGCTTCGAACTCCTGCTCACAGCAAGAACTCTCATACAGAAAAAATAGTAAATGCTCATCCCCAAATTGAGTTTTCAAACCCTTGCTGTAGATATGGTAATATTCCTGACTAAAATTTTGAACCATGCAAATAAAAATCAGATCTATAAATAACCCAGAAAAATACACCATAAAACCCTAAGATTGTCACAAACACACCACAATATTTTATATTATCTTTTATGGAACCACAATTACATAGATCACACCTGAAACATTAATATAAACCCTGGATGCTGAACAAACAACACAACCTCTACTAAATTATTGAATGAAAACAACTCACAAATGCCCAACCACAAAACTGCTAAACTCTGCTGCAAAAATCTGAAACTATAATGCCACACCAAATCTGAAATACCACACCAAGAAGGGTTCCCAAAACCCCAAATCTGATATGAATGCTGCCGAAGAAATCCTCAATAAATGATGCAGAATGTCTCAATAAACCCAATTGTAAACCCTGGCTGGATTTACCTCAAAGAAACTCTAGGGTTTTCGTCCTAGGTTTCTAGCCAAGAGGGTTTTCGTCCTCAAAGCTATCCCTTGCAGGGTTTCGTCCGCAAGAGAGAATTCTCTCGTAGGGTTTCGTCCACAAGAGAAAAGTGTATTAGCTGCAAAGCCAAATACAACAATGTAGAAGAGATAAAATGATCCAAGCTCCCTCAAATGAGCCCCCTACTCCTCTTTATATAGACATTCTTTTAATTCTTTATTGAGGTTGCACTTTTTGATTTCACTTAATAATACCTTAGAAAATAATAATAAAATGATATTTATTCTCCTAATGGGGCATACACCCTCATTTCCCCCTTTTTATTATTTAATTGCCAAATTTCACCAAAAATACTCTTAACACACCAAAACACATCAAGACTCCACTCCACAACTATGTATAATAAAAATATGAAAAATGGGGACATTACAATACCACCCCTCCCAAAATTGCTTGTCCTCAAGCAATTCCAACACCATCTTCTCATCATCAAGCTGAAACCAATGGTGATTCCAGGATCCCAAATAAATGTTAAAGGAGTAGGTCCATCATGCTGATGCTGCGCCACTGTCTTCTTCTTGGCAGCATCATCATGTAGAGACACAATTCTCCAAGTATCCATCAAGGCCACTCCAAGGTCCATACATGCTGATTTCTGAAGTACTATCTTTGCCATATATGCTTCATCTTTCATGTTTTGCAAATAAGTGTATATGAAGTCTACCAATTCATGTTCCTCAATTTCCCTTTTCGAAACAAACTCAGTTCTGATTTCTGAATGAAAAGCAGTCTTTGACATCATGAAAAACATTCCTGCACACTTTCTATCATGAACAATTTCATTCCCCCTCTCAATCAACACTGAAATTTGGTGTGATGTAGCAGCCCTTCTAATCAAGTAAAACACAACAAATATGAGAAAATCAGACCTGATATGAAGCGCAGCCCCTGATGTCTCATCAATTAGCCTATACAAAGTGAAAACTGTTTCCAATTTTGTCTCACAAAGTGTAGGTGCAGTCATAGTTTGAATGCAAAATGAATCCCAATGAATTACCAGCGATGCCAACTTTTTATTCCCAAAAATAGTTCCAATGGCTGCCCAAAAATCAGTTCTGAGAATTAGCAAGATATCATCTCCAAATGCTAATGTCCTGCTCTCAAAAATACTCCATAATGCAGCCCAATTTCTTCCACATGACGTGATTATGCCATACCAATTACCAGCTCCATCCATCATCAATCTTTCATTCCCATAACTTATCAATGTAACCAACTCATGAATGCCAAAACTCTTCAAACAGCTATCATAAAAATCAGAATGAATGTCATACCTTATGTAAGTAGTATCATGGCTGATCCATGTCTTCAAGTGGTGCAAAAGTGACCCCAAGAGAAGAACGTTTTCCCCCAAACACCCCAATACTGAAGATGTGTTCCCAAGATTATCCAAGAATGAAATGGTATCTTCCTCCTCCTTATCAAAACAATCTAAGCAAGGCTGATCAGAATGTAATGTCCCATGGCTGATCAAAATTGCAGTCCTTCTTATAGAAATGGCAGCCATCAATGTGTTATCAACAGAATAAATTATGGTTGCTTTCAGGATGCCATTAGCAACCTTCCAAGGCTCCCGGGATGCAACGTCTATCTTCCCAATGTTTGCAGTCCCTATTTTCCATCCTATGAATGTTTCTAAGGCCCACCATGTGATAATACCAATGCCAAACTTGCCATTTACCTCAAATGCCCTTACCAATGCTGCCCAAAATAGCTCCTCAAGAAACACAGCTCTAATTTTTGAAGAAAAGACAGTCCTAAACAACATGCAAAACACCTTCTTATACATCATGTAAAGTGCCAATTCAAACCTCATGAAGATCTCAATTAGCTTGGGAGGAATTGTCCCAAACAATGTGTCACATGTAGCCCCAAAACTCATTGTCAACGTAGCTGCATCAGTCATCATTATTGCAGTCCTATTTGTCATGGAGTTTGCAGTCTTCTTAATAAAAAACTTGGCCAAAGCTTCCCTCAAAAGTGCTGTCCAATGAGTCAAAAACACAGCCCCATCGGTCATAAAAAATGCAGTCCAGTATGTTGTCAACATTTCAGTCTTAACTCTCTCAACAGATGTTGCCTCCAAAGACAAATATGCAGTCTCACAAATAAACCAACATGTAGTCCCATACATCTCCAACTCTGTCCCAGAATTCATCACAAAAACAGTCCTAAAAGACAGAGAAGATGCAACCTCAAAAATCAGTGAACAATCAGTCCAAGTTGCCCTTAGAAAAACAGCCTCATTAGTTATGAAAGATGCAGACCAAGGGGTCTCAAACAGAGTGGTAAGATTAGACACAGAAGTCACAAACACAGCCTCTTTTATCAAGAAGTGTATGTCCTCATAGAACATGAAATGTGCAGCCTCAATCTCCATCAGTGATGTAGTCATTTTGAACAAAAACTCAGTCCATTCTATCATCAAAGATGCATCCTCATTCATTACCAAAAATGCAGTCTTAGGTCTCAACAAGAATGCAACCATAGGTGCCATCAATGTCTCTTTTTCCACAATGCTAATGCTGCCCATAAATGGAGAACTACTGTTATATTGCCAACAAAAATCAGAACTGATAACATACCTTCTTGCAACTTCCTTAAGGCTGCTTTGTGCCTCCCCATGGCTCAAGAGTGGCTCCAAGGGGGGAATGTTTCCCAAGCTCACCCAAAGACTCTCAAAAATAGGACGAACTTCTTGGAAATTCAAAACTGAGTTTTTGGAACTCTGAAATGAAATGTGGATGGTATTGAAGTCAATAGGGCATTCATTCCCCATGGGTACTTCCTCACATCTAGGTGCCAATATACCCGGATCCCAAGGTGTGAATCTGCTGTCCCAAATATTCACAATATCCCCATGTATGCTATGAGATCTACATACCCTTCCAAAGAACAAATGAAACTCCTCTATTGTTGTTAAGACGACTGTAACAATAGGGAAATGAGCAAATTCATTCATTACAACCCTCATATAATTGTTACCTCTATCTTTGGCCAATTTGGTGATGTAATCCATGGGCATGTTTCCTTGTTTTAAGGCTGAAATAGTTACTCCTTCAAAATTTACCTCCTCTTCTTCTTGATCATAATCAGCCCTATGAAATAACAGTTTGGATTTGTCTTTAATGCAAGGATCAACCATCTCAATGTCATTTCCTTTGCATGATTTTTGAAATAAATTTTGGCCAGCTCCTTGTTCAAGATGAAATTCATCCCAAATCGGTTCCTCATCATAACTAGGTGCTGAAATACTTGGATCCCATGCGTCTAATGGCTGATGTATTTTTGGTGTTGCATGCTTATTGTAAATCTCATGTTCATTTTCCAAATCAAACCAATACTCACCAACTCTATCATTACTGAAATCTAATTTGTAAACTCCTATGTGTTCACTCTCATCATACTCTCCATCATGCTCTTCAAGGGCTTTGAATGTCACTTGTGTTTCATTGAACACATCAATGTCCAGAGCAGAATCTGATTCCACAAAGCTGTCTACTTCATATTCATACTGTTGTACTATGCCATCAATTTGTTGCCTTGCTAATTTTTCATCAATTGCATTTGGTACTAATATCTGAGACAAAGGAGCTGAACTTGTAAGGTATCCAGAAGAAATATTATTCTGCTGCAAAACAAAATTTGTTGTATCCATATTTGATAGAGGTCCTGCGACCTGTAAACCACTAGAAACCATTTCTTTTTCTGCCAACTGCCTTCTAAAGTTTTCTGGAACAACAAGTTCTTCTTCTATCATCTCGACCTTCTTGGACCCAACAACGTTTCTTTGTATAGGAATTGAGGTGGGAGACATTGGTTCATCTTTTCTCTCCTTCTTATGCAACTTTTGTTGATGATGATTACCTCTTCGATTAGGTTGTTGCCTCATCCTCATGTCCACCCAATCATGAAGAGACATCATTTCTTTGAATTTCCCACTAGCATTGGTCCATTCCTGAACAAACTGATCCCGTAACTCTGAGATGGGGGGCTCAACCTTAGCCTTAGAGGAAACCGTAGGTGCTGACTTAGGTGACATAGCAGCTGTCAACTGCTTGAGAGTTTGCTGCAACTCTCTCTGACCTTGCCAAAACTCATGCTGAAACCTATCCCAATCACTGTGTGGCTCCATCTTCACATTGAACTAACCAACTCTCAGCTGCAACTATTATGAGAAAACACACTAGATAAAGAACCCAGACAGGCTGGCAGAATCTTTGGCTCTGATACCACTGTAGTGACTAACCCCAATCTGAGAGAACTGATACTCTGCTTTGTTTTTGGTAATGCTTGGTATTTTGTAATTTTTTTTGTAGTTTTTTCAATATATGTTTTTTTTTCTTTTGAGAATGATAACACACAACTGGAAATGAATACTATCGTAACTTTCAAACTACTTAACCAAATACAATGAAATTTTGACACAAACTTCTTTTTATCATAATACATAAACCCAATGAAGGAAAATGTAGAAAGATAAGTTTACCCATAAAAATCTCTCGGTCCGATATTAAACCGGAAATTTGCATCAGCTACAGAAAAACATGTTTTGCTCATAACTTATAAAATACTGACTTCTCCATTGATTGGAAAATAGTTACAAATACCCCTTTTTGCTTGCTTAACAAATTCCACTAAGTATCTCCAATGCAATCGATGAGGAATGGACCCAAACACCCACGTGGGGCTGTAAATGTACGACCCAATGTTGCAGAGGCACGGCTGCCCTGTAGGTTATTTGCTGCTCTTAAAATGCTTCTCAAAACTGACTTAGAACCCTCATTATAGTCTGCAAACTGCTGGTAAGCAATGCCAATGTCTTTCTTGTGATATGCAACTCGAACTCACCAAAACCCTTCCAAAATTGTTCGGCCAGCTGGGGAAAATGCCCAATAGAGATTGAAGCTGGAAACTTGATAATAACTCTGCATATGATCTGAGCTAACTTCACACATTTATTAGAAAACTGCCTTCAATGTCTTCTTCACCTGTAAACTAAAAATCCAAGCATTGTGATGGTGTCTTTCAACCACAACAACACCTGTCCTTGAGGGTGGGCTACATCACCAACAAGCTGAAGCTTCGAACTCCTGCTCACAGCAAGAACTCTCATACAGAAAAAATAGTAAATGCTCATCCCCAAATTGAGTTTTCAAACCCTTGTTGTAGATATGGTAATATTCCTGACTAAAATTTTGAACCATGCAAATAAAAATCAGATCTATAAATAACCCAGAAAAATACACCATAAAACCCTAAGATTGTCACAAACACACCACAATATTTTATATTATCTTTTATGGAACCACAATTACATAGATCACACCGAAACATTAATATAAACCCCGGATGCTGAACAAACAACACAACCTCTCGCTAAATTATTGAATGAAAACAACTCACAAATGCCCAGCCACAAAACCGCTAAACTCGCTGCAAAAATCTGAAACTATAATGCCACACCAAATCTGAAATACCACACCAAGAAGGGTTCCCAAAACCCCAAATCTGATCTCCCCAAATCTGATATGAATGCTGCCGAAGAAATCCTCAATAAATGATGCAGAATGTCTCAATAAACCCAATTGTAAACCCCGGCTGGATTTACCTCAAAGAAACTCTAGGGTTTTCGTCCTAGGTTTCTAGCCAAGAGGGTTTTCGTCCTCAAAGCTATCCCTTGCCGGGTTTCGTCCGCAAGAGAGAATTCTCTCGTAGGGTTTCGTCCACAAGAGAAAAGTGTATTAGCAGCAAAGCCAAATACAACAATGTAGAAGAGATAAAATGATCCAAACTCCCTCAAATGAGCCCCCTACTCCTCTTTATATAGACATTCTTTTAATTCTTTATTGAGGTTGCACTTTTTGATTTCACTTAATAATACCTTAGAAAATAATAATAAAATGATATTTATTCTCCTAATGGGGCATACACCCTCATTTCCCCCTTTTTATTATTTAATTGCCAAATTTCACCAAAAATACTCTTAACACACCAAAACACATCAAGACTCCACTCCACAACTATGTATAATAAAAATATGAAAAATGGGGACATTACGGATAAGAGTGTTAAGATAAGAGTGCAGGGAAAGAGATAAAAAGGTACAGAAAGAGATAAAAGTGCAGAAAGGAATTCCAAATGTGATTGGAGTTGGGTGGGGGGAATAAGCAGCACGGCAACGAATCAATCACCACTACTAACAACATTCATCTACAAACATACATTGAAACTACAGCTATCAACGATCCTATGTATCCTCTATCTATGCATTCCAAGAATACTTGGCCACCAAATGCCGGAGTCCATAGTTCAGTACAACAGCAAGCAATGACACAAGAAACATGAGGCAGAAATGACAAGGAGAGGCAGCATACAAGATAAAAGACAGTAAGCAGAGCCAAGTATATGTTTGTATTTGAGGCAAACGCACAGCCTACAATTGTCCCCTAGCAATATATTCCCCTTCCACCACCTTACAATGGAAAAGTGGTGGGTATTTATAGCCCAATTTCCCCCGATTACATTCATGGGCACAAAGTCCCAGACAAGACAGTAGCTGACACGAGCGGCTGAGGAGCTGCTGATGCTGACTTCTGTCTGGCAGGACTGTCCTTGCAAAGGATGGTGTCCCTGAAGGCGGTACAGCTACGTGGCAGCGCGTTGGGTCAAATCTTTGGTCAGCAGGAATGCGGGTAGGTGCGGCAGATGGCACTTCACATCGGCTTAAATGGTGACAGATGGCGCCGGTAGTGTAGCCCATGCTTTGTCCTTGCGCGGTCAAGTCTTGGCTCGAATCCCGAAGGTGGATACTTGTCGGATGCTGAGGTATGACACGTGTCTGCCTTGAAAGGCAGCTTATCCAACTTCGCCAGGATTCGGGCGCTATCGGGTTGCGCAGGAGGAAAACAGCGCAGTTGGAAGGCCTTCTTGCCTAACGTTTTCTGAGTTAGCTTTACCCAACTGCGCACCGGTCAGAGGGCGCACTCCGACTTCGCTGCGAAGTCGGGTGTCGCACCGGTGCTTGCTGTCTTCTTCCGCTGTTCGGACTCACGCACTAGAAAAGGGGCGCACTCCGACTTCGCTGCGAAGTCGGGTGTCGCCCCAGCACTTAGCTGTTTTTCTGCCAGACCATTCCCATAGTGCGCCCAGGAAGAAGGGCGCACTCCGACTTCGCTGCGAAGTCGGGTGTCGCCCCTGACACTTAGTCAAATTTTCGGTTTGTTCCTGCCTGATTGCGCACTTCGGGCTCCCTACTGCGCTCCAACTGAGGGGCGCACTCCGACTTCGCTGCGAAGTCGGGTGTCGCCCCAACACTTAGAATTTTCAGGGAACACCTCTGTTCTGGAAACTTACTGGGGGAAGAAAGGGAAAAGAAGAAGGGGGAATGAAATTGCAAGGAAGAGGGAGAAAGGGAGAAATGAAGAAAAGGGGAAAATGAGGAGAAGGAAAGGAAAAGAGCAGCTCACTTGCAGAAACCAAAAACATGGCACCCCGTGCAAAATGTGGCAACATTCCTGGCGGCTCGCGGGGTGTCGAGCTCGCCTCGACGCAAAGAACCATGCCTTTATCCTTTGGGTGCAGAGGAACTTCCTTCCCCTGCCTTCTGCTGCTCTGGTCGCTTCCCTTGGGGCAACCGTTCTTCTTCAAGTTCACTTTCACCAGTTGCCTCCTCGGTCTCGCCTTCTGAATCTGAGGGTTCTCCACTTTCGGCCTCCCGCTCGCTTATGCGTTCGAACGCAGCCTTAGCTTGATCCCAGACTGCGGCTTGGAATGGAGTGGGGTCGCTGATTTCTCTGAGTACTGCGTGGAATGCAGCGACCGCGTGCAGGTCAATGGTGTTATATCTTTTTCCCAACTCCTCAAGAGAAGAGTTGATTTTGCAGTACTTTGCCACCATTTGAGCGACCTGCGCTTCTTGAACTGGCTCTGTCCAGTCATCAATTTCAGCAGTATCTGCCTCGAAGGACAGCCAGTTCTTCTTTACCTGCTCAAGGGTGAGGAACTCGCCATCTCTGACATAGCTCGGACACCCGTGCTCGGACAGAATGTGAAAGGGCGCCAGGAGAATGTGTCTTTCATGCTCTAAGGCGTCCAGCGCCTTCCCCGGCCGTTTCCGATCTTTTCTGTCCTGGCAAAATAAGTGTGCAAGGTTACCCTTGCATCTGCCCACTCTGAGGCAAGTTGGGACATGGGGGCGATTTGGAAGCCTTTGCGCTCTAACTCCTCGAGTTTCAAAGCCAGGTCCAGCCATTGCCTCGCCTGGTGTTCGGCTTCCTCTACCACAGGCTTTCCCTGGGCGGACACTTCTTCAATCCTGGATACGAAATCCAGAACTGACAAGGACTTGACAAGGTTGGGCTTGCAACCTTGTAGCAGACTAGCGCGCATCTCCTTTGCTTTGCTCTTGGAAAAGGCCGTCGCTTGTGATGCTTTCTCTGTAAGCTGCGACTGCGCCTGTTTCAGCGAATCTTGCAGTTGTGAAATCTGCTCTAGCGCTGCTCTTCTCTCTTCTGCGGTCTCCTGCTGAGAGGCGGCCAGCTGAACCTTAAGATCTTCTATTTCTTGTTGTGCTGACCCCAATTGTGCAGTAGCTCTAGCCAAGTCCTCCTCGAGCTGCCTTGTGGTATTCTGCAGCTGGAAAAGCGCCTCCTGGGTCTCGAGATGCTTGACAAGGAGGTTGTCTGTTCTACGACGAATACCGCGGATTTCGTATTCCTCGTTGATGTCATCAAAGTTCTTCTCCTTTGTCTGAAGCTCATAGTCAGCCTCGGTCATGTCACGGAGAGGCTTCTTCACCTTAGGGACCAACTTTTCTGTTGTAAGCACTCTCCGATCTAGGTCAAACTTTGTGCGTTTGACCGGGGCGGCTATCTCTTCGGCCCTTCTGCGCTTGACACCTTGGAGAAAGGAAGCCGATCCCCCCACGACTCTTACTACCGGAGGCCGGTCCTCGGTGATACTCATGAAATCGAGGTCTTCCAACGCTCGGGCTTGCCGCGGCATCTTCCCCGCGAACAATGAAGTAGGAGGGATACCAGAGGGGGTAGCAGCCTTTGAGGGCGACCGGGTCCTAGGGGTGACAGGAGTTTGAGTGGATGGCGCTGGTAGGGTTTCGGTCGGCTGGGGCGAAGGATGCGGAGATGAGGGAGCAGCTTCAGCGCTGGCTGCGGGTGAAGGCTCTAGGGTTTGACTTAGTGATTGAAAGGCGTTGGGATCCTGAGCAAACTGGTCAAATGAGTGCAGGCCGCTAGACGGCGGGGTAGCTTGAGAAGCGGAAGACACGGCTACGGCTTGCCCTGATGAGGTGGGAGATGGGGCTTTTGCAGTGGCTGACGCGGACTTGGGAAGGAACAGAGGACGTACTCGCGGGCTCCGCCCGAGCCGACGCTGGAGGGATGGTCGCAGCCCGGATGTCTGCTTCTGGTTCAGGGTTGTCTAAAGAGACAACCTCCGGCGCTGCCGTTTGCGACTGCTCTGCGGCCGATTGCTGCACTGGCTCCTTAGGTCGCTTGGTCCTTTCGACCTTTTTCTTTCTTTTTCTCCCGACGCTGAGGTTGGTCCGTAAGAAAGAGGCAATAAAGGGGCGGCAGCGCCGATGTCCCCACGGTAAACTTGTACCGGGTCGCGCCGGAAGAATACCCGCCGCACTTGGTCCACCGGTGGGCAGTACAGACGCTCTTTCGCTGGAGGGGCCAGCTCAAGAGTTGACCTTTTCGAACTTTGCGCCGCTTCGGGCGCTGCCACAGGAGCTACAGGCCGCATCGGGCCCACTTGGCTGCTGGTTGGAGTCGCGCTGGAAGTCGCGGGAGTTGACAATGACTGAGAGGTGGCCCTTCTTTTATACCTTATATTTGCGCCTCGGGGAACGCAATTGCGAAATTCAAAGGGCTGCCACGTGTCGACGTGTTGATCATAAAGTGCCGAAAACTCATCATCAACGGCAAGGTTCCTCCGGCTTGATTTGTCGTGTTGCGTGCGACACCTCATCTTCCAGCATTCGAGGATTTTGTCCTTATGCCAGTTGAGTGGCGCCACCTTAGCGAGGAACTTCTTGAAGCCAGCTGACTCCATTCGATGGTCCGGGTTTCGCTCTGGATCGTAGGTGACCTCCTCACAAGAAATTCATGCCATGGTGGCCATGATTGCATCAGAATTGGTTGTGGGGTCCCCCCCCCCCCCCTTCTTTCTTGCATGATTTCAGCTCTAGGACAGATATGAGTGAACTTTCCCCGGACCCCGATTGGGTCGTACTTCCAGCGTTGTGGTAGCATAATCAGGCCCATATCCATGAGCTCCCGCTCAAGATAAACGTGCTGCCCGATTTCGAAGACTTGAATATTGGCCCAGGTCATAGGATATTTAAATATGTGACCCTTCTTTTTCCCCTGGCCAAATTCCTCTTCGACGTAATCCATCTGCCGCGCCACCTCCATCCCGAACTGGTGGTCAGTGCAGAAGTAGGGCAGCAAACACGGCTTTCCCTTGAACCCGTAGATTCGGACAACAATGCCCTGAGTCAGCCTGAAGGTATCCCCGAACTCATTGTTCCACAGATACTTCGTCATAGCCGCTGGTGGGCGAGTCGCGCCCCGGTTGAACAATCCCATTGCCTGGCCCAGAAATTGAATATTGAAATCATAAAATGAGCCCTTCCGGTACAGGACCTCAGTCCACTCGTACACGGGGAGCGGCTCTCCTTGTTCGCTCACTTTCTTCAGGTTGGGGACGTTCATCCGGTAATGCATGTGGTACAGGCATAGCCATGTGAGGAAGGAGCAAAACCGGAAGTCCGTCGACTGCTTCTGCTGCAGTCTCACCAGGCTCGAATGAATTGCGTATGCTAGCCAGTCCGCCCAGTCGTAGAAGATAGGGCGCTTCCCACTTTTCTGCGCCGTGGAGTCGTAAAACTCCCCGTGCAGATACACTCGGCCATCGCCAGCTGGAAAGGCCGCACCACTTTGTCTGAGTCGCAGCCGAGGACCCACGCCAGGATGATATAAATATATCTGTTTTCAAATCGATCCAGCGGTATGGGGCCAGTCGGCCACTGTCCAGCCGCCAGCAGAGTCTTCAGCTCTGAGTCCAGAAACTCTCTCATCCGCTTCGTCTGAGAAAATCTGCCGGTCTGCTCTTCTATGTTCACCCTTCTGATAATTGCGTCGGGGCTGTACTGAAGCCCTGGGGCGAACGCTGGCTGGATGCTCTCTCGGAAAAGAGTGAACAACACCCTTCCTTTGTTATCGCAGACCTCGGGGGGGGAGGCAGCAATCGCTTCAACCAGCTCCGGGCACCAGTGAGTCGGAGGGCACAGGAACCAATAAAGGTTTGACTTGTACGCAGCTCCGAGGTGGTGGGAAGGCGAAACCTTATCCACCCACTTTGCGATATTCAGACGCAGCTTCGAGAGACTGATGGAAAAGGAACCATCTTTGTATCCGGACAAGCGGTTGATTGGTGGCGGCGGAGTCTGGCCAACTACGCGCCTCTTCGTTCGGGATTTTGCTTTCTTGTCCTTCTGCGGCGCCGCGCTCTCATGAGCGCTCGACTCTGGAGACCTCGCCTTCGCGTGGCTCTTCACTAGATTGCGCCTGTACGGGCGCTTTCCCCTTATCCATCCTTGTCGAAATAACAGAGGCAGGAACTACGGCTTCTGAGCTTGTCAGCTTTATTCCTTGCAGTCCGGGAGTCAGCTTGAACAATATGAATTTTTTGGCCGTGCCAGGGTCCTTTTTGTAGACAGTGACTGCAACATTAATGGCGCGAGGGAGGGAGTTAGGGCAGTTAACTCTGGGTTGGTGGAGGCGTTATGATTTTGGCGGCTGCGCATGGGCTTTTTTTAGAAAAGCGTGCTTTATTAGTCGTTGGCCCAAAACGCACCTTACCCTTTAAATGCATCATCATTGGTAATTGCGCAATCATTTAAAACCTCCTTGAACGTTGTGCCGTTGCTGACGTCACCGCCACCATTCGGGCACACTTTTCAAAGAACACTTTAACCCAATTTCGCCTTGTGTCGAACTTCGCCCGGCCCACACTTATGATTTTAGTAGTGTTTTTAGTAGGGTGAGCCAATATCGACTTCGCTCCCAAAAACTCGGCGCGCAATCCGACTTCGCCCAGCAAAACGGGCGCAGTCTGACACTTGGCATTTCTTTGTAGTTTGCTACCCAATTGCGCCCTTTGGAGAGGGCGCAGCCCGACTTCGCTGCGAAGTCGGGTTGGGCAGTCAGACTTAGACATTTTAGCTCTTTTTCAATCGCTTTCTTCCCTACTTCGCACCATTCGATGAGCGCTACCCGACTTCGCTGCGAAGTCGGGATTTGCCTCGCACTTAGGGCTACTTGGAAAATTAAAAACTGAAAACTGAAATATTTACATGCTGAAGAAAACACAAAAGGAAATCTGTACAAAGAAGGACCCCTTCGGGTGCCTTCAGTGGTGGTACATTTTCAGGTGGAACCCGTTGACGGGAATGGGGAGAGGATGTCCCTCCATGTCCCGGAGCACATATGCGTTGAACTGATTCACCCGGCAAATCTGATAGGGGCCCTCCCAGAGGGCATCAAACTTTCCATGGTTGCCGGGTTTCGCCTTCAACGAGTCCCATTTCAGCACCAGGTCCCCGATTTTGAAAACTCGGGCAGTGGTGCCTTTTGCGAACCAGCCTTGGGTTGCTTCAGCGTGCTTGGTGAAGGCCTGGTACGCTTTCTCTCTGTCTTCCTCCAACTGCAGCAGTTGGCAAAGTCTGTCTTCTACTGGATCCCCGCTGCCTCTTTCCTCATCAAGCATCCAGAGAGCGGGTATTTCAATGTGCGTTGGCAAGACAGCTTCTTTGCCGTACACGAGCGCATAAGGGGACGTTTTGATGGACTTTTTGAATGAAATTCTGTCCGCCCATAGCGCCCGATCCAGGAGTAGGTGCCAAGTCCTCTTGTTTTTCTCTACTGTCCTTCGGATGATCTTCAGTAGGTTCTTGTTGGTGGACTCGGCAAGACCGTTCCCCTGCGGGTAGTAGTTGGAAGACATCTTGTGATAGATGCCAAACTTGCTGGTGTACTCCGTGAGTACTGCGCCTGCGAACCCCGGACCATTGTCCGTTACTATTGACTCGAGGACCCCGAAACGGGTAATCAGGCTCTCGAGGAATCTGATGACCGTCTCTTGGTCGGCGTTCTTTGTGGGGATCGCCTCTGCCCACCGCGTGAAGTAGTCGGTGGCGGTTAAGATAAACTTGTGTCCCGCTGCAGAGTTCGGCGAAATCACCCCGATGAAGTCCAGACCCCATTGCTGAAAAGGAGTCTCGGCTTGGATCGGTTGAAGGGGCAGGGGTGCTTTTCTGTTTCTGCCAGCAAATCTCTGGCATTGATCACACTTGGTACAGACCGCATGCGCGTCTGTAAACAGAGTGGGCCAGTAGTACCCAGCTCTGATTATTTTCAAGGCCGTAGGCCTTGCAGAATGGTGACCCCCAGGCATCCCGGAGTGAAATTCTCCAAGGACCCTAGACTGGTCTGCTTTTCTGACGCACCGCAACAGGATGCCGTCAATGTTTTTAAAGTAAAGCCCCTCGGGGCGAAGAGTGTACTTCAAGGCACCTAGCCGAAACCTCCTTCTTTGTGAGGCATTCATGTGGTCTCGGACATCTTCCGATGCGTAAGTATCTCACCAGCTCATCTGTCCCGCCGCACTCCTCGGTAAGGAGTTGGCTAGGTTGATGCGTGTTGCCGGATCCTCCCACTCGGCAGCGGATATCTCGGCCGCCGCGCTTCGGGCTAGCTCCCGGCACAAGGCTCGGCCTCCGATTAGCTTGGTTGGCCGCACTTCGATGTCGAACTCCCGGATTTTAGCAATCCATCCCGCTCTCTTGTGACCCGACTCTCCTTGTATGATGAAGCTTCGGACGTCCGGGTGTGTATCACAAAGACAGTGATCTTGCTCTGGGAGACAAAGTGCCTGAACTTTCGGAGAGATTTCATGACCGCGTGAACCTGCCGCTCTATAAAATTGTACTTTTCTTCGTGCGGCCGGATCACTTGGCTCAGGAACGCTATGGGGCGCTCCTCGCCGTCATCTCCCTTTTGGGTCGGGACTGCGGCGTAACTCTCTCGGTTCTCCCACCGCGTACAAGATGAAATCCTTGGAGTAGTCCGGGTTTATCAACACCGGTGCCTGCGCAATTCGAGCTTTGATTTCCTCGAAGGCTTGCCCCCTTTCTTCAGTCCATAGAAATTCTGTATTCTTTTTCAGCAACTCGGCCATAGGCTTGATTACCTGTGCGAAGTCCGGTATGAACTTCCGCACGAAGTTGATTTGGCCGAAGAAGGACTGCAGCCCTTTCTTGTCGATTGGGGCGGGCAAGCGGAGGAGGGCCTCTGCTCTGTCAGGGTCTATGGCTAGGCCTTTTTCGGAGATGACATGCCCCAACAGTTTTCCTTCTTTCACCGCGAAGACAGATTTCTTCGGGTTTATGGAGATGCCGAATTCACGACACCTTTCGAATATTTGCCGCAGGTGGGGAACATGATCTTCTCGCTTGTGAGAGAAAATATCATGTCATCCAAGTAGATGACAATCACTTTGTTGAGCAGCTCTTGAAGGCCAGGTCCATGGCTCTTTGGAATGTGGCGCCAGCATTGGATAAGCCGAAAGGCATGCGCTGATAGGCGAACGTTCCCCATTTGGTGGTGAACGCCGTCTTGTGCCGGTCCTCATCCTTGACCCATATCTGGTTGTAGCCGGAAAAGCGTCTAAGAGGGAAAATCTCTCGGGCTCCAAGGAACTATATGGAGGATCTGATCGATCCGGGGAAGCGGGTAATGGTCCTTGAGGGAGGCCTGATTTAGATTTCTGAAATCCACGCAGAGACGAATGTCTCCGTTCTTCTTCCTCACAGGAACCAAGTTCGCAACCCAGGATGAATGCTTGATGGGGTAGATGATCTTGGCCTCCAACATCTTCAAGAGCTCGGCCTTCATCATGGCCTCGATTTTTGGATTGACGGCCCTCTCGCTTCGCCGGAATGGCTTGGCGCCATCTTCTAGCTCAATGGTATGCTCGGATTATTTCTCTCGTCATACCCCTTCAAGTCCCGGTAGCTCCAGGCTACTATGTCGTGGAACTCTCGACATAATGCTCTCGATCTCGCTCGAGTTCCTCTCGTGGTGCGATCTGTCCCGACCTTGATTGATTTTCCAAGTTCCAGCTCCAGGTCAGCGTACTGCTTCGGGTCTACTTTGATCCGGTGAGATATGGCTCTGTCATTTTGATCAAATAGACTCTCAAGAGTAATCAGTCCTTTTGGGACATGATTATTTTTCAATTGTATCAACCCCTCATATTGCTCGTCATCAGGGTCTCTACCTTCGATTGAAAGTGCTTCATTTACCAAAAATGTGACGATCTCCTCGTCACAATTGAACACCTGCCAGTGGGTGTCCTTATCGTGCACGTAAGGCTCAGTAAATGGTACGAACCGGCTTCGGCTTCTGGATAGTGTCATCAGCCGAAACGTACCTGGCTCCAACAGACGCCAGAATGTCAACATGCTTGTTTTTCTCGCATGAAATAGCCTTGACATTCAACGAGTCAAAAGACTCCATCAGATCCTAGACCCGATTTCGGTACGCCTTGAGATAGTGCTTTTTGGAGGCGCACTTATTCGTGATCTGGTGGCACACCAGCTCTGAGTCTCCGTAGATCTGCAGATGTTTAATCCCTAGCCTCTCCGCCTTTCGCAAACCCAAGCACAGGGCTTCGTACTCCGCCGCATTGTTGGTACAGCTCCAAGCCAGCCTGTAGGTGTAATCCTTCTGGATCCCGGTTGGGGAAACCAAAAGTACTCCAGCACCGGCGCCATTTTTGCATCGTGCGCCGTCAAAGAAAAGCTTCCACAACTTTTCAGGTGCAGGTCCCACTTCTCTCCTGGCTGACTTGTCAAGCCTCTCAAGCTGAACAATGGTGTAGCAGCCTTGCTCAGTTTCAATCACGACATTGAAGTCCCACAAAGAGAATTCGTCTTCTACTTGCACTGCTCGAGAGCTTGCTCCGTCATGTCCACTCGTCACCCTTCTTCCTCCGTCACCTGAACCATGCAATCCTCGTGCTCTTCTCCGGTATCTTCTCTACTAGGAAGGTGGAAGGCTTCTCATTAAAGATTTTCAGTCTCCTTCCTTTGAAGGGCACTTCCATGTGCGAGTAGTCCAGAGACAGATACCCTCCCAACTTCGCAGTGAACTCCCTGGAGAGACACATGCCGAAGTAGGGTTCCAAGTCGACGACCACAACCTCTTGGATGACCACGATGTCGAGAGCTTTGTGCAACCGAATAGGGATGTCTTTAATGACACCGACTGTCTTGACAGGGGTGCCGTCTAGTTGCAGCACGCCTTGGCTGCTCCTTGTGTACTCCATCCCGATTTCGTCGCAGACGGCTCTCGGCATTACGGTCGTGGAAGCACCAGAATCCACCATGCAGTTGTGCACTATGTGCCCTTGCATCCGTAATGACAGATAGAAGGGAGGTGGTCTGTTCTTCCCAGTGGCTGAGACTGTCAGGGGTTGCACCAGGACAGCGGGCTGTATCTGCTTGCCATTCTTCATGATCTTCAGAGATTCCTGCAGCAGATCAACCCTGGCTCGGGAGCCGAAGAGCATCATACATGCCGATTCTTGCGGGGTTCTCTTCAACTCGTCTACTATGCTGTAGCCCGAAGTGCTAGCTCCTTCCGCTTCTTTTGCCGGCTCATACTTCGTCCGGTACTGCTGAGTGGCCTCAACTCTCTGTCTCTTGGTCAGAGACGGATATCTCAGCTTCTCCCGAGCTTGTTCTTTGGTTTCAGCTGGAGGCTGAGCAACGGGAGCTTTAGCCGGAAGAGCTTTGGCTATGGGGGGCTTGACTGCGGGAGTCTTCGCCGGAGGAGTCTTTTCTTTGGCTGTGTAGGGCCACAGCCTCTTGTAGGGTGGTAACTCCTCAGGTTGCGCCTTCTCTCTCCTGGCGTACACCTTTAAGGGTTTTGCTGCAGCTTCGGCAGACTTTTTGCTTTCCTTGGCAGGAGGCGGCATCGGAACTTCCTCTGAAACGGCGAAATTGCTTTCGTCGCCCAGGATCATGTAGAGTTCTTCGTCCTCTATGGCGCTGCCGGCCAAGGTCTGGAGGTAGTGTTGATGCAGAGTGCAGTCTTCCTCAACATGCGGGTCATTGCACGTGGTGCACCAGTTGACCTGGTCAGAAGTACCAGGTTCGTCTTCAATGGCAGCATTCCTCGGAGGGGGCCGCCTTTGCAATTGTTGCTCGGGGGGCCGATCTTTTGTCAATGCCGGGGGCGGGTATGGCCTCCTTGGAGCCAGGTCCATCTGGGCCTGCTTCTTTTTCAGACAGTCATGTCGTTGGACATGGTGTGATAGCCAGAGGCCAGAGCCCGTACCTCCTGAAGGATTTGATTCTGAATATCATGGTCAGGAGGCGGCGGCAACTGAGCTGGGGGAGGCAATGCAGCCAATGGAGGAGGAGTTGAATATTGTGCATGCTGCGGGGGAGCAGGAAGTGCTGGAAAACGCGGAGGACGAGGAGGCGGATAATGAATTTGCGGCGGGCCGTAAGGATTCACGACCGGCGCCGGATTCCATTGCTGCTGGGGTTGCTGTCCTGAAGTGGACGGCTCCGAACCAGAAGCTGATGGATACTGCGATCGGGGAAAATCAGGGTAGATGGGCGGTTGCACTCTGTGCGGAAGCCTGCCGATGGAGATGATATCCATTTCAGCTTGTTGGGCAGCCTCGTACAGAGCGGGGAACGTGTTGATTCTGGCAACCTTCAGCAGCAGGCAAATGTCTGAGTTGAAAGATCTCAGGTAGTAGTAGGCGGCCTGACCTGCTGACGGTCGGAGTTCGCGAGGCACTCGTTTCCAAGACCTCGCAAACCTGATGTTGAAGTCTGACACCTCCTCTTGGGGGTGTCTCTCGAATACTTTGGAACTGATGCAGGAAAGAAGAGGGATCAGCAGACTCGTTGCATCCTTTCACGAGCCTGCCGGCTAACTGTCGCCACCCTGTGATGGATCCCTCTGGCAACGATCTCCACCAGTAGAGAAGCTTTCCCTTAGGGAAAGGGCCAGCGGACGGGTCTTCACACTTTCGTCGCAATGGAGTGTAGCGCAGCCAGGGCAAGAATGTCCTGGATGTGTTCATACGCCGTCTTGCCGTAGCCGTCGTACGTAGGGATAGACTTTAAGGCAGCAGGGGGCACAACTTGCTGTCCGACTAGGGCCAAGGGCCCCGTAGAATCCACCGCCGGGAAGAGGTCATCATCATCCAGATGATCAGCCATGTCTGCTTCTGACCCGGTAGTGTACTCGGTATCGGAACTGTCCGAAGATGTGGATTCTTCTTCGGCCTCAACTTCTTCAATTTCAGCCTCGACCTCTTCTTGGATTTCTTCTTCGCGAGCTTGGTAATCAGCCAGCCTGACGCGCTCGCCTGGAGCGTCAATGTCAATTTCGTAAAAGTCAGGCGGGTTCTCCGGATTCCTTGCTCGCCACCTTCTCGTTTGCATGAAGGCGTTAGGACCGGTCTTCACGGACTCAGAGAGTGTTCAGATAATTGCAGAGTCGCCAGGTGCTCTGATTTTGAACAGCAATGAAGCGAGCACTAGTACTTCGATTCTGTTTGGGGGTGGGAAACTACCATGTCCCACCGGCTAAGGCCAAGAAACTGGTGGGACAGTGGAGACGGTTTATCAAATTCGTCTTGGAATAGGGACCTTGGTCCCACCGGGCGTGCGCAGAAACCGTTGGTTACGAATCTGCCATGAGGAAAGGATTTGTTGTTAATGCGCCCAGATTCGCCCACCAGATTGAAAGGCCGGAAGGAAGGAATGCCTTCCGTGCCAATCTCCGGAGAAGGCCGGCTTCCTGTGGGGTTTGTGTTAAGATAAGAGTGCAGGGAAAGAGATAAAAAGTGCGGAAAGAGATAAAAGTGCGTAAAGGGATTCCAAATGTGATTGGAGTTGGGTGGGGGGAATAAGCAGCACGGCAACGAATCAATCACCACTACTAACAGCATTCATCTACAAACATACATTGAAACTACAGCTATCAACGATCCTATGTATCCTCTATCTATGCATTCCAGGAATACTTGGCCACCAAATGCCGGAGTCCAGAGTTCAGTACAACAGCAAGCAATGACACAAGAAACATGAGGCAGAAATGACAAGGAGAGGCAGCATACAAGATAAAAGACAGTAAGCAGAGCCAAGTATATGTTTGTATTTGAGGCAAACGCACAGCTACAATTGTCCCCTAGCAATATATTCCCCTTCCACCACCTTACAATGGAAAAGTGGTGGGTATTTATAGCCCAATTTCCCCCGATTACATTCATGGGCACAAAGTCCCAGACAAGACAAGAGGCCGACACGAGCGGCCGAGGAGCCGCCGATGCCGACTTCGTCCGGCAGGACCGTCCTTGCCAGCATGGTGTCCCCGAAGGCGGTACAGCCTACGTGGCAGCGCGTTGGGTCAAATCTTCTGGTCGGCAGGAATGCGGGTAGGTGCGGCAGATGGCACTTCACATCGGCTTAAATGGTGACAGATGGCGCCGGTAGTGTAGCCCATGCTTTGTCCTTGCGCGGTCAAGTCTTGGCTCGAATCCCGAAGGTGGATACTTGTCGGATGCTGAGGTATGACACGTGTCTGCCTTGAAAGGCAGCTTATCCAACTTCGCCCAGGAATTCGGGCGCTATCGGGTTGCGCAGGAGGAAAACAGCGCAGTTGGAAGGCCTTCTTGCCTTAGCAATTTTCTGAGTTAGCTTTACCCAACTGCGCACCGGTCAAGGGGCGCACTCCGACTTCGCTGCGAAGTCGGGTGTCGCACCGGTGCTTGGCTGTCTTCTTCCGCTGTTCGGACTGCGCACTGAAAAGGGGCGCACTCCGACTTCGCTGCGAAGTCGGGTGTCGCCCAAAACTTAGCCGATTTTCTGCCAGACCATTCCCTAGTGCGCCCAGGAAGAAGGGCGCACCCGACTTCGCTGCGAAGTCGGGTGTCGCCCCTGACACTTAGTCAAATTTTGGCTTGTTCCTGCCTGATTGCGCACTTCGGGCTCCCTACTGCGCTCCAACTGAGGGGCGCACTCCGACTTCGCTGCGAAGTCGGGTGTCGCCCAACACTTAGAATTTTCAGGGAACACCTCTGTTCTGGAAACTTACTGGGGGAAGAAAGGGAAAAGAAGAAGGGGGAATGAAATTGCAAGGAAGAGGGAGAAAGGGAGAAATGAGAAAAGGGGAAAATGAGGAGAAGGAAAGGAAAAGAGCAGCTCACTTGCAGAAACCAAAAACATGGCACCCCGTGCAAAATGTGGCAACAAGTCCTAGTCTTCACGAGTTTTTTTGCAACCCTATGGAAAGACTCTAGCCAAATGCAATCTCAAAATTTCTGGAAATGAGATTTTTGGATTTCTCTCAATCTCACTTGTGGCTCTCCCTATTTCCTATCCGATCTACCGTGTGCTCTGATACCACTGTTATCTTTTGGTGATGTATATTAATGGAGATGAAACCACAAGATGTAAAATATGCAGGTTATAATAAGTATATGATAATGGTACTTAAATATGCAGGAAAATAAGAGAATAGACTTCTGCAATAACTCAGTAAAATACCATTAATGAAAGCTCACAAAAATAGTACAATGCAATATAATGGACTATGAACACTCCAAAATTTTACAATGAAGATCTACATTGTACCTACTCACTACTCTATAGTAACATTGTCTCTCACTATGTCTCTCTATCTCTAGCTCAAGGTACATATATATAAGATAAGTTCCTTGGGCTTTACTCTACCTATTCCTATGACTCATGTACATGTGGACTACATGCACATTTACATTATTGCACATTCTAACCCTTGTGCATTTATTACTTCTTCCCCAAGTAACTAAACATAAGATAAACTCCTAATCTAATAATGTACCCAAGGTGGTACATTGATATGTACCCAATAATGTAATATATTCTCTAACAAGCTGCAATCCAAAAGAGAGGAGCGCATGCCAAGAAGAACGAAGAGAGAGGAGGGCGGAGGGAGCAGCCTAGGAGGGGCAAGCTCTAATAACCCTCTAGAAACTAATATCTCCTAACAATCGAGGCCGAAGTACCGAAGCTGAAGAAGTCCATGATGTCTCTATCCATTGCTAGTTCGGAACCCTGACAAACTATGGGTGCGTTGTCTAGTGACCTACTTCACGGAGGGTGAAAATGCACTTCAAGGGCAGAGTAGGTGAACATTAAAAGACAAATCACACTACACATACCACATTAACTGAATATCCCCTTCCCAACCACCGAATTTGTCAGAGGTTGTACGGAGTCCAGGCAAACCATGCTGCAAGTACAGCTACGACCGACAAAGATCAAATCCAACGGCTTTTGCAGCTTTTGGTAGGTTTGGGTATCTGTGCTCAGATTGTAATCGGGAAAAATTTCTGCTATAAATAGCAGCTCATTTCATTGTAATAAGGGGGGAACATATTGCTAGGAAAGTTGTTGTAACTAGACACTTGCTTTTGAATCAAAGTATACTTGGCTCTATTGTCTGTGTCTTCCTTTTATGCTGCCTTCTGCAAACATTTCTATACCGTGTCATTTATTTTTCTGATTGCTGTCATTCTGAACTCTGGATGTTAGCATTGGCAATTAAATTGATCTGGAATATTGAATGAAGAATACATAGGGAATAATCATAGCAATAGTTTCTGTTACATGCATTGTTTTGATTGTTGTTGGTTTAGTGATAGGTTAGTGACTGTGCTGCTTGTTCTTACCCACCCGAAACAAACGATATTTACATTCCTTTCTGCATTTTGTTATTTCTTTCCAGCACTCTTATCTCAAAAAACCAAGTAGATAGTATAGGAAGCCGGCCTTCTCCGGAGATCGGCACGGAAGGCATTCCTTCCTTCCGGCCTTTCAATCTGTTGGGCGAATCTAGGGCGCATTATATTAAAATCCTTTCCTTAGTGGCATATTTGTAACCAACAGTTTCTCTAGCACGCCCGGTGGGACGCGAAATTTTCCTACCCCATAAGTGGTATTGAAGCACCGGTGTTCGCTTCAGTGATGTCAAGTTTGAACACCTGGCGACTCTGCTGAACCTGAATATCCTCTGAGTCTCGAAGACTGGTCCAATATTGAAATTTCTTCATGCATACGAGATGGAGAGCTAGGAACGCAGGACGGGAGCCTGATTTTTATGAGCTTGATCTTAACGCTGCTGGAGAATGCCCGAGGCTGGTAGATTACCAAGTTGATCTAGAAGAACAAGAAGCTGAAGTCGAGGAGCAGAATGTGTTTTCCATGAAGAATTTTACGCCCCTGACCCGTCCAGACCACACGTCAGTCTAGCGTTTTTCGACTGGGCGGAATGGGTGGCTCGAACCCTGCACACTCGGCTGACGAATTTGAAGAATTCGGGGCCAGACCAGTACTTCGGGCCGTGTTCTTTTCTAATTTGGCTTTTCTTTTATCATACTCAAGATCGTTTTCCGCACATTGTTGTCAGCTATGTTGACAAGGATGGAGCTCCGCAGCCGGTCTACCAGTGGACTTCTCTTCTGGCAAAGACCGAATCATATTATGTTTTTAATCAACAGTTCCTGGGACGCGCCTTGCAGCTCATGCGCGGTTCTTGCCCTCGGGTACCCGCGATCCTCAGAGATAGAATTGTCAACGGAAGGAAGGGCGATGTTTTTCAGTTGACACAAGGGCTCGTAGTTCGTATTTTCGGGTTTACAGGTAAACCCTTCCTGCTACCCTTTTATACTTTTGAGTATCAGTTTTCGCTGGAAGTCGCTCGCCAGAGCGATTTCACGAATGCAGTCTACGGCCACGACCGGAAATGGGGACCTACATGCGACTTCCCTTTTAAAATGGGGGTCATTGAAGTCTTTGCTATAAAACAGTATGCTCACCTTGAGGTGAAACTCGGCGACTTCGGCCTACTGGAGATTCCCCAACGATGGTTCTACGATCCCCTGGGAGTAATGAGGGATTTCCTCAGGTTCAAAAATTTTCACAACTGCCCCCGCCCAGAGATAGTTGAACAACGCAACAACCCGAACGGGAGGGATTTGGAATGGCACATTGAACGCATGCAAGCTCTGCCCCCGTGGCATGATTTTTACCCAATGGAGGCCGAATACGTCCCTTCCCGACACCTGTTTCCGGATCCCGACGCAGCATTCTGGAAAAAAATGAAAGAGGAGTTGAAGGAAGAGTTGAAAGGGTGGCGCGAAGAGAAGTTGAGGGAATGGTGGATAATGAGAGTCCACCGCCGGAAGCAGAAATCGAGTGGTCTTCTCCAGATGGATAGAGATTTCTGCATATTCTATGATGCCCATGTTGATTCTTGGCAACCTATCTCCTTCGCGGACTTCGTACCCCCTAGCATTCCTGGCTCAGGTGAGAGCCCAAGAAGGGTTGAGGAAGTGCCAGAGCAGGAGGAAGAAGAAGAACCGGCGGGGGCACAGCATGAGCAGCAGAACGAGCTTGCCGAGGGTTCCAGCCAAGCTGCAGAAAAAGATGCGCAACAATTGGAGAAGGAAAAGAAGAGGAAGAAGGATGATGAAGCTCAAATGCCCCCTCCACATCCGAAGCGGCCTCGCACCAAGCCCTCAGGTTCTGCTAGTGGACAGCCTTCTGAAAGCTCAGTTGAAAGGAATGCTAGCGAGACAGCACCCGAGCCTCCGCCACAAAAGGAAAAGGAGATCGTTGATGTTGATGCCATTGATATGGAGGAGCACCTCCACGATGGAGAAGTAGGAGAAAAGGAGATTGAAGAAGTTGAAAGACCAGAGGAGAGCGGCCAAGGGCCCAACACGCAGGATTTCGCCACTACTGCTCTCACAGCAAAACATGAATCTACGCACCCCCTTTCCCCTTCTCCTGCTTCTGAAATTGTATTTGTAGTTGCCCCGGCCGAAAGGCCTTTAGTGTCCCCCTTGTATGCAAGCAATCCCCCGCAAACCACAGCTTCTATTGAAGCTTCGCGACCACCAGTTGACACCATTTCAATTGCCCCCACCATTCCATTTGTACAGGCCATGTCTGGCACCTTCGCTGATGTCCCCAATGCCTCTACATCGTCCGCGTCACTTGGCCGGGGCACCACCAACATACCATTACCCACTCACACCCACCTCGCACCATCCGAACAGCCCGAGGGTGACTCTTCGCTCCCAAACCCCAATAGTCCAGTCACGGTGGCACAACCCGTTGCTTCGCCCTTACCCACCGAATCCCCCACCACACCCATCGCCAATCCATCGGGCGAAGCATCCTCCCATCAGTCATTATATTTGTTCACCCCTTTGGCTGGCAATCCAACATCATTGGATAACGAGTTAGCTTTGATTGAAGAACGCCCTCTGGCGGAAAGATTGCTCAGGGCCCGACAGAATACTGACAAGTTGCTCAAGGAGGCCAGGAAGAAAAGAGGGTGGTCCTTGGCAAAAGTGGAGAAGTGTGTTGTCTTTGACACTAAAAACGGGAAACTCCACAAGGTGAAGAAGGTGCCTAAAGTCCAGAAGCCTCTTGAGGATATGACACCTTCAGATTATACATATCATGAAAAAATCAAAGACCTGGAGAAGTTAGACGTGGATGACGAGTCGAAGTCCATGCATGTAAGAATTGATTCATTTCGCTGCCACGCCAAGATAGTAAATGAGCGCCGCTACGAGGTGGAGAGTGCCAACATGAAGCTGGAAGAAGATCTCGCGAAGACCCGCGCCCAGCTAGAAGACTCTCAGAAGTAGTGCGAACAAATGAAGCAGGAAGTGACTGCCCTGAAACAGCAAGTGGCTCAACTCCAAGTTGCTGCAGGAGGCCACTATAAAAAACAAGCTGAAACAGAGGAGAGAGCTAAGAAGTTTGAAGCCCGAATCATGGAAATGTAGCAACGATTGTATGAAAAGGAAAATATGGAGTTGTTTGATAGGGGCAGGATCAAGGACATCCGCACGCATCTGCTAAAAAACTTCAGATCTCGGGCCTCCAGTGCCCTGTCAGTTCTTTCCTACATTACAGAAGCCCAGAACGTAGCTTCGCAAAGTGGGTCGATTGTCGATGAAGTGATGCAAGAAGTACGGCGCCGGCTGAAGTTGGCCTTTGAGGTACAAAGCGCTAAGTATCAGGATTTGTAGGTGCCTGCCATGAGTCGGACAACAAGGGATTGGTCCACCGCTCAGTCCACAGTCCGTGCCTTCTTCTCAAAGTTGAGGAAAGTTCAAAAGGCCAAACAGCTGATGGACATATTCGAACAGGAACAGCGCACCTCGTTGGTGTATTTTCAAGATCTCACACGGTTGGGTTTCCCAGGCTTCACTGATGATGACGGGAACCTTTTGTCCAAAGAAGAACTCAAGCCCGCGTGGCTCCACTTTGAAGGTGACACTTCGGAAATTGATAATTGGGTTGAACCTGTTACAGAAAAACAAGTCATGGATTTTATCCTCAGATATTGTCAGATTGCAACTTTTCTGAACGACTTGAGCAAACGAGCCAAGCATGCCGACACAGGCCAAATTGATCAATTCCACGTTCTGGTCAAATCCCTTCAAGATCGCGAACCATTCCAGAAGGGAGCTTTGTTAAACTCAGCGAACAATATTGTATTATTCCGCATTGGATTAAATAGCGATTACATAGCCGGGAATAGAACACCGAAACTGTTACAGGAAACAAAACTGTTACAACAGTAAGGCTAATTAATCAAATATAGACAAAATACATTAGTACGCTAACATCCCCCTTTATTACATTATTTGGGTAATGTAATAACTAATAGCTATACTAGACTACTAACATCCCCTTACATCATTTTGCAATACAAAGTGAGCTGCGAAACAATTCAAATTTGACACGTCCAAGTGCCTTAGTGAAAATGTCTGCAACTTGAGCATCGGTGGGAATGTGCTGAAGCTGAATTCGGTGCTTTGGAACTTCATCTCGAATGAAATGACATTGTGTGTCAATGTGCTTTGTTCTTTCATGATGGACTAGGATTCTTGACGAGGTTCGTAACACCCCGATTGTCGCAAAACAAGTGTATTGGAGATTTTGATGGATGGCCCATACTTGTCGAATGCGACGTAACCATATCACTTCGCACACGGCTTCACGTGCGGCGCGATACTCGCCTCTCGTTGATGAAATAGCAACCACCTGTTGCTTCTTGCCGTGCCAAGAGACAGGACCGGATCCCGGATGAAAAATGTATCCGTAAGTTGACTTGCGATCATCAAATGATCCGGCATAGTCGGAGTCCGTGTATCCTTGCAAGAAGAATTTGTTGTTCCTCTTGTATTCTAGGCCATATTCCATAGTACCACGGACATAGTGAAGAACACGTTTTGCCGCTTTCCAATGAGTGGTCTTAGGCTCCCGCATGAACCTCGAAAGATAGTTGACAAAGAAATACGAGATCCGGCCTAGTATTGGTCGGATATATGAGACTCCCAATCAACCGTCGATAGAGAGTACCATCTACCTGAGGTGAATCATCATATCGCGATAATTGAAGTCCATTCTCCATCGGAGTTGCCATTGGCTTGCAATCAGTCATGCGATATTTTTCCAGCAATGTCTTGGCATATTTTTTCCGAGACACTTTGATGGAGTGCTCCTTCCGGCTGAATTCCGCACCAAGACAAGTAATGGAGAAGTCCGAGATCCGTCATCTCAAAATATTTGCACAAGTTTCTTTTGACAAGAGAGATCATAGTTTCGAACTCCCCGTAATGAGCAGATCATCCACATAGAGTACAAGCAACACTATCTCGTAACCCTGTTTCTTGAAATAGAGGTTTGCATCCGACGGACATCTCTTAAATCCATGCCGCATAAGGTGATTGTCCATTTTTATATACCAAGCTCGAGGAGCTTGTTTCGTACCATACAAGGATTTGACCAATTTGCAAACTTTCTCGCTCTTGGCCTTCCACTTCAAATCCTTCAGCCGAGTCATATAGACTTCTTCTTGGAGATCACCATTTAGAAAGGCACTTTTGACATCCATCTGGTGAACTTTCCACCCATATTGTGCTGCCATAGCACACATAACCCGAATTGTGGTCATCCGAGCAAGTAGGTGCAAAAGTTTCCTCGTAGTCAATGCCTTCTTTTTGAGCATAGCCCTTTGCAACAAGACGGGCCTTATGCTTATCAATTGTTCCATCTCCCTTGTACTTGACTTTATATACCCATTTGCAGCCAATGGGTTTCTTTCCATGCGGCAAATCAACAAGCTTCCAAGTTTTATTCTTCATCAAAGACTCATACTCTGTATCCATAGCGGCCTTCCACTGAGGCTCACTAAGAGCATCTTGCACTGATGCAGGTTCAAGATCATCTATGGTAGACATGAACGCCCTGTCATCATCAATATCCATATCCTCTACTTCTGTACTTGGAGTTACATAAAGTTCCTCAAAAGATTGACAAAGATCATCAACCTCACCAGCTTTCTTTGGCTTCTTTTTCCTTTTGAGCCATACTCCGTGTACGAGGTCTATCCAAATTCAAATTGGGAGGAGTGGATAAATTTGCATCTCTCGATTGTATTTGTACACCATTTAGGATTCTTCTTCGGTGGAGTTGAAGAAGATGTAGAAGGACCTCCCGTCTGTGTTGACGAAGGAATCTTCTCTTCCTTAGATTCCACAATATCTTGGTGTACTTTAGATGTGCTCTGTGATGTGAAAGCTTCATCAAAGACAACATCTCTCGCTGATATGAATTTTCTTGGTCAAAGGATCTATCAACCGATATCCTTTAGAGTGCTCGTAATAACCAAGAAAAATACATCTCAGTTGTTTCTCATCTAGCTTCTTCCTTTTCTCTTTCGGTATGTGCATGAAAGCGTGACATCCGAAAATACGTAGATGAGATATGGAGGGTTTTCGACCACTCCATGCTTCCCGTGGAGTCATTCCTTTTAGGGCCTTTGTGGGTGCCCTATTCAACAGATACACTGCAGTGGTGACAGCTTCTGCCCAATATTGTTGCCCAAGAGTAGCTCCTCTGAGCATACAACGAACCATTTCCATGATAGAACGGTTCCTTCTCTTAGCAACTCCATTTTGCTGAGGAGTATAGGCAGTTGTTAACTCTCTTGATTCCATGCTTATCTAGGAATGCAGAAAATTCATTAGAGGTAAACTCTCCCCCTCGATCTGAGCGGAGGGTTTTAATAGAAACTCCTGACTCCTTCTCAACGGATTTCTTGAACTCGCCGGAAGAATGCGAAAGCTTCAGATTTCAGTTGGAGAAAGAAAACCCACATCTTTCGTGAGTAGTCATCTACGAATAACCGAAAGTACCTCTTCCCTCCACAACCGTTGGGTGTGAAAGGACCGCACGGATCGGTGTGAATTAACTCCGGAGGTTTTCGTGCTCTTGTAGAGCTCTTCTCAAATGGTACTCTATGCCGCTTTCCTGCCAAGCAATCGAGCACACCGGCAATGTGGCGTAAAGGGAAGGAAGACCCTTTACCATCTCATACTTGCCGAGCTCAAGTAAGTAGCCGTAACTAAGATGCCCATATCTCTTGTGCCATAGGGAAGTTGCCTCCTTGGTAGAGACAACCATGGCAACATGTGGAGTAGAGATAGCATCTAGTGCAAATAAGCCGTGCTTATATGAAGTTGTTGCAACTTGCTTACCCTTCCTGGTAATAGTACAACACTTCTTTCCATTCTCAACACGAAAGTTGACAACCATATTTCTATCCAGGATTTGTGTCACTGACAACAAATTGTTGGCCAATCCAGAACATAGAGGACCTTGTCAATCTGACACTTGCCATCAGGAAGAGTGACTGAAACCGTACCCTCTCCCCGAACCCCGTAGGTTTTATCATCAGCAATGGTGACAGGTTTGCCCTCTTTGGCCACAAATGATTCAAACCACGATCCGTCGCCAGTCATATGTTTGCTAGCTCCATAATCGACATACCAAACAGGATCCCTCCGTGTGGAATCTGTGGTAGTCATGAGCACCTTGTGTGCCCATTCGTAATCCGAGTCGTATTCTTCAACAAGCAACATTCACCCGGGGTTGCTTGTTTTTATTTTGTGGTTTGTTTTGGCCTTTCTGCTTGTTCTTATGCCAACACCGTTGGTGTCATGGTTGTCTTTCTCACGGATCTTGCACCACCTCTTCTTCTCTTGAGGTTGTTTGCCTTTTCCTTTCGTATCCCGTTGAGAATTTCCTCCTTTCTCGAAAGTTGCCTCCTTTTTGCCCATTACCTTTCTTCCTAGAACCCCGCCTGTTGGTGTATAGGGCTGTATTGGAAGAATCATCCTTGTGAAGTTGGCGTGCCTCCCGTTGTTGAAGCAGATTGACCAACTCGATGTAGGTAATTTGTCGTTGAGACACCCGGATGGAGGTGATCAACATATCAAATGAAGAAGGTAAAGCTCTCATCACAAGTGAAATGAGAAGCTTTTCGTCCACAGTATCTCCCAAAGAACTCAATTTCTCTTTCAACTCGTACACTGCACGTAAAGAGTTCAACTGTTTCACCCTGTCTCAAACTCGAGTTATGAAGTTGTTGTTGAAGATGAAGAATGGTGGAATCATTATTTCCCTCATAGATGGTTCTAAGGGCATCCCATGCCTCTTTACCACTTGCTTTGTCACCTATATGAGGTTGCACTTCATCCGAAACAAGCAAACAAAATGAGCACCTTTGCTCGACCGTCTTTCTTGTCAAAAGCTATCTCGATCTCGCGGAAGGACCCGTGGATCCCGCCGTTGGTGAAGGCCTAGTTGCTACTCCAAGAATAATATCCCACAAATCTTCCATTTGGAGAATTGCCTTCATCTTATGTTTCCATGGTGTATAATTTGGACCTTTCAATAACTGATGCGGATCAGCCATCAACTTTGCAACAACGGCCATAGTGAAGGTTCCTTATATCACCAATTGGTCCCCCTTTCGATATACCTTTTGCTAGGCCAATATACCGTACAAAATACCCGCCCTTACGTGAGGGAAACTATAGGTATTTAGAAAGATCAACAAAAATCACCCGCCCTTACGTGAGGGAGACTATAGGTGAGTTTTAGAGATCATACGATACGTGGAACATAAGCGGTACCGAAAGGGAATCGCCTTGTTGATGGCACCTACCATAGAAGATTCTTCTCATGCGTGGGGCGTAACTTCCCCTAAACACTATGAAGAATACTTCGTCAGATTTACGCCTAAACACAAGTGCGATAAAGGGTAGTGGATGGAGTAAAAAAATGCAAAAAATGGCTAACTTATCTCTCCCCGACGATTTATAGAGAACAAGCTCAGACGTCGTTGTAGCAGCTATATTAGGCGGCGGATACAGTAGCCAAATCACGACAGCTTTACCTGTAAGTGCTGGCCAGAGGTATCACAAATACCGACACCGCAAATGCAATAAATTGCACGGATGGGTTTTAATTATTCCGGGGACTTAGGGAGTGTTTTGATTTTAATTTTTAATGTTATAGTGCAAAAAATGAAATATGCAACATACAACAAAAAAAATGCCCACAAGAATAACCCACAAGGTGTCGGTCACAGCCGAAAATGCACCTTTTACAATTCGCCAAATTGCTATTTTTCAAAAAATTACTCACAATCCCCCTTTGATTTTTTGAAAAAAATATCCCCCCTTAAAAAATTTCTTTAACAAAGCATTTTTAATAATTATTATATATTTAAAATTAAAATAAATAATTTTAATTTATATAGTTTTAAAACTTATGAAAAAATAAATTAAAAATTAAATTTTAATTTATAAAGTTTAAAAAACTATATAAAAAAAATTAAAATTAAAAATTTTAATTAAAAAATAATAATTAAAAAAATAACTTTGAAAAAAAAATTATACCTTTGGGGGGAGTCGGCGGGATTTGAACCCCCGACCTGCAGGCTCCCTGAGCCTTACCGCACAGCTCACTGCCAAGTGAGCTAGCGGGCTGATCCGAAGGGATCACCGGAGCCCTCCTTTTTCAACCTCGGCCTGCCCGTCCGCTGCCTCTGCCACCTCCTCTGCAAGTCGCGGCCGCAGCTTTGCTTGGACGCTGCTGCTACTTCGCGGCTGCACTCCGCAACGTTCTTTTTTTTTTTTTTTCGAAAAATTTCACGGTTTTTTTTTTTTTTTTTTCGAAAAAAATTTCTCGCTGCGGGGGGGTCCTCCCTCGGCTGCAATCGGCGCTGGCTGGCTCTGCGCGCAACGCGCTAGCCGGACCTCAACGCGCCGGGGGGGGTTTATACCCCGCAAATTTCCCGCGTGGGGGGGAATTTAAAATTCCCTCCGCGCGTTGTACGGGGGGGGTGCTCCCTCCTTCTCCTTCCGCGCGTCGCGCTGACGTCGCGTCTGCGTGCTGGGGGGGCTCCCTCCTTCGCCTTCCGCGCGTCGCGCTGACGTCGCGTCTGCGCGCGGGGGGTGGGGACTCCCTCCAGCGTCGCGCGGACGTCGCGTCCGCGCGGGGGGGGGCTCCCTCCTTCGCCTTCGCGCGTCGCGCCGACGTAGCGTCGCGCGCGCGGGGGCTCCCTCCTTCGCGCGTCGCGCCGACGTCGTGTCCGCGCGCGGGGGCTCCCTCCTCCTCCTTTCGCGCGTCGCGCTGACATCGCGTCTGCGCGCGGGGGGGTTCCCTCCTTCGCCTTCCGTGCGTCGCGCTGACGTCGCGTCGCGCACGGGGGGGTTCCCTCCAGCGTCCGCGCGTCGTGCTGATGTCGTGTCTGCGCGCGGGGGGGGTCCCTCCTTCGCGGCGCGCCTGCGCGCGACAGTCTGCGCCTGCGCGCGGGGGGGTCCCTCCTCTGCGTCGCGACGCGACTGCGTATGCGCGCGGAGCGGACCTCCTCGGTCTACGTGCGGGCGTTTTTCCTCTTTTTTTTTTACTGTACGTCGCGCGATTGCGCGCGGCGTATAAAAAAAATTTGCCTCTGCAAAAAAAAATCCGCTGCCCAGCAACCTTACCGAACTGGCTCTGATGCCATGTTAAACTCAACGAACAATATTGTATTATTCTGCATTGGATTAAATAGCGATTACATAGCCGGGAATAGAACACCGGAACTGTTACAGGAAACAGAACTGTTACAACAGTAAGGCTAATTAATCAAATATAGACAAAATACATTAGTTACACTAACAAGCTTGGGCTCACATCCACCGGACAATGGAGCGCATCCGTGACCGTCTTCCCCCGCCGCCAGAACAGGAACAAGCACCCGATGATGAAGGAGAAGGAAATGAAGAAGAGATAGCCGCAAAGGTACCCACAGAAGGAGAAGAGCAGATCGAAGCAGGGATAGGAGGTAACTCTGGCCCAATTGATCAAGGCTGAGGTTCCGTGCACCGAGGCGAGCTCGTTACCCCACGAGCCGCCAGGAATGTTGACAATTTTGTCACATTGCTTGGAGGGGTAGAGAAAATTGAAGTTTGAGTTGATTCTGTAAAGTGTTTTCTTGTTTTTCATGAATTTGTTCCCTTGCTTTTTCTTGTATTTTATAGCATTGCAGCAATTTTGGTTCCCATTTTTGGCCCCCCCTATATTCAATTCATGTATAGAAAGAGCTTCGCCAGTAGAAAATAGGAGAAGATAGAAAGCTTCGCTGAAGGCAGAGAAAGAAGAACAGCTTCGCAAAAGAAATCAGATGAGTCCAGCCTAAAACTTGAAAAATTCTAAGGCATAGAAGGCACTTTGCTCATGGGACTGCCAAAGTATCCACTTCGAGAGGAGCTGCGAAGCTGTAATTTCAAGTGAAGCAGGAACGTGCTAAGTCGGTGAGGTTACTTCCCTGAAATCTTGGCCGAAGTGCTACTTCGGCCCTTCTTCGGGCGATGCTCCCCCGAACTACCACCTTCTGACTGGATCGCTGCGAAGCTTCTGTCCAAATGCGGAGGGAGAAAGTTTTGTAACATGTTGCCAACAGCCAGTCACTTCGGGCAAATTCCTCGCCGAAGCAGCATTTTGGCCTCATACCTCGTCAAAGCAGCGTAGCTAGAGATTAAGTGACCATGCCTTCCATGAGCGGACTAGCTACTTCGGCCAGTTCACCCAGCGAAGCGGTTTTCAAAGCCATTTTCCAGCGAACCACCATAGATTCACCTACCATCCTGGTCTTCGCTTCGGCTCTAACTCATTGCGAAGCAACAATTTGATTAAAAATCCAGCGAAGCTCCACCCAGGGCAAGTCTGACGACAGTGCTCCTCTTGAGGGGCACACATTCCAAGGCCAGGTATTTATCCAAGGCATTTGTGCGGCACATAAATGCAGTTTTTTCGCCCCGAAAGACCCGGTATCTAGTTATGGTAATAGGATGGGAAGTCTCAATTGCAGAAGATGGCCAGCGCAATTTTTGGAGCCGCCTGAGCATCCTAACCAAAGCAGGTCTGCGGTTCATAAATGCGAATTTCCCCGCTTAACGCGGCCCTGTATCTAGTTATGGTAATTGGATAAGAGGGTTCGATTGTGAAAAGTAGGCTAGCATCATTACCAAATCCGCCCTAGCATTCTTGTAAATCGGGATCATTAATGGCGCAGAGGGGAGGGTCCTCTATAAAAACCCACGCATTGTAATGAAAAAGGGGGGGAACATTTTGCTAAAGAAGTTGTTGTAACTAGACATTCTGCATCAATATAGAAGATCCTTGGCTCTGAATCTGTGCTTTCTTTTTATGCTGCCTCTGGCAAGTATTTTTGCTTTCATTTATTTTTCTGATTGTTGTAATTCTGATATCTGGATTTTAGCATTGGGAGATAAATGTGTCTAGAATTTTGGTTAGAGGATACATAGAGAAGCATATGCAGTTTTAGTTTCTGTTACATCTTCTGTATTATTTGCTGCTGGTTTAGATATAGATGAGTTATTGTGCTGCGTGTTCTTTCCCACTGCAATATCCAGTTATTTCCATCCCTTTCTGCATTGTTTATCTCTTTCCTGCACCCTCACTCTTTTAATCTCTTTCCAGCACTCTTATCTTTTTATTTCTTTCCTGCACTCTTATCTTGAAACCCCGGTAGTTTAGTATAGGAGTCGGCCTTCTCCGGAGATTGGCACGGAGGGCATCTCTTCCCTCCGGCCTTTCAATGTTGGTCCAGGTCTAGGGCACTTAGACATACGAAAATCCTTTCCTGTGGTGGATCTGTGACCAACAGGTACAAGGACAACGAAGAGTCGAGGAAAACATTGATGTAAGGAAGACGTTGACGTAGAAACTGTGCGAGGATAGGGTGAGTGGATGGTAACACCTGAACAAGCGATAGGAAGGTTGTAGAGGAGTGCAGAGGATGGGAGTCGGACACCAGAGCAACGCGCAAGGTCTCAGAAAGGAAGACTAGGGCCACAACCAAAACTCTAGCGAAAGAGGTCATGGAGTAAGGATGCACAGGAAGTCAGGAGAAGACGGTTTGGTGTGAATAAAGGTACCTAGACTAAAAACACCCGACGAGGAGCAACATAGCAGGAACCCCACCAATGGATAACATAACCACCAAAGCCTTATTAAATTATCCACTTTTCACAGGAGAAGGGAAGGAAGACCCGATTAGGCATTGGAGAATTTGCCGCATGGAGTGGAAAGCGATTGGGCAGAACAATGAAGAAGATTGGAGGTGGTTTCCTACAACGTTTCGAGAATCTGCAATGGGCTGGTATATATACTTACCGCAAGATAAGTTCCAGACATGGGAAGAGTTACGTGATGCATTTGTGGAAGAATTTCGATCATATGATACTAATGAAAATTATAGCATGCAAGGAGAGAAGGAGCCTGTTCGTTATTACAATCGAAGGTTTAGTAGGTTGTTTGACTATGTGGAGAAAGACCACTCAGAAGAATCAAAGAGTATGTGGTTCATAGATGGACTTCTCCCTGTGTATGAAAGGAAGATGAAGACATTTTCTCCAAGATCATACCAAGAGGCTTTGGAGTATGCCTTGACTTGGGAACGTGATGCAAAAACCTCATCGATGAATGAGACTCGGACGACTAGAGAATACAGTCAGATGGTGACAGAGGAGACGTCTGAGGTGCAGTCGTCTGAGAAAGAGATGTCTAAGAAGGAGACGTCTGAGGTGCAACCATCTGAGCAACAGCCGTTTGAGAAGGAGACGTCTGAGCAAGAGACGTCTGAGGTTCAGCCGTCTAAGAAAGAGTCGTCTGAGGTGCCGACGTCTGGGAAAAAGTCATTTGAAAAAGAGCCATATGGAGGCTACACGTCTGAAACCTACTCGTCTAGCAAGTACCCGTCTGGCACTTACCCGTCTGAGGAAGTCTACTCGTCCAGACGTCTAGCCGTCTGTTTGGTCATTTGTCTAACCGTACAGATGTCCAGTCGTCAGTCCCAGACGTCTAGTCGTCAGACGTTTGGACGTCCATCCCAGATGTCTTGTCGTCAGACGTCTGGACGTCCATCCCAAACGTCTGGTCGTCCGTCCCAGACGTCTAGCCGTCAAACGCCTGGCCGTCTGACCCAGATGCCTGGCCGTCTCACCCAGACGTCTAGCTGTCAGACCCGTCCGTCTAGCCGTCAGACATCTAGCTGTCTGACCCAGACATCTATCTGTCTGACTTGTCCATCTAGTCGTCTGTTTGGCCGTCTGACTCATCTGTCTGGCCGTCCGTCTGGTCGTCTGTCCTAGACGTCTAGCAACCTGTCTAGACGTCTAGCCCATATGTCTGCGACGTCAACACTTACCCATCTGAGACGTCTACCTGTGTGCAACCCATCCGAGACGTCTATCCGTCTGAGCCGTCTAACCCGTTGTCCTAGACGTCTAGACATTGTACCCATCAGACTTCTCAATTTGTCTGGTCTAATTCGTCAGAGAATAAGCCGTTAGGGATTATCGTCATAAATGTTGACATCTGAGACAGTGCAGTCAAAGGAGTTGTCGTCAGAAGTACAATCCGACAAGGGAGATGTTTATCAGAGGATGATAAGAAGCCAGTTGGATCATGAAAGTAGTGAATTAGAACTAAGAGAAATCAATTTCAATAGATTGAGTGAAGGCTTCCAAAATGTTCTGAGAAAAAAAATTTAGTTTGGACATTGATGGTTTCAATGGTTTTGCCGTTGAGGTTTTGGGGCTCCGCCCCAAACCTCGCGAGGGAACACGCGAAGGGCACTGCCCCTCGACCCCGAAAGGGACGTTGTCACTTGACCCTGCAAGGGGACTCCCACCCCCTTGACCCCCAACACAGATGGCGGCGGGCATTACCTGTCATGTTCAAGATGTTGATGGCATTGCTCATGCTGATAATATCGCTTATTGCAAAAAGTGAAGTGCCTATTCAGAGAATGCTGATCATGTTGATGTTACACATGCTTGCAGCAAAGGGAGTGCACAATCAGAGAATAAGGTGTTGCGAGCAGTCTCAATTGAAGTCTATTGCCAAATATTTATGGAACAGGAGAAAGAGGAAGGAGCGTAACAAGAGATTTCGTTTGTTTAGTACTTCTATTCCCAGTGTTTAGCTCATGTCGTTGAGGACAACGACCAATTTAGAGGAGGGGATAGATGTAGACAGGCAAATTGATATGTCCTTATTTGTTGAATCAATTTTGGTATTATGTGTTATTTTGTAAATGTACGCAAAGTGTTTGACGAAATGTGCATGCATATATTTAATTATTATGTCGTAAAGTGCAATTTAATATTGTACATAAGAATAAAGTCATGTAAGTCGGCTAAATTACTATTTTGTCCTGTAGTGGGAAATGTCAATGTAATGCAAAGAGTAAATGCATATGAAATGTAATTTGAGGGAAGTTATAAGGTAGTTGGAGGATAACTACTTTGTGGGTGTATAAATAAGCCCTCCCCTCATTCATTCAAGTTGCTCTCCCATGGAAGTGGCTCATAGATGTTCAGGCATTGAAGGCAGTCATGCAGGTTGATGTATTAATGCAGTCTAGTCTGGTATGCAGCCATGAAGGATATTCAGCCTAGGGTTTGCAGAGTGCATATTGTAATGCTGAAACTGTAATGTTGTATCATAAATGCCATTGTTAATATAAAACTGTTGTATTTATTGTTATCTACCATTGCTGCTACTATTTCTGTCATTGTTGTTGTTATTAGTGTTGTTGCAGGTTTTCTGTGCATTATTATTGCTATACTACAATGATTGCAGATCTGTAGAACTATTAAGTGGAAAATGGAACTGTTTGTGACCTGTTGCCACATTTTGCTAAGGGGTAAAAAATTTTGAAATTTTGAAAAAACTGCTGCACTATTAGGACCAGGTCCTCTTCTTTCCTCCTTTCTAAGCTGTCAGTCCAGGCGATCTTCAGGATAGCATTTTCAGGTGTTCGTAGGTTCATTTTTCCAGGTTCACACTTCCAGTTTCAGGCTTTCAGCAAGTTCGGGCGAAGGTTGGGGAAAAGCCCAAAAAATTCTAAGGCAGAAGCACCCCCCGGGTCGCACTCTTTTTGAGCGATTCCAAGAGTCGCTCCACTTCTGTGGCGATTCTTATCGTCGCCCCTTTCCCAGGCGACCTCCGTCTGCATCTAGTAGCAACAAACGGCAGCGAAAAAAGGACAAAATTTCTCTAAGGCATGGATTCCCCATGAGTCGCTCCATTCCCGTCTTCGCTGTGCTCCTCCAACGACCTCCGACGGTATTGGGAAACAGAAAAAATGACTAAGGGAGGGACACGTCCGAAGTTCGCTCATTTTCTGAACGATTCCGGGAGTCGCCCCTCATCTTTGGCGATTCCCAACATCGTTCTCTCCCCGAGCGACCCTCGACACCACTGTCGACCGACAACAAGCAGTACAAAATTGAAAATTCTCTAAGGCATAAACCCCGGACGAAGATCTCTCCCCTGGAAAGCGAACCCCGAAGTCGCCCTGTTTTGTCCAACGACTCCCGTCATCGCTGCGGTTTTCAGCGAACTATGGCAAAAGGTTTGAAGGCATCTAAGTGTGGGGGCCCATGAGTCACTCCCTTCTGGAGCGACTCCCGTCATCGCCGCAACAGTCCAGCGACTCTTAGGTTCGTTGTGGTCTCCAACGATCGCTCGCCGGCATTGCAGAATTGAAATTATCTAAGTCAGGGAGCTTACGACGGAGTTCGCTCCACTCAGCAGCGACTCTCGAGATCGCTCCTCTTTTGGTGTGACTCCCGGGTCCGCTCCATCCAGGAGAGACTTTCGTCGTCACTCGTTGCGCCCAGCGAACCGCGGCCTACTTTCAAGGGCGTCCCCCCATATTTTCTTCCCCAAGTTCGCTCAAACCCTGAGAGATTCCCAGCCTCGCTTCTGAGCAGCTGTGACCTTCAGTTCCAGTGCAGGGTTTTGCAACCCTTAGCATTTTTCAAGCAGACTCAGAGGACAGGGTAGGTGACCTATCAGGCTGCATTAATGGAGCGTCAACTTAGCTTTTACCCCCCAGGATAGCTTGTCAAAGCCCTCAGAAATCCCAAAGGGCAGATCGTACCTACAACATTGAAGAGGTGTCCCTTCTCAACTACCATACCTGTCCAGAACTGTACCAAACTTAGGAGAATCATGTGGCAGGTACGCTCAAGGCCAGTAAGGTTCAAATCTCAGCAGCTGTCACAGTTTTGGGATTTTGTGCCTCAATGTAATTTGGGGGGAAAATTCTGCTATAAATAGCAGTCGACTTTCATTGTAAAAGGGGGGGAACATACTGCTAAGAAAGTTGTTGTAAAAATACATTTGCTTCAATACAAGGCATATTTGGCTCTGATTCTTGTCTCTTCCGTTTATGCTGCCTTCTGCAATAAATTCTGCTTCATGTTCATTTATTTTTCTGATTGCTGTAATTCTGAACTCTGGATTAGGGCATTGGCAATTAAGTGAATCTGGAATTCTTGTTGAAGGATACATAGGGAGGAATCGCAGTGTTGGTTTCTGTTACATGTTTTGTTTTGATTGTTGTTGGTTTGGGTATTAGTTAGTAATTGTGCTGCTTGTTCTTCCCCACAACTGCTTTTACATATCTATCTGCATTTTACAATCTCTTTCCAGTTCCCTTATCTCAAACCCCAATTAGTGTAGTATAGGAGATTGGCACGGAAGGCATCCCTTCCTTCCGGCATTTCAATCTGTTGGGCTGGTCTAGGGCGCAAAAGACCAAATCCTTTCCTAAGTGGCAGATTCGTAACCAACATGACCATGTGAAATTTCATTTCTACATTGACCAATGAATAAGTTTTGTCAATTTGTGTTATTTTGTTATACGTACGAGAGTGTTTGATGAAATGTATGTATAATTAATAAAGTCATAAAGTGAGTCATGAAATGTAAATGTAAGTCAAATGCATGTCAAATGTAATTTAAGAAAATGATGAGGTGTTACGCAGTTAGTAAGTTGGAGGATGCAACTACCTCCTTAGGTGTATAAGACCCCTCCCTCATTCATTCGAAGGTTGGTAGGGGAGGTTGGCATGGTATCGAAGGTTGGTATCAAGGTTGGTGTTGTACATTGGCATTGCATGTAGTAGTAGAAGTTGGCTGTTATCAGACATGTATTTGTGAGATACTTGTGGAAGGCCATCTGAACCATTGTGCCAGGCCATCTAAACTACTGTTCTGGGCAGTCTGAACTGCTGTGCCAGATTGTCTGAATGCTATGCCAAGTCGTCTGACTGCTGTACCAAGCTGTCTAATATACGTTGTGTATGCAGTGTATGCATTGAAATTGTAATTTATTCAGATTGTATATTTTATTCATTTAAGTGGTAATGGAATTGTGTTGCAATATGTTGTATTCCATTTCTACAGGTGGTTAGGAGACATTGCTCTAACCAAAGAACATATGATTGCCATGCTAACAAATCTCATGTGATGCATGTGTTGCACTATAAGATGAAATATGATAAGTATTACGTGGATGTTGAGCTTGATCTTGAATCAATTGCTATCCTGCTTGGGAACCCCACTGATTTCTCTATTGAGTTTTGATATGATCAAGTTGATATTCCAAAAACACAGACCCAATCTCAAACCCAAATGTTGATGAATGTGACTTTACAATTCAAGTACAACAATTTTCATCATCCTTTGTTGCCATGCTTCCTGCTGCATGACGCAAAGCAAAAAAAATAAGAAGCTTTTTATAAGCCAGTAATCAGGAACATGTCAATGATTGATTGGCCATAGACTGGTTTGCATCCAGTCAATGAATACAACATGAAAGGTTTGTTTGACATGGCATTTCCAACTCTATTTCCTATAAGGAAAGCCATGTTTAAGCAGTCAAGATTCAAAGAGGTCCGAATACATGAGTATGCTTTGCACATGATTCGTTTCCATGATAGCAAATTTGAAAAGCATCCTAAATTTTGCTACTTTTTGTTTAATCTTATGATGCGCCATTGTAGCCAAGCAAAACCTTGAAAAGAATGGGCCAATCCCAATCCAAGAGGTGTCCAACTTCTTGAAGGATTGCCTGATGGTCAACTCGCAGAGCAACTTGCACGGTTGGGACAAACCTTCTTGGAACATAATCATTTTGGGATAAAAACAGGAATGTACTAATTCACATGATTGCACAGCTAGGATGCCCTACATTGTTTTTCACATTCAGTGTGACTGACACCAAATGGCTTGACTTGCATAGTGTTATATGCTTGGGAGACTCCCTGAAGATGTGAGCACCAATATCAATGGCAAATTGAAAACATTATTGACAACCCTCAGCTTACATACTGTTCATGCACCATACATTTACTATTGGTACAGATATGCCATAAAACTCGATTTTCTTGTTCACTATCTACTATATTTTATTCCTTTACAACTAGTCATACCTGCTTGTCGTGCAGGTATGAGTGGCAATATAGAGGATCTGCTCATATTCATGGATTTGTATGGTCTGAAAATGCCCCTGACATGGATAAACTAAATTGGGACTACCCAGATGAAGTAGATGTAGCAAGGTCTTTCTTTGACAAGTAAGTAACTGCTTGGAATCCACAGAATGCATGCCAAAGAGATGTCCGAATATTTCGTAGCCCCTTTGATGATCCATGCCTGTTAACAGCTGCTCAAATATTGCATCCAATCTTCATAAAGAATTTGAAGAATTAGTTAATCATGTGCAAAGGCATACTAAATGTACTCGAGACTTGTCTATATAAGAAGAGTTCGGCCCTTGAATGTCGTTACATATCTCCATGGAAGCTGCATGAAGAATCTGCCTTTTTTTTTTTTATGACCATGGCCATAAGGTGTTTGAGTCTGCCCGAAATGATGACAGACTAAACATCCACAATGCTGACATGCTTTCTATCTGACATGCAAATGTAAACTGCCAGCCTGTTGTCTCTCATCACGCTGTGTTGCAATACATTGCCAAGTATTCATCCAAAGCAGAACGTAGTTCTGAAAACTTCCACCATATACTTACAAGGATATCTAATGCCATGAACTTGCAAGATCCAATGTATGCAGCATACCGCCAATAATTCTTAGGGAATCTATAAGTAGTCGTGACATAGCAGAAAACATGGCAAGGAATGGATTTTTATCTGTATGTTATCACATTAATTTTGATTGATTCGGTTTTCAATAATTTTTGGAGCAATTAACGTTCCACCATCTGTGATCTTGAGATTAATTACAAGCTATTAAAACATAATGATTGCGTAATCTTATTCACCTAAAAGCACATTCTATTTGATATCTGAGAGAAGAAAGGTACTGGATATAATAATGCATATTTTGCATGCTCCCACATGCATCATGTCTATGACTAGAACAGAAGTAAGCTTGCTCACAATCAATGCGATCCATTATAACATCCCAAGTTGTTTGTAATTCATAGTAATAATATAACAGCAACAGTTTAAAGTTTCCTAGAAACATATTTATGAATGTATTTGAACAATAGAAATGGATATAACTCTGCTCCTTTCAATAGCAAGTGCAATATGTGTTCTTGTTAGAGAGTTGTACTTTTTCTTATATATACAGGTAGATAGAGGGATACCCCTGACGTCAGAGTGTGATCATATCCATAAGGATTTCCAATGGCAAAGCAGCTCTGTCCTACTTTTAAGCCTTGAGAAGTACCAATGATTGCTGGGTTAAGAGAGTTCTCTGGAACATCAACCTTAAAATAGATCCATTATTATATTAGATAAATATTAACACATATATACTGCTGGGAATGATGATCAAATAAAAGGAAGGAAGTACAGTCATATATACCTTCAAAACAGCTAAGTCATGTGCAGCATCAGTCCCAATTAGTTTACCTTCCTTCACAATTACTTTACCATCTGTATCTAGAAGTGATACCTGTCCGTCTCACATACGAAGAATGTGAAAAAATAACTTTTCCACATATTTGACTTAGATCACATAAATTTTCAAGCATGAAACTCAAATCGCATGAGCCTGAAAAGAAATAATGCAAGGAAAGGAGATGGTCATTAATATTCTAAAAGCATCCACTTAGTGCAAACCTCACACCGTTGACGACCCGTTGTATCTGAAGCCAGTTTAGCCACAACATGATAATTTGTAACCTATCATGTTGCACATAGGTAAGACTTCTTCCCAACATAAAACTTGTCATGCAGCATAATTATTAAGCTGATTAAATAAATGTGAAAACTAAGTAGAAGCTAGAATGAAAAGTCTAAAGATATGTACATTAATCAAAGCAAGAAAGGACAAGGAAACGAGACTACTATAAGTCACACATAAACATGAATATATGTAGCCTATGCAATTCCTTAATTCGAAATATAACCTATGAAATGCAATGTAGAGAACTGCCTGATATACAAGGAGAAAGCTTACAATATGACCCATCTTGTCCCAAACAAAGCCTGAACCTGTGCCTTCCACTTTTGCATCTGTTGATTCCAATGCTGATGATTGGTTAGCTGTCCTGGGGGTTAGCACTTCAATATCCTTTATAGAGACAACAGATCTGGTTGTATCCTACTATTCAAGAAATTAAAAAAGCAGAACATAAGTAATCAATGAGAAAACTAATTACACATGCTGCAAAACAAAATCAGTAGAACAAGTAGAAAGCAGTTCAACTTGCCAAAATTTTATTTTCAACTCAAATTTCTAAGGAATAACACCTGAAGTTAACTTTAAGTCTACCAGAAACACTAACAATTTCTAAAAGAAACAAGGATTTGGTCCAATTCAATTGCATATTTATTTTGAATTCAAATTAATTCAAAAGCATACATGTACTGACAGTACCAACTATGCATGAACAATTTTAACACCCATTGTGTTGAACAAGACAAAGAGATACATGGCTAGGCACAAATAGATTGCTTTCAAGACGTATGAGGACTCAAATGGATGACCAACAGTTAACTATCAGAATCAAAATAGGCTGTCAGAACCTAAAAATTGCAAAAGGGATGAAGTGGACAGGAATAAGTGAGGAAATGTCTCAGGAGGTCAAGAGGACCATTCAGAAAGGTGCTTCACAGCACATCTGTCACAGGCCCAGCATGCACACTAATGTCTTGAACAGGCATATATATATATATATATATATATATTAGCATCATTGGACATCATTTCAAGCCACTTCAGAACCCTGATTGCATCACCTATCATCAAATCACTCTAAACTGAGTTCCATCTGCAATGTTCCCAGTCACTTTGCATAGCAGAACTGAAGATTTTGAGGTTTCTTCATGTATATTGTTGTTCGTTTCCTGTGAAAATGTTCCCGGGATCACATTTGATGTGTGGTTGCTTCCAATTTGATGTTTGACATGGATTGGATAGCAACTGGACATTGAATGCAAGGCTTTGGTAGTAAGTGCAACTAGTAAGCTGAAACAGCAACGGTAACTAATTTCATAGCATTGAGTACACTTTGAATTGCAACATAGAATCTATTTGATGAATTCCTACTGAGAATTTCAGATCAATTTAGTATTACAGCAGTTCATCTCAGGCTTGTAGAAGTATATAACATTACCAGGAAAGGAAATGAGCAAGGTCAATGGGATTTGATCCAAGAAGACGCAAAGGTAAAGGGTAGGAGATAGAAAAAGGGAATTCTGGAAGGGATCCACATTTGGCTACCATGGAGTAGAGGCTCACCTGGATAAAGCAAATTATTATTATCAACTCATCACAGCTCAGGCTGGGTTCATGAATCAAATGTAGGATTTGGTAGCAGTACTGAAGACTAGAAACTTAATGAACAGTAGAACCTAAAGTGGAAGTGAAGAGGTTGGAAATCATTCAAGGAAAATGCAGAAAAGGGCAAGGATAAGCAAATAATGGAAGCAGAAGATACACTCCTCTCTAGTGCACCTCCATTTGAAATGGAGGCCAAACTCGAGATTAAACCATACGAGGGCCAAAGGAATGCAAAAGACTTAGAAAGCTCATTTGTTCAATTAGAGGTGTACTTTCAAGTACATAGCTGCAGAGATGAGCTAAAATTCACATTTGCAAGATTGACAGTGGCCAAGCATGCTCTCACATCATGAAGGGCTCATCTAGAAGCCCTTGATAGGATCAAAGAGCCAAGGGTAACAAAATTCAAGGAAATAGCTATTGCACATATAGTGAGGTGTTCTATGCACTTATGCAAGCTGTCAAAAAGTGGAAACACTACTTGTTGGGCAAGAAGTTCTTGTGCATGCTAAATCATCAATCAATACAATATCTCCAAACACAAAGAAAAATCCAATGCACAAGGCATCTCAAACTGATGGGTTTCTTCAACAAGAACAATTTTTCATAAAATATAAGGAGGGAGTCATGAGCAAGATAGAAGGTCAGTTTATCAAATGGCATGAGCTCAACCGGTTAAACACCTGGACTTTCAAGGAGGAGACCCAGGTTCAAACCTTGCCAGGCATAACATGCATAATTGTATAAAAATGTTGTAATACCACTGTATGGTCAAGATATAATATATGTAAGGCCAATTTCAATCCCATATAACCAATTAAAATTTATAAAAAAGGTACATAGTCAGTACTCAAAGACTCCATTGCTTAAAGTTTCAGGTGTGCACACTATCATGAAGCTTCAAGTCTTTAAGTATGATGTGCCCCCAACTCCAAAACAAGGAAGATGAAGAGCTTAAATAAGTGTATCAGCACTTACTAGTTTCCCAAGTGAAGATGCAAGACAAGTAGGCTGATTTCCATGTGATGCATGGACTTATCTTCAAGTTGGATAAGTTGTGCATTACAAAGAATTCAGTTAGATAAGTTGTGCATTACAAAGAATTCAGTTAGGATCTTACAAAATATTAAAATTTCACATTTCTATTATTGGTCACTTTGGTGTCGTAAAAAACATAGCTACACTCCAAAAACATGTTTATTGGAGAGAAAAATACAAGAGAATGCTTTGAAGTATGTAAGTCATTGTGTATATTGTGCAACTAATAGGCCAAGCAATTGGAAACAAGGTTCGCACACTGCACTACCAATGACAATCAGACCAGGGGAGAGTGTTTCCATGGATTTTCTTGGAAATTTAACCAACACTAGACATGGGCATGATAATTTGTTTGTGGTAGTGGACAGGTTAAATAAGATGTGCAATTTCATACAATTCAAGAAAACTGTCTTAGGTTCTGAAGCACCTCAAAAATGCTATTCCCATGTTTGGATTCATTCTGAGCTTCTAAAATCTGTTGTTATGGATAGGGATGCAAGATTTCTAGGTGCTTTTTGGACTACACAGGGGGTCTGGATGGACAAACAAAGGTGGTGAATTAACTATGGTGCATCTCTTCGGAAGCTAGAGCGAGAGGAATTCAAGGTGCTGTGACAACAACTTAGCCTACTTTCAACATGCCTACAACCTTGTTCTTCATACCTTCACTAATATGCCACCATTGAGGGATGTTATACCTGTTCCTCTCAATAGCCTTTTGACATGGCATCATACTTCATTAATGCAGACAAGAAAGGAGATAACATGGAACAATAAGTTCCTTTGGAGAATCACATAGGCACATAAAAAAGTAAAACAAACCTTGGAAAAGTGTCAAGCAAAATATAAGGCATGCCATCATAAGCATAGCAAGGATCATACATTGCAAGTGGATAACATAGTTTGGTTGTATCTAAGCAAAGAAATGCCCCAAGGGAAAGGCAAAAATTTAAAACTAGTTAGGTATATACCATAGGCCATTCTTGATTCTTGAGCAATATGGAACAATGCCTTCAAACTAGATTGATCTCAATACATGTGAATGTATTCAGTTGCCAATGTGAAAAGCCTCATGTTGCTTTAACTATCTATGTTAGATAAGGGGGTTGAGGAGCGCGTTTTGTCATTCATAGAGAATCTCACACGCCATATGCAAGCTTGGTTAAGGAAGATGTTGTCCTATAGAGAAAAGTTAGACCACCTTGCCAAAGGGAACCAAAAGTATTGGCTGATTGGGTTCAAAGTACAACATATTGGGAAAATAAAATGGCACCATAAAGAAAAAGCGAGGGAGATGTTGCCCCATATTTTGATAAACTGAGATTTTACAAAACCAAAAACCTCTATTCCAGTCATCTTCGACAACTGGCTCCACTTCAAACTATTGCCAATATAATATTATTTTCTAATTGCTCACTCCACTTCCTGCAATTGATCGTATCACCAACATGACAAGCAACACCTGTCGCCACCTTTGTGTTGAAATTGTAATCTGATTCATGGCCAAGGCCGACATTGTGCGATGTATTAGATAGGCCTAAGGGCATTTCATTGTACAATATATTAATTATTTGTAATATTTTATTATGTAAGCCCTATGGGCCACGGTTAACCTTGTTATGGTTAAACCCTATTTATAACTTGTAATTAACATAAAGCCCTTTTGTTATGTTGGCTTAGGTTAAACTTTATGATGTAATTAGGGTTTTGGTAAATCTATAAATACCCCCCTTCCACTCCTCATTTTATTATCAAAGTGTTGTTTAATATTATCTACAGGTATAGTGATTATTTAAGGTGCCTACGGGTGCCCACCAAATCCTTCATTTTTTGTCCTTTTCGTTCTCTATATAAGATTTGAGTGCATGGTTTGCTTTTTGTTCATTTCTAGAAAATATTGTGAATTCCAACATGGTATCAGAGCAGGTATGAAGTTGCCTCAGTTGGTCACGTAGAAACATTGTTCAGTGCCTATGATTCTTCTTCCAAACCAAAAGGCAATTCTCTTCTTTCAACCTTATTCATTGTTTTTGCATAAGAGCTAAAAAAGAGTGTTTTCATTTATTATCCGCTTATCCAAGATTTTTGGAGGTTATTCACAATGTTTTCATAAATCATCTACAGAAGATAAGATCCAAAGTTTTGGTTGTTGAAAGGAACCTGGATCTGTATGTTTCCACCTTACCTCACTTTTCATGCACAAAATTTAAATTCGAAGGATGGCCCCTTCGCGTGCTTAGCTTGGGCTTGATGGCCTTGCGACTAGAAGCGCATGTTGTCTTTCCCTACAAGGAAAGCACACGCCTCATCCAATCCCGTAGGATGGCCATTGCAGCTAGACAGACGCATTCCAAGGTATCCTTGCTCGAAGATTGCGAGTTCGCGTTGCTACAGAGGACCCTTTTGGTGATAAAGGTTGCACAAAGTTCTAAGAGCATTCAAGGCGTTGTCAATGCTCCTGCAGATAGATTCTCCCATCCGAACGTGACTATGGCATGGTGGTTTGGCGTTGGTATTGTGGAGGACAAGACGCAGGATCAAGTCACACCCATCCTCTATTTTCCACTGCTTGGTCCTATGATGATTTCCTATTGAGGGTTGGTGAAGCAGTTTTGAATCAACAGGACACAAACAATCTACTGAAAAATAGAGAAATGCAAAAGGAGCCCAAAGCTTTCTTGTATTACTTTTCCCAAAAAATGGAGTTACATTACAATTTCGAAATTCCCCTATAATACCCTGTTTTCCCTTTTCCTGCATAGGACAATTCATTTGAAATTTTAATTTTGGGGGCAAAACTTCCCAAGGTCATAACTCCTCGCTCGTTGCTCGGATTGACTATTAGTGCATGTTTTCGGAAAGCTCTCGAAAATACCTACAACAACATAATGTCCTAAAGGATATTACGCCTAATTTTCACCCCTCTACGAGGCCTCTAAGGCCTTCAAAATTCACCTTTAAGTTTTAGTGGCAGGATTTTCACCATTTTGGTAGGGTTTTTACCATAAAACTTACATATCTCCCAAACCGCTCAGGATATTGGGGTGATTCTTTCACCATTATGTCTTTCTCTATCCCCTAAAACAACTAAACAAACTTTAGAACATAATAAAACATATACAAATTTGGATGATGCAAGATCACTCTTACACCACTCGATGCTCCTGCATCAGACACCCAGGGTAAATTGAGAAGTGACCTTCACTTCTCTGGTGTTTGAGGAAAACCAAGGCAGTCAACCTCTGTCTTCGACAACCAAGATGAATCTTCAACAGGTCTGCCCTTCCACTTAACTAGATATTCTTCATACTGCCTGTTTCTTGTACTTATGTCGACGCGGGTATCCAAGATTTCTTCTATCTCTTCCTTATTTGGAGTAGATGTTGGAATATTCCAAAATTTTGTTACTGGTCCATCATCATTGCCTCCTTCATGATATTTTGCCAAATCAAAAATGTTGAACACAGGTGATATGTTAAGCCCACTCGGCAATTCTACTTCATATGCATTTCCTGAATCCTATTTCTTTATGATCCTGCATGGTCCAAACTTCTTCATTTTCAGCTTGTTATAAGTTTTAGCAGGGAACCTTTCTTTTCTTAGGTGAACCATAACTTCATCTCCCACCTAAAATTCCTTAAATCTCCACTTCTGGTCTGCCTTTGTCTTGTACTGAGTGGTCACCTTATTAATATGCTTCTTTACTTCTTCATGCAAGTTCTTTAGGTGCTCTGCAAAGTCCTCAGCCTCAGCACTACTCTTTTCCCCTCTGTCCATCTTCCTCAACTCAGAAGCATTCCTTATGCTGCTCCCATATACAATCTGGAATGGGGATTTATTAGTAATCCTGTTGACATAATTGTTGTAGGAAAATTCTTCCTGTGTAAAACCAAATCCCATCCCTTGGGCTTATCTCCTACTAAGCATCACAGTAGGTTACCCAAACTCCTATTCACCACCTTTGTTTGTCCATCAGTCTGGGGGTTGTACGCAGAACTAAATTTCAAATCTGTCTTCAACTTCTTCCATAAGGTCCTCCAGAAATACCCAACGAATTTGGTATCTCTGTCTGAAACGATACTCCTTGGTAGACCATGTAGTCGCACCACCTCTTTGAAAAACAACCCTGCAACATGAACGGCATCATTAGTTTTTTGGTAGGGGATGAAATGTGCCATCTTTAAAAACCTGTCAACCACCACAAAGATGGAGTCATTCCCCCTCTGTTTCCTTGGTAGGCCAAAAACAAAATCCATGTTGATGTCTTCCCATGGTTTCTTTGGTACAAGTAATGGTTGATATAATTCGGTGTTCTGCCTCACACCCTTGGCCATCTGGCATACTCTGCAACTTTGTACAAATCTCTTCACATCTTGTTGTAATTGTGGCCAATAGTAGTTCTCACTAACGAGGGCAATGGTCTTATCTCAACCAAAGTGTCCAACCAACCCTCCACTATGCTTCTCCTTGACCAGATTCTCTCTCATCGAACTCCTTGGAATGCACAACTAGTTTCCTCTAAACAACATTCCATCTTGGATTAGGAAATCCAACCATTTAGTTATGTCCAAAGTAATTGGTGCCAAGCAAGCTCTCCAAGCCTCTGCAAAATCTGGATCTTCAGGGTACAAACTCTTAAGTTCGTCAAACCCTACAACCTCCACCTTCATTTTTGTCAACAAGTTCTGCCTTCTACTTAAGGCATCTGCAACTCTGTTTGACTTCCCACTCCTATGCTTCAAAACAAAGGTATAACTCTGCAAAATCTCAACCCATTTTAAGTGCCTCTGATTTAGATTCCCTTGGCTATTAATATACCGCAAGACATGATGATCAGTATATAAAACAAACTCTTTTGGCAACAAATAGTGTCTCCATTTCTTCAAAGCCTGAACTATAGCATAAAACTCCTGATCATAGATGGAATACTTCTTCCTAGCCTCATTAAGCTTCTCACTAAAATAGGCAACAGGCTTACCTTCTTGACTCAATACAACTCCTATGGCGCTACCACTAGCATCACAATCTACCTGAAATACCTTATTGAAATCTGGAAGTGCCAAAACAAGTTGCTTTGTGACTTTCTTCTTCAACATATCAAAACTCCTATCTGCTCCTGAAGTCCACTTAAACTCCTTATCCCCTCTCATTGTCTCCGTTAGGGGTGCACAAATACTACTAAAATTCTTAATAATTTTTTTGTAAAAACTTGCTAGACCATGGAATGATCTTACCTCTGTAATTCTCCTTGGGGTAGGCCATTCAATGATAGCCCTTACCTTTTCTGGGTCCATTTTAAGACCTTCAGCTGAGATGACAAAGCCCGGATACACTAACTCCTTCACAAAACTGCACTTCTTCAAATTAATGAGCAACTGCTCCTCCCTCAGCTTCTCAAAAACTCGTCGAATATGCATCAGGTGCTCCTCCAAGGTCTTACTAAAAATTAAAATGTTATCCAAATAGACAATGACAAATTTTCCTAAAAATTCCTTCAATACCTCATTCATAAGCCGCATGAATGTGCTTGGTGCATTGGTTAGCCCAAATGGCATGACCAACCACTCGTACAAACCCTCTTTGGTCTTGAAGGTTGTCTTCCACTCATCTCCTTCTCTGATACAAATCTGATGATACCCACTCTTCAGGTCAATCTTTGTGAAGTACTTGGCTCCACTCAAACATTCCATAATGTCATCCATCCTTGGCAATGGAAATCTGTATTTGATGGTGATCTTGTTAATAGCTCGGGAATCTGTACACATTCTCCACTCCCCATATTTCTTTGGTGCTAGTACTGCAAGTATTGCACATGGACTTAAGCTCTCCCGAATGAGTCTTTTTTTCGATAGCTCTTGAACTTGTCTGTTTTGCTCCTCACTTTCTACAGGAGTCATTCTATGGGCTACCTTATTTGGTAAACTAGCTTCTGATACCAAATCTATCTGGTGATTGATCTGTCTCACCAGTGGCAAACCCTCAGGTACATTATCTGATACAATGTCTGGGAATTCTTCCAACAAACCTGGGACTTCTACTGGGGTATCTTCGCATTGTTCTTCCCTAACTATAGGAATTAATGCATAGCACATATGCTCGTGCTTCAAACCATCCAAAAATTTTCTACCATCAACTAAACAAATTCTGGCACTGCTACATACCTTTTCTTCCACCTCCTTCAGGGGCTTTAGCTTGTGGCGCACTCCATCCTTTGTCAGGGAGTAAGTATTGGCATGTCCATCATGTACTGCATGCCAATCAAACTGCCATGGCCTTCCCAATAGCAAATGGCAAGCATCCATAGGCAGGATGTCACACAGGACTTCATCATGGTATTCCCAATATGGAACTTTACTAAAAATTGCTCGTTGACCAAAGCCCTATGGTCCTTCTACAACCATACAATCCGATATGGATGCGGGTGTCTCCTTCTCTCTAACTATAATTTGGAAACCATCCCTTCTGAAACTAGATTATCAATGCTACCATTATCAATGATAACATTACAAACCTTACCTGCACATTTACACCTTGTGCGGAATAAACTCTTCCTCTGATCTGGATCTTTCTCCTCATTCAACAAGGCTCTCCTTGTGACCAGAACTCCTCTTTCTGCTTCTTCAGAGTGCTCGAATTCAGCACCTTCATCTACAACAGCAGCTCAGGCATTACCTCCAAGCCTTTTATTTGTCCTCCATTGGTGTTGTGGACACTTGTATGCTTGATGTCCTTCTTCCCCACATTGGAAACAGGTTCCACAAAGTCTCCTATTCCAGGTCCTCGTCCAGACCTTCCTCTTCCTCTTTGGTAACCATTATTTTGCTCATGGGGGTGGTAAGCATTATCCCCTTTCTGGTCCTGACTGTTGCTAGCTTCTCCATTCTTCTTTTGGTCCTCATTTCGTCCTCCATTTGTTCTCCCGCCAGTTCTTCCACCACGACCTCTTCCTCTCTGCTTGCTTTCAAATATTTTGTTCAGCTTCTCTTCTACCTTCAAGGCAAACTAGTAAGCATCTTCTATGGTGGTCATCCTGACCAAACTTAGCTCCTCTTGAATACTTGCTCTCAACCCATTTATATAACGGGCTACCTTCTCCTTGTTGGCCTCAGAATGGCCTGTTCTAATTAAAATCTTGTAGAACTCCTTTGTGTACTCTTTGACAGACTTGCCTAACTGCCTCAAACCCTGCATTTTCTTCAACAAATACAACTCGTAATCATCTGGAATGAACTGTTTCTTCAACTTCTCCACCATCCCCTCCCACCTTGTTATCCTTTCGTTCCCTCTTTTTTTTATGTCCATTTGTACTCCCTTCCACCAAATACTAGCATGACCCTTCAACTTGGTCTTAGCAAATTTGACCCTCTCAGGATCTTCGACCTCCTCATACTCAAAGTATTCTTCCATATCATTGATCCAGTCGATCAACTCTTCTGGGTTAAGATTTTCAGAATACGTAGAAACATCAAACTTCGGTCTCTTCCCAATATGGGATATGGCTTTATACAATCTGGCTTGTGCAAGATCTACTGCCTCTTCTTCTTCCTCAAACTGGGTCTCTTCTTCTTCAACTTCATCTTCACTCCCATCTTCTCTTTTTGGCTCAAACCCTCTACGCAGATCCTCTTGTAGCGCCTGAACTTGCCTCTGGAAGGTTCTAAAATCCTCTTATGGTACCACAACATTTTCACCCCTCCACGAGGCCTCTAAGGCCTTCAAAATTCACCTTTAAGTTTTAGTGGCAGGATTTTCACCATTTTGGTAGGGTTTTTACCATAAAACTTACATATCTCCCAAACCGCTCAGGATATTGGGGTGATTCTTTCACCATTAGGTCTATTTCTCCATCCCCTAAACAACTAAACAAACTTTAGAACATAATAAAACAAATACAAATTTGGATGATGCAAGATCACTCTTACACCACTGGATGCTCCTATATCAGTTTGTCCCTTTGATCACCACTACGTGGCATGCCCTAATGGATAGCGAAAGCGTGTTTGCAAGCCATGGACACGGGTTCAAACCACACACTTGCATTTTTTGTTGCCAAAAGTGGAAAGGTTGGCAAGCAAGAGGATGTGTCATCATTTTGGTTCTCATCCATGGCGTGGCTATTATGGTTAGCATGTGGCACTTAGCTTGGGGAAGACCCGAGTTCGATCCCCTCTGAGTTTCTTTGGGCACTTTAAAATATTTTGTAGATATCAGGCCAATGTGGCCTTCTACTATGCCATGTCAATCCATTTTTGTGTATTCATATCTACTCAACAAGTGAAGTGGAGACAAGTGGCAATGATCAGGCAGAGAAGAGGAGCTTAAGTGGCAAACCAGGATTGAAGCACAACAACAAATTGGATTTTTCCAAGTGCGAGGTCGAGATTGGCACTTGAAACCCTAAGGTTTGAGGGTTTAATTTTTTATTTTTTGGGGTTCATTAGGGCAAAACTTCCAAATTTCATAACTTTTGCATACAAAGCGTTTTTAACCCCTTTTTTTCCAAATCACACGATTTTTCAAGCTCTACACACTTGTGGCATCAGTTCACGGACTTGTTGCGGTGTTAGGGGTTGGATTGTATAAGATGGACCACAAAGCCCTAGTTACTCACCTTAATGGGCAAAACTACAATGTTTGGTCAATTCAGAATTTTTGACCTGATTTTTTGGGAGATATAGATGGATTTGTGACAATTGCAGCAGATTTTGAGTCTTTTGGAGGCTTGCAAGAAAAGGATTCAAGATGTGCTTTAGTCAATCCCTCTTCCTCCTTTGGGCGATTGATTCAGCTTATTCATGAAGATCTAATCCTTCATGATCTCTTTCTTCTTCTATTATTTGTCCAAGTACTCTTGAAAGTTTGTTACAACTCTTTTTTTAAGCAAGTTCATGCAAAGCCTCTCTCGGTGACTGAAATCAAGTGGCCCAAGGGCAAGAGGAAGTCTTCAAATAGGGTGATGTATGTCGTGAGTGGAAAAGTTGTGCCTTCAAGACATACCTTATGCAACAATGGGAGATTGAAGGAGCTTATCTTTAAAGGAGGTGGTGATCTTGACCGCTCTTTTTCATTTGAAGTCCTAGAAGAAGTGTTTTTAGGATATGTGCGAGTGTCTAATAGTGGCAGTGGCAACTATAGTCCAGCCTAAGAGACTCTTGAGCAGGAAATGTTTTTGTAGGAACATATTTCAGATGATGATGGAGATTTAGAAGGATTTGCCTCAAATACAGAGGCCGACTAGAGCATCCATTATGAGGGGAAAATATTAATGTCACTAGATCATCTATTTTGTCATTTGTCCCTTCTTTCATTTCTTCGTGCTTCCATTGCTTCTTGCATGCAAATTCCTCCAAAACTCTTGCTGGTTTTTCCAACAAGGGTTCGGGATTGTAGCTCCCTGCTCAACAACTACGTTTCTCACTTACACACAAGCTTGAAATTTTTGGGTTTCCAAACCAGGATTTTTTCAGTAAAACCCTTGTTTTTGCTATTTTCCTAGTGTGCCCTAGCTCCAACGCTCTGGTGCAACCCTCTACTTTGCAACTGCTTTGCACTTCTTTGTCATTTTTGAAATTTGCATGGTGAAATGTGATTTGTTCACCTACTAAACGTCCCAATGCATGTCATAGGCCATACCCTAGCCGGTTCAAGTTCAGCTAACTGGTGAGCCCTCCTTCAAATCCTCCTCACTACTCCTTGGCTCCGTGAGTGAGAATGAGCAAGTGAGAGCTTTTTACCTTTTTTTATAAGTTGAGAAAGGTAGAGGGACACTTGGCTTGCATGTGACAAGTGCCCCTCCACTCCCTTAACTACCACTTCAACACCAATAACTAATTTACATGCAACTATTCGTTCCTCGCGTCATTTGTATTTTTCTTGCAATTTGATTCCTTGCTTCTTACACATGGCATGTCCGTTGGGAAAGCATGCACACCCCATCTTGAACTACACCAACACTTTGGCTCGAGTAGCCTAGGCAACCAGACAACCTGCCTGGACTTCTAGACGACCTAGTCTATATTTGGTCCAGATGGCCCAAAGGGCCATCCGGACCGTTTGGTCATACAGATGACTCTGTCCCTTGTCCTATTACACCACATGAATTCCACCGTGTTCATGTCTTTCTTCAGATGGCCCCACTTGTTCTCCTGATGGCCTATCTTCATCCTGAACTTCGAACAACTCATTCTCTTCCTCAAACGGCTCTGCGTATTTTCTAGATGGCTCGGCATTATCTTTCTCCCAAAGTTGGGCCATAAACGGCCCTACATGAATACTGGACAATCATGATCTATCTTCAAACAACTCGGGATGTTCGTCTGACGAACTAGGCATAGTTTGAGGGTCAAAAGACCTAGGGAAGGTCCAAACAACCCTCCCCTTGGGACAGACGGCCCAAGGGCCATTTGAGGACTTGTCCCCGCTAGACGACCAAGGTTCGAACTCAGCCGGCCTAAGCCCTAACAATCAAGGCTTAAGTCCAGATAGCCCAAGTCCATATGGACAAACGGCCCTAGCAGACGGTTAGAATAATTGTCCCTCCAAGAGTGGAATACCACCTCCATGCTACATTTGGCACTATTATCATTTGAAGTTCAAACTAGCACCGCGTGGAGCTTGGAGAGGTGGATGATAGAAAACTTACTACAAGGACATGGGAGACATGGACATGGAAGGGCGAGAGACCATCTGACACAGGAATTTGAGGATTGCACAACAAGAATGAGAACATGGACATGTTGAGCACAAGGATGACTTGCATGTTGTTGACGAAGAGTTGCATGAAGAAGAGTATTAACAAAGCTTGCTAGTGAAGAGATACAAGCACTAGAAGTTGAATGAGTTTGGAACCCTCAAGAGGAGGAAAGTTCGAATAAAGAACAAGAAAGATGGCAGACATTTTTAACAAAGGAAGACAAAGTTGAAGTGGAGACGTTGTGAGCAAACGAGGTTCAGGTCAAGGAAAATGTTCATGCAAGTAGTGAAGAAAGCGCCAACCTGGATCGTGTGAAAGACGAGGCGAAGCAACTAGTGACACGAACACAAGTGTGCGGGAGAGTGCCTAGAGGTACAAAGGCAACAGCGAAAGTGTGCTCAAGAGACCAAATCCAAAACTTGTGTATTCGCGGAGGGGATTGCGAAGTGTGGGAGTGCAGAGTAGCGGCTGAAGGTTGTTTGCAGCAGAACAATCATCAAATGAAGGTTCGTCAAGTGGAGACAAAAAACCACCAATGGCTAATATTACTACAACTATGGGGAAGCAAAAATGCCCAAAGTTTATGGGATATGGGAAGGAAGAACTAGAACGCCATATCGGAACTTGTGAAATGATATGGAGAGCGAATGGCATAGATGATGAAGGTTCATGGCTATGATTGTTTCCAACAACATTGTGTGGAATAGCTATGGATTGGCATAAAAAACGAGAAGCACCCTTCACAACATAGGACGAGTTAAAGACTGAATTCATCAAAGAATTCAGATTGCTTCATGATGATATAAATATTATTAGTGAAATTTACCCAACGAAGCAAAATAAGAATGAAAATATCAAGTCATATATGTAGCACGGCAGTGAGTATTCCAACAGTTGGAGGAACAATTGGACTGACAGATTTTAGGAGCCAATTGAGACTACAATCATTGTTGATCCAAGCTTATGCATTTATACAGCGAATTGAGCATTTGTACGGCAAGTTACTTGTACGACAATACTTGTACGGTACAGTCACAATCCTCTTGAACGGCAAACTTCATGTTAGAGTATATTAAATCATTTGGGTTATGTAAATGTACCACCTTTGGTACATTGCTAGAGTAGGAGTTTACTTTAGAGTGAAGTAAGTTAGTTCCTTCAAGTATTATAATAAATGCACAAGTGTCAATGTGCAAGTTGTAAATGTGCATGTAGTCCACATGTACATAAGTTCTAGGTTGAGTTAGGGCCAAGGAATCTATCTTCCTATAAAAAGGCCTCATAGTGAGTTTTTTGAGAGGGGAAGTGAATATAGAGAGTGTGTGTTATAGTTTAGTAGTATGGTACAATGTAGTCATTTCATATCTGTACATGGAGTGTTCATGTCCTCCATTATATACCATTGTACTATTTTCGTCACTTTCATTAATGGCATATTTCTAAGTTATTTGCAGATGCATCTTATTACTTTCCTGCATATTATTGTGCCATTAGTTTACATTCATTTCAAATTAGTTATTTTACGTCTTGTGGTCATACTACCTCCCGTCAAAAGCTAACAGTGGTATTAGAGCACATGGTAGATTAGACAGAGAATAGGGGGAGCCACAAGTGAGACTAAGAGAAATCCAGAAATCTCTTTACAGAATTTCTGAGATTACATTTGGCTAGAGTCTTTCCACAGGGTTATAGGAAAACTCGTGAAGACTAGGACTCAACATGGATTCCACTAGATTGACAAATCAACTAGTGAAGATTTGTCATCTCTAGATTTAAGAATGTCATACATTTCAGCTTCTAACAACTTGTTGCAGGAAAAAGATATTCAAGAGAGTCAGGAAGCTTCCTAAAATAGAGCTAGGAAGAACATCTTCGTTAGAATGATTCCAGCACTTGCAGCAACAAGTAGAAGACTGAATATTTTAGAGACCTGAGAAAAGGTCCCATTACTAGAGATTGCAAAAGAAGAAAAGGCCATAGTAGCCTTACATCTGATTCAAGAGACTCCTGAGAAGAGTCCAAAAGAAGATTGGAGGTTGGTGATCTCCATTAAAGACTGCAGACAGCAGATTAAAAAAATCAGCCTGAAGAAATTGAAGACACCCTTAGAAGGCCCAGTTACGAAACTTACAGTTCTAGAAGATTGGAGGTTGGTGATCTCCATTAAAGCCTGCAGATTGCTGAAGTAAAGGACCAGCAAGGTCCTGTTCCAAAATTCCAGCAGCAACAGATTTTAGAGATCCGAGAGAAAGATCTCATTACCAATACTTCCATAGCAAAAGGTTGAAGGAAAGGTCTCATTTGGAAGACCAGAGAAGTTGCGAGATTGAAGACCTTGGTGAGGTCTCAAGGAGAAACAAGGAGAAGGCTTGGAGAGCCTTAGTTCAGAATTCAGAGAAGGCCATTAAAGGAGTTCCTAGGAGAACTCATTGGAGAAATCTACCAGCAAGGAGAAGTTACTGACAGAGCAGAATTTGGGACAATTGTCGCCATCCGACAACAAGCCCAAAAGGAAAAGAATTTGGCAAGGAGTGCCAAATTCCATAGGAGATTGCTGAAGACCTCAAGACATTCAGATTCTTGAGAAGAGGGTCGAGATTGAAGTCAGAATTCGACAAGGAGGTTGAAGATAGTAGCCTAACTTTACTACCAAACCTGAAAGGTTTGAAGATTGCCATTGGAGGCTAGGAGGCTCATTTGGAGATAGGGGTTTGCTGAATCTTTAACAAAATAATGAAGGGTTCTTGAAGGAAAACTCATCTGCGATTTGGGGGAAATCCCTACCAAATTTTTGAGTTTCAAGGACAGCATTTCAGTGCAGAAATTGACTGCGAAAAAGCAACAATCGGGACAGCATTACTAGCTGCAGAACTTCAAATCCACAGAAAGCATTCTGAAGGAGAATCAAAACCACCATACTACAGTTTCAAGCAGCAAGATAGAGGAGTTACTAAGCTGCGAATTGGTGAGTTAAGGAGCTGTTGCGGACAACCAAGAAGAGTTGCAAGATCATCAAGTCAAGGGCAGCAATTTGGTGAATCAAATCACCAAGACATCCACCATCCTCAGGAGTTATTAAAGGTAAGCAACTTGGGTGCAAAAGGTTCATTAGTTGAACTTTAAACTACGGTTTATTTAGAGATTCATTAAGCACCATATTAAAGTGAAAGTTTCAAGGAGTGGATTCATTTTAAAGTCTTCAAAAAGAAGTGCAGAAGGAAATTTTTTAAGGTTTATACCTGCACATTAAAATAGGAGTTAGATCATCTTCCTATTATTCAGTTACAACAAATAAGACTATATTAAGTTACAAAAATTATAGTGCATTTAGGAGCAATTACTAGTGCATGATTTAAGGTTCATTTGAAGGAGTAATAAGGTGAAATCAATATTGCACTATACTAGTTGTTCTTAAAAGGTTTTTTAAGATGCACTAAATACATCAAGTTACAGAGATTCAAGGTGCACTAAGTATTTTAAGTTATAGTGAAAATTAGTGCATACTTCAAGTTACCTTGAGAGTTCATTATTACTGCACTATACTTTAGTTAAAGTAAACAATAGTGCAAAGTTAAACCTCTTGAATAGAACATTAGTTGCATACTTGGATTCATTCTTACTAAGTTATCCAAGTGCAGAAATGATGTAAATTCACTGCAAGAGACCGACAATGGACTCCAGGGGTAAAATTGTAAGATAAGACATCATACAAAATATACCAGTAAAAGAAACCTGCAAATGCTTCCTTTCATTATCTGAATTCACATCCCCCTTACAATAGAGTCTCCCACTTATTATACTCCCCAAAAAAAAAACCCTAGCCTACGCTACCCCCTTACTATCTTTAGTAACTTTCTATTTTTAGCAACTCACTTGCTATTTTTAGTAACCCTAAAAAAAAACTCGGATGGCATCCAAAATGGAATCATGCACCCGTTATTCAATAATAACCACTATCCCAAGATAGCAACCCCACTCTAGTTCTACACTAATAGTTATGATAACTTTTCAGTTGCAAAAACTGATAATTACATTAAAAGCTACTTTTGGGCCTCCTAGAGGCATTTTCTTGCACGCAAATGCAAAGGGCAATTTTTCTTAAGTTCTCCATGCAATTCTGCACGTTCTGAAAAAAGAACGGGGCAAAACGGACACTCGGAGCAAAAGTTATGGCCCTGGCAAGGTGCATCATTCTCCTCTGGTTGAAGATGAACTCAGCTCCTGCGAGTTCTACTGACGAAATGCCTCAAGTTTGTCAACGTCAAGCCTTTTCAGTTCCTCCTCAGAAATCCAAGTGTTATCAGCCTGAGACAAACCTTCCCACTGTACCAAGTATTTGCTATAGTTGCCATTGCGTGTGGTGATCACTTTCCTGTCAAGGACCTGCGCAATGCGTTCCTTCTTCTTCTTGGGGATTTGCTTCTCCCAAGCTATGGTGTTTGTCTCTTCAACAACTGCAATATCACCATGAAATTCATGCAAATTAGAGACATTGAAAACTGGTGAAATATCGAGGTCAACTGGCAATTCCACCTTATAAGCATTGTCATTCATTTTCTGTAGAATCCTACAAGGGCCAATTTTCTTCATTTGCAACTTATTATATGTCCCCTTGGGAAATCGCTCCTTTCGAAGGTGAACCATCACCATGTCCCCAACCTGGAATACTTGGACGCGCCTGTGCACATCAACGACCTTTTTGTACTTAGTATTACTATTCTGCAACTTGTCTCTAACCTCTTCCTGCAATTGTTGTATATGTTCAGCAAATGTTTCTGCACCATCACTACCATGCTCATGGATCGGTAATTCAACCAAATCTAGAACACCCTTGGGGTTCTGGCCATAAACAATTTGAAATGGTGATTTGCCTGTCAAGCGGTTCATTGAGATGTTATATGCAAATTCTGCTTGCGACAGGGCTAAATCCCATTGTCGTGGCTTCTCACCAACTATGCACCTCAGAAGGTTGCCCAAGCTCCAATTCACGACCTCAGTTTGTCCATCAGTCTGTGGATGATAAGCACTACTGAATTGTAGCTTTGTGTTCAGTTTCTTCCACAATGTCCGCCAAAAATGACTCAAGAACTTAACATCTCGATCTGAAGTGATGGTCTTTGGAACTCCATGCAATCTCACCACTTCATCAAAAAAAAGTACTACAATCTTGGTTGCATCATTGGTTTTCTGGCAAGCAAGAAAATGAGCCATCTTAGAAAACCTATCTACTACAACAAAAATGGAATCTTTACATCGTTGAGTATGGGGTAGCCCTAGCACAAAATCCATGCTCAAGTCAATCCATGATCCTAGGGGAGCACAAAATCCATGCTCAAGTCAATCCATGATCCTAGGGGAACTGGTAAGGGTGTATACAACCCTGTATTTTGTACATGGCCTTTAGCCACTTGGCACACAAATCGAATTACATCTCTCTTCAACCGTGGCCAATAGTACTTTTCCTCCACAAGAGCAACTGTTTTGTCTACGCCAAAGTGTCCTGCCAAACCACCACTATGCAGCTCACGGATGATATTCTCCCGCATGGAACCAACAGGTATGCACAACTGTTTCCCCTTAAACAGATAACCATCCTGCATAACATACTCAACAAATATTTGACCAGCTTCACCCACAACTGGAGTTTTGTACTGTTGTACAATGCTTCTAAAATCTGCATCAGATTCATACAAATCCTTAATTTCCTCAAAGCCTACCACTGCATTCTCCATGGTGGTTACCAATAATACTCTCATGCTTAATGCATCAGCAACCTTATTCTGCTTACCAGACTTGTAATTCAACACAAATGAGTATTCTTGCAAAAAGGAGACCCACTTGGCATGTCTACTATTTAATTTCTTCTGAGAATTGACATACCTTAAGGCTTCATGATCAGTGTATAGCGCAAACTCCTTGGATAACAAATAATGTCACCAATACCTCAGCACCTACACAATTGCATAAAATTCTACATCATAAGTGGAGTAATTCTTTCTTACCTCATTAGGATTTTAACCAAGAATCATTAGGTTTTCAATGACACTACACGGCTACCTCCTAGTTGACCAAAGGACCATAGAATCAACTTTGTACTAGGGAGTCAACCCCCAAACATATAGCCATACAGGTACCCCTATCAACAGGATTCATAAGAATGAGATTGAGAAGATGGTAAGGGAATTGTTGGATGTAGGACTAATTCTCCTAAGCGCACACCCTTTTTCAGGCCCCATCCTTGAAGAACACAAGCTTATACTGAGAGGGGGGGGTGAACAGTATAAGACCACTTTTTACTTTTTCTTCCAATTCAATATTATGTTGTGTAAAGATAGCAGTATCAATAGCAGTAATCAAAGCAATGCACAAAAACCATACACAATAGAGATACCACAATTTACGTGGTTCTCCCAATGTGGGCTACTCCACGGAGAATATCTTTTACTAAAACTTTCTCAATCAATCTCTTTGAGAATCACTCCCAATTACAAAAATTATGGATCTCTATCCAAAGGAGATGTTGATCCCCTAATCTCAAGTTCGTGGATCTCTTCCATAGGAGAACCCTTTCCCCTTATGCTCTGGCTATGTGATCTTCTAGAAGACTCTGTCTCTCTGCTGCATTGACTGGTGGACCTCTCTCCACTTGAAGACTCCTCACTCAGATCTATCTTCAACTGTGTTGGCTGCTAGATATCTATCCACTGAGACTCTGTCCTCTGTACTCTGTCACCTCCAAAGCTCTATCAATAGGCTCACTAAGAACCTGCTCAATAGGTTCACACAGAACTTGCTTAACAAGATCACACAGAACTTGTCCAAAACTGAATAACAAGCTCACACAGAACCTGTCCAATGCTGAATAACAAGTTCACACAAAACTTGTCCAATGTTGAATAACAAGTTCACACAGAACTTATCCAATGTTGAATAACAAGCTCACACAGAACTTGTCCAAAACTGCTCTAGCAACCTCACCAAGAACTTGCCCAATGTTGAATAACAAGCTCACACAGAACTTGTCCAAAACTGCTCTAGCAAGCTCACCAAGAACTTGCCCAAATCTACTCCAACAAGCTCACTAAGAACTTGTCCAAAATCTGTTCTAAAACTGTCCACAAATCTGTCCCAACACTGTCCTCAAATCTGTCCACAAAGCTTTCTCAAAACTGTCCACAAATGCCTTCTCAAAGGCTCAATCAATCATGCTCAAGTAGTACTCAAATCTCATCCACAAATCTATCAAGGCAAAGCTCAAAGATGAACTCAACAATGAATGGCAATGTACTCTTCAATGGATGACAACAATGATCTCAACTCAACTCAACTTATAGAAGCATAAAGAGAATTGTTAGAGACTCAATATGTTCTAATCTCAATCTCAACTCAAATCAATCTCAACTCAACTCAAGTCAATCTCATAGAAGCATAAAGAGAATTGTTAGAGACTCAATATGTTCTAATCTTACTCTCAACTCAAATCAATCTCAACTCAACTCATAGAAGCATAAAGAGAATTGTTAGAGACTCAATTATGTTCTAATCTCACTCTCAACCCAAATCACCACAAGGGACAACTCTTTCTTACAAAACCCTAATCCAAGTATGCATCAACCAACTCAAATATTTCCAACAATGCTCAACCACAAATCTTACATAACAATGATACTCATGTTCTTTTCTAACTCAAGTTCTTTCACAACCAATGGGCTTCAACCACTATGCTTATAACACAAGGTTTAAACACAACTCTCAATTCAAAAAACCTTGAAGCATTCAACCAACCACTTTCAAAAAGGAAACCACAAACAATCCTTTTCCCTCCAATGATATTTCAGAAATCAACCACCATAAACAATCAATAGAAGAATGTGCCCATACCTTTTATGAAGATGAAAAAACCTCTTTGTAAATCTACCACAATTCTGTATTTATCATCTCTTGGGCTTCCTGCCATCGTGCCTTCTCCTTGGCAGGGTTCGGGTATTCCTCCCTCTTCCTGGCCTGTGCCCTTGTTACAGCCAGGACTTCATTCTTTGGTTCCTCCACCTCTCCGATGCCAATCAGGTTTATATTCTGTGTCCCACTGGTACTGGCCTTGTTCGGGCAATTGGCTTCCGCATGGTTGCCTAGACCGCACCATTTGCACATCTGCGTGGTATTATTTCCACGATTGTTGTTTCCTGCATTCTACGTCTTGGGGTAATTCTTTGCGAAATGGCCCCATTCTTGACAGTTTTGACATTGAATAATTGGTCGGCCCTCAGCATCATATTGCAATTGGCTCTGGCCTCGTTGTCTTCCTCCTCGCTGGTTATTTCTGTATCCTCCGCTTGTTGCAGCTTGTCCATTCCTTCCTAGGTTTGGCTGTTATTCTTGTTGAATGGCCAAAGTTTGATGTTGTTTGTTCTTGAGATTGAATGGACACTCGACCACTGGATGACCTGCAATTTCACATATGTTATAGTAAGCTTTCTTCTGACAGTCAATATTGGAATGCCCTTCCTTCTTGCAATCCGAGCACCAAATTTCCTTCCGGTCTTTTCTATTTTCATTTTTGGCTTCTTTCAGTATCTTCTCCATTTCTTTCCGAAAGGTGCGGATCGTGCTCTGCACCTTGTCTTCATCATCACTATCCGATTCTTCGGTATGTTTTAAGTGACCTACAATTTCGGCGGTTGTCTGCTTCCCTTCACTTTCGAAGTTCTTCGCTTTCTCCAGTGCTTCTTCATATGTTGAGGATGGTACTGCCTTCATCATCTTCCTCGATCTTGGAAGTAGTCCATCCAAAAACCACCACTTAATCATACCGTCGGCAGGTGTCATTTCCATTTTGTCCGTCAGTTGTTTCAGTCTTCTATTGAAGCTCTTAACATCTTCATCTGTTCTCTGCTTCGTGCAGCAAATTTCTGTGATTATGTCAGTGTCATCCCGCATTGGTCGGAATTCTTCTATGAATGCGTTCTTCAGGTCTTCCCATTGTGCAAATGCTTGTCTACTCTGTCTTTTCAAGTACCAGTCTATCGCCATGCCTCGCAATGTTGTTGGAAACAATTGCAACCATTGTGTGTCTTGATTCACCCCATTTGCTCCCCAAATGGTGGTGCAAGTTCCCACATGTCGAGTTGGGTCTTCTTTCCCTTCACCTGAGAAAGGTGGGCATTTTTGCTGTATAGTTCTATTAGCCTGATTTCCTGCCATGGTATTTTGGTATACAGGTACTGTTGTGTGTTGAGTTCTTTGCGGTTGTCTATCAACTGTTGGTGGTGCAAAATTTTCCCCAAATAGCCTTGTCTGTGTTCCCCCTTCGTCTCTGCTTCGCGACCTTCTTCACGAATATACCAAACGTGGCTCCGGTCTTCCTCCCCACCAACCTCCGCGGTGATGCCTTGATACCAGGTTCTCTCCTACAGTATCCTCTGGCCACTCCTCTCCCGTCGGTTGGGGTGTTACCGTCCAATCATCAACTATGGGTGCTCTTTCTGCTATTTGTTCTTCCTCGTTTTCTACAGTCACCAACAAGGTTTCTATGTGTGCATTTTCATCATCTTCAGCATTCCATACTTGTTCTATCTCTGGGTGAGACACCTCTGGGGCCTCGTTTGCTCGTAGGTTCGCCAGTCGTGCGCTTCGTCTTACTCCTTTGCTTTGTTCCCTGAAATCAATCATGCACCTAACTCCCTCAATCACTTTGCCTAGACTCTCCGGGTTTTTTGATTAGGCAACAATGCCAAATGTAGACAAGGGTGAGTACATTCCCGATACAGGTGATGACAGTTAATATCAGGGTGGGCAAGGTATAACTAAGTCCAGGTGATAGGCTAACTCTGGCTGACAGGGTCCAGTCGGTGTAGGGGACAGGTGCAGACGTCTAGAACTGAATCAGACGTCTGGTTCAGACGTCTGGGGTCAGACGTCAGGTTTAGGGCTGGACGTCTGGTGAGAGGGCTGACGGCTAGCCGTCTGGTGGTGACCAGACGTCTGGCTAGACGTCAGGCCTCAGGGTACGCACAACCGCCATAACCGCTTCGCTCCAGCACCTGTCCGCCAACGATTAACAACACACCTGCAATAACAATTTCACCATTCGGAAACCTGCAACATGACCTTCAGTGTTTCACACCTGCAACAAACTCCATTAATGGCAGCAATCTGTAACTCAACTCAACACGCAATACATACGCAGAATGTGGATCAGAATAACAGTCTTGGTATTATATTTGCAATCCTGATTACAGCATACAATAGAATCTTAGACAGAGTCTGTGCTCTCTCTCCTTTCTCTCTAATGCTATACAAATGTTTGAAAAGGGGGTATTTATAGGGCTGGAAGTTGGTTATCCCAACCAACTTCCCCCAACTTCCCCAACCACTTCTACAACCGAATCTGCTAACTAATTGCTAATTAGACGTCTAACTCTGCTAACTAGCCGTCAGGCCACTAGCCCAGACGTCTGGACGGTCAGACCAGACGTCTGACGGCCAGACCAGACGTCTGACGCTAATCCGACGTCAACAAACTCGGACGTCCGTGACTGCAACACTCGACCGACTGGACGTCTGATGCCAACACTTAGACAAAATTGCTCAATTACATTCAAAATTGTTCGGTTACATTCAAAATTGTTGGAGGATGTGCCAGTCAGTCCTAGGGCTTAGAACTGTTGTCTACATCTATCCTCCCCTTCGAAGAAGTCGATGTCCTCAACGACCTTCTCCGCTCCGTTGCTGAAGTTCCAGCCTCAGTTTGCTGTACTTCTGTTGGTGTAGCAGCCTGCTGTGATTGTTCATAGTCCTGAAGCCTTTGACGATATTGGTCCCGTTCCTCCTTGAGTCTTTTGGCATAGTTATAATATTTTGCCCATTCAACTTCAAAGGTATTTGCTCGCTCTTCAGTCTTCTTCAGGTTCGTCAGTAGTTCTGCTTCTCGGCTGCGGAACATATCCTTCAACAATTCCTCTGAAAGAGAAGCTGTTGGTGCACCTGTTTGCTGTTTTGCCCTCCGCAGTTCTTCCTCCAAAGCTGCATTTCTGTTCAGCAGTTCTTTTTCTTGAGCCCAAGTGCGCTCCTGCTGGCTTCTACTGACTGCAAATGCGGCTGCCTGCTTAACCAACAGTTCTTTTTGGTTCTTGAGTTGGTCTATCTCTTCTGTTGCTGCTTGCAATTTCAGATTCTTGTCTACCAACTCAGCTTGTAAACTTGCATTGACCTCCTTCATCCCTTCGTGGACTTTTTCCATGCGTTCCATGCCCTCAGCTAAGAGTTTATCCTTTTCCAACAGAGCCTGTGTAACTTCTTGCTCCATGATGTCCTTAGTTGTACTAATGTGTTTGATTCCCTCACCCAGCCACTGCAACAAGTGTGCGAGGAAATTCAACTGTGTATACATTGGCAATAGTTCTGGCACCACTTCCACCTGTGTGCCGTGCTCCGTAGCCCGTGGTGGATTCTTGCCTTGGCCGCAAACATAAATCTGTTCAGTCTCACAATAAAGACTTGGTGTTCTCGTCCGGTAATTCGGCTATATCTTCCATTGTTTGCACTCGGCCTGTAGGTAGTGACCAGGGTTGCCTTGCGTAAATTTTGGAAATATCTCTTCGCCAAGGTCCCCGAACTGCCCACTGAACCAATCGGTCAAGTTCTTCTTCCACCATGCCTTGCCATTTCTTCCATTGGCCCATACAGGCGCTGCTGAACTGTAAACTCAGACTCTGCATCACTTGTGCCAATTTCTCGAAACAACGTGCTGCGTTCTCATCCATCTCATCTGAGGGATCCATAAAATTCGGTAACTTAAGGAGAATCTCCTGGGACCAAGCATCGATCTGTTCGGTCTCCTGTGCCTTTGCTTTGCCTTTATCTTGTCGGCGAACGGATGGGCTTCCTGTAGCTTGTCCCACGGTTCCACTATCCTCTTCGTCCTGTTCTTCGTTTTTCTCTAGGTCTACCCATTCCGGTGACTGTTCTTTTCCATCCTTAGTGCTACCTATACCCAGAATCTCTGTTGGTGTTTCCTTTGTGGGCTCTTTTGTTCCTTTCTCCCACTGTTCAGTAACTCCTGGCTGAAGTTCCACTCCAGAACTACTACTTATTCCTGCAGCTTTCCTGGTTGCTGCTATCTTTTCCGCTGTAGCGAACATCTCCTCAATGGAAAATGTGCTCAACGTATCTGCCAATGTTGTCGGTCTTGCCACTGGTCTCTCAGATACATCAGGTGAACCCATACGCACTATGTGCTCTTCTGCAGCAATCCTCTCCTCTGTTCCTACTGGATTAGCTGAACTTGTTCCACTCGCCGGATCCTCGCCTTGTAGCCGCTGTGGAAAACTCGGGTTCTTCCGTTGGTCGCAGCTCCCGAGTACGAGCTACTTCCAGATTCTTTGCTATCTTCCGTAATGCTTCCTGCGAGAGATTCTGTGGAGGCACATCGAATCGCCCCTTCTTCTTTTGTCCGGGTTCATCCGGAGATTGAGCCTCGTTTTTGTTTCTGTACCTCCGACTCCCGAGTCTGTGTGGCTCCCTTATCCTCCCCTTCTAACGCGGCCACCAGCTTCTCCTGACGCGGTTTGTGGGAAGTCTGCTTTACCCTTGCCTTCTTTGCTGGCGTCTTCCTAGCTGGCGATTCTATCCACCTACAGATGGATGGTGCTCTTGGTGGCACGTCCCTGGAAGCCTTAAAGTCTGGGATAGAAATTTCTGCTCTTGCTGCCGCATCCAGAATCAGTCCAATTGCATGGAACGTCATCGAGAAATTCTTTGTTGTTCTTAGCAGAAATGTCTGTATCCGGTTGGACAGATATGTTGCCCAATCATACTGTTCTCCCCGTTCTACTCCTTGTAGATACGGAATCAGCCAAATTGGCAGATCTGAACTTCGCTGCTCTCCCGACAGCCTAGACATGATCACGTTCATTATCACTTCATATCCTTCATTCCGGAGTTGTGGCTGCTTGACTCCTCTTCCGCCGTGAACGCTGAGCATCGTCTCTACTTCTTCCTTTGTGAGATTTGTCACACTCATAATCAGCTTTGTCGTCTTCTTCGGATCCCTTTCGTTCAACACTGGTTGTCCTCTCAAAGGAAGCCCGAAAGTTTGCTGGAAAGCTTCGGGAGTAAATTCAATTTCTAGTGTTGTACCCTCTATCTCCACCAGACTGTTGTGCCTTCTCTCATCATAGGTCTCCAGCATCTGCACTAGATACTCCTTAAAGATCTCCCGATCAAAGTGAGGAGCCTGCAAAATAAAATGTACCCCCGCTTCCTTAATCTTGGATTTCACGGAATGATCCCTGGGTACATCTGCCCACCACTGCCGGCAAAATTCTCCTGTCGGACAGACCCAGGTCATCTCCTCTACTGGAATTGGTGCTTTTCCACTTGGGTGGATCTCCTTCCCTCGGCGGGTTGCCATTTCCGGTACTTCTCTTCTCCCCCTCGACTGTCCAGCTTCCGTATTTTTCAGCTGACTTCTCATTGCAACCTCTTGCTGGTGCCGTAACCGCTTGGCTACCACTGATTCCGGTTCAGGTTCACTCCGGGCAGAAGTCTTTCCGCCTTTATGCTGTGATGTCCTCATATTCCCCTTGGATGGCCCTAGGCGTCAGGTATCCGAGCTGTTTGGTTCAGCAGCCGTCGAATGCTATGCCCGTCTCTTCCTTGCAGACGTCTGGCTCGGTAGCCGTCTGCCCTGTCCAGCCGTCAAGTCTAGCTGGACGTCTGGTACAGCCGTCCACAGTCCAACCGTCGATCGGCTAGACGTCTGACAGTGCAGCCGTCCTTCGGCTAGACGTCCGGTGCACCGTCGGCCGTGCCTAGACGTCTGGTGTAGCCGTCGGTTAGTCTAGCCGTCAGGCTGGCTAGACGTCTGGTGCAGCCGTCTGCTCCTCTTCCTACTCCACCTGCCGTCAGCCGTCAACTAGCCGCCGTCCGCTGCCCTAGCTGTCTGCAACTCCTGCTTCCCCTGCCGCGCACTCTGCTTCTTCTCGTCCACCTCCTTGCTACTTGAGAGTGATGTGAGAAGAATGAGGCTTCTCCTCCTTATATAGTTTTTCTCCCAACCGCTCCAACTACCTGGTTGCATGCATGCGCGACACGTCGGCCTTCCTAGACGTCTAGGTGTCCTTATTCCGTCTTCTTCCCTATTTCGTCTTTTTCCTTCGGTTTTTTGACTTTTGAATTTTTATAATTTTTAATTTTTATTTATTTATTTTATTTTTATATATTTTTTCAAAATTGTCTTCGACGTCTATAACTTAACGTCGACGGGTGAACCGCATGGTCAAGCCAATGCGCAGTTCCCATGCATCTGAGGTCGAATTCTGTTGATGACGGCTATTTTCTCCGAAATTACTAAAGTCGTCATCACTATCATTGTTTATCTCTTCCGTCGCCTGTCGTCTTCGGCGATTGTTTCGTCTTGGGGAAGTTCCCGAGTGTGACTGTGGTTGTTGTCTTATTCTTTCTCGCGGTATAATGCGCCAGTCTTGTTCTTCTGTTTCTTTCGTCCGCTGTCTTCTTGCCGGCTCGGGGACCGATTCCTACTATCCCATCGTCTGGCATTATTATTGACTTGTTCATTTCTCGGGCTAATCTGTTCCCATCGTTCTTCGGCCATCCGATATTCTTCCCCATCTGGACTGATAATATTATCTCGCGGTTCTCGCTACTTCCTCCTGGTGGCCGCTAGTCTGGTTTGGTCGTTCGGGATAATCAAGCACCAGTGGAATTTGTTCAGTCCTTCCATCATTATGTCGGAGTATTATACAGTCATCCAAATAAGTATATATTATTCCCCCATTTTCTTGCTGATCAATTTCCGCCTGCCGGGTCAGTTGCTGCCCTTGGTGTTCTCCATTCTCATGGGGTCGTCTAGATCTCCGACCTCGTCCTCGACCTCGATCATTACCTGCAACTGCCCGTGCTTGATTCCTTTGCTCTAGATTGGGATTACGGTCCCAATCTCTCCTTCCGCGGACCTCGGTTACCGCGTCCTCGGCCTCTATCCGATCGAATCTCCCTAATGTTGGGCTGTCGTACTCCCAGCCTGCCCGAGATTCGGTCGGTCCCTCGCTCGTTCCTCGACGACGTCTCCGGTTCCTACGAGCTCGCCGAGATGGACCTCTCGGTCTATTCTCGGGAGCACGAAGTGATGGGTTGACTTGGACTAAGTTCTCGGATGGGCCTCGCGGTCCAAACCGAGAACCAGCCGACCTATTGGTAGCGAGAGGGAAATTTCTTCCTCTCAAGCTACCGGGACGGAGACCAACCACGCTCCTCCCTTGGTCGGTACTCTGGGGTTCCTTGCGGTCTCCCGAAGGTACCTAAATTATCTCTCGCTACGGGTCTCGTTTATAGGTTGTGATCCCGGCTCGTGTGTTAGTTGTTGCAAGATCCTCAGTCTCCTATCGGCTCTCATCAGTCTTCGTCTCCATCTTCTTTGCTCAAATTGTCGTTGCATTGTACAATGAGCTAAATTCTCCCGGTACTCTTCTGAAAAGTCCGAGTCGGTACTTGAGTCATTTCCATCTCCTACCGCATTGAGTGGCCAGATTGAAGTTTCTTGAACCCTCTCGCTGCAATCTCCGTACTTCTCTTCTATGCTGTCGCAAATCTAGTGCAGCCATCCGATACCTAGCTACCTCTTCCCGTTCAGTTGGGCGTCTCATGGCTCCAACATAAGGTGTTCTCCATGCACGAGTCGGTGGTATTTCGGGTATGCCATCCCCATTCAATCCTCCATTGTATTCATCTTGTGAACTTAGTGAAGTATCGTCTTCAATTATCTCTGCAGTTTCCAGGAATCTGACACCCGCTTGCCGACTACGATCTTCCTCCCTTTGCCTTCTATTGTCCGGGTTAGGGCTGGCAACTGGTTTATCTAGGTCCCGCGGTAGATTATCGTTGCTGCTGGAGTCTTCCAACCACCCTCCAATTCTTGCTTTTTCGTGTACCGTTTCTATATCCTTCCATATTATTGCTGCCACTTCCCCCTACTTATGTGATATTTAGCAATCGAGCTTTGTCCTCGCTTCCCATCTCCTGGGTCTTTCTGGAGAATCTCTTGTTTCCTGAAAGTTTGCTACTTCTCTACTTGAGGATTCTTCTGGATTTAATACAATTTTTAGCGAGGCTGAAGAACTCCTAGAAAGTGCAGCAGTTACTTTTGCTTTTCCCCGTCTATGTTCCCTTGGACTTGTCACGACTTCCTGTTCTTCTTCCAAGGAGAATAAACTGCTTTCCGAAGGGTTCCCTGTTGCATTGTTTCTCGGTTCCCCTTGATTCAGCTCTGCCCACTCTGCTAGGCGAGCTTCATGCCTTTCATTTACCCTGTGCATGGTTGTGTCCAACTCCTGGATCACCTGTTCCCGTAGCTGATTGTTGTACTGTCTCAGAGTTTCATATTCCTCTTGCAGCCGATGTGTTTCCATTCTCATTCGCTGCATCAATCTAACTCTGTCTTCTTCATCTTCTTCCATAACCTCCTGTTGAGCGACCTCCGTCATGACTTGGAGTCGGTCCCCTTCGCTGTTACTTGAGAGTTCCATTGATTGCTCTTCCTCACTCCCAAACAACCAATCCAGGTTATGCGTTTCCTCCCCTCGAACAACGCTACCCTGCTCGTTACTTCCAGAAGGTTGTGTGCCTAGAATCTTCTTCTTCTGTTCTGGAAGTTCCCGTTTGTTCCGAGTTAATCATGTTGACTTCCGCACGTGGCTTGTATACCTTCAACTTGGAACCATTGATTACCTCGGGGCATAATGTTCCATCCAATTTCCTTAGTCTAACCGCCCCGTTTTCTAGTATTTCATCCACCTGGAAGGGTTCAAGCCACAACGTTTTTAATTTCCCCGGCTTGAGTTCTCTCTTACCGTTATATTTGAGAACTAGTCCACCAGCCTTCAAGTCCATCTTCCGAAGGTGTTTATCATGCCATAACTTCCTTCTCTTCTGCGCTACCTCCGTTGCCCATTGAGCCATCACCCGTTTCTCATCTAATTGTACCAAGGCTGTCGACCGCTCCCGGACGCTTTCTTCTTCACTCAACCGGTTGTCGATTGCTACTCTCAAACTTGGTATAAGGAATTCAACCGGTACCACCGCTTCTCGCCCGTACATCGCTTGAAAAGGTGTGTTATTTGTGGTTGGCTTAAAAGTTGTTCTATATGCCCATAGAACTCGCTGGTAGTCTTTCCTCCCAGTCGGCTCCCTCTACTCCACATGTCTTGTACATGATGGACACCAGGACCTTATTCGTCGCCTCCGCCTCGCCCGTTTGCTCTCGGGTAGTACGGACTTGATAGTGAGTGGAAGATCCTGAACTCCTCCGTTAGATTCTTTATAATTGCATTCACAAAATGGCCGCCTCTGTCACTTGTCAGCTGTAGAGGTATCCCAAACCTTGTAATTACTTGTTCGTACAAAAAGCGAGCCGTGCTTCTTGCCGAGTTGTCTGGTAAAGCCCTTGCTTCGACCCATTTTGTGAGGTACTCCGTTGCAACTACGATGTATCGGCATCTCCTCCTTCGACTTGTCTTTAGAGGACCTACAAAGTCCAGCCCCCATCTTTCGAACAGCTCTTGAGGCTGCGACGGATGTAGTGGCATGAAGTCTCTTTTCAACGGTTTCCCTGTTCTTTGGCACGTATCACATGCTGTCACAAACTGTTTAGCATCGTGAAAGAGGGTGGGCCACCACGGACCTGCCAACAACACTTTCCTTGCTGTCGCATCCGATCCCATGTGTCCTCCCGCCAGTCCCTCGTGTGTCTCCCTCGTGGTCTCGTTGTACTTCATCTTCCATTATACATCGTCGAAGTATCTGATCCTCCCCCATCTTATATAGCAGTCCTGCAATCAAGGTGAAGGGTGCTGACTTTGTAATTACCTTCCGTTGTTCCGCTGTCGTCAACTCCTCTGGCAACTTCCCTGTCGACAGATATTCCCCGATATGCTTATACCACCTAGGTATAGCATTAATCATGAACAGTTGTGCATCGGGAAATTCATCCGGTATTCCTCCCTCTGCAGGTTCGCCTGAGCGAATCCTTGACAACTGATCCGCTATTACGTGTTTCTTCCCTGGCCTTACTACCACTCTAAACACGAATTCCTGCAGAGTGACGAGCCATCGACTTACTCGTCCATAGATCGTTGGTTTATTGATCAAGTATAACGGAGCCTGGTGATCTACGTAGAAAGCAAAAGGGTTCGCCAATAAATAGTGTCTGAACTTCTGTACCGAGTACACCATTCCCAATGCTTCTCGCTCTGTTGTACTATAATTCTTTTCGGCTCTTGACAATAGCCTACTTGCAAAGTATATGGGCTGATCCAATCCAAATTGGCCTTCCTGTGCTAATGCGCATCCAATCGCAAAGTTTGAGGCGTCCACATGGACATGGAATTCTCTCTCCCAGCTAGGGTAAACCAGGATAGGTGCTTTTACCAGGTGTTCCTTCAATCCTTCAAATGCCACCTGGTGTTCCTCTGTCCATCAGAATGGGGCATTCTTCCATGTAAGTGTGTCTAGTGGGTGAGACGTCAATGCATAATTTCGGATAAACCTCCTGTAGTATCCGACGGTTCCCATAAAAGTTTTAACTGAGCTCACGTCATGTGGCTCCTCCATTAGTAACACTACCCGTATCTTGTCCGGGTCGGGTTTTAATCCTTCTTGGCAGACTATGTGTCCTAACAGCTTCCCGTATGGCACCAACAGAACACATTTATTTGGGTTAAGTGCGATTCGCGCCTTCCTGCATAAACCCATGCATTCTTCCGTAGCTTTTAGATGTTCCTGCGTCTTCCCATACAACGACCAATCATCTAAAAAAGCTTTAAAATTCCCTGTGGACATTTTATCAAAGATATATAAGATGATCCTTTGAAAAGTAGCGGGTGCATTGCATAGGCCAAATGGCATACGATTGTATGCATATATTCCATTCTCTACCACAAAAGTAGTCTTCAACTTGTCTTCTTCTGCTATGCTGATCCGATTGTACCCCGAGAATCCATCCAAAAATGAATAGATCTCGTGGCCAGCTACTTCTTCGAGTATGGAGTCCGTGAATGGGATTGGGAAGGGATCTTTTATAGTTACGGCATTCAAACTTCTAAAATCCACACAGATTCGGATTTTATCTACTTCTCGTTTTAGAGTGATCACGATTGGTGAAACCCACTCGCTTGTCGTAACCTTGAATATAATGCCTGCATCTAGCATCTTCTCGATTTCGGCATTCACCTTTGCTGCATATTTGGGATTCATCCCGTAAGGACGCCTTCTGACTGGTTGTGCGCCCTCTATCGGAGAAATCTTGTGTACGCAAAGCTCGGGTGGTACTCCCTTCAAGTCTCTATACGTCCAAGCAAAAACATCCTTGTAGTCCATAAAAATCTTAATTGTTGCCGCTTTGAGGACTCGGATCCCAATCGTCTCCACATTTGATCATCTTCTCTTCACCTTCCTCTCCCAAGTTTACTCGAATCATCTTCGGGCCTTCATATTTTATTGATTCAGGCTCATCTACTTGCTTTTAGTGCCGCGATGGGGTGGGCTGGTTTCTCCTCGATGACTGCTTCCCCCATCGTGAATTCTGCAAAATTCTTGGGAAATGTCCACTTCTCCCGGTCTTTGTCCTTATCCGCTGTTGTCATTCTTTTGTTACTAATTTCTTTTCTAGGTTCTTGCGCCTCATCCCTTTTGGTCTCTATTTTTGCTTCTATGCACAGACATTGGGGAGGGAATACTTCGTAATCTTCCATCTGCCAGTGTAGTAGACCCTTGTCTTGGTCATAGTCGTCCTCCGTGCAGTTATCAAGTTCCAACACTCCTTCCTCGTCGGGTTCATATCCCGCCTCACCATCCGATGAAGAGGACCCCGAATCATCTGAAGTTGCTATATCCCGACTCACCGTATGATTCTTCAGATTAATAATATACTTGTGTTGCCCTTGTTTGAAAGATAATCTTTCCTTCTCCCAATTATGGTTAACTTTGGCTGCTGTCGACCATCCTCATCCTAGAAGTGCATCGTATGTAGACTTCTACATAGCAATAATGACAAAATCTACCACAAAGTCTTGATCTCGCTATGCGTATCTTCTGGTTCATTAAAACGCCCAATGTCTCGATGCCATACTGATCAGCTCCATATAGCTTAAAGGTTGGAGATCGTAAGGCGGGTTGCCCAATTATCCGCCAAGTCTTTTCTGGCATTACGTTCACACTCGATCCTCCGTCCACAATTACCTGAGTCAACTTATGGTTCAAAACTTCTATTTGGACGATAGCTGGCTTCTTCCCTGCTTCAATCATCAGGATTGTTGGATCGATGAACTGGTCATGCTTGATAGTTGCTACCTGCCGAGGTTCATCCTTCTTCTTGATGACTTCTCCGATTGTAGCATACAGCTCCGGTACGATGCTAAACAAGTTGGCGACTTTCATTTCCACCTTCGTGTTTAGTACCTCCGTTACCAAGCCTTCCATTGTTGCCTTCTGCACGATCTCCGGTCGTTGCAACACTTTCTCCAGAATTAGTTGATCTCCTTTTTCCTTGGCTAATTTTGTATTTATCATCTCTTGGGCTTCCTGCCATCGTGCCTTCTCCTTGGCAGGGTTCGGGTATTCCTCCCTCTTCCTGGCCTGTGCCCTTGTTACAGCCAGGACTTCATTCTTTGGTTCCTCCACCTCTCCTATGCCAATCAGGTTTATATTCTGTGTCCCACTGGTACTGGCCTTGTTCGGGCAATTGGCTTCCGCGTGGTTGCCTGGACCGCACCATTTGCACATCTCGCGTGGTATTATTTCCACGATTGTTGTTTCCTCGTATTCCGCGTCTTGGGGCAATTTTTTGCGAAATGGCCCCATTCTTGACAGCTTTCGACATTGAATAACTGGTCGGCCCTCGACGTCATATTGCAATCGGCTCGGCCTCCTTGTCTTCCTCCTCGCCGGTTATTCCTGTATCCTCCGCTTGTTGCAGCTTGTCCATTCCTTCCTGGGTTTGGCTGTTCTTCTTGTTGAATGGCCAAAGTTTGATGTCGTTTGTTCTTAAGATTGAATGGACACTCGACCACTGGATGACCTGCAATTTCACATATGTTACAGTAAGCTTTCTTCGGACAGTCAATATTGGAATGCCCTTCCTTCTTGCAATCCGAGCACCAAATTTCCTTCCGGTCTTTTCGATTTTCATTTTTGGCTTCTTTCAGTATCTTCTCCATTTCTTTCCGAAAGGTGTGGATCGTGCTCTGCACCTTGTCTTCATCATCACTATCCGATTCTTCGGTATGTTTTAAGTGACCTCCAATTCCGGCGGTTGTCTCGCTTCCCTTCACTTTCGAAGTTCTTCGCTTTCTCCAAGTGCTTCTTCATATGTTGAGGATGGTACCGCCTTCATCTTCTTCCTCCATCTTGGAAGTAGTCCATCCGGAAACCACCGCTTAATCATACCGTCGGCAGGTGTCATTTCCATTTTGTCCGTCAGTTGTTTTAGTCTTCTATTGAAGCTCTTAACATCTTCATCTGTTCTCTCGCTTCGTGCAGCAAATTTCTGTGATTATGTCAGTGTCATCCCGCATTGGTCGGAATTCTTCTATGAATGCGTTCTTCAGGTCTTCCCATTGTGCAAATGCTTGTCTACTCTGTCTTTTCAAGTACCAGTCTATCGCCATGCCTCGCAATGTTGCTGGAAACAATTGCAACCATTGTGTGTCTTGATTCACCCCATTTGCTCCCCAAATGGTAGTGCAAGTTCCCACATGTCGGGTTGGGTCTTCTTTCCCTTCACCTGAGAAAGGTGGGCATTTTTGTTGTATAGTTCTATTAGCCTGATTTCCTGCCATGGTATTCTGGTATACAGGTACTGTTGTGTGTTGAGTTCTTTGCGGTTGTCTATCAACTGTTGGTGGTGCAAAATTTTCCCCAAATAGCCTTGTCTGCGTTCCCCCTTCGTCTCTGCTTCGCGACCTTCTTCGCGAATATACCAAACGTGGCTCCGGTCTTCCTCCCCACGAACCTCCGCGGTGATGCCTTGATACCAGGTTCTCTCCTACAGTATCCTCTGGCCACTCCTCTCCCGTCGGTTGGGGTGTTACCGTCCAATCGTCAACTATGGGTGCTCTTTCTGCTATTTGTTCTTCCTCGTTTTCTGCAGTCACCAACAAGGTTTCTATGTGTGCATTTTCATCGTCTTCAACGTTCCATACTTGTTCTATCTCTGGGTGAGACACCTCTGGGGCCTCGTTTGCTCGTAGGTTCGCCAGTCGTGCGCTTCGTCTTACTCCTTTGCTTTGTTCCCTGAAATCAGTCATGCACCTAACTCCCTCAATCACTTTGCCTAGACTCTCCGGGTTTTTTGATTAGGCAACGACGCCAAATGCGGGTACACAAAGCATTGTACATGCCAGAGGGAGATATTGTGCATACAAGGAGTACATTGGAGGTGTCGTACATACATGATAGTTCTACACAGGAGCAAATGTTGTATATGCAAAGAGATGTTGTACATTGTTTGATCATATAGGCTCATCATTAATGCAATATCTTGTTCATACTTGTTCATCATTTAGCCATTGCTCATTGTGTAATATTTGAATGTGTTTCTATTGATTGATTGTTGCAGTAGATATAGAATCAAACCCTATTATCTTGTATTTTGTTTGCCATTTCTGTGTGTACAGGGTCATCTAGGCAATTGCCAGGTCATCCAATGCATGTGCCAAGCCATTAGACCTTAAGGCAAGTCGTCTCGACTAGTGCCAATCGACTGAGGAGAGTTATCAGGCCGTCTGATCTTCAAACTGGGTCGTCTAGACTACATTGGGGAAGGTTGTGAAAGAGAGGATGCTGCAGGTTGTACGGCTGCATCTTGACAAGTTGTTGAGCAATTAATTTGTCATTCATAATTGTTCCTCCAAAAGTGGAATACCACCATTGTGCTACAAAACCCTTGCGCGTCTCCTCCATATGTGTTCGCTTGTGAGTTTGGTTGCACATCTGCTTCATGCGACGACCTTCGTCAGCATCAACAAACAAATTTGCATTCTCATCTATTTCAACCTCCAATCTTCCCTCCTCCCGAGGAATGTTAGGAAATTTAAAAGAAAGCAAGCTAAAACACCAATAAACAATACACGAGATTTTACATGGAAACCCTGCAGTGTGCAGGTAAAACCACAAGGAAATGGCAGCTTTTCTCTTTTATTATTCTCAACAGGCTTTCATACATTCACACTATACAAATGCAAGGGGCATTCCCCTTTTTATAGAAATACAAAGGAAGATTCCAAAAATCCGTGGCACATTCCAGATAAAAGCACTTTATTAAAAACGTGCTTTATTAACTGCGTTTTATAACAAATGCGCTTTACTGCATTTTAGTAACTGCATGGGTCCCGCATCATGGGGTTGAGTTACTACATGCTGCACCACCATGCTCCACTCTGCTGAAGAACATCGGAGATCTAAATATTGACTTCACCTCCTAACAAGGAAAACTACATCGTTTGTTGATTGCATTGTGATCATTCCATTGTTGTCATTGTGCACCTTCTCGAGTGATTTGCTCGTCACAACTCCATGTCACCAAGCTCAACCCAACTTTGAACAGGCAACAACGCCAAAATGTAGAAATTGAATACAACATAATATAAAACAATTCCATTACCACTTAAATAAACAAAATATACAATGGGAATAACTTACAATTACAATGGATACACTATGCACGCAACATATAACAAACAACCTAGTCCAACAACCAAACGGCCTTGCATAGCATTGTAGATGGCCTTTCACAGTAGTTTAGATGACCTTGCCTAGCAATGAAGACAACCTTGCACAGCAGTTCAGACGGCCTTGCACAAGTATCTCACAAATACATGCTTGATTACAACCAACTTCCACTACCATGTGCAATACCAACATACAATACCCATGCTTGAATGAATGAGGAAGGGATCTTATTTATACAACTAAGGAGGTAGTGGCATCCTCCAACTAACTAACCAATACCTCGTCATTTTCTTTAATTACATTTGACATGCATTTGACTTACATTTACATTTCATGAATTTTATTAATTAAACATATGCACATTTTGTCAAACACTTTGCTTACAAATATTACAAAATAACACAAAATGACAAGACTTTATTCATTGGTCAATTCGGCTGCCTACAAAGAGCAAAAAATATTCAGGCTGATTTTGTGTACCTTTTGGTCCAAGTTGGGAGCTAAATGAACCCCAAAATTGATATGTACACATCCCAGGCGACAACCAACAAGAAGCCCCTACAAAAATTGGAGATAACTATGCAACTAGCACGAAAGACCCTTGTCCCTGGCAAGGAAGGCCCCAACCAGCATCTTATTTTTCTTTTAGGCAGCTTGCCAAACATGAGGGGATAGATGGCATTTGACTCATGGGACCCCTAAAAGGTGAAATATTACTTGGAAACTATCATTTCATCATTGAGGGTCTTGTGACATGTCAAATCATTAGTTACAATCTTGAATATGCATCTCACCCATGAGAACAAGCAAAGCAGAAAAAACAAGAGAGGAAAACCATTTATGGTGTTAGAACAGAGGAAAACAAGTAAAGTGTGAGGTGAATTTGCCATCAAGAGATTATTGTAAACATTCCAAAAGGATTAGGATGAACTGAACAAGCAAAGTACCTACTCACTCTATATAGTATAAATAAACCCTTTGAGTTTCCCACCATGGAATTTTCAAACTCTGAAAAGGGTTTCTTACACAAACTGTTGTGTGTTATCTTGTGTAAATTTTCTTGTGATGAATCAAATGGCATTAACTCAACTAGTTATATTCCTCAACTTTCAAGGAGGAGACCCAGGTTTGAATCTTGCCAAGGGATACATGTATAATTGTCAAGCTGTTGTAAAACCATTATGTGATCATGATGCAATATGGGTGGGACCTGTTTCAATCCTATATAACCGATTAAAAATTAAAAATAAATAAATAAAATTTCTTGTGATGAATTTTGATGTAGGGTTGCTTCAGTTTGATGTTTTGACATGAATTGGATAGAAATTGGACATTCAATGCAAGCTTTTCCTACTAATTGAGACTAGTAAGCTCAAATTGCATTAGTAGCACATTCCATAGCATTGAATACGTTATGAATTGAAGCATAGGATCTCTTTTATGAATTCATATGGAAAATTTCGGATTAGGCACCAACCATCAGGTGAGGATCCCATGGAATGTCTGTCTATTTTCAATATGAAAAATAAAAAACATCCTTGAGGAAAGGGATGTTACATATCATTGATCCTAGTGACCAGACACCCATCAACGATATCCATATATTGTTTTGCATTGTCTTATAAACCTGCAGTTATTTGCACAAATGAAAAGCAATTTATAATATCTGATGGCACACTTCGTGGATGTTCAACATATCTTGTACTTTGAAGAGTTGGCAATACAAACACTGTGAATTCATTCACAAGGTTGTTGCAATGTTGGCCGCAATCTTCTAGACTATGTGCACTGTGTACAAAACACAAAGAGGCTCGAATTGATTATCCTTATGGGTTGATAAAGGACTTCTCAGATTATGCAGTTCTCTCAATACAATTGTCCTTCTTTAAGAGTTGTAAACAAGATTCTACCTAAAACACAAGGTAGGCGGATGCACATACCGTCAAGTCAGAGGTGAATCTCATGTCCTCTAAACAAGTAAAGATATTGAAGGATTCTTCCTATGTAGAGGGTGAAAGGAGGAATCAACATAGAGTTCCTAAATATCTAATCAAGATTTAAACCACGTTCTTATAATGATAAAAGGGAAGACATGTCACATGGAATGAGCTCAAGTGCTTAATAGTGCGTGGACTCCCAAAGCAGACCCAGGTTCAATCCCCAACCAACATGTGAATTGTGAATAGTGAAATGTTGCTGAGGCTAACTATCAAATTCAAGTCTGGGTGCAGCATGCCCTAATGGACATAACCTGGTGCAAGACCTCGACAAATTTGGCATAAGAGATATCTCACATTCATAATAGCTAAGTCAAAGGTTTCCCACACATACAAGGGTTGCACCAGTCTAAAAAAGAAGGGGCACTAATCATCGAGCACCAAAAAATTCACACAAAACATAAAAGGTGCACAAAATACACAAGATAATAAATTATTTCCATCAATTCCATCACTATGAGGTCATCCATTGATGTCGTCCATGTGCGTATGCATGTCATGACGAAACTATACTGTGCGTTGATAGCATAAATAAGATGGCTGACATTTAAAGAAAAAATTTCTAACATACCCACATAAACTATATTTGGGAGATGGAGATCATTCAATTACAATCTCAATCTACCCCTAATGGCTTTTACTTCTTTTATGATTTCCTTCCCCAATACTACCAAATTCTTTAATTTTCTAATTTCTCAGTTATGGTGTCCTGCCCACTCATGCCTTCTTCTTGACACATTTTTTATCGCTCTAGGCCAGCCTACTCACCACAGCTCTCTGAAATTATGATTAAACCATGATCTCCCCTTAATAATAAAATGAGAATCATTAGGTTCTAACACTACTAGTCTTGAAATCACAATAATTCCTATAGAGAACTTGAACTATCTTAACTGCTTCATTTGAACTTTTACATCAATTTCTTAAATTCATTTTGTTATTTTTACAACAACAGTTCCATGGTTGATGACTACACCTCCACCAAGGTTGACATGCCACGTCGTATGGCGATTTATTTAAACATCTTCTATGACAATTTCATCAATGTCAAGGATAGCCATAACAACAACTCTTTTGCCTATAATTTTGCTCACAATACTATTTTCTCTACAATTTTGGCTTCTACTGCTCATAGAAACGACTTCCTCTTTGCAATTTGTGATATTTTATCCCTGCACTATGATCTTAAACTGGCAAATAATTGACTGAACAACATCCTGTTGGTTCTTGACAAATCTGCCACCTAAATCACCAATTTTCCACATGAAATTTGTTGGGATGTGTCAAAATATTCATCATATACTTAATAACACCTTTCATGGAAAACTTGTGGTCTGAAACGTGTCCTCTTATCTTTTCTACTTTGAAAAGGTTCTTGGGTCAGTGTTATTGAGAAGAAGCAGTATTAAGCAGGGGTCCCATGTGGGAGGCTACGGCTCTGAAAATTAAAATACATGGGGTCACATGGGATATAAAAATCATCCTGCTGGTGCACCATAATAGTAGGGGGAAACCTTCAGCGGACGCTTAGGAGGGAGGCTGGAGGATTAAAGTATGCAAAGAGACATTTTAGGGCCACATGGCACCTCTGGTCTAGCTCTCTCTCTCCTGCACAATTCCGAATTTATTTTAATCTTACCATGGGATAAAGTTTTTTAATGGCATGGGACCAAAATTCTGCTTTGCTTAACCAGTGCTCAAAATTCTTTTCTAGCACCTGCTTAAAATTTTAAATAGCACCTGCTTAAAATTTTAAACATTCCTGTGGCATGAGACCCCTTTAGAGTGGAACGAAATTCCACCATAAGAATATGCATCTCAATGATCCAGGTAAAAAGTAAGAGGGCCAACTATCCCTGCCCTGAGGTTTTTCCGCGATGTATTTATAGGTGGATGCTCTTTGGCATCCCACATATCATCTTGGAAAGAACTGAGATTTATTTGTATAGTTCCATTAGAGAAGCATATTGAATATTAGAGCACAGATGGCACCCACATAATTTTCTCGACTTCTTTCTTCTTCTGCACCTCTGGTCTCTTTGATCTTGCCTGTATTTAATGCAACACTAATGCTTATCATGGCATCAGAGGTTATGGTTCTAGCAGCATTGTGACGGTTGTTTGGGTGAAATTATGTCCTAGAAATGCCTTGAAGGTATACATAGTAGATGTGTAAAAGGCCTTGGATGTGCTTTAGAGTTTTTCATAACGGCTATGGGTATAATGTAATTCTTCATAACATTTATGCCATTCATTCTGAATGCCAGAATTGCTCGTAATGTTCTGGTGGATTCCTTAAGAAAACATGCCCATGGCCAGGGACTTATTTGATTTCATCGTTGATCTCTCCATTTTCTGTAAGTTATACATTAATTTCTTCTGCAGAAAAAGGTAAAGGTGAATTTTTAGCCATGTCTCGTCACCATCTGCCTATTTGATTATAAGACTATTCGGTTTATAAGGAAATTGTTAACTTTTAAGGTTCACAATCTATATCATATGACTCCAATATATAATTGTTGAATTTTAAGGTTCACATGCATTATATATAGGTAGGTTCGAGGTGTAGACTAATTGATTCTTCCAAACCTCGTAAAGGGACGGAAGTCCAAGGTTTAAATTTCGGGCCTCGTCAGATTGAACACTTGTCCTGATGTTTTCAACAGCGTAAAAGGTTGACTGAACGCTTGTCCCTTTCAAAGAAATAAAAGCATTAAAATGATTATAGGATGGTGGTTATAGGGACGGACTGTGCGAGTACTGTGTGTCGGCGGCTTCCGAGTACTGTGTGGCGGCTTCTAAGACAAACAACGTAGAATACTGTGCCATAAAAACGAACTACCCGGATCAACGGCATAAAAGCATTATAGCATGGTGGTTAGGGACGGACTGCACGAGTATTGTGTAGCGGCGGCTTCGGAGTATTGTGTAGCGGCAGCTTCGGAGTACTGTGTGGCGTCTTCTAAGACAGGCAGCGCAGAATACTCTGACGGCCATAAAAACGAACGCGTCACAAAAACGAACTACCCGGATCATCCTGACTGTTACGATTCCATAATGTAAATTAAAAAACAAACCAAACCATTCCATTATACATTAAAGGAAGCTCTCATGTATATCAAAACACTCTAAAATAATTGTTAACTTTTAAAATTCACAAACATTACGTATATCAAACCATTCTATTATAAATTAATAAAAACACTCATTATACTATCCACTACCAAAATATATATACCTTATTCCTTTCAAATTTGAACCAAGCCTCTTATCAGGAATACCTAAACCTTTACAGTCAGATCCATTTAGGCTGTACCTTTTAAGGTCAAGAAACATTACGTATGTGAGACACACCTTACACCTCTAGGTCCACTATGACCATTGTGCTATCTACTTGAGCCTCTAGGTCCATTATAAGCATTGTGCTATCTACCTAAAAATTGTTTCTATCTTTTAAATCAAATTCAAGCCTTAAATCTTCCATCCAATACCTTCAACCTATTATATCTTCTATGAGTTAACAACTTACAACTTACACATATTGTAACTGTACCTCTGTTGAGTCTAAGGTGCACAACTGTTGCTTACTCCCTGCGAATGAATGGACCCTCGCAGGCTATTACTCGTAAAATTTTAGTTCACAGTTGTCTTCGTCATGGATTCCAAACACATCAGCAAGCTCTCATCTCTCTATAATGCACATGATGATGTTTACAATGGAAGAATTGCTCTTGGGTATTTGCAATTTACATTCATTAGTAAAAGGGTTGCACAGAAGTTGTTCATTGTCTGATGAATTTAATCAAAAATTTATGAATGCTGACCTGGAAAAGGCGGACAACTCTCTCCTCTTCTTCGTCTTCGTCCTCCCCCTCCGCTTTAGAAGGGGAAGAAGGCAAAGTGGTGCATATAAGCGAAGGGAGAAGCACCAACCCAACAGTTACAGATCTTCTATTCAGCACAGATTGAATTTTGTTTGAATGAATTGCATACACTCTAAGTGGATGCCATGATTTCTTTGAATTAAGTGGGTGTCCTAACTTCTTTGGATTAATGGCATGCACATCAATTGGGTGTCCTCTAATTTGTGGGCTATGGAAGAAACTGCCAGGCACTGCTGCATTCAGCTGCTGCATGCCACTCGTCCTAATATCCATCTTCATGTCTTGGGTGGACACCATAGTCCCATCTAAAGTTGGCTTTTTAACTTATCGCCATTGTTTTTTATATCATATAATATAAAGCCGTAGGTAATGCCTAGGTAACTCTCAGCTAATGAGGCGGAAAGGGTTTAGGGGTTTGTTTTTCTAGGAGTGGGGTTTGGTTTCTTGAGAGAAGTTCAAGGTTTAAACTATAACATATTTATGTTAGGATAAGATTGGATGGTAGTGTTTGTTAACCGGTTGCCAAATGCTTCCAAGGGTCTGAGATGGCTGCCCCAGTTTGCTCCTAAGGGTTGGAGATGGCTGCCCCACTTCAATGCCCCCAAAGATTGTAGGTCTTGTTGATTTCATCTAACTTGAGAACTAAAGTTTATAATAACACTATCTAGTTGGAGGTCTTGTTGACTTCATCTATAACTCAAGAACTATAATTTATAATAACAATACATAATAGTGCTATCCATTCTCCTATATATTAAAAACATCTAAGAAGGGAACCTCATAGCGCCTCCGAGTAAAATAGAATAGGTTTTTAGAGTGTAGAAGGTTAGATTTAGTTTGTAAGACAAAGATTTTATAAATAATTATAGTTGTTAATTTTAAAATATTTATTTTATTTTTTATTTTAGCAGGTTTGAAAAGTAATTATATATTAAAGGCGACGGTTTGGTGGAGTGAGATATGGAAAAATACAAGGTTAGGGTTTGGTAAAATGATGGTAGGTAAGGGACCTAATTGTTTTTTGATTAAAAAAAAGTATAGTATGGTTCAAGTTTTCAATGTCCACTTTTGTCTTGTGCTTAAGTTACAATCTTTGAATAAAACCACAAAAGAATCCTTTGTGGCCAAACTCGATGAGGTATTTATTGTGGAGGTGCCTCCAACCTACATCTAGTATCAAATCTTGGTTCTTTCAGCTTGTGCATTGATTTGTAAATTTGTAGGCATGTGGCCTAGCCTGAATACAATACTGAAATGGATAAGTAGTACCTAGGGTTCAAAAATATCTAGTTATGAGTCCATGATGGTTGGTTGAGGGTACTTTGTTATTACCTTCTCATCTAAAGACCGAAACACAATTTTCCATGGAGGTCCATGGTTTATGGGATCTAGTCCTCTATATATGACTCCTTGGACACCGGGATTTGATCCACAAGAAGAGGAACCTAAAGAGGTGGCAATCTAGGTTTATCTTCCTTTTTTGCCCCTACACTTGTGGAATAAGCCCACGATGGAAATGATAGGAAACACCATAGGATCATACATTGATTGGGCCCCTCCAAAGGCCAAAAATTCAATCAGTGCTTGTATATGTGTAAGGTAAACCTGAAGAAAGGGCTTCCAAAAACATAGGAATCAAAGTTATTGGCTAGGTTCACACCTAGCCATTGGACTACGAACATATCCCTTTTAAATGCATTAATTATCACCAACATGGACACTTCTCTGAAAGTTGTCCATCAAAGTCTGATCAATCCAAAAAGGAAACAAAACTTGAATTCCAAATTGTCAGGAATAGAAGGTCGCATAGATTGAGAAGTCAACTAAGGCCTATGTAGAGGAAATTAGACCTAACAAGCTCCAACAAATTTGTCATCCTCTCATCAGATGTGGAGGAAGAGACAAAAATACCAATTTACTAATGAAGCTCAAGGAAAAGGTAAGGAAATAGTGGAAGAACCCATTAAGAAAAATTGAGATGACACATAAGAAGCACAACAGGGGACTCATGGCAAAGAGTTGGGGCACTCAGATAAATAAATTGAGGAAACATTGAAGGAGTTAGTCATACCAAGAGGCACCCCGACAACATGCTCAACAATCAGGGGTAGAAAGTCCAACCAAATTCTAAGAGAAGAACAAACTCAAAAGGATATCTAGAACAAAACTCAAACTACTTTGGATTTTCCAAAGAAGGTCTCTAAAAAATGATAGTGCTATCATGGAACTATAGGGGATTGGATAGTGTCTGAAAAAAACTACCTATCAAGTCTTGTGAAACTACATAAACCACTTGTAGTTTGTTTACAAGAATTAAAAATGGCTTAATTGGCTTGCTTTAAAATTTGAATTACTTAATGGTATTTGTATAATTATTGTAAATGTCTATGCGCTAACAACCCAAAGCATAAAAGAGAGGTGCGGAATCAACTACATCATTGGATCTCCCAAGAGCAACCAAAAATAATAATAATAGGAGGGGACATGAATGTCACATTAACGTATAGAGAAAAACAAAGGGTATCAAGAATCATAACCCCAACAAAGATGTTGTACAACACATAATTCCTCAAGGAAAATTTACAAGATGTCATTTCTCAAAAATGGAAATACACCTTGACAAATATAAGATCAAGAATCATGACCCCAACAAAGACCTAGTACAACACATAATTACTCAAGAAAATTTACAAGATGCCATTCCTCAAAAAGGGAAATACACCTAGACAAATAGAAGATTAGGAATCCATTACATTGCAAAAATATTAGATAGATTCTTAGTTAGTGAGAATCTCCTGACTATTTATCCTCTTCTAACTAGCCATATAATCCAAAGTGCAATATCTAATCACAAACCAATTCTATTGGAGAGAGGTCAAAACAATCATAAGGTAAAAAGATCCCCTTCAAATACAATTTGAGATGGGCAGAGCAAGAAGACTTCAAACCATTGATAGAGAACAGTTGGCAACAAAAAGCATCATCAAAAAGGCCTCAAGACATTTGGAAAGAAAAAATTGTAAGACTTAAAAAAGAAATTAGAAAGTGGTTATCCAAAAAGCCTTTTCAAAGAAAAGAGTTGATTTTACAACTTGAGAAATTGGAAATAGAGCTAGAGGACACATCTCCTCTCCCTTAGCAAGTTGCTTAAATAAAAGAGTTGTTGGCAAAGTTATACAAGCTAAATTATAAAGAAGAGGTACAATGGAGACTGAAATCCATAATGGTATGGCTACAAAAAGGTGACAAGAACACAAAATTATTCCATCTCAAAACAATTCAAAACTACCATAAAAACACAATTAGAGCAATAGAGAAGGATGACACCATTTATACAAAGAAATAAAAGATAAAAGTAGTACAAAACCACTTTTCAAGGCTGCTCATCGATGTTCTTGGTAAGCTTCAAGGTCAATATCATTTGTTACAGAACATATCAACAACACTTAATCAAGAGGAAAAAGTTGATTTATGTGCTTGAGTGACAAATGAAGAATTGGAACCAGTGTTGCACTCTCTTCCTACAGATAAAGCTCTAGGAACAAATGGTTTCATTAATAATTTCTATTAGCAAATCTTATACCTTATTGGAGATGATACTACAAATGATTGAAGACATCAAAAAGAAAGGTATGCTCTTTATAACAACTAACTCAACATTTCTTACTTAAATTCCTAAAGAGAAAAATTATAGTACTCTCAATAGATTTAAATCTATTTCTCTTTGTAATTGCTCATATAAAATTTTGACAAAAATGATTGCTAATCAAATCAAAAAGCTACTTAGTAAGTTGCTTTCAAAATAACAAGGTCCTAGGAAAGCAAATCTATGACAATATAATTATGGTGCATGAGACACTCCACTCCTACTCAAAGAATATTGCCATCAAATTTGAACATGGCAAATGCTTTTGATAAAGTCAACATGTAGTTCTTGGAAAGGATTTTAAGTTTGGAATCTTAGAATAAATGGTGCAATGGATAGATGCATGTATCAAAGCTCCCTAAATCTCCCCCTTGATCAACAGAGAACCTTTTGGATTGGAGCTTGTATCAAAGCTTCCTAGATAGCAGCATGAGAAGTGTAGGGGAGTTACAAGGAATTAGAGTTGTTCAAGGTGTCAGAATTATCATGCATGCTTAATTTGTTGATGAAATTATATTGTTAGGAGAAGCAACCAATTATAATATAAAAAAATTCAAGAGTTGTCGAAATTTAGTTTGAAGCAACTTCAGGAACTTCAATTTATTGTAATAAAAGTCATTTTTTTACAATTAATACAAAGCCAACAAAAATAGAGATTTTGATCAAATCCTTAGGTTCAAAGAAGGAATAAATTAATATTTTAATTACTTAGGGTTCTGATGGGCTGCAACCTCAAACCATAAAACAGTTGGATGCCAACTATTGAGAAGCTACAAAAGCAAATACAATAATATAGTAATGGATGGTTGAGTTTAGTAGGAAGAAGATTTTTAATTAGACTAGTCTTGTCTGCTCTTTCAATATATCAACTTCTAGTCTACCATGCTCCAAAAAGTGTTCTAAAAGCATTTGATGGTCTAGTCAAAATTTTCCTTTGGCAAGGAGGTAAACATAATGAAAAAAAGAAGTTTCATTTTGTCAACTGGGATTTAATTGTTATAGGAATGGATTAAGGGGGCTAGGAATAATACGAGAAAAAATCATAAGCAAAGCACTAGAGGCAAAAATCTTGTGGCATCTATCTTAGCCTCTAGACTTCCTATGGAAAAGTATTTTGAAAGAAAAATATGTAAACTCAACAACAAGAATGCACCTAATGAGAAATATAAACACAATATTTGGAGCCTCTTTAATATGGAAACATATTGTGGAAGCCAAGCAATTTATCCTAAATAAGATTTACTGGCTTCCAAGAGATGAATTCAAATTGATTTATGGAATGATCCAATACTTGGCAAACCTCTGCTAAGTAGTTGTAGCTCAACTCTCAAAGAAGAGCCACAACATTTGTAAATCTCAAAGCTTAATAAAATTTTATATTGGTAAGACAACATAGTGGAATGGAGAGATCCCCCACTACCATCACCCCTAACATTAGAATTAGAATATTTCAAGAAAAAACATAATATGGAACTCTTGAGACAACAAAGTTTGGATTAGCTTATTTGGGGAGACGTAAATAAATTAGGTAAATATACAGTTTATATGGGTACATAGGTGCAACTAGATAGAGTTCTCAATAAAATATTGACAACAATTTGGAATATAAAATTGCCACCCATTCGAAACGGAGCTCTGGCGATTTGGTGGGAAAATTTCTAAGCAGGCGACAGGCGATGCTCTAGGGTTTCTGGAGTGAAGGAAAATCCAAGACCTTTGGTGGGTTGACATAGTGCTACTCTGAAGGATTGTCTGCTGCCCCGGGAGGGCCCAATGGGGTCTCCTCCAGATCCTCTCTCTGGGAGAAAGAGCTCATATGCTGAGATGCTAAAAGAAAATGCCTCGTCTTCCAATGACGAAGCTCAGAGGAATGCCTTTCAAACGCTCTTCAAGAATGTTGGCAAGAGCTTAGCTGCACATCGAGTTAATGGATGCCTCCCACAATCCGCCTCCAGACCTAAGATTGTCATCGAACCAAAGATGGTCGAAGACACAATCATCTACCGATCTAACCATGATCTGATTTGTAAATTCATGGGTATCCGACCTACCCTAAATTTTTTGCATACCTGGGTTAGACAGAATTGGAAGCCTCACAGTGAGTACTCCTTATGGTTTATAAGCAATGGGTATTTCATTATTAGTTTCTCTTCTTTAGCCGATAGAAACAGAGCATTTGAATCAAAAAAGAGGAACCACGGTCCGGCAGGGTTATTTGTTCAACCCTGGAGAGTGGGTTTCGATCCTCGTATTGAACCCACGGCTGTCCCGGTTTGGATCCGGTTGTACGCTCTCTCGATGGAGTTTTGGGGTGAGCAGGTTTTGGAAATGATTGGCAATTCCCTCGGTAGACATTTGGGCGTCTCCAAGGACACCATAGAGGGTAACACAGCTATCTTTGCAAGGATTTGCGTGGAAATGGATATTAGCCAGCCTCTCCCGATAGAGGTGGAACTTGAATTGGCAGGACTATCCTGGATCCAACAGTTAGATTATGAGGCGCTGCCCTTCAGATGTATAGTCTGTCATAAGCATGGCCATTTGGCACGGTTTTGTCCAAATATTATGAACACAAAAGCGGAGGCTCCGCTTGGAATGCCAAATCGCCCCAGAGAGGGTAAGTCTACTCCTGTCAAAGAACCATCCAATACTCCTCAGGGTAATGATGTTCAGAAATATGGCTTTGAATAGCCCAAAAGAAGGAGAAAGCAAAAGAAAAATGGCAAGGAGCAAGCACAACTCAAGCCAGCAAATAGGTATGAAATTTTTAAGTCACTAGTGGATCAAGAGGACCAAGTCATGGAAGGAGTGGATGGGAATACCGAGGATAATAACACCCACACTCATGCTTCTCCTTCATCTCCTCCCGTCTTAGAATAGGTGATTGAGTCCACTGAGTTATTGCAGCCAGAGAATCCAGGGGCATTGATAATACACTCCCAAGCACGACCGAGTTATCAAGGATGTCAACATGGGAAGTGCAGAAAAGAATAGAGAAAGGCCAGCCCTAGGGATTACTCAGGTGGAAAAGAGATCCAAAAATAGTAACTCTCAAGGAGCGGGCAGAAAGTCTAATAAGGATCTACTAGCAGTGCAAGGAGACAAGCTAATCAATGGAGGATCGATGAGGACAATTGATTCTTACTGCTCTCAAGGTTTTCAATGATTATTCAATCTTGGAATGTTAGGGGTTTAAACAGTAGAACCCATCAATCTGCTGTTCAAAGACTCTTAGAAAAATGTAAAACAGTTAGGGTGGAGTGGGGCTTCCTATCAAAGATGTTGGAAGCCTTTGGTTTCTTTCAGGACTGGATAGATTGGGTCATGAGTTGTGTTTCTACGCCTTCTTATTCTGTTCTAATCAAGGGGCTTCCCTCGCCACCTTTTGGAGCCACATGTGGTCTTCGTCAAGGGGACCCTTGCTCTCCCTATCTCTTCCTCATCTTGGTTGAAGGATTAGGTAGACTCTTCTTGAGGAGAAGACATCAAGGCCTGATAACGGGTATCAAGGTGGGTGAGGAAGTTTTGACCCACTTACGCTTGTGGATGATACAAGACTGGTTGGAGTGGCCAGTCTCAGGGAAGCTAGAGGAATCAGAGATACTCTCAATGTCTACCTTAGGGCCTCAAACCAAGTCATCAATGATAAAAAATCCAAAGTGGTCTTCTTCAATCTTGACCAAAGGCTACAGGGCAGAGTTATAGAGATCTTGGGATTCACTAGGACCTCTCTCCCAGTTGTTTACTTGGGGGTTCCTTTGCATTTCAAAAAATTAAAAATAGATATCTGGAAGGATATTTTGGATGGCATCAAAGATAGAATGAACCATTGGTCTCATAAATGGTTAAGCTATGGGGGCCGATTAACTTTCTTACAGTCAGTTATTTAGGCCATGCCAATCTATAAATTCCTGGCTGCCCCACATTCTATTTGGAAAGAGCTGGACAAAATGGCTAGAAGATTTTTATGGGAAGGAGCAAAAGGGGAGAAGAAATGGGCCTTGGTTGGTTGGGATAAAGTTACCCACCCCAAGGAAAAAGGAGGGTTGGGACCGAGAAGCTCCAAGCTTAACAACAAAGCTTTGGTCGGAAAACCAGACTGGAGGTGGATTTCCTAGCCAACATCCTTATTCAGTAGAATCTTAACCAGTAAATACCTGGGTCATGTTCACCCCAATGAAGTGGGCCATTTCCCTCTGGATGGTAATGGATCCTTAGTGTGGTAGGCTCTCAAGCTTGGATCTCAAGTTATTAAAGACCAATTGTTTTGGAAAGTGGGGAGAGGGGAGAAGGCACGTTTTTGGACTGATTCATGGGACCAGTACCCACCCATCATTGCTGAGTTTCCCGAATTGCAACCAATTAAATCCGCCATAGAAGCCAAGGGTTGGGTCCATATTGAGAGTTATTTCAACACTAGCCAATTGGGGGAGTATAAGTTCAATAAGTTGAAGCGGTTGGAGGAGTGGCCAATTACAATCCCTCCAGAGCTGACACCCATCTTGACCAAAATCTTGACAGAAAGGTTTCTCACAGGGAGAGACAAGGAGGATGAACTAGCTTAGGGCTATGGGAACCTTAGGGTATATACAGTGAAGGACGGATACGATAAGATCCTCCCAGAGCCTCCCCCACATTTATTTTCGGTTCAAGATTGGAGGAAGATATGGCATTCCAAGGGCTGGCCAAAAGTGAATTTCTTTTCCTGGCAGCTTATGCACAATGGAATTCTCACCTTTGAAAATCTCAGAAATAGAGGAATCATCGGTCCATCTCAGTGTGTTTTATGCCACAAAAATGAGGAAACAGTTGATCATCTGATGTTTGAGTGCCCTTTCACGCGTCAGATTTGGAAGTGTTGGTTCTCTCACTATAAAATCCAGGCTAATGGTGATCTGACTCGAACCAATATTTGGGAAATATGGAAGAGAGGAAGATTTAAATCTAAAGATCTTCGAATTGGTTGGGAGCTTGGCTTACTTTTCATCTGGTGGCAGGTGTGGTTGGAGAGAAATGCTCGTATTTTTAGAGAAACCTTCTCCTCACTAGATGGAATTTGGCAGGTCATCTGGAGCAAAGTCGCGGAAACGGTAGCCATCTATGCTGAAGAGGAAAATCAGGTTGGTCCTGGGCCACTGGAAGAGGGAGCTATAGAGCAAGAGAGACAGGACAGAGCTAGCTGGAAACCTCCCCCAAAAGGTTGGATCAAAATCAATACTGATGGAGCTGCAAAAGGCAATCCGAGTAGTGCTAGAATTGGTGTAGTGTGTCGGGATCATGCTGGGTCTGTGCTCTATTGGGAAATGCAAGGTCTGGGAAGAGCCACAAAAAATGAAGCAGAAGCCTTTGCTATTAAATCTGATTCCATCTGGGCTGTTAATCAGGGACACTAGAAGATAATTCTCGAGTCTGATTCTCAAATTCTGGTGGTGCTCTAGACTGCATGAGGAACTTTGCTTCGAAGGCATGGAGGTTGCGAATTCTGGTCTCTCAAATCAAGGAACTATGGAGGGAATTAGATGATGTGATCCCCGTCTATGTGAGTAGAGATTTAAATAATGCGATTGATTTCCTTGCAAAGATGAGTGTTGAGAAAGAGGTAGGGGTGCAGCTGCACAGTGACATGCCTGTGGAAGATGCAGTGATTAGGCAAGGTCTTGAACGATCCTTGAGACAATGAGCAAAGTTTATGCTAAGTGTGGTTTTTGTCGCAATATCATGACCTGTTACACCGTCAAGGCCTTTGGAGGGAAGCTGTCGTGATATCGCGACAGGCTATGCCATCACGGCCTTTAGAGGGAACCTGTAGCGACATCACGACATGTCGCACTGTTGCGGCCCTTGGAGAGTTGTCGTCGTGATTTCATGACCTGTTGCATTATCGCGGCCTTTGGTGGGAAGCTATCACGATTTCGCTACCTATTGCACCGTCGCGGCATTTGGCTAGAAGCTGCAGCGATTTCGTGACGCTTTTGGAGCAGGGACGCCAAGGAGGATAATCATCGCGATATCGCGACACTTTTGATGAACTGGAGCCAAGGGGAAAAACCGTCGTGATTTCGTGACATTTTTGAAGAATGGGAGCCAAAGGGAAAAAACATCACGATTTCGTGACACTTTTGGAGCATTGACGCCTTGGGGAAAAGTCGTCGTGATTTCGTGACACTTTTGGAGAATGAGCGCCAAGGGGAAAAGTCGTCGCGATTTCACGACACTTTTGGCGACTGGGTGCCAAGGGGAAAAGTTGTCGCGATTTCGCGACAGTTTTGGAGAATTGGCACTAAGGGGAAAAATCGTCGCGATATCGTGACACTTTTGAAGAATGGACACCAAGGGGATAACTCGTCGCGATATCGTGACACTTTTGAAGATTGGACGCCAAGGAGAAAACTTGTCGCGATATCGCGACACTTTTGGCGGATAGACGCCATGGGGAAATCTCGTCATGATATCGCGACACTTTTGAAGACTGGTTGCCAAGTGGAAAACTCGTCGCGATATCGTGACACTTTTGAGGTTTGGGCGCTGAGGGGAAAACTCATCGCGATTTTGTGACACTTTTGGCGAATAGGAGTCATGAGGAAAAGTCGTCGCGATATCGCGACACTTTCGAAGATTGGGTGCCAAGTGGAAAACTCATCGCGATATCGCGACACTTTTGAAGGTTGGGCGCTGAGGAGAAAACTTGTCTCGATTTCGTGACACTTTTGGAGATCAGGAGCCATTTGGAAAACTCGTCGCGATATTGCGGCACCTTTGGTGATGGGGTGCCAAGGGGAAAAGTCGTGATTTTGCGACACTTTTGGTGATCAGGCACTGTGGGGTCTGGCTATCGCGATTTTGTGACATGTCATGATTTCGCAACATGTCACGATTTCGCGGATTGTTGCTCTGGCATGGCCAAGGCGAGTTTGATTGTCGCGATATCGCGACATGTCAAGATTTCATGACATGTCGCGTTTTCGTGCCTTGTTGAATTTTTGCGCTCTGTGGTGGAAAGTGTTGACTTTTTGCGCTCTGCGCTTGTAATCTTGTTTCTTTGTTCTGGGTAGGGATGTGTTTACTCCCTTTTGTAACTGTTCTTTGTTTTAATACAAGTTTTTCAATTTTTTCAAAAAAACAAAAAAAAAATTGCCACCCAAGATTCAAGTATTATATTGCTTGGTTTTGCTAAATAATATTCTTATAAGTTAAAACTTGCAAAAAAAGAATAGTGTTGGTCCTCATATGTGTCCTAGATGTCTGAAGAACAACAACACTATGTCCCACTTATTCTTTGAGTGTAACACAACCGCTTCCATGTGGTTAAAGACAACCCATCATTTTGGATCTCGCTTGTCAATAAATTTGAACATGGAAGATTCTCTTGTCATTTAGCATTTAAAATATAAATGTGGACTAAAGGGGAAGCCATTAATAAAATCTCTTTAAAAGAAATCCCCTTCTTTGTTATTTGGAAAATTTGGAAGGATAGGAACAAGAAAAGTATTCTCACTAAAAGAATAATCAAAGACCTAGTGACTAATTTGAAAGCCACCTTCAAACATAAGCAAAACCAACAAAGCTTGAATGTGCATGAACTACATATAATCAACAAGTTTTATCTTCAAGAGTCCATCTCAATCAACATGGATGTGTATCGCCCAATTTTTTTGCACCCTTGACTTCAGGCTCGAAAGGGGGGTGAGAAAAGGATGGAACAATACCTCGGATGGAGAGGCCCTTTGAAGGTCATGCCTCTTGGGGGAGGGGTATAAAGGTGAATTTTCGACGGATGGTGGGGTTCACCAGGAAACTTTGAGTGGCAGTTTCCAGCCTAGGTTGAGAATGGGTTTGATTTGTTCGTTTTATGTTCAATCATTCAGATTCCTAGGTTGTCCAAAATGAAGCTAAGCTATTCTATATGAAGATTTTGATTTATATGAAGACAGAAGACATAAATGAATCCTAATGTGATTGAATATAGAGAATATATAAAATGGAGAAGAGTACACTTGATTTCTGATGTCTGATGAAGATTCTGAAGCTTGTAGGAGTCTAGATCACTTTGGATATGACAGGATCATCTGTAATTGTACATAATCATCCCAAATCATAGGAGATCGTTCGAGATCACCCAAGATTGTCAGCAACCATATGAATTCGTCAGGAGAATTCATCAGAAACTTGCAATCAAGAAAACAAACACCAAAAACCAAAAATACAATTGCAAGAATGATGCAAAATGATAGAAATAATAGTATAGATGTTTGAATGATAAATCCAGATATCAAATTAATTGAGATGCACTGTTTTGGAAACTTATTTTGAATTTTATCATGCAATTACGCTAAATGAGGTGAACTCTAAGATGCAAAATAGAAGTAAATTAATATAATACACCAATAAATAAGGAAAATGAGATAGAGAATGCAAACTCAGGGCTCTGATTGCCCCCAAGCTGAATTGCAGATCGGATCATTTGTAATCGTACAAGATCATCGTCGATCTTGACAAGATCGTCTAAAATTGTAGTTGAATCGCCTGCGACGATCCGAGCTACCTCCGACTGAAACATAGTGAAATCCTACAACAAAACTTGAAAACACAAGTGCAAATGATGGGAGATCACAACAAAAACTAAAATTGCATGGAAATAATCAGCCAGCAACCAGGTAGGGAGTCAGGGGGATAAACTGGGAAAATCCCAGTTTATATAGGATTAGAGGGAGGTTAGGAGGTTGGGGATCATCCCAATCTGGGAGATCCCCAACGTGGGAATCTCCAACCGCACAAACATGCTTCTGCCCAAGTTGGAGAGGTTGTTGGAACAAAAGCTAATTGTAAAAATTTGGTTTTGGGACGAAATCGTCTGGACGTTCTGTTCTAGAAGAATTCGTTCGATTTGGGATGATATCGTCAGATCGACGACGATATCGTCCAACGATCACAACAACCTCTAAAAATGGCACAAAAAATGAGGTAAGCGATTAATGGGTGGTTTCGGGGTTAAAATTCAAATTTCTACTTTTTACTGATGGTTTAACTACACCAATTTTAGGGTGCTACATTTTGCCCCCTCTTTAGCGAATTTTCCAAAAAAATGCGTTAAAGATGAGTTCTTCACGCTTTACGAGAAAGCAAAAATTTATTCCATTTTTTAGATGACGATTCTAGGTCGAATCGTACGATTTTTTGCTATGGTGCCCCCTTCGGGTTTTTACCCAAATTGAACATTTGAGGTAAAAGCACGAAAAAGCAAAAATTAAAAAAATGTCATTTTGAATTAAAATAAGAAAAATAGGTTAAAACCCTAATTCATTTTTACAGTTCACTTTCGCTGTTTCAGAGCTCTGCAGGTGAAATGGTGGAGACGACACACAGATCAAAAAAGATCCGATGTGGGTTGCAGGTAAGGATCTAAACCTAGTTTACTGTGTTTTTAACTTGATTTACTTGATTTTTGACTTGAATTTTAAGTGTTTTTGGGCATCGCAGCTGTTTTTTGGTCGACAACGAAATCGTCTCTATATTGCTGATTTTGTCTAGGGACGAAATCAAAGAAATAGGGGCGATCCCGTCCAATAAGAGGCGATACCATCCAATTAAGGATGATTTTATCTCAATTTGGTACGATATCGTCCAATAATGAGTGATATCAACTTTTATAGGATGATTTGATTTTTTTTTTAATGATTATGTACTAATGATTTTTGTTGTTTTATTGCTTATTTTGCAGAGGGGATTGCTAAAGAGTCGAGAGTGGAAATACGGAGGTCTAAGAGATGATTTGGTCGCGCTCGATCAGGCCAAGCGAGATAGATTGGCAGAGGTAGGACTGCAGCATGTGGTAGAGATGCCACAAATTCCTCTAGACATGGGGCTACTGACAGCCCTAGCAGAGAGATGGTATCCAAAGTCATCCTGCTTTCGGATACCGATAGGGGAGATGACTCCCACTCTAGAGGATGTATGGAGGATCTTGAGGATCCCCATACACGGTTAATTCATGACCCATTCAGCCAATCAAGGCCACGCTATGATGAGATTGTGCGAGAACCCGAGCTTCGTCCTAAAGAAGGGCGAAGTGAACATTGAGGCATTGAGGCGGATGCCTAGGGCATCTCGGTTGACCTAGGTTTTGGCAGGGGTGGTGGGTGACCTTCTATGCCACCGAAGCAGATGTAGATTACCGTGGTTACTTTCAAATGTGGTATGTGACATGAGAGACCACATATACAGGTTTGCTTGGGGCAGCTTTGTACTATGTTGCTTGTATAGGATCCTTTACAGGGTCGTATACAATGGGGGTCAATGTCTGGTGCTGACATCACTTCTACAGGTTTGGTGCTGGGAGCACATTGCGATGCGAAGGCCGATAGGGCTTCCACTGATAGGAGTTGATCGGGAGAGACCCCGAGTTTTCTATTGGTGGCTCCAGAGAGGGTCACAACGATGGATAGATCTATCGACGTCCCGGAGGTTGTTGGATGACCTCACCCTAGATCGGATTGCTTGGAGACCATGGAGAGAGCATCCAGGGTGGGTAGAGGATGGACAGGGGTTGGCTTGCATCAGGCGAGTCATATGGTTAAGGATAGAGCGGGGAGAGGTAGAGCTCCATCTCTATGACCGAGTTTTGAGGTAGTTCGATCTACAATAAGGGATCCCTACTCTTAGGGATTATGAGTACTCCTGGATTGTGTGGGATAGTACCACACTGAGTGGGTATCTAGACATATAGTGGTTCTGGGGTCAGGATGCTGATGATGTCCCCATTTAGCCAGTGGATGGGGATGATGCGAGGATAGTAGATGGATATGATGCCTGGTATGCAGGCATCTGCACCCCTCAGATGATGATAACACAGGGTCCGATGCACGTTGTAGTGCAACGAATGGAGAGGCAGTGCCAGGTTGCCATCGATGCAGCAAGGGGTCACGAAGGGAGGGATTAGCGACGAGCTCCTCAGGAGATATGTCGGAGAGGACCACAGGCTCTGGAGAGACAACAACAATCGAAGAGGAGGGAGGAGATGAGAGAGGGCAGGGGAGAAAGACTCCCTCCTCAGTAGAGGGATAGGCCACCATCGCTCGATAGGGGCAAGGGTGTCGAGGTGGGGGAGAGCAACGAGATGGTAGCTCTCTAGGCAGAGAATGCCCACCTATGAGCTCAGGTGCAGACTCTATAGGATGAGGCTACATGGCTCAGGGATCAGAGCGGAGGGGCAAGCATTCTAGAGCTGGCATGGTCGGTTGCTCAAATCGCGTTCTATCAGGGAGTGTACTACCAGCTGGTTCCAGAGAGCCAGAGGATATAGTTGCCAATCGACATTGCAAAACCGATCAATATGGGGTCATCGAGGACATCATCATGATCGACGTCGAGGACCCACGATACAGGACGGGCTTCGATGGGACCACCTCCTCCACCTCAGGGTAGGAGAGGAGATGAGGCTGAGAGCTCGAGGTCTTCTCGAGACTAGATGCACATTGTACATAGACTATTTTTGAGATGATTGAGTATGCCAGGGTATAGATTGTGGCATACCAATCCGTTTTGATATGATGTATATACTTTTTGATATATATATGATGTTCTTTTTGTGATATGACTTGTGCATATGTTTTATAATGCTTTAATATTTTAATTATTGATTGACTATTCATGTAATTATGTTGTTGAAAATATTATAATTTTATGTCATGCTCTAAAATTAAATGAAATAATCTGGTTGTTGTGGTGTGTTTTGATGAAAATAAAATGACTTCTAACAATAATTTCAAAGGACATTGTCGCTGTTACATGACCATTTCATGGAGTCACCCCTCGCTAGGTCATCAAGCTAATCCCGATATGAGAGAAATATTGCTAAAAGTAAAAGGGTGCTTAAGAGACTTTCTTAAGACTTTGTGTTGTGATGATGAAAATGATGATAGTGATGATTTGTTTTCAGATTTCCATGAAAATATTATGCATGAAATATTAAAAATATGATTTTTGCTAGGCATAAAATTCCTAAGTATGATAGAAATTTGAACAATTCCCTAGGAATTATACCATCGTCGCAAAAAAAATGAATGTTGACATAATGAAATGAAATAGGAAAGTTTTCGTTCTTTTTTTAAAGCACAATTGTGTAACATAATGATTTAAGCCGTATGCTTTTATGGATTAAATAAATGAGAAATAAAGTTAGAACGATGGTTTGCACTAGGCATAGAATTTTAGGTATAGACTTATACCATCATCGCGAAATCCAAAGAAGAAATTGATATAATAGTTTTATTGCATAGTTGATTTTAGATTTTGAGATAAACAAAAAATATAAAAATGAGGACTTGCACTAGACATAAAATTCCAATTTAGGTTTAGGAACTATACCATCGTTGCGAAAGTCGAAAATATATAAATGTGACTTTATTGCTAGATTTTTGAACATGTTTTGCAAGAAAATTTTGGATTTTTGAAAAAAATGTATTTAATTGATTTTACGCTAAGCAGATATTCTCAAGTAAGAAAGTCAAATTATTCCAGAAGATTTGAATAAATATTTTAAATTATATCAAAGACAAAATTGATATTTATAAGGAACCCCGTGTGCATATGTGAGTTCATTGTCGATCTTGATCTATCATAATGATACAAAATCTCTCAAACACAAATGTGTGTGCAATTTGTAATGTTCATTTACCAATTTTGAGCAAGATAATTTGATACAAGTAATTTGAATTAACCAAATGAGTGTTCGTTGACCATGATTTATATGCATGTAACCGTACCAGACTACTATGTAAGTCGGGTCATCAAGAGCTAGCTGATCCATAAGCGGACATAGGTCTATACAAAAGAAGGTCGCTAATGTGACAGACATATCACCACACTAGGAGTTACCCAATGTCAAGCAAGTTGGGCACAAATCACCTGTTATGGGGTTTACCTCACAATTTTCGAATAATTGAGAATTCCAAGGATTCAAGCTTCACACTTCCTTCTTTCAAAAGGGGGGGATTTATTGCTTTTTGCTTTTTCTTTTCTTTTCTTTTTCTATATTTTTTTTGTATTTTTTTGCTTGACACTGAGATAATGCCGAAATATTGCTGAGATGGTACAAAATGATACGAAAATAATGCTTCTGAATAATTTCTCTTTTTCTCATGATTTTCTTTTTCTTCCTATACTAGGGATACTTGCTCGGATTGGCTGTAGAGCAAGGGATTTTTATTCTGGGCAGGAGTGAGCTTGTCCTTTTGTCAATTCTTAAAGATTCTAGACCATGTGCATGATAGGATAGCAGGGGAAAATTTTCGCTCAAGAGACTACTTCTACTGTGTAGCATCGTTTTGAATTTGCAATGAAATCATTTTAATGTGAAAAGGTGTACTTGGTTCAAGTAAATAACAAGATCAATTCTCTATGCTCAAAACTTTATTTAATTCAACTGTGGACTTCGATATAAGAGAGATTAATAATCATACCAAATAAGATCAAGATATTTATTCATGTGAGTGTGAAAGTGAGGGATTCCAAATAAATGCTAATTTATCCAAAATAATCGAAAATATAACTGCAATATTTCAAGAATTGACAGGTGTAAAATAGAAGATGTTTTTGAGGATTTTGATGATTTTGATTTTTTTATATTTTGATTTTAATTTATGATTTGAGAGATTACATAATATTACTATTTTTTGAAATTTTTATATGAATTACTAATATGAGACAATATGTATAATATATACAGTGACAAAATTACCAAATTTATGCATAATAGTGCTTAAGATGCATAATGTTCATAGGTTCTTTAAGATCTTTACCATCTAAGGTAGCTAATCTGTATGCTCCCGATCCAAATTTAGCAGTGATAATATATGGCCCAAGCCAGTTAGGCTTGAATTTGTCTTTAAGGTCTTTAGTTGCATTAGTATTTTTTTGATTTTCTTTTAAGATGAGGTCGTCGATCTCAAAGGATCGATTATGAACTTTTTTGAGATATGCTCGTTTAAGCTTGTTCTGGTAGGCACGAAGATGCTCCAAAGCATTAATGCGCTTCTCATCTAGGAGTTTCAGCTGACTAAATCTACCAGTATGATATTCATCTCCTACTTCAGTATCTTGAAGTAGCAGAGCCAAAGAAGGAACTTCTAGTTCAAAGAGAAAAACAACTTCAACGCCATAAACCAAAACAAAAGGTGAAGTGCTCGTGGGAGTACGAATGCTAGTTCGATAAGCCCATAAAGCAGGATATAATTGAATGTGCCAATCACGGCCAAATTTATTGACCAGTCTCTTGAGGATTTTAATTAATATTTTATTAGATGCTTCTGCTTGGCCATTACCCTAAGGATAATAGGGAGTGGACCAACAATGTTGAATTTTATATTTTTGATATAGTTTCTTTACATATTTATTTTTGAAACAAGTTCCATTATCCGAGATGAGATTTGTAGGAATTCCGAACCTACAAATAATTTGATTAAGAATAAACTTGGAAACTTGCGTTCTAGTGCAAGAAGCTAAGGGCATAGCTTCGACCCACTTCGTAAAATACTCGATGGTGGTTATGATGAATTTGTGTCCATCAGATGACACAAGATTGATTTTTTCGATGATGTCTAAGCCCCATTTTGAAAAGTGCCAAGGAGATGAAATAGCCTACAGTTCTTGTGCAAGCGCATGGACAAGGTCAGCGTGTTTCTGGAACTTGTCGCAATGGTGCAGTAATCATGTGCATCATTATCCATGGTAGGCCAAAAATATCCTATCCTAAGGAGCTTCTTAGCAATGGCACTACCACTAAAGTGTCCCCCACAAGATCCATCGTGGGCTTCACTCAAAGCTGATCTAGACTCTTCTAGATTCAAACATCTTAATAGGATACCTTCAAAAGATCTCCTATATAACGTATTGCCAATTATTACAAAGCGACTTGCTCATCTACGTAATAACCGGAACTGGTTTCTATTAAAACCTTCAGGGAAGGTCCCATTTTGAAGAAAATTGAGGATGTCAGTGTACCAAAGTTTAGGAATAGTTTCGTTGATTAGAAACACGTCCAAAGGTTCCAAGCATGATTTAGTTGAAGCGGGTTCCTGGAGTCGATGAATAATTATGGTAGCATATTCGTCATCTAACTCCAAGGGTAAAAGAGATGCAGTTGCGGCCATAGCGTCAGCCGCACGATTGCTAGTTCTAGGAATAGCTTCTAAGGTAACTTGATCAAATAAAGATATTAATTGTAATACATATGCTTTATATGGGCACAATTTATCATCTCTGGTCTGATAAACATTGTTAATTTGATTTATAACAAGTTGAGAATCACCAAAAACTAATATATTTTTAATTTTCAGTGCCAGGGCAACTTGTAATCCAAGGATTAGAGCCTCATATTCAACAGTGTTATTAGTACAGGCAAACATTAATTTAAAGGATAGAGGTATGAGACGTTTCTATTGAGATATCAAAATAATACCTGCACCAGCCCTACTCATGCATCGGGCTCTGTCAAAGTATAGGGACCATTGCTCTGAATGATCCACCTCTAGGTTAAGGCATTCATCAGGAAACTCAATGACAAGGGGATGGGTGGACTCTAAGGATGCAACGGCTAATTGATCTGCTATGATTTGACCCTTAACAGACTTCTGTCCTATAAACGTGAGTTCAAACTTGCTTAAAGCAAGAACCCACTTCGCTATGCGACCAGATAAATAAGGTCGACTCATGAGATATTGCAAGGGATAGGATTTAGCAATAATGTATGTTTTTTGAATGAGCATATAATGGCATAGTTTCTATGTAGAAAATACGACTGCTAGACATAACTTCTCTAATGCTATGTAGCGGGTTTCATAACTAATTAATGTTCTGCTAATGTAATAATTAGCATGCTCTCTTTTCTCATCATCAAGTTGAGCTAACATAACTCCTAAAGCAAAATCTGAAGCAAAAATATACAAGATAAATGGGTGATCAGGTTTAGGAGGCAAAAGTACAAGTGGGTTAAGAAGATATTGTTTGAGGAGTTCAAATAATTCCTTACATTCGCCGTCCCAATGGAAAGAGATATCCTTCTTAAGAAGCTTAAGAAAGGGTCCAGTTTTATCCGCCAACTTATCGATGAAGCGACGGATAGCTTGAAGCTTACCTTGTAGACTCCGTAATTTAGATATATTTGTAGGTGCGGTTATATCAGCGATAGCCATAATCTTGAGAGGGTCAATTTCAATGCCACGTAAAGAAACTATAACCCCCAATAATTTACCTGACTTAACTTTGAATATACATTTGGCTAGATTCAATCGGATAAGATATTCCCTTAACCGATCAAATACTTTTCTCAAGTCATCTAAATGGTCATCTTATTTAGTAGAACGTGCTATAATGTCATCTACATAATCATGTAGTATATCATGCATCATATCATGAAAGATATAAGTCATGGCTCGTTGATAGGTTGCACCTGCATTCTTCAAATCGAATGGTATCACTTTCCAACAGAAAGTCCCCCAAGGGGTAATAAAGGCTATTTTAGCCTGACCTTCAGGAGCTATCCTGATCTGATTATAACAAAAAAATCCATCCATTAAGGATATCATTCCACTCCAAGTAGTAAAATCAATGATCTGATCCATATTGGGAAGGGGAAAATCATCTTTAGGGCATGCAACATTAACATCTCTAAAGTCTGTACAAACCCTAATCTTAGTAGCTTCTTTCTTAGTTACTGGAACTACATTTGAGATCCATTCAGCATAATCAATGGCTTGTATAAAAATAACATTTAGGAGTTTTTCTAAATTCCCTTTGACTAGTAAGGCCACTTTAGGATGCATTTTTCTAAGCTTCTGCTTAACAGTTTTAGCATCCGAATGCACTACTAGGTGATGCATAACTATAGAAGGGTCTAAAACTGGCATATATTCATATGTCCAAGCAAAAACATCTTCATATTCTTTAAGAAATGCAATGTATTTATCCTATTTTTCTTGACTCAATTCTAATCAAATGTTGATTATGTGAGGGTTATCGTTGGTTCCAATGTTAAATTTTATGATATTTTCTACTTCCATGTGTAGATCTCTCTCAAAATTAGGTGGGGCGGGTGAAACGCCCAATTCTTGTAATTCTTCCAAGGTTAGCTTGGATAATTCATCTTGAGGAGTCGTGGCCTCAAGCCGGGCTATACTAGGTATAGAGCCATCAAAATAAAATCCATTATGTAATAATTCCTCAACGGAGACATCGTGAAAGATATCTCCCTCCAACTCATCGTCGGATTCAATGATCATCTCAGGATAAGCTATAAATAGCATATTGCATGTGAATGTCTTATTCATTAAACGTAAAGCATCGCGTTCATCTAAATGATCTTGGTAACATATAAGATGGTCATCATCCTCAAATGGGAATGGCTGACCCATACTAGAAAATAAGTCCCCACCACATCGAGCGGGCCACGCTTCTACCTCAAAAGGTTCTTTCATACCATTCTAGAAAGGTCCCAAACCTTTCCCTTTATATCCCAATTTAAGCATTATAGGTTTGGCTTTAATATACTCATTAGTAAAATAACATCGAGCATATCCATCATAATGAGTTATGATGTTTCTGGGTATTCTACCCTAGTCATATCCCTTATAAATAAAGGTACAGCTCCCGACTTGGTAAATACTTCCCATAGGCTGTGGGAGGCCCAAGGTATGAGGAGATGGTGGCAAATTATTTAAAATAAGAGAATATTGCATAGAAGCATTTGTTTCTTCTAATATAAGAATTTTAGATAGATCAGGTAAGAGCTCGTCAGTAAGAGCATAAGAGGTAGAAGGAACATTCCCTACGTCTTTCGATGTGGAAAATATGAATTTGGTGGATGTAGATGGTGTAGAGGTTTCGATAGATGGGTCTATTACAAGTATGGAAGTTATAGAAGTAGAACAAGAGACATTGGTTGTGGGATTAGGATATTTCTTAGGTCCTAATGTGGTTTGTTCAGAAGATGGTTGAGCTATATGTGGAGGTGCAACTGATGGAGAAGAAGTAGATGATGTTGTGGGTGTGAGTTTCACACGTTTAGATGGATAATGAGAATTAGGATGTGTGGATGACAAAGCGGGGCAAAATTGAACTCCAATAGGTTTCGCCAAAGCACACATATCAAAGGGTCTTGGATCACCATGAATGGTAACCAACTGATTCTTAAATTCGAACTTAACACATTGATGTAAAGTTGAGGGAACAGCTCGCATCGCGTTGATCCAAGGACGACCCAAGAGTATATTGTACGATGCAGGGCAATGTATAATAAACACAGTCGTATCCAAGGTTCTTGGACCAACCTGCAATGGAATGGTAATAACTCCACATGTTTCTTGTGTTTCGTCATTGAAAATTTTTATGATCATATCAGTTCTTTTCATTTCATCACTTCTAAACCCAAATCTTTGGTAGAAGTCAAAAGTGCAGATATTTAAAGATGAACCATTATCAATCAAAACTCGTTTGACTGCTACATCTCTAATTATGGCAGTAATATATAAGGGGTTATCTTTATGTAAACTATGTTGCGGTATGTCTCTATCCCAGAAGTCAATACAATCAACTTCACGAGTTATTATAGTATCGGCCATGGATTCAGGTTGAATGTCTTGTGGTACCATCATCTAGACTTAATGTGAGCATTAATTCATCTCTATGTGTAGGAGAAGATCTTAAAAGGTCCAAGAGAGAAATTCTAGCCGTAATATTTGATAATTGTTCATTAATATTATAAGGAGGTTTAGGTTGAACATTAGGTGAATGATTCCCTTTATTAGGAACCTTCAAAACAAATGGAGCTGATCCACCATTCTGAATTTGATCTTGTTGAGAATTTTGATCCTGTTGTCTAGTAACAGCTCCGATGGTACCCACAATATTATTCTACGGATGATGAATGGGTCTTGGTCTAGCGTTTATAGCTAGCTCATTAGAAAGTAATCGATGAGATGATGGTCTAGTAGTGACTCTTCTTGGAAATGGCTCTTCTGGAACCATATAACTTGTGATAGGGTGAATAGGATCCGATTCATCTTTAGAACTATTGGATTGATTTGATGTGATTTCCATATCACTCTCAGTATCGTATTCTATATCACTAAGATCAGGTATCTAAATATTATATAGAGGCTTGGTTGTAACCACGGATAAAGTTGTGTCAAATATTTCCAGATCATGAACAGGTAAATGCCCACTAATAGTTCCTACATATCGGGTAGGAGGAGGGACATTATGATGTTCAACTTGATTAGCCACCTCCTTACCATGTTTTGGTAAGGGATGTTGAAAGATGTCCAATGACTGATTGGCATTCTGATTCTGGTTTTGTGGGGTGTTCTTTTGAACATTATTAGGAGGATTTTGCTTAGGTTGAAAGGCTTGCACCTCCATATCATTGTTATCAATCAAGTCTTGTATTTTATGTTTTAATATTTTATAAGAGTTGGTAGTGTGTCCAGGTCCTCTATGGAAGTCATAGTGTAAATCTGCTCTGTATCCGGGTATAGTTGGTTCAAGTTTTCGAATATTTGGTAATTGAATCAAACCTCGTTCTAATAATTATGGTAGACTAGTTGATAAAGGTTGATTTAACCTAGTAAATTATCGAGGTCTATCAGGAGGTTTTAGTACAAACTTCTCCGCTGTCTTTGCAACATTAACATTAGCAGTATTTCTGCTATCGGTGACTCCATCACCCACAACTTGTTTATTCTTATATTGATTTTTAGATGTTTTCTCATCGTCTCTCTTTTTAAGCTGGCCTCTCCTAATGAGAGCATCTTCCACTCTTCGGGCTAAGTCTATAGCCTGATCGAAGGTGGTCAAGGTAGCAGTTGATAATTCATAAGATAGTTGCTCTTGCAAATTATTAATAAAGATGTCCAAAATCTCCCTATAAGGTAACACAAAGTGCAATTTTCCTATCAATTGTCTCCACCTAGCTACAAAATCAGCAAAGCATTCATCTTTGCCCTATTTTAAGTTATACAAATATTTAATGGTCACATATCTTTCGATGTAGGCACTAAATTGATGAATAAAAGACTCGACAATTTCTTTGAAATTCCTCAAAGAATTAGTGAGTAATTGATAATACCACTTTAATGCCATTCCTCCCAAGCTTTTCAGGAATATTTTTAGTAATAACAAGTCATCATGTGATATATCATGACATGCTATCCTAAACATACGAAGATGCTCTATGGGATATTCGGTTCCTTTATATATGGGAAGAACAGGCATAGGAAAATGTTTAGGATACGGTTGTGCTATGACTATAGGATCTAAAGGCTGACTACACATCTCTCAATAATTGTACGAGGGACGGTAGGGATCTATCTAGTCCATGCGGAAAACTAACTGTTTCACCACGGCTTCAAGATTGCTAGTTTGTCCACCATATTGGTTCGGTGGCACATAGGTATGGGATCTATGAGTGTATGATGGTGTGACATAAGGATTAGATGTTATATTGCTATTATGCAAAGTGTTGGTAGGAAGAGTATTATGAAGGGGATTTGTAATAGTATTATGTTGTACCTTAGATTGTTGGTAATTGGTGTTCGGTTTTATTTTGGGTTTTTGTTGATTTGAGGTATGTTGATCAAGATATTGGCAAAATAGAGCAGTAAATGATGGTTTCTTTTGTGTGGGAATGACCCTAGGCTTGTTAACAGGTACTTTAGATCGTTGGGTAACCTGTTGTTGTTGCATGCTCTGGATCGCAGCTACTATATCCAAATTGGATGGTGCAGCTTGATCACTCTCTTGTTCAATAAAGGACAAGGAATTAGTGTGTGTTTGAAATAATTCTTCTAGAGTTGCTTGAGTGTCACTAATTCGATCCTTGTCCATATGGGCTGCTTTATTAAAAACACCAATATTAGTGTTAATGAACTTCCAGAATTGTTCCATGTTCTCAAAAGTGATAGCTCCTCCCAAAGACATTTTAGGGGATGAGGATCCTTCCTCTCTAATAGTTTCTTCTTGTTCATTTCCTACAACAAGCTCTTCTTCTTGCTGGTCTAGGGTTTCTTCTTCCTGAACTTGGTCCTCAAGAGGGACATTTTGGTCAGTTAATGGTCTTCCTAACCAATCTTCATCTTCTTCGATTTGTTTTCCATTCCTAAGTCTAGGAATTGTGCTAAACTTAGGTTTTAGAAAATATATATACTTATATATATATATATATATATATATATATCTATATATATATATATATATATATATATGTGATAGGGTTGAGAGGTATATATTTTAACTATATACCTACTATAATACTTTAAAAGGAAATGTTTTGTTGTTTTTTTTTGTGTTATTTTATTACATTATTATTTTGCGAGAATAAAAATAACAAACAACATGCTAATTGTAAGAAACAATAGTAGAAAGAATCACTTCGCTTTCTATGAATTTTATGGATATCATTGATAGGGTCAAGTTCATCAAGAGTCATGAAATGCTCCTCTTCAAATTGGAAGTTGTTTTTCAAGAACTTGACAAAGTGTGCTATGGTAATATGATCTATTTCAGACTCTGACATGTAAAAATAAAGTTCATGGCAATACTCTCAATACAACACAACTCTAGGAACTCTATTCCATCTCTTTCTATCCGTAAGAACGACTTCTTGATCCTCTACACGAGATAGAAATTTATGTACTACAACTGCGTTCTCAAGGTATTCCTCAAAGGTGTATAATTTAGAAGACACAAGTGCTCTTTTATCGGCTAACCACCTATGGCAAGCTCTCTGAAGTTCATGATACAAAGTCACCTGATCAGGATCCATGATTCTATCTAGGACAAACCTCTTAATTTGCCTAAGTTCTGCAGATATAGATTCAATAATACCCAATCTCCTATCAAGTTCATCCTACAAAGGTTGGGCTCTATATGTTTGAGGTACTCTAAGCATAAAAGTAATCTCTATGGCCGTTAATTGATTTTCAATATTTATGGAGACAACTCATCTTCTATTATAATCTACCATCTAAGTATGATATGGAAATTTAACAGTTTTCTAATGATTCTAGATGTTCTTAATAATGTGTTTTTCTTTTTTGGATTGTTTTCAAAAGGTGTTTTTAGTTTCACGTCGAGTTCACCAAAATGTATCGCCCAAATTTTTTGCACCCTTACCTTCATACTAAAGGATCCGTACCCGAAAGGGGGGTGAGAAAAGGATGTAAGAATACCTCGGATGGAGAGGCCCTTTGAAGGTCGCGCCTCTCGGGGGAGGGGTATAAAGGTGAATTTTTTACGGATGGTGGGGTTCACCAGGAAACTTTGAGTGGTAGTTTCCACGCCTAGGTTGAGAATGAGTTTGATTTGTTCGTTTTATGTTCAATCATTTAGATTCCTAGGTTGGCAAAAATGAAGCTAAGATATTCTATATGAAGATTTTGATTTATATGAAGACAGAAGACATAAATGAATCATAATGTGATTGAATATAAAGAATATATAAAATGGAGAAGAGTACACTTGATTTCTGATGTCTGATGAAGATTCTGAAGCTTGTAGGAGTCTAGATCACCACGGATATGACAGGATCATCTGTAATTGTACATAATCATCCCAAATCATAGGAGATCATTCGATATCACCCAATATCATTAGCAACCTGATGAATTCGTTAGGCAAATTCATAAAAAACCTGCAATCAAGAAAACAGACACCAAAAACCAAAAATACAATTGCAAGAATGATGCAAAATGATAGAAATAAGAGTATAGATGTTTGAATGATAAATCTAGATATCAAATTAAATGAGATGCACTATTTTGGAAACTTATTTTGAATTTTATCATGCAATTATGCTAAATGAGGTGAAATCCAAGATGCAAAACAAAAGTAAATTAATCTAATACACCAAAAAATAAGGAAAATGAGATAGAGAATGCAAACTCAGGGCTTTGATTGCCCCCAAGCTGAATTGCAAACCGGATCGTCTGTAATCATACAAGATCGTCGCCAATCTTGATAGGATCGTCTAAAATTGTAGTTGAATCACCTGCGATGATCCGAGCTACCTCTAACTAAAACACAATGAAATCCTACAACAAAACTTGAAAACACAAGTGCAAATGATGGGAGATCACAACAAAAACTAAAATTGCATGGAAATAATCAGCCAGGCAGCCAGGTAGGGATTTAGGGGGATAAACTAGGAAAATCCTAGTTTATATAGGATTAGGAGGAGGTTAGGAGGTTGGTGATCATCTCAATATGGGAGATCCCAAACATGGGAATCTCCAACTGTGCAGACACACTTCTGCCCAAGTTGGAGAAGTCGTTGGAACAAAAGCTAATTGCAAAAATTTGGTTTTGGGACGAAATCATCTGGACATTCTGTTCCAGATGAATTCATTCTATTTGGGACGATATCATTAGATCGACGACGATATCATCAAATCGACGACGATATCATCCAAAGATCACAAAAACCTCTAAAAATGGCACAAAAAATGAGGTAAGCGATTAACGGGTGGTTTCGGGGTTAAAATTCAAATTTCTACTTTTTACTGATGGTTTAACTACGCTAATTTTAGGGTGCTCCAGAATGTATCAATAATAACACCACCAAAGATATAATATCCTGCTTTGTTCTTTGACGAGGCATCTAAGCCAAATCTAGGCATAACAACTGTAGAGGAGTAATCATGAAAGAAGATGGGACACTTGCACTCAAGTTGTGCATCAACCTAGGAATTTCTTCCAATAATGTGGTGGATTCAATGACATGCGATATTGGAATGAAGTTGCCTATGGAATAGTAGAAAAGACACCTACATATAAATGGAGATTTTGCCCTAACCCATGAGGGATATTGTAGTGGTAATTCCTTGGATTTTCATCCAAGGGACCCAAGTTCAAACCTCAATACAAGGGGACTAAGATACCTTATAAAAACCTATGTAAACTTGAATATAGTTGCAAGCTTACTACAAAGTTAAGGGATTTGGCCTCTCTTTGAGAGGTCTAAGGTTCAAACCCCACTCAATATGAGGGGATTGAGACCCCTCATAAATACTTGTGTGAACTCATTGAAAAAAATGGGGATTCTACCCTCATTATGAATGCTTTCTCCATGGAGAAAAAGGTTAGTTCAATACAACTCTATATCATATTGGGAAGAATGAAAGAAATGATTAAAAAATCATACATGTACAATATTCTTGCATTTTTTAGGAATTTAACAAGACAACAAATGCACTTGCTAATAGTGTTATAAGAAGAGAGCATTCCAATTTGAGAATTACAAGGAAAAGAGTTCAATGAAGATGTGATGGTGGATAAGAAAGAAAAAGCAATAGAACAAATGGAGATTATGGAGCCTTTGAATATTTTGGCACCTTCAAAGATCCTGATGTCTTTGGACAATCCTAGAACTTTGGTTTGGATTTTTTGCCAAAATACAAGGTTTGCTAAGAGTGGTATTGAGTTTAATGAGTTATCTTGAAAAAAGTTTGGCTTGTTGTGATCTTGGCAAATATTTGGCCTTTTGTGATCATGGAAAATTTTTGGCTTTTGTTGGTCTTGGAAAAGGTTGGATTTATGTGATTTTGGCAAAGGTTTGGTTTTTTATGATCTTGAAAAAAATTACATTTTTGTGATCTTGGCAAAATTTTGGATTTTTGTGATCCTAGCAAAAGTTTGGCTTTTTGTGATCCTGGAAAAAAATTGGCTTTTTGTGATCTTGCAAAGTTTGGATTTCTATGATATTGGAAAGGTTGAATTTTTCTTATCTTGGCAAAGGTTTGGCTTTTTGGGATCTTGGAAAAAGTTTAGCTTTTGTGATTGTGGCAAAATTTTGGCTTTATGTGATCTTAGCAAAAATTTGCCTTTTTGTGATCTTGGCAAAGGTTTGGATTTTTGTGATCACGAAAAAAGTTTGACTCTTTGTGGTTGTGAGATATAGAAGGCATGTTTGTTGTATAAGGGATTAGGACCCTTTCAAAACTCATTCTTTATCCTAATAAAAAATAAATTTTACTTTAAAAAAATGATTCAATTATTTTTTATAGTTTTATAATTTTGATATTGTTTTATGGTGATTTTTTTTAATATTTAAATAATTTTTTCAATGATTTTAATGTTAGATTATTAATATAACTAACTAGAATATCTTTATATGACTTACATTCCAAAATAAAATGGTGTCCTTGGTGTATAAAAAGTATATATTCTCTTTTCTCAATCCTCTTTTGGTTTCTTCCATCTACTTGTTTCATGTATAAGTTGGTATGAGTAGTCCATAGTTGAGCCATAAGCAAATTTACTCTCCAAATGATGTTTCTCCCTATATAGGCCTTTTGGTGGTGAACATATATAGGTTTAAATTCAACAAGATAATATTTTTTTCTTTCTTCCTATCTTCTTTGTTCACATAACTACTCTAAATTTTTCCTTAATATTTATTTTTTGTCTTCATTATTATTTGGACATTCATCCAAGTTGATATTCCATTTATTCATCCATGTGTTGTTTTACTTTGTCTATGTTTTCTTTATTTTTTTAGATATTCTTTTGTTACAGCTTTAGGCCATTTTTATGCATCCATTTATTCATTTTTTTAGATATTCTAAAAGACAAACCATAACAACTTCCTCTATAGGGAAGGTACTTGTGTCTATTGGAACAATCTCATATAGAACTAACTCTTTTATTTTGAAATTGTTTGTAATTAAACATTTTTTAATCCTATCTTTTACCTCAATTTTGAGTTTGATGTGCTACTAGGCCACACTTATCACATATATAACATCACTAGTACCACTAGTGGCCCAAATAAAACCTGTATAGTCTTCAAGTTCTAAAATTCAATCTCTTTACTTTTATTTTGTAATACAAAAAGTGTTAGTCATCCTCTCACTATTGTTTTAATTTTACATGTTTCCTAACTGAGTTTATTTTTAAATTCTATCCCAAGATATTCGTACCATGATACTTCTTCCAAAATACCCCCTTCAGAATTAAAAAATAACTGATCATTTTTCTTTTGATAAGATAAGATCATGATCTTGGTTTTATCGATATTTACTTTCATGTTTGCATTTAAATGGTCTCTCAAACCTTATGCTAACCTTACAATCAAAATGATATCATTTGCATACAAAATAAGCCTCACTACATATCTTCCCAAATAAACATTGTCCCTTTCATTTAGAATTTGACATTCTTCTAATTTGTTAATATGTAAACAAAATAAGGTATGGGATAATGGGCATCCTTGTTTAACTTCTATGTCACTTCTAAAGCATTCTAAAAGGCTTGTTTGCATTATGAATTTAGCTTAGACCTCCTCATAGAGTCCATGCATTATTACTCTATACTTTTCTAGTATGTCATAGGTTACTTCTAGGTACTATGTCAAATATTTCTTGAAGTCCACCAAACAAAAATAGGGTACTCCTTTTTCATTTCATATTTTTTTAATGATATGTTTCAAACTAATCATGTCAACTATTGTTGAGTGTTTAGGTCTAAATTTGTTTGTCCTTTTGTCCTATTTCCTTTTTCCTTTACCCACTTGTTGATTTATACTCTCAACCATACTTTTAAACAACATTACAAAGAGGGGATTCACCATAATGGTTTGATAGTTTAAAGGATCATTTATATTTCCACTCTTGAAAAGAGGTATTCTTAGACTTATTTTCCAATGCCTTAGAAAGTCATATTGGATGGTATTTTTAAATATCCTCTTGATATTTGGTATTAAGTTATCTACTCCCCATTTTAAGTATTATGCCTATAGTCCATCCATGTCACATGTCTTACTTGTTCCTAGCTTATAATACATTTCTTGACCTCTACTGTGGTAATATATTTGTTATAATGATGATTACAAGAGGGGCATCTTCTTATTAATCTTGTTTATATAACTATATTGTATATTCCAACCATTGGAATTCTATAATGTTACTTTTTGTTTTTTTTCCTTGTTGAAGTTCCTTCCAAAATAAATTTGGGTTGTTCTTCCCTAAATAAATTAGTTCTAATATTACACTCATATATTCCTTTTTTTTAATTCACCAGTTGTTTGTACACAATTTTTTTTTCCATTTCTTTACCTACTTCTTTTAGAGCTCTCCTTGTTGCTTGACATTCTTCAACATACCATGCATTTTTTGGAAAGCTATATTTTTTCTTCTTCGTAACTTTAAAATTTTTGCACCCTTTTAATGCCTCCAAAATTATGTTTGTTAAGTCACAGTTATTGATTCCTTGCTCTATTGTATCTTTTTCCTCCCTTTAAAAAATATGCTTTACTATTTCCTTGAAAATTAAATGATCCTCTTAGGTATGAGGATCTTTCCCTCTATTTAAAATTGTTGATTGGGATGCAATTTTTCTATTTATTATTATTTTTCTTGTCATGACAACTTCATAAACACTAAGCTATGATCTTACTTTAGTTTTTTTGGAGATTTTTTAGTCTCTACTTTCATGATCTTCTCCATAAAACTTTACAAGCAAATGACATAGTCGACAATGTTTGTCCCATTAAGTTCTACATATATAATTCTCATATTTCCTCCACCCACTCATGCCATTGTATATAATCAAATCTATATATGCCACATAAGGTCAAGCTCTTCACCAAAATGAATAATGATCCCTTTGTCCTCTAAGCATCTTGTCCATTACTAGTTATTTTCTTCTACTAGCCATAATGAATTGCTACCTAGATCCTTCTTGTTGTTTGGTATGTTGGTTTGCTCACTTATTGTCCTTGCATTGAAATACCCTATTAGAATTATCTCTTTGAGTTTGGAGTATGATGATATGTCTTTATTTAAATTTACATATGAATCCTCATAGTCCATACCATGTTTTTTTGTAGGTTTTAAATATATGTGGAGCAAAATAAGTTTGGCTTCTACTAATTCTTCCATTTTTCCTTCTTTAGATTCAAATGAATAATTTATTTCAGTCTTCTTCCTTCAATTGAATATTATTACCCTAATTTTCCTTTATCAAAACTATTATTATTATATATCCCTTATCATTTTCTATTATTTCATTCCATATACAATCTTTCTATAACCTTCAAATATTTGGGTCTTGCATCTATCATTTTCATGTGTTTACATGAGAGAAATTATGTCTCTTCCTTCTACAATGGGCCCTAACTGAGATCATATCCTTCAAGTGTAGCCTCTACAATTCCAATATACTTAACTACTCCTAAGGGGCCTGTTGGTCATCAAATCCACACAGGAAAGGACTTTCGGTGGGTTTGCGCGCCCTGGACCTACGACCAACATTGAAAGGCCGAGGGGAAGAGATGCCCCTTGTGTCGATCTCCAGAGAAAGGCCGACTCCTATACTAATCTACTTTTGGGGTTTAAGAAAAGAGTGCAGGAAAGAAATAAACAGAGTAAGGGTTAGGAAAAGAAATAAAAAGGGGTAAGGGTTAGAGAAAGAAATAAAAAGAGTAAGGGTTAGGAGATGATGATTTGAGGTGGGAGAGAACAGGAAGCACGATCACTCGCTAATAACTCGAATAGCAGCAAAGAACACCAAGAATAGACGAAAGAAACACGATAATCACTTTCCTATGTATCCTTTGGACAAGTTCACAGGGTTCTCCTTCCTCTCTCATTGGAATTCAAGGTTCAGAGTAACATCGATTAAGACAAGGGAATAACGAAAACCACGACCCACCAGGCAGCATAAAATAAATCTTATACGACATTTTTCCTCTCCTATGTATCCTTCAGGGCGAATTTTAGGGTATAGTCCCCAATCGCACACCGGATTCAGGATTCAGAGTCTCAGTATACGAGTGTAGATAGACAAAAGAATTAAGCATAGAAGGCAGCATAAAAGAGAGAAATGGAGTACAAAAATCTTTAGTATTAGATGCAGGACATCAAGTTATAGCAGCTTTCTAACAAAAATTTCCCCCCTTTTTACATTGCAAAGCCTGGGTTTTTATAGAGGACTCAGCCCTCTGAATCATTATTACAAAAATGACGGAGTAGACCCTCGAGCCCTGGGAAATCGACTCCTCACTGCTGCTGCGGATGATATCTCAAATCGGCTACCAAAACTGGTAATGGTGACCGAGTCAACCAGAGAAAGTCACATTAAATGAGCCACTTGGGTGTCCTTGGGTTGCAGGTGCGATGCTTGAGTGGCGACCTTTCTTGCCGGGTTCTTCTTCACGGACTGATACCTCGCATCCAATTGCCAAAAATGAGCAACGGGCTTATCGGGCAAGAAAATATGCATTTATGAGGCTCTCTGATCACCTCGAGAAAATGCCCAACTTGGGAAGCATTCCTAGGAAGCGCCTCGCTGATTTTTGCTTCGCAAAACTACTTCGAGGGTGTGGAGTGCCGAAGCCGATCTTCCTTTATCCTTCGCTGGAAAAACTACTTCACTAATGGGTTGGGAAAAACGCTTCGGGCTGATCTTCTTTTGAAACGGTGGCTCGGGGGAGTTTTGGCCAAAGCACTTTCTCGACCTTTATTGCTTCGGGTGAAAACTGGTCGAAGTGGATTTTAGAAATACTTCGGGCCCGAAGTAATTTCTTTGCCTTAGCTGATTCGGGCTATCTTTTCTTTTTCGGCAAAGTTGCTTGGATGCCGCTTCGCAAAAATATTCACCCGAAGTAGCCACTGGGAATGCTTCGAGTGCGAAGCATTTCCTTCGTACCTTTTTTGACAAAGTTCTCACTCGAAGTGATGATTCGAAGCGCTTTGGGCCTGAAGCTCTTTTCTTTTCATTTTGTCCACCAGGAGGCGATAGGGAAAACCAAAATTGCTATAACTTATAAACAAAAGAAAACTTTCAACAAAACAAATATTATACAAAGTTTCAATTTTTTTGCCCCTTGGTGGAATGTGATAATATTGTCAACATTCTTGGTGGCTCGCGGGGCAACGAGCTCGTCTCGGTGGTAGAACCCTCAGCTTTTATCCATTGGGCCAGAGTTACCTCCAGACCCTTCTCCTTGTTCCTTTTTTGGGGGCGCTTCCACAACTTGTCCTTCCTCTTCCTCTTCCCTCTCCTCTTCTTTCGCTACTACTTCTTCTCCTCCTGTCGCCATTACTTCTGCTACGTCTTCAGTCATTGGCAGTGGGGCCAGGAAGCAGATATCTTTCAAGGTTCGGCCAACCTGAGACCAAACGCTTTTCATGAACAACTCCTGATCCTCCAGGGACTTGACCAAAGCATGAAACCTATCGATCTGCATGATTTTTGCATGCTGGGACCTGGTATGCAGATCATTTAGGGAAGCGACGATTCTATAGCATTTCAATATGTAATCAGCAACTTGCTTCTCTATTATTGGTTCGACCCACTCGTCAATCTCTGAAACGTTGCCTTCAAACTGCTGCCACTTTGGCATGATTTCTTCCTTGGCTAAGGGCTTCACATCATTATCTGTGAAGCTCAGGAAGCCTAGGGAGAAGAGGTCTTTGAAGTAGCTCATTGATGCGCGCCTCTCACTTTCGAATGCATCTAATAGGATTTTTGCCTTTTGAGCTTTCTTGGCTATGGAGAAAAAGGTGCAAATTGTGGCCTGGGCAGTTGACCAATCCCTCACTGTCCGACTCATCGTTGCGAGCTTCAAATATTGATACCTTGCATCTTGGACCTTGAGGGCCAGCTTGAGTCAGGCTCTGACATTTTGAATGACCTCTTCGATGATTGGCCCTCCTTCGATGACGATAATCTAGGCTTCTATGGTGTAAACTAAAACTAAAAGGGCACTGACAGCCCGAGACCTGAAACTCTTGAGCAGATGTGAGCGAATCTCCTTGATTTTGCTTCTGTCAAATAACCCTAGGATTTCCTTCTTGTGTAGCTGTATCTGAGCTTGCAAGATCTTACTTTCAAGATCCTTGGCCCTCAAATCATTTTTGGCCTACCTTTGTGCTTGATTCTCAGCTGTGCACTCCAACTGTGCTATTCATAGCTTTAGGGCACATGCTTCTTTCTGCATCAGCTTGCACTGCTCCTCGGCCTCTGCCAATTTGGAGCGAGCCCTTGCTAGCTCCTCCTCCAGCTTGATGTTAGCATTCTCGGCTTTGAACCTACGCTTGTTGGCAATGTTGGCATGCGCCTTGAAGGTCTCGATTCCAATGTGCATAGAGGCGGACTCCTTGTCCACGTTCAAATGTTCCAAGTCCTTTTATTTATCTTGATATTCATAGTCTGTTGGAGTCATTTCATCCAGGGGCTTTTGGACTTTGGGTATCTTCTTTACTTTGTGCAACTTTCCCATTTGAAAATTGAAGACGGTGCATCTCTCAACTTGAGCGAGCGAGTGCCCTTTCTTCTTTCTTGCCTCTTTCAACATTCTCTCTGTGTTTTATCGGGCTTGGAGGAGTTTTTTGGCCAAGGGGGATTCCCGTATCGAGGATAGATTAGAGTCGAATGCAGTTGGGTCTACAATCGAGGGATCGAATAAATATAAGGAGTTTAAGGGGATAGCCTCACCTGAAGGTTCGACAACAGGGGTGACGAGGGCTTCGACGAGTGGGAGAACATTATGTACAATGGAGGAATGAGCCTTGGGGTTCGACACTGGACTATTAGCTTCACCCAGGTTGATGACCGAAGTATTGGCGGTGTGGCTGGGCGAATTAACTTCAACAAGTTTCCTGGTTGGAAGACTCGAGGGGAGTAGTTAGGGACACGACATAAGAAGGTGAATGACCTTGTAGAGATAGGGTGGACAGGTGAGACCTTTCGGCTAGGGTCAGGGTAGACTTACGAGCAACCAGAGCATAAGGTGAAGAAAATGTACCTACGTGCCCTCTTGGCAGAGTGGCCATGGTGATCTCTTGGGTTATTGGCTCTTGTTCCTTCTGGGATTCGATACTCTCGACTTCCATGGCTTCCCCAAGTTCCTCCACATTGATGACATCTATGTTTGGGATCGTTTCAGTACTTGGTGTTCCTTCGTCATTTGCTTCGACCGAGCCCGATACTGATATGGGCACTCAAAATGCTTGTACGTGATCGCTTTGGGAAGTTTGAGGGTGCCTGTGTAGGTTCTCGCTCCTTTATTTTCTTCCTCTGGAGGGGTTGCTCTAATTATTCTATTGTTGTCTTGAGATCCTCAGATGGACTCTGTAGTAAAGCTTTTGGCACGACCTTGGCTGCTTTTTCCTTGGGGACATTATCAGTTCTTTCAGGGATTTTGCTCGAACTTGGGGTGGCTAGTGGAACAAAGTCGGTGAAGGAAAAGGGTTTCCAAGACCCAATATTGGTCTGATACACAATTGCGAATTCCCTATCCATTGTTAGAAGCCCATAAGAATTCATATTTCGACGACAGACTCTCATAATCCACCATTCTCTTAACTGCTCCTCATCCCAATCTTTCAACTCCTCTTTTAAATTGTCCTTCGCTTTTCTCCAGAAAGTGGAGTCGGGAGTTGGGAATGGGTACTGGTCTGGGTCGAATTCGACCTCCATAGGATAGAAGTCATGCCAAGGAGGCAACGTCCTCATCTCCTCTAAGTGCCACTCTAGGTCCGTGCCATTGGGGTTATTCCTCTACTCCAAAATTTTGAGGTGAGGACAGACGTGGAAGTTTTTGCTTTTCAAATGATCTCTCATCACCCCCAACGGGTCGTAGAGCCACCTCTGTGGTATTTGAAGAAGACCAAAATCAGCGAGTTTCTCCTCCAGGTATATGTTCTACTTCAAGGCAAAAACTTCAATCACTCCCATATTAAAGGGGAAATCGCAGGTGTGTGCCCACTTCCACCCTTGGCCATAGGCTTCGTCGGTTGTGTCACTTTGTCGAGCAACTTCCAGGGAAAATTGGTACTTCGAAGGGAAAAAGAGCAGCAGGAAAGGCTTCCCTGTGAAGCCAAAAAGGCGGATCACAAGCCCTTGGGTCAATTGAAACACATCCCCCCTTTTCTCTAGTACCACTTTATCTCTAAGGCAGAGAGGCACCCGAGGGCTAGACTTTGTCAAAACGTGCATTGTAGGCCCCAAAAACTACTGATTGAAAGGGTAATAGGACTATGACCTCAGCAAGAGACGAGTCCACTGATATACAGGCAAAGGGATCTCATCCTTGTCGACTGGTGAAACATCACAATGGTGAAGGGATTTATGTACATGAAAGAAGAAGAGCCAAACCAAGAAGGAACAAGGCTAGAAGTGCGGCTCCTTGCTAGCATCCTTCATGGATGACAACCACACATGCAAATTTTGGGCCACCCATTTTGCCCAATTGAAGAAAACTGGGTTGGTGTTTGGTCACGAAGCGTCAGGAGCATAGAAATCTCCTCTGGAAATGCATTCGGCTAGCGACACCTGCCATGGGTATACCGAAGTATCGCTTGAAAAGCCTCCCACCCATGCAATGATAGAGAATATATCTATATTCTTGAAGGCCTCCAAGGGCAGGGGCATCTGGGGTCACTTGCCAAAAGGAAGTCCGCTCTTGAGATTTTCATGCAAAAATCTCAGAATGAAGGGATTAGAGGTGAATTTATCCATTTGTTTTCTCAGGCTGACATTGCGAACGATATAGCCTTTTTGTGGCCTTTGCTGTGGTGCGAACACTGCCTGCACATCCTCCTTTAGAATGGAAAACAACTTTCAACCCGAGGCATCCAACACCTGTCTGGTTTGTGGTTGGTAGTTATGAGCGATGGCATATATGAGCTCAGGGAAGTGATGTGTAGGAGGAACTAGATACCAGTATATGTGGGAATAATATGCCACGGCCGTCTTGTTCTCCATCAAGAGCCTGCTTCGCATGAAGTCGATGGTATGTCGAAGCTCGACCACAGTTCTTGAGAGCTCTGGGTCTCTGATTTTTGCCCACTTATCGACAGGTGGTTCTATGCTGGGCTCGTCATCGAACTCTTCCCTTCCTTCCATCACTTTTTTTTTGGGCGTGGGGGAGGATTGACCCTCCTAGGTCTCTATTTCTTTTCTTTTGTGGCTCTCACCTTCTCTGGAACCATCATCTCTGGCCCTTTTCCTTTCTGAGTGGGGGTCTTCTTTCCCATTACGAACGATCGTAGCAGAATAACTTGTGAGGTAGAAAAGTTTAGTACCTCAAAACAAGGGATGGGATAATCACGACGAATAGCGGAACCTTTGATGCAGAAGCTCTTCGAGGTGACAGAATGCAGACTCGACTCTCACACTTGCAAATGGTTTGTTTTTAATGGGCATCTGCATTTTATAGCTTCGGAGGGCAACTTCTGGCATTTATGGCAACCACAGTAATTACTTCGTGGGCCTGGCCTAAAAGTATTGTTGTGGCATCTGATTGGCCATATGGCGACGTCGTACGTGGGGCCATGCAATTCGGGGATTTGATTTTGTATAGAGGATGCAAATCGCTGCCACCTGGTACACTTGCACGACTTTTCAGTTAACGAACTGCATTGGGATGAGTGTCGTTTCTTTCGTATTGAGTTCATCTGCTTCGGCCCCCTTTTGAGGCTGTTGTCGACATGTTTCTCGAGGCATATCTTAAATGTGCCCGCCTCAAAATTGAGGTTCGACAACATGGAGTTGGTGAAGAAAATACTACACTACGAAGTTCTTTGTGCTGATTTTCTTCATTTCAGGCCCGAAGTTCCCCTTTGCTATGCTGTTGCTTCGGTTCACGAATATCGCTAATCAAAACCCATTTCATTGAGGAGGGCCTCACCAAGAATTACTTTGGACGATGCCTTCAGCACGTTTATTTAGCGAAGCACTTTCCACGTCCTTGATTTGCATGTGGTTTGGTTCTCCGAGGATGAACTGCTTCGTAGCGAACTTCCCTTCATCGACTAGTTCGGACCGAAACCCCCCGAAGGCGATTTCGATCGTGCTTTGTGAAGCCGAAGCTAGGAATCTAGATTTTGCGGCTGAAGTGGCGCTTGCTCTCTGTGATATTTTGAATAGAGTATAGACAAAGAACTGAAACCCTATATACAAAAATATATGCAAGATTTTTTTTTTTTGGCAGAACATACCTCAGCGATTGAAGGTCTTCAGGTGGAGACCATTGACGGAGATTGGTAAAACTTGGCCATTCGCATCTTTGAGGATGAAGAAATTAGCTGAATTCACTTTTACTATTTCAAACGGTCCGTCCCAAAATTCATCCATTTTGTCATGATTCCTAGGCTTGGCCTTCCATGAATCCCACCTCCATACCAGGTCTCCTGCTTTGAATGTGCGATCGGATGATTTCATTTTGAACCATTCTCAAGTGACCTCAGCATGTCATGCAAATTTTTGGTAGGCCTTTTCATGTTCCTCTTCTAGTTGTAGTAGCTAGACCAGGCGTTCCTCCATCGGGTTAGCTTCATCTGCTTCCAGCAACTGTAATGTGGGGATCTCGATGTGAGTGGGCAGGATGGCCTCCTTGTCATATACCAGAGCATAAGGCAAAGTCTTGATCGACCTTTTAACAGAAACCTGATCGGCCCACAAGGCCCGATCTAGAAGGAAGTGCCAAGTTCTTTTGTTTTGATCGATCAGCTTTCTCAGTATCCTCAACAGGGTTTTGTTGGTGGATTCTGCCAATCCATTGCCCTGGGGGTAATAGTTGGAAGACACGTTATGATATATCCCATACTTGTATAGGAACTCATTGATCTTTGCACCTGTGAAAATAGGACCGTTATCTGTAATAATTGCTTTGGGGATACCGAAGTGGGTAATCAATCCTTCCAGGAAGGTGACGATGGTATCTTGATTGACATGTTTTATGGGGACTGCCTCGGCCCACCTGGTGAAGTAATCAGTCGCAGTCAGAATGAATTTTTGTCCAGCAGAGGAGTTTGGCGATATGGCCCCCTACGAAATCCAGTCCCCATTGCTGAAAGGGTGTTTCCACCTATATCGGTCGGAGGGGCATCGAAGCATTTCTGCTTTGATCGACGAATTTCTGGCATTGCTCGCATCTGTGGCAAACAGAGAAGGCATCGACAAAGAGTGTGGGCCAATAGTAACCCACCTTGATTATCTTCAGCACTATCGCTCTTCCAACAAAGTGTCCTCTAGATAGTCCTGAATGAAATTCGCCTAGGATTCTCCTCTTATCATCATCTTTTATGCATTTGAGGAGGACACCGTCGATGTTCTTGAAAAATAGGCCTTCTGGGTGCATAGTGTATCGGGCGAACCACATCCTAAAATGTCTTTGCTACGAAGCATTTAGATGCGAGGGGCATCTGTCGATGTTGAAATATTCCACTATTTCATCGACCCAATCTTTCTCGGCCTCTTCTTGATTAGCGAGGCATTCTCCTGTTGGCAAGTCATCCGACTGACAGTATATTATTTCGGTCGTTGCACTCTTCGCCAGCTCTTGACATAATGTGCGACCGCAAACTAGTTTGGTAGGTTTATCTCAATATCGAACTCTTGGATTTTGCTTACCCAACCAGCTCTTTTGCTTCCCAGTTCCCCCTGAATAATGAAACTATGCACATTGGGGTGAATGACGAAGACTGTGGTTTGACTCTAAGAAATGAACTGTTTAAATTTCTTGAGAGACTTCATTACTGCATGCACTTGAATCTCAATGAAATTGTACTTTTCCTCATGGGGATTGATGATCTAGCTGAGGAATGCAATGGGACGTTCCTCTCCATCTTCCCCCTTTTGCGTCAAGACCACGATGTAGCTTTCAGGTTCTCCTATTGCATACATGATAAAATCTTGACTGTAGTCGGGGTTGATCAAGACCGGTGCCTGAACAATTCAGGCCTTGATTTATTTGAATGCTTTTCTCCTTTCTTCTGTCCAGATGAATTTTGCACCCTTTTTTAAAAGCTCAGACATCGGCTTAATGACCTGGGCAAAGTCTGGGATAAACTTCCTTACGAAGTTAATCTATCCGAAGAAATATTGAAGGCCCTTTTTATCTGTTGGTATTGGGAGCTTCATCAGGGCTTCGGATCTGTCAGGATCTATAGCGAGACCCTTTTTTGAAATTGCGTGTCCCAGCAGCTTTCCTTCGCTGACTGCAAAGATAGAATTTTTTGGATTGATTGAGATGCCAAATTCTCGACATTTTTTGAAAATTTGTTGAAGATGTTCTGGGTGGTTTTCTCTCCTTTAGGAGAAGACGGTCATGTCATCCAAATAGATAACGATAACCTTGTTTAGAAGCTCACCAAAATCTAGGTCCATCACCCTCTAGAAAGTAGCTCCCGCATTTGAGAGGCCAAAAGGCATTCACTGGTAGGCAAATGTGCCCCACTTGGTTGTGAACGCGGTCTTATGCTGGTCTTTGTCCCTGACCCAGATTTGATTATATTCAAAGAAACCATCAAGCAGGGAGAATCGTTGAGCTCTCGCTATCGAATGCAAGATCTGATCGATCTGCAGGAGAGGATAGTGGTCCTTGAGGGAAGCATGATTCGGGTTGTGAAAGTCCATGCATAATCGGATGTCTCTGTTCTTTTTTCTGATAGGGACCAAGTTCGCTACCCAGGAAGAATGCTTGATGGGATAAATGATCTTTGCTTCGAGCATTTTTAGCAGTTCGGCCTTCATCAGGACCTCGATCTTTGGATTAATCGACCTTTGCTTTTGTCAGAAAGGTTTGGCCCCTTCTTGTAATTCGATTGTATGTTGGATCAGCTACCGATCATATCCCTTGAGGTCGTGATAAGACCAAGCCATGATATCTAGGTACCTCTTACACAAACATCAAATTCGCTCTATTTCTTTTGAAGTACAATCGGTCCCGACCTTTATTACTTTCCCAGGTTCCAGTTCTAAATCTTGATATTGTTGTGCATTGATCTGGATCCTGTGGGAGAGTGATCGATCATTTTGATCAAAAAGGCTCTCAAGCGTGATCAATCCCTTGGGAACGTGGTTGTTCTTCAACTAGACCAATCCTTCATATTCCTCCTCATCAGGGCTTCGGTCTTCGACCGTAGCGGCTTCTTGGATCATGAAATTGACAATCTGCTCATCGTTGTCAAAAAATTTCCAGTGTAAATCTCTATCCGGGACAGAGGGTCTATAGATCATCCTTACAACCTTCGGCTTATGCACCATATCATCCATTGGAGAATATCGGGCTGCGATGGATGCTAAGACATCTGCATGTCGATTCTTTTTATGTGGAATAGACTATAGATTGAGAGATTCAAACTGGTCGAACAGGTCCCATACCCTATTACGGTATGATTTAAGATAGTGCTTCTTTGAAGAGCATCTGTTGGTGGCCTGGTTGCAAACTAGTTCAGAATCTTCGAAGATTTGAAGATGCCTTATGCCTAACTTGTCAGCTTTCTTGAGTCCCAAGCACAAGGATTCATACTTTGCTGCATTGTTGGTGCATCTCCATGTCAATCGGTAGCAATACTCCTTTTGCTCATCGGACAACGAAATCAAAAGGATTCTTGCCCCAACACTATTTTTGCATCGAGCACCATCGAAGAACAATTTCCATAGTCCTTCTTGAGCAGAAACCTTTCCCTCCATTTTGGCTGGCTTCTCAGACTTGGCGATGGTGTAGCACCCCACCTCAGTCTCTATCATGGCATTGAAATCTGCCAATGAAAATTCATCTTCACAACACAACTGTGCGAGGGATTCCTAGACTAGATCCACTTGCTCTAGCTCCTCCGTGATCGTATGCACAGGGTCACTGCTTTCTTCCTCGGACATCTTCTGAACCAGGAATGTAGAAGGCTTTTCATTATAGATTTTCACCTTCTTCCCTTTGAAGGGGATCTCCAGATGAGTGTAGTCCATGGACAGATATCCACCCAGCTTTGCCATGAACTCCCTCGACAGGCACATGTTGAAGTAGGGCTCCACAACTACCACCTCTTGTATGACTATTATTTGAGGTGTCTTACGTAGCCGAATAGGAATGTCTTTGATGACACCTACAGTCTTCACTGGGGTACCGTCCAACTGGAGGACTCTGTGACTGCTTCATGTGTACTCCATGCCTATTTCCTCACATATTGCCTTCGACATTACTGTCGTCGCAGCTCCAGAATCTATCATACAGTTATGCATGATATACCCTTCCATTTATAAGGATAAGTAGAACGGTGGTGGACTATTTTTTCTCGTGATGGACGTAGACAGGGTCTGCACCAGAGTGAGCGACTCTGCCTTCTTTGCATTGATCCTCTTCAATGATTCTTGCAGCAGGTCCACTTGTCCAGGAAGTTGCAGAGCATCATACAAATTGATTTTGGTTGGAATTCTCTTCAATTCTTCTACAATGTTGTAGGCTGGGGAGCTATGCACCTCAGGTTCATTTCTTAGTTCGTACTTGGTGCGATATTGCTCTGTCGCTTCGACCATTTGTCGCTTGGTGAGCGAGGGAAACTTGAGCTTCTCCTTAGCCTGTTCTTTGGTCTCCACCTGAGGTGGTTTGGCAGTGGCCTTTTGGGCCTTTTCTTTGACTGGAGCTGGCGGAGGAACTTTGCTCGGGGTCAAAGAGGATGGTTGTCCCTTCTCAAATCGAGCGTGTACCTTTAAGGGAGCCATCTGAGTAGCATCCACCTCTATCATCCTTTTAACTCCCTTGGTAAGGACTACGACTGGCTCTTGCCGATGGACAAATTCTAATCCAATTGTCTGATGACGTTGACTGGACCGCCTTGGCCATTGCTTGCTAGTGTCTACACGTAGTGTTGATGCAACATGCATGTATTTTCCTCGTGAGGATCATTACATGTAGAGCACCAGTATACATGATTGAAAGTTCTTGGGACTTCATCTAATGCAACATTTCTTGTCGAAGCTTTTCCTTGATGGACCGCTTGGTCTCTGGTAAGCGCAGGTGTGGGATAAGACCTTCTTGGTAGAAACTCTTGTTGTGCTTGCTTCTTCTTGACAACGATCATTTCATTGGACAAGGTCTGCACTGTGGCATTTAACAATTGCATTTCTTGCAGTATCTTGGCCTGCATATCATTAGCCTTGGGAACTGATGGTAAAGAAGCCATAGTCGGTATCGAAGGCAGGGCAGGATGTTGGAGGGGTGATAACAACATTGGAAATGTTGGAGTGATGGTGGGGGGCATGGTTGAAAGTGTGGGGAAATGTATTTGTGGAGCGATGATCTACGAGAAAATGAGATTCGGGTTCCAAGATGAGATCGGATATGCAAGGATTGCAAAAATTTGTGGAGTGATTGCGCTCGCATACTGGGCTTGAAGGAACTCGGGGAGTATGGGCATTGACATTCTTTGAGGGAGTTTACCCATGACTATGAGATCTATTTTTGCTTTCTTGGCTAACCCATACAACTTTGGAAAAGTATTGACATTTGAGTACCTTATCATAAGACCGATATCAAGGTTGAAAGCCTGAAGAAAGTAGTATGCCATGGCTTCGTCGGTTGGGCGAAGACCAACTAGGACTCTTTGTTAGGTTCAAGCGAACCTAACATTGAAGTCTGTGATCTCTTCTTGTGGATGCCTTTGGATTGAAGTGAATTACTGCAGGAGAGAAGTTGGATTGGTGGACTCATTGAAGCCTTGCATCAACTGCCCGACTAACTGGTCCCATCCCGTAATAGTGCCGGATGGCAAAGATCTGTACCAATAGAGGAGTTTTCCTCTAAGGGAGAGAACTAGGAGCTTCACCATCACTCGCTCTTCTATGATATCGTGGATCGTCACTAGGGAAATGATGTCTTGGATATGCTCTAGAGCAGTCTTTCCGGTTTCGTCGAATGTCGGGAGCTTTTTGATTACAGCAGGTGGAACTTGCCCTTGGCCTGCGAGATTCAACGGTGACGAAGAATTCCATGCTGGAAATAATCTAGGTGGTGGTTGTTGTTGTTGTTGTTGGGCCATATTTGTGCCTGGGTTTTGTGGAATAGAGGTCCCCAAAGTCCCTCTTGGGTTTCTCATCGGAAGGCCAATGAGAACGGAGGCACTAGGATGCTTCGGTGAGTTGGGAGGATTCAGAGGAAAACTAGCTGCTGTGCTATCGAAAGTTATGCCTTGCTCATCAACAACCTCTTACGAGGATGTCCCGCATAAGAGATATTCGGGGGTAACTAACCTAGAGTGTTCCCCAAAGGCATCAATATCAAGCTCAAAGAACTTGGTTTCCTCTCCTCTATTCCTAACTCTCCATCTTGTTTGCATGAAGGCACAGGCTTTAGTATTGGTCTTTACGACTTGAAGATTCTCGGGTAAAACAGAGTCGCCAGATGCTAAGAGTCTCTTAGTAATGAGAGCATCGATTCTCACTACTACTCAGGGGATGATACTGACTGAATCTCACCCGAAACTTGTTAGAACTACTGGCTTTGGTGAAGACGAGCTAGAAATTTTCTCAAATATGGGACCTTGAGTCCCATCGGGCATGCCAAAAATTGTTGGTCATCAAATTCGCATAGGAAAGGACTTTCTATGGGTTTGCACACCTTGGAACTGTGACCAACATTGAAAGGCCGAGTGGAAGATATGCCCCTCGTGTCGATCTTCAGAGAAAGGCCGACTCCTATACTAATCTACTTTTGGGGTTTAAGACAAGAGTGTAGGAAAGAAATAAACAGAGTAAGGGTTAGGAAAAGAAATAAAAAGGGGTAAGGGTTAGAGAAAGAAATAAAAATAGTAAGGGTTAGGAGATGATGATTTGAGGTGGGAGAGAATAGGAAGCAAGATCACTCGCTAATAACTCGAATAGCAGCAAATAACACCAAGAATAGATGAAAGAAACGCGATACTCGCTTTCCTATGTATCCTCTAGACGAGTTCATAGGGTTCTCCTTCCTCTCTCGCTGGAATTTAGGGTTCAAAGTAACAACGATTAAGACAAGGGAATAACAGAAACCATGACCCACCAGGAAGCATAAAAGAAAGCTTATACGACGTTTTTCCTCTCCTATGTATCCTTCAAGGTGAATTTTAGGGTACAGTCCCCAATCACACATCGGATTCAGGATTTAGAGTCTCAGTATACGAGTGCAGATAGACAAAAGAATTAAGCATAGAAGGCAGCATAAAAGAGAGAAATGGAGTACAAAAATCTTTAGTATTAGACACAGGACATCAAGTTACAATAACTTTCTAGAAGAAAGTTCCCCCCATTTTTACATTGCAAAGCCTAGGTTTTTATAGAGGACCCGGCCCTCTGAATCATTATTACAAAAATGATGGAGTACACCCTTGAGCCCTGGGAAATTGGCTCCTCGTTGCTGCTACGGATGATCTCTCAAATTGGCTACCAAAATTGGTAATGGTGACCGAGTCAACCAGAGAAAGTCTCATTAAATGAGCCACTTGGGTGTCCTTGGGTTGCAGGTGCAGTGCTCGAGTGGCGGCATTTCTTGCTGGGTTCTTCTTCATGGACTGATACCTCGCATCCAATTGCCAAAAATGAGCAACGGGCTTATCGGGCAAGAAAATATGCATTTATGAGGCTCTCTGATCGCCTCGAGAAAATGCCCAGCTTGGGAAGCATTCCTGGGAAGCGCATCACTGATTTCAGCTTTGCAAAACTACTTTGGGGGTGTGGAGTGCCGAATCCGATCTTCCTTTATCCTTCGCTACTTTGCTGGAAAAACTACTTCGCTAATGGGTCGAGAAAAACGTTTCGGGCCGATCTTCTTTTGAAATGGCGGCTCAGGGGAGTTTTTGCCGAAGCACTTTCTCGACATTTACTGCTTCAGGTGAAAACTGGCTGAAGTGGATTTTAGAAATACTTCGGGCCCAAAGTAATTTCTTTGCCTTAGTTGATTCGAGCTATCTTTTCTTCTTTGGCAAAGTTGCTTGGATGCCGCTTCGCAAAACTCTTCACCCGAAGTAGCCGTTGGGAATGCTTCGGGTGAGAAGCGTTTCCTTCATACCTTTTTCGGCAAAGTTCTTGCCCGAAGTGATGATTCGAAGCACTTCGGGTGGAGAAAATGAAAAGAAAAGAGCTTCGGTCCCGAAGCTCTTTTCTTTTCATTTTGTCCACCAGGGGGCGATAGGGAAAACCAAAATTGCTATAACTTATAAACAAAAGAAAACTTTCAACAAAACAAATATTATACAAAGTTTCAATTTTTTTGCCCCTTGGTGGAATGTGACAATATTGTCAACAGGACCCATTTTCCTATTTATTTTGGAACCTTTAACTAGAAATTCCTGCCTTTTCTTTTTTCATCGATGCCAATTTACTTTCATTCCTCATATTTAATACTTATTTGACTTCCCTATTCTTTCTTCTTCTTGTATTGGCATCTCTCAAAAATTGTAGGAAATCCATCGAGGTCAAGTGCCTTACTAGGGTAGAGAGAGAAAACAACCTCTTAAAATTCTCCATAAAGATCCTCCTCATCAAGATTTTGTTTTATCTTTGTGTGAAAATTAAGGGATGAAGAACACAAGATTATACTGAGAGGGGAGGTGAACAGTATAAGACCTCTTTTTACTTTTTCCTTTATACTTCAAAATAGTAAAGCAATATACCCAAAGCAATATCAAAGCAATGCACAATATCATCCACAAAGTGACACCAATTTTAACGTGGTTCACCCAGAATGGCTGGGCTACGTCCACAAAACTTTTCTCTAAAAGTTATCTCAAAGTTCTTTGGGAATCCTTCCCAATTACAATGTTTATGAGCCTTGGCCCAAAGGAGATACCTTCCCCCAATAAGAATTTATGAGCCTCTGCTCAAAGGAGATACCTTCCCCTAATCAAAATTTATGAGCCTCTGCTCAAAGGAGATACCTTCCCCTCTACTCTGGAAATGATCCCTCAGAAGATCAACTGCCTCTACCTCTTGCCAAGCACGTGGAACTCCTTTCCACCAAAGACCTCCCGTCCTCAATGCTTAGCCTAAGAGACCTCTGCATTCTATGATCACGTCCACAACAACTCATCAACCTGTACCAAACACAGTTAGTCGATCTAGTACAAGTATTCCTCTGTCTGTCAGATCTGTACAACTCTTGAACAAATCAATCCTCTACATACAAGCCTTCTCAAAGACTTGCCAAATCTATCCTCAGGTTCTTCTCATAGAACCATTGCACCTCTGTCCTCAAGTTCTCTCGATAGAACTAACAAACTCAGCTCACAAGTCCTCTGCTAGGACCTCGTCCAAAACTACTCACAAGTCCCCACCGAAACCTGTCCAAAACCGACTCACAAGTCCCCACCGGAACCTCGTCCAAAACCGCTCACAAGTCCCCACTGGAACCTCGTCCAAAAACTCAACAAGCTCACCAAGAAAAAACTTTCTTAGTAGGAAATCACAAAGTGAATTGTTAGAGACCCAATGTGATTTGTCAAACTCATAGAAGCATAAAGAGAATTGTTAGAGACTCAATATGTTCTATACTCAAATCCCAATCTCAAAACTCAACTCAAATCAACTCAGCTCAATCTCAATCTCAAATCTGAAAACTCAACTCAATATCTGAAATGGATAGGATAGAATGTTTTCTTTCAAGAACATGAAACCCCAAAAATTGCCAACTATGCAAAGAATCACATAACAATGATACTCATGTTCTTTTCACCATCAATTAGGGTTTCAACAACAATGCTCATCAAACAAGGTTTAGTCAACCAACACCATTCAACTCAACATCAACCTTGAAGCATTCAACCAATCATCACAAGAAAAGGAAACAAGTAGAAATCCTTTTTCCTCCAAAGATATTTGAACAAAACAACCACCAACACAATATCACCAAATGCAAAGAATAACTTGCTCAAATCAACTCAATGGAGTAAGCCCAATATCATGAATCAAGTAAAGCAATAACTTGATCAAACAACCTCTATGGAAGCAACTCAACCATCAAACTCAAAACAGCCAACCAAGGGTTCCACCAACTCAATGCAAGTAGCTAGACTCACAAATATAAACCCTAGTGCACAAAGCTTCCACTATCTCAAACCAAAAATTATGCATTCACCAAAAACTCTCCTTAAGGATAACAATGCATAAGTAGTCTTCAACAAACCAAAAAATAGGATTTACACCTAGCCAAAGGATACCTAGTAGAATACCTTTTCACTCCAACCTTATTTCAGAAAACATACACCAATCATACTCATAAGAAGAATGTGCCCATACCTTATTGGAGTAGAAGATAATTGAACCTTCAAGCTATCACCACACACAACTCTCAAACTTCCAACCAAGTTAGGGTTAGAATAAAAAGAAATGAGCAATAATATAAACTTCCTTTATTACACCTTTTAGCTCCACTTCTTTAAACACAACCACCATAACATGCCAATAAATCAACAATCACAGACTCACACCTTATACCTCTATTTTTAATTTTAGCATAGCAAAGAATAATCTTAAAAATACATCCAAAGAAATATCCCCTTATTTCTCCTAAGCTTTTATTCAATGCTAATCACAAAAGCCAAAACTCATAAAATTTAATCACACCTTATAAATCGCTGTCCAAGAAACTCCGAATTTTGTGACATAAAGACGTTTTAATAAAAACGTGTGTTACTCTAGCAAAGCACCCCCGCGAGACTCGAAACGATGACCTCCGCCAATGCAGCGCCCAACAACAGCCTTCGTTGCCACTAGCCCATGCGGGCTACGAAGTTCACAAGTGAACTTCCCTCCACTTCACCCTCGAAAAAAACTCTCGAAGACTTTTCAACCGCACGTGCTTCTAAGTCTTCCTTCGATCACAGTGAATACAGAGCACAAACATCACAAATTGCATTCGGGGAATTTCAAATTAATTAGCCTTCCAACCTTAGGAGTTGGAGAATAAATAGTCTCTTCGAAGACACCTTGACGTCGACGAAAATAAAGACCATTTCGAAATTAATCAAAAGTATTTTCAAAAAGGGTTTAAAAACCCTTAAATAATTTTAATAAATTAAGAATAAAAAAGGTTTAAAAACCTTTAAGTATTTTTAATAAATTAACTTGGTTTTAATAAAAACCCTATCCAACTTGGTTTTAATAAAAACCGTTTGGTTTTAATGAAAAATCCTTGCCAATGGAATCTCTTCGAATTCTCTTAAAAAGATTCTCTTGGAATATTCCACCTTTGAAGCCAACACATCCTCTTAACATTAATGCCATTTTATTTTGACATCAATGACAACTCATAGACAAGAAGCTAGGATCTCAAACCCAAAATTGCCAACAATCTCCCCCTTTGTCATTGATGGCAAACCATGCTTCTCAACAACACAGAAACTCAACATAAATAGCACCCCCTGTCTTGAGGCTCTCCCCCTTACTCAAATCTCTCCCCCTTACTCAAATCTCTCCCCCTTTGTCATCAATGGCAAAGGGTCACCTTTGGGGCTCGGGACTAAGAATGAGCCTCTTAGCTTAGTCCCTCCCCCACCTCCCTGATGAGGTGATTAATTCTTGGGTGGGAGTAAAACTCCCATTAGGCATTGATCATCATCAGCGTCTATAACTTCCTTGTCGGGCCTTCTCTTGAACTCTTTGTCCATATTCCTGTTCTTGTCACTGTTCTTGTTCTTATTCTCATCCCTGTTCTTGTCCATGCCTTGATCCTTGGACCTGATCATGCCACTGTTCCTGTTCCTATATTCTGGAATTTCAGCTCTACACTGTCTGATTGTGTGACCTTCATTGTTGCACTTGAAACACTTAACAATGTTTTTTCTCTCAAGTAAACCTAATCTTTGAATCCACCAGTTCTGACCAAACCTGTTCTAACCAAACCTATTCTGGCCAAACCTGTTCTGACCGAACCTGTTATGTACAAACCTGTTCTGACCAAACCTGTTCATGTTATTTGCCTTGCAATAAACTACCTTGTGCCCAAACTATTGAGAAGAGTAGCAATACCCTTGAAAGTAACTAGCACTTCTGAAACTGTCATTTACCTCCTTCACTTGAGCCATGCAATGTGAAGCCATGTGACCAAACCTGTGACAAGAAAAACATCTGCCTTGAAACTTTCCTTTAATTGACCTCTTAGGTTTTGAAAACTTCTTCTCATTCTGAATTTTGTTTTCTGTTTCTATGCATCTATCATTCAAGGACTCCTTTTCTGAAATACTTTCCTCATCAGAACTCTCTTCCTTTTGGAGTCTCTTACTAGACTCTCCAACTTGTTCCTTGTGTGGCTTAACAAAACCAAGGCCTATTTTATCTGTTGTCTTTCTTTGACCTTTGATGAGTGATTTAACCTTTTTGGAGCTATATTGAAACCTGTAAAGCTTATCCTTGTACTCTTTAGTTTCCTCTTTCAAAGAAGCCATTTTCTGTTCTAACTCACTATACTCAAGAACCTTAGACTCTAACTCATCCTTGAGTTCTTGTGTCTTAGCTATAGAGAAGTCAAGACTTTCTATAAGATCATCTCTCTCCATACAACATTCATCTAACTTATCCTTGAGTCTAGCATTCTACTTTCTTTCCTTTTTCAAAGCACTAAGAGCACTAATAAGTTCACCTTCAAGATCTACTTCACCTTCCTCTATTTGTTTGCTTTTTGAATCATCAAGGCCTTTTTCAGATTTCTTATCACTAGAGGTGCTACCCTTTTCAAAAACCATACATGCATCTTCCTTATAGTTTTCTAAAGCATCCTCATACATACTAGAAAACAAATCATTATTTGTGCAATCATCCTCAAGGTGACCAAAATTTCCACATCTAAGACATTTCATGATAATGAATCTATGTTTCGGTTCTTCCTCTTTTTCTGATATGAACAACATCTCATTTTCATTATCACTTGAAGAACTTTCACTATCACTACTAGAACACTTACTTGCTTTGTCTAGGTAGAAACTCTTCTTGTGCTTGTGAGAATACCTCTTTCCTTGATTGTTGTGCTCATCTTTGTTTTTCCCGTGATGCTTGTGCTTTTCAGAATCCTTGCTCTTAGAATCCTGTTTATCTTCATCACTTTCATTCTTGGGAACAGTACAGTTAGTAGCATAATGAACAAAATTTCCACAATTGAAACATCTTATATTTTTCATACTTTTGTGCTTTCTAGAGAACTTGCCTTTCTTGCTGTAATATGCCTCTTCATCACTAGAAGACTCATCACTATCTTGAAGCTATTTACCCTTGGAATTCTTGGTAGCCTTGAAAGTCGCCTCTTTCTTGACATCAACCTTCACTTGAGTTCTCAACTCAAATGCTGCAAGTATACTATGGAGCTCATCCTTTTTCAACTTATCCAAATCTTTAGCTTCCTCAATAGCAAAAATATTTTCACTAAATCTATTAGGAAGAGATCTTAAAATCTTATCACAAACATCATTTTTAGCAAGCTCAAGACCTAAGTCTTTCATGGAGTTAACAAACTCATCCATACAAAGCATGTAGTCACTAATATTTTCATCATCATTCATCTTGAGTTGTTCAAACATACCTTTGAAGTGTCTCAACTTGGCCTTTTTGACATTTGTATCACCTGTATGAACCACCTTCAACTGTTTCCACATTTCACTAGCTGTCTTGTAGTGAATCACTTTGGTGAGATCTGCTTTCTATAAGCCTTTCAAGATTGCATTCATTGCTTTTGAATTGTTGTGATGTAGGAGCCTTTCTTCTTTAGTATTAGGACCATGTTCAAGAATAGTGTACTCATCTTCAATCACTTCCCAAACCTCATTCCCAAGTGCCATTAGATGAACCTTCATCCTTGCACTCCAAAGACCAAAATCTGACCCATCAAGAATAGGTGCTGCATTGCCACTTGAATAATCCATTGTGTTCTTTACTAGCTTTTCCTTCAAGCTGTTAAAATTTTCAAAGGCACCCGCTCTGATACTAATTTAAGAACACAAGCTTATACTGAGAGGGGGGGGTGAACAGTATAAGACCTCTTTTTACCTTTTCCTTTATACTTCAAAACAGTAAAGCAATATACCCAAAGCAATATCAAAGCAATGCACAATATCATCCACAAAGTGACACCAATTTTAACGTGGTTCACCTAGAATGGTTGGGCTACGTCCACAAAACTTTTCTCTAAAAGTTATCTCAAAGTTCTTTGGGAATCCTTCCCAATTACAATATTTATGAGCCTTGGCCCAAAGGAGATACCTTCCCCCAATCAAAATTTATGAGCCTCTGCTCAAAGGAGATACCTTCCCCCAATCAAAATTTATGAGCCTCTACTCAAAGGAGATACCTTCCCCTCTGCTCTGGAAATGATCCCTCAGAAGATCAACTACCTCTACCTCTTGCCAGCACGTGGAACTCCTTTCCATCGAAGACCTCCTGTCCTCAATGCTTAGCCTAAGAGACCTCTTCCTTCTATGATCACGTCCATAGCAGCTCAACAACCTGTACTAAACACAGTCAGTCGGTCTAGTACAAGTCTTCCTCTATCTGTCAGATTTTTCCAACTCTTAAACAAATCAATCCTTTGCATACAAGCCTTATCAAAGACTTGCCAAATCTATCCTCAGGTTCTTCTCATAGAATCAGTACACCTTTGTCCTCAAGTTCTCTGATAGAACTAACAAACTCAGCTCACAAGTCCTCTGCTAGGACCTGTCCAAAGTCGCTCACAAGTCCCCACCGAAACCTATCCAAAATCTGCTCACAAGTCCCCAATGGAACCTGTCCAAAAATTGCTCACAAGTCCCCACTGGAACCTGTCCAAAAACTCAGCAAGCTCACCAAGAAAAAACTTTCTTAGTAGGAAATCACAAAGTGAATTATTAGAGACCTAATGTGATTTGTCAAACTCATAGAAGCATAAAGAGAATTGTTAGAGACTCAATATGTTCTATACTCAAATCCCAATCTCAAAACTCAACTCAAATCAACTTAGCTCAATCTCAATCTCAAATCTGAAAACTCAACTCAATATCTAAAATGGATAGGATAGAATGTTTTCTTTCAAGAACATGAAACCCCAACAATTGCCAACTATGAAAAGAATCACATAACAATGATACTCATGTTCTTTTCACCATCAATTAGGGTTTCAACAACAATGCTCATCAAACAAGGTTTAGTCAACCAACACCATTCAACTCAACATCAACCTTGAAGCATTCAACCAATCATCACAAGAAAAGGAAACAAGTAGAAATCCTTTTCCCTCCAAAGATATTTGAAGAAAACAACCACCAACACAATATCACCAAATGCAAAGAATAACTTGCTCAAATCAACTCAATGGAGTAAGCCCAATATCATGAATCAAGTAAAGCAATAACTTGATCAAACAACCTCTATGGAAGTAACTCAACCATCAAACTCAAAATAGCCAACCAAGGGTTCCACCAACTCAATGCAAGTAGCTAGACTCACAAATATAAACCCTAGTGCACAAAGCTTCCACTATCTCAAACCAGAAATTATGCATTCACCAAAAACTCTCCTTAAGGATAACAATGCATAAGTAGTCTTCAACAAACCAGAAAATAGGATTTACACCTAGCCAAAGGATACCTAGTAGAATACCTTTTCACTCCAACCTTATTTCAGAAAACATACACCAATCATACTCATAAGAAGAATGTGCCCATACCTTATTAGAGTAGAAGATAATTGAACCTTCAAGCTGTCACCACACACAACTCTCAAACTTCCAACCAAGTTAGGGTTAGAATAAAAAGAAATGAGCAATAATATAAACTTCCTTTATTACACCTTTTAGCTCCACTTCTTTAAACACAACCACCATAACATGCCAATAAATCAACAATCACAGACTCACACCTTATACCTCTATTTTTAATTTTAGCATAGCAAAGAATAATCTTAAAAATACATCCAAAGAAATATGCCCTTATTTCTCCTAAGCTTTTATTCAATGCTAATCACAAAAGCCAAAACTCATAAAATTTAATCACACCTTATAAATCGTTGTCCAAGAAACTCTAAATTTCGTGACATAAAGACATTTTAATAAAAACGTGTGTTACTCTAGCAAAGCACCCCCATGAGACTCGAAACGGCGACCTTCGCCAATGCAGCGCCCAACAACAGCCTTCGCTACCACTAGCCCACGCGGGCTATGAAGTTCACAAGTGAACTTCCCTCCACTTCACCCTCGAAAAAACTCTCGAAGACTTTTCAACCGCACATGCTTCTAAGTATTCCTTCGATCACAGCGAATACAGAGCACAAACACCGCAAATTGCATTCAAGGAATTTCGAATTAATTAGCCTTCCAACCTTAGGAGTTGGAGAATAAATAGTCTCTTCGAAGACACCTTGACGTCGACGAAAATAAATACCATTTCAAAATTAATCAAAAGTCTTTTCAAAAAGGGTTTAAAAACCCTTAAATAATTTTAATAAATTAAGAATAAAAAAAGGTTTAAAAACCTTTAAGTATTTTTAATAAATTAACTTGGTTTTAATAAAAACCCTATCCAACTTGGTTTTAATAAAAACCGGTTTGGTTTTAATGAAAAACCCTTGCCAATGGAATCTCTTCGGATTCTCTTAAAAATATTCTCTTGGAATCTTCCACCTTTGAAGCCAACACATCCTCTTAACATTAATGCCATTTTCTTTTGACATCAATGACAACTCATAGACAAGAAGCTAGGATCTCAAACCCAAAATTGCCAACAAGGGAATATTTTATAAAATCTTATCCTAAGCCTATGTATCTTACTCAATTTCTAGTAGAATATCTTTTAAATAATTAATTGCTTCCTTTCTAATAGTTTCTTCTTCTTAAATACATATTTCGTCTATAGTTGAAATATTTTTTATTCAATAAAAAAACAAATATGTTTTAACTATAACATGAAAATATTTGGTATTTCTATCCCCTTAAGTCATTTCTCCCTATATTTTTGGGTCTAATATGATTCCTCCTTTTGCAATATATTATGTTAATCATAAATATTTTTTTGGACATACATATATTAACTCCATGCCATTGATTTCTACTATCTCTTGTAAATTGTTGAGCTTGGATTTAATTCCCTGTTTTCTTTTAAATATGTTACCACAAGATTTGATATTCTAGATATTTATTTACCTCTTTATATATTTTATTTTTTGAATAAAAATGTACATACATGATGCTTCAAATCTTGCTTCCTCCCAACATGACACAAGTGTTTGGAATAAATGATGGTCTTGGAGCCATATAGACTAAAATAAAAAAAGGCATTGGATGACCATTATTGAGTAGATCATATCTTAGGAAAATTTGTTTGTGATTTGATCATTGCTCATAATAAAACTGTTGGGATATTTAGCTAGATTATCTTAGGTTCCAATACTCAGAATCTCAAATAAACTTAAATATGAGAACAATCAACATATTAAATGGCCAATATCAATGAACATAAAATTCATGAAAATAACACTAATATGAATAAAATGGCCATCATAAATAATAATACACATAATATAAAATTACAATATAATTGCTCAAAATATTGTACACAAGCTTTAATATTCTATGAGTCTTCTATTACAATAGACAATATACTTTGATACAATACATGGAGCTTTGTCTCCATAATATAACCTTAGAAAGGTGACTCTTGGACTCTTTGTCTATTGCTCTCCTCACATATCCAAGAGATGCATCCTTTCCTATTCCACACATAAGACAAAACTCACACCTTATGGCTTCTCATCTTGCCACTTGTATACATGACTCTTGACTCTCTATTTACTTGCATACTTTATGACACTTGCACACTTGCACACTTTACTATACGACACTTGTGCACATCCTGCACATAGACACATACATAAAGGAAAATATAAAATACACTCCTAAATTAGAGACTAAAATCCTATTCTAATATTTACATTGTACCATAGGTACCATAGGGTTACATTAGCGTGTACCAAATAATATACTATTTTCCAAAAAAATTGCTTAAAGAGATTGTATACTTTGTTTGCAACCATGTATTAGATAATAAAAATCTATACTAACTTGTTGCTATATAAGTTTACCTAATACATATACTATCCCATGTATATTAAAAATTTTATGGAGTACATCCCAAAGGCCATTTGAATTGATAAAGAAAGTAAAATACTTTATTTATTTAGACCATTGAGGAGTATCACCCTAATTTTTTGAATGAGATAGAACCATGTTAAAGTTGTCTTCCAAGAATATATAGTTCATAATTATGAACCATCATTGAATTTAATACATATAAATTGAAATCCTTCTCACATATATCTTGAAGAGTAACTATAGTTGGACATGATATATGTATAACTCCAAATTTGATATTTTCTTCTTTTATATAAAAAGTTTAATAACCTAATTATTTATTTCTTCTAGTAATTATCTATCCCATTTCCATTTTTCCCATATTGATGCAATACATCTTGAAGCTTCTATAACATAAAATACTAGACAACCTCCCATATTCCAAATATTTTTAAATGTGTCTTTATATTTCTCACTAGTTTATTTTTTGTTTCTTGTATTAAAATAAACTTTAAGAATATAACAAAATATTAATTATCTTATAACATTTTTTTAGGGTCTTATTTATATACTTTTAATTGTGAGATATTATCTTCATCATCAATTTTTATTCTTATCTATGGGCTTATCCCTACTTCTTGTTGACACTTGTCATATTTATTTATGGTTTTCCAAATAAATATCCTTTTGAGTTTTCTTTTCTAATTGTTTTTGCTTTGAGGGTCTTCCTCTTCATTTTCCTTTCCCACCATCATTTTGATCCTTATTAATATCTTTCATTTTTCTAGATTTTTCATAATGAGACTTATCATCTATAGGTTTCTACCACCTTCGAGAACCTAAAGTGTAAGAAATATCCTCCATAACATTTTTTTAATGTTACCTTGTAAACCCTAAAGCATAAGGACCCTCCTTCATAGTACTTAGTCTCTTATGCTACCTTGGATTAAACTTGCCATATTCTTCCTTATTTTTTCTAAAGTTTACCTATACATCTTCCTTTGCATCTTTAATTCCTCATCCCTTACATCCTTCACAGTTTCTTCTATTGGTTAATCCAAGTGTATCACAATGGCCTTTGCCATTTGATGATTTAAATAAGATTTCTTTGTCATTTTGTGGGAGTTAAAAATCCTTGATCTAAAGTGAAATTCTATTACAATATGATTTCCTTGTTTAATCTTGTAGTTTTTTTTATGATCAAGAATACCATCTCTTTTTTGATCAATTTTCTCTTTACAATCTCTTGATATATGTCCAATCTCAATATTTATGACATTGGAATACAACGTTTTCATAATCTAGTTGTTAATCCCATTCTCTTGATTTTGATTTAAATTTAATCTTAATTTTAGAAAAGGTTTTGTAGTATCTCAACTATTACCTTCTAAATATAAGAAATTAACCAAAGAAAATGGATCTTGCAAACCAAGAACAACATCACAAAACAACAAGATTTGTAAAATTGACAAATTTTAGTTGTCTCTAAAATGGACTGATTGGCTCAGAGGAGCAATTCACTTACAAAATGGATTGATTGACTCAAAGAAGTAATTTTATCACAAAATAGAGTGATTTTTTGGAAAATGGTGCCAATTTGCTCAACAAAAGGTGTCAATTCACTCAAAAAGAGGCATTAATTTGCTTTGTAAAAGGTGTTGATTTATTTAGTAGAGTGTGCCAATTCCTTCAACAAATGGTGCTAATTAACTTAGCAAAGGGTTCCAATTTACTTGTAAGTTACAAGTGAATTGCTTGCAAATATAAGGGAATCACTCACAAATGAAAGTGAATCACTTGAATACCTATAGAAGTAAAAATCGATGCAAATCACAAATTTTCTTTCAAAAAGGGACTTTTTGGTGTTTAGTGGTGCACTAAGAAATTTTGGAGCCTTCTAAGCTTGATAGTGGTATGTAATATTTGGACATGTACATTTTGATAACGTTGCCCCCAAATTTTTACTTTTACTAAGAGTAACTGTTTATCACTATGATTAACACAGGGGTAAACTTTTACTATAAATAGAGGCTTATGGTCCTCATTGTAATCATATTTGGCCAAGAGAATTTATAGCTAAGATCTATGATACACATATTATGATTTGTAATCGTGAGGTTATAAGAAATTAGCAAGTCCTTATGCATCCCATCAATGGCACCACCCTTCTAGTTTACTAAGTGCACAACAATTGTGGCATGATCTTTCTAGTCCATCTTGTCGTTCACTTATCAATTTCATCATCAAATGAATTGGTGGACATTAATGTTATTTAATTTATCATACAATGATTGGTCACATGATCTCCTCACTACGATGTAATAATCGTATTTGCTTTCATTTCTCGTACTCGAAACTTCACAAATTTATATTATGTACTTTATTTTTATGTAGTTTTCCTTTTTGCACTTTACTTTTATGTATTTTATTCCCAAAATTTAATTTCATGTAATTCATTTCATTCATGCAAAGTAGTTAGTTTAGATTAGATATTTATGCAAGGACAATAGGGAGTCAACCTTAAATCAAGAAATTAGAGGAATACTTTGGCAAACTAGTCTAACCTTTTTGAAACTTGGATTTGGGGGAATAACACTTAGATCAAAAGTCAAGATAATTTCCTGGATCAACAATGTTTCTAGCACATATGATGGGATAAACCCCCATTTTTATGCAATTTTTATTAAATTTTCTCCATTTTTGCACCCAAAAATGCATCTGTCACAAACGAAGCGATTGACTCAAAATTGAAGGAAAATGTTATAAAGTTTAAATTTACAATTTGCTCGATTTTGAGAAAGTTTGAAAAACACTAAAAGCAAGTGATCTTTTTGATAATCACAAGAAAAACACTAGACTTTGTAGGCTTATCACTCAACTTAACATATGTTTTCACAGGTTGAATCAAGAGTGATTCATCTAATTTTTTAGTTCCAAGCCCAATTTTGCTTAAAATTTTACCAAACTTTTCATTATTTTTGTTTGAATTTTATAGGTACTTTATGAATGGTGACTCTAACATGAACTTCAAAAACTATTTTTTTGTAAACACAACTACAACATTTAGATAATATCAAAAACTCAAATTTGATCTTGTATGTGCATCTAGCATGGGCAAGAGCACTTAAGGTAGATTCTAAGTTAAATTTTGACTAAGTGCAAGACAGTAAGTGATTTGCTCCAAAATGGGAAAAGTTAGAGACAGGTCCAACAAGTGTTTTTCTTAAGGTCTAGAAACTGATTTTCTAAGAAAAAAAAGTTTCTTATTCCCTCCCTCATGGGAAGGTGATTTGATCTAGTCTCAAAAGTGATTCACTCCAAGCGATCTACTTGGGAAATATGATTTTCCTATGAATTTTCTTAAGTTCAAATAAACAAGTGAATCACTCGATAAAGTAGGTAAATTGCTTGATTTTTCAAGCAAATAACTTAATTTTTCAACATATTAGAAAACTATATCTTGCTTGCAAATTGTCCTAAATTACAAGTGAATCACTTGATTTTACAAATGAATCGCTTGACAAACAAACTTTAGATTTTAGAAATTTTTGTAGATTTTAACCCTAAAATTTGTTTTTGTAGGTACATACACTAGAGGATCTAGGATGATGCTTTACATTATGAACTTCAACAAAATCAAGTGAGAAATTTCCTTACCAAAAAAAAACTACCCAATTTTTTTGGGTTGCTACCCTGAACCTCATCGCCTAGATAAGAGGAATCATATGAGATTCACTCCTATCTTTGATATTTTTGAGCTTCATGTAGTGATATGGTGGTTCAACCATGGGAGAATTATTAAATAGTACACAATATATCATGGGTTCTATAGACACCTAAAATGTGTCATTTTGTAAAGCCCTAAAATCATTTTAATTAATTATAATTAAATTCTCCAATTTCCTCCAAAATCCTCAATCCTCTTTCTAAATCCCTCTAATTCCTCTAATTTCTCCCTAATATTCCTTGATATTCTCTAATTCCTTATAACTCCCTTATAATACCTCTAACTTCTTCTAATCCTCTCTAATTTCTTTCTAAATTTTCTACAATCACTACTCACTATTCACTATTCACTATCCACTATTCACTATTCACTATTCACTATCCACTATTCACTATTAACTCTTCACTATTCGCTAAACCCCCTCCCACACCTAGTCCCTGGTCACCATGTGACCATCCCCCTATGCGATGTGCACCTTTACCCATAGTCAACACTTAACCCTAGTTAACCTTAACTCATGCTCCATCTACCCCACTTGCAAATAAGACACACACCTTATCTTTCACCAAAATAATCTAGATTCTCCACTAAAGCATAAGATAAGAATCTTGTTATTAATCCAAATAGTCTAGATTCTTCACTCAAGCATAAGACAAGCATCTTATCATTCATACAAATAGTCTAGATTTGTAGTCTAGATTCTTCACTCAGGCATAAGATGAGCACCTTGTCATTGATCCAAATATTCTAGATTCTTCACTCAAGCATAAGAAAAGCACCTCATCATTCATCTAAATAGTCTATATTATTGACTCAAGCATAAGATAAGCATCTTGTCATTCATCCAAATAGTCTAGATTCTTTACTCAAGCATAATATAAGCATCTTGTCATTCATTCAAATAGTCTAGATTCTTCACTCAAGCATAAGATAAACATATTGTCATTCATACAAATAGTCTATATTATTCACTTATTATCATGAAATAAATATATTGTATCCCACCCAACCCACCAACATATCATACCCATACTTCACCTACCTAATCTTATCTCCTACCAACCCTTTTGACAATTTTATATTCCTCACTCTCTTTATTTTTATTCCCTTCCATCCAACACATGGGTAAACAAGGCCCATACCCCAATCACCTTACCTTGTCTTCCAAGTATACTCATATGCCACATCACTCTCACCCCCTACCCCTTCTAAAATTCTATAAATATCCACCCATTTATTTCATTTGAAACAAGTAAGGAGAGCATAGAAGAAATTTGCAGGAGTTGTAAGAGTGGCTTCATTTTTTGTATTTTAAGCCTTTTCTTAGAGTTATTCTTTTGATTCTTGTATAATTTTTGGTCCTAACCAAGGTAGGCCCTTGATGCTACTAATATTTTTTTGTTGCTTGTGTGTAGGCATGGGGAGACTCTACTCAACCAACGATGGTCACTAAAAGCCCACCAACATATGATTATGGCATAGGAAAAGGATCACACCATAATAATTGTTTTGTAAAAGGGATCACTCCCTTCTTTGGACACATATTTTGTAAAAAACTTAAGAGGATTTTATTGTACTCCAAAGGGTTCATTTGAAATATCATATTACATTTATTTTATGTCTACAAAATGGCACACCTGGTGAGACCCAACCTAGACCACACTTGGTATTTCTTATTTTGTAGGCAGTAAAATTATTTATTTTCTTGTTGTCCTTCATTTTTACATGCCTTGTGTGTTCTTTCAAGATCTTTGATTTCTTGCTTACTTTGTTGTATTTTATATTTTTTTTCAGGCTTGAAACAACATCAAAAAAACTTTCAAACCAACGTTAGACCTCAAGTAGGAGACTTTTATCCTCAATTTTTAGTTTGATTTCGTAAAGGCTAACTTATACCATTAAGGTTTAATTTTAGAAAAAATGATCTATATTAATTTTTAAGCCTACACTCTAAACAAGAGTAGCCTCTCCTACCTGTATGCTCTCTTATGGCATCCATAGGATGATCTTGAGGATAAAAAGGGAGGAGCACACTCTTGGGGTAAAGGAATTTATCTTCATTTTTTTGCTATCTTTACATCTTTCATACCACTTTTAATTCCACAATCCTATTTAATGTGGAATTAAAAATGGGATGAAAGATGAAAAGATAGCAAAAAAATGAAGATAAATTCCTTAACTCCAAGAGTGTCCTCCTCCATTTTGATCCTCAAGATTGTCCTATAGATGCGAGAGGAGAACATATGGATAGGAGAGGCTTTTCTTGTTTAAAGTATAGGCTTAAAAAGTAATACTAATCAATTGTACCAAAATTAAGCCTTAATGAGATGTGATAGCCTTTACAAAATCAAACTGCAAATTGAGGATAAAATTCTTGTACTTGAGGTCCATCGCTGGTTTGAAAGTTGTGTTGATGTTTCAAGCCTGAAAAACATACAAAATGCAATAAAGTAAGCAAGAAATAAAATATATTGAAAGAACACAAAAGGCATATAAAAATGAAGGACAACAAGAAAATAACTAATTTTAGTGCCTACAAAATAAGAAATGCCAAGTGTGGTCTAGGTTGGGTCCCACCGAGTACGTCATTTTGTAGACATAGAAAAGCACCATGCAATGAGAAAAAATAGAATATGATATTTCAAATAAGACCTTTGAGTACAATAGAATCCTCTTAGGGTGTTTACAAAATATGTGTCCAAAGAAGGGAGTGATCCCTTTTACAAAATAACTTTTATGGTGCAATCCTTTGTCTATGCCTGTTGGTGGGTTTTTAGTGACCACTGTTGGTTGAGTAGAGTCTCCCCATGCCTACACACAAGAAACAAAAAAATATTAGTAGAATCAAAGGCCTACCTTGGTTATGACCAAAATTTATACAAGAATCAAAATAATAACTCTAAGAAAAGGCTTAAAACACAAAAAATGAAGCCACTCTTACAACTCCTGCAAATTTCTTCTATGCTCTCCTTGCTTGTTTCAAATGAAAGAAATGGTGGATATTTATAGAATTTTAGAGGGGAGAGGGGGTGAGAGTGATGTGGCATATGAGTAGACTTGGAGGACAAGGTAAGGTGAGTGGAGTATGGACCTTGTTTTCCCATGTGTTGGATGGGAGGGGATAAAAACAAAGAGAGTGAGCAATATAAAATTGTCAAAAGGGTTGGTAAGAGATAATATGAGGTGGGTGACACATGGGTATGACATGCTCATGGGTTGGGTGGGAGATAAGGTATTTATCTCATGCTAATGAGTGAAGAATCTAGACTATTTGGATGAATGACAAGATGCTTATCTTATGCTTGAGTGGGGAATCTAGACTATTTGGATGAATGACAAGATGTTTGTCTTATGCTTGAGTGACGAATCTAGACTATTTGGATGAATGACAAGGTTCTTGTCTTATGCCTTAGTGGAGAATCTAAACTATTTTTGTGAAATAAAAGGTGCTTGTCTTATGCCTTAATGGAGAATCTAGACTATTTTGGTGAAAGGTAAGGTGCTTGTCTTATGCCTTAGTGGAGAATCTACACTAATTTGGTGAAAGACAAGGTGCTTGTATTATGCCTTAATGGAAAATCTAGACTATTTTGGATGAATGACAAGGTGCTTGTCTTATGCCTTAGTGGATAAGCTAGACTATTTTGGTGAAAGATAAGGTGCTTGTCTTATGCCTTAGTGGATAAGCTAGACTATTTTGGTGAAAGACAAGGTGCTTGTATTATGCCTTGAGTGAAAAATCTAGACTATTTAGATGAATGACGAGATGTTTATTTTATGCTTGAGTGAAGAATCTAGACTATTTGGGTGAATGACAAGATGCTTGTCTTATGCCTTAGTGGATAATCTATATTATTTTGGTGAAATATAAGGTGCTTGTATTATTTGCAAGTGGGGTAGATGGAGCATGAGTTAAGGTTAACTAGGGTTAAGGGTTGATCAAGGTTAAGTGTTGACTATGGTTAAGGGTGCACATAGCATAGGGGGATGGTCACATGGTGACCAGGGGCTAGGTGTAGGAGGGGGCTTAGTGAATAGTGAATAGTGAATAGTAAATAATGAACAATGAACAACGAACAACGATCAATGAGCAATGAACAGTGAATAGTGATTTTAGAAAAAATAGAAAGGAATTAGAGAGGATTAGAAGAAGTTAGAGGTATTAGAAGGGAATTATAAGGAATTGAAGAATATCTAGGGATATTAGGGAATACGTGGATTTAGAAGGAGGATTAGGGATTTTGGAGGAAATTGAGAGGAATTGGAGGAAATCTAGGGATTTTATAAGAGATTAGATGAATTTGAAGGGAATTTGGTGATTTTGGATAAAATTAGGGAAATTTGAGATGGAGTTGGGAAGTTTGATGGGTTGATTAGGGAATCATAAAAAATACATGTTTTTGGTGTCTACAGGTTCAAATTCCTCAAGTACCTCAATACTCACACATTCCTCAATTTCAAAAATAGTTTATACATAATTTACAAAAAATTATTCAATTGCCTTCAAACCAACAATGGGTCTTTAAAAATCTATTGTCTTAGTACCATCCATATTATTATCCTCTATACCCTCTATATCCACCTCATGATTATGAAATTTACCCCTCAAAAACATTATGACCAACCTCCTCCTCAACAAAACAATCTTAGAGCACCTCCTAGGCCACAAAAACAATTCCTTAATTAGATCTACCAAGGACCATTAAATTTGGTGGTCTATTCTTCTTTTCCTTCAAATTATGAAAGCACTAACTACATTTAATAAGAATGGAAACAAGATGTCATTGGACCACCTAAATGAGTTGTCTACATGCAAATCGTTTTATTGCATCTAAGAAGAGGACATAATGGTACACTTGCTAATCCACTCTCTTCATGATAAAGTTACCTTATGGTATAGGGGATTACCAGATAATTCAGTTACTAGTTGGAAATTAATAGTGGAACCATTTATATATAGATTTGATAATATGGGAAATGGCTACTCATTTTTGTTTTAGTTAAGTGCAATCCACAAACATCTTCAAGAAGATATATTTGATTTTAATACCAAATTCTTGAGGACCTTGAACCTAATACCACAAAATATTAGGCTAAATGGTGAATAGGCATTACCATATGACATCAGAGGTTTACAATCTAACTTATATTTAATATTTTGTAATTCTAGTCATTGTGCACTAGCTATAACATTCAAATAAGTGGCTAGAGTATAAGAAGTTCTCATTCAAGTAGGGAAAACCCCCCTAATCCATCAATGGAATATGTAGTCAAAATTTCCCATAATACACCTATATCAAATTCCATGACCAACATTTCACCAATTCTTAATCCCCAACCAAACACTTATGCTCATCCTTCTACATTGTGATACATCATTACTCATCCTAGCCAAAAATCGTCATCCACTATAGCCTTCTAGCCATAGCTTCTAACCCTCCCTACTCCATTTGACTCAAGTAATGAGTCCAACAATAATTTTGTAACAAACTAATGAAGATGATCAATATTTTTGTAAATAATAACAATTTTGCAAAGCAATAGTGGCAACACTCATAGAATTTGCAAACCCAAAAGACTTCATGCCTAACAATCTTAGAGCACCTCCTAGGTCGCAAAACCAATTACTTAATTAGATCTACCAAGGACCATTAAATTTAGTGGCCTATTCTCCTTTTCCCTCAACATATATGAAATAACTACCTATATTTAATAAGAATTAAAAAAAGACATCACTAGACCACCTCAATGAGTTATTTACATGCAAATCAAATCATTACATTCTAAGAAGAGGACATAATAGTACACTTGGTAATCTAATCTCTTCATGATAAAGTTACTTTATGGTATATGGGATTACTAGATAATTCAATTGCTACTTAGGAATTAATAGTGGAACCACTTATGCATATATTTAATAACATGGGAAATGGTTACTCGATTTTTTTTTAATTAAGTGTAATCCAAAGAAATCCTCAAGAAGTTATACTTGATTTTAATACCAAATTCTTGAGGACCTTGAATCTAATCCCACAAAATATTAGGTCAAATGGTGAATAGGTATTACTCTATTACATCAAATGTTTAAAATCTAATTATCTTTAGTGGTTTACGATGCTAATAATTGTACACTGCTACAACATTCAAAGAAGTGGCTAGAGGAGAATATGTTCTCAATCATGTAGGGAAAATTTCCCCTACTCCATTAATGGCCTATGCAACTTAGATTTCTCATAATACACCTATATCAAATTCTATGCCTAACATTTCACCAATTGTTAATCCTCAACCAAATACTTATGTTCATCCTTCTACATTGTGATACATAATTACTCATCCTATCCAAAACTTGTCATCAAATAGAACCTTCTAGCCATAACTTCTAGCCCTCCTTGATGAGTCCAACAATAATTTTTCAATAAGCAAAATGATGAAGGTGATCAAGAATTTGGTAAATTAGAACAATGTTGAAGAGCAATAATGACAACAATCATAGAATTGGCAAAACCAAAAGACTTCATACCTAACAAAAAATCAAGAACCTTAATAAGGCATTAATCAAGGATAAAATTAGGTTCACAATCACATGGCTAACACCAATATGAATATGTATCCAACACGGTGCCTTCCTTGTAATAATATCCATGATCCCATAGAGTGTATCAAATTCATTAGACCTTCTTAGAATAATTAGTATAGTTAATAATTTCAAGTTCAATAGGCTACCATCATAAGTCAAGTGGTTCTCGTAGTAAATCTAATCATGTACTAACAACTACAAGCTCCACTATCAGTATCAATCCTATCTAATGTGCAATCCTAGAAAATTTTAATGCTATAGAAACAAATGAGAAGTTAGTGTTCGAATATGACAACATATGCATTAATCAACAAGGGGTTGAAACTAGAAATAAGAGGAAATATTCCAAAGAGCAATAAGTTAATAAGCAAGCCAAAACTAGGAAGGGTGCAATAGTCCTTAGAAGGGAAAGGCTACCTTTGTACTTAAAGGATGAAGGACATATTGTAGCACAATAAGAGAGCATTAAAAAGGAAGCTAAGGATGAAGAAGATCATAAATCAATTGATCCCTACTCAAATATAGAATCAAAGTTCATAGAAGAATGTGAATTATTTATTATTATTATTTTTAGATTTTAGGCCTTCTTAATTGATTTGTTGGTTCTACTTGGCTCCCACTACTTTTCCCTTGAAAGAAAAAGAGTCTTTGATGAAAGAAGAAATCAAGCCAAAATACAAGTGGTTTGAGTTCCATTTTAAGGATGTCTAACCTATGGGGATAATAAGGGAAAATATACAATTGAATCATCAATAATCAATGCCTCCTTCAAATGATGATTTTTAACATACAAGAGCAATAAAAATAGGAATTTACTAGAATATGAAAAAAAGGAGATACTACAAAGTTCTAAGAATTGACATGTGAATCACCTTTCATGAAAGCATTACTTTCTCGAGAAGAAAATTTTAGAAGACTATCAAGTTCCTGATATTCCATGTGATATTAAATTCCCTATGACACCTAAGATACTTGAGGTTGTTGAAGCTCATTTTTCTATCCAAGATGTCATCATGTGTGGTATTTATAAATCATCAAAGGGTGGTAAAATATTTCTCTTCTAAAATATGAGACTTTTGATTTCTCTTTAGGGAGAGATAATCCTATATTGGAGGTAGAGGATATACTACAACCAAAATATGAGATGTTTATATGGGAGGATGGAGAAAAAATAGAAGAAGCTAAGACAAAATATGATATATACAATTTTGTCTTGGAGAAAGCTAACCTTGCAGGATGTAGAGAAACCTTATGGGATCCCTTTTGTGAAGAAGTATCTCTCTTTAGGGATGGAAGCCTATAAATAGACTCTATTCAACAAATGGAGAAGGATTCACCTATGAATCTTGATATTATCCAAGTGGTTCTAGATAAGAAGACTATAGTGGGTGACCAAGAAGCAATGATCCTAAAAATGGGGTATTTTCCTACAATCCTAAGAGGTGCAAGTAAGGTAAAAAATATAAATCAATAGTTTGATAAAAAAAAGGATGAAATTGGATTGGTCTAGGGACAACAACCAAGAATAACCATTATTGTTGAGTGATGATGTCTTGCCTAGTTGTATAAAGTTGGTTATCCAAACTAAATATTGCCATCAATTTCAATCATGGAATGAGGTGAAAGGTAGAGAGGCTATCAAAATTATAGAAATTTCAATATCCACCCATACTTCATACCATTTAAAAAGTAAAGGAGACTATTATTTCTAATATAGTTAGCATTAAAAGGTAGATTATGAGGGAATGATAAGAGAAAATGCCATTTTAACTTCCTAGATCATGACACCCACTCAAGGTTTAGATTATTCTGTTAAATAAGCATACCATATCCTAGAATATACCCATGAGTCTCTATATTGGGGAAGCCCCTTTGGCAAAGGTTCTTCATATGCACCATTAATGTTATTTGACTTACTATGTTTATATAGGTGTTGGAAAATCTTGATTTAGACTATCAACATCAAAAATATTGGCAACTATTTTCCTAATCAAATAAATGGGGATGTATTTATTTCAAAGAGATAGTTTTTTGTTTCTATAAATTATCTATTAAAAAAAAAAGAGAAAAGAAAAGAGAGAAAAAATAAAAATAAAGAGAAAACCCCATATCACCTAGGCAAAAATCTCACAAGAGACACTTGGGTCCTCATTTATTTAAATCTATTTCCACTAGGATTAGTTGAAGTTATTTGTGAGATAAGTGTTTTCTTCCATAAAGTTGATAAGATGAAATTCCAACTTAATAGAATGAGATCAAGGAAATGTTTGAGATCCAAATTGTTTTAGGGTAAGTGGGGGTTTTCTTCCTTCTAAGCCCACAACCCATTGGGTAGGATTGAATCTAAGATAGACCTTGTTGATAATATAATCTTAGAAATTATTGTTGACATGAGGACTAGTAGAAATGACTTAATATATGAGACCTTTAATAACTTCAGGGGATGAAGGATAAAAGGATAAAGAGAAATTATAGAATACCTTGAAGATAAGGAATCTAAAAAGAAATGTTTACAAATAAGGAAAAAAGTTCCAAGAATTGGAGTCACTACTCCAGAAGTATAAATTTCTTCTACCATATTTCCCACAAACATTTTCACTTCACTTTTACCCCTATTTATTCTAATTCCTTATCTATATTCTCTTTCCCTCTTATTTATTTTTCTCTTGCTTCTTTAAATTCCCTATTTCTTCTACTATGTCCATCCCACCTCAAGTAAGCACAATCCTAGTTGCATGGTCACCAATAGGTTTACCTATTCAAAATGTAGGGTCATTTCATACATCTCCTCCACTTTAGTTTAACCTATTATATTTCATATCATTACCTACTATTCCATCCACCTTGCACCCATCCTTTGGTCCCCCACATTATAAGTTTCATTATGTCACCCCATGTGTCATCATTCCAATTCCTCTTGTTATTCATCACTACTTAGTCCACCATTAACCATTTCATTGTGTCAAATAGATATTCTTGTCTTTATTGGTCCATTGGTTCCCATAGGTACAATGACACTCTTTTTGATTTAGCATCAATGCTTTTCAAGGTAATTTACACTATGAAGGAATATCTTAGCATTGACATCCATTTGTCATCCCATCACCCAGTGAAAAAATATCCCTTGAAAGGAAATATAAAGAGTGAGCATCAGGTATTATGTAAAGGACAAGAAAGCGGGATGATTATGAAAGCACGAGATTCCGGGAAAAGGAAACACTAATTGCAATATAACCAAAACCAAATGCGCTTAAGTCCTAGAAACGTAAAGTGCATGAAATGGAAAAGAAACGCATTGGAAGAGACACAAGCAAATGGAGAAAACACAGCCCTTTCATTAATATCCCTTGATCTCTGTTACAATGACGTCTCCTCCCTTTTTGGGGGCTAGGAGCGTTAAAAGAATTCGATTACAATCACTCAATGTTCCTCTTTCCGCGTGCCCACGATTGCAATGGGCGGGCCAAGATGATGCCGCCGCTGATGTCGATGAGTTCTTCACCTCCGCTGCTTCTCCTGCGAACAAAGAAACAACCAAGATGTCGGTAGCACCTCGCTGCAAGTGAAAAGTGTTCGTTCTTCTAAAATCATCAAAAGATGCATGCAAACATTTATCTAAAACAAGAAACAAAATGATTCTAAACAGCCTGAAAACTTGACAGAAGACAGAAAATGTTACCGGAAGGCCATTGCCACTGAGACACCGGCCAATCTGCCTTCAACCGGAATTCGTCCCTGGGTGGGACGATTTTTGATCGCAATTCGTCCCTGGGTGGGACGAATTCTTCTGTGTTGAAGAAGCCGACCTGCTGCTGCTCCAATGTCGATTCCCGAGACCTGCAAAACGCCTGCAAACAAGGGGGTTATGTAATTGGGGCCATTTTGGGATGACCCAGATGGTCGGATTCTCCCAATTTGGCCTCTACCCTCGGGAATTTGATCTCGCCACCTGCAAGTCAGTGAAACAACAAAGCAACACAAAACATACTAGAATTGACCAAAAGTTACGAAATTGCAGCTATGAGTTAACCAAACATAATAACACAAAATGCAACCTAAAAAAAAGTAATCTAGAATGCTCTAAAACCTAGAAAGTGCGGGGGTGCCCAAGTGGGCCTCCCACCGTTGGCACTTGATTTCGGCGCCAATCCACTAGGGATGGGCCCAAAACCTCTTAGGATTGGGGGGTCGGCGAATTGGTTGGTTCAGGTGTCCATGTGTTGGATTTAGGTCAGGTTCAAGCTTCCAAAAGCCACCCAACAACCTCCCTTGCAAAAGAGATTGGTGGATGTGGGAAGGTGAACCAAAAGGGATGCAAGTGGGTCTTCAACTCGGCAGCACTTCGTTGCTTGAAAACTCCTTCAACCTGTATATTTTGGGTGAGAAAAGTCCCACCTTTTATAGACCCATGGGGTCTCTTTTGGGAGGGAAGCACAAATGCCATGTGTTGGTCATAGGCGCCATGTGGCAGTCTTGTCTTCCCATGAGGGAGGGGAGTCCTCCATTGACTTGGGCTTTGATAAATGCCTTTTGTGACAGTCTTCTAACGGCCCCTCTGTCCACCTACACACGCGTGCGAGGCAGGAGTCATCAACTGACTGTTCTGGGCTGCCACTTGGCGCCATTTGTCTTTTTGCCCGTTAAGCTTAGAATTCGTCCCACCCAGGGACGGATTCAGAATTCATCCTGGGGTGGGACGGATTCTATTTTGAATTCGTCCCTGGGTGAGACGAATACTGGGCAAAGTGTCCAAGTGTGCCAAATTGCTTCTTGACCTTACAAAATTGCTATGAAAGTGGTTAAGACCACTGTTTAACCTCTGAGGGCTGCCCTGGGGCTGTGTTTGTCAAAGCGATCAGTGTTTGCAGTCACATAATCGGATTGGTGCTGTTTTGGTGTCTACGGATGCCCCTTTTTGGGAAGCGCTACGGGTGACGCAATGGTTGAGCAAAAATAGATAACCAAAGCACTAATGATTAGGGTTTCTTGGTAACCTAACCAACTTTTGATGCCCCAAGTATGGAAAGGGCATGCATTCTTGAATCCTTGCTTCTGACGAGCTAAGGAATTTGATTTCAAGTATTAACCTATTTTGTTGAGGTGTGACTTGAACTTAGACATTGATCAGTCATGAACAGGCAAAGGGCATTTTTATCCTCAGGGGGAACCTTGTGTTCATGATTCACGAAATGCCAAGTGTTTGATTGATTTGATTGTTGCTTGTTTACTGCCCCAAGCAGGAGCGTGATTGTCTTTGTCAATGATTCTTTGAATGCATGTCATTTTCCTTAATTGGGTGTGTGATTGTTGGTTGGTGACTAAGTGTGACTACCCCCTCAAGCGACGAATCGATGAGGGAATGACCTTCGTGAGAGAAGCGACGAGTCGCTTGACCCAAGATGACTTGTGCAAGGGTGCCTTTAGAGGGTTTACCGTTAAGCGTGTGCAATTTTTCCAACATTTGGACCTATTTTTGGTGGGTGTTAACCCTTTTGGTGATGCCGTAATGAGGTGAAATCATCGAAAATCTAACTTCCCGTGGAGCGGTCCGGCTATTGTAGCCTTCTTGGGGAAGTAGGAGAGAGATAATTTGAACCTCGACATCGATTTTCTTTGCCAAGAGGTTAAGTGCAAGAGCACTTGTGTCCGGCAATGTTTATTGTTTTTTGTTTTTGTTGCAATTTTTTATTGTTTTTGAGTGGGCTTTGACCCTTTTGTGACGTCATTTGGGGATGAAATTGTCAAAAATCCATCTTCCCATGGAGCGGTCCGGCTATGGTAGCCTTCTTAGGGAGTAGGATAGTGACAATTTGTGACCCCGACATCAGATTTTCTATGCCAAGAGGTTAAGTGCAAGAGCACTTGTGTCCGGCAATGTTTATTGCTTTTTGTTTTTGTGTTGCATTTTTTATGTTTTTGTTGTTTTTGTTTTTGTTTTTTTGATTTTCTTTGATCTTGTGTATGATGGTTGATGAATATGGATGTATGTGGCATGTTGATTTATTTTGATGGATGCATATGCTATGATGAATGCAAATGTTTTTGATTTATATGTGATATGCAGATATGAAATGGATGAATGGGGTTTGTGATGTTTGGCTATGGCACCATAGACTGTTTAGAACTCTTTATTTTGTTTTTAGGCGATTGCTGTGATGCATGACTTTGTATGTATACATGTGGTTTTTCTTTTTTTTGTATTTTTTGATGGTATTGTAAGGATGAAAAGTAGCGCAGATTGGTTTAGAAATGTAGCTAAGGTTTTCTGAGACTCAGACGGTTTTAACTCACTAGCCATGACTGTACTTTATCTTACAAGACTTTTTGACCAAGGTATGAATCGGACTTGTTTTTGACCCAGTTATTTTTCACATCCCTGTGTGTGCAATTGAGTTCATTTAGTGGTATTTGTTAGGATACCGCCAGTGCCAGATGGGCTTTCAACCGAACCTCGTACCGAGGATCACCTAATTAGCTCCACGAATTCCTTTGTTGTATGTACTAAGATTAATCTACGGTGTAATCCAGGATGCCATAAGCTAGCTCATCCACATGCAAACATTGATCTGTACGCAAGTTAATGTGACAGATATATCGTCATGCGGGAGGTTTACTTCTGTTACCGATAGGCTATCAACCAAATTGGTACCGAAGCTTGCCTTATGACCTATAGAATGCTGAGAGTTCCAGGGATTCAAGGTCAACTCCCTTCTTTTCTTCAATTGTATTGGGATACTTGCTCATTGTAGTGATGAGATCACTGTTTATTTTGATTTGTTTTTCTTTCGAGCAAGGGATTGGGGTTATGGAGTGACCAAAATCACTATTGTTTGTGCCTTTTGATGTGTGCACTGTAGTTTGTCAAATTTTGGAGTTTTGACATTTTGCAAATTTTTTGTGTTTTGCAACTGTTGAGAACTTTAGGGATTCTTAGGGAATTGGGTAGGGAGGATGCTTGTCCTTTTGCCAACTCTCAACATTCTAGGGGTCATTCGCACAGGGGGATGAGCAAGATAACCGTTTCGCTTGTGGTGACCTAGATTATTTTGCAGGTTTCATCTTTCGTTCACACAATTTGGGAATTTTTAGTGTTTTGATTTGTGTTGGGATGTTACGTAACAAGGTGTATTTCAAGTATGACTCTACCTTCGTAAAATCTGCTCGACTTGATACATTACATGGCTAAAGAGGAAAATGATGACTCGAATCATCGAAACTCTTGGTACATTCCCAGCACCACCGACTCGTAGTGTGGTAAAAGTTATGCTTGGTGTTTTTGTTGTTTTTGTAACATGAGACAATGCGGAACAAGATGGACTATCAGAGCTATTGCAGCTTATGGTGCCTTTGACCTGTATGACTACAAATATGCAATGTATGGATGCAATGCTTAATGCAACTATGTATTTTTGTAATTTTGATGGATTGTTTTTGGTGAAGGTGAAGATGAGGTGCGAGAATATGAATTTTTTGATGAATTTGAGTATGCCTAGAATTGAGATGCAAATATTTGTTGTTTTTGATGATTTTTGTTGTTTTGTTTTTTTTGATGATTGCGATAATCTTGGAGCTTTTTGGTTTGACCAAGTGATTGCGATAATCCTTGGAGCTTTTTGGGTGACCAAGAGATTGCGATAATCCTTGGAGCTTTTTGGATTGACCAAGAGATTGCGATAATCCTTGGAGCTTTTTGGTGACCAAGAGATTGCGATAATCCTTGGAGCTTTTTGGGTGACCAAGAGATTGCGATAATCCTTGGAGCTTTTTGGGTGACCAAGAGATTGCGATAATCCTTGGAGCTTTTTGATTGACCAAGAGATTGCGATAATCCTTGGAGCTTTTTGGGTGACCAAGAGATTGCGATAATCCTTGGAGCTTTTTGGGTGACCAAGAGATTGCGATAATCCTTGGAGCTTTTTGGTTGACCAAGAGATTGCGATAATCCTTGGAGCTTTTTGGGTGACCAAGAGATTGCGATAATCCTTGGAGCTTTTTGGGTGACCAAGAGATTGCGATAATCCTTGGAGCTTTTTGGGTGACCAAGAGATTGCGATAATCCTTGGAGCTTTTTGGGTTGACCAAGAAATTGCGATAATCCTTGGAGTTTTTTTTTTTTTTTTTTGGGATATGGCTTTCTTAGATATGAAATGGTCGCAAATGACTGATATTCAAGGGTTCTGTTTCCTTGATACCGTCAAGAGAAGCTAGCTGGTACGTCCCGGGTCCTATTTTACTATCAATGACATAAGGACCTAACCAATTTGCCATGAATTTGTCCCTCATATGGGACGGCAAATTAGAGTTTTGTTGGTTTTCCTTCAGAACCAAATCACCAACCCGAAAGTCTCTTAGGTGAACTTTCATGTTGTAAGCTTTCTTAAGCCGCTCTTGATAGATACGTAAGTGCTCGAGAGCATTAACGCGTCGTTCGTCAAGCAACGTAAGTTGGTCTAATCGGGCTTGCCGCGCAGTGTTATCATCGATGAACTCCTCGCATTGATATGCGCAGGGAAGGAATTTCCAACTCGAGAGGCATTACCGCTCTCGAGCCATACACCAGTGAAAACGGAGTTGCCCCAGTGGGCGTCCGAATGCTAGTGCGATAAGCCCAAAGGGCAAGTGGGATTTGTATGTGCCAATCCTTATGATTGTCTGCGACGGTCTTTTTAAGGATGGCGACTAGCATTTTGTTTGACGCCTCTGCTTGCCCATTTGCTTGCGGATAATAGGGTGTTGAAAAGTCGTGCTGAATTTTGTACTTTGTGGTTAAAGCACGCACGTCTTTGTTCTTGAATGATGGCCCATTATCCGAGATTATTTTGGATGGAATACCAAAATGACATATGATGTAATGCAAAATGAACTCCGCAATGCGGGGTCCTGTCGTAGAGGTTAACGGAATTGCTTCCACCCATTTGGTAAAATATTCTATGGCCGTTATGATAAACGTGTGACGGCCTGACGATGCAGGGGAGATCTTTCCGATTAGATCGAGGCCCCACTGCAAAAATGGCCAAGCAGACTGGACTGTCTGTAGGGCCTGGGAAGGTGCGTGCATTAAATTGGCATGATGTTGACATTTCACGCACCTCTTGACATACGCGCAGCAATCTCGCTCTAAAGATGGCCAATAATAGCCCATGCGAAGAATGCGCTTTGCAATGGCCATACCACTGAAGTGGCCGCCACATGTACCGTCGTGCGCTTGGGCGATCGCCCAAGTGGAATCTTGCTGGTCCAAACATCGAAGAAGAATTCCGTCATAGTTGCGACGATACAAAATGTCTCCTATCAAGACATATTTTGCCGCTTTCTGTTTGAATGTTCGTTTTGCGGCGTGCGTCAATCCAAAGGGAAGATTACCTAACTTGAGGTAGTCTCTTATGGGTAAATACCAGTCCTGTTTATCAGAAACCTCGACAGTATGAACAACCAATCCCTTTTGAAGTTCTTCCCTAACAAATGCTGATTGGGATAGAACTTGTAAGAATAGCGTTGTGTTGCTATTAATGGGAGTGGGGGAAAACAAAGACCCCCAGTTGGCACGTTTCAAACAGTCTCGGATTCGAAAGAACTTATCCGAAGATGGTTCGATCTCGGATCATGTGGACTCCCGGCGTCAAGTCTGAGCTTGCGCGCTCCATCGCGGGTTGCGATAAGGTTTTGACCTGAATGGTTGTTATATCACCGGAAAGGTCTTGCGGGATTAGTGACCCCAAGGAGGCCATTGTGTCCGCAAAATGATTCGATGATCGAGGGAGTGCCTCGATGTCATACCACTCAAGTTTTGCCAAGAATTTGTCCACGAGGGCTTTATAGGCCTTTAGAACTGGGCATTTGCATTGATATACCCCTTTGACTTGATTGACGATTAACAACGAATCGCCAAAGATGTTCAATCTTTTGATGTTCATGGCGATTGTTGTTTGAAGACCTAGGAGCAAGGCTTCATATTCTGCATTGTTGTTGGTGCACTGGGAGTTTAATTTAAATGACAGGGGCATTGGAGCGCCTCGCGGTGTGAAGAATACAATTCCTGTGCCACCCCCTTGCTCGCATTTAGAACCATCAAAAAATAAGGTTATGTCGGCCCGAGACTCGAGCTCATCGAATCTAGCGATTCCGAGACATGGAAGACCCCATCATCGGGTAGTTCTATGACCCGAGGCTGATCGTCTTCAAGAGGAGCCTCTGCTAGTTGATCGGCTATGACTTGTCCTTTTATAGATTTTTGCCCAATAAACTCAATGTCAAATTCCGTCAACAACATGATCCATTTCACCGTGCGACTACTATGATAAGTACGACTCATCATGTATCGCAATGGATTCTCCTTAGACACAACATACGTCGTGTTGCTCAGCATGTAATGGCGTAGCTTTTTGGTAGCAAACACCACTGCCAAGCAGAGTTTCTCAACGTATGCATAGTTAAGTTCGTAATCGACCGGGGTGCGGCTAAGATAGTACGTAGCCTCGTTCTTTGTGAAGTTCATTCTTCCAGGCTAGCATTGCGCCCAATGCCACCTCGATAGCCGAGATGTATAAGTAGAATGGCACACCTGGTCTAGGTGGTGCCAATACTGGCGGCGAAGCCAAGTATTGTTTGATTTCATCAAAGGTTGACTGGCACTCGTCATCCCAATGAAATGTGACCCCTTTGTGCAATAATTTGTTCATGGGTCGGCATTTGTCAGATAATTGTGCTATGAAGCGTTTAATCGACGCGACCTTTCCTTGCAGACTTCTGAGCTGCTTGATAGTGGTTGGGGGAGCCATTTCAAGGATTGCCTTGACTTTGTTTGGGTCCACTTCGATGCCTCTCTTTGAGACTATAAAACCCAAGAGTTTTCCAGATGTGACGCCGAACACGCACTTCTTGGGATTCGGTCTGACCTTATGCTCTATGAGGCGATCGAGAATCTTGCTTAAGTCACCGAGATGATCTGAGCGCAAGAGAGACTTGGCTAACAAATCATCCATGTAATCTTCCAAAGTTTTGTGCATGTAATCGTGGAAGATATACGTCATAGCACGTTGGTATGTAGCGCCAAGCATTTTTAAGGCCAAAAGGCATGACCTTATAGCAAAATGTCCCCCAAGGCGTTGTGAATGCCGTTTTGAGTTGGTCTTCAAGATTGATACGAATTTGATTGTATCCTGAGAAACCGTCCATTAGGGAGAGCATTTCGTGACCTGCTGTAGCGTCTACCAATGCGTCGATGCTTGGCAAGGGGAAATCATCCTTAGGACTCGCTTTGTTTAGGTCTCGAAAGTCGGTGCATATGCGAATCCTCCCGTCGGGCTTCTTGACGGGAACCATGTTGGACAACCATGGCGGATAATCCACGCAGATGACAAATTGTGCATCCAACAGCTTTTGCAATTCGTCTTTGACCATCAAGGCCACTATTGGGTGCATCTTTCTTAGTTTTTGCTTTACAAGCTTGATTTTCGGATCAAGCGTTAAATTGTGCATGACTAGCTATGGGTCTAGTCCCGGCATATCTTTGTACGACCATGCAAAAACTTCCTTCTTCTCTTTGAGAAGGGCAATATATTCGGCTTGCTCTTCGGGGGAAAGACTTACCCCCAACCTGATAATCTGTGGATTCTTTGAATCTGTGCCGATGTCTACGTCAGTCGTCTCCTCGACTGACATGTGAGATCCGTCCTCCAACTGATGTGGAGTTGGGATTAAATGGATATCATCAACTGAGTTAAGATCTACGTTTGGAACCTCGGGTTCCTCTTCAGCTTGAAAAATATCCTGAGTTGTCCTTGGGGTAAAATGAAGCATTTCACCGAAAGGCCAGTACTCTGATGGTGACAATGGTGAATTGACGCGATCCCAGTCGATGGCATCCATGTCTAGATGCAATGACCGTGATGGATCGGTCGGATTGCGGATGGGTGCGGTCAAATCAATGGAGATCATGTGGATGGAATGAATTTGGTCTCCAGAACCGCGGGTGTGATGACTTGATTCTTTTAGATGTTCCCTATACTCTGGATCTGGCTCTACGGGAACGGGCACGAATGGATCCTCTCTAGGTGCAAATTCATCTCTATGTGTGAAAAGGAAGGCGGGGTCTTCCCTCGGCACTGCTGTCATGATGGGATCTCGAGGTGGACGATGCTCATCTTGAATTTGGAGCCATAGGTCTAACACTTGGTCCCACCTCGCTGGGTCTACGTGCCATTCATGTCCTAACAAGTATACCCATCTGTCCCATTAGATCTTCATGAGTTAGAGCGCGGTGATTTTGTCGCGCATGTCCGAGATAGATCATCTCAGTCTCATCTTCTGAATCACTTTCATAGATCCAAAATTGTTCATTCTCTTCAAGCATCCTGTTGCTTGCGACGTTGAGGACTCTTCCCGTTCCAGTGAATTAATCTGGTCCCATTGCGGTTGTTCCACTCTTAGTGGAGGGACCCGATTCTCTTGAGACTCGTGTTATTTCATCCGGAACCTCTAAGGGGAACAGTTTCAAAAAGATGTCTGGCAGCCGTTGATGTTCTCTTTGAGGATTAATCTCTGAACTTTCGCCTCTCTCTAGCAAAGAAGAGGGATTACTGTTGCTGCCAGGGGTGTTTGTTGACCATGGGAGGTAGTCTCCCAATGTGTATTCTGTATTCGGATTGGCATAAGGACCCAATGCCAATCCCCCCTTGTTGCCTATTTCTAGGCCTTGCATATTTTCAACCAAGATGTCTAATGGCAGGGGATGGTTGAACCCTACCCCCGACTTGTCATATGGCATCTGATATCTTGGTTGGCAAAGGATCTGCATCCCTTACTCATATCTGGCCGAGCCCGTATCCATGCCAATTGCATTGGCCGAGATATTTTAGGGCAAATTCTGGGTTTGACAGATAATTGATGTTTTCAACAAAAGGCTCTTCGTCTGTTTCCTTTTGTTGGCATGGTTCAAGACCATGATCAAAGCCCCCATACACAAAATTTGTCTGGTTCGGTGGGTAGCCTAGAGGGACGATTGTTCCAATGGGAAGGCGAGGTCTTCCCATGTCTTGTACCGACTCCAGTGGTGGGGGTTGCCACAACATTTTGCACTAAGTATTCCCCGAGCCTCGTATCGGCCATTTCAACAGATGATTGTTGATGATTGGGTGGGAGGAAACGGTAGTCCTTCCCGAGTCCATTCCATGTTTGGTGGTTCGGGAATCTTGGTTTCCGTTGCGTTGGGCGCTTCCTCTCTTGTTATTGTTGAAATTGTGGGCAACCTTTCTTCTAAGGGCTTAACCTCTTCCATGATTTGTTTTCCCTTGTCCTTCCGTTGGGCCATGATAGGTGGCATTGATGATGAAGGAGCCGATGATGAAGTCTCACCTGGCCGGGATTTTGCCTTGTTGGCCACCGGTGGTGCCTCGCGGTATTGGACCTTGTTTAGATGGATTTAATTGGAAATCCAAATGCGTTGAAGGGAGGGTCGATTGAGGTATGAATTGTACCGCATTGCAATACTTGAAGGGCTCTAAGTCCATTGGGACTACATGTATTTCTCCTTCATAAGCATACTTCAAGCACAGGTGGGCGATCGAAGGGACACATTTCATATCCCTGATCCAAGGCCGCCCTAGCAAGATATTATAAGCCATTTCACCTTCCAAAGACATGGCACAAGTTGTAGGTATTGACTTTTGTCCTACCTGGACTGGCAGAACGACTATGCCGACTGTCGAGCATATTGCATCATTGAAAGCTCGGAGTGTGTACGTGGAGGCTGTGATGTGAGAGGCTGGCAGCTTCAAATGCTTCAAGGTTGTAGTGGTTATGATGTTACTGGACGAGCCAGTATCTATCAGCACTCTCTTGTACGGAATCCCATTGACCCGCGCGATAACGTGCGGGGTGGATCTCGCCATGTCATTTGATATCGTTTTGACCTCATCTTCTCCGAATGTGATGACCGGCTCCGTACATTGTTTCACATGTCCCACGAAGGCGTTGAAAGAATTTGCCTCGTGGGGTTGTAATTCAATGGCTTTTAAAATGTCCATAAGAGCTTCTCTATGGGGAGCTGATTGTTGAATAAGCTCGTAGATGGACAGCCTAGCCGACGTGGTCCGCAAACTCTGCGTGAGTTTGGTTCGTATCGTGACCTCAGGTCTAGGCGGAGGTAACTGCGTTGGGCGTTGTTGAGGATGCGATGTTGCCGGAACTTCCTTCGTAGCTACCTCAGGGGCAGCTGTCGGGTACCTTCTGTTCCTTGTTACTATGCTAATCATTCCCACAAATCCCTGTGTGGGAAGATCTTGTCGCACCTCGTTAATCTGGAGTGGTTTTGTTTGTGCCTCGTGGGCTGGCAAGGGGTCCTTGAATACCCCCATTTGTTGGTTGTTTGGTGCGATGGGGTTGTCCACAACCAATGTTCCGTTGTCGATCAAATCCTGGACTAGGTCTTTGAATTTCCAAGCACCCATTCAAGTCATGTCCTCTCGCGCCTATGGAATCTACAATACAATTCCTCTCTGTACCCCCTAGGCTTGGGAATGTTAGGGTCTATAATTTGGATTTCCGATAGAGTGACTAAATTTGCCGCTGACAAGCGGTCAAATAAGGAGTCCCTAGACTCCGCATATGGGGTGAAATTTTGCCTAGGGCGACGCGGGTAATTTTGCTCCTGTCTTCTATTATCTCTTTCATAAGCAGGAGGCACTGCCTGGTAGTTAGCCTTTTGAGGCTGCGTTTCTTGCACGAGCACGGGAACATTTATCGCAACTTGGTTGACTGCAGCGTGTTGTGGTTGCGTTGTCCCAGTTTTAGTGGTTTTATTCCACTCTTTCTTCTTAGGCTTGGCAATTGCGCCTTCGCCTATCTTAATCTCTTCTATGACTCTGGCTTGCGCCAAAGCTTCTTCTAAGCTGTCGTATTGTCGCAGTAACAATAGACCAGTGATTGATTTTAAGCAACTTTTTGCGAACATCTCGCGTGAGATCAGACATAGGAGGACGGTAGGGTAACCTAGAAAGCAAAGCTCTCCATCGATTCCCGTACGCTGCCATTGTTTCCTCTTCAAATTGCTTGAGGCTCGCTAAATCACTTAGTGATGCCTTCTTCCTTGTGTTGAAGGCAAAGCGTTCAAGAAACGCGTCTACTAATTGATCTAAATTGCTTATGCTGTGTTTGGGCAGTTGTGTGAACCAATCCGAGGTAGGGCCTGCGAATGTGGTTATGAATGTTCTAAGCAACAATGCGTCATTATCTTGGATGCCGAAGCATTGGCTTAGAAATCGTGTAACGTGTTCTCGTGCGTCCTCTTCACCTTTAAAAACCGCCAATTGAGGCAACTTGAAGTGTTCGGGGTAAAGAGGTGTAGGCACCGAGGGATGCACCGGATTACCGCGGAGTAGACGTAATGTGGGTTTTTGATGCCCAAGCAGCTTTTGTCTCCACAGACTCCAAACGCTCCAATAGCGCTTGGTATGCATCGAAAGATTTTATTTCTTCCTCTCTTGTTCGCTCTTGTTGCAAGTTACGGTAAACCGGAGGCCTATGGAGGGGTGGCCGAATGGCATCCTTCCTGCCTTGATGGGGAGTTTCAACATATTCCTCTTCTCGGTTCATACTCCTCGTAAAATTCTTGAGGAGTCTCTCGGGCGAAACCTATGACCCTGATCAAGCTCTTGCTGAAGGTACCCATCATTGTTTCGGGGAGTTGCCTCCCTCTCGAATCTATGAGGTCTTGGAGGCAGAGCTTGACGAGGTCGTGGAGACCTGTCCTGCACCAACGGATTACGCCTCTCATACTGTTCAGCTCTTTGGATGCGAGGGGTTGGCCCCCTCTCATGTATTTCATAGCGTAACTCATCCGCTTCGCGTTGCATGCGTTCTCTATCCAAGCGGTGTCGGTACTCTATTTCCTGATAACTTGGTTTAAGCCGCATGGTTTGGGCTTGACGGGTGGTATATCTGGCGACAGCTGGGTCAATTTGGTCTACCCTATTTTGCTCAGGAGGTTCGAATGTTTCTCCTATGTGTTTACCTCGAGTTTGCTGGTCTAAGGTTTCAATGGGTCGCTTCCCTCTGTCGAGGTAAGCGGTATGTGCTCGAGGTTCTGGCCTCAAGGGGTGATCATGATATCCTCGCCGGTGCGGAAATGCAAGGTTCCCGCGTTGTTTGTTGCCCTCGAGGAATGCGATGGCTTTCCTCGTACTCCCTTTCACGGGTGTAAAGGGGGTGGGCGGAGTTAGGTCGCCCTATGTAAGGAGCCCCGCGCTCCGGATTTGGTCTCTCTCGTTCGATGATAGGTAAAGAAGGGACGCCATATCCACGTTGCCCCTCCAAATGGACGGTGTGCCTGTCTAGCGCTTCATCGCGCGGTGGCCACTCATGCCTAACTTCAAGAGGTGATTCTCTATTTATGTCAAGGTCTACATGTAAGGCATCTTCCCGAAAGGGGCTGCTTTGAATAGGCATACCCCACCGAGGATTCTGAATTGGATTCTTTTGTAGGTTAGACCTATAAGGCGGTATGACCAAATCCTCGGGACCGAAGTGAAGGCGACTTGTGCCTCGCTTTTTGTGTACCTTTCGGAGCTTCCTGCCCTTGATTGGGCTTGACTGTGGGTGTACACCATTGCGGTGCTTCTATGCTATCTAAATAAGTTTTTATCTCGTTTATGACTTTGTTTGTCTACACTAAGCAGAATTAAGCACACACATTCACAAAACCGTGATTATCTCTTTTAAGGATTAAATGGTGTGTCCTAAACTGGTTTAGTGCATTTTGATGTTTTGTTTTGTTTTTGTAGGTTTTGAAGATCGTTTAAATGCATTATGACGGCTCATATAACTCCCAAAACGGTCGCCCCTTCAATATACCAACCAGGCCGATATACCAACCTCTCTATATACCCGCCCTTACGAGAGGGAGACTATAGGTACGTGAGAGCAGAAGGTACGTGGTACGTAGGCGATACGGAAGGGGGATTGTCCTGTTAATGGCACCTACCATAGAAAACTTATCCTCGTGCGCATGGGAATCACCCCAGTGACACTCGGTCTGCTTTCGTCAGGATTTACGCCTAACAACAGTTGACAATCGAGAAATGGATGCAAAGCTAAGCCAAGGTGGTGATGAACCCACCGTTGGTCTTGCTCAAGGGCTGGGGTCTTACGACCAGCTCCTTGGTTTAAAATTGTTGCGTGGAGTGTGTGAGATTCATTTTATTTAGCGAAAATTGAAACAAGCATGAATGATTTTCCCTAAGTAATGCAGGATAAAAATGAAAACAGTCAAAGAAACAGAAACAGAAACAAAAATTTTAACAGAGATTATAAAAATCCCTACCTCTTCTCTCGCTCGCTCCAGTTGCTTCTGAATTTCTGCTCTGAAAATCCGCAGTGAGAATTCGTCCCTCTGGGAGACGAATTGCGTAACAGAATTCGTCCCTCCCAGAGACGAATTTGAATTCGTCTCAGGGTCAGACGAATTGCAGTTAAGAATTCGTAACAGTCAGAGACGAATAGCAGTCTGCAACAAAAAAATGTACCTGTCAAGCACAAACACAAAACTTTGATCAATTTTCTATGATTTTAAAAATATGGGACAGGTCCCACCGTGATCGCCACTGAAAGCACGAGATTTCGGGCAAAGGAAACACTAATTGCAATATAACCAAAACCAAATGCGCTTAAGTCCTAGAAACGTAAAGTGCATGAAATGGAAAAGAAACGCATTGGAAGAGACACAAGCAAATGGAGAAAACACAGCCCTTTCATTAATATCCCTTGATCTCTCTTACAATGACGTCTCCTCCCTTTTCGGGGGCTAGGAGCGTTAAAAGAATTCGATTACAATCACTCAATGTTCCTCTTTCCGCGTGCCCACGATTGCAATGGGCGGGCCAAGATGATGCCGCCGCCGATGTCGATGAGTTCTTCACCTCCGCCGCTTCTCCTACGAACAAAGAAACAACCAAGATGTCGTAGCACTCGCCGCAAGTGAAAAGTGTTCGTTCTTCTAAAATCATCAAAAGATGCATGCAAACATTTATCTAAAACAAGAAACAAAATGATTCTAAACAGCCTGAAAACTTGACGAAGACAGAAAATGTTACCGAAGGCCATTGCCACCGAGACAACTGGCCAATCTGCCTTCAACCGGAATTCGTCCCCGGGTGGGACGATTTCTGACTGCAATTCGTCCCTGGGTGGGACGAATTCTTCTGTGTTGAAGAAGCCGACCTACTTCTGCTCCAATGTCAATTCTCGAGACCTGCAAAACGCCTGCAAACAAGGGGGTTATGTAATTGGGGCCATTTTGGGATGACCCAGATGGTCGGATTCTCCCAATTTGGCCTCTACCCTCGGGAATTTGATCTCGCCACCTGCAAGTCAGTGAAACAACAAAGCGACACAAAACATACTAGAATCTGACCAAAAGTTACGAAATTGCAGCTATGAGTTAACCAAACATAATAACACAAAATGCAACCTAAAAAAAGTAATCTAGAATGCTCTAAAACCTAGAAAGTGCGGGGGTGCCCAAGTGGGCCTCCCACCGTTGGCACTTGATTCCGGCGCCAATCCACTAGGGATGGGCCCAAAACCTCTTAGGATTGGGGGGTCGGCGAATTGGTTGGTTCAGGTGTCCATGTGTTGGATTTAGGTCAGATTCAAGCTTCCAAAAGCCACCCAACAACCTCCCTTGCAAAAGAGATTGGTGGATGTGGGAAGGTGAACCAAAAGGGATGCAAGTGGGTCTTCAACTCGGCAGCACTTCGTTGCTTGAAAACTCATTCAACTTGTATATTTTGGGTGAGAAAAGTCCCACCTTTTATAGACCCATGGGGTCTCTTTTGAGAGGGAAGCACACATGCCATGTGTTGGTCATAGGCGCCATGTGGCGCCTTGTCTTCCCATGAGGGAGGGGAGTCCTCCATTGACTTGGGCTTTGATAAATGCCTTTTGTGACAGCTCTTCTAACGGCCCCTCTCGTCCACCTACACACGCGTGCGAGGCAGGAGTCATCAACCGACCGTTCGGGCTGCCACTTGGCGCCATTTGTCTTTTTGCCCGTTAAGCTTAGAATTCGTCCCACCCAGGGACGGATTCAGAATTCGTCCCGGGGTGGGACGGATTCTATTTTGAATTCGTCCCCGGGTGAGATGAATACCGGGCAAAGTGTCCAAGTGTGCCAAATTGCTTCTTGACCTTACAAAATTGCTATAAAAGTGGTTAAGACCACTGTTTAACCTCTGAGGGCTGCCATGGGGGCTGTTTTTGTCAAAGCGATCAGTGTTTGCAGTCACATAATCGGATTGGTGCTGTTTTGGTGTCTACAGATTAAGATGAAATCGAGGAAAATATATTCAACATATACTACACCTATTATCAACAAATATTGGATGATGAAAGGAAGATATAATTTATTAGTCATCTAGGTGCTTTCAATGAAAAATATGAAAGTTAACATCTTAGTGATGGGACAAGTTGAGTCCCTTTGGGACCATGTGTATTAAGGAACAACCAACATATTTTAATAAGTGTAAGACCTTGCTCTTCAAAAACAATCAATAAGGTGGAATAGGAGCTTCCAACTAAGGCAAAGTACATTGAAGAACTCTCCATCCAATAAAATAAATGAAATAGTTAGGTAGGTAGAATAAGAAGATGTTAAACACATAGTTGAAATACATATCCTATATGTAATGGTGACCCCAATGATGCAAGCTCCCAATGATTCTCTTGGAATGATAGTTGAATAATTGATAAAGGAGATGCAAGAACTAATAAATAAGGGATTGCAAAGAAAACATAAGTGGAGGTATATGTAAAGTGAAAACGAACAACACCAAGATAATAATAATAGATCAACAACAAGAAATATTGCATAATGGAATAATACTATTATATTAATTCTAGACAACATTGGTGTGCCCCAATATTAGGGATCACACAATACAACTTGTGTTGATACAATAATTTTACAGTAAAAGGGTTACAACCCTCGATTAGATGATAGTTGGTGTCTTTGGATTGTCTTCACTCCAAACAATTGTGAATGGGCTTGTGTATCACTATGGAGCCAATCTAAGCTGCAACAACTGCTAATGGAAACATTTCTTGTAACCTACACACAAATATATTAGAATAAAGTTAGTAACACCTGTAGGGCCTCCACAGTATGAGGCCCACTAAAACATGAAAGTGTAAAATACTAATCCTAACTAAAATACTTGCTAAATGAAATGCATAAACACAGAAACCATGAGTAAAGCAATAAAACTTGATACCTTGTCAAAATATGTTTAATTTGTTGGATCTACAATCCTGATGGTTCGATTTTATGTCATGCGAACAAACGATGGATGTGGTGATGATGAGGGTTTGTGCGAGTGCCAAGGGATGAGCAGGATGACAAAATTAGAATTTTGAACCCTTATTCATCAAAATGAATAACTTTTTTATAATTTACCCTTAAAACATGTTAGGGTCTTGACGACACAAATTGATGGTCGAGATTAAAACATAATGAAGGGTTGTGATTGTGATTTGATAAGTGGTATGGATCATGTTAAATGAGTGGTCAGAATTAAGACATAATGGGTAGCTGAGATTCGTTTATACACACACATAAATATATAAAATATTTATATTTTTATATATAAATATATATACATATATATATAAATAAATGATGAATGACTATGATTTAATGATGAGGAATGGATTATGAATGGCTAGGATTTATTTATATATATAAATATATAAAATATTTATATATAATTAACTAATGATGGATGGCTATGATTTGATGGTGATGAGTGGATAATGAGTGGCTAGGATTTGGTGTCTACAAATACCCCTTTTTGTATCGCATTACGTGAAACACAATGCGGTGCAAAAACAAGAGACACCTAGTTTGGTGGAATGGACTCTTTCCTCAAGTGTGCAAGATGGTTATGGAAACAAAATTAGTGGCTATAGCTTACCCCCTCGATTGGTGAATGAGTGAAGAATGAATCTCACGAGCCAATTGATAGAAATGTGGATGTTGTGAAGGATGCAATGAATGTGAATGGTGCACTGAAAGTGGATGGTGTAATGATTGATTCTATTTTTACCCCAAAAAAAAAAAGGGTTTTTGATTTGGATGATGCAATGATTGTGAATGGTGCAATGATTGATTCTGTTTTTGCCCCAACAAAAAAAAGGGGTTTGTGACATGTGGATGATATGAATGATGTAAATGATTGTGAATGATGCAATGATTGATTTTATTTTTTTCCCAACAACAAAGGGGTTTTTGACATGTGGATGATATGAATGAATGTGATGAATGTGACTGATGAAATGATTGATTCTACTTTTACCCTAATAGAAAAAGGGGTTTTTCATTTGGATGATGCAATGATCGCGAATGGTGCAATGATTGATTCTATTTTTGCCCTAACAAAAAGAGGGGATTTTTATGATGCAATGATTGTGAATGATGCATGAATGACTCTACTTTTGGCCCAATAGAAAAAGAGGTTTTTGATTTGGATGATGCAATGACTGTGAATGGTGTAATGATTGATTCTATTTTTACCCCAACATATTAAAGGATTTTTTATTATGCAATGATTGTGTATGATGTATCTTGATGTGGGAAATCAATATAAAATCTGGTTGCCCTAGGTTTGGGGTGATTTTGTGCTTTTGAAAAATATACTTTTTGGTGTCATTGAAATGCAAGATAATGAAGATGCAAAAAATAAAAAAGTAAAGGAATCAATCATCCTAGTGGTCTATTATCCCTAGTGGCTAGCTCTAATTCCTGAATGTAAAAATAAAGGTGTAAAAAGAACCAGTCACCCTAGGATCAGGTGACTTCTAGGTGTAAAAAGATTTTGTTTTTGAACAAGAGGATGTTGGATGATGATATGAATGAGCATCCTTATGGTGATTTACCCATCCTACCGAATTGCATGGATAACGAATCACTACAACCACCAGAGGAATAGAGTAAATCACTAGATACGAGGTTCATTTGATAATGTAAATGGATTTGATGATGTGAGGGGATGATGTAAAAGCATTTATGAGGAAGTTTGAGAGATTTTGTGGAATGAGATGAGGTAAGTGCATTTCATTATTGCAAAGTCAAATAGGATGATTTTACCTTTGCCCTAGCATGATAGAGTTGATGATGGATTGATTGGTTCTACTTTTACCCCAAAAAGATAGGATTTTTAATTGTATGATGTTACCTTTTCCTTGGTAGGATAGGAATGATGATGGATTGATTGATTGTGAATGCAAGAGAAAGGGCGTAATATTTGGACAAAAGGATGAAACCTTTTGAGCCTAGAAACTAATTTAATGAAGTAGTTTGTTGGACTGATTGGGAAGGTATGATACAATAAGCACCCCAGTTGATTAATTGTTTTATTGGGGAAGGTGTGATACCTTGAACATACCCAAGTAGATTTTTTTTTAACTTGATATGACTGATGGGGGAAGGTGCGATACCTTAAGTACCCCCAAGTTGTGTGATGATGGTTTGGTGTAGGCAAATAAATGAATGGCATTATTTTCTAAGTATCATTCATAAAACTTTTTAGACTCTTGCTTGATCAATTTGATATTTGTTTCTTAATCAGGGATACCAACATCGAATGGTGTGATATGGAATAGAATACTCATGTAGTGATGTGCTTATGGTGTGGATGCTATTTTGGCTTATGGATAATGGATATAGAACTATTTTGTGAAGACTTAAACATTGTAGTGAATTTGAATAAACTCAATAAGTTTTGTCAAATCTCTTAGAGACCAAATGTGTGTGTAGTGAGTATTTATTTACCAATCATGAGCATGGTGATGAATCAAGTCAATCAAGAACCAATATATGTGCAAGTGAGTTCATTTACCCATATTGAGTAAATTGAGATGAAACCTATCATGGAGGAGACCAGGAAACTAGTTTGTCTTTATGTGTGGCCAGAGGTCTTTTCAGGAGAGAGACATGTCACCACACATGAGCATACTCCACTACTAGTCAAGCGTCTATAGCCTCAATGGAGGTTAGCTCCATAGTTTAATAATATGATCTCTAAGCTTTGGGAAATAAGAATACCTAACCATCTGGATGAAAACATAGTTCTATCCTTACTGCTTGAGGATCTGTGGTGTGTGGTTGGTAAAAGAGTTAGAGCTTTGGTGAATTCGATTCTCAATCGAGGTGTGATAAGAATTTTACCCTATCCTTACTACTCATTCTTTTATTTGAAAGTGTTGTATAGTGGTGAAGACTACTATTTTGATTTTGGATTATGTGCATAATGGGACAAGCAAAGATGAATTTTTTGCTTCGAGGTTCTACCCAATCAACTCCTAGAACTCAAAATTTTCTTAGTGAAAATGTGCCTTGGTTCTAGAGAAAACTTGACATGTATTAGAATTTGCTTGAAACACTAGGAGTGGCTGAGTGACCAAAAACACCTAGGTATGATGGAAATTTGTATTACAATGACTTGTGAAATAGAAAAATGTGATGGATGTGAAATTAAATGTGTCCTTGATTAAGGCAACAAGAATTATTGGATCAATTATAGTCTAAACTGAGCAAATGACCCCTAATATGGTGGATGGAGTGTACGAAAGTGACAATGAATGTGATTGTGCAGAAGGGATGTATGAAATGCAATGTAAAGTGTTTTTTTGTTTTTCGTATATATATATTTTTATGTACATATGTTACATCAGGTTGTTGTAGGTGAGTTGGAGAGGAGAGGGAAATCCTCCAAGAGAGGTCCCAGGTTCAAATATCCACCCTACCAAAAAGCTAAATTGGGTATCCAAAATCCAATTGATAATGTTGGTGCGATCAGGGTTGAGTGCAACTCCCGGATGACTTTGACAGTGTAGAACCCCCTGTTCGTGGTCTCTTAGACCAAGGTGGCCCCGTAAGGGGTTTTTCTATTTAAATTTTTTTTTTTTACATCAGGTCGTTGTGAGGTGATGAAGTCGAGGAAAAACTACTCTGCTTGGGTTTGATGAAGAAAAAATGCTCTACGGGGATGACAATAGCTTTTGGAGGAGGTTTGAAAAATTGGAGGAATGTCATGATGGCATCAGGTTCAGCATAGAGAGTGCATGCTTGTGATGTTTTTTCATCTAAAAATGACTGGAAGGAACAAGATTTTCCAGTGCATGTCGGGAACCGCTTGTTAAAGAACAATGGATGTTTGGAACGATGTGAAGCCAGGCCGGTGGTTCAACTAGACTCAGCGGCAGAAGATGTGGAGTATCTAACCAAACATACCCTTATTGGTAAATTTTTGGGCATCCGAATTTCTCTCCCCTTTATGGAGGCTTGGGTCAGGAAGACTTGGAATCCTAAAGGCGATGTGGAGGTGATGCTGAGTGTGAACAACTATTTTATGGTGGTTTTCTCTTGTATTGTAGATCGTAACAAAGCATTTGAAGGGGGTCCTTATTTCTATAACTAAGTGGGACTCTTTATTAAACCCTGGCATGTGGATTTCAACCTGTTAGAGGAGCGACCGTCATGAGTTCCAGTATGGGTGCGGCTTCAATGGCTCCCGTTGGAATTTTGGAGAACTGAAATCTTGCATAAGATTGCCCTTCTGCTTGGGAAGCTGGTTGGACCATCACAATAGATAATGGATAAAAAGGTAATCTTTGTTGCTCCTATTTGTGTTGAAATTGACTTAAATAATCCTATTCTATATTCTATTGAAATTTAGTTTGGATCGACTACATGGGTTCAAAAACTTGACTATGAAGCTCTTCTATTTCGTTGCCAAATTTTCCATGAATATGGCCACCTACAAAGAAAATACCCTAAGTTTGTCCTACTTGTGGCTTCAAATCCTAGGCCCTCTCAGTCTGGACAAATTTTGGATAAAGGAAAAGCCTCGATAAAGGAATGAGAATAGGATAAGGAAGGTTTTGTTTCGGTAAAATCTCAAAACATAGGACGAAGGGCAAATAGAGACCTTAAGGATAGCCAGCCAGATGCTCTACTCAACTATTTCAAAATATTAGATGATATTGATAAGTGCATGGAGATACCTGAAATGTTACTACCTGATGCAAATATAACAGGGTCGAATCAAATGTCTCTTCTTGAGGTGGAACTTAAGGAATCATATCTAAGGGGTTTAAATGAAGAACAAAGGGCTTTGGATCTGAGTATAGGTGACATGGTTGGATCCAACCCTATAAGGGAAACTATTTTAGAAAGTGAAACAAATTTAGTTATGCCCTCTCCTACTCAGGAACTGATGCAATCATCCTTGGACTACAAAACTCCTACGATGTTGGGATTGCAGCAGAAAATAATTAAAAAAAAGTTTTTCGGATAAGAATATGAAGGTGGGTCGGAAGAAGGACCAGGATAAAATTAAGTTAATGGGGGAGACTTTGGTGGAGTCAGGCTTGATGAGAACACTGGACTCCCATTTTTCTAACCCCCAAAAATGATTATCCTCTCATGGAATGTAAGGGGGTTGAACAATATCCCCAGACAAAAAGTTGTTCATGATTTGCTTCGTGTGCATTCTCTGGATGTGGTGTTTATTTAGGAGACTAAATTAGCTACTGATAGTATGTTCAATATTACTCCCAAGTTGTGGAGAAGGGGGAAATACCAGTGTATTGGTGCATGTGGATATGCTTGTGGCATCGCTTGTTTATGGGATCCGATTAAGATATCCCATCTTACTTGGATTTCCAACAGATGGTCTATTTCAATGGTTGGGCATGATAATAAATCTAATGAAACCATCCTACTTAAAAATATGTATGTTCCTATTGATTACAATGGTAAAGTGAATTTGTGGGAGCACATTTAATTTGTGAGAAGTTTGGCTCCCCTGTACCCATGGATTTTTGCTAGAGACTTCAACTCTATCACTTGTCTATAGGAGAAACCTGGTGGGGTGGACCGTCTTGAGCATTTTTTTGCTATCTTCAATGCTTATATCTAGGCCCTAAAATTGGTTGACATCAAGCCAGATATTGGGATATTTACTTGGCACAATAGAAGGTGTGGGGAAGCTTCCATATCAAATAGACTGGATAGGTTTTTGATATCCAGTTATGGGATGGGTAATAACAGAAGTGCTAGTTCTGTGATTTTGGAGGGTAGGGGATTTGATAATTGGCCTATCAAACTCTTTACTTTGGATTTAGGGCTAAAGAAGAATCCCTACTTTAAGTTTCAACTTATGTGGCTTCATGATCCTAAGATTCATGATTTCATGCGAGGCTGGTGGACCACTGGCAAACCTCCTCATGGCACCGCTATGTATTCCTTTATGAAGTGACTACAATTTGTAAAACATAAATTGAAGAGATGGAATAGACTAAATTTTGGGAACTTTTCCTTGGCTAAGTTGGTAGCTCTTAGGAGGATGGAAGAATCTTCAAGAAAGATTAGAGATCAAGGATTCACGAAGGAGCTTCTTATTGAGGAATATAAGGCTATGAAAGACCTTGTTGAATGGGAACTAAGGGAAGAATTTTTTTGGAAATAAAAATATCGAGTAGATTGGATTTAGGAAGGGGATAGGAAAACAACATTCTTTTATAACTCAGTTAAGACTCACCGTAATGGTAACCTGATTACCTCTCTTGTAAATTCTCAAAGTGCCCTGCTCTCTTCTTTCAGGGATATTTCAGAAGAGACTAAGAGGTATTTTTCCTCTCTCTTCAAGGAGGACTCCCTCTTAGATGATGAGAATGAAAAGCTTATTCTAAAATGTATTCCAATGATTGTTTCTAGAGAGATGAATGAACACTTGATGGGTCCAATTTCCCTTGAGGAGTTGGAAAATGTTGTATTCAAGATGAAAAAAAGGAAAAGCCCCAGGTCCAAATGGATTCCCAATTGAGTTTTATTAGGAGTTTTGGGAATTAATCAAATTTGATCTTATAGATGTGGTCTACGAGTCCCAAAAGAACAAACAGATGCTAAGGGTCCTAAATGCTACCTTTTTGGTGCTTATTCCCAAAAAGAGAGAGCAAATTCCTTGGATATGTTCAGGCCTATTGCTCTATGCAATGTTGTGTATAAGATCATCATAAAAATTATTGCTGAGAGGCTGAAGATATGGTTGAGCAAAATCATATCTGATGATCAAGGAGGGTTTGTTACTGGCTGAAAAATCTTGGATGAGGTTTTTATTGCTACAAAAGCTATTCACTCGATGGAAACTTCCAAGGAGAAAACTATGTTCATTAAGTTGGACATGGCCAAAGCCTATGATCGGGTCAGATGGTCCTTTATTCAAAAAGTTCTTACTGCTTTTGGATCTGAGAAGGAATGGATTAGATGGGTGATGAGTTGTGTTTCTTCTTCCTCATTCTCTGTTCTTGTTAATAATGAGCCATTAGAGCTATTTGAGGCCTCAAGGGGATTGAGGCAAGGAGATCCTTTATCTCCTTATTTATTTATCATTATGGTGGAAGGGTTGGGAAGATTGCTCAAGTCTCAAGTCAAGCAGAGTCTCATTCAGGTGTGGAAGTAGGATAGTAGTTTTCCACCTCTTTCCCACCTTCAATTTGTTGATTATATTGCTTTGTTGGAAGTTTCCACTATCATGGAAGCTGGAAATATTAGACAGTCTCTTGACATATATCTTAGTGCTTTTGGATAGTTGATTAATAAGGACAAGTATTCTATTTTCTTCTTCAATATCCCTCTTCTTATTCAAGCCAGGATTGCTCGTATTCTAAGATTCTAGGTTGGGACTCCCCCCTTCATTTATCTTGGTATTCCAATTTCATCTCATCCTCTACCTAGATCTTCTTGGAATTCTATGCTTGATAAGTTTAGAAGGAAGGTGAATCACTGGACTTTTAGATGGCTATCCACTACAGGTAGAGTGTTGCTTTTAAAATTTGTTGTTCAAGCTTTACCCATTTATAGATGTTTTGTACAAATAGCTCCCTCTCACTTCATCAAGGACATGGATGCTTTGTCAAGACAATTTTTATGGTCTAGAAAACTTGATCAATCTAAATAGAGTTTGGTTAGGTGGGATTCTATATGTAGGATGATGCAAGAGGGAAGCCTTGGGTTACGAAAAATAGCTCTTTTTGGGCAGGCTTTAGCTGAAAAAATTTATTAGATATGGTGTACCTCTCAAGATAAGATTTGGGATAAAATATTATCTTGTAAATACTTGAGAGGTATTTTTGAGGCTGAGATCCCTAGAGTCAACTTGGTTGGGAAAGGTTCAATTATCTAGGACACTCTAAAAAGAGGAGCTAATTTAATCAAGCAGGGTTTGTTCTAGATTTGCAATCGGGGATTAGATGTTCTTTTTTGGGAGGATTCTTGGGATAGCCACCCTCCTATCTTGAATCAATATCCTAGGTTACATTCCCTAAGCATTTTTTCTTGGAAGTAGGCTGGTATCGTGTGGAGGGCTTTAAAAAAATCTAGTATTTTGGAAATATGGAGATGTACAGATGGAAAGATCCACAAGAATGGCCTTAGGGGGGACTGGCCAAGGAAAGAGAGGTGCTTGCTATTATTCTTACAAGGAGGCCCTATTCTTCATTGAGGGGTAAAGATATTATGGCTTTGAACTTTGATATCAAGGGAACCTACTTGGTAGCCTATGGCTATCAGGTTATTGATAAGCAAAAGTATGGAACAAATTTGCCTGGATGAAATGTAACTTCTTTCTCTAGTTGGTAGCTCTTAATAAATGCCTCATTTGGGATAATGTGAGGAAGAGGGTATTTCAGGGTCCCTATTTTTGTGTCCTTTGCGATAAGAATGAGGATGAATCTTCTCATTTATTTTTCCAATGCTCCTTTGCTAGAGATATTTGGCACCGTTGGTGGAGCACCTGGAACCATCCATGTTTTCATGTGTTGTCCCTAGTGGAGTTTTGGAGTAGTTTGGGTAGACCTCCAACCAAGGCCCCCTTCCTTCAGGTGGCTTGGAATTTGGGCCCTTCTTGCATCATCTGGCAGATTTGGCTTGAACAAAACCATTGCATATTTTAGGGAAATCATTTGGATGTTCAACAGATCTGGAAAAGAGTCATGTATATGGTTCAGGAAACCATCCATAGCAAATGTGATGTGGACCCTCTTTTGGATTCTAAGGAGGAGAAGATACAACAAGCCCTTGGTATCTTTGGAAATGGTGTGAACTATTCTAGCCCTAGTAGGGTTCCTCAGCTCAGCAAGAAGGCTAGGAGAGATGGTAGGTGGAGACCACCCCCTAGAGGAGTTTTAAAAATTAATACTGATGGATCGTCCAGGGGTAATCCTGGACATACTGGAATTGGTGGTGTTGGGAGAGATTCTATTGGTGGTGTCAGTTTTTTCTTTTCCATTTATAAATGTGTTCACTCCAACAATTTTATGGAAGCTCTTACAATTATTGAGACCTTGCAAAGCGGGTTTTATCTTGGCTGGCGTAGGATTATCTACAAGTCTGACTCTCAAATTGTGGTTAATATTTTAAATAGTAAAAGGGTGGAGGAAGTTAATTGGAAATTGGCCTCTATAGCCATTCAAATTCTCAGAATGAGTGAAGAGTTCGAATTTATATCCTTTGTGCACATTCCAAGGGAATGGATTGTGGTTGCTGATTACCTGGCCAAAAGGGCTTCTGAGCTATTGGATCCTTGGAGTATCGATAACTGGTAGAGTCTCCTATTTGGGGACTCTCAATGCCTGTGGGAGTTGATCCACAAGGATGTACAAACTTAATGTAGTTTGTTCTTGTTGTCTTCTTTGGGTGTCATTCTAGTCTAGTGGTTTTAGCCTGTTTGGTTTTTATTTGAGTCTTGGTTGGAAGCTCAGTTATACTATGTAATCCAAAATTTTTATCAATAAAATTTTACCCATTTATTTTAAAAAAAGGTTGTTGTGAGGTGATCAATTAAGTGAATGTGGTGGTTCGTCGGTAGGCTCAACTCGCTTCCTTGGGAGAAGCAAATAGAAAATGGGTTGATGAATGGGAAATATTCTAATATAATGCTCATCATGTTTGGTGAATGGTGTAATTGGGATTGATTCCTCTTTAGATTCATCTAAAGCTATCGACATGATATCGTATTCTTCATATAATTCCTCAAAGTCATCATTGTGATTGGTTTCCTCTTCTGAATATAAATAGAATATTTGAAAATATTGTTCAAAAGAGAAAGTGGAAGAATGTGAATGGTAACCCAGGCATAAATGGTCATGTGCTTCTCAATATTAAGGTTGAATTATATCATGCATACCTTGTTCATGTCATCCTAGACCATACCCTTACCAATTAATTTGATGAAAGTATCATGATGGGAAACCGGTCATGTGTTCTATATTTGCAAGGACTGGTTGCTTAGGTTCATCTAGGGAAAGTGGATCGAATAATGAATCGACCCCCCAATATATGAAGTTGATTCGATTAGGTGTTGAACCCATGTGGTATACTTCTCCTATAGATAAGGGTGGGCCATGTGGATGACCATAATACTTAGCATTTTGGATGTTGAGTGGTGTAATGATATCTTTAACCATGTACTCGCCAATGCTAGGACTAGCGATATGGATTGTAACTTGTGTGGGTGATGATGTGGATGGAGTGGATGTAGAGATGTGAGGCTCATGTGTGGCTTATAAATTGCGTGATGGGAGATATGTATGTTAAAATGAAATATCACAATATATCAAATCAATTTGTGAAATATTAGTTTATGGAGATGAAGATGGATTTGGCTAATGAATTTAATGGATGATTGGTGAGTCTGGTGTGGATACAATGATAGTGGGTATTTGTGGAGTTAGTTGTGTGGGTGATGATGAATGGGTGATAATGGGTGATGTATATGATTGGAAGGTGTGGAGGGATGTCCTCCTAGTATGGATGTGGAAGGTGTTGATTGGGTTCGACCACATGTACATGTTGTTGGTTGTGATGAAGGTGGGGGTGTGGAAGTGGAGGCTTGATGTGGGGTAGTGATAGGGAGATCCTTGAGAATAGGATCTTTGCATGAGAAAGTGTTGTGTTGTGATATGGATGGTGTGGTTGATGGGATTAAGAACAAGTGAATGTATGGAAATGTGGATTCGTATGGGTTGGAGATGAAGTTGCAACATTTAAATGGTTCAATGTCTTTCAGTATGCAATGAATATGTCCCTCATGTACATATTTCAAACATTGATGTAGTATTGAAGGGACGAATTTCATCTCCCTTATCCAAGGATATCCAAGGAGTACATTGTAAGCCATGGACCCCTCCAATTTATGGAACATAGTGTACAATGTCTTAACTCCTACTTCTATGGGTAAGACCATAGTGCCAACTATAGAACATAAAGCATCATTGAATGCTTGTAATGTGAAAGTGGATTTGATGATGTGTGAAGGTGAAATATTGAGATGTTGAAGGGCCTAGGTGGTAATGATGTTGATGGATGAGTCAGTGTCAATCAACACTCATTTGAAAGCCATGATATGTAATGGAGGATTTGGTGATTTTGATGATGTTGATTTGATATCAAAATCATAAATTGTGATAGAGGGCTCCATAAATGTTCGAATACTCTCCATAAAATTATTAAAGGTATTAGGGTATTGATATTGAATTTCAATGGATTTTAAGATTTTTATTAATGCCTCATGGTGCGAAGGAGATTGCTGTATAAGATCATAAATTGATAACTTTGCTAAAGCTATTATGAGGCTAGTTGTTAACTGACTGGTCAAGGGAGATGATAGGCCTTTGTGGATGGCTTTGGAGATGAATAGGTTGGGATGAATAACTTGAAAGGTGAATTGGTTGAGATGAATTAGAAAAAAAATGGATGGGTAATGATGGATTAGTAGGTTGTGCAGACACATTTGCTGGTGATGCCACAGGAGGTTGAACTACTTGAGGTTGTTCATGTTGATGTTTTGTGCTTCGTTGACCTTGGGTTACTACGTGAATAACATCCACAAAACCTTGGTACTATTGCACATGATTGAATTGGTTAGAGGGAGTCATGGTGTTTGATCCCCTGTTGTCTATTGTATTCCCTCATGATGAGGAAGTGGTGTATGATAAATACCAAGATTTTGATTTTGCTATGCTAGGGGATTATCTAACTTAATGGTCCCTAGGTCTATTAGGTCTTGCACAAAGTCTTTGAATGTAAATAAATTATTAATGTCATACCCATTATATCGATGGAAAGGATAAAATAAATACTCCCCATAGCCCTTGCCACATTTTGACATATTATCTGGTTTAACGTTGGGTAAGGTGATAGCATTGGCATCATACAACCTATGAAAGATGGAATCATAGTAAGTGCGAGCCTATCAAAAAATTTATTGATGTTGATGATTTTCCATAGTTGGCACTATATTATGGAATTATTAAGGTGGAGGAACCACTTGATAAGATACTTGTTGCAGTTGTTGCAATGATGATTGTGGTTGGTGTTGACCATGGGGTTATTGAGTCATTTGGGGTTGAATCAAAACCACTTGATTGAATTGTCCTGGTTTTGATTGGCCAGAATAGTTTCCTTTAGATTGGCCCTTATTTTGCCATTCTTTTTCTTTGGTTTGATCTCACCCTATTGAATGTTTATTTCTTCGATGATATGGGCTTGGGCAAGAGCTTCATCGAATGTTTTATATTACTATAATTACAATAATAAGGATATAGGTTTTAAAAAACTCCTTGCAAATATTTGTGTCAATTCTTCAATTGGTATGGAGAATGGTAACTTGGTGATGACTACCCTCCAATGGTTTTTGAAGTCATAGATTGAATCTTCTTCAAATTATTTGAGATTGTACAAGTTGGTCAAGGTAGTTTTCTTGCAAACATTGAGGGAGAACCTTTCCAAAAATTTATTTCACTAATTGTTCAAATGTGTAAACATTATTATGTGGCAAATGATTATACCAATCTAAGGCATCTCCCCCTAATATTTGAGGGAAATTTCAAAGCATAAAAGCATCATTATCTTGGATTTAAAAACATGAATATATGAATGTGTTAATGTGCTTCCTAGGGTCCTCAGTCCCTTTGAATTTGTTAAACTTCGGTAGTGTAAAGTATATCAAATAAGACGGTGAAGGTACCAAAGAATGAATGGGTTGATTGATCAACTATCTTAATGTAGGTTTCTGGTACATCATATTGAGATTATGCATAATTAAGTTGTCAATTTGTTGTTGCAAGACTTGGATCTTAGGGTCCTCCATTTGTGTGTGAAAACCTTGGTTTATTTGATTGGCATATGGGGGTGGTGTTTATTGGGTGATGAATTGTTGGGATGGAATATGATTATGATTGGTTGATGAATTGATGAGTATTTGGTGATGTTGGATGTGTTGTTGTACTTGGTTATGAAGTGATTGATGTTGATGAAGTGGGAATGAGGTTTGAAAAATTTGAACATGTTGGGCTATAGGGGTGGTATTGATGTGGTTGAAATCTACCACCTGTGATTACTATTATGAGAATGGATGGGAAATTTGATTAGAATTACCAAGTAATTGATTTAAGTGTTGTCATGCTTGTTGTATAGCATCTATAGATGTAGATTGCACAGTTGTATGGGGAGTGGATGTTGGAAATGTGAGTTGAAATTGGTGGAGGGTAAGTTACAAAGGAGATTGCAATTGAATGAGGAATATCATGTTGAGTTGTATTAAAAAACCTAGATGATGTGTGTGAGATGGATGGAGGTATATGTGAAGAAACATTAACTTGTGCTTCAAAGAGTGGGTTAGAGTGGGTGGTAGTATAAGTATACAGAATGGAAGTGCACTAGCTAAGTGGTTGCAAAAGGACTTGATGTGAGGGTGCAAATGTGACCTCAAAAAGAGGGTTTGTGAGGACTTGATTGAAATTGTTTGGGTGTGAGTGAGCAAGTTCCTACTGAGAAGGAGGAACATATCTGGGTGGGATGTTGAGTGGTTCTAGAACTGGATTGGTTGATCTTAAATAAGCTCTAAATTTATCCATATATATAAGTGGTGTGGTGGTCAACGGGTGTTGATGGTTTAATTTTTGGAATGGCAGTGTGGATAGCCCTTTGTATCACATTTGCATTCGAAGTGAATACTATGTGAGAAGGTCCGGTAGACAAGCCAAAATATCTTGTCTGTGCCACACTGATTGGGTTAGCCATAAAAATAGCTAGGAAAGGAGTGGAGCACTTCATGGATGAGGTAGACACCTAACTCATGGATCTGGATTAATTTTTGGTCAATACCATAAGCTATAAGTAGGCATGGGTAGCGAATGTGCAGGATGTGTGTGTGAAATGAGATGGCAATGAAAAAACATAGATCAAACAAAAACTGTGTTCTATGTCTTGCAATAATGTTTTTGATTTTTTATTTTTTTTGTGCTTGATGTTATAACTCCCTAAGCCTAAGACAATGATGCAAGATGGATAGGTGTGTCCACACTCACCTCTCTAACAAGAAATGAAATGTGAACGACTTAAATGGCTTCCTAAAGCCAAGAGTGGGAAATTTTTTGGTTATGAAGTCTAGAAAAAACACTCATGGGATACTACTGGTATCTATGGAATAAGCCAATGGATGGATATGAAGCCCACCATCACTAGTATCGATCAGTGGTTGGTGATGAAATCCAACTCACTGATGTTTAAGATGAAACATGCAATATGTGTGAATTTCTTTTAATTTTTTGTTGTCTATGGTGTTTTTTTAAACATAAAATGCGAAGAAATCCTCTTTCACTCTACCAAGTTGGTGACCAGGAACACTAGTGTCAAGTATGAGGCCCTAAAAAAAGTCTTGGATACACCACTTAATATCCACTCTAAATCAGTAAGTGTTTCCAATAGTGGAGGGTTCGCCTAGCTCTTCCACTCTGAATTAGCAAGTGTTTCCAATAGTGGGAGGAAGCTTGAGCACAAGTGACTTGTTCTAGCCTAGAAAAGTGAGAAGTGGGAAACTCAGCCTAAAGTGCAACTAATATGCTTTTCAATTTATTGCACACAACACACAAGGTAGAAAGTAAAAACACCATGAAAAACAATAAAAACTTGAATCAATTGTAGTGAATGTCTAATGCAACTAGAAATGAATGCATAGGTGCAAATGTAAATCTATATGATTCTAAAAATGTATTTTATTTTCCTTTTTTTTATTGATTTATTGTAAAAAAAATGCCTACAATTTCCTAGAATGCCTGATGTATTACTTTAAAAAAATAGAAAGATGAGTATTTATTTAAAAAAAAGCAAAAATAAATAAGCTAGGGTTTAAAAAAAATGACTTACCCAATGTTTATGTATTTTTTTCTAGATTCACATACACGGTATCATATTTTCCCCCAAAAACAGTTCAACGTCCATGCAAACACAAATAAAACCCCTACAAATTTAAAAACCCTAATTGTAAATTTTGTGATTTTTGCACAATCGAGTTTTTGAAAACCTGAAGTAAAAATAGAAAACATAGATCAGAAAATCAATATTGATAAGACAATTAAAATATGAAACACTTTGGGGATCCCATCGTGATCATCATTTTGTAAAGCAAAAACGAACAACACCTAGATAATAATAACAGATCAACAACAAGAAATATTGCATAATGGAAGAATGTTATTATATTAATTCCATACAACATTGGTGTGCCCTAAGTTTAGGGGTCACACAATACAACTTGTGTTGATACAATAATTTTATAATAAGAGGGTTAAAACCCTCGATCAAATGATAGTTGGTGTCTTTGAATCGTCTTCACTCCAAACAAGTGTGAGTGGGCTTGTGTATCCCTATGGGCAACTTGAAGCTACAAAAACTATTAAAATAAATGTTTCATATAACCTACACATAAACATATTAAAATAAAGTTAGTAACACCTGTAGGGCCTCCACAGTGTGAGGCCCAATAAAACTAAAGAACACAAGCTTATACTAAGAGGGGGGGTGAACAATATTAGATAGTTTTTTTTACTTTTCCAAAGCAGTAATATCAAATATCATCAATTACAATAATAAAACAATGCACAGATCATCATACACATAAGAGACATAGATTTAACGTGGTTCACCCAATGTGGGCTATGTCCACGAAGTAAATATTTATTATAAATTTTCTCAATAAATCTCTTGGGAACCAATTACCTATTACAATGTTTATGGGCACCAACCCAAAGGAGACACCAATCCCCTCTCAAGTTCATGGAAACCACTCCATAGGAGACACCAATCCCCTTTACTTCAATTTTTGTGGACCTCTATCCACATGAGACACCACTCCACATGAGACACAATCCCCTATGCTTCAAGTTTTATGGACACCACTCCACAAGAGATACCAATCCCATATGCTTTAGGTTTTATGGACCTCTATCCATAGGAGACACCAATCCCATCTCAATTTCAAGACATCGCTCCACAGGAGACACCAATCACATCTACTTCAGGTTTTGTGGACACCACTCCACAGGAGACACCAATCCCCTCTACTTTAGATTTTGTGGACCTCTATCCACAGGAGACACCAATTCCTCTTTATTTGGTTCGTGAACCTCTATCCATAGGAGACACCAATCCCATTTGCTCTTGTTCATGGACCTCTATCAATAGGAGACACCAATCCCCTTTGCTTTGGTATGCTCCAAAGCCTGCACAAATCTACTCCAAGCCTACACAGAAGGCTTGCTCAAACCTACTCCAAGCCTACACAAGGCTTTCTTAAACCTACTCCAAGCCTACACACAAGGATTGCTCAAATCTGCTCCAAGCCTACACTCAAGGCTTGCTCAAATTTTCTCCAATTACAGCTCAACAAACCTGCTCAAAATAGCTCACCAACCCTACTCAAAATAGTTCACCAAACCTGATCAAAATGGCTCACCAAATCTACTCAAAACTTTGCACAAACCCACTCACAAATCTACTCAAACCTTCTCACAAATATTCTCAAAGATCCTCCTCAACCTGCTCATAAAACTTGCTCAACTCTGTTCCAAACCTTGTATACAATTTTTTTTTATCTATCTTGCATAATGATGTTATCAAGTGCTTTATCTATTCTTCAATGTGCTTTCCTCAACTAAAAAATTTTAGACATATTCTACCCTGAATTCGTTTAACCTCTTGAACATATAGAGAATGATATGCACTAACAAATGCTCAATATGTTCATATTCATGAAATCCTATCGCTTTCACATGTCTCACATTTATTATATTTTAAAGGTAGCTCTTGTCTAGCACTTGACAACTGACCTATTATTTTTTGATTTGAAAATTCACTCTAAAATCAATCACAATGCACAAGTCCTTCTCATATACTCACAAAATCAATCATGAACAATGCATAAGTCTGTCCTTTTTATATACTCCCAAAATCAATCATGATGATGCACAAATTGGCTTCATAAATCTGATCTATAACTCTTGCATTTCATTTCCAATATCACTCAAAAGAATGTACACTTATGTTCTCAAAAACTTTGCACTTTTATTCTCAATTTCATTCAACACTAATGCACAACTTGTTCTCAAACCCTAGCACATGTGTTTCCAATTTCATTCAATAATGAAGCACAACTTATTCTCAAACCCTAGCACATGTGTTTCCAATTTCATTCAACAATGATGCACAACTTTGTTCTCAAGCCCTAGCACATGTGTCTCCAATTTCATTCAACAATAAATCACAACTTAGATTTCACACTCTAGCACAAATATTTCCAACAATGCACATAAATTAATCCTTATATCTCCACCTTATGACTTAAAACTATTTTCTTCAAACAACACCACTTTGAGTAGGAGTTAAAACACCATACCTCTAAAACTGCCTTGATGAAGATGTGCCCTCAAAAACCTATCTCAAAATAACTCCCTTTATTTGGCCACTTCAAAACAAGTTAGCAAAACTCCTTTTCAAATAATTCACATAAAATCCTTTCAAAAAGATGTGCACAAGAATACTTAAAAATAATGCTCTATAACTCCTTTTTGGTTTCACAAAATAAAGCCCTTAATAATGAACCAAAACCCTCAAAATATCAAGCAAGAATACAACCAACAAAAATACCAGAATACACCTTATGTCTCCTTTCTAATGTACCAAAAATACAATTCAATATAAACCAAAATACACCTTATATCTCCTAATTAAACATGTATAATCACAACTTTCAAATAAGACCCAAATAACATTATTACAATATCAAATAATATTTATACACCTTATGACTCCCTCTAGATCAAATTCAAAATAAATTATTTTGCCCCCTTAATGCATAGTGAATGGAGCACCTTTACAAAACAACTTTTAATCAAAAAATTTTCACACCTTTCATAAGTGCACGAAATATTCTCTTATGCCTTGTAAAAAATCATTCACAATTATTTGATCCTGCAACCTCTTGGCCCATTGAACACTAGCGCTAGCTAGGCATCCAACTGGGCTACACCAACGGATAGCAACAATAGTGCACAAATTAACTCTAAAACCTTCTTTCTACCGTGCAAAATAACATTTTTAACACCAAAACAGCACCCGCATGTCACTCGTGTGAATTGAACCTTTGACCACCTCTCTCACAGTGCCTTAGCACTACCCAAATGACTAGCTATGCTAGCCTACCAATTGAAACCAAACATGTAACCCTTTGTCTTTATCTTCATTGTACCCTCTGCCAAAATTCATGCCCCTTCTCCTTTGTGATTTGTCGTTTCAAAAAGTTTGAGCGGATATCGAAATGCACACACTCAAAACTTTAGCATTGCATTGGATTAATGTTTGATTTAAATACCTTTTACCTCCATGCTCACACGACGTCAATGTTCAAGAATTTAAATAATGATTTTTAAACATTGGCGATATGCTTGTAACTTTATATTATAATATTTAAAAATACTATAATATTATTTTTTTAAACTTAGGCCTTCAAACCTTTGTCCCAATTGATTTTAATTAAACCCTTTTGCCTCTTTAAACTTTAAACTTTTAAGCTTATTTTAATATTTAAACCTAGCCTTCTCCTTTAAACCTTTGCTTTACTTTCTCTTTTAAAACTTGTCCCTCTGTATAATATTTAAAAAATAAATATTATAAACCTTTTCTTTTCACCAATTTTCCTTGCTTTGAGATATACCTTACCTTGCATAATTGTCCAACCATACAACCTTTTATGTATATATATATATATATATATATATATATATATATATATATATATATAGCTAATAATGGATGGTTGTGATTTGATGGTGATGAGTGGATAATGAGTGGCTAGGATTTGGTGTCTACAAGTATCCATAGATAATATCACTTGGTGCTTCAAAGGAGATCATTGAACCATAAATCCAATTGTGGAAGTCAAGAAATTGAAGAGGATCAAAGGAAGAGCCCCTCATAGGATTAGTATGAGGAGCTTATGTCAAACACCAAAATGAGGATGATCAAGGTGCACCTTTATGCAGTAATTGATAAGTAGTTTTGAACCTATTACCTATTGTGGCTACTCCACAACTAGCCCCAAAGCTTGGGGACCCACTTTAAAATTTCAATGTTGGGTTTTGTTGGATTATTTTTGGGATTTTGGTATCCCTAGGGAGATAAGTTTAACATACTTCATATTGGGCATTCATATTTTAGTCTGCTTAGGGTTAGTTGTTATTCCAATTTTTGGTTGATCTTAAATCGACTAACCTTTGAAATAAGTGAAATAAAAATAAAAATAAAGAAAAAGCATTATTATTATCATTATTATATATATTTACATATAATATAACAATAACGATAATAATAACAATAAAATATTATACATATTTATATATATATATATAATATGTCATAAAAGAGAAAATATAAAAAAATAAAAAATAAATAAAATTTTATTATTACTATATATTTTATATATACTAATAATAACATTAAATAAAAATGTTGATAAAAAAAATATTATATATATTGTATTATACGATATCATAATATATGTATATATATATATTATATTATATAATATAATATTATATACTATATGGCAAAGTAAAAAAATTAAAAATAATATTTTCATAAGCCTTTTTTATCGTTTACATTTGTGTTTGTGTGCAGGTTTCAAGGGCGTCGCTGTCAAATGGAGGGTTAAAGGAAAATATCGAAGAAGCTACATTGCGCCCTGAAGTTTGACATTTTCAAAGCTATCAACACCCATAAGGCATAGTTTTGGCAGACGATGACCCTAATAAGTATCCATGCGAACACCCACAATACAATCAAGCAAGCAAGATGACACAAACGTCATTGGACCCCACAACATCTAGAGAAGATGATAATCAGGATGATGGGCGTAGACCATTAGACCAAGGAAGGGTTAAAATGACAACATGGCCAAGGCGGGCCAGCTCCACGGTGGACCCACGTGGCACCAACGGTAGAACAGTGGCCATGAATGCGAGACTGGGTTTGTTTGTGGGTGACATGAAGCGTGTACCAGATGCAGATGAACTTTGATATGGAGAACATGGTGATTTGAACCCACATCGAGAACCCTAGGCGGTGATGGCTCAAAATTTTGGTGGACGTCATAGGGAGTCGCAGTGACAATGGAGGCCTAGCAACGTACGTAGGGAGCCAGATTGCACCGAAGTGGATGCGTGCAGAGGATACCGATAATCAATAATACAATGAAACTAAGTTGAAGCATACACAATAGTCAATGTGGATGCAGCTTTTGGAGTGTGACATCAAGGGAGCAAGATCTGACAACACCGACAGTAATGGATAGCAGAGTGAAGACAACAAGGCGTCGAGCATCACCATGGTGATTTGGTAGATTTGGTGGCCAACGTAGGGGTACGTCGGGACGTGATATGGTAGATTCTAAGGCTAGGACGTCTATGTCGATGGCAATAAGTGCTAGTAAGGATGGAGTCGAGGTTCAAACATTGGCGGGTCCGAATGGCAATGTTCAGGTTCAGTGAAGTGTTCTCACGACACAGATGGATAAAATGGAAAGCAAACAGTAACAGGGTAATGTTTAAACATCGAAGCAGGTGGAGTTATCGTTCAAAGGTCAAGACACCATAAATAATTTGGCCATGGCCTCACGCGGCGAAGGGGGTTTTATCCAATGTCGTCGTTCACCAAACATATTCGACAAATTGCTGCATAGACGAAGAGGTCATATTCAAACACAAGAGAAAATATCACAATATCCACATTATGATTAATTATGCATGGATGTATAAGGACCATTGGTCCCAACACCTGTGAGCGATAGTAAATGAGTTTGAGGTGGACGGTAGTGTTTGGGGTGGATTCTCAAGCTACGTCATCTATGAAGATGCGAGGCATCTACGACATTATGAGATGGATGGGTAAAATGTCCAAGATGTGCGCAACGAATTGAACCCATAGTGAACTTCATAATGACTATTTGTGGCTGTACACCAAAGAACTGTCGCTCAGAAAATTTAGCAGCGAATGCGGGTTCTAATGACAACAGTTTACTCGGTGGGAGCATCGAATGTTTCACAACGATAAAACTGGTATGGTAGAACAACTCAGCAAGGCTTACAATGGGTCCAAAAGTAGCAGTGTGGCCCAAACATGGTTTTCAAAGAAGGTGCAACATTAATAGCTTGACCTGATACCACCAAAATAGTCCGAAGAATAACAAATGTGTTCGTAGAGTAATGGCAGACGTAGCCATGGGAAATAACGGATATCAGGTTTGACAGCGGCCGAATAGCAGGTGCCAGCGTTGAAGGTGAGAGTCATTTTTATTGGAATAGTAGACATAAAATGAGTCCTTCGTGGATGAAACTCAGAAGGAAGACCGAGGCGTTCGAATATTCGGACAGAAATGCATAACAACAAGCACCGAACGTCGAATACGTGACAGTTTTGGCCATACTCTAGCGATGCAGGCGGCCAGGATGATGTGCCAGATGTCATGAAGGTAATGAAGGTAATAGGTACAGACTCATGGTGCATTTACCCAAAGTAATAAAAGGTGAAATACAAAATATAAAACCATATGCATCATTACCAAAGGTATTTGAAGGAAAGGGAGTTACCTTTTATTATTTTCAACAAAGACAAAGGGGCATATTGAGGTAAAGAAGAGACGTTTTATTGGAGGGTTCATTAACCAAAGTTATAACATCTATTTAAATAAAAAAAATCATAAAAAGTGACTTTATCGTTAAGGTATAATAAAAAGGAAAAGATTCAAAATCCAAGGAAATGAAAAGCCAAACAATGGAGTATAAAACAAAAAGAGAAGACAATGAAATGCATGAAAGACCAAAAGATAAAATGAAACGTCTAAAAAGGAAGGGTTGGCCTAATGGAGGTAAAACGCAGGATAGGGAAACTAATAGCTAGAAGGCAGCGAAAGGCCATGGAGGGAAAATGAAGGGTTCTTCGTTAAAAACTGTAAATATCCTATTGAAGGATTGAAACGGGGTTGGAAATTTTTTAGAGAAGATTGCAGTAATGAAGGCAGGAGCTTTGGCACTGGAATTTTATGAATGTTTTTCTTCTATTTGGATTGGTTTTGTGGGGAAAACCAAAAATTCTGCTATTGTAAAATGAAACATTTTTAATGCAAAAGTTTTCAAAAATTTGCATCTTATGGGCAATAAAGGAAATTTTTCTGCATGCTAGATTTAATTGATTATCTTTCTCTTTCAGATTTCATACTTATAGATGAAGCTTATGCATGTTTTATTGGTTGCTTCAAGCGAATGTTTGAAATTTGAAACTTATTTTTGTACCCTAGGAGCTAGCACCTAACTTGTTTTGATTGTGCAAAATGTAGGTCTAATAGGCTAGGTTGCATGCATGAAATACCTCACATCTTCGATTTTCCGGAATAGGATGACATCATACTGATTGTGGCATACTTTGCATTTTCAGATTTCATTTTTAGTTTTTAGATTCTGTTTTTATTTTCTAACTTTTTATTTTTAATTTTTTTTAATTTTTGGACATTAAAATAAACAGTAAAAAAAATTCAAAATCCAAAAATAATTGCATGGTTTGGTATAGCATACTTCATACTTCCATTATGCACTTAGACGTTTTTACTTCGGAGTCATTTCGTATTTTTAAAAATTCCCGTAGTTGTTTCTATTGCAGATTTCAAAATTTCAAAATTTCAAATTTTTTGTTTTTGGGCCAAATTTAAATTTTTCAACTTTTTTTTTTTTGGTATAAGGTAGAGGTGGTTATAAGGTCCAAAAACCTTTTACAAAGTCAAAATGGGCTGGTTCTAGCATCAAGCCCGTATAATCAAAATACAAAATGGATCTTTCTAAGACTCACATTAAGCCATACTTAGAGTCCACAGTCCTATACTTGTCGCTTGACTATTCAGGATAAAACAAAAACCAAACAACACCTAGCACTTACTAACACTAGGTTGCTGTCATCGTACACTTGTCACCTCCCGGGCCCCAAGCAAATGGGATGCCTTTTCCGCCTAATTCCATCTCGTCGGATTACTCATCATCAGCCCTCTCGATCTCCCGATGCTCTAACGAGTTTGATCTTAGCTCTTCTCTAGCGACCAACACCAATAGTTCTTGAGGGAAGTTATCCTTCCAAATTTGCATCTCCCCAACGAAAACTGCAATATTTGCCATTAGATCCGCCGCTTGGTTCCCTTCTCCGAAGGTGTGTTGGATTCGGGCATTAACCAAATGAGATTTATGAATCTTTGCTTCTAGGATAAGCTCCAATATGGTCCAAGTTGGGGTCTTTATCCTCCTTAATTGCCTTGATTATATTAAGCGAATCCCCTTCAAAGATAACTTCCTTATAACCCTCAAGTCTGTCAATTCTCATTGCCTGCATGCAGGATCGGGCTTTTGTAAAATGATTTGTTTGAGTTCCCAAAGGCTCTGCAAAGGCAAGGACCACTTTTCCTTCCTCATTTCTCAAAACTCCTCCTGCTCCTGCAGCCCCCGATTTCCTTTTAGCTGCCCAGTCAAAATTAAACTTAACCCACTTTTGTGTGGGGGTATCCACTTGACACCATCCCGTGGGTTGGTTGTAATGTCTAGGTCTGGAAGTTCCTCTCCCCAGTTCCGCAAAATCCTCCATTCCCTTAGAGACATGGTCTCATTTTTGAAGAAGAAAGTTTTCCAGTTTTCTTTCAAAGCTCTGATTATTTTACTACCACATAACCTGGGATCTTTCTTACGTCCTTTAAATACTCTCTTATTTCTCTCATTCCATATCCCCCATAAAAAATGGGGTAAGCTGAGCTTCCGAGCCAAGTCAAAAGATTTGCCCGGAAGGGGAAGCCCACTGTATGCGAAGTCGGACATGCTATTTGGACGAGACCCAATCTATATGAAATTTGGACAGGATCATTTGGAAGACTCTACAAGAAAAATCACAAGTTAGAAATATATGACTTACAGATTCTATTGCTTTCTCACACAAGATACATCGATTGATGAATTGGAAACCTCTCCTTTGCAGATTATCTATTGTCAGGATCTTATTTTGAACTGCCAACCAAAATAAGAAAGCTATTTTTGGGGTTAAATTATTTAACCAAATAACAGAAGTCGGAGTCCAGCCATTGAATCCTGAGTGGATTAACTTATAGGCGGTTTTACTGAATAGATCCCACTTGTAGTTTTGCCCCAAATCGCCTTGTCTCTTCCTTCCCCGGGAATGATCAGGAACACCATTAAAGCATCATTGAGTTTGGTCAGGGCCACCTTCTCTTGCTCTGAAGGATTATGAACTGTGATTTTCTTCCAAGAAGAAGTTTCCTGTGCTACGGCAATAAAATCCCCTACTTTTCCTCCCATTTCCTTCGAAAGTTTATGTTGGAGGACCTGAAGGTCTAAGTTATCTTTCAGAGGGGCCTCTTCCAACCACGGGTCTTTCCAAAATTCCACTTGTCTTCCATTACCAATTCTCCATCTGATGCCTTTCCTGACTACCTCCCGACATTCGAGCAAACAATTCCAAAAATAGGATCCTCTAGGAAGATTATCGACTTTCAGGAAGTCCTGATTATTTCTAATATATTTTGCCTTAAGAAGTTTTACCCATCCCAATTGATCATTATTGATAAATCTCCATACCTGTTTGCCAATCAGAGCTTGATTCAATTCTTTCATTCTCTTTAACCCCAGGCCCCCCTGATCCTTGCTTGCACACACCTGATTCCATGCTACCAACGAAATTCTCTTTCTCTCCTCTGAACCTGACCACAAGAAGTTACGTTGAATTAGCTCCAATGTAGCTCGGACCTTTGCAGGCATTCTAAATAAAGACATGCGAGTAAATTGGAATGCTCAGCAAAGTAGTTTGAACTAATAAGGCTTTTCTGCGGAGCTGAGAAGGCTGCCCTTCCACCCTCGCTAACTTTTTGGAGATCCTGTCAATGATCGAGTTCCACAAAGTAGCCTTCATTCTTCCTTCGAACATAGGCATGCCTAGATAAGTTCTTGGTAGAAGCTCCTTTCCACAACCGAAGAGGTTAGCTATTCTTTCCTCCCTCCTACTGGGCGTGTTAAAGAAATAGATGCTACTCTTATTATAGTTTATGTGTTGTCTTGCTTCTATCTCATACTTGGTTAGAATTCTCTTCAACTTCCTAGCCTGAGGCACCGAGGCTTTGGACACAATGATTGTATCATCCACAAACCGTTGGTGAGACACCGGCCTCTCTTGTTGAGGCTGGTTTAAAACCTTCCAATTGACCATCCGCCACCGCTTGCTGAAATGTTCCTACCCAATGCTTCCGCTAAAATAATAAACAAGTATGGAGACAAAGGATCTCCTTGTCGCAACCCCCTTTCACTCTTAAAGTAACCGGAGGGTGACCCATTCACCATGACAGAAAATCTTGTAGTAGAGATACAACTAAAAATCAACTTAATCCACTGGGACAAAAACCAAACTTACCCAAAATCTTGGTGAGGAACCGCCATGAGACCCGGTCGTAGGCTTTATTCATATCAAGCTTTAGTAACATACCTTACTAGTCACCATTGAATGAATAACCTCATGAATTGTGATGATACCATCCAATATTTGTCGCCCTTTCACAAAGCCACCTTGGTTCATATCAATGATGAAAGGAAGGATAACCTTCAGCCTATTGGCGATTGTTTTTGTGAGAATCTTCATCAGAGTGTTACATAAACTGATAGGGCGAAAACTAGAAAATTCCATTGCTCCCACTAGTTTAGGGATGAGAACTAAAAAAGTAGCATTAACTCCTTCTGGTATTTCCATGTCCTTTTGAGCCTCAATTATAGCTTCCACTACATCATTGCCTAGGATATCCCAAAACTTCTGGAAGAAAGCTGCAAGGAAGCCATCCGGTCCTGGGGAGCTGTTACCATCCATGTCAAAAATGACCTTCTTGATTTCCTCCTTTGTGAAAGGACTAAGTAAGAATCCATTAAGATTATCAGTTACGAGGGGTGGAATGGCTGCCAATAGAGAGTCCTCTTCTTCAATAGTCGGATTTACATCTTCTAGCAACGATTTAAAGTACTCAACCGCTTCCCTCCTTATGTCTTCCATATCTTTGGTGTTAGACCCATCGGCCATCTTGATCTCCTTAATTTTGTTAGTACTCCTGTGGCGAAGAGTAGAGACATGGAAGAACTTTGTATTTCTGTCACCCTCCTTTAACCAACGCGGTCTGGATTTCTGCCTCCAAAAGGTTTCTTCAAATCCTAGCATCGTGTGGTATTCGGCTAACAACTCCCTCTCTTGGTTTCTCAGATCCTCTGTAAGCTGCTCTGACTTCAGCTTCTCCTGTAGTTCATTGATCTTGTCTTTTAGTTTTGCCTTTTTAACAAAAATATTGCCAAAGGAAGTTTTGTTCCACTCTCTAATGTTAGCCTTCACATTCCTTAGTTTACATGCCACTTGGGCCAGTTTCGAACCATTATACTTTTTGTCCCACCATTGGGCAACCGAGATCCTTGAGATCCCGATGTTGGAACCACATAAGTTCGAATCGAAAGGGTCCGATGTATCTTTTCTTAGAGTCCTCCCCTGTTTCCCACAGAATTGGGTTGTGATCAGACCCGATTCTTGGGAGTGCCGTTAATGAAGAGTCCCCAAACCTCTCCAGGCATTCTTGAGAAAGAAGAAACCTATCTAATCTGATTTGAATTTGGTTTTCCTTTAGTCTTTTGTTAGACCATGTATAGGAGAATCTACGCAGGTCCACATCCATCAACTCATGTTGCTCAACAAAATCTCTAAACTCATAGATATCAGCAGTTATTCTTTGAGAGCCCCCCAATTTATCTACAGGATTAAGGTAGCAATTGAAATCCCCCGCCACAATCCAAGGGTAGTTGGGGACCGTCTCCCTCAATTCAGCTAGCTGACTCCAAAGAACCCTTCTCAGTCCCTGTCTAACTGGAGCATATACATTCGTTAAGATCCACTCTTCCTGTGTGGTTTTATCCACACATAAGAGAAAAATAAACCAACTAGACATCAAAATCACTCTACTATCAATCACATTTTTGTTCCACATAACCAGTAACCCTCCTGCTGTTCCAGGGGCCTCTTGGCCTACTACTTCGACTTCTCGCCAAGTCCTATTCTTAAAAGGAATAACTCTACTCTCCTCCATTTTAGTTTCTTGCGGTAAAATCATATCCGGTTTGTGTTCTTGTCTAAGAGCATACAAAGCTCTTATTTTTGTAGGATTACTCCCACGAATATTCCATGAAAGGATCTTCATTTATGGGCTTTGGATCCTCGAGCCTTCGCCCCAAAGAGCAATATTGCTTGAGTGCCATCGACCACTCCTCGCTCTCGCTTCTTTCTCGCCTTAAGGCAGCATTGCTAGGTTTCCCTCTTCCCACCGAACCATATCCCCATACATCCGCTCTAGGTTGAAGTTCCTTGGGTTTCACTTGGCTTCTAGTAACCATATTGGGTAGGTCGGTCTTGGTATTTGGGGTAACAATCGGCTTTCCGGGTTAAGCCGGTCTTTTTGACGAGTGGAGATGATTCCGTGCTCTTAGCTTCTTGATTAGTAGATTCTTTTTCCCCTGCTTTGGGGTTACATTGATCTTGGTGGTTCACCTCTTCATCCTGAGTATCCTTGCCTGTATTATTAGTTTCCTGCTCCTTCCTCTGATTTTTATCCTCTAAATCCTTCTCTTGAGTCTCCTCTACCTCGGATTCCACTTCTTGGTCTGTCCATCCGATCTCCCTTCAAATGATTTAATGCATCAAAGCTGTTCTCCACTGGGATGTTGATCTCCTTGGAATTTCTTCCCATAAATTCCTCTGCAGTACATGGGACCACTTCCACCGAGCCTCCATAGGCCTCCCGTATCACCCAATCAAACTTACTTGCCCCAGGGCGTTGATCTATGGGGTTCTTTCCTTTGTGATTTGGCTCTAAGGCTTGCTGTATCATCTTAGGAGCAGGTTGAGCTTGAGGGTTCCCATCAAAGGGACCAGCTCCCTGTGAGAGGGTTTTGGGGCATAGGAATTTTTGGGAGGAGGGTTAAAATGTTGCCTCTTGCTTACAATAGGGCGAACAGGGTCTCTGATATTCGGATTTCGAGCTCCACGTCCTTGAGGCCCAGGTTGGGTAGGAATGGAGATCTGCAGGGGAGGGATATTATTCTGGGTTTGAGGATCAGTATTTTGGAGTGGGGACTGGTTCTTGGAAATGCGAGTGGATACCCCGGTGCCCTACCTTCCCACAAACACTACACTTAAAAGACATATTTTCATATTCAAATACCTGAGTATGAAGGCCAAACATAGATGACAAAATAATGGATTTAGGGAGATCTTTACTCAGGTCCGCCAACACACACATGCGAGTAGACAGGAGTCTTGTTTTGCTCAAGGTTGCAGGATCAATAGCTATTAGTTCTCCAATCTCTGTAGCTATCCCAGCCAATATTTGTTCATTCCAGAAAAGCAGAGGTAATCCTGGCATCTTAACCCAAATAGGAGCCAAATCCAAGGACTCGAGTCCGGGGGTTGAAATCGGGGGACCAACGCTTCAGATACAAGCCCCTTTTCCCAAAAAACCAAGGACCTCCTTGGAGAGTCCTTTCCATGTCCTGTTCACATTGAAATGTCACCAAAAGAAAACTCTTGGGTAAAGCCTTAATCATCATACCGGCCCTTGGCTGCCATTTTTGGATGGCCCATCTCCTTATGACTTCCATGTCCGGCCTCACCCCCATAAATTTAGCCACCAAAGATGTTCTGCCCTCCATAGCCACATGCTGAGCTAAGGTATCCGGGACGTGCAACCTACCATTGACAGATTTTAGATTAAAACAAGAGTCAGATAATTTTTGCTTACCGCGAAGAGTATTAAGATATGAAGGTCTCCAGTTGCCAGGTTTCTCTTTGTCTCCTTCTTGGGTCTTCCTTTGATCCTGACGCATAGAGTCCTGGTTCCCCTCAGAGAAATCTTCAACCGCATCTACCCAACGCCCTTGGACCGGTTCCAATAGAACTTCCTTGTCCACATCCTCCGCTTGGGGGCCTGCTATCTCGCCAGAGCCCCCACCTGCCGCGTCTGCTGATCTGCCCTCTGAAGTCCCACACCTAGGGTTTGATGCCCCTAGACCTCTCGCTCCTCCTCCTTGCTGCTCCATCCGAAGATCTCACAACTTTATTTCTTCTCTAAAATCATATTATGGAGATGTTGTCTACAAATTTTTCAACTTTATATCTCATTCATGAGCCTATGATGACATTTCCCTCATGAAAACTTCAATTTCATTGAGGGGGTTATGTTTTATGGCATTTCACAAATTACCATTTTGGGGTCCTAAATTGCCTTCTCTTTATAAAAATTTTGATTTTATGAAAGAGGGGTAATTTTTGCACTACATTGAAGATCATTATTTCAAAGCACTAAATTATTCATCTTTATGAAAATTTGATTTCATTTAAGAGGGATAAGTTGAAGTGACATTTTAAAGCCTTTATTTTAAGGCAATAAATTATCATCTCTTTGTGAAAATTAATTTCACCAAAGAGGGATAATTTATTAATCACATTAAAGGCTATCTTAATCTCCATGATAAGAAGCTATATTTGAAGAGCCTATTCATCATTGAGGATTCACATTCATAGATAGATTTAATCTTTACTTTCATGCTTCAAAGTAGGATTTAATGCAAACTTTTTTTTTAAGAAAAATGTAGAGAAAAGGGTTTTAAACGTAAACAGTTCTTGTGGTGGTTGTCCATTCTTTCCAAGATAAAACTTGATTAAAATCCACTTAATAAGAGAAGATAAAATCTACCTTAAAATCCTCAAGATAAAAGGAATTAAGGCACTACATCGTGGTCATATGAGGGCCAACTCACATTTGTTTTATTTTGGTTTCATGAACAATCATTAAAGTAGCATGGTAAAATAAACCAACACGTGCCCCTTGTTTACAGTTACTTGCAATCACTAAGGTGTTCCAAGCATTAAATTGATATATCTTTATTTGAGATTACTAATACACATATGCAAATGCTAATATAGCGGAGACCTTGGAGAAGTTGTTTTGTTTAACTTCTTTGCAAGAGAGGGTTTTGGGATCCAAACCCTAAGGGAGAGTGTAATTTCACAATTGGGTGAAATTAACACTCAACATTTTGGCGCTAGAAGGAGGGCCTGAATTGGTTTACTTTATTTTATTTATGCTAAGCAATTCATGAATTGGTTTTCATTGATCTAACGCTTTTGGATTGTTCATACAGGAATAATGTGATGTTGAATGTTTTGAATTGCTAAATATTTCAAGTTCATTTGATTAGCATCTTTGGTTTCCTCTAACACTCACACTTTGGGAGCTAGGAGGATTTGAATTGATTTATTTTATTGCCATTTAGATGCTAAATTGTTCATGTTACTTGAAATATTTATTTACAAAACATTGGTCTTGACTAACGAGGTTTTGTTTCCATATGATTACTTTCATTGATTCTAACATTCTCTATTTTTGATGATGCATTAATGCTAACATGTTGTAAATTTGAGAATGTTCTTCAATTTCATGGTTTAATGGATACATATCTCTTGGTTGATGCTAACATGATGATTCATATGTTACATATTTGAGATTGGTTAGTCATTTCATGCTTCTTTGTAAGAAATCTTTATTTGACTAACAAATTGGTTTTGAAGTTATTCTTTGAGTTTCACTAATGGCATCGATTGTTCTAACTAGGGCACAAATTTCATTGTGGATAGTTGGCTATTATCATCAATTGGATAGGCCTACTCATCAAATTCCTCAAGGGGTAGAAAATCATTTACCTATGTTTAAGCATGATGTGACCTCGGCTAAGGAACATATTCAAAGATACAAGGATACCTTAAGGCAATTGCAAATATGGAAAGGAGATGTTCCTTGTAGACTATTTTCATACACTTTGGATGAAGTTGCATATGAGTGGTACATACACCTACCTATAGATTCCATTACTTCTTGGGCTCAACTAGAAGCATCATTTACTAGCCATTTTCAAAGACAAGTTGACCCTGTTTGGATGTTAAATCAATTTGTCTCTATCTCTAGCGAACCTAATGAGTCCATGAGTGAATTCAATGATAGGTTTCATAAGTTGTATACCGAAGTGGTGTCCCATTTCTTCATTTCAGAAGAGAGAGCTATTGAAATATACATGGGAGCTATACCACCCGAATTGGCTACATTGTTAAGGAAAAGTCTTGATGACCCATATTTGCATAGAGTCTATGAGGCCATGAGAGAATTAGAACAATGGGCCATTTTGAAAAGAGAAAAGGTGGACCAACCATCATTGCTTAACCCTAGGGTGAACAATCAATGGGACGAAGTTGAATGTCCAAATACAACAACCACCCTAGATTCCATCCAAGAGGATGTGCAAGTCTCAAAGCCAAGGTCCATTAATGAGGATTGGGATGAACAAACCCAATAGGATATGATTTGGTCATGTTTAGTCACAAAGGATTTGGATGACTATTGGGAGAAAGAGACAAGAGTTGATCCTATTGAACAAACCCTTGACTCAACAAAGGTGGTTGAGACTAAATTTGAAAAGCCAAGAGATGAATCGGAAGATACAATAGAATCTCATCACTTGTTTTTGGAAGATACGTTGGATGATATTGTTGATACTAATGATCAAGAAAACCCACACCTTCCAAATTGTGATAAAGTAGAATTTTGGGTTACAAATGTGGATTGTGATATTGCAAATTTGAATACAAAGAGTAACCCACTTTTGGAAATGATTGAACCATCTAAGGAAGGTGAAGGTGAGTTTGAGGATCAACCCATTGATGAATTTGAAGAATGTGAAGGTATAGTTGAGCATCACACCCCAATTTTGGAAGATGATCATTGTTGGTGGAATAAATGGGAGAACTTTACCACTCTTTCTAATGAAGCACTCACTTCACTTGATATGTAGGACAAGTTGCAAAGGCTAGTTTTACAACTCAAAGAAAACATCTCTCAACTACAAGAACAAAAGCCTCAAGATGCATATCTAGATGATACTCCAAATCATCCTTGTGAGACAAAGGTTGAAGATACTAAAGGTGACATTATTTTGGACAATGAAGTGATTCCAGAGTGGACTGGTTTTGGAACTTGTGATGAATCAGGATCTTCCATAAATTTGGATGAGATAATTAAATTTGGTGATCAAAGCCTTCAACATGCTAGAGATGATGACCAAGGAAAATGTGAAGAAGAATTTCTTGAAGATTTTGAGGAAGAAATAGTATGGATGGTTAACAAGAAATGGGAAGAACATGCTCACTCCAAACCTTCTAATGAACTTTTTGTGTCAATTGATATGCAGGATAATACGATTGTTTTCTCGCATGAGGATATTACAAATCCTGTACAATTTGAGGAAGTTTTGGAAGAAGAATCGGAATCTAATCAAGTTTTGGAAAATGATAATACCATGGATAAAGAGGGAGAACCATTTGCTTTGGGTTCCTTTGAGGGAAAAGAAATTGAAAATATTGATCCACTTAATGGTTCTACAATGTCTATGCCATCTCAAAGTGAGAAAATTTTAGAACCTGAATGGTTTGGGTTTGATATCACTGATGATCCAATTGAAAATTTCACGTTATCTGAAACAACCCAAGTGATCGATCATGGAGATGTGTTAGTTGACCCATCTCTAGATAGACAAGACCTATGGTTTGAAAAGGATGGATGTGTTTTTAATTGGGTGCCTAATTTTGGTGTCTTTAATAAACAAGTATTCGATGATGATGAAAGTCATGAAGAAAAGGTAAATATTACAAATGCTCACAAAGGTTTGTCAAATGAGAATATGCAAAAGGTAAAATCTCACCCTTTGTGTTCTACCATTCGAACTTCAGGTGATGGTTTGCCTAATTGCTTGTTGGATTCAAATGCTATCAATGATGAAATGCCATTTGTGGTTGATAAAGAATTTGACTTAATTACTCCTCACACCACTAATGATATTGCTTTGTTGAATGAAAAGGAAGTTGGTATGCTTGAAATGTTAAATCAAGTTCATAATCAATTAGTAACAAAATCTAGGATAAAAACTTATGATGATGCTCATTTAATAAATATCCTAGGTGCTTGCAAATAGTTACATGAATTTGATTGGCCTATAGATTTGAAAAATGATTTGGCTCTAAAATTTGTAGAAATAGGTTCATATTTGCAAGATCTCATATCTAAAAATGAAAGCTTATTTCTACACCATGAATCAAAGTGTGAAATGGACATCTTAAAGAATAGACAAGATAAAATTGAAGATCAATTATTGTCTAATCAATTTGATGATTTGAAACTCCACCATAGGATCATTAATGGAACTTTACTAAAATGGTGGGGAGAGAGAGGCAAGTTGAAGTTTGTTGCATTGTTTGGTCTTATATTGGTTTTGTTGGATTCCTACAAAATTTGGCATGTGTATCACGTTATATGTCTTTTGAAATGTTCTAATCATGTTTGGGATCCAGGGAAGTGATAAGTCCAAATTTTGCACCATATTGTACATTTGTATATAGATTTTGGTTTTCGTGTTCGATTTTGGGTTTGGATTTTGTTTTGATGTTTGCAAGTTTGATTTGTGTGTTTTGTATTCATTCGCTTCCAAGTTTTGGTTGTTTTCTAGTATTTTAGAGTGAGATGTCAGCTCATGTCCTCATGAATGTTTACTAAGATAAGGAGAATATGAAACATTGGAATTGTATTGAGAAGGCTCCACGAGTACCACAAACACATTAAAGAATATCATTTGAAACTTGGGATGCGTGAAGTTGTCAGTTTTGCAAATTAGGGTGAAATATTTTGTATACTCCATCTACATTTCAAAATGCATTCATCCGTATTTCATGGTACATTTCACATTGCATAAACATTGCATCTCACTTGCATCTACATTTCAAAGACAATCACCAAAAAACATGTCAAATTCTCTTAGGATCATTGCACAATATACACTAAGAAGATCTTGAGATTGGGAACTGATGCCGAAATTGTCTTGAACCAAACATAATTTGCACATATTAAAAACATCTTGGGTAAAATGGTCAAAACCATCCTTGGGAGAAAATGTGAGGTGAAAAGAGTCATTCTTGTCGGTCCTATCATGCAACATAGTCCATAAAATAGTGGTTTTCACCACTTCCACAATACTTGAAACTCAAAATCAGAGTAGTAAGGATAGGGTCAAATTCTCATCATACTTAGGTTGAGAATTCGATTTCCCAAAGCTTTGAGTATGCTTCCATCACACACCACTGACTATTGGATTGTAAGGATCGTACTACATGTCCCCTCAGAAGGATGGGTAGTCATCCCTAAGATTCAAGAAATCAAAAGCAAAATCATGGACTATGGGGCTAACCTCCACCGAGGCTATAGACGCTTGAATGGTAGTGGAGTATGCTCATGCATGGTGACATGTCTCATTTAAAAGTGAGACCTCTGACCGCTCAAATGGATAGGCTAGCCTTATGGTTTCATCCATAACAGGTTTAACCATTTTGGTCAAAATGAGGTAATAAACTCAAAATCAGAGTAGTAAGGATAGGGTCAAATTCTCATCATACTTAGGTTGAGAATTCGATTCCCCAAAGCTTTGAGTCCACTTGCACACACTGGTTCTAGATTGTAGTGGTTCATAACTGAGCTCTTGATCTGGTAAATGAATTCACTACACACACATTTGGTCCTAAGAGGGTTAGACAATTTTAGTGTGTTTGTTTATGGTACTAGAATGTTTGAGTCTCTGCAAAATAGGTCGTTCATATTATAGCATCCTTTCAATACATCCATAACATATCATATGCATAAATCATGAAGACACAAACATCCATGTGAAACTGATGATGGAAGGTTGAATGGTTTCAGACGATAAGGAATGAATCACTTTGCACACACTGAGCTGATGTTGAATGATTCTGATGGTTCATGTCTTTTGGTCTATTTTCATTCTCTGGATACTTGTTGATGCTTGTAATTCTAATATTTGGGTTTTGTGTGTTTTTAGGTTGGGTTCTTACCAAAATGCTTAGGAGCATTTCCTAGCAAAGTCGCCATTTGTTGTGGCTTCTCCACAACTAGCCCCAAAGCTTGGGGACCCACCTTTAAAATTTAATGTTGGGTTTTGTTGGATTGTTTTGGGGATTTTGGTATCCCTAGGGAGATGTGTTTAACATGCTTTATATTGGGCATTCATTTTTCAGTCTGCAGGGTGCCTTGTCGAGTAGAGTTGTTTGTATTTGTCATTCTTTTTTGGGAGTGATGTTTATCTTTTGGGTGAGGATTTGGTAGTTTCTCATTGTTTGGTTTCATTAGGACTTTGTGGTTTTGGTGAAGGTCTTAGGGTTAGTTGTTATTTCAATTTGGTGGTTAATATTAAATCGACTAACCTTCGAAATAAGTGAAATAAAAATAAAAATAAAGAAAAAGCATTATTATTATCATTATTATATATATTTAGATATAATATAATAATAACATTAAATAAAAATGTTGATAAAAAAAAATTATATATATTGTATTATACAATATCATAATATATGTATATATATTATATTATATATTATATTATATAATATAATATTATATACTATATGGCAAGTAAAAAAATTAAAAACAATCTTTTTATAAGCATTTTTTATCGTTTACATTTGTGTTTGTGTGCAAGTTTCAAGGGCGCTGCTGCCGAATGGAGGGTTAAAGGAAAACATTGAAGAAGCTACATTGCGCCCTAAATTTTGAAATTTTTGAAGCTATAAACACCCACAAGGGGTAGTTTTGGCAGACAATGAACCTAATAGGTATCCATGTGAACACCCACAATACAATCAAGCGAGCAAGATGACACAGACATCATTGGACCCCATGACATCTAGACAGGACGATAATAAGGATGATGGGCGTAGACCATTAGATCAAGGAAGGGTGAAAATGATAACATGGCCAAGGCAGGCCAGCTCCACGATGGACCCACGTGGCACCAATGGTAGAACAATGGCCATCAATGTGAGATCGAGAGTGTTTGTGGGTGACATGAAGCATGTACCAGATGTGGATGAACTTTGACGTGGAGAACCTAGTGATTTGTACCTATGTAAAGAATCCTAGGTGGTGATGGCTCAACATTTTGGTGGACATCACAGGGGGTCGTAGTGATAATGGAGGCCTAGCAACGTACGTAGGGTGAATAGATAGCCATATTGCACCAAAGTGGTTGCGCACAGAGGATGCCGGTAATCAACAGTACAATGAAACTACATAAAAGCATACACATCAATCAACATGGATGCAGCTTTTGGAGTACGACATCAAAGGAGTAAGATCCGACAACATCGAAGGATGAGGTTTTAAATCATTCAAAACACATCCTAGACCCGAAAGTAATGGATAACAGAGTGAAGGCAGCAAGGCGTCGAGCATGACCGTGGTGATTTGGTAGATTTGGTGGTCAATGCAGGGGTACGTCAGACCATGATATAGTAGATTCTAAGTCTAGGATGTCTACGTCAATGGCAACAAGTGCTAGTAAGGATAGAGTCGAGGTTCAAACGCTAGCGAGCCTGAATGACAACATTAAGGTTTAGTGAACTGTTCTTATGACACAGATGGATAAAATAGAAAGTAGATGGTGATAGAGTAATGTTTAAACATCAAAGCAGGTGGAGTTATCGTTTGAAGGTCAAGACGTAGCAATAAGTTTGGCCATGGATTCACAATATGAAGGGGTTTTTATCCGGTGTCGTCGTTCACCAAACATATTCGATGAATTGTTGCATGGACAAAGAGGTAGCATTCAAACACAAGAGAAACTGTCACAATGCCCACATTACGATTATTTATGCATGGATGTAGAAGGACCATTGGTCCCAACACCTATGAGCGATAGTAAATGAGTTTGAAAGTGAGAGTCATTTTTATTGGAATAGTAGACATAAACCAAGTTCTTCATTGATGAAACTCAAAAGGAAGGCCGAGGTGTTCGAATATTTGGGCAAAAATGTGTAACATCAAGCACTGGACGTCGAGTACATGATATTTTTGGCCATACTCTAGCGACACAGGTGGCCAGGATTATGTGCCCTATATCATGAAGGTAATAGGTACAAACACATGGTGCATTTACCCAAAGTAATAAAAGGTGAAATAGAAAAAAATAAAACCATATGCAGCGTTACCAATGATATTTGAAGGAAATGGAGTTACCTTTTATTATTGTCAACAAAGACAAAGGGCCCTCTTGAGGAAGAGACGTTTTATTGGAGGGTTAATTAACCAAAGTTATAACATATTCTATTTAAATAAAAAAAAAATCATCAAAAGTGACTTTATCATTAAGGTATAATAAAAAGGAAAAGATTCAAAATCCAAGGAAATGAAAAGTCAAACAATGGAGTGTAAAACAAAAAGAGAAGAATATGAAATGCATGAAAGACAAAAAGGTAAAATGAAATGTCTAAAAAGGAAGGGTTGCCCTAATGGAGGTAAAACACAGGACAGGGAAACCAACAGCCAGAAGGCAATGAAAGACCATGGAGGGAAAATGAAAGGTTCTTCATGGAAAAATGCAAATACCCCATTGAAGGACTGAAATGGGGTTGGAAAATTTTTAGATAATATTGCAGTAATGAAGGCAGGATCTTTGGCACTGGATTTTTATGAATGTTTTCTTTCCATTTGGACTGGTTTTTGGGAAAACCAGAAATTCTGTTATTGTAAAATGAAACATTTTTAATGCAGAAGTTTTCAAAAATTTGCATTTTATGGGCAAGAAAGGAGGAGACTTTTCTGAATGCTAGATTTAATTGTTTATCTTTTTATTTCAGATTTCGAACTTATAGATGAAGTTTATGCATGTTTTATTGGTTGTTTAAGGCGAATGTTTGAAATTTGAAACTTATTTTTGTACCCTAGGAGCTAACACCTAACTTGTTTTGATTGTGCAAAATGTAGGTCTAATAGGCTAGGTTGCATGCATGAAATACCTCACATCTTCGATTTTTCCGGAATAGGATGACATCATACTGATTGTGGCATACTTTGCATTTTCAGCTTTCATTTTTAGTTTTTAGATTCTGTTTTATTTTCTAACTTTTTATTTTAATTTTTTTTAATTTTTGGACATTAAAATAAATAGTAAAAAAAAAAACTCAAAATCCAAAAATAATTGCATGGCTGCGTAGAGCATACTTCATACTTCCATTATGCACTTAGATGTTTTTACTTTGGATTCATTTCATATTTTTAAAAATTATCCGAAGTTGTTTTTATTGCAGATTTTAAAATTTCAAAATTTTAAAATTTTCATTTTTGGGCCAAATTTAATTTTTTCAGCTTTATATCTCATTCATGAGCCTATGATGACATTTCCTTCATGAAAACTTCAATTTCATTGAAGGGGTTATGTTTTATGGCATTTTACAAATTGCCATTTTGGGATCCTAAATTGTCTTCTCTTTATAAAAATTCCGATTTTATGAAAGAGGGGTAATTTCTGCACTACACTGAAGATCATTATTTCAAAGTACTAAATTATTCATCTTTATGAAAATTTGATTTCATTTAAGAGGGATAAGTTGAGGTGACATTTTAAAGCCCTTATTTTAAGGTAATAAATTATCATATTTTTGTGAAAATCAATTTCACTAAAGAGGGATAATTCATATATCACATTAAAGGCTATCTTAATCCCCATGATAATAAGCTACATTTGAAGACCTTATTCATAATTGATGATTGACATTCATAGATAGATATAATATTTACTTTCATGCTTCAAATAGGATTTAATGCAAGATAAAACTTGATTTAAATCCACTTAATAAGAGAAGATAAAATCTACATTAAAATCCTCAAGATAAAAGGAATTAAGGCACTACATCGTGGTCATATGAGGGCCAATTCACATTACTTTTATTTTGGTTTCATGAATAATAATTAAAGTAGCATGGTAAAATAAACCGACACATGCCCCTTGTTTACAGTTACTTGCAATCACTAAGGTGTTCCAAGCATTAAATTGACACATCTTTATTTGAAGATTCCTAATACACATCTGCAAATGCTAATATAGCGGAGACCTTGGAGAATTTGTTTTGTTTAACTTCTTTGCAAGAGAGGGTTTTGAGATCCAAACCCTAAGGGAGAGTGTACTTTCACAATTGGGTGAAAATACCACTCAAAATTACCCCAAAGCTAAACAAAGATGACCTACAATTTTACAATTTTGCAATAGGGATTCCAATCTTGAAGACTCCATGCCCAAGGTTGTATGATATCTTACTAATCAATATTGGTACCCTATAAAGTCACCATAAATGTATTATCCTAGCTATTTTATTCCAATTTTGAGGAATTAGACAAAGAAAATGGATTTGGTAAACTTAGGAACTACATTGAAAAAATATCAAAATTGATAAAATTTGGTTGTCTCCAAAATGGACCAATTGGCTTTAAGGATTAGTTCACTCAAAAAATACAGTGATTCACTTAAAAAATGGACTGATTGGATCAAGGGAGTGATTTTATTGTAAAGGGTGCCAATTCACTTAGCAAAAGGTGCCAATTTACTTAGTGAAAAGTGTCGATTCATTCAAAAAAAGGTGTTGATTCAATTTTCAAAAGGTAACATTGTGCTTATCAGAAGGTGTTGATTCACTCAACAAAAGGTGTCTATTTTCTTAGGAAAGGGTATTTATTCACTTAACAAAGGGTGCCAATTTACTTGTAAAATGCAAATACTTTACTTGCAATTACAAGCGAATTGCTTGAACAATCATAGAAGTAAATCTCAGAATAGATCACAAGGAGATATTCTAGAAAGTGATTTTTTTGGAATTTAGTGGTGAAATAATAATTTTTAGAGAATTCTAAGCTTGTTAGATGTATAATTAGGGGCATGTAATATTTACAAGTGCAACATTTTGATAAATTTACCCCTAATTTTTTAGTTTTACTAGGAGTAATTATTTTTCACCCTAGGTAATAGAGGCCTAGGGCCCTCATTGTAATCATATTTTGGCCATAAGAATTTTGATCTACACTTTGTGAAACCCACATTGCACTTTATACTCATGATATTATAAGAAATTTCCAAGTCATTATGCATCCCATCAGTGGCACTGCCTTCTTGATTTGCTAAGTGCATGGAGATTGTGGCATGATCCTTCTATCCCATCGTGTTATCCATTTATCAGTTTCATAATAAAATGAATGGATGGTCATTGATGTTATTCAATTTCTCATGTTGATTGATCATATGCTCTCCTTGCTACAATGTAACAACCATATTTACTTTCATTTCTTGCATTCTAAACTTCATTAATTTATATTCAACACTTTACTTTTATGTAATTTTCCCTTTTGCACTTTACTTTTATGCATTTTATTCCCATACTTTACTTTTCATGTATTTAGTTTAGATTAGAGATCTATATGAGGACAAAAAGGAATTGATATTTAATTTGGAGGTCAGGGGAAGCCTTTGGCAAACCCATCAAACCTTGTTGAAACTTGAATCTGGGGGAACAACACTTAGATAAGAAGTTAGGACAATTCCCTAGATCAATAGGTTTAAAATATCCAAAAATCACATATCCAAGTATATACAATATGCTTTGGCTTCTTAGTAGTTGGCCCCTCCTATATGAACTCCACTAGAGTATTACTAATTTCCTTCAGAGTATGCTTATAAATATGGAATTCCAAAAATACTAATCCACATTGGAAGCCATTTAATAATTCATGTCTTCACAAAAATATTCTTTCTCCATTGTCTTAAATACAATCCATTTCTTCAATCCTTAGTTCCATTTAATCTAATTTTGAATCTTTAAACTACCTAACCAATATCCATGGATCCTACAACCCTCTATTTTTAAGAACCAATATATCATGGTCAATCATATCATCCTTTATAATCACTTATGGTTTAGCATTTCCTATCTAGATAGGGATTACCAGAGATTCATCCCTTCTTCTTTTCCCTAACCAAGGAATCTATATGTCCAATCATATCATCCTTACTTCTAGTTAGGGCTTTCATAAATAACTTTTCTTTTATACTACCTATGTTCTCTGATTAAGAACCTTTATTTTGGGGATTTTTCCAAAGATCACAAACAAGAAAATATGAGGCTTGCTCAGTGATCACTTTCACTCCTTGCTGGTACATGCATGATAGATGGTGTTCCTCTAATATGTCATAACAATGTGTAGATTTTAAAGTTGATTGTGTTGTATAGTGTGTGTGTAACTTAGTTTAAGTTGTGTTTAAGAGCAAGTTGAGAAAGACTTGCACAACACAAAATTAATATAAATATTAACACAAGTACTAAGTGAGAGGAGTTACAATGAAAGAGAGATAAAATTGAGCTATCACAAAGATTACACTGAAGTGAAATTGAAGTATATAAATGGAATTTATCATTAAAACTTAAATGTGATATGAAATGTATTATTTTCAATTGGTTATATGGGTTTCAAGGAGGCCCACCTGTATTACATCATGGTGGTATTAAAATAATAATTGTGGTAATTTGGCATGTATTGGTTGGCAAGATTTGAACATGGGTCTCCTCTTTGAAAGTTAATAATTTAACTAGTTGAGCTCATGTCACTTGATAATATGAAGGATATCAATACTTTTTAGATTTCAAATGATTTAATATGATGATTAATGTTAGACTTCAAATTGAATCATGGGTGCAAGGGTCATAACTAAAAAAATAATTAAATTACATGTAATAAATAAATAGATGAACATGAAAATAAAGAAAGGAATGAAAAACAAATTATTTCATAAATTTCGTTAAATTCAATTCAAAATATAAATGTATGAAGATAATAAATAAAAAAATAGAAAAAAAAACTAATTCATTAAATTCCAACATTAATGAACATATGCACACCTACTGTATGTTAAGTGTATAGATGTAACCTATTCTTTATTGAAAAAGGAAAATACATAAGATAAAAAATAATTTATTTAATTTATTAATAAGTCTTCATTATTGATAGATGTTTTTTGGTTAAATTAATGTGGGTTTTTATAGGGGTCCATCCCCAAGGACGTTAAAATTAATCATTTGACATCACAATAGTATTAGGAACTAGTTATATTTTTTTTTGAACATTAGAGAAATGAGTAGTTACCTACAACTATTTTGTGGTACATTCTCTTAGTTTTAGGTTCTTATAGATTTATTAATAGATAAACTATTGGCTATCTAGTTATTGAGATTTTATCTAATCATGCAAAAATGTGTAAAAATAAGATCCTTAAAAAAAGGAGGTTCTTGCTCTGGCTTGCAGTTGGATTAGTGCATTTATTGCAAGAAGAATATAGATTTAACATGAAATATTCTATCATAAGTCCTAAGGCTTAATCAAGTAAGTGTTGTGACTCAATCCTCAAGGGCCTCCTTACAAGCTAGTAATGGCAAGCTCATTGAAACTTCAGATTTATTAATCTATATGTCCAATCATATCATCCTTACTTCTAGTTAGGGCTTTCATAAATAACTTTTCTTTTATATTATCTATGTTTTCCCATTAAGAACATTTATTTTTGGGATTTTTCCAAAGATCACAAACAAGAAAATATGAGGCTTGTTCCATGCTCACATTCACTCTTTGCTAGTACTTGTCAAAGGTCTATTTCAACATCAACTTATTGGTAAAATTTTCCATTCTTGTCACGCATGATAGATGGTGTTCCTCTCATATGCCAAAACAATGTGTAGATTTTAAAGTTGATTGTGTTGTATAGTGTGTGTGTGTAACTTAGTTTAAGTTGTGTTTAAGAGCAAGTTGAAAAAGACTTGCATGACACAAAATTAATATAAATATTAACACAGGTACTAAGTAAGAGCAGTTACAATGAAAGAGAGACAAAATTGAGCTATCACAAAGATTACACTGAAGTGAAATTGAAGTATATAAATAAAATTTATCATTAAAACTTAAATGTGATATGAAAGGTATTATTTTCAATTGGTTATATGGGTTTCAAGGACGCCCACATGTATTACATCATGGTGGTATTATAATAATAATTGTGGCAATTTGGCATGTATTGGTTGGAAAGATTTGAACATGGGTCCCCTCTTAGAAAGTTAATAATTTAACTAGTTGAGCTCATGTCACTTGATAATATGAAGGATATCAATAATTTTTAGATATCAAATGATTTAATGTGATGATTAAGGTTAGACTTCAAATTGAATCATGGGTGCAAGGGTCATAACTAAAAAAATAATTAAATTACACGTAATAAATAAATAGATGAACATGAAAATAAAGAAAGGAATGGAAAAAAAGATATTTATAAATTTTAATAAATTCAATTCAAAAAATAAATATATGAAAATAATAAAGGAATAAAAAACAAAAATATTTCATTAAATTCCAACTTTAATGAACATATGCACACCTAGTGTATGTTAAGTGTATATATGTAACCTATTCTTTATTGAAAAAAAGGAAAATACATAAGAATATATACATTACAAATTTTATTAAAAAATAATTTATTTAATTTATTAATAAGTCTTCATTATCAATAGATGTTTTTTGGTTAAATTAATGTGGGTTTTATAGGGGTCCATCCCCAAGGACGTTAAAATTAATCATTCGACATCACAATAGTATTAGGAACTAGTTATCATTTTTTGAATATTAGAGACATGAGTAGTTCCCTACAACTATATTGTAGTCATTCTCTTAGTTTTAGGTTTTTATAGATTGATTAATAGATAAAGCATTTGCTATCTAGTTATTGATATTTTATCTAATCATGCAATAATGTGTAAAAATAAGCTCCTTAAAAAGAGAGGTTCTTGCTCTAGCTTTCAGTTGGATTAGTACATTTATTGCTAGAACAATATAGATTTAGCATGAAATATTCTATTATAATTCCTAAGGATTAATCAAGTAAGTGTTGTGACTCTATCCTCAAGGACCTCCTTACAATCTAGTAATGAAAAACCCTTGTAAAATTCATATTTGTTAACCTTTAAAAGGTTCTAGTAATACTTATTCATTATTGGAGGCTATTGTTGACATGATAGCCTAGGACATATTGTAGTCAATCAGATATTTGAGTCTTGGCCAATGAATATATTCTATACCAATTTGTTTTCTTGAATTACTCAAACTCATTTTGGTGAAAAAATCTACCACTCAAATCACTTTAAAGGTAGTATGCTACCATAAGATGGTATTAAATAAAGGAGTGAACTAAAGAATTTTTATATACAAATATAGTATTTATCAATCCTAGCAAGATCCTTTAGACATAATCCTCACCATAGTCATAAAATTTCTTTCCACAATAAACTTACAAATACCCAACTATACTACATGCTTAAGGTCTTCTATTGGTGCAACCACTTAAACCTTATTATTAGTGATAATTATTAGAGGTAGTGAGAGAACTCTAATGAGATGTCCCTCATGGTAGTGGAGAATTACATCTACTCATAAAGGACTAGTATTAACCTTTAACACTATGTCAAAATTATATTTTACCATGTAAGGAGGGATTGGATTCCATAAAATGTGAAGACCTTAGGTCTTCCTAGATAGGACCCTCTTGGAAAGTTAGGATGGATGGATATGAGGGGTCATATTTTGATATTCTACATAGCTAAAATGATGTTAGATAATTGTAGGTCTTTAGACAATTTTGGGCCATCTATGAATTAAGAGATTCTATATTGTTGCATATCTACTTTGTAGAGATATTTTTATCTATATATGTGGTGGTTTCCATCTATCTAAAGGCCACAAATGGGAATAGTTGAGATGATGCCCTAGAGGATATGTAATTATTTTTATGTTTTAGGCTAACATTTAAATAATTACTATTTGGTTCTAGTAAGGACAATTTTTGTAAAAAGTAACTCCACACTTTAAGACTGAAAATGCAACTAAAAAGGAAATGTCTTATTGTCTATGCTTCATTCTTATAGAGGATGCACTATGAGGTATATTGACAACCACTCTAATAGACTATCAAAAGTGATAATATTATCTTTAATTTTCAACCATGAGAGGCTTTTGGCCTTGGGGAGACCATGCTTGATGCAATTCCATTAAGAGACTTCAATATTAGAGATAGAGTGAGTGAATAAGATTTCATATCCTTTTTTACCTTAAATTTTTTGATGGGTTTAGCCATCCATTTAAGAGTGTCATATATCATAATCACAACTATTATTATGGTCCACACTAATTTGTATATGGTCATGTTTTACCTCTAGTAACTTGTTCCATTTTGAAAATAGGTGTCTATTGTATCTATATCAAACCATTCAGATGAGTTTATCCAATAGTCACACAATTTCTATCCTAGAAATTATCTAGGGCTCTACACATAATAGGTTGGAGGATTTTGTAATAATTTTCAAGCTTATAATCCATCTATGCATCTACTTAGAAAGTAAGTTTGGTTCCATCACTAATCTCCTATTATTGATGCCCAAATATAAGATCATGATATAATGACAAGAATACCCACATATGTGATCCTTGGGGAAGTGTAATAAATATAAAATATCTTTTCTTCTACCAATGTTATATGTTTTTAGCCCTAATATTGTGGTCCTTAAAAACTCTTCACACTATTTTGGACCTCAAAGTCCATTTCATATCAGATATATTTTTTATTCTAACTCCTCTTGCCCATGTTGGTATATATACTCTCTCCCATTTTAATAAAGGTATTCTCACTTTGTTATATATTTCTTGCTAGAGAAAATAGTGCTTGGTGTTATTCATTTCATCTATTACTCTTATAAGAACGTTCAATGTTAAATACACATAGATTGAGAGGGCTTGTAGGACTAAAATGATAAGTAAAATCCTTCTAATTTAGCTAAGATACTTTCATTTTCTATTTATAAGTTTAATAGAGAATATTTGTATCAAGCCCTTTTATAAAGTTTTAGTATACCCATAAAAGAAGAGGGATATCTCAAGGTATCTATTGGGAAGATGTTTAATAGAAAATTATAAGAAATTTGCTAGTTTTAATTTTATCTTGGTTGAGACATTGAGTAAGGAAATGTAGGATTTATCTACATTGGTCCTTTCACTTGACGCTTTGGTTTAATTGTTGATCAATTTAGTCTACCCATTTGCTTTGATCATTGTGGTTTTTCCATAGAGGATGGTACTTCCACAAACTAGTTATGTGTGTGAGTATACCGAGAAGTAGTGATATTTAGTCCTTCAATGTGATTTGTTTATTTGTTGTTGATATCTCTCTACCTATATCTTTGACCATAATTATGTATTAATATGGCATAAAATACCCTTGTCTCAAACTTCATGGAGTAAAATAACCTTCTAGGATTCCATTGATTAGGATTTAAAATTGACAAGTTACAATATAATAATGCATACATTTTCCCACTTATGAATAAATCCAAAACATGTCAAAACTCATCCAAAAATAACTAGTGCATGTGATCATAATTTTTTTGATGTTGATTTTGATAACCATAATTGCCTCTTTCCTCTATTTAACTAAATGGTTCAATTTGTAAGCCACTAGTACACCATCCAAAATTTGTTAATCATCAATGAATAAACCTAGTTTAGAAGAGATTATATTGTTTAGGATTGACTTTAACCTCTTCATTGTTATATTTTTTGACAATATAAGAATCGTGTTACATAAATACATGGTACAAAATTCCTCAAATTTAAATGGTTTTTTCACTTGGGAATCAATCCAATAGAGGTATTATTCTATTCCTTGTAAAACTTTTACGATTTTATGCTTTCATTGAGGTCTAGTAAGACATAGTTCTCCATAATATCCTATAAGTGATGGTAAGATTCTAGAGGGAATCCTTGGGTATTTGTATTTATTCATGAGGAAAAATACACTATAAGCCTCAAATGTAGACATGGTAGCCATTAAGCCTTCATTTTTTTGACTATTCACAATATCAGTGATGTGGCTTAGTAAATATTGCCTAATATCTAAATTATTGGATGGATTTATATTTAAGATTCCTTTGTAATGATCAATTACCTCCCTTTTGATATCTAATAGATATATTATAAGGAATAATTCACTTAATAATATAGAAAAGACATGATTTTGTTATACCTAGGAGTTGTGTCTAGTTCTAGTTCAATGATGTGACTTGATTCTAGCTTAAACAAATTTGGAGAGAGACTGGGTTTTGTTATACCTAGGAATTGTGTTTAGTTCTAATTCAATTATGTGGCCCAATTATAGCCTAAAAAAATTTGTAAGGGAGCGTTAGTAGCTCCACTCAACCTTTTTATTGAGGTCAACTCCCCACTATCTTTGCAAAATATTCCTATGCCAGCCTACACTAATTGCATGAAAAGCAAAGTGAAAAATAAACATGTAAAGAAGATCAAGGGTGCAAGGGATTCAAATTAAATATGTGTCTTAACCATAGTGAGGAGTTCATGATAAATCAAATAGCATTAAGATTCTCCCATTTATTAAGTACTAAATTTCTAAGCAAATAACAAGATGGAAAAAGAGCAATGCCTTAATCATTGTGCACTTAACAAACCAAGAGGCTAGTGCCACTGATGGAATGCCTAAGAAATTACTATTTTTTCAATAATATCATGAGGTCAAAGAATAATGTGCATTTCATAAAATGTATATCTAAATTATAAGGGCTAGAAGATCAATATAATTGAGCCCATGGATCCCATTTATACTTGAATTTTACCCATGAGTTACCTAGGGTGAGAAACAATTTCTCGTAGTAAAAGTAAATATTTGGGTGTATATTTAGCAAAATGATGCACCCCAAAATATTAAATGTCTCTAATAGAATTAGAAGGATTCTAAAATAAGTCAGTGCATCACTACATGCTAAAATAAAACTCTCAAAATATTCTCCTCCAAACTCATGTCTTGATTTTTATCTTTTTGTTGGTTGGCAAGCGATTTGCTCTAGTAAGCATGTGAATCACTTGATTTATTAGAAAATAATTAGTTGATCTTGATGGCTTAATCCTTTAATCCAATTGAGTACTTTTTCAAGTGAATCAATCCTAAGACAATCAACATCTATACTAGACTTAGATAAATTTTGGAGGGTCTTGCAAGGCATCTATTGCTTGATTTCATTACTTTATGCTCCTTCAAAGTTGCAGATGCCAAGGTAGTATCAAGGCACTACATTCTAGAAACTTCATTGGGAGAAAAGCTCAATTGGTAAGAAATACCAAACCCTACCTTTATCCTTGGGCACAAAGTCTACAAAATTGGGATACTTATAGCAAAACTGTCAAAATTGTTGGAACTCACAATATTTTCTAGAAATGAATAGAAGCAAATCATTTATCTAGGTCTTGTATGAAAATCATAAAAGAATGAAAAAAGAAGAGGAGAGCCAAAAATATTTGGTAGTGCCCATAGGAACTATAGATATCACTGTACAATCCATAGATTATATTATACAACACTCAAATGGTAAATGAGAAGTGTGAGGGGGTATTTATAGGAATACAAAAACTCCAATTACATCATAAATTTTAACCTAAGATGACATAACAAGAGGGATTTAGGTTAATTACAAGTAATAAATGGGGTTGAACCATAAATCTTAAGCATGGACCATAGGGATTATACAATATAATATTATAAAATAATTAATACATTGTACAATGAAATGCCCTTAGGCCTATCCAATAAATTGCATAATGTTGGATTTTGTCTAAGAATTAGATTACAATTTCAACACCCCCATAATGGATGCTCTAGTGGGCCTTTGCAATTGAGGTAGATCCTTTTTAATCTCCCTAATCAATTAGAAGATGTCCATCTAATTTCAAGAACTCAGCTTCAATCCTTTGTAGCTTTAGCAAGCAATTATTTTATGGATGTCCCTCCCTCTTATATTATCCACAAGTGGTATTTATATTCTTTGAAGACTTAGCTTGACCCACAGGTCTTAGCCTCTTTAGAATTTAACTCTTGTATGAGCTCGTATTGTGGAGTTCCACCATAATTCTTCATTGCAACCTAAAAATGAATGAGAATAGAAAATAATTGGTGAAGAGTACGAGTCTTATGATTCCAAGAATATAGGAATCATATGAATCATTAGGTTCAACATCTAAAAGGAGGGTGAGATATTAGCAAGGACAATATTAATGCATTCTATATTATCTTTATTTTTCCTTAAAATGATGCAATGATTGACCTCAAAACCTTCAATCTCACAATATAGTCCTCAACATTATCAAACTCAACTAGCTTAAGAGATGATAGCTCCTATTCTAAGTGATTTAATTTAGTAGTATTAACCTTTCCAAAAAGTGTATGTAGTTTTTACCATACCTTGATAGGGTAACTCTCCTCTTTGATATGGAAAAGAAAATTTGGTTTAATCATCAAGGAAAACAAATATAAAGCCTCTTCTAACTTTTGATACTAAGTTTCATCATTAAGAATAGTTGCATTATCCTCCTAAAATATGCACCATAGATTCTTACTTCATAGTAGGCCAATCATTTGAGTTGACCAAATATTATAGTTTCATCCATTAAGATGAGTAACTAGGGATTTGTGGTCCATCCTACACAATATAACCCTAATACTATAGAAGATTCATGAACTAATGCCACCAATGCATAGAGCCTGAAAAAATATACAATTTGAAAAAAGACTCAAAATACTTTCGTATGCAAAAGATATGGCTTTTGAAATAGTTTCCCTAATGGAACCCCAAGAATTAATAATTTGAGTCCTTAAAATTATAAACATGATATCCATTAAATTGCTACCACATGCCATACTCTATTTATTGTACTCTACCAATCCAAATGTGATAGTTATAAAAATATTACTGGTGGAGACCCTTTTAATATTCAAAAATTGGTACAATGTGGCATCAAAATTATCCACATTGGCCTCATGCCCAATGAAAAATTTGAAATGTTCTAGAGGGAATCAAACATTGGTCTCTTCACTACTATCTATAACTAGCCATCATGTCAAGGTGATAGATGGGAAGGAGTAGCCACAACTTGCCTCCCATTATTCCTCTACACTATGAAGACCAAAAATAGATAATTAAGGGTCTAGATATAGGACCTTACTCTTTTAGAACCATGTTGAAAACCATTGAGCCATTATGGTGCAATGAAATAACAATATGCCTCTATGGACTAATTAACGCCTAGCCTTATATGATAGTTAAAACTAGTGTTGATTCACTTCAAAGTAGTTCCCTCCTAATGACAACCATCAATCAAGACCACCATGCTATAGTAGTAATTGAGTAAGGTAGGGAATATTTGGATATAAGATGGCCTGAGATGCATAGTCAAGGGCTATTTTCACCAAGCAAAAAGGAAAAATGGCAGATCAAACCCATCTCATGATGCTTGCCATGCACTAGGGTGCTACACCCTAGTCATAGTGGTATTTGTACCATATGGAAAGAGGTACATACCTTTCCCTTGGATAAGGGATTCACATACCCACAATAGTTCCAAGCCAGAGTGAGTTGTGCATAGTAATGAGGGTCTGCTTTCAAATTAAAAAACTTCCACTTTTTTTACAAATTACTATTTAGCTTTCTAATATTTTCATTCTATGATCTAAAGTGATTCTTTGAAGAAGCAATATTTTTTACCTTCAAGGCTTTCAAAAAATTGGGCATGAAAAAGTATTCTTTGTTTATTTTACAAAAAATGCTTATGAGGTAGAAGAAAGAGGTGTTTAAGCATTCAAAATAGAGATCTGATGCATAAAATACCATTCCTATGTTACCAATTGAGGTAGCTCCATATTCACTCTAATACCATGTTGGAATTAAAAATATCTTCCAAAAATAAATATAAGTAAACTATTCACCCAAATATTATACAAAAATCATAAAAGAACCAAAAAATCAAGAAAAATACAAATATTCAAAGCACTCATAGGCACCATAAATATCACTATACAATTTATAGATTAGATAAGATAGACCTTGATGATTAAATGATTAATGTGAGGGTAATATTTATAGGAATAAAAAAACCAAAGTTTAACCTAAGTTAACATAATGAGAGGAATTTAGATTAATTACAAGTAATAAATATGGTTTAACCATAACAATATTAACCATAGCCCATAGGGATTACACAATAAAATACTGTAAAATAATTAATATATTATACATTGAAATGCCCTTAGGCCTATCCAATACATCACATAATGTCAAATCTTAGCCAATAATCATATTATAATATCAATAAAAATTGGGTTCTCCTTATTCAATATTCTATGGAAACAATCCCAATAGTTTTTGCCACTTTTCATCACCTAGTAGCTAGATCAAGGAAAGATCCTTTGCTTCCCCATTAACATCTCCAAATGAGTTTTTTGACAACTCATATTATCTCTCCTTTAGCTCTTGTAGTTTGATGTATATGGGATCCAATTTCTTGCATGTTTCAATTTCATCATCCTCATCAAACTGATCCTTTTTATTCAAAAATGTCATCAACAAGATTATCATCTAGGATCTTCATTTGTAGGTCAAATATGTTAAGAATTCTGATAGCAACTAACCCCTAAATATTTTAGTCATTTTTTGTACTGGGGTATTTGGATATTCCATAGTAATTTTATAAGCTTGGAGGTACCTTTGGGCATATGGGATTTTATTTAGTTTTCTAACTAGGTCCTTACTATCCATCCCAAGTTGTTATGGCTATGATGCTGACATGGAAGACATAAGCTTTAAAACCTTCTCATATTTATCCTTGGAAAACCTCTATTCTTCCACTTGTTTAATGGTTTTTATCACTTTTCCAAGATTTGCTCTACATAGGGTTCAAAACTGGAAGTATTCTTATATGTTCTTCACCTCCACTTTAATTTTATCATAAAGAGACTTGACCAATTGGATACCATGAACCTTCCTGGGATTTGTAGTTACTTTTGTTAGTTCTAAAGTTGTCAATTCCATAATTTTTTGGTCCTTCACCCATAGGGCTTCCTAAAGTTTTTCTTATCTAGACCTACCATTTTTGAAAGATCCTATGGTTATTGCATGTTCTTTATAGCTTTAACAAGTTAATATTTGAGGTCTTTGATTTGATTCTTTACTTGGTACTCCTCTAAGGCATCTTTATTTAGATCCTCATTTTCTTTCTCAAGATGATCCCTCTATGCATTTAGTTATACCAATTCTACTTCTAGTTCCTTATGTATTTTATGTATTACTTCATCCTCAATTGTCATTTGACCAAACTTCATGGTTGCACCAAGTATGGATTGGTTTACAAGTTGGACCATATGGTATAGATCCATTTAATTCAGGTCCAAATTGGATACTGTGGTAGTCAAGTCTACATGATCTATTTCCACTTTGGAGGGGTAAAATTCCATTGCATATACAATATATATTTTATATTCCTTCCTAGATAGTTATAATTGCATTAGGATCATTACCTTGGAGGTTTTATCCTTAAGTTGCATATATTCATTCTTCCATTTATTTTCCTTGGTGACAAGGATATCAAGTGCTTCTCGACATCTATATGTATTGGCTCACATATATTCTCCCATGTATAAACCTAATTTGACCCTACAACTATATTGGCTTGAAGGAATGCTCCTATAACTTAGTCTCAAGCTAGGGTAGTAGACATCATTGCTTGTAGGAGCTCTCTCACCTAAGATGGTGAATGAGGTGGGCATGTGGAAATGGTGGATGGATAAAATTGTGTGGTTATGGGAATAAATGATGTGAATATAGAAGGAGTGGTATGCGATACTAGCTATACCAATATTTCATATAGCAATAACATAATTGATGAAGACATGACTAAAGGTGGTGATGTAGTGTAATGTACCAAGGTTGTATGGTGGACACTAGAATGGAATATGATAGGAATGAAGTGATAGGTGTGGTCCTCGATGTGAAAAGGACTATTAGACATAGAGTTTCTTTAGGAGAACCATGCACTACATTGGAAGAGGGTGAGAGAAGAGTAGTATAAGGGTGGTGAGAAAATAAGCAATAATAGAAGAAAATATTGAAGAAAGAAGTAGGAGTAGTGGAGGTTAGAAAAGAGTGGAAGTGATTATAGAGGTGGTCGTGTTGATCATTATTAACTTGAAAGGGCATCCTCATTAAGGGATTTACCCTCATAAAGTTTAGTTATTTTCTATTGCTATTCTTATGCAACTATAACCTTTCCAAGCATCAACCCATATCTTTCAAATCTCTTTATCCCTTGATGGTTATTTTATTATTGTTGAACTGACCATTTCCAGTTTTGTTGGTGTAGTTAAAATATTGATTTATAGGTGTTGATATTTTATTTTTCATAAAGGAATTGATAGGATGGCCATTATTTCACTTATTGTCTTGGTTCTCTTTGTTAGAGATATTACATTGTTTAGTAGCATACAATACATTTGTAAATATTATATTAGTGAGTGTGAGTTATGTTTTATCAAATGTATCAATGTTTGAGAAGAGTCCAAGTGTTATGCAATAAAGTGTGCAAGTGTGCAAAGTGTGAGAGAGTGAAAAATATCATGTAAGTCAAGTGTTATAGGAGTTAGGTATCAAATTTGCAAGCGAAAGGTCACATGATATGTGGTAATATGTAAAGTGAAGAGTCATGAGAGTTTTGTCATATGTGAGGAATGTGAAAGGATGCATCTCTTGGATGTTTGAGGAGAGAAATAGTTGAGTATTGAAGAGTCATATTGTAAGGTTATTTAATGGAGACAAAGCTCCATGCATTGTAACAAGTTCCTTGATATATTTGATGATTTATGAATAATATTGTGAGTTTTATATTGAGAAATATTGATGTGTTTATGTGAGTGGCCTTTATGTGATTGTGATTAAGATCCTAGGAAAAAGGACCTATGATTTAATCTGGTAGAATTGCCATTAGTGTATCAAAGCTACACACTAGCCACATTGAGATAAGGGATTATTGGAGAAAGATCAAAATTATAGTGATTGGAATATTGTTGGTAGAAAAGATACGTTGGTGAAGATAAAGCCATCTAAGAGAAAGTGAATATTAGAAGAGTTTTTGAATGATAACCAAATTGAGGAGGATGAGAATCAAAGGAGATAAATGTTATTTGTAGGTAAAGCTAAATTATTATAAAATAATTAATGAAAAAATTTGGTGAAAGCATGGAGAAAGTAGTTATAGATGCCTAAGATAAAGTAAGGTGCATAATACAAACTAAGTATTATCCATCCATGAGAAGATGCGGCTTGTGAGGAGTAGGCCTAAGAATGTAGAAGACTTGCTGGAGATAGAAGGAGGAAGCTTGATTAGTGAAGTTGAAGTGCCTAAAGCAAATTGAAGCAGTATAAAGTGGCCTAAAGCATAAGCTTGTTGGAGTGTGAACCCAAGCGTGAAAGTGTGAAAGAAGTCCAAATTATTTGGATCAGACTACAAAAATTAAGGAAGGTGAGAAGACATTGGGTATACTTTGTAATGATTGATAATATTATATTACAAGCATCATCTAATTTACTAACACCTTGAATAAGCTTTAGTCAGATTGGACAACAAAAATCATGCATGGACAACATAGTTAGAGTGTGGACAACATAGATAGAGAATGTGGACAACATAGAAAATGCACCTCAAATATTGGAAAACATTAATAATTTGGTATAATTAAGGTAATACTTTAAGTTTACTTTGATAATTGTAAGAAAAATAAGTGATTTAAAGATTTAAAATTGGGAGATTAATTTATTGAATAAATACTAAAGTTGAGATCTAAAAGGAACTAAATTGAAGGATTTGATTAATTATTGGGGGACATAAAGAAAAAAATTATTTGTTTTTTAAATTGAATATTGATGTGAATAATGTGATAATTAAATTTAAATTTGAAGGAGTATTTGTGAATAAAATTGGGGACAATATAATCTTACTTGACTAGTTGTCTTATAAAATTAGGAATTTGCCAAGATAACTTGATCAACTTATAAGGGTGAAAAAAAAAGTGCTTTGCATGAGGAAAGAATGGAAGATATGCAATAGTGCCAATTTTGATATTGATGTCTATTGTTAATGCTTGGACCTGGTATTTGGACAAGGGCTCGTGCCACCTGATGCATTATTGTTTGCATACCCAAATTCGATAAACACTGTGACTATTTGTAAGTTTTTGTAGTTATTTATCTTAAGATATTATACTTCTATATTTTTTGTTTTCCTCTACTTTTAATTTTGCTTTCATGATATTCCCATGAATTTAACAGAGGAAAGTGAGCCAAGAAATAAAATCTTTGAGATTTTGATGAGGGTTTTCTCTTTTGGATCATATTAGGGTTTGATCACCTTCGAAGACTTATCATTGTGATGGAAATGGGGGATATACCTCCTCACAAATACTCCTTTTAGGATGTTACCATGAAAATTGCCTCCATACTAAAAAATGTTGATGATGGCTTATTTTTCTTGTTCTCATTACCTCCTCTATTTGACCAGTCAAAACTAGAAAATATGACCAAAGCTTTGAAGGCAAGGAGACCACAACAGTCCCATACAAATAACAAAGGATCCTTTATTACTAAGTTGGATGATTCTCTAGTGGTGGAGATCCTCCAGACTATATTAAAAGCTTGATACTCACCCTAACTAAGAGATCTCCTACTTGCAAATTTATGGGTATTTGGCCTAGCACACCAACCATTCAAATATGGATCACCTCTTCTTTGGGATATAAAATATATAGCTATGAATTAATGATGCTAGAGAGAGGGTATTGCATATTTATTTTCTCCTCCACAAAGAAAAGAGATGCAATATTTCAAGGAGGTCCCTGGTTCCTTGGATTAAACCCTCTCTATATGACCACCTGGTTAGTCAGTTTTGACCCACAAGTGGAAGAACCAAATAAGTCTCAATTTAGGTAAGACTACATTTTTTACCCCTACATTTATGGAATAAAATAACTATTGATATGATACACAACTCAATTGACACATTTGTAGATTGGGCTCCTCCAAAGGCTAATAATGCAAATTGTGTTAGGCTGTGTGTTCAAGTCAATTTGAAAAAAGGGCCTAAAATCATAGGTATCAAAGTCTTAGATTGGATCCATACCTAACCACTGGATAATGAGCATATTCCATTTAAATATATTACATATCATCAATATGGTCATTTCTCAACTGTCCCACTAATTTACAATAAGAGACAAAGGAGGAAGTCTAAGAATTCCAAACAGTAAGAAGAAACCAAAAAAGAAGATCTAGAAGTAGAAGGAAACCTCAACCATATCAAAAAAGTAAAAACAATAATAAGTTCTCTATTTTATCACAAAATAAGTAATATGAACATCCAAGGCCATAGAAAAAGGGGGAAGACCCATCAAATATTGAATTAGAAGAAGTGGAGGAAACTCAAGTTACCGAAGAAAACCTTTAGAAAGAGGATATTGAAGAAATAGAAGAGACTCAATTAGCAACAATAATTATTCTAGGAGGTACCCCAACAACTAGATATTCTACTAGAGGGAGGAAATCTAATCAAGAAGTAAGAACATAATAAGCAAATATAGAGATTCAAAAGAAATCACAAACAACCTTAGACTTTAGTAAGGCTAAGAAGCCACTTAAGAAATGAATGTTCTATCATGGAATGGAAGGGGATTGGGTAGTCCCCTAAAAAAACTATCTAAGTCAATCAATAACCTAGCAGAAGCTAATGGTTATCTACATTCAAGAAACTAAATTTATGGAGTAGTTATCAAGAACAAAATAGAAAAAATTATGGAGATCCTCATACCTAGAAGCAATAGATTCATCAGGTCCCTTGGGGGGCCTTCTCCTTGCATGGGCCATAGGCCTTGATATGTATTAATAAAACATGACACTCACATTGGACAACAACTTCTTTCTTCTCTCCATAGGGACAAACATGGACCATAGTCAAATTTTATGGACCAAATAACTTAGTCTTAAAACAAAAGGCTTGTAAAAGTCTTCAACATTGGATTTGTTAGGAAAGACCCCAAAATTTAATTATTTTAGGGGACTTGAATGTGACTTTAGCCCAATGGGAGAAAAAAAGGAGGCATTCCCTCAAAATATTCTACTAAGGACCTGGTTATACAAATTATAATTGAGTAGAAACTTCAAGACATAATACCCCAAAATGGAAAATTTACATGGACAAGCAAAATATCTAGGGCTAAATTGATTACAAAAAGATTAGATAGATTCTTCATAAAAGAAGATATACTATTTACATATCCACTTACATCAAGTGGCTTAATTCAAAGTTCAATTTTAAATTATAAGCCTATCTATTTGGATACAGGTGATAGTTCTCTTGGAAAAAGGAAGATTCCTTTCAAATTCCATCTAGAATGGATGGAGCATGAGGAATTTGCATTAGTAGAAAGTATTTTGAAGCGACATGTCCATGTAAACAATCTCCAAGAGGTATGGGAAATGAAAATTTCCAATCTCAAGAAAGATATTAGGGACTAGATTGTGAATAAGACTAAATTTCAAAATAGGTCTAGCATATTGCTACAATAGATGGAGGAAGCAAAAAAAGAGATAGATGATCAACCCTCAACCCCTCAATAGGAATAGATAAGAATTTAGTTGAACAGAGAAATGGATCAATATTTTAGAGAAGAAGAGGCACATTGGAGACTTTGATCAAGAGTGATATAACTCAAGAAAAGAGATAGAAACACATGTTACTTTCATATAAAATCAATGACGCACTACCAATGAAATACAATCAAAGATATTTACAAAACTAAAGAAATTTATTTTGATTAGGTAGTCATAAAGAAACTATCAAGAGATCATTACTTGACCCTTCTCACAAAGAAAATAATAAATCAGTAGGCTCAGACCACTCTCTTGAAAAAAAATTCTCATTTTTAAAAATAGAGATAGAGATCTCTCTTCAACAGTAACCAAATAAGAGTTGGAAGTAGTTATACATTCACTGCCTAAGGATAATGCTCTAGGACCATATGGCTTCACCAACAATTTTTATCAATAGTCTAATGAAATTATAGAAAATGACCTATTGGAAATAATAGAAGAGGCAAGGATAAGAGGTAAGATTCTAGGACAATCAACTCCATTTTCTTAGATTTAATTCCAAAAGTAAAAAATGCATTTACTTTTGATAGATTTATATCTATATCTTTGTGCAATTACTCTTATAAGATAATGACTAAATTATTAGCAAATAGAATTAAAAGAAATATTAATGATTTGATAGATCCAGATCAAGAGGGTTTTATTCCATAGAAAACAAACATATGACAACATTATCATGATTCATGAAGCCCTACACTCAAGTGCTAACTCCATAAGAAAATAATAGCCATTAAACTTGATATGGCAAATGCCTTTGATAGATTAGAAATTGGCTTTTTAACACAAGTGTTAGCCAAATTTGTATTTCCATCTCAAATGATAAACTAGATAAGATATTACATAGGACTTTGGATAGTCCCTCTAATCAATGAGGAACCTGCTAAACTCTTTAAATCCACTAGAGGATTAAGGCAAGGGTGTTCTCTCTCCCCTTACCTTTATGTCCTAGTTGAAACTTTAGGGAGGACCCTGAACAAATTGAGAAGGAAATCAATCTTGGGAATTAGATATAGGATATAGAACAATAACTCATGCTCAATTTACAAATGACACTATTTTACTATGGGAAGACATAAAAATAAATGTCAGGTTGATCAAAGAAGTTTTAGATTGCTTCTATTTAGCCACAAGGGCATATATAAATATCCAAAAGTATAGATTTTACACTAAATACTTCAACGACATAAGATAGAATTTTCTCTTAGATTTTGGAATTTCATAAAGGTAGTGGTGAAGGGCTACTCCACCCAACACTCACACAATACTCAAAATCATAGAAAAATTCAGAAGAAACCCAACATCTAATATTATTTCAATGAAATGGAAATACAGAATCAGAAAATTACACAGTTACGACCACAGGGCCGATTCTATTACAAAGAAAATCTACTGGAAATCTGCAAGTTGGAGCCACGATCCCTAATCCTGGACTACCTTTAGTAAATCTTCATTCCCCCTTTAATAACTTCCATAGAATATTCTGGAAAGCGTAACTCCTCTTTTCCCACCCAGGAAGATATTCATGAAATTATTTCATTTTCCCGCCCAGGAAGATATTTTGGTGGCACAGCTTCCCGAAGCCATAACTTTTGACTCGGTTGTCCGATTGGCTATTATAATATATCATTGGAAAGCTTGCGAAGAGATCTACAACAATGAAATCATATAAAGATCATTTCATCAAATTTTCATCCTTTTTGGGGCCTCTAAGGTCTTCAAATTTTATTTTTAAACTTTATTGGTGAGATTTCTTGGGATGAAAACTTTAATATCTCTCAAACCGTTTAGGATATTGGGGTGATTCTTTCACCATCGGATACATTTTTCAATTCTGCTCCTTGGGGTAAATTTTCAAGTCCATACATGCCCATTTAGGCTGACTTACTAAAAATAGCAGGTGATCATTTTTCACCTTTTTGGACTTCTGACTGACTTACACCTCTCAAGTGTCATCATGGACTCCAAAACAACTAAAGAAACCTACAACCGAAAGAGAAAATACAAATTGTTTTTTTTTTGGTGATGCAAGATTGCCCTTACACCATTGGATGCTCCTACATCAGACACCCAGGGTAAATTGAGAAGTGACCTTCACTTCTCTAGTGTTGGAGGAAAACCAAGATGGTCAACCTCTACCTTAGACAACCATGATGAATCTTCAACAGGCCTTCCTTTCCACTTAACTAGATATTCTTCATACTGCCTATTTCTTGTACTTCTACCCATACGACTATCCAATATTTCTTCTATCTCTTCTTTCTCTGGAGTAGATGCTAGAATATTCCACCATTCTTCTACTGGTCCATCCTCATTGTCTCCTTCATGATACTCTGTCAAGTCAAAAATGTTGAACATAGGTGATATGTTAATTCCACTTGGTAATTCCACCTCATATGCATTTCTTGAATCATGTTTCTTTATGATCCTGCATGGTCCAAACTTCTTCATTTTCAACTTGTTATATGTTTTAACAAGAAATATTTCTTTTCTCAGGTGAACCATAACTTCATCTCCAACCTAGAATTCCTTAAACCTCTACTTCTGGTCTGCCTTTACCTTGTACTGAGTATTCATATTATTAATATGCTTCCTTACCTCTTCATGCAAGTTCTTCAGGTGCTCTACAAAGTCCTCAACATCAACACTATTCCTTTCTCCTTTGTCCATCTTCCTCAACTCAGAAGCATTCCTTGGGCTGCTCCCATATACAATCTGGAATGGGGATTTACCAATACTCCTATTGATAGAATTATTGTAAGAAAATTCTACCTATGGTAAAATCAAATCCCATCCCTTGGGCTTATCTCCTACTAAGCATCTCAATAGGTTACCCAAACTCCTATTCACCACCTCTATTTATCCATCAATCTGCGGATGGTGTGCAGAACTGAACTTCAAATCTATCTTCAACTTCTTCCATAAGGTCCTCCAAAAATAACCAACAAATTTGGTATCTCTATCTGAAACTATACTCTTTGGTAGACCATGTAGTCATACCACCTCTCTGAAAAACAACTCTGCAATGTGAACTACATCACTAGTTTTCTGGTAGGGAATGAAATGTGCCATCTTAGAAAACCTGTCAACCACCACAAATATTGAGTCATGTCCTCTCTATGTCCTTGGTAAGCCAAGAACAAAATCCATGCTAATATCTTCCCATGGTTTCTCTGGTACAGGTAATGGCTGATATAGCCTGGTGTTCTGTCTTACACCTTTGGCCATCTGGCATACTCTACAAATTTGTACAAACTTCTTCACATCTACTATAACTGTGGCCAATAATAGTTCTCACTAACAAGGGCAATGGTCTTATCTCGACCAAAGTGTCCAGCCAACCCTCCACTATGCTTCTCCTTGATCAGGTTCTCTCTCATAGAACTCCTTGGAATGCACAACTGGTTTCTTCTAAACAACATTCCATCTTGGATTAAGAAATCCAACCATTTCATTCTATCCAAAGTAACAGGTTCCAAGCAAGCTCTCCAAGCTTCTACAAAATCTGGATCTTCAAGGTACAAACTCTTGAGTTCATCAAACCCAACAACCTCCACCTTCATCTCTATCAACAAATTTTACCTTCTACTTAAGGCATCTGCAACTCTGTTTGACCTTCCACTCCTGTGCTTCAACACAAAAGTATAACTCTGCAAAAACTCAACCCATTTTAAGTGCCTTTGATTTAACTTTCCTTGACTATTAATATACTGCAAGGCTTGATGATCAGTATATAAAACAAACTCTTTTGGCAACAAATAGTGTCTCCATTTCTTCAAAGCCTGAACTATGGCATAAAACTCTTGATCATAGACAAAATACTTTTTCCTGGCATCATTAAGCTTCTCACTAAAATAGGCAATGGGCTTACCTTCTTGACTCAAAACAACTCCTATGGCGCTACCACTAGCATCACAATCTACCTGAAATACCTTATTGAAATCTGGAAGTGCCAAAATAGGTTGCTCTGTGACTTTCTTCTTCAACATATCAAAACTCCTGGTTGCTCCTGTAGTCCACTTAAACTCCTTTCTATCCCCTCTCATTGTCTCCGTTAGGGGTGCACAAATACTACTAAAATTCTTAATAAAATTTCTATAAAAACTTGCTAGACCATGGAATGATCTTACCTCTGTAATACTCCTCGATGTAGGCCATTCAATGATAGCCCTCACTTTTTTTGGGTCCATTTTAAGACCTTCAGTTGAGATAACAAATCCCAGATACACCAACTCTTTCTTCACAAAATTGCATTTCTTCAGATTAATCAACAACTTCTCCTCCCTTAGCTTCTCAAAAACTCTTCGAATATGCATCAGGTGCTCCTCCAATGTCTTACTAAAAATCAAAATATCATCCAAATAAACAATAACAAATTTTTCCAAAAATTCTTTCAATACCTCATTCATAAGCTGCATAAATGTGCTCGGTGCATTGGTTAGCCCAAATGGCATGACTAACCACTCGTACAAGCCCTCTTTAGTCTTGAAGGTTGTCTTCCACTCATCTCCTTCTCTGATATGGATCTGATGATACCCACTCTTTAGGTCAATCTTCGTGAAGTACTTGGCTCCACTCAAACAATCCATAAGGTCATCCATCCTTGGCAATGGAAATCTGTATTTGATTGTAATCTTGTTAATGGCTCGAGAGTCTATACACATTCTCCATTCTCCATATTTCTTTGGTGCTAGTACTATAGGTACTGCACATGGACTCAAACTCTCTCGAATCAATCCTTTCTTCAATAGCTCTTGAACTTGTCTGTTCAGCTCCTCATTCTCTACAGGAGTCATTCTATGGGCTGCCTTATTTGGTAAACTGGCTCTTGGTATCAAATCCATCTAGTGACTAATCTTCCTCACTGGTGGTAAACCTTCAGGTACATTATCTGATACAATATCTTGGAATTATCCTAATAGATCTGAGACTTCTACTAGTATATCTTCACATTTTTCTTCATTAACTCTAGGAATCAATGCATAGCACATATGCTCATGCTTCATACCATCCAAAAATTTTCTACCATCAACTAAAAAAATTCTTGCACTACTACATACCTTTTCTTCCACCTCCTTCAGGGGCTTCAACTTGTGGTGAACTCCATCCTTTGTCAGGGAATAAGTGTTGGCATGTCCATCATGTATTACACATCAATCAAATTGCCATGACCTCCCCAATAGCACATGACAAGCATCCATAGGCATGATGTCACACAATACCTCATCATGGTAATTCCCAATATTGAACTTCACTAAACATTGCTCATTGACCAAAGCTCTATGGTCCTTCTACAACCATGCAATCCGATATGGATGTGGATGTCTCCTTCTCTCCAACTATAATTTTTTAACCATCCCCTCTAAAACTAGATTATCAGTGCTACCATTATCAATGATAACATTACAAACTTTACCTTCACATTTGCACCTTGTGCAAAATAAACTCTTCCTCTAAACTAGATCTTTCTCCTCATTTAGCAAGGCTCTCCTTGTGACAAGAACTTCTCCTCCTTTTTGCCTCTTCAAAATGCTCAGATTCAACATCTTCATCTACATAAGCAACTCGTGCATTACCTTCAGGTCTCTTATTCATCCTTCCTTGATGTTGTGGACACTCGTATGCTCGATGTCCTTCTTCTCCACATTGGAAATAGGTTCCATGAAATCCTCCTCTTCTAGGTCCTCATCCAAACCTTCCTCTTCCTCTTTGGTCACCATTATTTTTCTCATGGGGGTGGTAGGCATTATCCCCTTTCTAGTTTTGACTACTTCTAACTTCTCCATTCTTCTTTTGGTCTTCATTTCATCCTCCATATGGTCTTCCACCAGTCCTTCCACCATGACCTCTTTCTCTCTGCTTGCTTTCAAATCTTCTATTCAACTTCTCTTCTACCTTTAGGGCAAACTGATAAGCATCTTCTATGGTAGTCATTCTGACCAAACTTAGCTCCTCTTGAATACTTGGCTTCAATCCATTTATATAATGGGCTACCTTCTCCTTGTTGGCCTCAGAATGGCCTATTATGATCATGACCTTGTAGAACTCTTTTGTATACTCTTTGATAGACTTACCTGCCTACCTCAAACCTTGCATTTTTTTAGCAAATCTAACTCATAATCAACTAGAATGAACTATCTCTTCAAATTTTCCACCATCCGATCCCATCTTGTTATTCTTTCTTTTCCTCTTCTATTTCTATCTAGTTGTACTTCCTTCCACTAGATATTAGTGTGACCCTTCAGCTTGGTCTTTGCAAATTTGACCCTCTCAGGATCTTCCACCTCCTCATACTCAAAGTACTCCTCCATATCATTGATCCAATCAATCAACTCTTCTGGGTTAAGATTCCTAGAAAATGTAGAAACATCAATATTCGACCTTTTTCCAATCTTGGAGATGGCCTTAAATAATCTGACTTGCTCAGGATCTACTACATCATATTCTTCTTCGAACTGGGCTTCTTCTTCAACTTCATCTTCACTTTCATCTTCTCTTCTTGGCTCAAACCCTCTATGCAGCTCCTCTTGCAGTGCTTGAACTTGTCTCTGTAGGGCTCTAAAATCCTCTTCTAGTACCATAATATTTCTCCCACCACCATGGTTTCTTTGTGGAGGCATTCTGATCACTTTTCTCACAACCCACAACCACAAGTCCTAGTGCAAACTACCTCATGTTCGACGATCTATTTACACACTCAGGAACTACCACTCTGATACCACTTGGTGAAGGGCTACTCCACCCAACACTCACACAATACTCAAAATCACAGAAAAATTCAAAAGAAACCCAAAATCTGATATTATTTCAATGAAATGGAATTACAAAATTAAAAAATTACAATGTTACGACCACAAGGCCGATTTTATTACAAAGAAAATCTACTAGAAATCTACAAGTTGGAGCCACGATCTGTAATACTGGACTACCTTTAGTAAATCTCTATTCCCCCTTTAATAACTTCCATAGAATATTCTAGAAAGCGTAACTCCTCTTTCCCACCATTCATTTTCCTACCCAGGAAGATATTTTGGTGGCACAACTTCCCAGAGCCATAACTTTTGACTCGGTTGTCCGATTGGCTATTATAATATATCATTGGAAAGCTTGCGAAGAGATATACAACAATGAAATCATATAAAGATAATTTCATCAATTTTCATCCTTTTTGGGGCCTCTAAGGTCTTCAAATTTTATTTTTAAACTTTATTGGCGAGATTTCTCAGGACAAAAACTTTAATATCTCTCAAACCGTTCAGGATATTGGGGTGATTCTTTCACCACCGGATACAATTTTCAATTCCGCTCCTTGGGGTAAATTTTCAAGTCCATACATGTCCATTTAGGCTAACTTACTAAAAATAGCCGTTGATCATTTTTTGCTTTTTTGGACTTTTGCTTGACTTACACCTCTCAAGTGTCATCATGGACTCCAAAACAACTAAAGAAACCTACAACCGAAAGAGAAAATGCAATTTGTTTTTTTTTGGTGATGCAAGATTGCCCTTACACCACTGGATGCTCCTAAATTAGGTAGTGATACCATTAAATACCTAGGTGTTCCTATATTTTTACATAAAAGAAAAAGAGGAATTATGGAATGTAATTCTAGAAAATATGTCAAGGAGAATACACTAGTATAACAATGGTTGGTTGAGTTTTGCTAGAATAATTATTTTAATAAAATCAATATTAGAAAGTATTCTCACATATCACCTATTGGTGTATCATGCACCATTATGTATCTTGCAAAATTTAGATGCAATGTTAAGAACTTTTCTATGGAAAGGGGAACGACAATTAGATAGGATACATTTCCATTTGGTGAATTGGGAAATTGTTACCAAGCCAAAGGAGTAGGGAGACCTAGAAATAAAAAAACAGTAATTGTTAGTAAGGTACTAAGTGCTAATATGCTTTAGAATTTGCTCACTCCACTAGACTCTCCATGGAAGCAAATATTGAAATGCAAATATCTAAACAACTTTAATGGGATCTAGCTCATAAAAAGTGTGAAAATTGACCTCCATATGATCCTTCATGAGCTTCACTAAGGGCTAGCCAAGATTCATCTAAGTTAAGGCATCATAAGAGAATACCCTCAAAATAATGTTGATATAAAGTATTGTCAATTGTCATAAATTGACACACTTTTTTACGTAAAATCTTATGTTGATTATGGTCCAAGCCATAAGGCATCGAACCATCCTTAAGGAAATTAAAGATATGTGTACCAAGGCTCAGATTGATAAACTTTAATATTTAGGACATCTAATGAAATAAGGCTATAAAAAAGGGATGTGGGCTCTCAAAGTTGGAAAATAACAATCATCGCTTGTTCATATTCTAACTACAAGGGGATCAGGGATGTATTAGTGGCTATGGCATCTGCATGGTGGTTGGAGGATATAGAGATAGACTCTATGGTTACCCTATCGAATGCAAATAAAAGCTTAGTGATAATTTCCTTATAAGGTTTAAGTTTATCATCTCTGGTTTGATAAACATCATTGATCTTATTAACCACAAGTTGAGAGTTACCAAAGATATACATGACTCTTACCTTCAATGCTAAGGATTTTCTAAGACCTAAGATCAAGGCTTCATAATCTACAGTATTATTAGTGCAAGAGAAATGAATTTTGAAGGAAATGAGGATGACTAATTTTTGTGGGGTGACTAGAATAATTTCAGCACCAACACCCTTCAAGAATCGAGCTCTATCAAAAAATAAATTCCAACACTTAGGCTCTTCTACTTCTAAACTAAGGTACTTGTTAGGAATCTTGATGACTAAGGGATGGGTAGACTTTAGGGGAGCAATGACTATTCGGTTGGTAATCACCTAATATTTTATAGCATTTTTACCTATAAAGGTTAATTCAATCCCACTAAGGGCTAGAACCCACTAAGTGGCTTGACCTATAACGTCGGGCTTCAACATTAAGTAATAGAGAGGGTCAAATATTGTGACTACCAATGTCTTATGGCTAGGCATGTAGTATCTCAAATTTTGAGAAGCAAACACTATAGCAAGACAAAGCTTCTGTAAGGGAGTATATAGGGTTTCATAACTAACCAAAGTTCTACTAATATAGTATATTGCTCACTTTTTGTTCTGATAATCATGTTGAGAAAGCATAGCCCCCAAAGCATGGGTTGTGGCTATTATATAAAGTGTAAAATTCTTATTAGATCTAGGGGGAACAAGGATAGGTGGGGAAGTGAGATAATTCTTGATTTTATCAAAGGCTTTTTGACACTTAACATCCCACTTGAAAACTACATCTTTCTTAAGAAGCTTAAGAAAGGGCTAACACTTATCGACTAACTGGGCTACAAACTAATGAGTAGTTTGAAGCTTACCTTACAAGCTATGCAAGTTGATTAGGTTATGAGGAGGAGGTATGGTAGTCATAATTCCTATCTTAGTTTTGGGATTTCTTGCCTACTATTGTAATCTTCATCTCCTTTGCAGTGAGACCTAAGTGCCTAAAGAAATATCTCATGGCCGCTTGCTCTTTTCCTAGGTTGGTCTCGTGCCTTCTTGAATGGGTTTTTTATTTCCTGGTTGTCCCGTTCCCTCTTGGATGGGTTTCTTATCCTCAAGGCTAGTCCTGGGTCTTCTTGGATAGGTTGTTCAATTTTAGGATTTCCCCATGCATTCCTAGACGGGTTTATCTTTTTTAGGATTTCCCCATGCCTTATTGGATGGGTTCCTCTTTCGTTGGTTTTTCTTGTGCCTTCCTAGATGGGTTTTTTCTTTTTCTACAGGTTCTAGTTTTTCCCAAGCATATTTCTAGGATCTGGTTTCATCCTGGACTATTTTATTTTGGGTAGGATATCATTTTCAAACTATGCCAGCTGGTTTCCTTTTCTTGAGCCTTTTTGGGTGGGGTGTTGTTTTTTAAATTTCAAATTTTATACCTGTTGTCAGGTTTTCCCATTTCGGATGGGTGTCTCCTCTTGTTGTTTGTCCTAGGCTACCACAAGCCGGGTTTTTTAAGTTTTTTTCCATTTGTCCTAGGCTCCCTTTAGCTAGGTTTTAGTCTTGGTGTTTTTATTTGTCCCGGGCTCCCATAAGTCGGTCTTCCTTGCTTGTGTTGCACGGGATGGTCCCATTGTTCGATTTGTGAGATTGTCCCACCGGGACTATCTCCTGTTTCTTTTGTGGAGACCCTCTCCCTATGGAGACCCTCTCCCTGACCCATTTGTAAAAGGTTTTGGGGACATTTCAAAACCCAATTATCAATAAAAAAATAATAATTGCTATCTTAGTAGGATCCACTTCAATGCCTCACCTAAACACTATGAAACCTAAAATATTTCTATATATTTCTCCAAACATGCACTTAGAGGGCTTAAGATAAACCTTGTATTGTTGAAGTATTTCAAAGATATGTCTTAAATTGTGAGCATGAGTTTCTTGATGTATGGAACAACCAAGGAGATCATCCACATAGTCTTCAATAATATCATGCATCATGTCATGAAAATATATGTTGTGGCCCTTTGGTATGTGGCACCAGTATTTTTCAAGCCAAAATACATCACTTTATAAAAAAGGTATCCCATGGAGTTATGAAAGTTTCTTGGAATGGTACTTAGGAGCAATCATGATTTTATTGTATCCAAAGAAACCATCCATGAGCGATAACATTCCACATATGGTAGAAAAAGCTATGATCATATCTATGTTGGGGAGAGGAAAATCATCCTTGGGAAATGCTAAGTTAATGTCCCTAAAGTCGGTATATATTATGATTTTTCCTTCCTTCTTAGCTATAGGAACAATGTTGGAGATCCAATTAGAATAGTTGATAGCTAAGATAAATCTAATGTAAAGGAGTTTTTGGAGCTCCTCCTTGACTAGAATTACAACCTCAGGATGCACCTTCCTAAGTTTCTTCTTAATAGTCTTGGCATTGGGTCTAACTACCAAATCATGCATATCAAGGGAGGGATAAAGCCCTGGCATGTTCTCATATGGCCAAGCAAAGATATCTTGAAATTCTATAAATAAATTGGTCAACTGCTCCTGCTAGTCCATGGACAAGGATTTGCCTAACTTAAGGATTCTAGGACTTTTCTCAAAACCTATATTAACATATAGGACCTCCTTAATGAGGATGTGAGATTCATCATAATAGTGGGGAGGAGTAGGGATCACTCCTAGTTGCTCAAGGTCTTCAAGAGACATGGGAGCAGTGTCCACTTGAGAACTATAAGACTTAACATGGGCGACACAAGGGACCAATCCATAAAAGAAGAAGCTATTTTGGAGGACATATTTATGATACATACCATAAAGGGTATACCCTTTAGCATACTACCCTAGGATCACAACTAACTCATGGTGCACTAAATTTATCACATTGCAAAATAATATGTAGAGGGAGAAGGTGATCCCTTATCCTCATTACTCCACTTTAAACCACAATGATCCATAAATTTAGCATAAGTTATGACTTCATCATCATTAGTTGGTAAGGGCTAGTTTTTATTGGGGATGTAACCTATGGCACATCTTCTAAGTCAAATATCAATTTCCAAAGGGTCTTGAATACATTTTTTATGGTAAACCCTTACCTACACATCCCATACTAGATAGGATTTGCTTAATAAGTGGGTAATCACTGGATAGATAACAATGGATAAAGGTTTGCTCTACTGGAAAGAGGTTGTGTTGGAATAAAATCTACCATTATTGTAGAAATACATCGCACCCATAAAATATAATTATACTAATTGGATGAAACAAGGTTGCCCTATATTTCAAACTCCAAAGAAGACTAACTCCTATAGATATATTTTGAAGGAAAAGCATAAGGAAAAGAGTAAAGGGAAAGAAAGAGAAAGGGTTTAGGAATAAGTAAAAGCATGGTTGGATATAGTGTAACATTGGATCTCACAAAATAATCAACTATTGAACCATTTCATGATATTTAATATATCATTTATTAATAATTACATATACAGGTTGATTCAATCCATTACATTCATATTAATTATTCCAAGGATTCATACAATTAGCAATCCAATAGATGATAAGAATATCACTTTAACAAAATACACTAAAGGTTGAATGTAACAAAAATGATTTAAAATGAATGTGTAATGCTTCTAATCATTCTAAGGATAAATACTAGAAATACAATAGGTAATTCAAACATAGTGTAGACACCTAAATTGTGTCATGCTTAGGGGAGCTGCTCATATAGACACACTCATAAGATCATAAGACATAATATTGGACTTTCCAAGCATCAATAGTGGTTCTCACCACTCATTTGGGGCCTTTTCAAGCCATCCAAGCCTAGCCGCTCAAGCCAAGAGCGGCCAGATCCTAGCCGCTCAAGCCTAGAGTGACCAGACCTTAGTCACTGCAGATGACAATGGCAAGATCTTAGCCATTGTAGATGACAGCGGCTAAGCCATAAGAAGAAGTTTTGCCGACAAATAGGCCTAATCACAGGCGAAAGTGGCAGTCTGCATGCAATAAAGGTGAGCGGGAGTAATTTTGCATTCCTTTTCATGACCAGTTCACATAGGAGGCTTGAGTTTGCATTTAAAATTTAGTTAACTGACCTCCAAGCATAAAAAAAGGACAAAAGCTTCTCATGCTAATGACCAATTTGCATAGGAGACTCAAGTGGGCAGTTAGATTTTAGTTAACTAGCCTTCAAACATAGACAAAGGACAAAAGCTTCTCATGCTAACTTACACTACGCATGAGAAATTCATTCCTAGGGCTTGGACATAGACCTAGGGTTTCACACTATAAAAGGTGCAAGCCTAAGAGCACCAAGAGATCACAAGAGAGATAGGAGATCATATCAGAGAGAGACATCTTTTGAGGAGAGCTTTTGAGACTTGGAGAGTTCTCTTTGAGATCACATGTACGGTGAAGCTCTAACGAATTGAAGAGCATAACACCTATTATTTCAACATCAGATACAAGATTTGACCCATAACTTTGGGGCAAAGAGAGCAAGGTTTACCTTAGTGGCCGCTATCTTGGATAGTGGCCCACAGGCTTAGCTTAGGTTTTAGACATAGCTTCTTTTATTCTGTTTCTTCATGTTTTCATATCATTAGCATAGATTTACATGATTTCATGGCATAGTTTCATCATATTTCCGTTACATTATTTTATTACTAACAACCTCATCTGGGGAGGCAATCTCGGACACCTAAGTGTGTGTTGTTGTTTCATTGCTTACAGGGCCACAGGTTCATCGGATGAATTTTGCAACATACGAGAGCAAAAGGGATCCCTCTAGGAAACAGACCTAGAGAAGGAGGCATCTGTAAGCCCTCATACATTTCCGTGTGTGAAACCGAGAAGCTTTTATAAGCGCACCACCTCTTCGTGAAAGGGGCACTCTTTACCTATTTGTAACTTATTGTATCGAAATGGGTATCCCTAAGAGGGACCGACATGTAACCAAGTTTCAATATCAATAAAGAGATCTATCTTTGTTATTTCGTGTTATATGCTTTTTCTTCTTGTCTTCCATTTCATCTTAGGTTTTTTTAATAACATTGCAAGTAGGGTTAAAAAGGGGTGGTGCATGCGTCCTGGGGTCGCTACAGATGGCGATCACGGTGGGACCTCCACTAATTTTTCATTTTCTGTCAGAATACTAACTTAATTTTGTGTGCAGGTCTAGCCGCTCTGAGCTACAATGGCCAAAAATTAGCCGCTCTGAGCTACAACAACCAATAGAGCTTAGCCGCTCTGAGCTACAATGGCCAAGAACCAGCCGCTCTGGTCAACAACGACTAGAAATGGAGTGTAGCAGAGGTCAAAACACCGACTCTCTGAGCTAGATCAAAGGTTGGTATAGCTTCTCTGATATTTTATAGCTTTTTGTCTGCTTTTGTGTGTCTAAAACAGAGAACTTAAAGCACATTTATGTTTGGAAATTGAAAGAATAAAAGAAGAAAGAATTAAGCATTTCGCATATCTTAGATCTTCTTTTAAATTTTCCACTAGGCGTTGCTAGGAACAACGGCTTATGCCTAAAAATTTTACCCTAGAATCCAATGTGCTAGACATTGTATGTTGTTTGCTTGCTTTGAGGCCCTGCTAGAGGCCATAGCTGCACGAAATAAAGTGCACTCATACAAATCATAGTAGTTCATGCATCTTTCTGAATATTGAAATGTATTTTTGCACTTAGGCATATAGGAAAGATTCATTTTTGCTATATGATGCACTTTATGTTACGCAAGCTTAAAATGAACACCACACACGCACGTCTCATTTAAACATTGGGGAGTTGGATTTCATCACCAACCTTCAATTCAGTCCAGTGACGTTGGAATTCATCTCCTTCCACTGGTTTTCCCCCTAGAGCTTCCTAGAAACAGATTGAGAAACTTACTTATAGTGATACTAAGTTACTTGTGCTCAAACTATCTCCCACTATTGGAACAATCATTGGTTCAGAGTGGAAGAGCTAGGCGAACCCTCCATTGGGTCTTCAGTGGTGTACCCTAGCTTCTTTTGAGAAAATCATGTTTGGCATGGGTGTACTTGATTGTCACTATGGATGAGTCTTCTCATTCTTAATCCAAGAACAAGAGCAAAGAAATCAAAATAACAACACATCAAAACACACCAAACAGTTTAGGGCACACTCAAATCGGTAATCAAGATAAACATTTGTTTGGTATTGTGTGGTTATTCCTAAATTACAACTCAAAAGATCAATTCATAGACAACATGGTCAAAACAAGAAGTAAGCACCCTCGGTATGATACCGAGGGAGAGATAGAAGCAACTCATACCCATAGGCGAAGTCATAGTAACATTGAACGACCTACCCGTAAGACCGTGAGACGTAGCTCCATGAGCCTAAGGGGTGATAACTCAACCCTTGGGGATCTCCTCAAGAAACCCCAAGTAAAGAACCACATCATGGAACAAAGTCACATAAACAAAAAGAGGCTTCACAACCATCCTCATCAAGGAGACATGAGGAGACCTCAAGGGCCTCCTCTAAACACACAGAAACATCTCAAAGACGTGAGGAAGCTTCAAGGGCTTCCTCCTCACATGGACATAAAGAAGGTTCTAAGACTCATTCTTCACATAGGGATGATGAGACTGCTACATCTCCATCCACATGGAGAAAATATGTTACCACAAAGCCCTCTTCATCAAGAAGGCAAACAAGAATTGCAACACCTCAAGACTCACAAGAAACATATGAAACAGGTCTGCCTACTGAAGGGCAGGAAACTAGAGCTACATCTAGCCATGGGAATCATATAGAAGAAACCCTTCACACAAAAGGAAATATTCCCATAGACTATGACCTCATAGGAGTGAATGGCACCCCATAGGACCAGCCATGGAAAACAAGACAGCTAGACGGGTTGGATCGATTTCCTACATGACCAACTCAAAGAACTGTAGCTACTGAGAACTCTACATCTGAAAGCTCATGAATAGTGAATTCTAAACATATATCTCAGTTTAGGGGTACCTCAGAGTGACCCCATAGTACATGCGTGGAGTCTGATCATAGGGATACTAAAAAATACACTGAATAAGTCACATTATCTAGCAAGAGTACAGATACAATAGAAACCTCCTCAAGGAATCTACGAGTCAAGACAACAAGAACAGAGTTAGATAAACATGAGTCTTCTATAACCATGCAAACTGATCGAATGAGGTGATTAGAAAATGCATTACATAAGGATTGAGAGCTAGTGGAAGCTCTTGAACAAGAGAAAGAATCTTGCACCAACATGAGCAGTGTTTAAGAGAGCAGGATGAGTAGTAAACCTTTCAGACTTGGCAACTTGAAACAATATGATGATGAGCCAGTAATGGATTATGGGAATAGATGGAGAAAAATCATGGTAAAATTATCATTCTCCATTCCCAAAGAAGAGATCATTCACATGTTCACCAAAATTTGTTCTAAACATATCTCCCTCTTACTACAAATTTTAGCAGTATCCTTCATTTGAGGAAGCTTTGGCACAAGCCAAGCTCATCAAAGAAATAAAAGTAGATGAGGGAACCATTAAACTCCAAAACAAAAAGGAGTGGAACAAGAATGGTAAGAATGACAAGTATAAGAAGAAGTAGGGCAACCCTGCTCCAATAAATCAAGTCGTATTGGCTACACCCAAGGATGGGGGTGCACAACAACCCCAGAACTATCAAGCACATCCCTCGCCATCCAACTACGACCAAAAGAACAATTAGGGAAGAAACAGAGAATGCAAGCCACCTCGTTATTTCATGCCTCTGACAGAATCAATGCAATCAATATTTAATCAGTTGAGCGAGGCCAGGAGGATCAGATTTCCTGATATACCTCTTATAGATCCCAACCATCCTAAGCCAAAAGGATATAGGGAAGATCAATTTTGCCCTTATCACAGGATACCGGGGCATGACATTGAGGCTTGCATTGGGTTTAAGCATCAAGTGCAAAACATGATTGAGGCGGGAGAACTCAAAGTTGACAACCCACTGGCTCCCAATAATAGAGACATGGGCATATACAGAAACCCATTACCCAATCATGAGGCCCCTCGAGAGCAAGGGGCCCAAGTCAATCAGGTTCGAGCTGACATACCTACCCATGGATGCATTGGGATGGTTGATATTGTTAACATAGCAACAAGGACTAGGTGGTATGGTCAACCGCAACCACCTGTAGCTCCCATGAACATCCTAGCCGCTCCTAGGCAAAGGTAAGACAACCTTCCAAGTCCACCAACGTGACCTATGGTAACTATTCGGAGTAGATTGGAGCAAAACCTACAGATGACTCCAGCTAAGTTATCCATCTATGAGCTCATACAATAGTCCCCAAAGCATAGGGAGACTCTAATGGAGATTTTAAGAACAATTGAGCTCCAACCGCAAGATGCGAATGCATTCACTCACTTTGTGGGACAAGTACAAGAATGCCAGGAACTTGTAATCCGATTCTATGATCATGAGATTAAGACAGTTCTTGTTGCCTTACCAGACCCTCCGCTAAACATTGTAGTGGCAATCAATGACTTACCTTTCAAGAGGGTCTTGGTCGATATAGGTTCATCGATAAACATCATCACAACAACTGCAATAGAGCACCTCAAGATCCCCAAGTCCAATATCATTCCAGGAGCTTACACATTGAGAGATTTTAATGATGCTTTATGCAATACTGTGGGAACGATAGTCCTACCCATCAAGGTGGGGCACAAGACCATCCCCATGATGTGTCATGTCTTGGAAGGAGCTATGCAGTACAACATCCTCTTAGGGCATCCTTGGATAAGGGCCATGAAGTGTGTGCCTTCGATCTTGCACCAATGTGTCAAGTATGTGCACGAGAACAAAGTCTATGTGGTTCTGGCCGATGAAGAGCCTTTTAAATACGTCAATCAGGTGGACATTCTAGGAGAATTTGTAATCCCTTCTACTCACCTATACGTGGCACCTTCATCCCCAACCACACAAGTGGATAATGAAGACAAAGGGGTAAGAAAAGACCCATGCACATCAACACCTCCTGGTGCACTCAAAATAGTCAATGCTTCTAAAGTACCATCAACGTCAAAACCAAAAGATAATCAGAAGCTAAAGGCACCCTTAGTTAAGGAAGAAAGGCCCAAGGAAGTGCCAACTATAGCCATTGCTGAAATGCCAAGTCCTATGGAAGAGGAAGATCTTCAAGATCAAGATGAAGATAGTGATTATCACCCTACTTCACCAGTATCATCCGTAGGGTCATCCACGTCGCATGCATCAATACACTTGGCAAGCACAGGCATAGGGGAGTACCTTGTGTAGAACATCACCTTTACGCCTATCATTGAGTCTGCACAAGACATGGGAAGGCCTAAGGACTTGAGGCTACCAGTGGGAATAGTGGTTCCACTTGGAATCCCTCCCAACCAAACCAATTTTGTCTATGTCGGCCTGGACTGCACTCATAAGTCTTTAGATATAGAAGAGGATAGTGACGAATTATTCATGGTCAATGTTCATTACCTCTCTAACCCCGAGTTTTCTCTAAGCTACTTTGAGCATTGCCACTGGCATGGCTATGGCCTTGGCATATATGAGCAGGGGCACAGGTGGCCATACGAGCCACAATATCAGCTTCTTCCTCTCGATAGATTTGGCTTAGGCTATTATATCGGAGGTCGAGATGACTCTCTTGTAGTGGCATTGGAAAGATTAAGCTTAGGGTTAGGAGAAGACATTGATTTCATTCCTTATCATCCCCTAAGAATAGGAAATTTGAGCAACAGACAAGTGGCCACGGTAAACATACCACCACCAAAAGTTTATCATCCAAACATCTCAATTGATTCCACCCCAACAGGGTACAACTCATGGGATGAGGAGAATGGATATGAAGCAAGTGATGATGAGGTGCAACTTGGCTTAGCCTATCAAGGGCCTCGCTATTTACAAATATTCACATGGTCCATCCATGATGAGAGTGGATATACATCAGATGAAAGTGACTATGAATCAGAAGACTCAATAGAAAGAGCCTACTTAGGCCTAAGCCATCAACCCCTGACTTTGGGGCAAGAGACAAATGCAAATGGATTCTTCATAAGTGATGAAGAATATGAAGATGAAACAGAGATGGCCTACTTAGGGCCAAGACATGAGCCCCTTGTCTTAGGGCCGCATACCAATGCTAATAGTTTTTAGATAAGTGATGATGACTTTGAGGATGAGACCGAGATGGCTTATCTTGGACCTCACCACTTATGGCAAGTGAATGAGCTAGTAGAGAGAGAGGTGGCACTCCATGCCATAGACCCTCATCTATGAATTTTGGGGAGACCTATTGACCTAGCTGCCATTCATCGGATGGTCAATCCCCTCTCGCCTACATTCAGAGAGTGATTAGAGCCCAATGATCCTATTGTCCGCCCTGCTCATGGGCTAGATCCAAAAATTCCCATTCCTCCATAACCTCATCACGAGTATGGAAGGGAAACCCCTGAGACAAGATTGCACCCATGTGGTCCTGGAGACTTCATTCCATCCATCAACATGATCTCCATTGATTTGACCACTCCACTTCATAATCCAAAAGATCCTACCAAATCATTGCATCTTGATATAGAGGCTATTGATTGGGATCATGCTAATTCACCCATAGAGCCCGAAGACCTCTTCCCCAATGAAGAGATGTTACAACCATTCCATTTTGCATCAGGTTGTGCGTATGACATCTTCCATGTTGGTTTGGAACCTAAGTCAGTAGGTCCTATGAATCCCATCGATGACATTCATTTGATACCCATGCCTCATCAGCTAGAGGATGGGTCACATATGGCTATAGAAGTGACTTTCGAGGTGGACATCAGCGATGATCCTACCCAACCAAGGAAAGTCAAGTTCGGAGAAAGTCTATCTCCAGAGGAACAAGCCATCCTAATTCCTCTCCTCAAAGAGAGGTCAAATATTTTTTCTTGGACTTACAAAGACATGCCAAGGATAGATCCAAAGTTAGTCATTCACAACATTTCATTGGATCCCATGAAGAAGCCAATCAAGCAAAAGTTGAGGAAAATGCATCCAACCATCACTTTGATGGTGAAGAACGAATTGCAAAAACTACTGGATGCAGTATTCATAGTTCCTATTGACTACCCTGAGTGGGTGTCAAACATGGTACCCATGGGGAAACCTGATGGAAGAGTCTGTATCTGCACATGGATTTTAGAGATTTAAATAGGGCAACACCAAAGGATTCATTCCTATTTCCAAACATAGATGCTCTTGTAGATGCAACCGTAGGTCATGAAATGCTCTCCCTAATGGATGGTTTTTCTGGATACAACCAGATCTGGATTAAGCCCGAAGATCAACATAAAACTACTTTCATTACTCCATGGGGAACATTCTGTTACAAAGTGATGCCATTCGGTCTCAAAAATGTTGGTGCCACATATCAGCGAGCCATGACATACATATTCCATGACTATATGCATAAGATCTTGGAAGATTACATGGATGACTTATTGGCCAAGTCCCTATTGCGGCAAGAGCATGCCGAAGTCCTTAGACAAGTCTTTGATCGCCTCATAGAACACAATGTCCGATTGAATCCTAAGAAGTGCATATTTGGCATAACTTCTAGCAAGCTTTTGGGATTCATCGTATCCAAGAGAGGCATCGAAGTCAATCCTACAAAGGTAAAGGCTATACTAGAAATGGCCGCCCCTACCAACATTAGGGAATTGAGGAGCCTACAAGGCAAGATAGCATCCATCAAAAGATTCATCGTGCAATTATCAGACAAATTCCGACCTATGAATCAGTTGCTATGCAAGGAAGTCCCCTTTCATTGGGACGAAGAATGCCATCAAGCCTTTGCAGAGATCAAGACTTATCTGGAAACGTCGCCAGTATTGGCTCCACCAAGGCCAAACATACCATTTTTACTATATATATCGACTACTGATTTTGCATTGGGCACCATGTTAGCCCAAAAGAATGCACAAGATAAAGAGCAAGCCATATATTACATTAGTCGCACCTTGGTGAGTTATGAGCTAGGATATGCGTATGTCAAAAAGTTGTGTTTAGCAGTGGTCTTTGCAACTCAAAATTTGCGACACTACATGTTGAGCCATACGACCTACGTCATATCAAAATAGAATCCTTTGCAGTACATGATGAGCAAGACATATCACAATACACGTACCACAAAGTGGATCATGCTATTGATAGAATTTGATCTAGAGTTCATAAGCCAAAAGTCCATCAAGGGACAAGTCATAGTAGATCAATTAGCAGAGGTGCCTCTTCAGGATAACAAGCCTCTCACTATAGAATTGCTTGATGATGTGGTCTTTGCATTATCAGATCCACCAAAGCTCGAAGAACCTAAGAAAGAAAGAGACATGTCATTGTTCTTCGATGGTTCGAAGTGTGAACAAGGAGGCGGAGCAGGGATTGTCTTTATCACACCACAGGGTGCTCCATTGCCCTTATCATTCAAACTAGACTTCCCATGCACAAACAACAATACAGAATATGAAGCATTGATCCTGGGACTCCAAATAGCCATAGCAATGGGCATTAAAATATTGAATATCTTTGGTGACTCCTTGCTCATAGTAAACCAGGTCAAAGGACTATTCCAATGTAGGTGCCCACTCCTGAAGACTTACAAGGAACTTGTTGACACCTACCTAGCCTGGCTGGAATGGTACGACATCGAGGCAATCCCTCATACATTGAATAGATTTGTAGACACCATGGCCTCTTTGGGATCCTTAATCCCTTAGAATCCATCTACTGATTTTACAACCATTCATGTGAAAGTGCTTTCGCACTCAACAATACGTCGTGAAGCTTTTGACAATCAAGAATCAGTCAACATGATCAACATCAAGCCAAATTAGGATTGGTCCTTCACAGCCAGATATTTCTTGCAAATGGCACCTTGGGGGTCTTTGATTTCCCAAGGACCTATGGAGTGTGGTGCAACCATACACCATAGAGTTGTTCCTCAATCCATGTTCACTAGCTCAGAAATACAGGAAGAGCAAGTTGTCTTTTCTATAGAAGTCATGGCTTATCAGGATTGGCTTTCCCAACTACGGGACTTCCTGAAGCTTGGAATAGTACCTCAAGGTTTGTCACATACTGAAAGGTGAACGTTCAAACAGAGAGCAACAAGATACATCTTTCTAGGAGAAATCCTCTACAGACGAGGATATGATGGAGTATTACTCCATTGTCTTGAGCCCCAGGAAGCATCTTGGGCAATTTTGCAAGCTCACGATGGTACATGTGGAGGGCATTTCAGTGGCATGGCCATCGTTAAGTGCATCTTGAGAATGGGTTACTATTGGCCCACCATGGAAAGGGACTACTATGAGTATGTCAAGAAATGTAGTAAGTGCCAGCATCATGCAAATCTAACGCACTTACCATCGCAAGCCTTGCAGCCCATCCAGGAAGCATGGCCATTCTCACAATGGGGACTAGACTTGATTGGGAAAATCTCACCCCCATCCTCAGGCTGACACACATTCATCATAATAGCCATAGAATACTTCACTAAATGGGTAGAAGCGATCCCCTTAACATCAACAACTGGACCAAGGATTATGGAGTTTATACTCCACAATATCATAAGTCATTTTGGGGTCCCTTCAAAGATAATATCGGATAATGGGCCATATTTCAAGAACAAAAATGTGCATGCTTTAATGAACAAATACCATATTCAACACAATTTTTCAATGCCTTATTATCCACAAGCAAACGGGCAAGCAGAAGCCTCAAACAAAACAATAGTCTCCATTTTGAGGAAGACGGTGCAAGACAATCACAAGGATTGGCACATGCAGTTGCCTCTTGCACTATGGGCATACAGGACTAGTATACGGATGCCCACTGGGGCAACACCATTTTCACTAGTATATGGCACTGAGGCCATCATGCCACTAGAGTTAGAAATTTTGACTCTACGCATAGCATTAAAGGACTTCATATGATGATGTTGCTATGTGACAAGGCCGCCTTGATCAGTTGATGCTTCTTGATGAACATCGAGTCAATGCTTTAGAGCATCTTTGTGTTTACCAAGATCACCTTACGTGAGCTTACAATAGTAAAGTCCATTTAAGGGAATTCAAGGTTGGAGATCTAGTGCTCAAAGAAAACCAGCAGAATTCAAATCTGCCACCGCATCTGCGAGATAAGTTCATGGTAAACTGGATAGGTCCATACATGATTTCACAGAGAGTTGGGCCTGGAGCATATCGCCTTATATCATTAGATGGTGTTGAGGAGCCTGAGCCTCTCAATATCATTCACTTAAAGGTATTTTACACATAAAATACAAAAACATTCAAATATTTCATAAAAACAAAAACATTCAAATATGTCATAAAAACAAAAACATTCAAATATGTCATAAAAATCAAAAACATTCAAATATTTCAAAAATCAAAAACATTCAAATATGTCAAAAATTCAAAAACATTCAAATATGTCAAAAACAAAAACATTCAAATATGTCAAAATTCAAAAACATTCAAATATGTCAAAAAACACAAACAAAACATTCAAATATTTCATAAAAATACAATCAAAATCTCCAAGGTTATTCATACCGCTTGGTACAAAATCAATTCAAAAATGCTCCAAGGGTAATTCAAACCGATTGGTCAAACATCAATTCAAAATGCTCCAAGGGTAATTCAAACCGCTTGGTCAAATCCAATCAATTCAAAATGCTCCAAGGGTAATTCAAACTGCTTGGTCAAAACCAATCAAATCAAAGGCTCCAAGGGTAATTCAAACCGCTTGGTCAAACATCAATTCAAAATGCTCCAAGGGTATTCAAACCGCTTGGTCAAAATCAATTCAAAAATGCTCCAAGGGTAATTCAAACCACTTGGTCAAAATCAATTCAAAAGGCTCCAAGGGTAATTCATGCTACTTGGTCAAAAACCAAAAAGCCCCAAAGGCATAATAAGCCCTTTGGTCAAATTAATCAATAATACAAAAACAACATAAAAATCAAAAAATACAAAAACAATTGCATCTCACATCTTGCATCCACATCATTGCATTGCATTTTCATATCCACTACAATTGCATATGTCATGAGAGCCTTAAAAGTGATACCACAGTTTGTCACACAAATCATTCAAATCCGTACCTCCATTAATACATGTGTGTAATTGTATTTTTCAACACAACCATTATTTGTTGCTATACATAATATACTAAGGTTTTTCGGTTAATCAACCACACCTAGTGATCTTATCAACTTTTGAGGAAAACAACTATGATTAGTAGAAGGTAAGGTCTAGCCGTGATAATTCCTTGGATATTCAAGATCCCATCACTAATTGAAACACTAAAATCCTAGGTGGTACAAGGAAAAGATGAAAGATGCAAAGCGGTCTAGGTTACCTTAAGCGAAAAGGATCTTCCTTGCTTATCCCCATGTGCAACCAGTTTAAAGGTGTTGAGAATTGGCAAAAGGACAAGCTTTACCCTATCCAAATCCCTTGCTTAAATCAAAATAAGAAAAATCCCAAAGCAAAGTACATATTCAAAAGGCCAAGCATACAATCCAGATTTCAAAGCAATAATCCGATACACAAATCATAAATTCAAAAAAAAAAAATCATAGCTCAAAGAAAAATCAATAAAAAATAAACAGTGATTTTCATCACTACATATGAGCAAAATAAACAGTGATTATCATCACTACAAAAATCCACGCTCAAAGAAAAATCAATCAAAATAAAAAGTGATTTTCATCACTACATATGAGAAAATATCCAAAGCCAAAAAGAAGCCAAAAAAAGGGAATAAAGCTTGAATCCCTGGAATTCTCAGCATTGTAAAAAACTGGAAGGAGAAATCCTTACGCATGATGATATGTCTACCACAATTGCTTCATGCATTTGTGTAGACCAATGTTTGAATGTGGATGAGCTAGCTTAGGTAACCCAATATTGCCTAGTGGTATAGTCCAACTAAGTCCAACATAAGGATGAGATGAACACTTGAGGATCCCTGATCTTAGCAATGGGCTAAAAGAATCCCACCTGACATCGGAGGAAATGCTTGAGTTCTACCTCAAAATATACAATCACATGCACACATAGAGATCATGAAAAACTAGGTCCATGGTAAAAGCCTTACTTTTCAAAAGTCTAAGTGGTCAGTAGACAGTTGTTGATAGGGTAACTAGAGTGTTTGAATCTCTGAAAAGCCCCAAAAATTCTTACATAGCAACAAATCATAACATCATTCACACCATCACTTTCTTTATAAGATTCTATAAATTAGGGGTATCAACATAGTAGGACAGATACCGCATATATATTAGAAATAGTATATAGATGGCCACTGACTACTTTATATATTTTAATTTACAGAAACTTATTAAGAAAATACATTACACACCATTACATCTCATATATGAATACTTAATCAATTCTTATGATAAGAGTGATTATTTAAATTCATGATTATTTTTTTACTTTCTATGGTATCACCCATTAAGATTGTCAATATCATATGCATTTCGTATGTTTTAAGTGATTAGAGCATACAGGTTCATTTATACCATCCCATCACATAAGTTAGATGCATACAATTAAAGCAAAGTTAAAACATGCATTTAGCAATAACATCGCATTCACAAAAACAAGTCATTAATCATCCATAAACCACATCATAAAACATATAGGCAATATCCATTTGCATACAATCATAAATTCATCATTCATCATCAAAATACATTGCATCATATCATCAAATCATATAAGCATCTACACATCCATCTAAGCATCTTCAAATATCATCTATCATCTAACATATTCATCAAATCATCATAATACCATCATCACATCATATCATAAAATAAAATAACAACAAAAACATGAGCAATAAACGATACACATAATAAGTCATAATGCAAAGCTATCATAAAAGTATGTGTGTCAAGTCCAATGGATGTACAAAAATGCCTCATGGGCTACAGTCATATAGGTCAATCGACCTCAAAAATAGATCAAGGACCAAGTAAAGCATCAATCAAATACCAAGCATGAGCCCCCTGCATCACCTCCTCTAGTGCCACCTCCCCCTGTGGCGGTGTCGCGAGTCAAATGATGTGAGCCTATCGGTCTCTCTATCTGAGTCTAGGTCCTCTAGCTAGGATGGGTGGAAGACTACCCCGAGGTGGAGTGCCCACTGACCTACGAACCACCCGCACTAGCTGGATCCTTAGGGACAATCCCATGCCTCTTGAGATACATCTGAAGAATGGTGACATGATCCACAAGTCCCCGGATCCGCTCCTCATGCTCATCCAAAAAGACTAAAGTTGTCCCACATCTGCTCCTAAACCTACCACTAGAACCTCCTGTGGTGTAGAAGGAGGAACAACAAACTGCATCCTAGCATCGCCACCCCCAATAGTAGCCTATAGAGCCTGTATCTATGCTGAGAGCTACTCAATGGTAGCATCTCGCCATTGTACCTAGATCTTAGTGGCCTGAAGCTCAGCCTCGACCTCATGTAGCTATGCTCTCAGAGGAGAGTCTCTCTCCTCGGGCTCTAACTCCTCCTCCTCCTCAGGAACATCAGGATCCTCCACTGCCACCTGCTCTGTTAGCTGGCCCCATACCTCGATCCTAGCTCGGACTCTGCATCCTATCGGATCTGCACCATCACCCCTACCATCATCCTTGCACCCTAGGCTACCGATGCCATGCCACATACGATCACCCCACCACTGAGTGTATGCCTTTGTAATGCCCCCAACCACTCTAGGGTCAATAGTTGGGGCATCCTCCTCATCTAAAATCTTTATAATCTACCATGGAGGTAGGTCCTTCTCTATTGTGAGGTGCCTGTACAAGAATGGTATCAAGGGCACATCCTACTACAACCCATACTTATGAAGAACCCGTGAGTAGAAGAAATACTCATGGATGGAAACCTTACGGCCAATGAGCCATCACTCATGTCGTGTCCTGGTAGTAAAACTAGTTGGATCATCCCAAGCAGGACACTCATGGTAAGGCCACCACATGACATCTCCAACCAAAAGTCTAGTGAAAGCATTAGTGTAGTGGGACAACTCCCTTGCAAAAGTGTGGCTCTTACGCTCCTCATGCTCTTGAGCCCATATAGCAGCATAGCACTGTGTTCGAGCATCAATCACTATAATCTTAGTTAGGAGCCCCTTAGGGTGATCTACCCTAATATGCTCCCATCCCCAAACCTATAGGAGAAAGCTGCAGGTAATATTGACACGTCCTCATTGATGGATGTGGTACAACTCATCATAGCACTAAGCCAATAGTGATCTACCCCATGCATAGATGATAGGCTCCTCGCTATCCAATAGATCCTGCACCATCGCCAAAAGGTTCCATGGGAACCTCAAACCCGAGCAGTCCAGGATAAGAACATTGTTGATCACCATCAACAATACGACATGCCTCACCGTAAAGATGCCCTCCCTATGCTAGCGGCTGATGGACACTCCTCCGGACTTGTTGTCCTTGAGAGCATCCGTAGAGTGCCCTCTAAACACCCGAGTGAAGACAACCACCTGATCATTAGTGGCCAAAGAGACAATGGCCACCCCATCAAATGGAATTCAAAAGATCCTATATACATCCTCCAACGTAATGGTCATCTCACCGATCGGGAGGTGGAAGGTATTAGTCCATGGGTCCCAATGATGGGCCAGAGCCATAAGGTAAGCCTGATCTGCCATGATGTAAGGTAGCCTGATGACATACTACAACCCATGGGCTTTGAACCATGCCCAATCCGTATCATCAAAGATAGGAAGTAGGTCAAGTAGGAGCTTCGGGTCCCGAGCTCGAGCAGTAAGGATCTAAGCAAAGCAAAAGAAAGACAAAACATAACTACAGTGCATCTAAGGCATAATTCACAATAAACATGAAAATGGTGCAAAAGAGTATGGACTATTCTAAGTCTAAGCAAAAAGGATAAGATTGCACCTAATCAAACAAATAAAAATCCAAAATTCCAAAAAAATAAAAAATGTCATAAAAATCCAACAAAAATGCAAGAAAACATAGCTAAGGGTTTAGCCGTTATTGCCTACAATGGCCAAAACCTGGCCGCTGGAGGCAACAACGGCCAAGATCCAATGGTCAAATTTTTGACCATTGGGGTTCAAGCTTGGCCACTCTGAGCGACAGCGGCTCAGAACCGATCGCTCTGAGTGACAACGGCCAAGGGGCGACACGACAAACCCGTGAACCCTTGGCTAAAAAAAAAAATTGCAAAATTACAAAATAACTTAAACAAATCAAAAGAGGGAGGGAAAAAAAATAAAATAGAAAGCAAATATTCCCACCCAAGCATCAAAAACTAAGCTAAGTTCGAAAATGCTCAAAATGGTGACAATAGGTGAATAATGGAAAAATTCAAAAACCCTAGGCTAAAGCCACTAACAAAAAATAAAATTGGGGACTAACCCACCATAGCAAAGGGTATGCTAAGCCTAATTACGGAGTTTTTTCATTGCCAACAGGTTTAGTGAGGTTCATTTTACCCATTACTTAGTGAGGTTCAGATTACTCAGACAAGAGAAAAGAGAGCTAGGGTTTAGAAAAGAGAAATACCCGAGAAGCTCTGGCTCCTCCAACAACTGATGTCTCACCCTGCACAGCCATGTCCTCAACGCCAACAAACTCCAAAGTCTCAACCGTCACTGTCACACCAAAGATCTCAAAAGCGAATCTTCAAATAGTGAAAGTGAAAGGTCAAACCCTAGAAATGCAAATTTTATATTTCCTTAATTATGCCTTGGCCATTGCTGACGTCAGTGGCCCAAACTTCTTGGCCGCTCAAGGCGATAGTGGCCATAGGCAGAAACTCAGAGGCTATTGGACCTGACAACGGCCAGATCCATAAGTCAAAATAAGGGACTTCCTCCTTGAGGGATCCCATAAAAATAGCAAATAAACACACTTTGGTGGTTTTAGATCATCAGAATGTTCAAAATAACAAAAAAATCATATAAAAGCACAATCTTAGGTAGGCCTCATATTCAGTCACCTACTCTATCCACTTAGTGATTGCAACAAGTTGCACTCCATGTATTTTAGTGAGATGAGTAGATAACCATAAGGCCACTTGGGGCAAAAACAACTCATTTTGGAATTACGATGTGCCACCCTTCAATCCCGAAGAAGACCAAGATGGTCGGACTGCTCCACGGGTGCGAAAGGATCATCCTAATTCCCCTATGACATCAAAAATATTAAGTCAAAGTGATACAATCTAAACATAAATAGAATCACTCATCCTAACTCCCTAAGAAGGCTATTGATAGCCGGACCGCTCCTCGAGATAAGGATAGATGATTATCATAAACAATTGGAATCACACTTGGATGTGGGATTTCCCATTAACAAGCAACAAATGCTAGAAAGGAACCAGATTGGTCATATTGGTCAAGCGACTTGTCACTTCATTCATTGTCATTTCTTCACCAATCCATTGTGTGAGGAAGTAGTTCAAAAGTTCAACATAATCATAATCAAAATCAGCAAAATATCACTCGATCATAGCAAAATCATGTTCATCCTACGAATCATTGCATACAACAATCACAAATTTCCCTTGTTTGTTGGGAACGTAAGAAGACATGACATCTTCAATTGTAGCTCTCCTATCGATCGAAATTGTTGTAGCAGCTAAAGCTACCCGATTGAGTTTGAGGAATGAGTGCAATTTAACATGCAAAAGCCACTGAGCTAAGTCCTCCAAACATTGAGGCAATGATTCAAGGGATGCACACCATCTTGCATGATTGGGCCATCCGATGTTGATCAGACCATTGATCACCATACACCCTACAAACATATCAGTCTATGTTTTTGCTCAACATTGTGTTTTCCACATAGCGCATCACAAAAAGGGGCATCTATAGACACCTAAATCGTGTCATGCTTAGGGGAGCTGCTCACATAGACACACTCATAAGATCATAAGACATAATATTGGACTTTCCAAGCATCAACAGTGGTTCTCACCACTCATTTGGGGCCTTTTCAAGCCATCCAAGCCTAGCCGCTCAAGCCAAGAGAGGCCAGATCCTAGCCGCTCAAGCCTAGAGCGGCCAGACCTTAGCCATTGCAGACGACAGTGGCCAGATCTTAGCCATTGTAGACGACAATGGCTAAGCCATAAGAAGTAGTTTTGTCGACAAACATGCCTAATCACAGGTAGAAGTGGCAGTCTGCATGCAATAAAGGTGAGCGGGAGTAACTTTGCATTCCTTTTCATGACCAGTTCACATAGGAGGCTTGAGTTTGCATTTAAAATTTAGTTAACTGACCTCCAAGCATAAAAAAATGACAAAAGATTCTCATGCTAATGACCAGTTCGCATAGAAGACTCAAGTGGGTAGTTAGATTTTAGTTAACTAGCCTTCAAACATAGACAAAGGACAAAATCTTCTCATGCTAACTTACACTACACATGAGAAATTCATTCCTAGGGCTTGGACATAGACCTAGGGTTTCACACTATAAAAGGTGCAAGCCTAAGAGCACCAAGAGATCACAAGAGAGATAGGAGATCATATCAGAGAGAGAGAGAGAGACATATTTTGAGGAGAGCTTTCGAGACTTGGAGAGTTCTCTTTGAGATCACGTGTACGATGAAGCTCTAATGAATTGAAGAGCATAACACCTATTATTTCGACATCAGATACAGGCTTTGACCCATAACTTTGGGGCAAAGAGAGCAAGGTTTACCTTAGCGACCATTATCTTGGACAGTGGCCCGTAGGCTTAGCTTAGGTTTTAGACATAGCTTCTTTTATTCTATTTCTTCATGTTTTCATATCATTAGCATAGATTTACATGATTTCATGGCATAGTTTCATCATATTTCTATTACATTATTTTATTACTAACAACCTCATCCAGGGAGGCAATCTCGGACACCTAAGCATGTGTTGTTGTTTCATTGCTTGTAGGGCCACAGGTTCATCGGACGAAGTTTGCAACATACGAGAGCAAAAGGGATCCCTCTAGGAAATAGACCTAGAGAAGGAGGCATCTGTAAGCCCTCATACATTTTCATGTGTGGAATCGGGAAGCTTTTATAAGTGCACCACCTCTTCGTGAAAGGGGCACTCTTTGCCTATTTGTAACTTATTGTATCGAAATGGGTATCCCTAAGAGGGACCGACATGTAACCGAGTTTCAATATCAATAAAGAGATCTATCTTTGTTATTTTGTGTTATATGCTTTTTCTTCTTGTCTTCCATTTCATCTCGGGTTTTTTTAATAACATTGCAAGTAGGGTTAAAAAGGGGTGGTGCATGCGTCCTGGGGTCGCTACACATGAACTACTTAAAAAATATATACCAACACTACAGTGTAACAAAAATGATTTAAAAATATCATTATTATAAAACTTGTAGATGTAAAAACCATGGAGACAAAAAATCTACCACTTCATTGATCAATAACAATTACATTGTGATACCAGAAAAGGACTATAGAGCCAACCCCTTGAATGAGGTCTAAACTCATATTTATAAGCTACTTATTTGAATCTTGCAGTGTAATATTTACATTCAGCTATAAAAAAGGTTATAGACAACTATACAAAAAGTTCCAAAAGTTTACATAAATAGTTCATATTTTGATATGTGTTTGCATTTGAATTTGGTTTGTTGATCTGTAGTAAATTCTTGTAAGTGGTTGTATTATTGAGGTTCTAGTTGGAAACAACTGGCGAGCACTATGGTGAAGATCTAGAGTAATATCAGTTGGTGCTCTTGGTATCTAGCTCTATATTATCCCTTGTATCACATTTTGTAAATAATTCATGATTTTAAGCTTGAGTCCTAGGTTCAGGTGTTTTTGGGCTCTTTATTCATCTTCACTATTTAAGCATGGCCTTGAGGAATTCTGACATCATCACTCAAGATGGAATGACTTCAATCTACATTCTAGTTTTAGGCATATTTAATTTGCTTTGTGTGGTGTTAAGCATCTTTCAATTTTGATGATGTTATTTCTTGGGATAACATGGCCTTAAAACAATCTCCAGTGTGCTTTGGCTATTATGGCCCTAGGCTAGTGATGAATTTTGACCATAGTTGACCCACCAGTCTTAGGCTTAGGATTCTATGACATTGGACTCTTTTCCAGCTAGCAACCCTCTCTTAGAATCGTCTTCGGGAAATTTATACATTATGTTGACTTGATTTTTGTATGCCCCTACTAAGAACATATTGACTATTAACATTTACTTATCATCATCAATGGCTTTGGGTTGATCCCAGTCTTGGATAAATCCAACAAATTTGTAGCACTTAATATTTTCTTATATTTTGGTAGCTATTACTTTGTCCTTTGAATGTGGTCAAAATTTGACCCACATGTTTGGTGCCTCCTAGGGCATTTTTTTCTCGTGGGAATGGAGAACTCAAGTATCATTTCTTTTTAACTTAGCATTTTCCAAGGAGGAAGAAACCAAAAAAGAACTAGAGAAGAAGGTAGAGGGAGAGAAAATGGGTGAGAAATACAATCAATAATTATTGTAAGATAAAGGAGAGTGGTGGGTGACAAAAGAAAAAAAATATGGAGTGAAAAATATATACACAAGCAAAAATAAGATAATGGTGATAAAGAGAAAAGAGGGAAAGCATGGGGACAATAACATATTAGAAGAAATATGATTTATAGGGGATAAACAATGATGGTGTGAATACAGAAACAAATGAAGGTGTTTATGATGTAGTGTACATATGAACACCCAAAGAAACAATACTATACTACATAAAAGGAGAATCAAGAGAACAAAATGGAAGAAAGGGGGTCATTGGTCATGGGACACATCCATAAAAATGATAAAAAGTGGTACCTGATTCATGGAACACCTCTAAAAAATGTACCTCCATGAGCATGCTCCACTGCAGCTTAAAGCTACTTCAAGAATAGATAGATTACCATGAGCAAATACTCCAATCCATTGTAGGCCATAGTTCATCATCTCCATGCTCTTTTATATTTTTTCACACAACTTAAAAGGAACCTCCTCTATTGATTGCTCTTTGCCATGCAAGTATTTACTTGTGTCATTGGACCTGTATTCATATTAAGAGTGCCTTTTTTCAATTCATGTTACATAACAAGCTTTATAAAGAATTGAGTCCCGAATTATGTTTTTACTAGTTGGTGTCTGCAAGGTTGTACCTCTTGATTGAGTGTTTTTTTTTTAATTTGGTCTTCAATGAACTATCTATTCACATATCTTTTTATTTCAACATATCCTCTTTTTTTGGTTGTTTCTTATTTTGCTGACATCATGCTTGATATAGTATGACATGTTTATTTTGCTCACATAGGTTGCATTAGTTTTGCCTCATGCTATATCAAATTTTTAGGTGCATACCCTACAAAATTTAAACTATTCAGCTCTTATCCATTGGGATAAAAATTTATATTATTAATGATGAGGAGATACTTCAGGAAGAATATGGAAGAAGGATGAAAATTGTTATGCAAAATTTCTAACGATAGCCATAATTTATTTCAAATTCAAATCTCCATTTATTTTGCCAAACTTCTACTATACCTTTTTTTTGATCAAGTCACAATTATTTATTTCAATGATCCATTTTATTTATATCTCTTACTTTATGTACAAATTGATGTAAGCAACATACTCTCGTACGAGCTTGCCATTATTACTCTCATTATAGCTCTAATCAACTATTTTATTTATTTTTTGGCTATATACACAAAAATGTGGTATGCTTGCCCATGATTGGCCTAGAGGATTCATTAGATATTATCCTATGAATTTGCAATGTTTGGACCATATGACACCAAATTTGAGATTTTCTTCATGTTTATTTTTTAATAATATAGAGCTACTCTCAAGTTTCCCTGGAGTCCATTTTTATTGTGATTTTTCTTTTAAATATCTCGTATTTTGACCACATGTGAGCATTATAGCATTTTTCTTTGTATTTAACTCCATCCAGTTGGGTGTTAAGTCTAATTACCTTTCCTATATACTTATTCATCCAAGGTTCTACTTGATTCTCTATCTTCTATCTATTTATTTCTCTCACCAATCAATTTTGATTTGATGTACAAAACCAAGGGGATTGGAGTCCTTTATATCCTAGTAAAAAGTAAAGCTGACTACTAGATCTTGATGTGGATTGTCATTAGATCATAGATGATATTACATAGAATGGACTATCTCTATTCTTGGCAATTCACTAACCTTTATTCTTATGCTATGAATAACTCTCCTTTGGAGGCTTGCTTCTTGCTCTATATAATATTCAATGTGAAAAGGATGTAGGCCCTAATTTGGTATTCTAATTATCTTCCTAATCATTGGGATTTTCATTTGATTTTGGTTTTAGTCTAGATGTTCCCCAACCTATTTGAAGAAATATCTAGACAAAAATATCCTAAATTTTGAGGTTACATCAACCACTATTATTTCTTGGATGGAAACCAAGTCTAGGTGTCCACATACCATCATCAAAAAATCTCTAAAAATGCCTATTCTTTTTATCAGTTTTTCCTTGAAATGTAGCCATTTAGGTTCCAACATATCTACATTTAACCCTAAAATTTTATAGATTTCTAGTGCCATGATTGAGTTCTTATCTTTTGAGTTCATTACAAAATTGTGTAATATACATTTTTCCATAGTAAGAGACATAAAATGGAGTAGTAGACTCCATTTTTCCTGGAAAGCCTAGGGGCCTACTTCCTATAGGTACATCATTATTTAATTTTGATTCCCTAGTGGAAATATATTTAGAATCTACCTCTTTAGCCATCAATAAATATTTTCTTAGATCTCTTGGTGTTGTAGTAGAGTTCTTGAATAGGTTATGGAACTACTCAAGTCATAGCTAGGAAATATAGCTTTCTATAGGACTCAACTCTTCTCTGGTTTAAATTTTTTGTCCTTGATACCACTGATTGAGTGCATACTTGATCTTCTTCATTTATAGCTTGAGTCTATGGAAACTAAGAGTAACCATCATCACAACCTTTTTGTTGATTGGCATTGACACTTGTCTCTTAACAACATTCTTGATTGTGCTTTATGTTAAAGGCTATCATATTTTCTACCAATGAGATTCCTTGCAAAGATCTTTAGCTTGAATTTTTTACTTTAATGTAGATTTCCTCATATGATAGAGGCTCAACCTAAAAAAGCATATCAATCTTTTCTTCTCCACCATAGTTCACATTTTGCTATACTATCTTTCTCATATTGCATCTTGTGATAATAGGAGGTCAAAGATTGTCATGTCAGCAAGGTTTCGGTAACATGATCCCATCATTGTTAGGATCATCTCTTTTTAGCTATGAGAGTCGTTCTTCTATTTTATTGACATATTCGATCAACTTATGAATCATTGCTATCAAATCATATTTTGTTTGAAGTTGTTCCCTCTGAATGATAGAGATATTATTAATTTTTGGAATTTGAAATGAATTAGGCTCAATGATCTTAGAGGATGGTATATGAGATAGACTCATGAAAAAATTTAATGGAGGTATGACACCTCTAGGAGGATTTTTTCTACTTTTATTAACATATTTTCAACATGTATGGCTTCTTGGAAAATATGGAGGAAATTATTTTCTTTGGATTGTTGAATGAGGATGATTAGATTTGGATGAAAAGCATTAATATAATAGATATATGTTTGAGCTGGGGAGGGTTGGAACTCTTGGGGAATTCTCCTCCAAGTTCTTTTCAAATTGACATTGAAGTTAAATATGTTTTCATGGGGAGCTTTCTTAATGAATGAAAATTGAGTAAGAAAAAAGAAAGGATCTTCGACATTGTCAAATTTATTAATAAGAGCCTCAGCTAAATCAACCCATATGGAGATACTTTTATCTTTAAAATATATATACCATAACAAAAAATTACCTTTGAAAGAAATAATTAGTAACTTGATTAGTACATCTTTGAACATAATATTATAAACCGTAGCCAAGGAGGCTATGTCTTGGCAATGTTCAAAGGCAATTTTCTCTTTACCTTCATAGGTAGGTAGAGTTTTCAAGGCAATTTTAGGGATCTCATGAAGAATTGGGATGTTGAGAGGGCTTGTATTGTACTAATATGGATAATATTGTTGGACCATTGCGCTTAGTTCAACCAGAATTGGGTGATTTTTCTACCTTATTGACATATGAACTTTGATGTCTTAGGGCCTATGACCACTTGAAAAGAAAATGGGACACTTACACCCACAATACAAGGTAAATTATGAAACTGATGACTAATATTTTTTTGGGTTCTATATCTGAATGGGAATAACCAGATGAACATACAATATCTACTAATGAGGTCAATATTATCCATAAAATATTGAATCCTCTAGGAAAATGAGATAAAATTATTAGTTTTGTCCCATAGGGTATGCTAAAACCTTACTCTACTCTTGAACTAAAATTTGCCATTGTTGTGGAAATACACCATGCCTGTCAATTTTAGATAAATTATAGTAATTAGATTAAACAAGGTTACCTTATGTTTCAACCTTCGAAGAAGGTCAACTCCTCTAGATATATTTTGAAGTAAAAGGGTAAGGAAAAGAGTAAAGGGAAAGAAATATAAAGGGTTTAGGAATAAATAAAAGCATGGCCAAATATAGTGTAACAACATTGGATCTCATAAAATAATCAACTATTGAACCATTTCATGATACTTAATAGATAAACCATTAATAATTATACATACAGATTCATTCAATCCATTACATTCATCTTAATCATTCCAAGGATTCATGCAATTAGCAATCCAAAGGGAGATGAGAATATCATTGATGCTAGATTGAGATTTCTCAACCATTGAATAATATTGAAATGGATGAGGGTCATCTAGAATGGTGATAAGCTGATTTTTGAACTTGTATTTTAAATATTAATGAAGAGTAGAAGGGACACACCCCATTGCATGAATCTAAGAATGTCTAAGAAGAAGATTAAAATATGCAAGACAAGATACCACATAAAACAAAGTGTATAAGATCTTGGGTCCTACCCTAAGGCGAAGGAATATAATATCACAAGCCTTTTGGAAATAATTATTGAAAGCTTTTATAATGACATTATATTTGATTAAATATTCCTCCTTAAGTCCAAAATTTTAGAAAAATTTAAAAAGCATATATTGATAAAGAACCATTGTCCACCAACATTCTCTTGATAAATTTTTCCCCAATATATCTAGTGATGTAAAGATGAGAATCCTCTTGCAAATTTGATAAAGGAAGCTCATAATCATAAAAATATATATTATTTATCCCAAGAAAACCTACAATATTGGCTAGGTTACTAAGGGAAAGATCTTGCAAGACAGATTGTTGGCTTAGAAGCTTTAACAAGGCTTCCCTATGAATAAGAGAAGTCTATAAAATTTCTAAGAGGGATATCTTGGTAGGTGTGTTGCTTAACTATTGTTGGATGTTGAAGGATAGTTTTGGTTGTGTTTTCAACACTAAGGTTGGTTTTTCTACATGTGTGCTCCTTTTTTGGGTACTCTTGAGAACTAAAGGAGGTCTAGAAGGTTCGTTGGATGTAGAACTTATATTCTATTGATATTGAGCTTGTTGCTTTGTAGTAGTTGCTATCATACCAACCATATTGTTGTAGGGAGGTGACATGTTATGATATCATACTTGATTAGTTGTCTATTATCCATGATTGGGTAGAGGATTTTGGAATATCCCATATATTGATTAGTTATGGATATTTATAGAGTAGGAGGTTGATTAATTGGAGGTTTGTGGTTAGGAGTAGAAGTTGTCTATAACAAGATGACCCTCATCTAGTAAGTACTAAACCACATGTTTCAACTTCTTACATAATTTTGTCATGTTCCCTCCTCTATATGATACTCACAATGCTAACCAGGCTTATACCAATCTATTATTATATTAGGTTGCCTTATGTGAGGAAGTATAATCACCTTATCTTCCAAAAGTTGCTTAAGGAATCACAAAATAGGTTGGTCAAGTCTAGTGAAATTCCTTGGTAGGGGTTTTTAAGATTTTTCAAGTACCAACCTTTACAAGGTACTAGAAATATTAACATTGTTGGTTTGTCTATTATTCATTACCCCATCACCAACTACATGCTCGTTCTTATATTGGGTTTTCATGGTCCTTTCCTCTTATTTCCTAATATTGAGTGGACCTATTTGAATAAAAGACTTCTCTACTCTTATTTCCAAATATATTGCTTGTTTGAAAGAGGTAACAATTATTGTTTCTAATTCATATGAGATATGTTCTTGCAAATTTCCAATAAATATCTCTAACATGTATCTAGGAGGTAATATGTACCTTATTTGTCCAACTAAACTTCTCTATTGAGACAAGAATTCTAAGAAATTGTCATATTTACCTTGCTTTAGGAGATACAAATCTTGAATAGTTACTCCTTAATCCACATAAGCTCCAAATTTTTGAACAAATAACTTAGTTGTCTCCTCAAATTTCCTCAAAGAATGATAGGGTAGTTGATAATACCATTCCAATTCCATACCACCAAGGATTTTAGGGAACATGTTAGCAACAATATATCATCTTACATAATATCATGGCATGTTGTTCTAAACATCCTTAAATGTTCTATTGGATCCTCTGTTCCCTTATAAATAGGTCAAACCACCATTAGAAAATGCTTAGGATAGGGCCTAGAGGCTACCATGGTATCTAGGGGTTGATTTAACATTTCCTTATAGTTTTTAAGTGAAACTTGGAGCTTGTAGTTAATACATTCTTAATGTCAATTGTTTCATTATACTTGTAAAAATTTGTATATCGAGATTATTGTTGGGTAATACCCATAGATTCCCTAAGGGTGGGTTATAGGCAGGTTTTTGAAAGAGAACTTGGTTAATGTTGGAGGTATTAACACTATTATGGTATGGGTTATGATATGGGATGTTTTGTGTAGTATCTTGTTGTGGTATGTAATTCATATTTTGTGGAACATAAGAAGGAAGGTTGAGATTAGAACAATGAGAAGGAAATTGAACATTATGGTGGAATGCACTACAAGTTGGAGGAGGTTGAAAAATTCCCCTAATGTTGGTGATTGTTGTAGTAGCATATGTAGATTTATGAAACTGATTAATATGATGTGAGGATTGAAAAAAAATATTGAGAGGTGAATTGGCTTGATGATGAGATGTTCTAGCTTCTTCAAAGTGGGTGTCTTCATCCACGACCTTGTCTAAGGCTTTCCTATTTTCCTATAGATATTTTAAAAAATTATTATATGATTTGAAGGTGAATTCACCATGAGGTCTTTCAATAGGATCAAAGTCCTCACTAGTATCTATGTCATCTTCTTCTTCCTCTAGATTGGGATTCTCCCTATCAACCTGATCATCCTCATGGAATAGAGTATTCTCTTATGGAACTATCATATTTTTCTTACTCCTAAGGCTTAAGGCTATAGGTTTAAGAAAAACTAACATAAAAGCAAAATACACCAAAGATTTTATTAAGTTTTTGCTTAGTTTTTCTAATCTAGGCAAATAGATTAAATGGTCTTTCTTATAGTTTAAAACTAGAAAAAAAAGGATATAATGAAGAGGCTTCCTAGATGGCCACTAAGGATGTGCTTTCACAGCAGGTTCACCAAATATTTAGAGACAGGTAAAACTACCCTACCACGTATGATTCTCAATTGGATCCACTAGGAGCCCAAGTGACCACGAGGGTATGTTGATTCCTCTACACTCAATGGCTTAGGGGATTTAATGGTTCACTAGGAATGGTTTAAGGACTCACTCCAATTTTGGGATGGAAATTTTTGATGCGTGTATTGAACAATCACCTATGTTTCACCTCACTAAGATCTAAACTAGGAAGAATTAAACAACAATGTAAGACAACCAATAATTCAAGCAAATAAAAAAGTATCTCTAGAATGATTCTTAATTTCAATGAGAACTAAAACCCTAACTTTGCAAGTAAATAAATATTTTTATTTCTAGTAAGGATTCAATATAATGCACAAACATAATCAACCTAAGATGCAAAACTATATGCTTTCTTTATTGATGCCTAGAAATAAAATCAAATATTTTTATTTTTATTTATGATCTAAATATAAAACAAAAATGGATAGAAATGAACAAAGACACTTCACAAAATCCTAAAATATCTATCAGATAATTTACTCGATATGATGGTTGATTCTATCCAAATTTATATCCAAAATGTCCAATAGCTTTAAAACTTACAAAAAATATTCAAAACTGTTGAAAATCTGATGAATGTTTGGGGGCCTACTTAGGCTACTATATTATGGAGCTTGGAGGTGCAACAATCAATCCCCCTTGGTGTTTTTAGTTGATCATTTGAAAATAAATGATTGTTGATCTTGGGAATAAACAAATCAAGATGCAACATATATGAAATATCGAAACAAAATGCAAACATAATGAACATAACAAAAAGGAACTATGCAAGATGTAAACTAGGGTTTTGGGGAGAAAAAGCTTACCCCCAAGTCCTAGTTGACCAAATTTATGTCCTATAAGGGGTAAGCATGAATATGGCTTGTCAAATTCATACCCTATATGAACCAGGCATGAATTTGGTTCAAAGTAATTTTTGGCTCACAAAACATCAAAAAATATGATGTAAAATAGAAAATTAAGCTTCTAAAAGACTAGAAATGCATAGAAAATTTGATTAGCTAATGGAGAAAGTAAGGAGCAATGAGAAACTGAAGGAAACAACCAAAATGGTAGACCTATCCCATATTCAAGGCTCCTCCATTTGTTCACAAAGAGTAGCTAATCCCAATAAGCATAGAAACAACAAAAGAGTATTCCAAAAACAAAATAGCACTTGAATTGTTGAGAGCGATATCACAAATGGACATAAAAAATGGAAGACTCATGATATGGCATAAAAAGGATCCAATCCTGCTATTTATAGGAATTTTGGAGGGCTTAAAAAGACAAGAAAATGAAAGTTAACATCAGGCAAGGACCGACATCACAAAGAGCTAACACAAAATAGTGGTTTTGAGAGAAAACCCCTAAGATTACCAAATCCACACCCCATACTTGGTGAGTGCAAATTTGGTATGCCAAATTCATACCTTGTAAGGGATAGGTGCAAATTTGGAAAGGCTAAGAAAAAAGGTAAAAAAAATATGGAAAAGAAGCTCAAACTTGCACTTAGCACTTTTAAGTGGCTTCCTAAGTATTTAAAGGAAAAATGACTCATTTTGATGGGTTAATTCTCCATGTCTACAATAAGGTATGGTGATGTAGAAGGATGAATGGAAGTGTTTGGCCAAGAATGAGGAGTAGATGAAATTTTTAGTATGAAGCTAGGTATGAACACATTTAAGGAAATTTGGATTGCATTGTCCATTGGTGGAGATAGGGATATTTTCCCTACTCATATGAGAAAATCCTCTCCTATAGCCATTCCTTCAAATGTTGTAGCTAGTGTATGATGACTAGAATTACAAAATATTAAAGCTAACTCAAATAGTAAATATTTGATGTAACATAGCAATGTTTGTTCTTCATTTGCTCCAACATTTTATGGGCTTAGTTTTAGGGTCCTTAATAATATATTATTTAAATCATGAATATTTTCTTGAGGGTGTCTTTGAATTGCATTTAATTGAAATAAAACTAAGTAACCATTTTTTGTGCTACCAAATCTATGTATAAATGGATCCACTATTGATTTATATCTCATAATTAAATTATATGTTAATCACCTATACCATAAAGCAACATTATCATAAAGGGGATAGATTAGTAAGTGTACCAATATGCCCTCCTCCTAGATGTGAATTGATTTAAGATGATCCTTGATCCAATTCCTATCAAAGGTAGGTAGTGATGTTGGATTTTTAAGCCTTACTAACACAAAATATCATAGATTCCAATATAAAATAGCCACAATATTAAACATCAAAATAATAATATAAGAGTAGAATAATATATGAGAAAATTAATATGTATATCAAGGACTATATAATAAAGTAAATAATATTAATTTATATACTCAAATATGAATGTAAATGGCCTAAGTCATTCATGAACTATGCATGAAGAAAACTTACAATAGTAATTGCTCAAAATGTGTATACAAGATTTATTCCTTTCCTTATTTTTACAACTTTGTAATCTAATATTTGAATTGCATTCTCATGGAGTATTATATCCATAATATAGTCATATTAATGTTACTCTTCACATACTTGACTATTACTCTCCATATGACAAGTACTATGACACTTGGTTGATCATATTTCCACTTGCATACTAGACTCTTCACTTACTTTTTATATGGAAACTTTACCTTAAGACATTTGCACACATATACATGACTCTTTCACTTTTACATGCACTTCTAATCTAAGATACCTGTACACATACTCACATTACATATTTACATAATTACATACATGACACTTATGCACATTCTCTTAATCTATTCTTGCACTCTAACTTACATGACACTTGTGCATTTCCTACACATTGCACTCTTACATGACACTTGTGCATTTCCTACACATTAATACTTACATAAAAGAGGAAATATAAATCACACACCTAAACTATAGACTCAACCCTAATATATTATATATTTACAATTGTACCATGAAGGTACCATGGGGTACATTAACATGTACCAAATAATGTAATATTCTCCAACAAGTGATTGTATAGTTATTGGGGAATAAGAGAATAGAACACCAGATTTAGTAGTCTTTAGTATGTTTAGTCAAGGAGTTGGTTGTGTCCTAGAGGCACTATTAGATTATTTTATTAAGGAGTTTGATCACATTATTATTGAGGAGGGGGTACGTTGCATATCCATGAGGAAGGTATAGGGGTATAGAGGATATGGATATGGAGGATAATAAGGATAATGACACTTAGGTGGAAGATTCTTGTAAATCCATTGTTGGTTTGGAGGTGTTTGAATATTCAGTTGTGGAGGAGGATAATTTAGATCTATCTATAGAATTTTCTAGTTTTAGAGGGATGGATCTTGCACATTTTGTCATACCTAATCAGATGGAGGTTTTTATAATCTCTAGGTGTTTTCCTATGACACCTACAATCCCATTTGTTTAGTCATCACTTGTATATTTTGAGCAAGATTTAGATGTAAGCCTAACAACTCTATGGGACATGAATATTGACTTAGAGGGATGTTGATGTATTTAATAGATTGGATTTATACTAGATTTGGGTAAGATGAGTATATGTAGGAGGGATTTTTTGCATATTAGAGACCAAAAATGGGTTGTATAATTGAATCATAGTGTGAATTAGAAATCAAGCAACATCAATATAAAGTATAAAATGATAATAAGCACAGTAATACACAAATATTGTACACGATAGAATTTTTATTATTGTGGGTGGATCTCAAATGTTACAATCAATAGGCCCCAAATATGAGGGTTTTACAATGATTATTTAAAATAATGGTTGGTGTCTTCATGCTTGTATTTGATCCTAATGAGGTTGCGAGTGGGTTTGTATATCCTAAAAGGGCCACCCTAGCTTCAATAGCTACGAAATGTATGATTCATGTACCTGCAATTAGAAAAAAACAAAAGAGATTAGTAATACTTGTGAGGGCTCCATAGTGTGAGGCCCTTAGAAAGATAAGATAACCACTAAACCCTAAATTTTGTAATATAAAAATAGAAAATAAAGTGCAATAATATGAAAATGAATGCAAATAACTTTCTTACCTTGTCATTGGAAACTTTTGCTTCTATTTCTATATATGAGGGTTGTGAGGATGCCCAAACGGAACCCAAGGGCTATGGAACTACATATCTATTATAGGAAATGCCTAGAGGTATCCTGTAATGGTGGTGGATGCACCAGGAAATTTTGTGACTATGATAGATGCACCAGGATGTCCTGCAATTATGGTGGATGCACCAAGATGTTCTATAATGATGACGAATGCACCAGGGCATTCAGGATTTGAGGAAGATATTGTAGGACCAGTTCTAGTTCTATGCGGGTTATGTGGCAATGGATGTGGATGATGTAAGGGTGATGATGGGGGGCAGGGATGATGGCATGAGAGCTAGGGTAGAATGGCTTAATGATATCTAAGAATTCTTTATGAATATTCATTGATAGAATTCAACCTCATAAGATCAGGGCCTAAGGATTCAAGAGATTCCAAGGGTTTCCAAGGGTTTGATTCATCAAAATGATGCATATTTTATAATATTCCCTTGCACATGTTAGGGTTTCAATGATACAAAATGTGTGGCAAATATTTAAATATGATGAAGGACATAGATTAAATATGGGTAAGTGGCATGGATTAAGGTGTATGGATGGTTGATATTAAAACATGGTGGAGGGCTAGGATTAATTTATATAAATACATATATTTATTATATATAAAAATAATATATAAAATATTAATATTTAAATATATATTAAACAAATATATATATATATATATATATATATATAGATATATATAAATAATGGATGGTTGTGATTGAAGGGTATCGATGGATGACAAGTGGCTAGATTTTGGTGTCTACATATGGCCCTTTTTGTATCGTATTGCGTGAAACACAATGCGATGCAAAAACATGAGATTCCTGGTTTGGCCTGATGAAGAAGCAACTTTCTTTTATTGGAATGCAAATATGATCTTGAAGATAAAATAATTTGAATGTGTAGCTTACCCCCTCAATTGGCGAATGAGTAAAGGATGAATCTCACAAGCCAATTGATAGAATTGTATGGTGAAAAAGCAATTGAATGGTGTAAGTGTAAGTGTAAGTGTAAATTGTAATTGCATATGATATGAATGTTGTAAAATAATGATATGAATGATGTAAAATAAATGATGTAAATGGATGTCATTTTTACCTAAACAAAGAAATATTTTTTACCAAGTGTAAATGCCATGATGATGTATCCCATTGTAGGAAATCAAAATCAAATGTGGTTACCCCAAGTTTGGGATGATTCCATGCTATTGAAGAAAGTGCCTTTTGGCATCATTGAAATGCAAATTATGAAAATACAACAAAAGAAAAGAGTCAATATTGGATGGCTTGCTAGTGACTGTAGGATAATTCCTGCAATTGGAACCAATCAACCTAGTGAGGGCCTCTATTTCTTATGACTGTCAATATAAAATAAATTATGTGTTATGATTTTATTCATGTTTCAAACCCCACAAACAAGGCCATCAATGACAACTATTGAGCAAATTAATCTGGCATAGTCTCATTCTAAAGGTGAGGTACCAAAAGTGATTTTGTTTTTTGAACAAGTAGATATTATATGATGAATATGACAAAGTGTCCTTATGATGATTTACCCATATTACCGAATTGCATAGATAACCAATCATTGCAATTGCCAAGGAGATAGAATAGACCACTAGATATGAAGTTCACTTGAATTTTTATTTGAACTTGGCAAAAATGTGCAAATGCAATGTTTGATGAATGAATAGGATCTTGATATTAATATTTGATGATTATGGTTGTTTTGTGAATATTTGGACCATTTTCATGTTTTTTGAAATTTGAAAGATGATTTTACACCTTTTGGTCACAAGAAAAAAAGATGCACCCAAATTGAGTTTGGTTTTCACAAAACATGATATGATGATAAAATGAATGTATGGATGCAATTTGGAGTGATTTTATGGAGGTAAGCTACCTTTTTGGATCTTTTTGATCTTTTCTCAAATTTTGATGCCAAACACCGATGGGCATCCACTACATGCATAGATGCTGGTAGAGTTTTTTGTTCTCCAAATGTAGGGCAACATATCAATGTGCCTGTGAAGGCCCATGGGAATTCTAGTGTACTAGAAACAATTATAAATGACCTACAGATGTGAAATAATATTCATTCTTACGTTCATGAATTCTAGAAGTTACATCTAAGGGAGTGAGTGAGTGAAGGAGAGTGAAGGAGTGTGGTGGTGTGAAATTTATGGTGATGGAGGGTGCAAATGCAATAGTAGGAGAAGAAGTGCTTGTTGCTAAGGTAAGTGCCCTTAGCACTCTTTGTTTGGACTTGAGAAAAAAAATTGTATTTGTTTTTGTTTGGAGTTGAGGATTTTGGAGGCTCAACATTGGTTCTCGCATCTCATACTAAGGGTGAGAAATGCATTGTGGAAGGAGAAGTGGAATTTGTTGGATTATGTGGGGTTGGCTGGGGCAGCCCAGATTGATGTGGTGAGCGTGGATGATGGGTATATCTCCACCTTGGCAGAGAGATGGTATCCACATAAGGGTAAATTTTAGCTCTAGTGGAGATATTACAATGACACTTGAGTATGTATATTGCATCCTCAAGTTACCAGTGGAGGGATTACATATCGAGGTTGGACACAATAAGGGAAATGAGATGAGCCACATCTTTGGAGATGGATGGTGAGGTGAGAGTGTGAATGGTGGAGGGATAATGTACTTTTCTATGTATATTTTATAAGAAGTTGGATGCACTTCCCACTTTGGTCATGCTTATGTTGGCCAACATAGTGGTATCGAATAACATTGGTTGTTAGTTCCCATGGAACCTGATAGAGCTAGTGTATGACATGATCGATACACCTTAGGTGTATGCATGGGTACCAGCTTTGTTTGCACGACTATACCAATAATTGTACGAGGTGAGGAGGTAGGGGTGGAAGGGGCTTGGATGTAGTTTACTACTATAGTGTTGGGGTTGGGAGCACTTCAGTGTGGCTCAGCCTATAGGATTACCTATTGAGGCATGGGATAGAGAGAAACCCTATGCTATGAGATGGCCTATGGTAGAGGAGGTGCATTTGAGTCATCCTATTCAGAATAGCTAATGGTACATGGATATATGGGTTGGACTGACATCAAATCACATGCTTTGAAGACCATGGTGGGGTGCCACTTGGACCGGTGACAAGGAACATATGTGAAGAGTTCGATAGGCTAGGTGTTTGGTTAGGAGACATATGAGTGAGGTGGAGGACATTCAATTCTCATGGGTGATATGATATTTTATACTGAGGTAGGGGGTTCCTAATTTATCGATGCTTTATAGGTGATATAGAGATGAGATGGGTCTACCTTATGTTGAGGCATGGAGGGTGACCTATGAGGATGATGAGGATATGGACCTCCCTAATTTGTATGATGCAAGGACTACTATGAAGTATGATGCATGATTTATTGCACAAACACCATGGGTATCAAGTCCTACAGTGGATGAGGGGAATGGTGATGTAGATAATGCAAATACCAATATGGAAGAGGTATATGAGGCTCCTAGATATTTAATATGCCTTTTATATAGTAGTCAAGGGATACAGGCTAAGGATATAGTAGAGTTGACTCTAGAGCTTGGAGGTGATGGAGATGGCATAGATGATATGGAGGAGACTTCAAAAAGACCTTTAGGCCAGAGTGAGGAGGATTGGGTGAGGCTTGAGAAGCTGGTGGTAGAGTGGGATGTAGTGATAGCAACTCAGGTTGTGGATGTAGCAGCTCAAGATGTGGAGATAGCTCAACTATGAGCTAAGCTAGAGGTATGTTCAACTATAGGTGGAGGAAAGGATAGGATCATGAGGCTCCAGGTAAAGTTGCTTAAGAGGGATGGTCATCAGATACATGATGTACTATACATTTAGGTTCGGGATGGATACATCTAGTTATTGGAGGATCTATTTATGGAGAACCATATTGGGCTTACAGATCCACCCTCCTCATCCATATCTAGATCTGTTATACATAGTCAGTATAGGCATAGGTATAGGGATCCTTCAGGGTGAGGGAGAAAATTAAGACGTAGACCAAAAATTTAATTTATTTCCAATAATTAATAGCAACCTTAGCTTACACAAATTTATATAGTTTAATTAAAACTATATATCGTAACTGCCGCAGAGATAATAGAAGATAGGAAGAGATAAGGAGAAGGAGAGATAAGGGGATAGGAAGGAGGAATAAGGGGAGAGAATATAGGAGGAGAAGTAGGAAATAATATTGGGAGGAGAGAAAACAAAAATGCCCTTGCCAACATTTCAAGCCCCCATGTGAGTTCACACTGGAGCATGACATTTCTTGGTAGCTTTGCATCTAGATGTGTTCACATTGTAACACTCTCCCCCTTAAAGTTGAGAGGACTAACTAGACAGTCTCTCAGCTTTATAAATTGAGCTTTAGCCATGAATTTTGTGAAGATATCTACAACATTCTCCAAAGTGTGGCAAAATTTAAGCTCAACAATCTCTTGCTCCACCATGTCTCGGATGAAGTGATACTTCATATCAAAATGTTTTGTTCTGCTATGGTGGATTGGATTATATGCCAATTGAATGGCACTTATGTTATCATAGTAGATTCTGGTCGGACCACTTTGCTATTCTACAATCTCTTCCAACACTTTTCTTAACCATAGGGCTTGAGTGATAGCATATGTGACTACTATATACTCAAATTCTGTAGAGGACAATGCTACAATAGTCTGATTTTTGGAGCTCCATGTAATTAGTCCTGATCCTAGACTAAAACAATTCCTTAAAGTAGATTTCCTATCATCAATGTTGTTGCCCCAATCACTATCATTGAAGCTTACTAGCTTGAAAGTCTTAAAATTGTGGTAATAGATTCCAAAATCCCTGTACCCTTTACATATCTGATAATTCTTTTAGCTACTTGTAAATGCAGCTCAGATGGATTAGCCATAAATCATGAGACAAGAGAAAAAACATACTGAATTTCAAGTCTTGTGTTGGTGAGAAACATCAAACTCCCAACCATGCTCATGTAAGTGGTCATGTCAACCTTTGGTGCTCCATAATTTTTTCTCAATTGGATCCCATGTCCAACTGGAGTTGCAACTACTTTGCAATATTCCATGGCAAACTTCTTAATCATATCCTGAGCATACTTGTATTGACATATGAATATCCCTCTATCTGTCTGATGAAATTCCATGCCTAGGAAGAAGTGCATTAAACCCAGATCTTTCATCTCAAACAACTTCATCATGGAGTGTTTGAACTCCATATTCATCTTTTCATTACTACCCATAAATATGAGATCATCCATATTTAAGCAAACTATGAGGATGTATTTTCCTACCTATAGGTAGTAGAGAGTGGGTTAATTTTTGCTTCTGGTGAACCCATATTCCTTGAAATAGTCGTCAATGCAAGAGTACCATGCTTGTGGTGCTTGCTTGAGGCCTTACAGTACCTTTTTTAGTTTATAAACAAGGTGTTCCTTACCTTGTTCTTGAAAACCTTGAGGTTGTTCAACATAAACCTCCTCTGTCAAATATCCGTTGATAAAAACACTTTTTACATCCATGTGTTGGATTTTCCATCCTTTGTGGGCAGCTAACGTAAGAATTATTCTTATTTTCTCTTGTCTTGCTACATGAGCAAATGTATCCTCATAGTCAATGCCATAATTCTGTGTAAAGCCTTTTGCTACCAATCTTGCTTTATGTCTTTCAATGCTTCCATCAAAATTGAATTTGGTCTTGAAGACCCATTTACATACAACACATTTCTTCCCTTTGGGAAGCTCTACCAACTCCCAAGTATCATTGCTTTTTATAGAGGTCATCTCCTCTTTCATGACATCTGACCATATCTTCTGAGTACAAGACTTCTCATAACTAGAAGGTGTTAGTCTTACAATGGCACTGAGAGGGGGGGTGAATCAGTGTAGCTATTTAAATTTCAAATCTACAACTCTTAAAGCTGAAGCAAGGAGAACTTAAAATAGATAAAGCAAATATAACAAGAGAGCATTCCACAACACACGATTTAACGAGGTTCACCAGTTTTGGCTACTCCTCAAAAATAGACTGCTTGGACTCCCATCCAAATCTAGCCTTTGCAAAGCACCAACTTTACAAACAGTTTACCAGCACACACTGGAAGGAGCACCAACCCCTAATTTATCTGCACCAACAGAAAGGAGCACCAACCCCTGATTTACCAGCACCAACTGGAAGGAGCACCAACCCCTGATTCCAAGCACCAACTTGGATTTCTATTTTGAATCTTAGATTGACATAAATATGCCTTCACTTTTACAAGACCCTTACTGGTCTATTGCTCATCCAACCTCTCTTTCAATTCAAGAAACACATATTCCTTTTGTGCACTTGCTGCCACACTCTCTCAGTCACGCTCTATCAGCTGCGCTCTTTCTACACCGCTCTTCTCTCAGCAGTGCTCTATCTCCACACTTTTTCTCTTCGGCTACACACCTTTTTCTCTACCCACATAGAGCTCAACCTAACGGATCACTCTTACCACTTTGCTTACTACGCTCTGACAGCCTTCTCTGCACTCTGACAGCCTTCTCTATGCTTTGATAGCCTTCTCTGCTCGCTTACGGCTCTGACAGCCTTATCTGCTCATTTACGGCTCTCTGATAGCCTTCTCTGCTCATTTCGGTGCTCTGACATTCTTATCTGCTCTCTTACATAGTTCAGAGCTCAACCCTAATTCTTAACTTATATGCACATTCTTATAGCTCTCTTCAACAACCTTTTCTCAGCACATATATTATTTTATCAGTGGCACCTTCCCTCTTTATGGCGGCACACTTTTCAATTCTGAGTGGCACTTTTTCTTCTGCACGCAACTGCCATTTTATAACAATATTTTCATCTTGAAACCCTAAGTCTTCTATAACTTCCATTATCTCGCATGTAGCCTATTAATAGCTACTCCTGTAAGTAACTCCTTTTTGACACAATATTCTTACACGCAACCTATTAATAGGTTTGTCTCTTTAATTGGGACTCTCAGTATGGCCACCGCTCTGATAGTTTCACAACGTCATAGCCCTGTAACAACCATTCTGTCTTTAATGCACTATTCTAATTTTAGCTGCATAATTTTATTCTGTAACTGCCCCCTGTAACTACAGTTCTAACTCTAGTTAACTCTTCTTTATTTTTCCTACATGATTTTCTTTGCAACACCCCTTGCAACTGTAGTTCTGACTCTAGTTAACTCTTCTTATTCTAGCTGCATGAATTCTTTCTAACTACTCTTACTATCGTATAGTTCATTACATTTCTTTTTTTGTTGAGTTCTTCTTCTTAGCTCACGCCAAGGTGACCTATCACGAAATCGTGACACTTCTACCCCTTTGACTTTTTCTTGCCGTTTGACCGCAAAAACATGACATGCATATCGCGACACTTTCCACCTCCTTGTCCTCTTCTTGGCTTGCACCTGTGAAAACAAAACATGTCACGATATCGTGACACTTTTCACCTCCGTACACTCTTACTTGGATTACACTCGAAAACATGACATGTCATGAAATCGTGACACTTTTCGCTTCCTTGCACTCTTCTCAGCATGCACCCGAAAACATGACATGTCATGAAATCGTGACACTTTTCGCTTCCTTGCACTCTTCTCGGCATGCACCAGCGAAAACATGACATGTCACGAAATCGTGACACTTTTCGCTTCCTTGCACTCTTCTCGGCATGCACTAGCGAAAACATGACATGTCACGAAATCATGACACTTTTGCTTCTTACACTCTTCTCATGCACCAGAAAACATGACATGTCACGAAATCGTGACACTTTTGCTTCCTTACACTCTTCTTGGCAACAAAACATGACATGTCACAAATCGTGACACTTTTCTTCCTTCTCTTCTCGAAAACATGTCACGAAATCACGACACTTTCCTTATGCCTTTCTTCCAAAAACATGTCGCAAAATCGTGACACTTTTCCTTAGCCTTTCTCTTCGCAAATTGAACATGTCACGAAATCGTGACACTTTCACTACCTTGTGCTTTTCTATGATTCGGGTCGTGAAAACCCGACATGTCACGATATCGTGACATATTTTCTCCTTAGCACTTCCTCTTGCAAATTGTCACGAAATCGTGACACTTTTCCTTGCAAGCTCTTTCTCTCAAACATGTCACGAAATCGTGACACATTTTCGTTCGTACTGCCTCTCTTGCAGATTGTCGTGAAATCATGACACTTTTCTTTGCGAGCTCCTTCTCTCAAACATGTCACGAAATCGTGACACATTTTCATCCGTACTGCCTCTCTTACAGATTGTCATGAAATCATGACACTTTTCTTTGCGAGCTCCTTCTCCCCGAACATGTCGCGAAATCGCGATAGTTTTCTTTGCTTGCGCCTTCTCTCCAAACATGTCACGAAATCGTGACAGTTTTCTTTGCTTGCGCCTTCTCTCCAAACATGTCATGAAATCATGACAGTTTTCCTTATGCTTTCTCTTTTTCCAACATGTCACGAAATCGTGATAGTTTTCCTACTTGCCTTCTTGCTTCCAACATGTCCGAAATACCGCATTTTCTTGCTTCTTTGCTTCCAACATGTCCGAAATCATGACAGTTTTTCTTGTGCTTTCTCTCTTCAAACATGTCATGAAATCATGATAGTTTTCCTTTCTCTCTTCAAACATGTCGTGAAATCGTGACAGTTTTTCCTTCTCTCTTCAAACACGTCACGATATCGTGACAATTTTTCTGCCTTCTTCAAACATGTCACGATATCATGACAATTTTTCTTGTGCTTTCTCTCTCTCAAACATGTCGCGATATCGTGATAGTTTTTCTAGCTTTTCAACATGTCGCGATATCGCGACAGTTTTCTTACTTGTCTTTTTCTTTGATCCTTTGAATCTGGGCCACTTCTGTCTTCTTGGAAATTCATTGTACATGCTCTGACTACTTTGAACTCTTGTTCACTTCATCAACCGATCTATCTAATGACCTCTACACTCCTGTCCATTGCATCAACCGATCCTCTATCTATGTTGACAACAATGACAATACTTTGGCTGCACCTTGCTCATCAATGAACTCCTATCCATTATACTTTGGCTGCACCTTGCTCATCAATGAACTCCTATCCATTGCATCAACTGATCAACCTGACTGTGTTGACAACAATGACAATACTTTGGTTGCACCTTGCTCATCAATCTCCCCCTTTGGAATTGTTGGCAACACACGTAATTGTGTGCAATTACCTATAATTCTTCTCCCCCTTTGACAATAATACCAAAGGGCGGCTGCAAAACTCCCCTGAGTCCATGCACAACATTCTCAAGCAAAAATTATTACAGTTAGCAAAAAGCATAAACATGAGCAATATGATAAACAGATGCATAAATGCTCCCCCGAGAATTTGATCCCGATGGCTAGTCAATTCTTAGTCTATTCTTGGGAATATATGACCACTTCATTTCACTGTTTGACAACATCATGATAAGCATAATAGGCATCAACAATATCAATAATGTGAGTAGCAGCAATAACCAGTGAATGACATCATCACTGTCAACTTCACCAATATAATATGTGTAAGAACATGGTTGGACCACTATCTTCTGAGTACCAACCCTCTGTTGCTCTGCAATCTCAAACTTGTCCACTATTAGTGAAGGCATACAATGATCGTATATATCCAACTATTTGTTCTGCAATGTTGGCAGCATCTGCAAATGCATCTTGGATATTCTCAACAAGCTTGAACCTAAAGTCAGCTGTTTGTCTCTCTCTTCAGTGAGAATCTAGCAGACTACCTCAATCCACTTTCAACTCTAAGCATCACACCTCCACAACCAAATTCCTTTTTATATTTACAACCTGATCTATGTTTTCTATAGTTACTACAGGTCACACCTTACTTTCAACTGTGCAAATCAGGAGAAGACATTTTGTCAAACACTTTATGGCCAACCATGGTGCACCTTACTCAACCTCATACTTCGTAATCTCAGATTGGCATTTTATCAACAGTTAAAACGAAACTGTCTGTTATAATCCGATGCTTTGAACAGTGGCAGTAAGAACTATCAACAGAACAACAATGACGTATAGCAATACTACCAATGGTGACAATTCTCAATTTAATCATCACCCTTCATGACACTTCCACACACAACTACATGAACTGACAACACACTTGACAACTATACAACAATAACCCGACTGCTTTCCTTTCATCCTCAGATAACCAAACACATACATAGGAGAATTAAAATAAGACTTTAAGATTGCTCCCCCTGAGGATGTGCCACCTGGAGTGGCTTAGTGCAATAGCGGAGTAGTCTCCTTCAGTCCAAGGAGACACGATTCCCTTTCTTCTATCTTTCTCCAGACTTTCTTGAACTTGGGCTTGAGTTTTTCAACTACATCCCCATTTTGCACCTTTTCGTGAACTTGAACATTCTTCTTGCGCAGTTGTTTCTTGTGCATCCTTGATGGTTGATTATTTTCCTTTCTTTTATGCACATGATATGTTCTCTGCCTGTGTTGCATTCTTTGCGTCTGATGAAATCTACGGTCTTGCCTTAGATTAGATACAGACGTGCTCGGACAAAACCTTGCTATGTGCCCATGACCATTACATTTAAAACATTGCACATGATATGTCCCCTTTCTGTGTTGCACTCTTTGTGTCTGATGAAATCTATGGTCTTGCCTTAGATTAGATACAAAAGTGCTTGGACAAAACCTTGCTATGTGCCCATGGCCATTACAATTAAAACATTGCACATGGTGTTCACTCAGAGAAGTAGATGTATTTCTATCAGCATACCTCTTTGATTTATTATTCAATCCACAATAAATTGCCTTGTGACCGTAATGGTTGCATTTAAAACAATAGCCATTAAAAGCATTATCATGAATAGCGTGAGAGTGATAGAACCTCTTTTGTTGTGGTTGCTTTGCTGTAGATCTCCTTTGATTTTTTCTTTCTTTTGAAGATTCAGCTTCAACCTTTTCTTGCTTCGATCCTTCAGCAGTGGACTTCTTCTTCTCTGCATATTTGGAAGATGACGGTTGTTCAGCTTCACACTTTCCTTGCCTCGATCCTTCAGCCGTGAGCTTCTTCTTCTCGACACATTTGGAGGATGAAGGTTGTTCAGCTTCATATCCAAGACCAAACTTAGCCGTGGAGCTTCTTTGTTGCTTTATCATTGTATCTAGCAACTCTGTGCTCTTCTCAAATTTGAGACTTATATTGGCCTCTTCTAGTTGTTTCTTCAATGAAACAATCTCTCCTTCTTGCTGGCAACAAACAGTCTCTTTCTCATTGATCTGTGACCTGAGACTTTCTTCAATCCTTTTGGACTCTTCTACTTGTAGCTTCAGATTACTAACAACTTTGTTAGATTCTTCTTCACGTTTGCTATATACATCAACCTTATCATCCAGTTGTGTCTTCAAGGCTTCTTCTATTTTCTTGGCCTTTTGAAATTGTAAGAAAAGATCTTCAATCTCATTCCCATATTCTTCCAGCTTCTTGGATAGTCTTTTGTTCTTTTTCTTTTCTATACTCAACTCTTCAAGTGCGGCGATCAACTCACCTTCTAGATCTACTTCAATCTCCAGGTTTTCATTGCATACTTCAGAGTTCACTTCTTCTACCTTCTCTAGTGCAATTTTCTCTTCTACAAGAACTAAAACTGACTGAGATGCCTTATTGGAGGAGGATCTATTCTTCTTACCCATTGCGTACTAATCCAAGATCAACCTTAGCTGATTTAGCCTATTCAGGAACTTGGCTCTGATACCAATTGTTAGTCTTACAATGGCACTGAGAGGGGGGGTGAATCAGTGTAGCTATTTAAATTTCAAATCTACAACTCTTAAAGTTGAAGCAAGGAGAACTTAAAACAGATAAAGCAAATATAACAAGAGAGCATTCCACAACACACGATTTAACGAGGTTCACCAGTTTTGGCTACTCCTCAAAAATAGACTGCTTGGACTCCCATCCAAATCCAGCCTTTGCAAAGCACCAACTTTACAAACAGTTTACCAACACACACTGGAAGGAGCACCAACCCCTAATTTATCTGCACCAACAGAAAGGAGCACCAACCCCTGATTTACCAGCACCAACTGGAAGGAGCACCAACCCCTGATTCCAAGCACCAACTTGGATTTCTATTTTGAATCTTAGATTGACATAAATATGCCTTCACTTTTACAAGACCCTCACTGGTCTATTGCTCATCCAACCTCTCTTTCAATTTAGGAAACACATATTCCTTCTGTGCACTTGCTGCCGCACTCTCTCAGTCGCGCTCTATCAGCTGTGCTCTTTCTACACCGCTCTTCTCTTAGCAGTGCTCTATCTCCACTCAATTTTTCTCTTCGGCTACACACCTTTTTCTCTACCCACACAGAGCTCAACCTAACGGATCACTCTTACCACTCTGCTTACTACGCTCTGATAGCCTTCTCTGTGCTCTGACAACCTTCTCTACGCTCTGACAGCCTTCTCTACTCGCTTACGGCTCTGACAACCTTATCTGCTCATTTACGGCTCTCTGACAGCCTTCTCTGCTCATTTTGGTGCTCTGACATTCTTGTATGCTCTCTTACATAGTTCAGAGCTCAACCCTAATTCTTAACTTATATGCACATTCTTATAGCTCTCTTCAACAACCTTTTCTCAGCACATATATTATTTTATCAGCGGCACCTTCCCTCTTTATGGCGACACACTATTCAGTTTTGAGTGGCACTTTACTTCTGCATGCAACTGCCCTTTTATAACAATATTTTCATTTTGAAACCCTAAGTCTTCTATAACTTCCATAATCCCGCATGCAGCCTATTCATAGCTACTCCTGTAAGTAACTCCTTTCTGACACAATATTCTTACACGCAACCTATTAATAGGTTTGTCTCTTTATTTGGGACTCTCAGTATGGCCACCACTCTAACAGTTTCATAGCATCATGGCCCTGTAATAGTCGTTATGTCTTTAATGCACTATTCTAATTTTAGCTGCATAATTTTATTATCAAACCCCCCCTCTCATACGCTTCCGACTCCAGTTAACTCTTCTTTATTTTTCCTGCATGATTTTCTTTGCAACACCCAACCGTAGTTCTGACTCCAGTTAACTCTTCTTATTTTGCTACATGAATTATTTCTATAACTGCCTCTATTACTATCGTACGTCTCACTCATTTTACATTTCTTTGTTTTGCTAAGTTCTCTTCTTAGCTCACGCCAAGGTGACCTATCACGAAATTGTGACACTTCTACCCCTTTGAATTTTTCTTGCCGTTTGACCACGAAAACATGACATGTCACGATATCATGACACTTTCTACCTCCTTGTCCTCTTCTCGGCTTGCACCGAAACAACATGTCACGATATCATAACACTTTTCCTTATACACTCTACTCGGCTTGCACCAAAACTACATCAAAGACACTTTCTTCCTCACTCTTCACATGTCAAATCATGACACTTTTTCTTCCTTCACTCTTCTCAGCATGCACCGAAAACATGACATGTCACAAAATCGTGACACTTTTTGCTTCCTTGCACTCTTCTCGGCATGCACCAACGAAAACATGACATGTCACGAAATCGTGACACTTTTCGCTTCCTTTCACTCTTCTTGACATGCACCAAACATGACATGTCACGAAATCATGACACTTTTCCTTCACCTTCTTTCCTCTTCTCCCATGAAAATGACATGTCACGAAATCGTGACACTTTTTTGCCTTATGCCTTTCTTCCTTTCCCCTGAAAATAACATGTCACGAAATCGTGACACTTTTTCCTTTGCCTTTCTCTCACATTTCCAATCTGACACTTTCTCCTTGTGCTTTTCTTCTCATCGGGTCGCGAAAACCCGACATGTCACGATATCGCGACATTTTTTCTCCTTAGCACTTCCTCTTGCAAATTGTCGCGAAATCGTGACACTTTTCCTTGCAAGCTCTTTCTCTCAAACATGTCACGAAATCGTGACACATTTTCGTCCGTACTGCCTCTCTTGCAGATTGTCGCGAAATCGTGACACTTTTCTTTGCGAGCTCCTTCTCTCAAACATGTCACGAAATCATGACACATTTTCGTCCATACTGCCTCTCTTGCAGATTGTCGTGAAATCGCGACACTTTTCTTTGCGAGCTTCTTCTCCCCGAACATGTCGCGAAATCGTGACAATTTTCTTTGCTTGCGCCTTCTCTCCAAACATGTCGCGAAATCGTGATAGTTTTCTTTGCTTGCGCCTTCTCTCCAAACATGTCACGAAATCGTGATAGTTTTCCTTGTGCTTTCTCTCTCTTCCAACATTGTGAAATCATGACATTTTTCCTACTTGCCTTCTTTGCTTTCAACATGTCACGAAATCGTGATAGTTTTTCTACTTGGCTTCTTTCTTCCAACATGTCGTGAAATCGTGACAGTTTTTCTTGCATGCGAAGCTTCTTCAAACATGTCACGAAATCGTGACAATTTTTCCTGCTTGCGTTTCTCTCTTCAAACATGTCACGAAATCGTGACAGTTTTTCCTTGCGCTTCTTCTTCAAACATGTCGCGAAATCGTGATAGTTTTTCCTGCATGCGCTTCTCTCTTCAAACATGTCGCGAAATCATGACAATTTTTCTTGCGCTTTCTCTCTCCTCAAACATGTCATGATATCGCGACAGTTTTTCTAGCTTTTCAACATGTCGCGATATCATGACAGTTTTCTTACTTGCCAAATATGTCACGATATCGTGACAGAAAACATGTCGCGATATCGTGACAGTTTTCTTACTTGTCTTTTTCTTTGATCCTTTGAATCTGGGCCACTTCTGTCTTCTTGGAAATTCACTGTACATGCTCTGACTACTCTGAACTCTTGTTCACTTCATCAACCGATCTATCTAATGACCTCTGCACTCTTGTCCATTGCATCAACCGATCCTCTGTCTGTGTTGACAACAATGACAATACTTTGGCTGCACCTTGCTCATCAATGAACTCCTGTCCATTACACTTTGGCTGCACCTTGCTCATCAATGAACTCCTGTCCATTGCATCAACTGATCAACCTGACTGTGTTGACAACAATGACAATACTTTGGTTGCACCTTGCTCATCAGAAGGTTCAATTTGTGCACTAGTCAACAAAGCATAGTTGACTACATCTCCTCGAGGTTCTTTGGAGTCATCATCTCCATACAAATGCATATTTTCTAGTCATTGCAAAACTGAACTCATTTCACTAGCTTGACTTCTAGTATATCTTCTCTAAAAAATTTTATCAAACATCTGATAAGATGGATGATGTTGGAGTGTTCTCTTACCTCTGTATGGAGAATCAATATCCATCAGTGAAGAACTGATTGATCATTGTGGAGGACTTGGATAAAATATTGATGAACTTGAAGTAGAACATCTACTTGGGCTTGGAGGGGTGTGTCCTTGTTTTTATTGGGTGACACCTGCTGAATTTGTGAAGAACCTGCATCATGGGACTCATCAACAATAAAAAATATTGGATGTCCCCATTCTATCCCTTCATCAAAAATCACATCCCTGGAAAGAACAAACTTTCGGGTCTTCGGATTGTAGAGTCTATAGGCTTTGGTGGACTCACAATACCCTACAAAAATGCATGCTTGACTCTTGGGATCAAGCTTATTTATCTTCTCATCAGGAATGTGTGCATAAGCCAAAGAACCAAAAACTCTAAAATGTTTGACATTTGGTTTCTTTCCATACCATGCTTGGTAAGGATTTATCCCCTTTAGACTTGAAGTAGGACTCCTATTTAAAATGTAGACACTGGTTCTGACTACATCATCCCAATACATGTTATTCAGATGCTTCGTTTGAAGCATCGATCTGGCCATTTCTACAATGGTGCAATTTTTTCTCTCTGCCACACCATTCTGTTGTGGAGTATAGGAAGTGGTGAACTGACTTTTTATCCCATTTTATTTACAAAAATTTAAAAATTAATTGGAAGAGTATTCTCCTCATCTATCTATTATGATATATTTTACATGATATCCACTTTGATTCTCTACATTTGTTTTGAAATCAATGAAGCAATCAAAAGCTTCATATTTATGCTTTAGGAAATAAACCCAACACATTCTAGAAAAATCATCTATAAAAAGGAGAAAGTAAGAATTTACCAAGACTTTTTGTTTGCATTGGACCACAAATGTCTGAATGCACTAGCTGAAATGGATAGTTGGCCCTCCATGCTTGTCCTCATGGAAACTTGGCCCTGGTGTGATTTCCCAAAGCACGTCCTTCATAGACTTTCTTATGATCCTAAATTTTAGGAAGTCCGGTCACCGTCACTTGAGAAGTCAACAATTTCAGACTGGCAAAATTCAGGTGACCATATCTCAAGTGCCAAAGTACACTTGGATTTGCAATAGAAATATTCTCCAGTTGAGCTCCCACTGGCTAGCCAAAATTTAGGGGAAATAACCTGTTCTTGGTCATTGGTACCTGTGTGATGATTCTATTATCATTATTCTTGTCAAATATTACACATTTTCCCTCATCAAAGATAATTTTATAATTATTTTCCATCATTTGACCAACACTAAGAAGATTATGTTGGAGTTAAGGGGTGTAATAGATATCATTCACCTGTTTGATGCCTTGTGTTGGAACCTCCATGGCTCCAATACCTTCAACTGACAATGATTTATCATCTTCTATCTTGATGCGATATTTTTAGGTGGAATATATTGTAGCAAAGAGTTCTTCTTTAACACTCATATGATTGGAATACCCAGTGTCCAAGATCCAGGTGTCATTCAAATTTTGATCTGATTGGTCATAAGAGAGAAAGAGATTAGATGTCCCTTCCTCTTCACCAAAATGGCCATACTAATTGCTTTGACTGTTGCTTTCTTGTGAGTATTTGGACCAAAAGTCATGAGCAAAGTGACCTAGTTTGTCACAATTGAAACAAACCTTCTTTGACTTGTCACTTCCTCTTCCTCGACCTGAATTTCTTCCTCTTTTTTGTTGATTGCCTCTATTTTGACTTCCACCTCTGCTGGGATATCCTCCTATGCTTAAATTTCCACCTCTTGGGCTGCTCTTGCCTCTGCCTCTTTGCTGACCTCTACCTTGGCCTCTTTCTTCTTGAGATGTGAAGGCTTTGTCATCGCCTCCATAGCTGGTTGAAGGAGATTCCTACAATATTTCTTCATGTGAAAGTAGAGAACCAATTAAAGCATCAAAGGATAGTGCAGATAAATCCTTCGATTCTTAAATGATAATTGCAACATGGTTCCACTTTGGAAGAAGTGTTATTAACACTTTCTTCACCACAGTCTCTAGCTTGATTTCATCTTCGAGAGTGATCATTTTGTCTACTATTGCTTTGACTCACATGCAGTAGTCACCAACTTTCTCATCTTCTTGCATTATGATATTCTCAAAATATCTTTTCAAAGTTTAAATCCTGACTTGATTAACTTGATCACTCCCTTCGAAGCATTCTTTAAAGTCCTTCCATGCCTCTTGAGTAGTTATACAAGATGCAATTCTAGGAAATATACTTTTATCTAAGGCTTCTTGCAAATGATACAGGGCAAAGGAATTATTTTTCTATGCTTCTTTCCTAGCTTTCTTATCAGTAGCACTTAATGTGCTCTATTCAGTAGGGGAGGGTTCTGTGTAACCCTCTTTGACTATATCCCACAAACCATTATCAATGAGTAAGGCTTTCATTTTAATGGACCAATATTCATAGTCACTTCCATTAAACTCTGGAATAGGAAGACTAGTATTTGAGGCCATAGCAACTGACTAGAAATTAGAAATAAACTTGATTTGGCTAGTACAATCAATTGCAAAGAAAAGCAATTACAAATTTAAATCAAATCTTAATTTTTCTATGTTATCATTAATTGCTTGATCTTCTTGCTATGGATTTCCAAGCACTGGGTTCCCAAAGTTGTCGACGATCGTGTCTTCTTCGTCGTTGATGAGGATAATTTTAGGGGTTGGCTCAGCTGGTTCCAAAATTTTAAGGGAATCACTATTGTTGATCTATTGGTTTGCTGGTTCTTGGGGTGCGATTTCCATTGAATCTGACTCCTCAACATGTTGTCCAAATATGTTATCCTCAGAATCAACCTCGTAACCAAAATCAAGGTGTCTCTGATGTGCTATGATGACATTCTGTAATTGATTGAACACAACATGCAGTACGTATCTCCAAACTCTTTCATCAAATGATTTAGTAGTCTCTCTTAGCAAAAGAGAACACAATGCATGATAACATCCGGTAGATCAGATCATCTACTCATCAATGCAAAAAAAAAAACTTCCTTAAAGCCTTTGAGGTTACAATTTTCACTTTTCAAGTCTCACACAATTTGCAAGTTTTTCATTACAAAACTTAACCCTTGAACGGGGTTCCAAGGGGCAGCACTAAACAGGCACTCCAGAAGGCTTCCCATCACCTTTTTTGCTCCCTTTTTACAAATCTTTCCTCTTAGGCTATTACACAATTTTGTAAGGTTTTTCAAGCCCCTTGGGCGATTTTACAGTTTGCCTCTAGGACAATAGGTTCAAAATTTTTCTTATAAAGTTTTAAAATCAAACTTTTTAAAGCATTTTAATATTTTTAATTTAATAAAAAAAATATGCTTTACAACTATTAAAAAAAACTTTTTTTTAAAAAAATAATTATAAAGCAATTTTTAAATTATTAAATTAATATTAAAAAACTTTAGTAAAGTTTAAATTTAACTTTAAAAAAATATATATATTAAATAAAAAGTGAAACTTTTTTGATGGTCATGCGAGTCGAACTCGTGATCTCCTTCATCCCAGTAGAGGGTCTTTGCCAATGCGCCCGCCACTCCTTTGAACACGAGGACGACACCTCGTGCCTATTACTTCTTGTCAACCCGGTGAGCAAACAAAAATCTTAAAAAAGTTTGTCTCAACGGGTTTTGAACCCACAACCTAGTGCTTTCAACACAACCACCTTAGCCACTTGGGCTACTCGCTTGTTGTGTAATAAAACTGATGCCCTTGGATTTATTCACATGGAGAGTTAAAAGTTTTTTTTAAATAAAACATAGGAATTTATCCCACATGCACAGCGTAGTGGGCTGTTGGGTGGTATAAAATGACGAACTCACAACTAATAAACCGATTGCCTTCGGGCAATTGCATCCTTTGTATTTTTTACCATGCATCGCTCCCTCAGTGCCTACCACGTCAACAATTGTCCAGTGGCCTGATGCCATGTGTCACCTCATAGCTATCTCGATCAATGTGCCACTCTATTAGCCACCTCAACACCCTACCTTAGCATCTCGAAGTACGTGCAACATCCAATTTCTATATACCTTGAAGTACATGCCAGATCTACTATGCATGTCTCCTCGATTTTTGTGCTTGGACAAGTCTTAGGAATTGGTGCCTTTCTACATCTTGGAAAGCATACCAGGACCTCAAACTACGCCGTGTTGACCCCGAACAGTGTGGACCTTTGGATCTCCTCGTAAATTGAGCCTGCACCTAGTGCTCTGATACCAAAGTGAGGGAGAAAATTAAGACAGACCAAAAATTTAATTTATTTCCAATAATCAATATCAACCTTAGCTTACACAAATTTATATAGTTTAATTAAAACTATATATCGTAACTGTCGTAGAGATAATAGAAGATAGGAAGAGATAAGGAGGAGAGATAAGTGGATAGAAATGAGGAATAAGGGGAGAGAATATAGGAGGAGAGAAAAGAAAAATGCCCTTGCCGACATTTCAAGCCCCCATGTGAGTTCACACTGGAGCATGCCATTTCTTGGTAGCTTTGCATCTAGATGTGTTCACATTGTAACACAGGGTCATAGGGGTCCTCTTATAGGTGTTAGCTAGTGTTGAGATGCACTTTTTGTATATGAGCCTTGGTGCTCCATTGTATATAGCCTTGTACATGTGATATTTATATATATACATGACTTTTACTTTTATGTTATGCTTATGTGTGAATGCTTTTATTTAAATGCTTTTGTGTGGATGCATGTGTACATGTGTGATGGATTATAATACAATGATAATGTATTATGAATTCCAATGAATTAATGCTCTAATAATTATTCATACTTTATATTTTTCTTAACCATGTTATAGCATTGTTTTTTAATCAGGGGCACCAAACTGATGGTATTTGAGATGGAAGACTCATGTAATGTTATGGATGTTGAAATGGAAGAAGACATGGATGTTGACATGGAAGAATATATGAATGTTGATATGGAAAACTAACTATTTTGTAGAGACTCAAACATACTAGTGGCATCAAACAAACTCACTAAATACTACCTAATTTCTCTAAGACCAAATATGTGTGTAGTGAATTAATTTACCGAATCATGAGAATGGTAATGACTCAAAGCAATCAAGAACCAATGTGTGTGCAAGTGAGTTCATTAACTCATATTGAGTAAATTGATATGAAACCTATTATAGATGAGACCAGGAAGTTAGCTTGTCTTTATGTGTGATCAAAGGTCTCTTTAAAAATACGTGTCACCATGCATGAGTGTACCCCATTGCTAGTCAAGCATCTATAGCCCCGGTGGAGATTAGCTCCATAGTCCAAGAATTTGATCTCTAAGTTTTGGGATTTGGACTACCTAACCATCTGATTGAAAATGTAGTTCTATCCTTACAACTTGAGTATTTTTGGTGCATGATCTGTAAAATATTTAGAGTTTTTGGAGATTTTTCCCTACTCTTTCTTTTATTTTGAAATTGTGATAGTAGTGAAAACCACTATTTTTATGGACTATGTGCATGATTGGACAAGCAAGGAATGCCCTTTTCACTTCAAGGTTCAACTCAAGTATGGTGTTATCTTTATTTGATACAATATGTTTTTAATATGTGTGATTGTGTTTGGTGCAAGAATTTTTTAGATTCAATTCCTAGAACTCAAATTTTTCTTAGTGAAAATATGTTTTGGTCCTAAAGAAAACTTGACATGTATTTGGATGTTATTAGAAACAATAGGAGTGGTTGAGTGACCAAAAACACCTGGGGATTATGGAAATGTTGTTTGCAATTGATAATTTGAATTTATGGAATGGTGCAATGAAATAAATGATGATGTGAGGGTGCCCCTGATTAAGGTAACAAAAATGTATTGGACCAATTATTATCTAAACTCAATAAATGACCCCTAAAATGAAATGGGAAATGTGGTTGTGAATGCAATGTGTGAAATGCAATTTGTGAAATGAAATGTGTGTAATACAAATTGTGAAATGGAAGGTGTAAAATGCCTTGTATGGAATGTAATGTGTGAAATGAAATGTGTGCAATGCAATGATATTTTTATGTAAATATACATATATAAATCACATTAGGCATAGAATGCTCTCAAGTGGATGAAATTAAGTGGTTTCGTCTCTTCAATACTTCTAGACTGGCAAGCCTATATGTTCCTTTACCCATTTTTTGAGTGATAATGTTGGACCTAACCAATTAGCCATGAATTTATCATGAATATGCAACAATGCATTGGTGTTTTGTTGATTCTCTTTAAGAACAACATCTCCTACTTGGAATTTACATAGATGAACTTTGGCATTGTAAGCACGTTTTACGTGGTCTTGATAAACTCAAATGCTCTAAATCATTGACATATATTTCATCAAGAAGCGTGAGTTGGTCAAAATGTACTTGTCTAGAAGTATCATTATCTATAAATTCCTACAATAAAATTCAAAATTAGGGAATCTCAAGCTCAAGAGGCATGATTGCTTCGGCTCCATAGACCAATGAAAAATGGTGTTGCCCTAGTAGGTGTGCGGATGCTTATTTGATAAGTCCATAATACCAATGGAATTTGAGTATGCCAATCTCTATGATTTTCATTGACTAGTTTCTTGAGAATAGCAATTAAGGTTTTGTTTGTAGCCTTAGCTTATCCATTTACTTGTGGATGATAATGAGTTGAAAAATTGTGTTGGATATTATATTTCTCACAAAGTACTCAAACATCCTTGTTTTTGAAAGACTTACCATTGTCAGAGATGATTTTGTAGGGAATACCAAAATGATAAATGATATGATGAAGTATAAACTCCACAATTCTTGGTCCTATCGTACTGGTTAGAGAAATTGCCTCAACCCACTTTGTGAAGTATTCAATGGCTATGATAATGAATGTATGTTTTCCTAAGGAAGGAGGTGAGATTTTTCCAATCAAATCAAGACCCCATTGTGAAAAATGCCAAAGGCTTTGAATAGGTTGTAATGCTTGTGATGACACATGAGTAAAATTAGTATTGTCTTGATATTGCTTACAATGCTTGACATATGTGCAACATTCACATTCCATGATGGGATAATAGTAACCCATGCATAAAATTTGCTTTGTAATGGCCATTCCACTAAAATGACCACCACAAGTACCATCATGAGCTTCAACTATAGCTCTTTGTGCCTCTATAGGCTTGAGACAACAAAGGAGGATTCCATCATAACCATGTCTATACAACATGTCCCCCAAGAGAGTAAAACGAGCTATATTTTGCTTGAAAGTCTGTTTGGCAGTCTGTGACATGTCTATTGGGAGTGTTCCAAATTTTAGGAAGGCTATTATTTGGTTTGACCAAGGCTCATATGGCTCCGAATGGATAAATAAAACATCCTTTTCATCCTTAGATTCAGCGTGAATGATGGCAGATTTAGGGATCATTATGACAATTAGTGGTTGTACCTCTCCTTTAGAGTCTTTTGAAATCTGATGAGCACCAGAAATGCTCATATTTTGTACATACTTCTTTGATTAATATGCGGTTGTATAATAAGGATTGCGTACTTTTATAAATGATTATATAGATATTTGATATAATTATGCGTGTTATCTAATTTGTGTGCTTTTAGTATGTTTTGTGGAATTGCAGTTGATTTAGTTAGATTTGGAACAGTCGAGGTCCTTTCGATGGACCTGGCACTTTATTTCATCGGGAGTCAATGAAGAGAACATAGGCGCCTCCCTACAGTCGAAAGGCGCCAAGTGAATACAAGCGCCTCCCTGCAGTCGAAAGGCATCGATTGAACATAGGCGCCTCCCTGCAGTCGAAAGGCGCCAAGTGAATACAAGCGCCTCCCTATAGTCGAAAGGTGTCGATTGAACATAAGCGCCTCCCTATAGTTGAAAGGTGCCAAGTGAATACAAGCGCCTCCCTACAGTCGGAAGGCGTCGATTGAACATAGGCGCCTCCCTGCAGTTAGAAGGTGCCAAGTGAATGCAAGCGCCTCCCTGTAGTCGAAAGGTGCCAAACCAAAGATGAGCGCCTCCCTATAGTCAGAAGGCACCAACTAAATATCAGTGCCTCCCTACAGTCGAAAGGTGCCAACTGAATGGGAGCGCCTCCCTACAGTCGAAAGGCGCCACTGATTCTTTGCCCATTGACCAGAGTTGAACGACATGGACGATAGCGGCTGGTGCAGTTCCAACTCTGCGTCATGCAGAGCTAAATTGGAGATAGTACCTAACGTACCCAAATGTCTTACCGATGCCAGGAAAAGCATGAACCGAAATGAACATGCCACCTTCAGAACAGAATGCCAGACGTCGATTGCATTCGCCAGACTATTCTAATTTAGTCTAGGAAGAATCGACTATTGTAACCACTTCTGTAACAGAAGTTCTATGGGTGTGTTATATAAACACACGTAGATCATTTTGAAGATATATAGCGATATAGAAAATATAGAGCGATATATAGAGAGAATTAATAAAGATCCATTTTAGAGTTACATTGTAATGCGTTGATAAATATATTACAGTTATAGAAGTTCTAAAGCGCGTGTTCGATCGGGAAGAAGCTGCTGGAGCCTGGGCCCACTCCAAGCCAGTATTTCTTCCCCATTTCTTTTTTGTTCAGTTATTTTAATTAGTTTATTGCTTTCATAGGAATGTTCATTGCTTTACTAGTGATTGTCGTAGGTTTATTTTCAAGAATATGTACATGATTTATTTTTGTAGATTTAAATTATGTTCTTCTTACGTAATTTATTGAGGAGTGCGGGAATGATTGACAACCATCTCAAGAACACCCCCCAATGTAGGATTAGCAGACCCACCTCCAGTGGTATTGTAGTAACCTAATTTCGACTCTTCGCAAGTTTACGAAGCTCCCTGGGTTGATAATTAAATGCACGGGCATGTGACAAAAATAGGAAACCATTCACCTTGTTTGGCCCGCAACATTTTGGCACCGTTGCTAGGGAAGCGTCTTAATTAGATTACTTGCAATACCCTGAAACCTTCTATCCGACCTTGTATGAGTTCTTCGAGAAGAAGAGGACCTGACGGTCACTTTATAAGAACTAATCCATCAGGACCTGAGTCAGTCGAGCATTTTGGATTTGAGCTAGACCCGTCCGACCTACCAACAGTCCATTGGAGTGAGGAACCGCACTTTGTGCAAAGTGCCGCCTCATCCCATCAACAAGGGGATGAACGAATTATCACAAATCCCCTATTTAATAGGACTCCTCTAGAGGAAGCCCTGTTGTGGAAGGCTATGGAGGATCAGACGATCTCGCCAGACAACCTTAGAGCATTGACTCAGAAAGTTTTAAATGACCGGAAGGCCATAAACGCTGCATTAGAAACCACATTTCCTAAAAAAATGGTAGATAATGATGAAGTCTCATCTGGCTTTAGTTTCCCAATAGAGGAGGGAGTAGGAGATACCAAAATGAAAAACATATCCCCTGCTCACCTCCCGTCCTTCAAAGGACACCCGACTGAGGACCCTGACCTATTTTTATTCAAATTTGATGTTTTGTGCAGGTCTGTGGATTACAAATCAAATGCGTAGAAGTTGAAATTATTTCCTTCTACATTAGATGATGCAGCTCTGTGATGGTTCATCGGTCTGGGAGACAAACACATCACCACCTGGGACCAGATGAAGACGCTCTTTTTAGAGCAATATCAAGATTTTGGGAGAGCAAGAGACTCCGGGGAGGAGGTCCTGAGCATGACACAAAGAGAAGATGAGTCTCTCGAGGAGTATTGGGAGAGATTCACCTTTAATCTTCAATGGTCCCCTCACTCGAAGCTATCCGATAAGTCCCTCAAAAGCATCTTCTTGAGGGGACTTACCAATGAGTCACTTGGAGGCTCTCAACATGATCTCCGGAGGTGATGTCTATCAGCATGCTATGGATGACATCCAGAAATTATGCCGGAACTACTCGAGAAGGTGAGGCAAAGTCACCCCCAGGACCATGAAGGCGACTGCTTCAGTCACCAAAATAGAGATAGGCAACATGTTGGAGGATTTGAAGAGTGAAATGCTTTCATCTCTAGCACTACAGATGGATACGCTGCTATTAGAAAAGAAGAAACAAGAAAATGACGCAGCATTAGCCTATTTCTGCCCAAAATGCAGAGGAAGGCATGCAAAGAATGCATGCCCAGAAAACAAGGTCAGAGAATGCACAGTTTGTAGGCTGAATCATAAAACTCGATTGTGCCCACAATTGCCCAGTAACCAGGAAGCGGCTGAGAGCACGGAGGCCTATTTCATAGGCAATAGGAAGAGTTGGCCATAGCCCCCCATGGGGAATATACCAACTAGAATGCCAACATATGGGGGAGGGTCATACATGCACCAAGGACCCCCTCAACCACCTAATATGGGGTGGTGGGGACCGTCACCCTGGACGAACGCACCCCCAACAACATTCCCGAATCAGCAGCCATGGATGCCATATCCATATCCTGGGCAATAGTGGAGAGGCCACAATGCATGGAATCAGACTCCACAGAATGCAGCTCCTGCTCACATCCAACAGAACTTACCAACATTGCCAGCAGTGAGACCTACGTAGCTACCAACACAACCGACAACAAACCCGAACAACAGAGTAAATCAGTCGGCATACAACGTAGAAGGTGAGATGTACCATATGTACAATATTCAGCTTAGATCAGGTAGGCAACTAGGAGTAGAGACTCCGCCTCTGGTAGAAGAGGAGGAAGAAATGGTAGAGATACCTCCACTGGTAGAAGAGGAGGCAGAAATAGAGGAGACACCTCTGGTAGAAGAAGGAAAAGCACTTGAGAGAGCGGAGGCTCCATTTCCTAGCCAGCTGTAGGAACAAAGAAAAACAACACAGCCAAAATTTGACATCTTGTCGAGCTTGAAGAATCTCACGATGACAATCCCATTATTTCAAGCAATTCGAGATGTCCCCATTTACACCAAGGCAATTAGAGAAATGTGTCTATGGAGACCGGGATGGAAAGTTACCCAGACTATCAACGTCATGGGTAAACTGGTAGATCTAATGATGGGTAGAACACATCATCCGAAGTATGCAGACCCAGGCAGCCCAGTGCTGACCGTAAAAATTGGAGGACATTCCCTATCCAACACACTTGGTTGACCTCGGGGCAGCCATCAACGTGATGCCTCAAGAGACCATGCGAGGCTATGGCTCACGAACCTGAAGCCAACCATGACAGTGCTACAGTTAGCCGATCGATCAACCGTATCGCCAGAAGGGATGCTGGAAGATGTGATCGTAACAGTCAGTGCATGGGAATATCCAGCCGATTTTCTAGTTTTGCAGACCAAGACCAGGCTGGGCGGTTACCCGCTCATTTTAGGGAGGCCATGGCTGGCAACAGCTGATGCTTACATCAGCTATCGGGATGGGCTAATGACCATCTCCAATGGGCAAAATGTCAAAAGGCTGACCATTTCTCTGCCAGCTCAGTCTATGGACTCGACAGAAGAATCCAGGATCACCGAGCATGGAACTACGGAGTTGTCCATAATCCAGCCGGTAATGACCTTGGAGGAGGTGGCAGAAGAGGACGAGGATGGTGCTATCATGGAGTTTCTCCATGGAGAATCATCCACCCCCACACCTGGATCGCCGTTGACTGGCGCCCAAGATCAGCACATCCAACAAATACACGTTGGGCCAGGGAGGACGTTAAACGTCAACAGCAGGTTGATGCCCATACAACTAGAAAAATTGGAAGAGCTTCTGGTAAAACACCAGCAAGCATTTGCATGGGACTACGTAGATATGCACGACATCAGCCCAAAAATATGTACCCATCGGATTTACTTAGATGACCAGGCAACTCCTAGTCGGCAGCCACAGAGAAGGATGAACCCAGCAATGAAAGACATTGTCAGAGAAGAACTGCACAAACTTCTGGCTGCCGAATTCATATATCCAATTTTTGATAGTGAATGGGTGTCACCATTAGTGGTGGTCCCCAAAAAGAATGGGAAATGGTGGATCTACGTGGACTACCGGGCGTTGAACAAGGTGACTAAGAAAGACCACTTCCCACTCCCGTTCATCGATCGGGTCTTGGACACACTCTCAGGAAGAAAATACTTCTCCTTTCCGGATGGTTTTAGTGGTTACAACCAGATCCAGATAGGGGAAGAAGATCAAGATAAAACAACGTTCACCTATCCATGGGGAACGTTTGCCTATAAGGTATTGCCTTTTGGACTGTGCAACGCACCGACCACCTTTCAAAGGGCGGTGCTTAGCATATTCTATGATATGATAGGAGATGGGGTGGAAGTATACATGGACGACTTCACCGCCTATGGAGAAACCTTCGAGGAGGCAATGACAAATCTGGAAAGAGTGCTCGACAGGAGCAAGGAAAATCATTTGTCCCTAAGTAATGAAAAATGTTTTATGATGATGCAGGAAGGCATCGTGTTGGGACACCACCTCTCTGCAGAAGGGATAAAAGTAGACAAGAGGAAGATCGAGGTCATCAGAGACCTACCTAGCCCCGGAACGTAGAAAGAGGTAAGAAGTTTCCTTGGTTCAGCCGGGTACTACCGACGATTTATCGTCGAATTTAGTAAGATTGCCAAACCACTTCACACCCTACTTTCTAAGGACGTAGAGTTCAATTGGATGGGATATTGCGAAGAAGCGTTCCAATTGCTAAAAGAAAAATTGATATCTGCACCAGTCTTAAGAGGACCGAATTGGGCCATACCATTCCATATTTACTGCGATGCATCCAACGGTGCGATCGGAGCAGTCCTCGGGCAGAAATATGGCGAAGAATTCTATGCCATCTATTATGTCAGTAAAAACTTGGCGGGAGCAGAGCTCAACTATACAGTGACAGAAAAAGAATTCCTCGTAGTTGTCCATGCAATAAACAAATTCCATCACTATATAACGGGATACAAGGTCTTCGTCCATACGGACCACGCGGCTATCAGGTATCTGATGAGCAAGCCGGCCATTGGTGGCAGAATTATCAGATGGCTATTGCTATTGCAGGAATTCGACATCACTATAGTCGATAAACCGGGCAAGGACAACGTCGTGGCAGATTTTCTGTCCAGATTGATACCAACAGATCATCAAGCAGTGGAAGACCAATTTTTGGATGAACATCTATTCGCTATTAGTGAACAAACTCCGTGGTATGCAGACATAGCCAATTACTTGGCCATCGGAAGGACCTCACCTGCTCTCTCCTACCGAGAAAAGCAGGCGGTCATAGAGAAGAGCGCATCATTCCTTTGGATGGATGGTCTCCTATTTAAAATAGGATGGGACCAAATTATAAGAAGATGCATAGCAGAACAGGAGTTTTCAGAAGTGCTTAAGGCATGTCACGATGAGCCATGCGGAGGACACTTTGCAAGGAAACGAACTGCCTACAAAATCTTGCAGGCTAGGTATTTTTGGCCCACTCTGTTCAAGGACGCGGTAGCGTATACCAGCAAGTGTGACGAGTGTCAGAGGATGGGTAGACCGACCCATAGAGATGAAATGCCCCTGCAGCCCTAGGTACACCTGGAACCTTTTGATAAATGGGGCATGGACTTCGTGGGACCATTCAATCCACCTTCGATGGGAAGGAGGTTTATTCTGGTCTGCACGGATTACGTCACCAAATGGGTGGAAGTGCAGGCATTAAGGGACTCAAAGGAAAGAACGGTCGCCGACTTCTTATTTGCTCATATTTTCACATGATTTGGGGTTCCTCGGGAGATAACAACAGATCAAGGGCCCCAATTCACCTCCAAATTGATTGAGGAGCTGATGGAGCAGTATAGAGTTCGGCACAACAAAACCATGCCCTACCATCCGCAGGCGAACGGGCAAGTAGAAGTGACAAACGGGGAGATAGAAAACATCCTGACCAAAACCGTGCAGCAACACAAGAAATATTGGGCCACACGGTTGTCGAAGGCGGTTTGGGCATACAACACCACGTGGAAATCCACCACAGGATGCACACCTTTCCAACTGGTCTATGGGAAAAATGCGATGATGCCCATCGAGTTCGAAATCAAAACTCTGAGGACGGCTTCAGAATTAAATTTGAGCCTGGACGAAGCTCAAAAACAGAGGATTTGCCAGCTAGATCAGCTGGACGAAATTCAACTGGATGCTTTGCGAGAGGACAGAGATTATACGAAGGAGAGAAAGAAGTTGCATGATAACCACATCAAGTCGAAGAAGTTCCAGGTAGGGGAATGGGTACTGTTATACGATTCTCGGTTCCAGGAAAGGAAGGGCAAACTTATGCAGAGGTGGATGGGGCCGTATGAGGTGGCAGAGCTCATTAGGAATGGGGCGGTGCGCGTCAAGACAATTGATGGTAGCAACACCATGTTCACAGTCAATGGCCACCGACTACGCCCCTATAATACGTCCGAAACGTTACAGGTGGAATCCAGAGTAGGCGTGGGGGAGACCCCATCTTGCTAGATCTGGACCGAACTCTCACAGGTGAAATGGTGGGCACGAAAGTGCTCACCCAATTTGTTTAGTTAGTTATAGTTTTTTTTAATGTGTGTTTTTTTTGCAGGGACGACGCCCGCATGCAAGCTGCAGGCATCCTAATCCAGGGCCTAACAGGCACGGAACGCGTCTAACTGCCTTTATTTTCTTTTCTTTTTTGGTTGCTTTTTGTAGGTGGAGGACCTGACAGCACGAGGGATAGGTATCTCGGGAAACCAGGCCTGATTCGGCTCAGCATTTCGACACCGGCTCGTAGATAGAATCTGGGCAGCATGAAAAAATTGGGAAGGTTTGATCACCCTTTTTCCAGTCAAATCGCCAACCAGAAGAAGGTGCCTTACTACAGTCAGAAGGTGCCCAGACCAGAAGAAGGTGCCTTACCACGGTCAGCAGGCGCCAAGCCCACAAGAAGGCACCTTACTGCAGTCAGAAGGCACCCATCGAAGAAGGCGCCTTACCGAAGGCACCCATCCAAGAAGGCACCTTACTACGTCAAAGGCGCCCATCCGAAGGTGCCTTATGCTAGAAGGCGCCCATCCAAGAAGGTGCCTTACTGCACCGAAGGTGCCCGTCCAGAAGAAGGCGCCTTACTGCAGTAGAAGGCGCCCGTCCAGAAGAAGTTTCAAAAATATATATATATATATATATATATATAATAGGCGCCTTCCGTGGCAGGAAGGCACCCAATTAAAAAAAAAAAAATCCAGCCGAAGGCGCCTTCCAACATCAGGAAGGCGCATTCATCCAGCCGAGGCGCCTTCCAACATCAGGAAGGCGCATGCATCCAGCCGAATACGCCTTCCGACATCAGGAAGGCGCATTCATCAAGACGAACGCCTTCCAACATCGGGAAGGCACGAACCAGGAGGAGGCGCCTCCCACATTGGGAAGATGCATGCAGGCAAAAGCGCCTCCCAGCCAATACGAGCGCCTCCCTGCAGCCGGAAGGCGCATTCGATGAAGAACACCGACAACGTTGGAAAGGCGCTACAAGGGCACCATCCACATGGGGAAGGTACCAAAGAATGCCTTTCGCGTACAACATTTACATCTATCGGACGCCTCGGGCAGAACGAAGCATCGCACGAAGCAGCGACATCAAATGACCACATCCCTCCCTCGTGTCACAAATCAGCCAATCAGCGGCTACCATGACAACTGGAACGCCGAATCAGGTACGCGCATACTAAATCAAATATTTTATATAATTATTTATAAATACGCAGTACCAAAAAAATACAGCTGTCATAAAGATCGTATCCCCCCATAGTCGGAATCGCGTGCCAATGATAGGGCGCCTTCCATAACTGCTAGGGTTAGGCATCTTTTCTATAAGAAGGCGCCTTCCTGTAGAAGGAAGGACAAAAAAATATACAACATCGAAAGGCGCCATGGGAGGAAGGTCCAAGAACCACGCGATCAAGAAGAACGAACCCAGTGATACTGATGGAATCAGAGGGCCAGTGAGGACCCAATTCGAAGCCGAGGGGTGGCTCGAATACTGCACCCTGGTCAGTCAGGGCCAGGATGTGGAGACAGCTAGAGAATTTGCCACCTCTTTGAGGGGCGATGCGGCCCAAGTACGAGGGGTGGAAATTCCAGTCACCCCTGAGTTCATCTCATAGGCGACTGGATTGCCTCTCACGGGGGAATGTGCATACAAGGGCGGAGTGCTAAAGCTATACACCGAAATACTACTGCCAGGAGGGAACGTGCAGATAGAAAGGGAGGGGTTACTCAAAAGCAGTCTCCCCATGGATATACGGAAGATGTTCGAGCAGATTGCTCGATTCTTCACATGCACAGGGAAGTATACGCATCTGAACATTAATCATGTGCACTTCCTCAATCACCTAGTGCATGGGAGGAAAATAAATATACCCTTCTACCTGGCGACTGCTCTGAAGGATGAAGCGGCTCGGTACCAGAAGGGGGCACCATCCGCCTTAGCCCACCATGGGCTGATATCGGCATTGGTCCGCCACGCAGAAGCACAGAGACAGAACCGCGACGCAGAGGGAGATGGCGACCAAATAGAGCAACACAATGCGGTTGCCGAACTAGGGCAAGGTGAAGCATCCCCTGTAGAGGAGATAGCAAACATCGGGCAATTGGCATTGCCCTATTTTCCAGGAAGGGCAGAACAGTCACCGATGCCCGCAGACATAGAGGATAGAGGGCATTCCCTAGTGCCCGAGTATGAGGAGGAAGGAGCGCCACCCGCTGGTGGTGAAGACGAACCAATTCCCAGGAGGAAACGTCTACGGTGATTCCTCTCGATAGAGGAAGAACAGAGTGACACAGAGATAGACGTTGCCGCCCAAACCCTCCAAGAATTAATGAACCAGAGCCCACGGAATGAGGGGACTTCTGGGGGTAACGACCAGATCGATGCGGCCTTGGAGGAGGCGCTTGACTGGCAAACTGATTGTTGGATGGCACAGCAGGTTCTGGAAGATTGCTAGAACCAGCATCAAAAGGAATTGGAGGAAAAGGATAGACGAATCGCTCAGCTTGAGCAGCTGGTCCAGCAGTTGCAGGAGGAAAATCAAATACTTCAGGATAGAGGAACAACAAGACAGGAGGCGGCCACTCAGACTGATTGGGCAAAAGTAGTGCCGACGAAATCTCCCACATCCATCGAAAGAGTATTCTCTTCGGGGGAGATTCGATCAGATGCCCGACAGAGCAGCCCAGAGACAGGGGAGGATTCCTCTATTTTTAGGGGTGAAGAGGACAGAAGTCCTACGATGCCCCCTGTCATTGTCCTGAGTGACACAGAGTAGGACGAAGGTCTCCAGCAAAGACCAGAGGATAAGGAAGACCTCCCCAGGCCTGAAGAAGGAGAAGAGCCTGAGGGGTCGACACCAGGTGGACAGGAGAATGTAGGATCACCCCCAAAGAAAGAAGAGACCCCGATCCGAGCCGCCACATTTCTTGCAGAGGCCAAGGCAAAGAGGCCCAGGTCGGCTCGACAGAAGGTGAAAGTAACCTTCGCCGAGTCAGAGGAGGATGAATGGGATATGCAGCCATTCGTCGAAAGGCAAAAATATTTTGAGCAGCTACGCAACGAAATGAAAGCAGCCAAGGCGGCCAGGAAGGCATCCTCGAGGATAAAAGGAGATCCTAGCATCTACGTCAATCCGATGGAAGACAACCAATTTTGGGACATCTATGGTTCATCCCGAGGGTGGCCTTCCATGATGAGGAGGTATTTGGAATGGTGGGGAGTATATGGCCCACAATTGGAGGCCGCTACAATTGCAAAGGAAAATGCAGGGCTTACCCCTGAAGTGGCCGGATTATACAAGGCCCAAGTAGTGCCTTCCAGAGAGGATAACTCGGATATCCCTCTGGCAGTGGTCAAACCTCCAGACGTCGACCTATGGCAAGCTGCCAAAGCTGCATTTCAATCGGCAGGAACAACGCTGGCTCAACCACCACCAGTAGCGGCCAGAACAAGAAGGGGACAATTAACAGTCCAGTTTCCCATAGGCACAGGCGAACCACACCTTCACATGCCAGCACGAAAAGATAGACTCGGGCCACAGGAGCAGTCGAATCCTCCAAGAGATGGCGACGATGAAAAGTCAGAGGGCTACCTACAGTTTGGATGCCATGAGGGCGTGGCATATGTTAGGCGTGGGGGGATGATGAGCACCAGAAATGCTCATATTTTGTACATACTTCTTTGATTAATATGCGGTTGTATAATAAGGATTGCGTACTTTTATAAATGATTATATAGATATTTGATATAATTATGCGTGTTATCTAATTTGTGTGCTTTTAGTATGTTTTGTGGAATTGCAGTTGATTTAGTTAGATTTGGAACAGTCGAGGTCCTTTCGATGGACCTGGCACTTTATTTCATCGAGAGTCAATGAAGAGAACATAGGCGCCTCCCTGTAGTCGGAAGGCGCCAAGTGAATACAAGCGCCTCCCTGCAGTCGAAAGGCGCCGATTGAACATAGGCGCCTCCCTGCAGTCGGAAGGCGCCAAGTGAATACAAGCGCCTCCCTGCAGTCGGAAGGCATCGATTGAACATAGGCGCCTCCCTGCAGTCGAAAGGCGCCAAGTGAATACAAGCGCCTCCCTGCAGTCGAAAGGCATCGATTGAACATAGGCGCCTCCCTACAGTCGGAAGGCGCCAAGTGAATGCAAGCGCCTCCCTACAGTCGAAAGGCGCCAAACCAAAGATGAGCGCCTCCCTATAGTCGAAAGGCGCCAACTGAATATCAGCGCCTCCCTACAGTCGAAAGGCGCCAACTGAATGGGAGCGCCTCCCTGCAGTCGAAAGGCGCCACTGATTCTTTGCCCGTTGACCAGAGTTGAACGACGTGGACGATAGTGGCTGGTGCAGTTCCAACTCTGCGTCATGCAGAGCTAAATTGGAGATAGCGCCTAACGTACCCAAACGTCTTACCGATGCCAGGCAAAGCACGAACCGAAATGAACATGCCACCTTCAGAACAGAATGCCAGACGTCGATTGCATTCGCCAGACTGTTCTAATTTAGTCTGGGAAGAATCGACTGTTGTAACCACTTCTGTAACAGAAGTTCTATGGGTGTGTTATATAAACACACGCAGATCGTTCTGAAGATATATAGCGATATAGAAAATATAGAGCGATATATAGAGAGAATTAATAAAGATCCATTTTAGAGTTACATTGTAATGCGTTGATAAATATATTACAGTTACAGAAGTTCTAAAGCGCGTGTTCGATCGGGAAGAAGCTGCTGGAGCCTGGGCCCACTCCAAGCCAGTATTTCTTCCCCATTTCCTTTTCTGTTCAGTTATTTTAATTAGTTTATTGCTTTCATAGGAATGTTCATTGCTTTACTAGTGATTGCCGTAGGTTTATTTTCAAGAATATGTACATGATTTATTTTTGTAGATTTAAATTTTGTTCTTCTTACGTAATTTATTGAGGAGTGCGGGAATGATTGACAACCATCTCAAGAACACCCCCCAACGTAGGATTAGCAGACCCACCTCCAGTGGTATTGTAGTAACCTAATTTCGACTCTTCGCAAGTTTACGAAGCTCCCTGGGTTGATAATTAAATGCACGGGCATGTGACAAAAATAGGAAACCATTCACCTTGTTTGGCCCACAAAAAAATCAATGATCCAATAGAGGCCATCACATCTACAAATCTATTAGTCAAACGTGGCAAACTATCGATTTCATACCAATCAAACTTGGTGAGCAATTTTATTGCTACTTCATGGTAAAGCTTTATGATAGGTTCTTTGCATTGGTATTCTTCGTTTATTTGTCTAACAACAAGTTGAGAATCACCAAATATATTGATATGATTTATGCCCATAGCTATGGCTGCTTGAAAACTTAAGATTAAGACTTCATACTCTACATTGTTGTTTGCGCATTAGAAGTCAAGTTTAAATGATAAGGGAATAGGTATCCCTTATGGTGTATGCAATACGACTCCAACACCTTGACCTTTTTTACACTTAGAACCATCAAAGAATATTATATATCAACATATTCATCTAGAATGGCATCTTATTCTTGTTTAGTGACAGTGAATACCGAATAATCTGGGAGCTCAATAATCAAGTATTGATCACTAGGAAGTGGAGCTTCTGCAAGTTGATCAGTTATGACCTAACCTTTAATGGAATGTTTGTTGATGAACTCAAGATAAAATTAAGTGAGAAACATTATCCATTTAGCGATGCAGGTGTTATTGTAAATACGAGATATCATATAACGTAGCGGATTTTTGCAAGCTATGACATAAGTGGTGTGACTAAGCATGTAATATCTGAGTTTCTTAGTGGTAAAAACCACTTCTAAGCACAATTTTTCCACAAAAACATATCTAGTTTCATAGCTTACCAATGTTCGACTAATATAATAGACAACTTGCTCTCGATTTTTCTCATTCTTTTATGCAATAATTGTACCTAATGCAAAGTCCATTGCTGAAAAATAAAGATGGAAGAGGATCCCTAGACAAGAAGGAGTTAATACTAGTGGAGAAGCCAAGTATTTCTTTATGTCATCAAAAGCCTTTTACCATTCATCTATCGATGAAAATGTCACCTCCTTTTGTAGTAGGTAATTTAAAGGTCTACATTTTTTAGAAAGTTATGCAATAAAATAATGGATCAATTGGATCTTTCCTTGTAAACTACACAATTCCTTCAAGTTTGTTGGGGGAGGCATCTCCATGATGGCCTTGAATTTTTTTGGGTCCACTTAAATACCTCTTTTGGAGACAATGAACCCTAGTAGTTTTCAAGAGGTAACATCAAAGACACACTTTTTAGGGTTCAACCTTACATTATGCTCTAGAAGTCAATCAAAGACATTTTCCAAGATACCAATGCGCACTTGTCAAGTTTTGGATTTTGCCAAGATATCATCCATATAATCTTCGATGATCTTACGAATGTAATAATGGAAAGTGACACCTATGATTTTAATGCCAAAGGGCATTACCTTGTAAAAAAATATCCCCAAGGTGTAGTGATTGTTGTTTTGTGTTGGTCATCAAGATTTATTCGAATTTGGTTGTATCCAAAAAAATTATCCATTAAAGAAAGCATTTCATGGCCAATGCAAGTGTCAACAAGAGTATCAATGTTTGGAAGAGGAAAATAATACTTAGAACATGCTTTGTTAAGGTCTCAAAAATCAATGCAAATGTGTATCACCCCATTAGGCTTACGAATGAGTATTATGTTTGAAATCCACTTAGGATAGTCAATGGGGACAATGAAAACCACATATGATAGCTTTTGAAGCTCTTCTTTGACCAAGAGGGCAATGGTAGGATGCATCCTTCTAAGTTTTTATTTGACCAGATTAGCATCAGAATGTAAAGTGATATTGTGGACAACCAAGTTAGGGTCAAGATCAGACATGTCTTTGTAGGACCATGAAAAAATACCCTTCTTCTTCTTGAGGAGAGCAATTAATTGCTCTTGTTCATCTATGGATAAAATTTTACCAAGTTTGATAATTTGGGGATTATCTGCGTCTGAACTAAGGTTCACATCAATGGTATCTTCAATGGACATGTGAGAACCTTCCTCAAATTGATGGGGTGTTGGGATCAGATGAATTTCAACTATGACATTATCAAACTCTTTTGACTCAACCTCTTCTATGTCTACCTGGAAAACCTCAAAATATGAAGGTGAAGTAAGGTGGAGGTGACGAAGGAATGTAGTTGGCTGAAGCTCTTAACATATCCTCAAGAAGGACAATTCAAAGAAGGATGGAGGCGATGAAATCTGGTCCATATCAATAAGGCTCATATAAATTGGAATTGGCTTTGCCAAATCATATGTATTATGGAGCGGGGTGAATAATTCAATGGGATTCATGTTAACTTAAATGGAAAAAATGGTGGTTAGCAAGGTGAAATATGGATAGATCCTATTTTCTAGAACCGATGCTAGAACTTTGGTAACCTGAAAAACAACAAGTAACACAAATAAATGCAACTGGTAAAAAATCCATGTTCATGTAATGCAATGATATTTTTTTTTAATTTTTGTGTGATTTTTTTATTTTTAATTATGTACATATGTTACAAAATTGGCTAATGCGATGGATCAATGAAATGGGGGTGGTGGTTCACTGGTTGGTTCAGCTTGCTATTATGGAAGAAGAAAATGAAGGATGGGATGATAGATGGAGAACATTCTAAGGTAAAACTCATATTGTTCGATGAATGGAATGATGGGTTCCAATTCCTCATCAGATTCATCAAAAGTTATCGACATAGCATTGAATTCTTCATAAATTTCATCTTCAAATTCATCATTGTGATGGATATCTTCTCCTAAATTCAAATGTAAACTTTGAAAAGCTTGTTCAATAGAAGAAATAGAAGATAGTGTATGATAGCCTAATCTTGAATGGTCATGCCCTTCTTGATATGAAACATTGATGATCTCATGCATTCCTTGTTCATGTCATCCTAGGCCATGTCCTTGCAAATTAACTATATGAAAATATCAGGATGGAAAACCTAACATGTGTTGTATATTGGCAAGATTTGGTGGCTTGGGTTCATCCAGGGAACATAGATTGGACAATGAATCATTCCCCTATACACAAAATTAATGCTATTGGGATTAGAACCCGTGTTGTATACCACTTCTATAGATAAGGGTGGGTCATGTGGGTGACCATAATCCTTAGCATTTTTAATTTTAAATGGTGTGACGGTGATGTCATGGACCACATATTCACCAATACCAGGATTAGTGAGGTGGACTACAACTTGGTATGATGTGGAAGCGGATCAATTGGATGTGGATGTGGAAAGCTCATGGTTGGTTGATGACTTCAAAAATGAGAAAGATGTGGACTGGGAGGACATCTCACAATTTGTTAATGCGACTTGTGAGATGTCGACTAATGTGGATGGAGGTAAATTTGGCTGATATGGTTGTTGAATGGGTAATGATATGGAAGGAATGATGGTAGAGGATACTAATGTTGATGATGTGTATGATGTGGATTGATTTTGGCCACATGTGCATGTAGTCAAAGGTGATGAATATGGGGGTATGGAAGTTGAGACTTGATGTAAAGTGATTATGGGGAGCTCCTCAAGAATAGGATATTTTGATGAATAAATGGATGGTGTAGTTGATGGTGTCAAGAACAAATGAGTGGAAGGAAGCATGGATTCAAAAGGATTCAAAATGAAATTGCAATACTTAAATGGTTCAAAATCCATCGATATGCAATGTATATGTCCCTCATGTACATGTTTCAAGCATTAATGAAGTATAGAAGGGACACATCTCATTTACCTCATCCAAGGACATTTAAGGAGTACATTGTATGCCATGGACCCTTACAATATGTGAAACATGATGTGCAACATTTTTACCCCCACTTCAATGGGTAAAACAGTAGTGTCAATTGTGGAGTAGAGAGCATCATTAAATTATTTCAAGGTTAAAGTAGATTTGATGATGTGGGATGATGGACGATTGAGGTATTAGAGAGCGAATGTAGTGATGATGTTGATAGAGGAGATGTTAAAACTCATTTAAATGGCTTTCTGTCAATTTGATCCATGCTATACAATGGAGGATCCACCAATTTCGATTATATTGGTTTGATATCAAAATAATAGAATGTGATGGAAGTCTCCATACATGTTCAAATTCTCCCCATAAAATTTCTAAAGGCATTAGCATCTTGAGATTGAATTTTAATGGATTTTAAAATATCCATTAATGCCTCGCTATGCGAGGGAGATTTTTGAATAAGCTCATAAATAGATAGTTTAGTTGAAGCCATTTTAAGGCTAGTGGTCAACCAGCTACTCAAAGAGATGATTGGCCTTGATGTATGATTGGGAGGATGAATGGGTGGATATGGATGACTTTGAATATGAATGGGTTGGGAAGGATTGGCGAAAATTTGAATGGGAGATGATGATGTGGTAGGTTGAGAAGACACACTTTCCTGTGGTGCTATGGGAGATTGAACAGGTTGATGTTGAGCACTTTGTTGATTGTTAGTGCATTTTTGACCTTAGGTAACTACATGGATAGCACCCACAAAACCTTGGTATTGTTGAACATGATTAACTTGATTAGGAGGGGTCTTGGTGTTAGATCCTCCTATTGTTGGTTGCACCTCCTCATGATGAGGAAGTGGTGTTTGATAAATTCTAAGGTTTTGGTTCTGTTGAGCTAAGGGGCTATCAAGATTGATGGCTCCTAAGTCAATGAGATCTTGCACTATGTCTTTGAAGTTGTAGCAACTATTTATATCATGCCCATTCTACCTATGATAAGGGCAAAATAAATGTTCCCTATAGTGTTTACTACACTTGGTAGGATCATCTAGTTTAACCTCAGGTAAGGCAAGTTGGTTAGTGTCATACAACCTATGAAATATGGAGGCATATGATTCAGCTAAGGGAGTGTATTGGTGGTTTTGTCAAACATATTATTGATGTGGGTAATTTTCCATAGTTGGCACTGTGTTTTGGATTGATTATGATGGTGAGGGAACCACATGATATGTAATTTTTTGTGGTTGTTGTTGCACGGGTTGTTGTTGAGCCATTACCAGCTAGCTCATGACCACTTGATTGACTTGATTGGCTTGATTGGCCTGATTGGCCTAGTTTGGTTTGGATTGGCCAGAATAACTACCTTTGTATTGGCCCTTATTCTACCATTCTTTATTTTTGGGCTTAAGCACACCTTATTGGATTTTTATCTCCTCAATTGTGCTAGCCTAGGCAAGAGCTTCCTCAAATGATCTATACTATTGTAATTGTAATAACCAAGAAATGGGTTTTAGGCAACTCTTGGTAAATAATCGAGTTAGCTCTTCCATTGGTAGGGCGAATGGCAATTTTGTGATAACAACCCTCCAATGGTTACCAAAATTGTATACTAACTCATCATCATATTATTTTAAGCCATATAAATCAGATAATGAGACTTTCTTTCTAACATTGAGAGAAAACCTTTCAAGAAATTGGTCAACCAACTATTCAAAAGTATAGATACTATGATGAGGTAAATGGTTGTACCACTCTACGATGTCTCCCCCCAATATTTGAGGAAATATTCAAAGCATTAGAGCATCATGATGTTGGATTCTGAAATATGAGTGGATGAATGTACTCACATGCTCTCTAGGGTCCTCAATCCCTTTGAATTTATCAAATTTTAGTATTGTAAAATCTATCAGATATGGCGATGATGGTACCAAAAAATGAATTGGTTGATTGATCAATTGTCTTAGAGTTGGCTTTTGGTTCATCATACCAAGAGTATGTTGCATCAGGCTATCAATCTGCTATTGCATAGCTTGGATTCTAGGGTCTTCCCCAGGTATGTGGAAGCCCTGAATTACTTGATGATTTTGTGAAGGTGGAGTGGTGAGATGTTGGGGTGTGATGAGATGGTGATGATTTGGTGGAGTGAATTGAATTTGGTTATGTTGAGGTTGATGAAGAAATGATTGTGAATGTTGAAAAGGAGATGATGTGTGAGGACTATGAATGTGATGATTTGTGGGAATGGTATGGGTATGATTTAATGGTAGTGTGGGGATGGAAACCATAAAATATTGTGGTACCCATGATGGATTTGGAGTGAAAAATGTGGGTTGGGTGGAAATAGGTTGGGATTTAAAATATGTTGCCTATACTTGCTATTGGGAATAAGGTTGAGCACCTTGTTGAGCCATAAGCAATGTATTGAGATGTTGCCATGCTTTTTGTATGGCCACCTATGAGGTATATGGTGTGGATGTGGATGGAATGGATGATGTAGGTGGAGGATAGGTTGCAATGGGAATTACAACTAGATGAGAGACATTGGATGGGGTGGATGCTGGAATTTGTGAAGCAACATTGACATGTGCTTCATACAATGGATTACCATAGGTGGTGGTGTATGAGGATGGGATGGAGGTGCTTTGAACACATGACTATTGTGGAATGGACCAATGTTGGGAAGGTGCAGCTGACACCTCAAAAAGAGGGTTGTTATACACCTAGGTGAGGCTAGAAGGTTGTGAAGAGGTAAGTTCCTACTAAAAAGAAGGATCATGCCTAGGTGGGCTATGGACTTATTATAGAACATAGTTAGTGGATCTTTGAAAAGCTTCCACTTTAGCCATGTCTATATAGGTTATGTTATGGTTTATGGGTGATGATGGTTCTATTTATGGAATGGATGTGTGGATGGATTTGTGCAAAACATCAACATTTGAAGTTTGCACAACATGTGAGGGACCCATAGATAAATTTGAACAACTTATTTGTATCACACTAGTGGGGTTAACCACAAAAGTGGTAGGGAAATATGATGAACACTCCATGGATGAAGTGACTTGGTTGATGGAAATTTGACTCAAGACTTTTGTTTGATTTCTAGTTAAAACCATAAGCTAGTGAATCAAATGTGAAATGTGCAAGAAAGAAATGCAAATGAAAACTTTCACAAAATCAAGTAAACAACTCAATCCTATGTTTTTGCAACATATTTGTCTTACCTCCTTTTTTTATCTCGCTTTTAATTTTTTGTGAGTTTTGTGTGTTTTGGATGTTCTAATCTAAATTATGCAAGGTAAAATCTATGGTTGGCTGGAAAATGAGATTCTTCCTGGTGATGAAATCTAGAAAGTTTTCTCATGGGTATCTATGGTTGCTAAGGGTAGAGATTGATAGATGGAGATGAAGCCCACCGTCGCCAAATCTCAAGCAATGGTTGGTGATGAAATCCAACTCATTACTATTTATTGTGAAACGTGTAGCGTGTGATTTATTATAATGTTTGTGTTTTCTAATGTGTACATACAATGTTAAAAATAACCTATTTCACAGGTCTAAATCAGAAGCCAAAAATAGAAATACCAAGTTCCTCAAAAGAATGTAGGGTACACCACTTAAGACCCACTCTAAACAGTGGAGGGTTCACCTAATTCTTCTACCTTGAATCACCAAATGCGGGAGTATACTTATGTATTCTGATCTTATTCCAACTTAGACAAGTAAAAATAGAAATTCTTAACCCTATTATGCAACTATTTTATGCAATTGTCATTTCACATGAAAATAGTATGCAAAATATTGAATAAAACACACCAGAAAACAACAAAAATTTAAATCTAAAAATGTGAACTATGGTGAATATGAATGCAAGTCTACTCTAAATGCAATGTGCAAGATGAATGTAGATGCCTAAAATGCAAATTAAATATGACTGCTTTTAATAGAAACTAAATGATGTTCTTTTTGTCAATTTATCTGTAAAAAGCATAAAAAATGAAGCAGAAATGGGTTAGGGTTTGAAGCAGGCTTACTAGGAAGCCTACGTATTCCTTCCCCACTCTATGAAATACACCTCAGAGCCAATGAAATATACCAAGGCATCTCTTGAACACTGGAGGGCATCCCTCGAGCACTATAGGGTATCCATGTGACCTCAGATCAAATTTTGCAACTTCAAAAACCCTAGTTCTACAAAAATTGTGCGATCAAATTTCTAGAAACCTGTAGAACAAAAATAAAAATAGAAGTTAGTGAAAAAGTAAATTAGCATAGATAACCCTTTGTGGGTCCCACCATGATCACCATTTGTGAATCAAAAATCAAGCAACACCAATATAAAGTATAAAATGACAATAAGCACAGTAATACACAAAGATTGCACAAGATAAAATCTTTATTATTGTGGGTGGATCTCAAATGTTACAATCAATATGCCCTAAATGTGGGGTTTTACAATGCTTATGTTGATACAAAATTACAAATACTAGGGTTCTTCAAAACCCTAGTTGAAAAGAATGGTTGGTGTCTTCATGCTTGTCTTCGATCCCAACGAGGTTGTGGGTGGGCTTGTGTATCCTAAATGGGCCACCCTAGCTTCAACAACTTCCAGATGTATGATTCTTGTACCTGCAATAAGAAAAACAACAAAAGAGATTAGTAATACCTATGAGGGCTCCATAGTGTGAGGCCCTCATAAAGATAAGATAACCACTAAACCCTAGATGTTGCAATATAAAAACTGAAAACAAAGTGCAGGAATATGAAAATGAATGCAAATAACTTTCTTACCTTATCATTGGAAACTTCTACTTCTATTTTTGTAGATGAGGGTTGCGAGGACACCCAAACAATTCCCAAGGGTTGTGGAACTATAGATATATTACAGGAAATACCTAGAGGCATCCTGTAATGGCATCGAATGCATAAGGGCAATTTGTGATTATGGTAGATGCATTGGGGCATCTTATGACTAAGTTGGATGCACCAGGGTATTCTATAATTATGGTAGATGCACCAAGGCATTCTACGATGATGATAGATGCACCAGGGCATTCAGGATCTGACAAAGATGTCACAAAACTAGGTCTAGTTCTATGTGGGTTATGCGGCAATGGATGCAAATGATGTGATGGCAATTATGGGGGGCATAGATGATGGTTTGAGGGCTAGGATAGAAGGGCTTAATGATCTCTATGAATTCTTTGTGAATATTCATCAATATAATTCAACCTCAGAATATCAAGACCTAAGGATTCAAGAGATTCTAGGGGTTTCCAAGGGTTTGATTCATCAAAATGACTCCTCTTTTATAATATTCCCTTGCACATGTTAGGGTTTAAATGATTCAAAATGTGTGGCCAAGATTAAAACATGAGTAAGGGTGTAGATTAAATCTGGGTAAGTGGCATGGATTAAGGTGGATGGATGGCTGAGATTAAAACGTGGTAGAGGGCTAGGATTAATTTATATAAATACATATATATTTATTAAATATATATATATAATATATAAAATATTAATATTTAAATATATATTAAAACACACACACACACACATAATATATATATATATATATATATATATATAATGGATGGATTTTATTGAAGGGCACGAATGGATGAAAAAGTGGCTAGATTTTGGTGCCTACACATAGAGAGTGGGTTTTTTGTAAGGTTATTCACATCAACCAATATCCCATAAATAGGATTAATGTAAGTCAATATAGGGGATATATTAGACCAAGTGTGGCTTGCTAGAGTTGATGATTAACTCATTTATTTTCTTAAGTAACCAATTTATATTGGCATGAAGCCTTGAATAATTGAATTGATCATGGAAATTTTACCTTTTGATAGAGTGGGACTAGACACTAGATCTCTTTGAACTCATCCTTTAATGCACCCACATGACAGTCTATTCGTTTCTCCTACCTTTGGTGTTTCTTTGGTGCCACACAACAATATCTATCATTTGATGGTTTTCCTATTTTTTGAGCCTTTAAATGTATATTTATAAGCTTGCATATACATACTTACATGAACAAACTTTTTGGATCAACATTTGTAAAAAAAATTATTTCTGCCTATGGAACAATTTGCTAGGAGGAAATAGTTTTGAAGATTTTGTAAATGGAGCACTTTGGTTTAAAAAAATACACCACTTACTTTTTATTTTTGGGTGATTAGCTCACTTATTTTGAAATTAGAAAATTTTGCAAAAAAAATATCCAAACAGATCACTTGGTAAGAAAATGAAAATATGGGATATAACAACCATACCACCCATTTATTATATTTATTAAATTGATAAGCAAATGAAAAATGGGACAGAACAACCATACCACAATTGTTGCACACTTGACAAACCAAAAGGGTAATACCACTAATAATGCCTATGGACTTGTCAATTCATTACAAATTCAGGATTACAAAGCACAATGCTTATTTTATAAAGTGTGGCTTTGAATTTTCATGGCCAAAAAATGATTACAATGAGGTCCCTAGGCCCCTATTTATTATAAATGTTTACTCTTGAGTTACATGGGGTGAGAAATAATTACTTGTGAAAGTAAACATTTGGGGGTAACTTTATCAAAATGTTGTACCACCAAATGTTACATTCCTACAATAATATTGTTTTCCTCTATTATTGTCCTAGGGAGGAGAGTCATAACAATTGTGCCTCAAGTAGAGCAACACAGTAGGGCATCTCTTGAGAGCATGAGGTTTGGCTCAATCGAGGGCCTCTGAGAGTATTTTACAAGGATGTATCCTTGTTAAGATGTGATATTTAGGCACACTTTAAACTTAAGGAAAAATGAGTATGAGAGATAAAATTAAAACAAGCAAAAAAAGGATAAAAAACCTAAGCTAAAAAAAAGTGGTGATACGCCAAAGATCAATAAGATCTTCTTCCACAACAAGACTGAATGCTATATGCCAATGTGAACAATTCCTCTCCTTGATAAAGATGATCCTAGATAAGAGTTATAGGCATACACACATACAAAGATATGGGTCAGAGCATGAGAACCATAGATGGCTATTCAAAATAGATGAATAGGCCTCCCATATACACACATATATAAGCAAAACTCAAAACAAGTAAAGACTACAAATATATACACACATACAAGGATGGGTCAGAGCATGAGAACCACAAATGGCTACCCAAAATAGATGCATAGGCCTCCAATATATATATATATATATATATATATATATATATATATATGCAAACAACATTACAAATATTGTGTTAGAAGCGGGGGTTTGATTGCCCACAAGCTAGTAAAAACCTACTATACAGAAACAAATGAAAGGAAAACTTTATGAATTTTTTAAATACTTAACAATATTAAAGCTACTACTATTTATATATTACAAGGAGGATTTTCCTCCCAAAACTCATGTAGATATTTCAAGATGTTTGTTGCTTCCTGGAGCCGATTCATGTCTTTATTGAAGTCATTTGTCTTCCTAAGGTCTCTAGATCTAGAGCCATGAATGTCAAATGTTTTTGGTCCTTTGAATGATAAACTACCATCATTATTTCCATCTATCTATTTTAGGAATTCCCATAATCTAGGTATATAAAATATTTTTATTTAATTCTTTAGATTCATAGGCTGCTTCTACCATGGTTTCCATGTTGTTCTTGTCCTTTTGAAGAGATGCAATATTATTTTCTAATAAAGGACCATATTTTAAGAATATTGTACACCTAAAAAAAAATGCAGGTTTCTTCTTTAGAAGTTTTGACATTAAAAAAATTTTGACCTTGGGAATTTTGACCATAGAACCTCTATGTTGGAACTTTTACTTTCCATCTTTAGTCAAAGATTTATAAATTTTTTATTAAGCTTTCTTGTATCTTTTGAGATCAAACCCAATTCTTAGAAGTTTTCTTCTACACTTTATATACTATTTTGACTTGTTTTCCTCACCTAATAATGATGCATTTTTAGTGTAGTAGTTCTAGAAGCTCACAAGGGATATTTAGCCTACTAAATATAAGGAACCTAGAGAATTTGGTTCCTTGGTCCATCAAAAATGAATTTTGGAAAGCATCCCCTTTGGAAATGGAAACAAAGATGGTAATTTCAACAATTATTTTGCATCTTCATATCTTTGTAGTTGTTAGGTCTTCTACGATCCCATGATACTAGGACTACTCCCATATAATATATATGCATAAAGGTTTTGAGTGGGTGGCCCATATCCATTGGGTATGGAGTTTAATGATACCACCCACTAGCTACTCAAGTTCTTTCCTCTTTCTCTTTTACTAGTTTCTTGGGTGAAAAACCTTCACCCATACCATAGTGGGACTCTTGAGCAACTTTCCTAGCAAAAATAGGTAGGTTCTAGTAGTGGTACTTTCTTTGTTGTTGGTACCATAATGACCTCCATTCTAGATATCAATTCCATAGGGACATCCATCCTAGATGTTAATTTCCTATTAACCTACCTAGTCATTAGAAAGGTAAAAGAGGTTTGATCAGCTCTTAGTTGGGCTACAAGCCCATGCTTATCTTGATGAATGTGGAGAAGATCATTTTATTGTTTAGGGGCCTCATAGACCTCCTCTTTGACCTCCATAGGGATGTTTTGCATCTTCTGGTCTGATGTTTCCATGGAGGAAGTGCCTAGTTGAGTTTGTTTTGACTTGTTCTAGATGCTAATATTTTCTTTATTGATATCCCCTTGTTCCTCTAAGAAATATATTCTATCTATCCTTTATTTGAATCTATCCATGATCAAGACAACAAGCTCATCCTAGTTAGTAATTGAGTGTAGGGATAGTCATATCCTTGGTGAGCCTTTTATTTTAGTGAAACCACTAGCAGTATTAGAGCCATATCCTCCTTTGTGATATTATGTGTTTGGTTCAAGAAGATCATTTCCCACAAATGTTCTAGCGGGGTTATTGGACCTTCACCCTTGTATTTTGGTAGGATTTCTAGTAGTGATTTTGGAAGCTTCCTCTAAATAGCTAGTGGCTCTAGAGGTTGTAGTGGGCTATTATCATCCTAGGTAGGAAATAGTTGTTGGATTTTGAAGCCTTATAATTAATACAAAACTCACAAGAATATAATCATAGGATCAAATATAATAAAGTTGCAATATAATGAAATAAATATAATAACTTAGAATATAATATCAAACAAAATAACACAAGAATAACTCAGAATACTCATAGAATAAAGGTCTACTAATGCATGCAATAAGCTATGCACTTTCAATACAAATTACAATGCTTTGTCATAAATATAATTGAATTTGACTCCTCATATGCTGCACTCTTGACCTTCACTCTTCTTTGTAACTCTTCACTTTTCTATTCTAAGGATACATGTGCACTCTTACATAATGGACACTTGTGCACATTTACACTCATAACACTTACACACATAATTACATGACACTTGTGCATTTTTTGCACATTATTACATTACATAAAATATTAACTCATGCTCTAATCTAAGACACACATATAATATAAGACACACATCTAATTTAGAAACTATAAAAATAAGAATTTTTACAAAATTTAATCTTCCTAAATTTTGATGTAGAATTTCTTATCTCTCCAAAAATAATTTTGCAAATATTATATGCCTTTGAATTTCAAATAATAATAAAGCAATATTTCAAATTTCAAATAACTTTATAAAACCTCATAAACTTCAAATTAGATATCTACTTATCACTCCAAATCTTAAATATGCAATTAAAGTAACTAAGGCTTTAATTAACCTATTAAACTCCTTATCACTCCTTTAATAAAATTAAACCTTAGCATAATTAAAAAATTAATCATGAAATAATATTCTCTCCTCAACCTTAGAAATTTAAATATTAAAAATTAAACTTTGAATTATACCTCCTTAATAATGCGTTGCTTTCAAAACGTCTCTTGGCATTGTAATTTGTAAGCAGCTTGCTTATAGTTGTGAATGTATCACTAACCTCCTATAGAAACTTGAACATTCAAATGTACTCAATATGCATTGTCCTCTTAATGAGAATTGTGCTCTCTAGTGAGCGTTGTTCTCTCATGTGAGCACTATTCTCTCCAATGAGCATTGTTCTCTCCAGTGAATGTTGTTCTCTCCAATAAGCATTGTCTCTCTAATGGGTATTTTTTCACTTCTCTCTAATGGATGCTTGAGCGTTTCACTTCTCTACCTTTGGTGGTGCTTCAAACAACTCCAAAAATTGTTAAAAATTAAATACAAGAGTTCTTTCTTAATGGCACTCAAAAAAATTTCTCCTTCTATCCATTCGCCTGCCTATTATCCATGTGGATAGTAAGGAGTTTACATGCTCTTTGACAACTGTTTCAAAACCTTATCATTCCAATATTTAGTGCTTTAGTTTTTTTAATATACTTTCTATTCTCTTCCTGTAATGTTTGACCTTTATGCATGCTTGACCTTTCGAATACTTGCCTCTTGGTGTTTTTTGGCTAACATTTGTATTTTAATATCTCTTATGATTTTATGAACCTGTGGATGGCTCTTCAACCTATGTACTATAGCTGAGCTTGTGAGTGGCTTCTATACCTTGGTCTGAATTTTTCCTAGATACTCAACACTTGTTACAATGCTTTCAATACTCATCTTATGTTGCAATGTGCTCATATTTAGATGCAATACTTTCAATGCTTCAATGCTTGAGACTGACATAGACTATTGCTAATTAGATTTATTCTAAATTTGACCCTATGTTTGACTTAGGGTGCACTTCACTTCCCTCATTCCTTGATGTTTGACTATTTTAGAGTGATACTCAAAATAATGGTGCAAAATTATGGTTTTTCTTCACCTTTTTATTACTCTTCTACTGCATTCTTCATAATGTTCTTTTCATAAAATATTCATTATCAATGCTAACTTATTTCCTTCTTTAATATGCAGGTACAAACATCTAACTTTTACACTTTGGTGTAGAGGATTTCAAGACTCTTAATATACCTTAATCACTTGCAAGAACAATACTTTAACATTGCTTTCTTCTACTACACTTTTAGATGTACCTTTAATGCTTTAGATTTTGCCTTACTTTCTTGATGATGCCTTCAATACTACTTTTCTTCTAGCATGGCTTTCTGCTAATCGAATCTATAAAGATATCTTATTTCTCTATTTCCTAGTCTTCACAAACTTGCTGGCCTTTGATGTATGCAAGCTTTGGCAAGATACTTGCCTTCCAAATGTTGCCTAGTCTATATTCAAACCTTGTTGTCCTGAAGCTTTCAAGTTTTGCCTCAATATTCACTAGAACATCCTTCAATGAGTCTCCTCTATCTCTTATGGGCTTGTCATCGAATAGTGATGATTATCCCAAACTTGATGTAGGCACTCTTTTTGGAAAATCTTCTTTCTCTATCTTTTGTCTTCTTCAGAACAAACTTCTTCAGTATTCAAGAGGACCTCTCTTCTTGGGTCTCTTCTTCTAACTTTAATAGCTTATATGGGACTTCTTTCCTTGGGTTTCCTATATCTACCAACTTTGGGACCTCTTGCCTCAGGTATCCTCTTTTATTTTGACTTCTATGGGACCACTTTTCCTTGGGTTGCCTATCTCTATCAGCTATGAGACCTCTTTATTTGGGTCTCCTATCTCTATCTCTATCTTCTATGGGGCCACTTTCCTTGGGTCTTCTATCTCTATCAGCTATGGTACCTCTTTCTCTGGGTCTCCTGTCTTTACCTTCCATGGGACCTCTTTTCTTGAGTCTCCTATCTTTGTTGGCTATGGGATCTCTTTTTCTTAGGTCTTCTCTTATCTTCAATGGGACCTCTTCTCATGGATCTCTTTCTTACTACAAATAAAAATCAATCCCTACATGAATAATGCTCTTGGCCTTCAAGCAAACAAATATGAAAGTATTCTCTATTTGTTGTATGAAGCTTCTCAACTTTTGAAGATTAATTTTTCACTACAGTAATATCTTTGATAAAATTTTCTAGAATTACTTAAGAATCCAAAATTTATGTCAAGGGATTTTTATCCCTAAAACTTTCTATTAATTCCAAGGTTGGATATGCCCTGAATAATAATTTATCTTCAAGTTTATTCACCCAAATAGGGATCCTAGTCTTCACATGTTATCCTTCAACCTTGTGGAAAGATTCTTGTTGAATCCTACTCTTCAAGGTTATCCTTCAACCTTATGGAAATAATCTAGCCTTCTAAAACTTTCAAATCTTGTGCAAGTAATCTTGTTGTAGCTTTGATACCATTGTTGGATTTTTAAGCCTTATACTTAATATGAAACTCACAGGAATATAATCACAAGATCAAATATAATAAAGTTGCAATATAATGAAATAAATATAATAACTCAGAATATAATATCAAATAGAATAACACAAGAATAACTTAGAATACTCATAGAATAAAGGTCTACTAATGCATGCAATAAGCTATGTATTTTCTATACAAATTACAATACTTTGTCACAAATATATAATTGAATGTGACTCCTCATATGTTGCACTCTTGACCTTCACTCTTCTTTGTAACTCTTCACTTTCCTATTCTAAGGACACATGTGCACTCTTACATAATGAACACTTGTGCACATTTACACTCACAACACTTGCACACATAATTATATGACAATTGTGCATTTCCTGCACATTAAAACATTACATGAATATTAACTCACACTCTAACTAAAGACACACACCTAATCTAATAATGTACCAAGGTGGTACATTAGAATGTACCAAATAATGTAATATTCTCCAATAATAGTCTAGGTGATAGAGTGACCATATTTATGTCTTTAGGTTATTTGGTTATAATAGAGTCACCACATGAATGAAACTAGTGGTCTGGTAGTTGATAGATTGAGGAATTTATCGAAACATCAATCCGATGTCTTAAAAAATGGCTTCTTCTAATGTTCATCCTAGAGAAATATCACTTGGTGAGTGAGAGCCACTTAAATAAGTAAGGATAGGCATGGACCCTCACCTAGATCCACTTTGTGACATATGAGGTTTTCCATGGTTGCTAATTTTGAGGTTGTTGCAATTGCTTTATTTTAGAATTGTTTTGACTTACCAAATTTTTAATAACTTCCAACATCTCACTCATTACAAAACTATCAATTGGTTCATTGTTTGTGTTGGATGGAGTACGATGGGTTGGAATTTATGGATGAAAATTGATAGTTGATGATGATTTTTATAAAATATGCATAGACGTGGATTCGTAGCAACATTTAATTAAGGATTTAAAATGGGGGCATATGAGTAGGAGTTGACATGTTTTTCATAATATGGACATGTAGGCCATAGGTAGGGAAGGAGGTAACTTTACTCCAATTATATTGTCCTCTACCTAGGCTGAATTTTTTAATGTTGCAACTAATGTGTGATGATTAGTATTGCAAACCATCAAAGTTAAATCAAATTGTAAACCCTTGATGTCATAAGACAATGCTTGTTCTTCACTAGTCCTAACATTTTATGGAATTAGATTTAAAGTTCTTAAGAATCAAGTGCTAAAATTATCTATGCTTTCTCAGGGGTGCCCTTGTATTGTATTAAACTAGAACAAAATAGAAAAACCATTGCCCATACTGCTAAATATACACATAAAACTTCAACAATTGATGTCAAACTAGTAATAAAATTACCTAGGAACATTTTATACCAAAATATAGCTTTATTGCATAGAGATTAGATTAGTAGGCATACCATAATGTCCTCCTTGTAGTGAATTGAGTTTTAATATAGAAAACTAATGGACATGATCCATTTTTTCCTTATTCACACTTCCATCAAAAGTAGATAAGGTTTTAATAGTAGTTGGAGGCATAAGGGAATAAGCCACTAGGTTCAATAATCCTATATAGGTCTAGTTGGGAAGTTGGTTTTATGACCTATGTGGATGCATTGGGTTATTTGGTGGTTGAGGAGTTTGACCATATTATTGTTGTGGAGGTGGATAAGGATATATCATGTAACCTTAATGTGGATACGAGGGATATTGGTGCAAAGGATAATAAGAATTTGAGGTGGTGGATTTTTATAACTTCATTATTTATTTAGAGAAGGATGGATAGTTAGAAACAATGGACTATATTGTAAGTCTTGTTGAGGGGTTTGGTAAAATGGAGAAGGAGGGTGATGAGCCTTGAAAATTCTCATTTTTGTACAAAATTTTCCATATATATTGTGGTATGTATTTTAATAGAAATATGTGTTTCTATGCAACTTTTATATGTATTTAACATTAGATTACGTATGTTGTCTAATATTTATTTTTAAGTGGATTATGTGTAAATTCAATGGATTTTACTATATTTTGGCATGATTACATCGAGGTCTCACTTGGACCTGGTACTTTCCATTTATGATGAAAAATTGAAGGTAAAAATGTTTGCAACAAAATAGTGATGAAGCACTAAGTCAAGTGTTTGACTCTCATTTTGGTGTCCGACTTCCATTTTGTGCTTAATTGTCAGGCACCTGATTCCCATTTGGTGTTGAATGTCGAGTGCCTGATTCCCATTAGGCACCTGCCTCCCATTTTGGTGCCTACTTCCTGACTTCTAAAGATAAGGCACCTGATTCCCATTGATGCAGAATTACAGCGTAATACTCTGTTGTCGGTAAAACAAAAATGCAATTTCAACGATGAATGCAGATACAATTTTAGCGATGAATGTAAAACAAAGACAATATCAATGACCATATGTCATCTATTTTTAAGCAATCACATAAAACTTATTGTAATTGGGTAAAGCAAAATATTAGACGTATTCTGTTCTTATACAAAACATGCTGAATAAATTCTAAGTTAATATTTTGCTTTAATATCCTTTATTCCTACGTATTGTTGTAACAACAAATTAGAAATTGATTTGCTTTCAGAATAGAACAAGGCATGACCACATATCTTATAAATATGTAGGCCACCCCTGAAAAATAAATCCCAAATTTTCTCTGTAAATTCCTGTTGCACATTTCAATAAAATACGTTTGAGTTTTCTAATTAAATTTAACTAGCATATGGTGTATGACTGAACGCAGGTGAAATTTACTGAAAGTGTGGGCCCACTCTCAATAGTATTCCTCCCTTATTTTCCATGTTTTCTATCATTTCAATTTATTTTTCTATTTTCTATAGTTTAAATTAAAGTTGTAATTTCCTCTATTTTTTGTCAATTTATAGCAAGTGTAGTGTTGTATTTTAAAGCATTTCAATTATTTCTTTGATAGTGCAACTTAGATTAAGTGGTTTGTAATATGAACAAGAAATTCAACAAAAAAACACCCCCCCAAATCATAGGATCTAAGGGACTCATCTGATTAAAGGGGATTACAGGCATATACTAAGTAGGGTTACAAGTTTACGAGCTATACTGGGTTGACAAATTAAATTGAGGTAATGATTTGAACCATAGAAAACTAGCAAAATGTTTTTCCCAAAATTTTGGCACCATTCTTGAGGAGTAGCCAACTATAATTTTCCTATTTTTAAGAAATAATGTTAGAAATAGTTTAAGTTACTTTCTATAGAACCTCCATTAAGTTTTGAATGAGTTCGCCTAGAATTAGAGGACCAGACGGTCATTTCATCAAGAACACAAATGTAGTTTTTCCAAAAACCTCTATACTAGCTGTTCTAGAGCCTGAGACTGAAACCTCTCTACCACCATCTCCACCTGTGCATTGGAGTCAACATCCATTGTTTGCACAAGATCCTTTTGGAACAATCCGATAAAACCTTAAGGATCTAAGATAGAAAGAGTTCAGTCTGAGGAAGATTTATTGAACCTTCAATGTTGGCAAGTAGTTGAGAAAGGGACTATTTCAACCATTGATTTAGTAATCCTTCTAAAGGTAAAGACAAATGATATTGAAGACTTGAAATTTACCCTGAACACAACAGGTGTAGAAACCTTAATAGGAGACAATATGACAAATGATGAGCCACAAAATTGCTCATTTTTTGTACTCTTTTCCCCATAATGTGTGGCATATATTCTTGTAGATATAAATATTTTATGGAAATTATATATATAATTAACAGTTTATTTTGCATGTTCTCTAATATTTGTCTTTAAGTGTAATTTGTGTAGATTTAGTGGAAATTGTTGCATTTTGGCATGTTTTCATCGAGGTCCCACTCGGACCTAGCACTTGCAATTTAATGAAGGAAAAACATCTATGGAATATCGATGAAGAGGTACGAAGTCAGGTGCCCAAATTCCTTTGAAGTGCCTGACTTCTATTCGACACTTAACTATTAGGCGCCTGCTTCCCGTTAGGCGCCTGCTTTCCGTTAGGCGCCTGCTTCCCATTGTATGGTGGAAGGCGCCTGCTTCCCATTGTACGGTAGAAGGTGCCTACTTCCTATTATATGATAGAAGGTGCCTACTTCCCAACTTCTGCATACAAGGTGCCTGCTTCCCGACTTCTTCAACCATGGTGCCTGATTTCCATTAACGCCAAACTTCAGCATGACTCTATGGTTGGCAGAATAGAGCAAAAATTTAGCAACCAACATGAAGGGATTTCTAGCATTGAAACCGGACATGGGACAATGTCAAAGGTGACTCATCACCCATTTTTTAGCTGATACATAAATCATTTTTATAAGTCAGGCAAATAAAATATCAGCGTATTCTAGAAATAGAATACGTTGAAATATCATGATATTTTTCTCGATTCCTCTAATCAAGAAAACAGTTGTAACAACGAATCATTTTATGATTCATCCTAAAAATTGTAATAGGGCTGGCCGCATACCTTATAAATATGCAAGCCACCCCTGAAGAAGACCCCCAAGACTTTCTTGTAATTTTCTTCTGTTGCAACTATTAATAAAATCTCTGCATATTTTCCTGTAAAACATCTTCTAAAAGCATTCGATGATCATTTTACCATGGGCAGAACCTTTTGGAAGCGTGGGCCCACTTACAATAGAGTTCTTCCCTATTTCCCCTATTTTCTACATTTATTTTAATAGATTAATTTATTTCCTATTATTTCCCCTATTTTCTATGATTTCCAGCAAGGTAGTCATTTAGATTTTAAATGTTTTTCAGTCCTATTTTCTTAGACTTAGCATGAGATTATTGGTTTAAATATAAACTTCAATGAATACCAAATACCCCCCAAACCATAATCCAAGGGACTCATCTCCGAAGGAGAAATTACAAGCATAGATTTTGCATGGCTACTCACAAGACTACGAGCTACCCCGGGTTGACAATTAAATGGAGGTAATTAATTGAACCATAGAAAAACTAACCAATGTTTTGCCCAACATTTTGGCACCATTGTTGGGGAGTAGCCATTGTAATTTCTTGTTCTGAAGGAAGCATAGTTACAGTAGTTTAGAGTGTTTTCTTTAGAAACCTTCATCTGAAACTTTGTATGAGTCCACCTAAGAACAGGGGACCAGATAGTCATTTTGTCAAAAACAAAGAAGTTGTTTCTCAGAATCCTTCTACTTTAGTAGAACTTGAACCTGATATTGAACTCTCACCATTACAATCTCCACTTGTGCATTGGTGGGAACACCCACTATTTGCATAGGATCCTTCTAAAATAATCTAGTAGAATCTTAGAGCAGGATCGAAGATAAGTAGAGTTTAATCTAAGGAAGATCTACTGAATGCTGAATGTTGGCAAGCAGTATTAGATGGAACTATCTCAAATACTGACTTATCCATCCTTTTGAAGGATAAAAGAAACAAAATAGAAGCATTGACAGTTGCTTTGAATGAAGTAGGGGTAGAAACACCAGTAGTAGGTAGAATGGCAGAAAATCTAGAGGAAACATCCACTAGTTTTAGTTTTCCAATAGGAGAGGTAGGGGGAGATCACAAGATGAAACACATCTCTCCTGCCCACCTTCCAACCTTTAGAGGACTACCAATAGAAGATCCAGACATGTTCCTATTTAAATTTGATGTTTTATGTAGATCTATGGATTACACCATAGATGCTCAAAAACTAAAATTATTCTCTTCCACCCTTGATGATTCAACTTTGTGTTGGTTCATCAGCTTGGGGGATAAACGGATAACTACCTGGGAAAAGTTGAGGAAACTTTTCCTGGATCAGTATCAGGATTTTGGTAGAGCAAGAGATGCAAGAGAGGAAGTCCTAGACATGACCCAAAAGGAAGGGGAATCTATGGAAGAATATTGGGATAGGTTTAGCTTCAATTTGCAAAGATCACCCCATTCAAAACTAGGAGATAGGTCCCTAAGAAGCATTTTTCTGAAAGGACTGACAAATGAATCCTTGGAAGCTTTAAACATGATCTCTGGGGGAGACATTTACCAACACCAAATGGATGATATTCGGTAGTTGTGTTGAAAATTTTCAAGAAGAAAGGGTAAGTTAACCCCTAGAAATGTGAAGCAGTCAACCACTATCACTAAAACAAAAATAGGCAACATGCTAGAGGACCTTAAGAGTGAGATGTTATCATCTCTAGCTCTTCAAATGGATACCCTTCTACTTCAGAGAAAGAAGTAGGAGAATGAGGCAGCATTGGCCTACTTCTATCCTAAATGTAGAGGCAAACACCCCAAAAATGAGTGCCCAGAAAATAAAGTTTGTGTATGTGTTGTTTGTAAGAAGGATCATAAAATAAAGTTGTGTCCACAATTAATGAAATCTAAAGAGGAACCTGAAGTAGCAGAGGCATACTTCATGGGTAATAGGAGGAACTGGCAACAGTCTCCTATGGGTAATAATATGCAATCAGGAATGTCATCCTATGGGGGTAGCAATTACCAAAACCAAGGTCAAGCCCAACCACCCAACATGGGTTGGTATGGTCAACAACCTTGGAATCCATTTCCCCAAGGAGATAATCCTTACAACCCTTACCCTTGGAACCAATACCAGTAGCCTGGGTAGCAGTGGAGAAATTAGAATGCTTGGAATCAGTATCCACAACATACTACTCTAGCTCCACCACAACCAAGCCTACCTACTCTTCCTGCTCCAAGGACTCCTTAGTTACCAGCACAACCAACAACAAACCCAAACAACAAGCAGTAGCCAACCTATCATATGGAAAATGAGATGTACCCTATGTATAATATTAAGGTAGATTGTGATCCTATCCATTTAAGGTCAGGAAAGCAAGTAGGAGTAGAATTCACTCCTCTTGTAGAAGAAGAGGAACCAATAGAAATAGAGAAAGGGGAATCACCCCTTATAGAAGAGGTAGAAGAAGAATCAACACTTGTACATAACAAAGAGGAGGTTCCACCTTTTCCACAAAGGTTGTAGGAACCCAAGAAACCAATACAAATAGAGTTTGATATCCTCTCTAGTTTAAAAAACTTAACAGTCACAATCCCTCTCTTTCAGGCCATCAGAGACATACCTATTTATGGAAAGGCCATAAGAGAGTTGTGCCTCAAGAAACCAGGGAGGAAACCAGCTAAAACAATTAGTTTGGTAGGTCAGTTAGCTGACCTCATGTTAGGGAATACCTACAACCAAAAGTACACAGATCCAAGAAGCCCTGTGTTGATTGTAAAAATAGAAGGTTGTGTTTTACCCAACACACTAGTAGATTTGGGGGCTGCCATCAATGTCATGCCCTAGGAGACCATGCAAAAACTGAAATTGACTAATATGAAGCCCACTAAAACTGTGCTGTAGTTGGTGGATAGATCTATAGTACTCCCTGAAGGAATACTAGAAGATATTACTATTACAGTAGATGCATGGGAGTATCCAATAGATTTCTTAGTGTTACAATCTAAGTCTGGACTAGGTGGATACCCATTAATCTTAGGTAGACCTTGGTTGGCAATAGCTGATGCTTACATAAGTTGTAGATATGGGAAAATGACCATTTTAGATGGTCATAATATAAAGAAACTGATCATACATCCACCTACATAGTCTTCATATTTGTTGGGAGAACCTGAGGATGAGAATCAAAATATTGGTGGTCTATCAATAATCCAACCTATGATGACACTTGAGGATTTGGAAGATGAAAGTGATGAGGATAAGGTGATATCTCACTTTTTTCAAGGAGAACCCTCATGTCCTCCTCCTAAGTTGCCATTAGTGAAAGACCACCATATTCAGCAAATAGAAGTTGCACCTGGTAGAATGTTGAACATAGATAACCAGTTGATAGCTGAACAACAGACCAAACTAAAATAAACATTGGAAAAACATCAAGATGCCTTTTCTTGGGAGTATTCTGACATGAGAGGAATAGCTCCTGAGACCTGTACACATAGGATATATCTGGAAGACTAGGTCAGACCAATAAGACAACCACAGAGGAGAATGAACCCAACCATGAAAGAAATTGTCAAAACAAAGTTACAAAAACTTCTCATAGTTGGATTCATCTACCCCATTTCATATAGTGAGTGGGTATCACCATTGGTAGTGGTGCCCAAGAAGAATGGAAAGTGGAGAATTTGTGTTGATTATAGGTTGTTGAATAAAGCAACCAAGAAGGACCACTTCCCTTTACCCTTTATAGATCAGGTCCTTGACACCTTAGTAGGCAAGAAGTACTTTTCTTTCTTGGATGGGTTCAGTGGATACAATCAGATCCAAATAGGGGAGGAAGATCAAGATAAAACCACCTTCACTTGTCCATGGGGGACATTTGCTTATCGAGTTTTACCATTTGGCCTATGCAATGCACCTGCCACCTTTCAGAGGGTAGTTCTTAGCATTTTTTTAGATATGATTGGAGAGACTATGGAGGTATACATGGATGATTTCACTGTATATGGTGAAACTTTTGAAACTACCACAAAAAATCTAGAAAAGACACTTAAACATTGTGAGGAAACTAACCTATCCTTAAGCAATGAGAAATGCTATATGTTGATGCAGGAAGGGATAGTTTTAGGACATCACCTTTCTACAGATGGGATCAAAGTAGACAGAAAGAAAATTGAAGTCATCCAAACCCTGCCTACTCCCAAAACACAAAAGGATATCCACAATTTCCTAGGATCAACCAGTTACTATAGGAGGTTTATATCATACTTTAGAAAAACTGCTAAACCTCTTACCATATTGTTAACTAAATATGCAGAGTTTATCTGGACTAAAGAATGTGAACAAGCATTCAACACCTTAAAGGAAAAACTAATTACTGCTCCAATGTTGAGAGGTCCAAATTGGACCATACCTTTTCACATATATGTTGATGCATCTAACAATGCAATAGGCTCGATACTAGGATAGAAATATGGTGATGATTTTTATTCCATCTATTATGTTAGTAAAAATCTTATAGGTGCGGAACTCGATTATACTATCACAGAGAAGGATTTTCTTGCAGTAATACATGCTCTTAACAAATTTCATCATTATATTATAGGTTACCAGGTATTTGTACACACTGACCACTCAACGATCAGATACTTGACAAACAAACCTGGGATTAGTGGCAGAATTATCAGATGGCTGTTGCTCTTACAAGAATTTGATGTGACAATAGTGGACAAGCCAAGAAAGGATAATGTGGTAGTTGATTTCTTGTCCAGGTTGACACCTCCAAACTATGCAACTATAGAAGACCAATTTCCATATGAGCATTTATTTTCTCTAAATGATCAGATACCTTGGTACACAGATATGGCTAATTATTTAGCCACTAGTAAAGTATCCCCTATACTTTTACCTCATGAAATAGACATTAATTGAGAAAAGTGTAAATTTTTCATGGATTGATGAGTGCTTGTTTAAAACAAGACCTAACCAAATCATGAGAAGTGATGAGCACCTGATATGCTCATATTTTTGTATATGTACTAACGGTTTTTGCGTGACACTATATAAGGAGTTGTGTATTTTTATGAAATATTATGTATGTATTTAATGAATTCATGTGTATTATCTAATCCAAGTGTGAAGTGTGTTTTGTGTAGTTATTTCCTAGATTTTGTCATCTTTTACTCAGTCGAGGTCCTACATGGACCTGGCATGGTTCCGTTCAATCAGACGAAGGCATACGAAGGTAAGCGCCTTACTGAAGTAGGCACCTTACTCAAGTAGGCGCCTTACTGAAGTAGGCACCTTACTCAAGTAGGTGCCTTACTCAAGTAGGCACCTTACTCAAGTAGGTGCCTTACTGAGTTAGGCGCCCTACTCAAACGAATACCCAGATTACGCGTGTTGACCAAATACTGGAGGGGGACCCCATTGACCACCATTCCATATCATCTATGGGAAACCATTGATGCATGAGTTGTCCCAACCAGAGTAGGTGAACATGTAACCATTTGTGAAGCAGAACCATACGAAACAGAAATCACTCGATTGCAAGTAAACGACGAGGAAGTTGATCATCGCGCACCGACTATAGTAACTGAACTATCCTAATTTAGACTATAACCAGGATGCCTATTGTAACAGAACTACAATAAGAAGTCTTATGTGTAGTATATAAACACATAGACTTCCTTATAGTAGGGGAAGCATTCTTTTATAATACTATCGCATGTAATATTTTTGCATTATTAATAAAGCTTGAGCATTTTCTTATCTACATATTGCATTCATGATTTGTTAGGTAGAATCTCTTAGAGCTCGGAGCCCACTCCAAGCTAGTATTCTTCCCCTATTCTTAGTTAGTCTTTTCATATATTTAATTATATGTGGTAGTATGTTTTGAGTTCCTAGATTAAATCTAATTATTTTATAGTTGTATTCTTTTTATGGTAGACGTATTATTACTTTCAAGTGTGGTGTGTTTACGTTTATGCATTTCATTTATATGTAAGTTTTCTTGGCATGGACAATTCAACTGATATTTCATAAACACCCCCAATGGTAGTTAGTGGATTCATCTCAAAGGTGGTAGTGTGAGTAGTTTCAATCATGGCACTTCTAAAGTCTACGAGCTCCCGGGTTGACAATTTAAATGCGAGTGTTGTGACAATTATAGGAGAAAATTAACCAGTGTTTGGCACCCAATATTTTGGTGCCATTTTCGAGGAAGCATCACTAGTAAACTGATTACATTACCCCTTAAAACCTTCTGCTTGACCTTGTATGAGTCCGCCAAGAAGAAGAGGACCCGACGGTCATTTTATAAGATAGAGCCCATCAAAAAAATTTGAGTCAATCGATGACCTAGAATTTGAGTTAGATTCTCTCGACTCATCACCAATAGTCCACTGGAGTGAGAATCCTCACTTTGTGCAGAGTGCCTCCTCATCTCATCGACCTAGGAAAGAACAGATTATTCTAAACCCATTGTTCAAAAGAACACCCTCGGAGGAAGCCCTACTATGGAAAGCCATAGAAGATCAGACTGTTACACCAACTGACTTAGAGGCTCTAATACAAAAAGTCTTGAGTGATCGAAAGGCCATAAAAGCTATAGAAGAGACCATATTTCCTAAAAAAATGGTTGAAGAAGTCTCATATGGATTTAGCTTCCCAATAGAGGAAGGAGCAGGGGAAACCAAAATGAAAAACATATCCCCTGCCCATCTCCCCACCTTTCGAGGATATCCAACCGAAGACCCTGACCTATTTTTGTTTAAATTTGATGTGTTGTGTAGGTCTATTGACTACAAGTCAGATGCTCAGAAGCTGAAGCTCTTCCCATCAATATTGGATGACTCAGCTCTATGATGGTTTATCAGGTTGGGGAACAAACAGATCACCACATGGGAAGAGATGAGGAAGCTCTTTCTAGAGCAGTACCAAGACTTTGGTAGAGCATGAGATTCCAGGGAAGAAGTCCTCAGCATGACACAGAAGGAGGATGAGTCCCTAGAAGAATACTGGGAGAGGTTCAATTTCAACCTCCAATGATCTCCTCACACAAAGCTAGGAGATAAGTCTCTCAAGAGCATATTTCTGAGAGGACTCAACAATGAGTCATTGGAAGCACTAAACATGATCTTGAGAGGAGACGTTTACCAACATGCCATGGAAGATATCCGATAGTTATGTCAGAATTACTCATGAAGGAGAGGCAAACCAGCTCCTAGGACTATGAAGGTGACTGCATCGATCACAAAAATGGAGATAGGCAACATGTTGGAGGATTTGAAGAGTGAAATGCTATCCTCTCTAGCATTGCAGTTAGATACGCTCTTGTTGGAGAAGAAGAAATAAGAGAATGATGCAACGTTGACCTATTTTTATCCAAAATGTAGAGGGAAGCATGCTAGGAATGCGTGCCCAGAGAACAAGGTCAGAGTATGCGTAGTTTGCCAGTAGAACCACAAAACTCGACTGTGCCCGCAGCTGCCCAATTCCAAGGAGGAGGCTGACGTAACCGAAGCCTATTTCATGGGCAATCGAAGAAATTGGTAGCAAACCCCTATGGGGAATATGCCCATGGGAATGCCACCCTATGGAGGAGGATCATATATGCCACAAGGGTAGCCACAACCACCCAATATGGGATGGTGGGGACCACCACCTTGGATGAACGTACCTCTAGGGGTGGCATTTCCAAACCAACAACCATGGATGCCATATCAGCACCCTGGGCAGTAGTGGAGGAACCACATTCCATGGAACTCCACCCCATAAAATATAGCATAGGTTCCACCTCAGCAAGGCTTACCAGCCCTACCTACGATGAGACCTACGCAATTACCAACACAGTCGATGGTGAACCCAAACAATAAGGTAAACCAACCAACATACCAAGTAGAAGGAGAGATGTATCCGATGTATAATGTTAGTTGTAATCCTATTCAACTTAGATCAGGAAAGCAGCTAGGAGTAGAGGCACCTCCCCTAGTAGAAGAGGAGGAAAATGTAGGAGATTCCCCTCTGATAGAAGAGGTGGAGGAAGAGAAAGTTGTTGAGAAAATAGAGGCTCCATTTCCCAAATGGTTGCAAGAATAGAGGAAGTCGATGCAGCCAAAATTTGATATCCTCTCGAGCTTGAGGAACCTGATAGTCATTATCCCTCTATTTCAAGCCATCCGAGATGTGCCCATATACACCAAGGCAATAAAAGAGTTATGTCTAAGAAAACTGGGATGCAAGGTGGCACAAACCATCAATGTCAAAGGAAAATTGGCTGATTTGATGATGGGGAATGCATATCATCCCAAATATGCAGACCCAGGTAGCCCGATATTGATGGTAAAAATAGGAGGGCATTCATTGGAGAACACCTTAGTTGACCTAGGTGTAGCCATCAACGTGATGCCATAGGAGACCATGCAGAAGCTGAAGCTTACGAACCTAAAACCCACCAAGACGGTGTTGCAACTGGCTGATCGGTCAACCGTAGCACCAGAGGGGATGCTTGAGGACATCATCATAATAGTTGATGCATGGGAATACCCAACTGACTTCTTGGTGCTACAATAAAAAATAGGGTTAGGTGGTTACCCACTCATCTTGGGTCGACCATGGTTAGCTATGGTTGATGCCTACATCAGCTACCATGATGGACTGATGATAATTTCAAATGGATAGAACATCAAGAAATTGATGATCTCTCCTCCCACTCAATCTGTGGATACATTGGGGGAACCCATGTTGACCAAATAGAATGAGGATTCATTGTCCATGCTCCAGCCTATGATGGCAGTGATAGAATTGGAGGAGGATGGTGATGAAGATGGTGTTATAACAAGATTCCTGCAAGGGAAATCCTCCCTCACCATTCTTGAGTCACCATTGGTCGGTGCTCAGGACCACCATACCAGGTAGATTGACATTGAGCCTGGCAGGACGTTGAACATCAGCAGTGGGTTGACCCCCACACAACTGACAGAGTTAAAAGAGCTCCTAGCTAGACACCAGCAAGCATTTTCCTAGGATTATTTGGATATGAAAGGAATCAGCCCAGATATTTGCACTCATCGGATATACCTCGAAGAGCAGGCGACCCCAGTTAGACAACCATAGAGAAGGATGAACCTAGCCATGAAATAAATCATCAAAGTCGAGCTACAGAAGCTTTTATCGGTAGGATTCATCTACCCGATCTCTGATAGTGAATGGGTATCACCACTCGTGGTGGTCCCCAAGAAAAATGGGAAATGGTGAATCTGTGTTGATTATAGATCGCTAAATAAGGTGACTAAGAAAGATCACTTCCCACTTCCCTTCATTGATCAAGTATTGGACACACTATCCGAGAGGAAATATTTCTCCTTTCTAGATGGATTTAGTGGATACAACCAAATCCAGATTGGAGAGGAGGACCAGGACAAGACAATGTTCACCTACCCATGGGGAACATTTGCCTACAGAGTGCTACCCTTCGGGTTGTGCAATGCACCAACCACCTTCCAAAGAGTGGTGTTGAGCATATTTTTGGATATGATGGGGGAGGTAGTGGAAGTATATATGGATGACTTCACCATTTACAGAGAGACATTCGAAGAAGCAACAACAAACCTAGAATGTGTGCTCCGAAGATGCGAGGAGAACAACTTATCCCTCAACAATGAGAAGTGTTTTATGATGATGCATGAGGGCATAGTGTTGGGACATCATCTCTCGGTAGAAGGGATCAAAGTAGATCAAAAGAAGATAGAGGTAATTAAATATCTACCCAGCCCAAAAATGTAGAGGGAGGTAAGGAGTTTTCTCGGCTCTATCGGGTACTATAGGCGATTCATCATCGATTTCAGTAAGATTGCCAAACCACTGCACAACTTGCTGGTGAAGGACGTAGAATTCAATTGGATGGAGGACTATGAACAAGCATTTCAGATGCTAAAGGAGAAGCTAATTTCTGCCCTAGTGTTGCGGGGCCCGAATTGGGTTGTCCCATTTCACATATATTGTGATGCATCCAATAGTGCAATTGGAGCGGTCCTCGGGCAGAAGGATGGTGAAGAATTCTATGCCATTTATTATGTCAGTAAAAATTTAGTAGGGGCTGAGCTCAATTACACGGTAACGAAGAAATAATTTCTCATAGTGGTACATGCCATCAACAAATTCTACCACTACATCACTGGGTACAAAGTGTTCGTTCACATGGACCATGCGGCCATTAGATACCTAATGAGTAAACCGATGATTAGTGGTAGGATAATCAGGTGGCTTTTGCTATTACAAGAATTCGACATCACCATAGTTGACAAGCCCAGGAAGGATAACGTAGTCATAGACTTCCTATCCAGACTAATCCTAGCAGATCATGCAATGGTAGAGGACCAATTTCTGGATGAACATATATTCATCATCAATGAACAGACATCATGGTATGCAGACATTGCTAATTACCTAGCCATAGGTAGAACATCCCCTACTCTTTCATACAGGGAGAAATAGGGGGTGATCGAGAAGAGCACTACCTTTCAATGGATTGATGACCTCCTATTCAAAATAGGGCCTGACCAGATAGTGAGGAGATGCGTAACAGAGCAAGAGTTCCTAAAGATACTCAAAGCCTATCACAATGAGCCATGTGGAGGGTATTTTTTAGGAAGGAGGACTACATACAAGGTGTTACAAATAGGGTATTTTTGGCCCACCCTATTTAAATATGCAACCACATATGCCAGCAGGTGTGATGAATGCCAAAGAATGGGTAGGCCGACCCATAGGGATGAAATACCCCTTCAACCTCATGTACACATTGAGCCCTTCGATAAATGGGGCATGGATTTCATGGGACCCATCAACCCACCTTCAACAGGAAGGAGGTATATTCTAGTCTGCATAGACTACGTCACCAAGTGGGTCGAAGTCCAGGCATTGAGAGATTCTAAGGAGGGGATGGTGGCTGAATTCTTGTTCACCCATATTTTCACAAGGTTTGGAGTGCCCAGGGAAATTACAATGGATCAAGGACCCCAATTCACCTCTAGGTTGATCGAAGAATTGATGGAACAATACAGGGTATGGCACAATAGAACCACCCCCTACCATCCACAGGTGAATGGGTAGGTGGAGGTGACCAACAAGGAGTTAGAAAACATCCTGACGAAAACTGTGCAGCAACACAAGAAGGATTGGGCTGCCAGATTACCGAAGGTGGTATGGGCGTATAATACAACGTGGAAATCAACCATCGGCTTCACACCCTTCCAACTGGTATATGGGAAGGATGCAATGATGCCCATAGAATTTGAGGTCAAGACACTCAGAACGATAGTTGAACTGGACCTGAGCCTAGATGAAGCATAGAGGGAATGAATTCGATAGCTAAACTAGTTGGATGAATTTTGAATGGATGCCCTCCAAAGGACAAAAATCATGTAGAAGCAAAGGAAGTGGTGGCATGACCGCCACATTAAAACAAAATAGTTCAAAGAGGGAGACTGGGTTCTATTGTATGACTCCAGATTCCAGGAATGGAAAGGAAAACTGATGCAAATATGGATGGGACCATACGAGGTGGTGGAAATAATTAAGAATGGTGTTGTGTGGGTCAAGACAATTGATGGTAGCAACACCATTTTGACAGCAAATGGCCACCGATTGTGCCCATATCACAGGTCTGAAAGCTTGCTGGTAGAGTCTAGAATAGGCATGGGGGAGACCCCATCCGAGTAAAATTCTCCAAAATTCTCAACAACATGGTGGGCACAGAGGTGTCCACCAAAAACAAGCTAGATTAGTTTCCTTTATTTTTTAGCTTACGATGTGTTTTTGCAGGGATAACGCCCGCATGCAAGCTGCAGGCATCCTGAGAGCCAGGGCCTAATAGGCACGGATTGCATTTAAACTACATTTTTCTTTTTTCTCATTTTATTTTTGTAGGGGAATGGCCTGATTGCTCGAACAATAGGCATCTCTAGAAATAGGGCCTAAGACCAGCTCAACATCCATGAACCTACGCAATAGGAGGATAGCGTTGATCCAGGCATAAGGTGGGCACCAATTAACCACAAAGAAAAATTATGCACCCCTATGCCTGGATGAAATGGATGCTGACGTAGCACGAGCAAAAATTTAGGAGGCTTGATCAACCCCACATCAACAGGCACGTCAGCCACCACTGACTTTTCAAATGATGGAAGAACAGACAACCTGAAGGACCTTACTCGGTGCCTTACTCAAGGAGAGACCTTACTTGGGACCTTACTTGAAGGAGTGATGCCTTACTCAGCCAAGGAGGCACCACCCCAGAGCGTTCTTTCAGTAGTACAAGGGGAAGTGCCTTACTCGGGTGCCTTACTCTGGAGGAGATGCGCCTTACTCGGGTGCCTTACTCTAGAGGAGTGGTGCCTTACTCAGCCAAGAGGGCACCACCCCGGAGCATTCTTCATAAGTCAAGTGGGAGGTAGGCACTTTACTGTAGTGCCTTACAAGTAGTGACCTTACTCAAGTAGGCACCTCACTCTACCAAGAAGGCACCACCACCAAATATATATATATATATATATATATATATATATATTCCCATAGGAGGCATCTTACTCTGGCACCTTACTCAGGAGTGGTGCCTTACTCTAGCACCTTACTCCGGAGGAGCGACGCCTTACTCTACCAAGGAGGCACCACCCAAGCATTCTTCATAGTCAAGCAGTGCCTTACTGAGGTAGGCACCTTACTCAAGTAGGCGCCTTACTAAGGAAGGCACCTTACTAAGGTAGGTACCTTACCTTGGTGCCTTACTCAAGCAGGTGCCTCGATCAATTAAAAAAACACATGCGCAACTTGGCAGTACGAGGAGCAGTCGAAGCCAACACCATCATCTCACGTGATGGAAATCTAAAAGCGCCCAAAAATATTTTAAAATCATTGGGTAGGATTTATGCATGTCCCAAGGCCAACCATCGAGGAGATATGCATCCCAACCTGAACCAATAGGATCCACCATATTTTTAGTAGTAGGACCTCGAGCGAACTAGGAATGTAGTACCCAAGGTGACGTAATCAACACATGGGAAAAATATCATCGAATAGCAATTTGGCATACTCCACGCAACACGAAATGACCAATCAGGTATGCGCATGATTTTATTTAGATATATACATAATTTTTCATATAATATGCCTCTCTAAAAATAATGTCGATGCAAGAATTGAATTCACCCCTCATGCCTAATACGTCATGTCGGATGTTAATTCGGGTGGTGTACCCTACCAACCCCAATAAGGAAACAATTTTTAGAGTTAGGTGCCTGAGTTTATAAAAAGATGCCTTACTAAAGGTAGGGCATCAAACCAGTCGAAACCAGTAGAGAATTCACCATGGGTGGATGATCAAAGAATCATGCGCTCAAAAAGCATGAGCCCAGTGGCACTAAGGGGATCAAGGGAGAAGTGGCACACCAGTTCGAAGTAGCCGAGTGGATGAATTACTATCACCTGGTCAGCCAAGACCAGGATGTAGAGGCAGCAAAGGAGTTTGTTGCCACTATGAACAGAGGCATTTCCCGATTGCATGGACTAGAGATTCTAGTCACTCCAGAGCACATCATGCATGTCACCAACCTCCCCCTTACTAGGGAATGCATGTATAAATATGGTATGGCGAAGAAATATGCATAGGTATTACTGGGACAAACAAACATCCCATGCGACCAACATGGGCTTCCAAAATAGAAGCTCTCGATGCACCTGAGGAAGCTCTTCGAGTAGGTGGTGAGATACTTCACATGCACCAAGAAGTATTCATACCTGAACGTGAACCACATGTAGTTCCTAAGCCACCTAGTGCATGAGCAAGAAATTAACATCTCATTCTACCTAGAAAATGCCCTACAAGATGAGGCATCATGATATCAGAGAGGGGCATCCTCTACCCTAGCCCACCATGGGCTAATTACAGCCCTGATCCACCATGCAAAGGAGCACAGGGGAAGCTCATCTAGTAGAAATGGTCGAACACTCTAGGGTGCAAGAGCAAATAGTGGCCAAACCAGAGCAAGAGGCCAAATTACGAGGAATGACCAAGGAAATTAGGGCTGAGCCTTCTGATGCATCAGAGTAGGTGGCAATAGAGGTAGAGGATGATGTCAAATTAGGGGGAATGTCCAAAGAGGAACACCCTCGATTCTCACCAAATGTTATGGAGGAAGGGCAGAGCTCTCTACCCAATTATATGGAGGAAAGGTTAAAACCTTCCAGCCCCGAACCCTCAACACGGTGGATAGAGCGCATACAAGGTCAAAGATGATTACGATGCCTAATCCTCATAAGTGAGGAAGAGGAGGAAGATGTAGAGCTTAGCTTCATAGCCCAAACCTTACAGAATTTGGCCGCTCGAAGCCCACAAGAACCATAGTCTTCAACGGGCATGCAACATCAGCCCGAGGTACGGATGGAAGAGGACCATATCGAACAGAGTGAGAAATCCATGATGTAGGTATTATTCAATGAATACAAGGAGATGACTATGAGAAGAATTTAGAGGCAAGAGGCCACCATCACCCAATTCCAACAATTGATCCAACAGCTTAGGGCAGAGAACCAATAGCTGCAAGTCCAAGTGATCGAAATGTGGGATACCTCTACCCAAACAGATTGGGCAATTGAGGTGCCCATGAACTCTCCAACCTCACTAGAGAGAATAGTCTCATCAGGGGTAGTCAGGTCTGATGCCCAAAATGAGGAATTGGAGGTAGGAGAAGGATCGTGCACCTCTAATAGAGGAATTATAGAGGAATAGGGGAATTCTATTTTTCAAACAGAAACCCATATTATCAATATCGATGATGATGAGGGGCCTTCAAGGTAGAGCCAAGGGCAAAACCCTAAACCCAAGGCCAAGAAGGATTCTCCAAGGTACTAGGCACCCAAAATTGAGGGGCACTACCTAGAACACCAGAGGAGCAGGCATCGGGAGACTAGGGGATGAAGAAACAACCATAGGGGGCCTAAGACCAGAAGAATAGATCCCTAGATCATCCAATAGGGAGGCCACCTCTATGGGAAAGGAAGACCTCCCCACACAGGCCACTACAAAAAACTTAGAAGAGGGCCAAAAGAAATGCCAGGGTGACATTTGTCGAACCGAACCCTCATTCGGATGAAGAATGGGAAGAAGGTGTGTAGGCCTTCATTGAGCGGAAGGTGAAATTTGAATAGCTCCGTAAGGAGTTCGAGGAGGCAAAGGTAGCTAGGAAAGCTACCAAAAAGGAAGAAAGAGGGCCAGGCATCTGTGTGAACCCTACTGATGATGATCAATTTTGGGATATCTATGGTTCGTCATCGGGTCGACCCTCTAAAATGAAGAAGTGGTTGGCAAGATGGGGAGTATATGGACCAGAGGTAGAGGCAGCAAAAATCATGGTAGAAAATGTCTGACCTCACCCCTAAGGAACTTTAGTTATACAAGGCCAATGTGGTTGTGCAGAAGAGGGATGACTCCGACATTCCCTTTAGAGAGCTACACCCTCAACACGTTGACCTATGGTAGGAAGTAGAAGCAGCCTTCCAGAAGGGAGCAACGACTATGGTAGTCACACCCAGCATAGGTGTTGGGCCAAGTAGGAGATAGAGCCAATGTAATAAGAGTCGACGTTGAACATGAAGGCCAACCCAACATAGTTAGTAGCTAGCATAGCTGAAGGGCAGCACAACCCAAGGATGCCCTACAACAAACCAGGGCCCCTCAATAGAAATGGAAGCCTCAAGAAGGAGAGCAAGCCAAGGCCACCAACAAGAAAAGGAAATGAAAAGCAATGGCCTACAGGGAGGAGGTGATTACTAGTTTTAGGTGCCACGAGGGCGTGGCACATATTAGGCATGGGGGATGATGAGCACCTGATATGCTCATATTTTTGTATATGTACTAATGGTTTTTGCATGGCACTATATAAGGAGTTGTATATTTTTATGAAATATTATGTATGTATTTAATGAATTCATGTGTATTATCTAATCCAAGTGTGAAGTGTGTTTTGTGTAGTTATTTCCTATATTTTGTCATCTTTTACTCAGTCGAGGTCCTACATGGACCTGGCATGGTTTCGTTCAATCAGATGAAGGCATACGAAGGTAAGCACCTTACTAAAGTAGGTACCTTACTCAAGTAGGTGCCTTACTAAAGTAGGCACCTTACTCAAGTAGGCACCTTACTAAAGTAGGTGCCTTACTCAAGTAGGCGCCTTACTCAAGTAGGCGCCTTACTGAGTTAGGTGCCCTACTCAAACGAATACCCAGATTACGCGTGTTGACCAAAGACTGGAGGGGGACCCCATTGACCACCGTTCCACGTCATCTATGGGAAACCATTGATGCATGAGTTGTCCCAACCAGAGTAGGTGAACACGTAACCATTTGTGAAGCAGAACCATACGAAACAAAAATCGCTCGATTGCAAGTAAACGACGAGGAAGTTGATCATCGTGCGTCGGCTACAGTAACTGAACTATCCCAGTTTAGACTATAACCGGGATGCCTGTTGTAACAGAACTATAGCAAGAAGTTCTGTGTGTAGTATATAAACACACGGACTTCCCTGTAGCAGGGGAAGCATTCTTATTTTCAATACTATCGCATGTAATATTTCTGCACTATTAATAAAGCTTGAGTGTTTCTTATTTGTGTTGCTTTCGTGATTTGTTGGGCGGAATCTGCTGGAGCTCGGGCCCACTCCAAGCCAGTATTCTTCCCCTATTTCTTAGTTAGTCTTTTCATATATTTAATTACGTGTGGTAGTATGTTTTGAGTTCCTAGATTAAATCTAATTATTTTATAGTTGTATTCTTTTTATGGTAGATGTATTACTGCTTTCAAGTGTGGTGTGTTTACGTTTATGCATTTCATTTGTATGTAAGTTTTCTTGGCGTGGACAATTCAACTGATATTTCATGAACACCCCCAATGGTAGTTAGTGGATTCATCTCTAAGGTGGTAGTGTGGGTAGTTTCAATCGTGGCACTTCTAAAGTCTACGAGCTCCCGGGTTGACAATTTAAATGCGAGTGTTGTGACAATTATAGGAGAAAATTAACCAGTGTTTGGCACCCAACAAGAAGATGTGTTTTTGGGAATTATATAATTGAAATATTGAAGGCTTGCCATGATGTGTTTTTGCAGGAAGAAGTACTGCATATAAAGTGTTGCAAGCTAGTTATTACTGGCCTTCACTATTCAAGAATATAGCCAAGCATGTGAGCCAGTGTGATCAATGTCAGAGGATGGGTAGACCTACTCTTAGAGATGAGATGCTACTCCAACCACATGTTTACATTGAACCATTTGATAAATGGGGGATGGACTTTGTAGGACATATTAATCTGTAGTTAGGATGTAAGAGGTATATCTTAGTCTGTATTGACTATGTGACAAAGTGGGTTGAATTATAGGCTTTGCATGATTCAAAGAAGAAAACTATATCATATTTCTTATATTCATCAATTTTTACAAGATTTTGAGTTCCAAGGGATATCACAACAGATCAAGGACCTTATTTTACTTCAAGTATGATCCAATAACCCATACAACAATACAAAATTAGGCATAACAAAACCACTTCCTACCATCCACAGGTGAATGGACAAGTTGAGGTAACCAATAGAATGTTGGAGAATATCTTGACAAAGATAGTGCAACAACATAGGAAGGACTGGGCTACTAGATTACCAAAAGTAGTGTGGGCCTACAGGACCACCTGGAAGACTACTAATGGTTTCACACCATTTTAGTTAGTCTATGCGAAAATTGCCATGATGCCTATAGAGTTTGAAGTCAAAACACTTAGTACTGCTGTAGAATTGAATATCAACCTGGATGATGAATAAAAATATAGAATTTAGCAGCTTAATCAATTGGATGAATACCGCATAGAGGCTTTGCAAAAAATAAAGATCATTAAAAAAAAAATGGCCAAGTGGCATGACCACCACACCAGGCCAAAGTAGCTTAAAGTTGGAGAATGAGCATTACTCTATGATTTTTAGTTCCAAGAAAGGAAGGGCAAGCTCATGCAATATTGGATGGGGCCATATGAAGTGATTGAAGTCATGAACAATGGGGTTGTAAGGATTAGAATAATAGATGCCAGAAACATTACCTTAACAGTCAATGGCCACTACCTGCATCCATACCATGTGTTTGAGGTATATATGATTGATTCTAGTTTAGGCATGGAGGAAACCCCAGTTGATTCTAATTTTATCTTGAGTCAGTAAGATGTGGACCTGGTCCACATAGTCCCAAAGATAATTACTCTTTCAAATTTTTTATTTTTTTAGTTGTGTTTTTGTTTTGTAGGAACAATACCCTTTGTGCAATTCTTAGGTAGCTTGGGAAACCTAGGCCTAATGGGCATAGGATCCATGAACCTATGCATTTTCATATTTCTAGTAATAGGAGTAGTTCATCCCTCAGAAGGGGAATACTAAACCTGAACCTGCACAAGAGTGTGGATTGGTCTCTTTGGACAATAAAACACTCAACTACTAGTTTAGGGTCGGATGTTGAACTTGTTCCTATTTTTCAATCAGAAGCACTAAAGGGCCTGATCAACCTAACGGTGCATATACAAGGACAATTCAACACCCATTGAATAAAATAAAAGCATCATTTTTGCATTTTATGGGAAGGCACCTACTTCCCATTGTACAGTGAAAGACACCTACTTCCCATTGTACGACGGAAGGTACTTGTTTCCTGTTGTACAATGGAAGGTTCCTACTTCCCATTGTATGGTATAAGATGCCTGCTTCTCATTATACACTTTATGGTGCCTAAATACCAGTATGTTATGAAGATGGTGCTTGTATTTCATTTTATAGTAGATCAATGCCTGAATCTCAATTTTTTAGGAGAACGACCAACTTCCAATTTTTGGAAAACTAACACCAAATCTTCTTAGCATATGTAAAAAAAAAAATTGTATAAAGTTTGTTTTATCAAGTACAACACCCAACAATTAGCAAAAAGGTGTCTACTTCCCATGTTAGGCATAAGCACATGATTGTTAAGGTGTATGTTTATTGTGTTAAGTAGAGCACATGATTGCTAAGGCACCTGCTTCCCATATTAAGCAAAGCACTCGATTCCTAAGGTGTCTATTTTCAATTTCCAAGGCACATGCACACCATAATTTAAACAAAGTGCTTGATTTCCATACAAAAAATATGCCTGATTTTCATTTACTATGACCATTTTTGCCTTGACGGAACAACACGTTAGCCTTGGGATGTGGCCTGAGCCACTTCAACACCCCACGCACATGCAAAATCAAATCTACCAGTGGATAAAATTAAAAGTTTAAAAAAATCAACTTTTTAGGAGGGGATGTTTGTCGTCCCAAGGTGATGCATTTTTCTAATTTTTATTTTTAATTTTGTAGGATTTCTTAAATAAGCCACCTTCTACCAAGAACCAATCACGTCAAAGAAAATTCATTGCATGGGAACCATGGCCATCGTTGTCCATTGCAGTTTACCCCATCATCAAACCCCAACCAATAGTGATGCACCACGAATATCTACACATATGCATCCATGGAATGAATTTAGGTGCATGTTTAAATTTTTTGTTTCTTGTCTATATTTTTTTCATGAACATGTGTTTCTATGGAAATGTGTTAGCACAACCCCCCATTATTACCTTAACCACTTAAACAAATCCAATTGGCATGATGTTGCATGGCACTCCTCTGATTGGTCAATAGTTTACGGTTATCATATTTGCATAATTGGGCACATGCTTGAAGGAAATTTACTACGGATAACCATAATCACTGTTGATTATGGTAATTAACCGCCTACGTGCATATATATAGTTATTTTAAAAAGCTATTTACCAGATACTATGAAGCCACCTTCAACAAGAAAAAAATAGAGCAATGAGGCACAATAGTAATTTGAAAGGGAATCAATAACATCACTGAGTGAATTATGAACTAAATGCAAAGCATGGGGGGAAATTCAAAGAATCACAACCTTAAGAAGAGTAATATGATCGATTGCTCGAGAATTTTTGCAGACATCCAAACACAGTTGGATGCTATAGAATGGATGGAATACGTCGAATGTTCATTCAAGGATAGGATACAATAGTGGCAAATGAATTTGTGACATCGATGAGAGATGGGGTTGTTTGCATTTAGGGGCTAGATATCCCAGTTACTAAGGACTACATTTCCAGAGTTATGTGCCTCCCTCTTATAGGGGAGTGCATGTACAAGGAGGATAAACTTACCCTCTATGTGTAGACATATTTTGGAGCACCAACCGAGTACCTAACGCATGCTATCTTGCTGAAACGACACATTCTCGAGATTTGGAGGGTATTTTTTATGTAGATCATTTATTTATTCACATGCTCTGGTAAATACTCTCATCTGAATGCCAACCACTTATGTATCCTCAATAACATCCTACATGGGGATAAAATCAATGTCCTCCACTACCTTGCATGCACCCTAAAATATGATGCCAGGTGATACTAGGCAGGTACCACTTTTGCCCTGGCTCACCATGGCTTGATTTCAGCCTTAGTGCAATATGCAATCACATAGAAATATGATAATTGAGGAATTTATGGGCACTAGTACAATGGTAGGGCCACAAGCAGAGGAGGAGGTTCCAATTCAAATTGAACAATCAACCCAAGGGGCGATAGAATATGGAGAAATGGTACCTACATCCCAACCTACAGGAACTACAAGGGAAGCAGTACATGCCTCAGACCCTAATTTTCCCCAATTTGAGGAGGAAGCAGGGCAGGCTCTGTCTCCTTTTGCACCTTAATTCAAATATGAGGTAGAGCGGAATTTTATGCAAGTAGAAGAATTAAGGCATTGAGGGTGGTTTCAAGCTCATCTGAATAGGAGATACCAATCGATGAGCTCAATAGGTAGGAGTACATGGCCCACATTTTATAGGATATTTTTAGTGGGACAACCCCTCAGCAAGAGGTGTCCATGGAAGATGTACCACAAGGAAGCTAGGCGAAGGATTTGTAGTAGTAGCTACAGGTTTTAAGAGAGCAGGATTCCACTTGGGAAGCCAAATTTAAATAAGAATAGGCTCTGTTTGAGGAGTCATGTAAGGATGCTGCATTAAAAATGCATAAACTATATCAAACAATTTGGCAACTACAAAGACAATTGTAGTTGCATGGCAGAATAGGAGGAGCTGAGCAACTGACCAAAGTTGATGTAGCAGTGCAGACCGATGGGGAAATAGAGATGCCCCCTACTGATATAGAAATAGAACAAGGAGATACTACTACAATGGAAGTAGAGCAGCCTTGTTCTACATCCCCCTCTACAAAATAGGTAATTCAGGAGGATGGGGTTGAATTTGAAGAACCTCAAAATACATAATAGCCTACAAATAAGGGATATGAGGGGGAGAAGGAGATAGAGGTCAAAGAGCCTCAAATTTTAGACAAATAGGAAGAGGAAGAGGTAGAGCACTCTCCAATTGATGTAGGTACCAGACAACTTCAAGAGAAATAAGTAGTACCTATTGTGCAACAAGTTATTGTAGAGGAAAAAGAGTCCTAGAAGCCTAAATAACTTGTACCACAATAGGCTCAGTAGCTTGAATCCCATGTGCCCCAAGAAACAGAGATTGCACCAACACACTCTGGGGTACATCATATCAAGCTGAGATCAAAAAAATAATCCATAAGGCCATCTCAGTGATGACCCAGAACTAGAGTGAGAGTTTTTGAGTTGAAGTCACTAGGCATTGAATCTGATAAGGAATCAAAGCTGGATTTCGATGAAGAATGGGAGGCAGCAAAGAATTTTTTTGCTGCCCAAAAATAGAAATTTGAGGAGCTTAGGAACGAAATTAAGACAAATAAGAAGAACTGTAAGAAGACCTCCAAGAAAACCCTCAAGAAATTATAAAATGAGGCCAAGAAGCAATTTGGAAGGCCTCATAGGAAAATTCCAATTGCTTAACCTAAGCAATTCTAGTATTTGTATGGGTTAGAGGATGGAAAACCTTCAAGGATGTAGGTATATTTTAAAAGGATGGTATTTCTAGGCCCTATGCAGCAGAAAGATCTGGCATCAAGAAGTAGAACTCCCCTAGTGGCAAAAATAGAGGTTAAAGTTGAACTTGAGCTTGATCCAATAGGGACATATTTTCCCACAGCCAAGGTTACTAAAGAATCTATCATCCCATTAGGAGATAAAGAATCGGTACATGTGGGTGAAAAGTTGCCATCTCACCATGTGTACTAGAAAATGGTTGAGCCTGCATTCCAAAAGGATACCACCAATTTCTCTAGTTATTATCTTAATATTGATAAATGCAAGGTGTCCTAGACCAGAGAACCACCCAAGAAGAGAGCAGGGCCAAGTGAACCACTTCGATGCAATAAATGCCATAAGTAGCAGGGTTAGGAGACAGCTGCTCCCAAGGCATCAAAGGGGTGAAAGGCTAAGGACAAAGAGAAAACCAAGGCTGCTATGAAGAAGAGGACACAAACCAATAGGGCTTACTGGGATTAAGTGAACAAAAATTTTAATTACCAGTTCAAAGTGGCACATGGACGTACGACCCCTTAAGCATGGGGGGATGATGAGCCATAAAATTGCTCATTTTTTGTACTCTTTTCCCCATAATGTGTGGCATATATTCTTGTAGATATAAATATTTTATGGAAATTATATATATAATTAATAGTTTATTTTTCATGTTCTCTAATATTTGTCTTTAAGTGTAATTTGTGTAGATTTAGTAGAAATTGTTGCATTTTGGCATGTTTTAGTCAAGGTCCCACTCGGACTTGGCACTTGCAATTTAATGAAGAAAAAACATCTGTAGAATATCGATGAAGAGGTATGAAGTCAGGTGCCTAAATTCCTTTGAAGTTCCTGACTTCTATTCGACACTTAACTTTTATGTGCCTGCTTCCCGTTAGGCGTCTGCTTTCCATTAGGTGCTTGCTTCCTGTTGTATGGATCTATGGTCGGTAGAACAGAGTGAAACTTTGGCAACCAACATGAAGGGATTTTCAGCATTGAAACCAGACATGGGATAATATCAAAGGTGACTCATCACCCATTTTTTTAGCTGATACATAAATCATTTTTGTAAGTCGATCAAATAAAACATCAGTGTATTTTGGTAATAGAATATGTTGAAATATCACGATATTTTACTCGATTCCTCTAATCAAGCAAATAGTCATAACAATGAATCATTTTTTGATTCATCCTAAAAAATGTAACATGGTTGGCTGCATACCTTATAAATATGCAGGACACCCCTGAAGAAGACCCCCAGACTTTCTTGGAATTCTCTTTTGCTACAACTGTTAATAAAATCTCTGTATATTTTTATGTAAAAAATCTTCTAAAAGCATCCGATGATCATTTTACCACAAGCAAAACCTGCTAGAAGCATGGGTCCACTTACAACATAGTTCTTTCCTATTTGCCCTATTTTCTACATTTATTTTCATAGATTAATTTATTTCCAGTTATTTTCCCTATTTTCTATGATTTCTAGTAAGGTAGTCATTTAGATTTTAAATGTTTTTCTATCCTATTTTCTTAGACTTGGCATGAGATTATTGGTTTAAACATAAACTCCAATGAACACCAAATACCCCCAAACCATAATCCAAGGGACTCATCTCCGAAGGAGAAATTACAATCATAGATTTTGCACGGCTGCTCACAAGACTACGAGCTACCCCGGGTTGATAATTAAATGGAGGCAATTAATTAAACCATAGAAAAACTAACCAATGTTTTTCCCAACAAAAAAAATAGAAGAAGCATTAACTAGTTTTAACTTCCCTATAGAAGAGGTAAGAGGAGAACACAGGATGAAACATATCTCTCCTTCCCACATTCCAATATTTAGAGGACTTTCAATAGAAGATCTCGACCTATTCCTTTTCAAATTTGATATTCTATGCAGGTCGGTAGACTATACAACCAACGCTTATAAACTAAAGTAATTTTCCTCCACTCTTGATGATTCAACTTTGCACTAGTTCATCAGTTTGGGGAATAAACAAATAACTACCTAGGAATACATGAAAAAACTTTTCCTAGATCAGTATCAGAACTTTTTCAGAGCAAGGGATTCCAGGGAAGAAGTCTTGGATATGATAAAAAAGGAAGGAGAATCATTAGAGGAGTATTGAGATAGGTTTAGCTTCAATTTGCAAATATCACCCCATGCAAGACTAAAATATAGGTCCCTAAGAAGTATCTTCTTAAAAGGGCTTACAAATGAATCTCTTGAAACCTTAAACATGATTTTTGGTGGGGATATTTATCAACACCAAATTTCATAAATCTGGTAGTTGTGTCAAAACTTTTCAATAAGAAAGGATAAGTAAATCCCCAAAAATATCAAAAAATCAGCCACTGTCACTAAAACAAAAATAGGGAATATGCTTGAAGACATCTAAAGTGAGATGTTGTCATCTCTGGCACTCCAAATGGACACCCTTCTACTTCAAAAAAAGAAGCAATAAAATGAGGCAGCATTAGCATATTTCTATCCTAAATGCAGGGGAAAGCACCCTAGAAACGAATGTATTGAGAAAAAAGTTAGAGTGTGCATTGTGTGTCAAAAATTTCATAAAGCTAAGTTGTGTCCACAGTTATTAAAATCTAGAGAGGAACCTAAAGTAACGAAAGTAGAATTTATGGGTAATAGGAGAAACTATCAATAGTCTCCTATGGGAAACAACATGCCAGCAGGAAAGCCATCCTATGGGGCAACAATTATTAAAACCAAGGTCAAGTTCAGCCACCGAACATGGGTTGGTGGTGACAACAACCAGGGTTATGCATAAGCACGAAATATCGTAAATTGGCTCTATTTAGGTTTTTTAAAATTTTGAAAAGGCTAATTTTGGATCCTTTCACTGGGGCCCATTCGCCCAAAATTTATGGGGTGGAAGTTTTTTTGGGGTAAATTCGCCCATCGTTGATAATCATGAACCTAACTTTATTTTAATTCGTCGACCTCAAATTACATATGATTTTGATTTTCCCGCCCAATTCGCCTTCAAATTATAAATGATTTTATATTTCCCGCCCAAATCACCTTCAAATTATAAATGATTTTATTTTTCCCGCCCAAATCGCCTCATATACTACCCGTATATATACTATACTGGGTACCGATAAACATACATAAAAAATACTCTAACTCAAAAATAGCTCTGAAACAACGAAAAACTTGAGAAGGTTGTAGAGGAGTGACTGTCAAAATAAACCGATCGATTGTAGAGGAGTGTCGATCGATGCAAGATGATCGGTTGTAGAGTCATGTCTATAAGAATCAGTCTATCTAACGATCTTATGTCTATCATAAGTCGATCGATTGTAGAGCCATGTCTATCTATAAGTCGATCATTTAAGCTTTTTTATACAAAATAACATTTTAATAAATCGTTAGATGTCTATCATATAAGCCGATCATTGTAGAGTCATGTCTATCAATATAAGCCTATCGATTGTAGGGATTGTCGATCGATATTTATCTATCAATTGTAGAGGTGTCGATCAACATTAGTCAATCGATTGTAGAACCGTGTCGATCGTCATTAGTCGATCGATTGTAGAGGTGTCGATCGACATTCATCTATCGATTGTAGGGACTATCGATCGATGTTTACCTATCGATTGTAGGGATTGTCGATCGAAATTTGTCAATCGATTGTAGATGTGTCGATCGACATTAGTCTATCGATTGCAAGACCATGTCGATTCGACATTAGTCGATCGATTGTAGTGTTGTTGATCGATATTTATCGATCGATTATAGAGTTGTCTATCATTATAAGCCTATCGATTGTAGGGATAGTCGATCGAAATTTATCTATCGATTGTAGAGGTATCAATCGACATCATTCTATCAATTGTAAGGATGTGTGATCGACATTTATCTATCGATTGTAGGGACTATCGATCGGTATAAGTCGATCGATTGTAGGGAAGTGTCTATCGATAAAATCCTATCGATTGTAGAGGATTCATGACTAAAAATTGGTAGAGTATTCTTCTTCCATTGTTCTTTTATCCAAATCTATTTTTCTATAGTTTCATAGGCACTGTAGGTGAACTATACGCAACTATGGTAGACAACTATCAATGTCATCTAGTTGTGTGTCAGGAGCATTTCTCTTGTCAGAGACTGCTTCTTGTCTCTTAGAGTATGTTTCATACGTAGTGTAGAAGCACTATCTACAACTGTGGTCGATAAGTATTCCCTATCATGTTGTGTGTTAGGTTTTCTGTCACCTCTGTTTTAGCGCATCATAGGTTCGTCTTGAGGGATGTCTGCTATTTTCCTTCAATTTCATATACATTTCCTAACATCTAAAGGTTTTTCTTTACAGATACAATGTCACCTACTGAATATGGAAAGAAGGGAGGCCAATATTCTTGTAAAAAGATAATTCTAAAATATTTTACACAAATATCAAAATGCAATGAGGCATCAATCTCTACAGATTCTACACAACTTGTAGGTACAGACACCTTTTACCATCAATTTTTTAAAATTTATGTTCTTCTTAAATGTAAAACCTTTCTCTATTAATAGATAAATGGTTTTCTGCTTATCTACCTCTTTTTAAATGCTTTGTAAAACTGTATTCTGTTAATTCTTTAAAATAGTGCCTTTTTTACAACAAAAAATGATAGAGAACACCAAACATTGAATGCAGTAAACATTGTCGACCATGATGTGCGTTCACTCGAAGATATTCCAGGAGATGAGATGGGACCACATGATAATTTTCCTAATAACGACATTCAACAACCACTTCAGGAGATTTTAAATTCAGACACATCAACCGAAAAAGAAAAAGATAGTACAATTAAAATTCAGACCTCTAGGGAATCTTGTAGTCAAAAATCTAAACATCAAAAGATAAGCGAATGGACTATTGGAAGGGATTTTAAAAATGAATGGGCACGATTATACCCCTTTATTGAGCGAGATGAGAAACTGAATGTGTGTAAATGCATTATTTGTACATGGAAGCTGGGAAAGGATCATTTATTGCAAAATAAGAAAGACACAATAGAAAAACACTATGGGAAAGTTTACATCAAAGAAATACGAAGTGATGGAACAATTAACAGATTTCATAGGTGGAAGGATGCAACAGAATGTGTGCATGTGAGATATGCACTTGAATATGAAAAAGCAATGAAACAAAAACAAACTCTCATTGAGAAGGGTGGAACAATCGAGGCACAATTTCAAAAAATTAATAAGACTGTATTAGCCTCAAAGAAATTACAGTTTGCTATTGTATACAATATTCTAAAAAAAGGTCGACCCATGTCTGATTTTGCTGATTTTAAGGAAATACTTCAACTAGCCAATGTACAAAACCTTACCAGTTCACATTGGTCAGATCGAAGTGGTTGGGAAATGGTAAAATGTCTATCACTGGTTGAGAAGGAAGACCTGAGAGAGAATGTGAAACAAGCCAAATTTATTTCACTTTCCATTGATGAGGTAACAGCTTTTGACAACACATCTTGGATTTGCATACATGTTTACACATTCAAAAATCATTTGAGACAACCTCATTTACTAGCACTACATAAGATGATTGAAAATTGTAATGCGAAAAATATTTATAATGTTGTTGTAACTAGTTTAAAGGATATTGTCAGAATGGATGAAAAGGAAATTGCCACAAAGTTAATTTGTGTTGGAGCTGATGGTGCGGCTACAATGCAAGGACAAAGGAATGGTCTTTGTGTTAGGCTTCAGACTTCCATTGCCCCATATGTGATTCCTATTCATTGCATGGCTCATCGAATGAATCTTGCATACAAAATTGTGAGCAATTTTGATAATGTAGCCAGAGTGGAAGAACTCATCCGTGATATACACTCATACTTTTCATGCAGTCCAAAAAGGTTTGCAGAGTTTCAACAGTTTTCTCTAGGTGTAACTGAAGGCAGAAAAATGTTAAAAGATGTGGAAACCAGGTGGATTTCACTGTTTCTTCCTGCAAAAAGGGTATTTTCAGAATATCAATCCTTGGTTGGGTTTATGTATGCACATCGTAGAGATGTTGACAAGGCAAAAGATTTGCTTTTTCATATGACTGACTTGGAAACTCTTCTCACATTATGTGGTATTCTACCAATGTTACAAGAAATGAATACTATGATTAAACTTGCATAGGAAAGGGCAATTTATATTGTCGATTTCATGAGGATGAGAAAACAAATATGTATGATTATTGACAGGATTTATTTATCCGATAAACATTTTGAGGATCCCAAGTTTGATAGTTGGAATACGTTAATTAATGTCAATGAACCGAACAACTTTTTAAAGTTCAACATCAACGATAATCTTTGTATTGCTATCCATGGAAAGTTGATTCCTGTATATCATTTTGAAAAGTGATTAAATACTCTGACAGATGATGTTGAACAAGTGCCCGTTACACATTTCGGATTCGATGAGGTTTTGGATAGCACTAAGAATAAATTGAAAAGAATTGCAAATGCATTAACAAGTGAAATAAGAGATCATTTTAAGAGAGATGAGACACTTGAGGCCATGGTTGTTGTTAATCCTAATTTTTGGAATCCTTGTGGTGACCATAGTAGTAGAAGTGAGTTGTTTGTAAAATATATGGGTAATCTTATGACACATTTCTCTAAAAGTGTGGAAATAAATGGCATTGAAATCAATGGTATTCTAAACAAAGATCTTTTGAGACATCAATCAACCAATTTTGGAATAACAATGGATAATCAAATTGCACAATTCAAAAATCCACATGAGACTGGTTCAATCACGCATTTTTGGAAAAAATTGTATCGAAGTAGTGTCTTGCAAGATACTATGAGTGAATACTTTATTTTATATGAATTATGTCAGACAATGATTTTGGGATCTGTTGAAGACGAAAGGGTTTTCAGTGCATTAACTTTTGTTAAATCAAAATTTCGTAACAAGTTGGACAGAAATTTGGAAAATTGTTTGAGAATGTATGTGTCATCGTACGAGGTGGGTAACTTTCCCTATGACAGAGCGTTGACATATTGGAAGTCCCTAGCAGAAAGAAGAGGTCTCTCTAATATGGTTGATAATGACGAAAATGATTCAGCTAGGAGTGATGATGAGATTATGGAAACGCAGAATTCACAAATGATTCTCGGCTCTTTTGGAGAAGTCGATAAAGCTTTGTATCAACTTCCAAAAATTTAAAAATTGCAATGATTATATGACAAATTCATATAATCTAAGATTTTTGGGATTTGAAATCATTTTGTAAAATTTTAGTGATTTGAATAAATTCATATTATCAGTGATTTTCCATATTTGATATCATTTATATATGTCAATGATTTGAAAAATTTCATATTATCAAAGATTTTTCGTATTTGATTTGTTGTAAAATTTTAGTGATTTGAAAAAATCATATAATCATTCAATTTTCAATTATTATGCATGTTTGCTTTTTAATGATATGGACACGTCTATGTTTTCAATATTTATGATTTAAGCTATAACTTTGAGTAAGTTGAAAATTTGAAAATCATGTATACGTAATGATGCTATGTTATTGAACTATTTGAATATGTTGACAAAACATAGTTATTTTTCCTTTGACTTTAAATGTATGTCTGTATGTATCATTAGTATCATAAGTTGTATGATGTGACAAAATATAGTGATTTTTTATGGTTTATGCTTTATCATTGAGTAAACCTTGTATACATACATAACTAGTAAAAATTTCTCTACATATGTATGAAAAGTGCATGTAGTATATTACTCTAGATATGGTAAATGAAAATTTAAACCCATTCATAGATATATCCATTGTAAACTCACTTTGAAATATAAAAACAATATAGCATAATATAAATTACCATATTCATTTTTATACAACTATAATGACTAACTATGAATGCACTAAAAATTGAAACCCATGCATAGATATATCCTTCGTAAACTCACTTTGAAATATAAAACAATATAGCATAATACAAATGACCATATTCATTTTTATACAACAACTATAATGACTATGAATGCACTAAAAATTGAAACCCATGCATAGATATATCCTTCGTAAACTCACTTTGAAATAAAAAACAATATAGCATAATACAAATGACCATACACATTTTTATACAACTAGAATGACTATGAATGCACTAAAAATTGAAACCCATGCATAAATATATCCTTTGTAAACTACTGAAATATAAAAACACATGCAAAGCTATAGATATATCATTCGTAAACTCATTTGAAAATTGAAATATAAAACAACATAGCATAATATATGGAAATTGAAATTTAACCCTTTCATTAATATCTCCATCGTAAACTAACATTGAATATGAAAACAATATAGCATAATAAAAAAGACAACACACTTTTCTATACAACAACAAGAATGACTTTGAATAAACTAAAAATTTAAACCCATGCACAGATATATCCTTCGTAAACTCATTTGAAAATTGAAATATAAAAACAACATAGCAGAATCCACAAGACAATACTCATTTTTATATCACAACATGAATAACTTTGAATAACATGTAAATCTATACCTATGCATAGATTAACAATATAGCATAATACAAATGACCATACACATTTTTATACAACAACTAGAATGACTATGAATGCACTGAAAATTGAAACCCATGCATAGATATATCCTTTGTAAACTCACTTGAAATATAAAAACAATATAGCATAATAGAAATGAAAATACTCACTTTTATACTACAACAAGAATGAATATGAATAAACTGAAATTTAAACACATGCATAGATATATCATTCGTAAACTCATTTGAAAATTGAAATATAAAACAACATAGCATAATATATGGAAATTGAAATTTAACCCTTTCATTAATATCTCCATCGTAAACTAACATTGAATATGAAAACAATATAGCATAATAAAAAAGACAAAATGAAAATAACACACAATTATAAATGTAAATAGTGTAATAGTAAAATAATAAAAGCAAGTATCTTGTTTTCAAATGAAAACATATGAAATGTCTTAAAATTGTCTTTCAAAATATCAAGTTTTAAAATTCAATTTCTCACTTCAAAATCTTTTCCCCCTTCCTCCACTCCTTTTGCCTTCTCAATGGCTTCCACAGTCTCCATAGCAATGGCTCCTCCCTCTTCTTTCCCATGTTCAGCTCCTTTTTCCTCATCCACTACTTCCACGATTACCACATTCTGCATTCCAATGACTCTTTTCTTGGGTTGGGTAACAATACTATCAATTGCTCCAGAATTGATAAGGATCTTCTCAACATTTTGCATTCCATCGAGAAGGGTGCTTTCTTCTTTGCCAACATCTTCAGATGTTGGTCCTTGAACTTCTTTACCCTTCTCCTTTAGCAGAACATCAGGATCCAATCCGTTGCGGATAATGATTTTCCGTAAAATGTTGTTTTGTCGAACTGATTCCTGTGCTCTTTTTTCATTGCCATGGAAGCGTTTAAGAACTCCTTTGCCATCCTGAGATAGTCATGCAGGTTTTGAACCTGCTTCTTGAGATTTTCATACTTTACCTGCAAAAAGGAAAAATAGTTAATCAACATGAAAAGATAATTACATTTTAAAAAAGAGAACAAAAATTTTTGAACACAAAAGTGATTAAGTCAAACCTCAACAACATTCTTTGCAGCTACAGCAACAACAACCTTTTTCTTATCACTTGCCCATTCATTGTAATAAGCTTGGGCCTCACCATTTATGTTCTCCAATCTGTTCATCATAAACTTTAAAATTTCATCTGTGTATGATGTATTCACATTCAAAATACCAGATTTTACTTGCTGTAGTAGAGCCTCCATATTTTCAGGTTCATTTTCAACAACAAAATTTTTTTCTCTTTTTGAAAAATTATTGTATCGGGCATTAATTTCCTTTATCAACACCTTTTCTCGATACTCCCATTTTTTCATTTCTGTTATATCCGAAAGTAGTAAATCCTTAATTATAGATTCAACATTATCAAAAACCAAATATTTTTCTGAAATGTTTAATCTTTCATCCTCTTGTCGAGGAGGAGCCTGACGGGTGCTTGTTTCCCTTGGAGGAGATTTGCTTGAACATTCTGCACCTTCATTTCCTTTGTCTTGAAGCAATTATGATAGTTGAAAAGTAGTGGGTGTGTTATCTTGCAAAAATAAATCTTTATCAAGTGGAACTTCATCCAACCCAACACCAGAAGCTTTCGGTATATCCTTAAAAGTAAAATTAGCAATAGAAATATGGTCGAATCCTGAAAAAGTCTTTGATGCTTCGTTCTCTGATAATTGTTGTGTTGCTTCTCTCTATGGCCGAGATGGAAGAAAGTGTTTTCCAACTGGGAAGCATTGACCTCGCATTTGAGTTTGGCATTGTGGAGGAGGGGGCGGCATTTGTTGATTTTGTTGATGAAATTGTTGTAAGGGACCTTGAAACATAAAAATAAAAATTAGTTATAAAATTTGTGAAGGTAGAAAATAAAAACTAGTTATAAAATTAAATTATGAAAATTGGTTGCAAACTTTGTTATAACACTTACCGACAGAAGAAAAAACATCTTGCATAGCTGTTATTGCAAATGGAATGTGGGCATGTTGTACATCTAAAAAAATAACAAAATTAATTAAAAATAGTAAAAAATTTGTGAAAATTTTGTTTTGGTAGTAATTAAAACTTACTCCCCGAAGATGAAACCTCTTGTGCAACTACGCCCGTTGGCACAGGACGTGCAGTCGTAGGTTGTCGACGATCAGGAGAACTAGATCTTCTATGTTTCCTTGTTGATCTTCTCCTTAGCGGTGGTGTTGTTTCCTCCGTAGGTGTTTCGGAGTCTCCTGATTCCTCTAGATTATAACCTCTGACAGCAGCATCCCACTTTGAAGAGGAAGAGGATGCCCTTTTCTATGTTTGGTATAAAATGTCAAAATTACAAAAAGATAAACAATGGAAAAATAAAAAATTTACTTAAATATTAACAAAAAAATTACCTGAACCTGTTGTTCTGTCATGGCTAAATTGACTAGGGTTGAGTGCCAAGATGTTGGTACAGGAGTGTTCTGCAAATTATAAAAATATTCATAAAAAAACAATAATATAATTGCATGTGCTAACTATCGATGAGGGTGAAGCATGGGTTTTCACGTTCTCAATTTCCAATCTGATCCGATGTGAGACATAGGTGGACCAGTCAAATTTTTGGTGTGCAATACAATGGACCAAATACGCTAAGGCCCACATCAAAATTTCTATCGACCTTCCTTGTAGAATGAGTCTAGCAAGGAAGAATTCGCAACATGCCCGAAGAAATTTATTTTCAATCATCGGTACGGTCAAACCCCTTCTGGACTTGGTGGACGTAACTGCAAAAATACAAAATCAGTAATTGTACACCAGTGACAAGAATTTAAATTCAATTAAATAAAAAAATAGTTATACCTTGAAAATATTTCGACTGCACTTTGAAGTTGGTCTCCAAGTAGAGTTTGTCCTCATCAGTTAATTGGTATTTGGAAGTGACAGGCTCAACACCAACGTGGGGCAATGTTGTCAATCTGGTGACATCTATGGCTGTGAAAGAAAGAATGATGTTTTTATTGTCGATGACAAGATTTACCTTACCCGAATCCATATTATAAGCTGCAATGATCCTCTCCACCAGTTTAATGTCCGTGTCAAAATGCGGCATTGAAACTAGACCCCGAAGACCACAGTCCATGACCCAAGACATGTCATAACCCGGTGTTGATAAAATTTCTGAAATCAGGGGGTAAACCAGGTTTTTATAATTAACTTTAAACATTCCAAGGGTTGTAGGGGATGCCATAGGGTGTATGAGTATGGATAAGAAGATACAGTGGAAAAGGGTTCAAATGGGAGAAAAAGGGTTAAAAATTACTTAAAAATTAAGGTAAAATGATAAAACCAAGATAAAAGTGGAGGAAGAGGGTTAATATTACATTAAAATGAGAGGAAAAGGGGTGAGAATGCATTAAAATAAGAGGAAAATGGTTAAAAATATGATAGAAAAGATGAAAAAATGATTGTTAATCCCTTTATATAGACTTTTCTGCATGCAATAAGCTCCTGGATGGGTGACACGTGTCCTCTGCATGCAATCATTCAATGGATGGATGACATGTGGCACAGATGCCTGCTACTAGGAACTCGACACTATTGTAACACATCGACATGCTTGCAACCGATCTGCATGCAACCGATCATCATGCGCAATCGATCAATATTCCTACAATCGATCATCATCAGCCTATCTCATGCACTCATCATACCTAGATCACATTCCTAATCGATCATCATACCTAATATCATCATACCTAAAGATCAATTCCTATAATCATCATCCTATAATCGATCATCATCTTCAATGATCATCATACCTACAATCACCTAAATCCATCCTACAATCGTCATTCCTACTTAATCATCATCTACAATATCTCATCATTATCTATCATCATGCTTGTATCATCTCATGCCTACAACCACTTATCATATCTATAATCGATCCATTCTTGTAGTCGATCATCATGCCTGTAGTTGATCGTCATGACTCCAATTGATCGATATACCTAAAGTTGATTGACATGCCTGTAGTCGATTGTCATACCTATAGCTTCTCATCATACCTGCAGCCGATCTGCATGCCTCTAGCCGATCGACATGTCCTACAATCGATCGGTATTCTTACAGTCGATCGGCATTCCTGCAGTCGATCGATATTCTTGTAGTCGATCGTCATGCCTACAATCGATCGTCATGCTATCGGTCGTCATGTCGGCCTAAAGTCTTTCATATCGACCTAAAGCTTTTAAGTATGTCGTACATTTTTTAGATTTTGCAAACCGATATTCATAGCCCCCAACACAAAAAAATTTGCCACGGTTTGAAAATTTTTGGAGATAATTTAATGAAATTCGCCACGGTTTGAAAATTTTTGGAAACAAATAAATGCAATTCGCCATGTATACTTCTACAAATATCGTCGGGATTCCAAGACAATTCACCTTGATTTTATAAATAGATTTTGGGGTCGACCCCTTATGCATAACCCTGATAACAACCTTGGAATCAATTTCCCCAAGGAGCAAATCCTTACAATCCCTACCCATGGATGCCATACCAACAGCCTGGATAGTAGTGGAGAAATTAAAATGCATGGATCCAAACTCCACAACATCCTGCACCAACCCCACTACAGCCAAGTCTGCCAGCTTTCCCTACTTTGAGACCTACTCAACTATCAGTACAACCTACTTCTAATCCAAACAATAGACCACAGCCAACATACCAGATGGAGAATGAGATGTACCCCATGTATAATATCAAAGTAGATTGCAGTCCAATACAATTAAGGTCAGGTAGATAGGTAGGTGTAGGAGAGTCTCCTCTAGTAGAAGAGGAGGAAAGAACAGAGTTAGAAAAAGAGGAATCACCTCTTATAGAAGAAGTAGAAGAGGAATAACCTCTTATAGAAGAATTATAAGAGGAATCACCTCTTATAGAGAAAGGGTTCCACCTTTTCCAAAAAGGTTGCAGGAACCCAAGAAGCCAATACAACCAAAATTTGATATTCTTTCTAGTTTGAAGAACCTGATAGTCACAATCCCTCTCTTTTAGGCCATAAGAGATATTCCTATTTATAGCAAGGCCATAAGAGATATGTGTTTGAGAAAACTAGGAAGAAAACTAGCACAAGCAATTAATTTGGTAGGACAACTAGTTGATCTTATGCTAGGAAATACCTACAACCAAAAATATTCAGACCCAGGAAGCCCTATTTTAACTATAAAAATTGGGGGCTATGTTTTACCCAATACATTAGTAGATCTGGGGGCTGCCATTAATGTCATGCCCAAGGAAACCATGTAGAAACTCAGTTTAACCAATCTGAAACCAACCAAAACTATCCTTTAGTTGGCAGACAGGTCTATAGTACTCCTTGAAGGAATACTGGAAGACATAACTATCTCAGTGGATGCATGGGAGTACCCAACATATTTCTTAGTGTTACAATCCAAGTCTGGATTGGGTGGTTATCCACTCATCTTAGGTAGGCCTTGGTTGGCAATAGTTGATGCCTACATAAGTTGTAGAAATGGGCAAATGACCATTTTTGATGGTCAAAATGTAAAAAATCTGATCATCCATCCACCTGCATAGTCTACAGATTTGTTGGGAGAACCTGAATGTGAGAACCAGAATATGAGTGGTCTATCAATGATTCAATCCATCATGGCACTTGATGAATTGGAGGATGAGAGTGATGAGGATAGGGTAATATCAAACTTTTTCCAAGGAGAACCCTCCTGTCCTCCTCTAGAATTGTCATTAGTGGGAGGTAAAGATCACAATATTCAACAAATAGAAGTTGCACCTGGGAGAGTATTAAACATAAATGATGGGTTGACATCTGAACAATAGACCAAACTAAGAAAAACATTAGTCAAACATCAAGGTGCCTTTTCTTGGGAGTATTCAGACATGAGAGGAATAGCTCCTGAAACCTGTACTCATCGAATATATCTGGAAGATGAAATAAAACCGGTAAGACAACCACAATGAAGAATGAATCCAGCTATGAAGGAGATTGTCAAAGTTGAATTGCAGAAACTCCTCATAGTTGGGTTCATCTACCCAATTTTAGATAGTGAGTGGGTATCACCTTTGGTGGTGGTGCCCAAGAAGAATGGCAAGTGGAGAATCTATGTTGATTATAGGTTGTTGAATAAAGCAACCAAGAAAGACCACTTCCCCCTACCCTTCATAGATCAGGTCCTTGACACCTTATCAGGTAAGAAGTACTTTTCTTTCCTAGATGGGTTCAATGGATATAACCAGATTCAGATAGGGGAAGGGGATCAAGACAAGACCACATTCACTTGCCCATGGGGAACCTTTGCTTACCGAGTTTTACCCTTTGGTTTGTGCAATGCACCTGCCACATTCTAGAGGGTAGTTTTGAGCATCTTCTCTGATATGATTGGAGAAACTATGGAGGTATATATGGATGATTTCACCATTTATGGTGAAACCTTTGAAGAAGCCATAAAAAATTTGGAGAAAACACTTCAGCGGTGTGAGGAAACTAATCTATCCCTAAGTAATGAGAAATGTTATATGCTAGTGCAGGAGGGGATAGTTCTAGGACATCATATCTCTATAGATGGGATCAAGGTAGATAGGAAAAAGATAGAAGTTATCCAAAACCTACCTACACCCAAAACTCAGAAGGATATCCGTAGCTTCCTTGGATCAATTGGTTACTATAGGAGGTTTATAGTAGATTTTAGCAAAACTGCTAAACCCCTAAGCACATTATTATCAAAGGATATAGAGTTTATCTAGATAGAAGACTGTGAACAAGCATTTAACACTTTGAAGGAAAAACTGATAACTGCTCCAGTGCTGAGAGGTCCAAATTGGACCATACCCTTTCACATATATGTTGATGCATCTAACAATGCAATAGGGTCAGTACTAGGACAAAAGGATGGTGATGATTTCTATGCCATCTACTATGTCAATAAACATCTCACAGGTGCTGAATTCAATTATACTATCATAGAAAAGGAATTTCTTGTAGTTATACATGCTCTTAACAAATTCTACCATTATATTATAGGATATCAGGTTTTTGTGCACACTGATCACTCAGCTATTAGATACCTGACAAATAAACCTGGAATTAGTGGTAGGATTATCAGATGGTTGTTACTTCTATAGGAGTTTGATGTGATAATCATAGATAAACTAGGAAAGGACAATGTGGTAGCTAATTTTCTATCCAGATTGACACCTCCAGATCATGCAACTACAGATGACCAATTTCTAGATGAGCATTTGTTTGCTCTAAATGAATAGATACCATGGTACGCAGATATGGCTAATTATTTAGCCACTGGTAAAGTATCCCCTACACTTTCACCACATGAGAAACAAACTTTAATTGAGAAAAGTGTAGACTTCTCATGGATTGATGGGTGCCTATTTAAAATAGGGTCTGATCAGATCATGAGAAGATGTGTTGCTGATAATGAGATTGTAGAAATACTGAAGGCTTGCCATAATGAACCTTGTGGTGGCCATTTTATAGGAAAAAGGACTGCATTCAAAGTATTGCAGGCTGGTTATTACTGGCCTTCACTATTCAAGGATGCAACCAAGCATGTGAGCCAATGTGATCAATGTCAGAGGATGGGCAGACCTACTCTCAGATATGAAATGCCACTCCAACCACATGTGCACATAGAGCCATTTGATAAATGGGGGATGGACTTCATAGGACCTATTAATCCACAGTCAGTAGGTAAGAGGTATATCTTAGTTTACACTGACTATGTGACCAAATGGGTTGAAGTGCAGGTATTACATGATTCTAAAGAGAAGACTATAGCAGACTTCCTGTATTCATCTATTTTCACCAAATTTGGGGTTCCAAGGGAGATCACAACTGATCAAGGGCCTCAATTTACTTCAAAGATGATTCAAGAGCTCATGCAACAATATAAAATCAGGCATAACAAAACCACTCCTTACCATCCACAAGAAAATGGGCAAGTAGAGGTAACCAACCATGAACTTGAGAATATTCTCACAAATATGGTACAATAGCATAGGAAGGATTGGGCCACAATATTACCAGAAGTAGTGTGGGCTTACAGAACCACCTGGAAGACTACTACTGGTTTTACACCATTCCAGCTAGTATATGGGAAAAATGCTATGATGCCCATAGAATTCAAGATTAAAACTCTCAGAACTATAGTAGAGTTAAATCTAAATCTAGATGAGGCATAAAAGGAATGGATTCAACAGCTTAACCAACTGGATGAATACCACCTTGATGCTCTGCAATAGATAGAGGTCATCCAAAAATAGAGGGCCAAGTGGCATGATCGTCACACCAGGCCAAAGTAGTTAAAAGTGGGAGAGTGGGCATTATTGTATGACTCTCAATTCCAGGAAAGGAAAGGTAAACTCATGCAATGTTGGATGGGGCCATATGAAGTGACTGAAGTCATCAATAATGGAGCTATTAGGATCAGAACAATTGATGACAGCAACATTACATTAACAATCAATGGTCACCAATTGCGGCCATATCATGTGTCTGAGACTTATATGATGAAGTCCAGATTAGGCATGGGGGAGACCCCAATTGATTCTAGTTTTAAAATGAGTTAGTAATATGTGGACATAGTCCACATGGTCCAAAAACAATTATTATTTTAAAAGTTCTACATTTTTCTTTCTTTAGTTGTATTTCTATTTTGTAGGAACGATGCCCTGAGTGCAACTATTAGGCAGCCTAGGAAACCTAGGCCTAGCAAGCACAGGATCCATGAACCTGCGCAATCCCAAATTTCTAGGAGATTAAATTCTAGTAGAATTATCTCATCCCCACTTGGAGGGGAAAACCATATCTGAACAAGTGTTTGGGTGTTTGTTTTTTGTCTTCATGAAGAAAAATGCTCGAATGTTGGTTCAGGTAGTGGATGTTGATTCTATCCCTGTTCTTCAAAACTAGAATGTTGAAGGCCTGATCAACTAAAAGCATACACTAGTGGACATATCAGTAGATATTGAAATAAAGGAGGAGCACCTACTTTCCATTTTCTGATGAGAAAGGCGCTTGATTTCCATTTTCTAGAGAAAATGGTGCTCGACTCCCATTTTACGAAAGAAGGTGCCTAATTCCTATATTTTGGGAAAGTGGCACCCAATTCCCATTTGTACGGTAAAAGGTGCCTGACTCCCAGTATGTCAAGGAAAAGGTGCCTGCATCCCATTTTTTGGTAGACCGATGCCTGATTCCTATTTTTCCAAGGAAATGGCGCTCGACTTCCATTTTTTGGGAAAGCGACACCTAATTTCCTGGACATATAAAAAAAAGGTTTTGTATAAATTTTGAGTTTCATATAAATTTTGCTTTAAGTATGATGCTCGATTTCCAGTAAAAGGTGCCTGCTTTCCATATTAAGCACGGTGCCTCATTGCTAAGGTACCTGCTTTCTATTTTCCAAGCGCCTATATGCCTTGATTCAAATGAAGGCACTCGATTTCCACATAAGAAAGGTGCCTGCTTTCTATTTTCATGGGTGTTTGTGCCTCGTATGAATAATATTCAGCATTGGGAAGTGGCCCGAGCCACGTTAGCATTTCACCCACGTGCATAAGTCAAACTTCATAGATAAAATTATTTTAATTTCTTTGTTGGATATTTGTGCACATTCCAAGGTCATGAAAAAACAATTTTCAAGGGACAAATGCTTGTCATCCCATGAAGATGTGTTTTTCTAACCTTTTCTTGAAAATGTGTAGGAATTCTCAAAGGTATCAAATGGCAACAATCGAGAACCAATTAAAACGGAGAGAAATTCATCGCATGGGAAATATGCCTATCATTCTTTGTTCTAGAATGCCTAGTCATCATCAAGCAACCAATGCTAGTGCACCATGAGTGTCTGCGCATTATACATGCACAAAACATAATATGGGTACATGCTTAATTTTTTGTTTTATATATATATTGTTTTCATAGGCATATGTTTCTATAAAATAGTGTCGACACAATCCCCATTGAATTACCAGCCACCCATTTCTCTCCACTTGGCATTTTTCCATGTGTCACTACTCTGATTGGGGAAAACACTCATGGTCATCATCTATGCAAAATTTGGCACACACTTTAATGAGATTTTACATAGATAATCATAATTATTTCTAATTATGGTAATCATGCACCTGCATTCATGGATGCAGGTGATTTAAACCATGCATTGGCAAAAATCTATGCAAGAAAATAACAGAGTTGTAGGTGATAGAAACCATAGTGTGAGGAATTACTATAAGAAAAACTTAGAGCCGAGAGAAATCTAAACTTTGCCATGGGGGAAAATCGACCAACCACCTATTGAAAAAGAGTGAGCCTACAGATTGTTCAAGCATTAGTGAGGATGTACAGATGCAATTCGACGCCATCGAATGGTTGGAATACTACCATCTGGTTAGCTAGAACCAGGATGTAGAGGTGGCTAATGAATTTATGGCATCCATGAGGGATGGAGTTGTTCGCATGCGGGGACTAGAAATTCTAGTCACCAAAGAATACATTATCGTGGTAACAGGCCTTCCCCAAATAGGGGAACGTACATATAAGGAGGACAACCCTACACTCTACATGCAAAGATTCTTTAGGCACCCAACACAGTACCTAACATGCACTAGTTTTGCCAAAGCAACACATCCCCAAGCTCTGGAGGTCGGTCTTCGAGCAGATTGCCTGATTCTTCACTTGTACGGGTAGGCTTTCCAAACTAAACTCTAACCATTTTTATTTCCTCAACCATATACTACATGGGGATAAGATCAATGTCCCCCATTATCTTGCATGTGCACTCAAGGATGAGGCCAGATGGTACCAGGTAGGCACAACGTCTACCCTGGCTCACCATGGCCTAATTTTGGCCTTGGTGCGATATGTAGAGTCACACAAAAATGTGATGGTTGAGGAAGCTGAGGGAAATAATGCAATTCTAAGGGTAGAGGAAGAAGTGGAGGTGCTAGAATAGACTGATCGATCGGTTGATAAGGTGATAGAGCAAGCAGATATGATGCATGTATCCTCAGCCTGAGGAAAATACATGAGAAGTAGGGCAAGCCTCATCCCCTATTTTTCCTCAATTTGATGAGGAAGTAGGATAGGCTTCATCCCCTACTGGACCTCAATTTGATGATGAGGTAGGGTATGGTCTACCAAGCCCTACTTTCATGCCGATTTCCACCAGAACTAGAAGCAGAAGGATGAAGGCATCCATGGTGGTTTATAGCTCATCGGATGATGATGCAATAATTGATGAGTTGAACAAGGATGAGTTCATGGCCCACATATTGTAGGATTTGTCCAGGGGTCATACTCCTCAATAGAAAATGCAGATAGAGGATCTGCAATAGTAGCTATAGATATTGAAAGAACAGGCCTGCACTTGGGAGGCCAAATACAAGGAAGAGTAGGCTCTTTTTCAAGAGTCCCAAAAAGTAGCTGTAGTAAAATTGTAGGAACTGTATCGGACTATCCATCAATTGTAGGAGACAATATCAAAATTGTAGCTATAGGCCCAAAAAACTAAGGTTGGATGGCCAACCAAGGTAGAAGCGGTAGTGCAAACTTACTAGGCTATGGAAGTGCCCACTAACTCTCCATATTTTAAGGAGAAAATAGTCTCCTCTAGCCCTTTTCGATCAGATGCAAGGAATTCCAACCAGGAAGATGAGGTAGGGGACCAATCAATGGCTTCTGCTAGAAATATGTCTACATGAGGGAGCCCTAATTCTTGAGAAAGGACCCCTACAATTATTATTGAAAGTGTAGATGAAGAATCAACCCTAAAATCACATGTAGAAGTAGAGTAGGAAACAAATGAAGTAATGGAGGTTGAACAACCCCATTCACCAACTTACTCTATAGAATAGGGGTAAGATCAAGGTCCTAAAGTTGATATGGGATAGTCCCCAACATCATCTTCCTCTACAGATACAGAGGTAAACCAGGAGGATGAAATTGAGGTCGAAGAACCTCAACTTTCAGCAAAATCTATAGAGGAAGACACAAGATAAGAAGATGAAATTGAGGCTGAAGAGCCTCAGATTTTAGATAAGGCTGTAGAGGAGGATCAAGGGGTTGAAAAATCTCAAGAGTTTACTCATTTTGTAGACCAAGAACCAGAAGGAGATGTAGGGACTGAGCCTAAACAACTTCAAGCAAAAAAATAAACTCTACCAACTATAGCAGAAGCCCCAACAGTAGAAACAATAGAAGGGGAAATCCCCTTATTTTAGATATACCTACAAGCCTTGCAAGATAGCCCAAAAATCTAAGACCAAAGAGGAAGGTTGTAAGGGGACCTCAACAAAGACCCAGGACCAGAGCAAGGACTACACAGTTAAAGGAATCAGGCATGGATTTAGATGAGGAATGGGTAGATACTTTGAAGTTGTTTGATGAGAAAAGATAGAATTTCGAATAGCTCAAGGTGGATATCAAAGTAGATAAAAAGGAGTGTAGGAAAGCCTCTAAGAGAGCAGCCAAGGAAACTAGAAAAGAGGCCAAAGAGGCATCCAAAACTCCTCGACCAAAAATTGAAGTTGCTCGACCAACGTAGTTCTGGGACTTGTATGGGTCAATAGGTGATCAACCTTCAAATATGAAGGTATATTTCATGAATATGGGACTGCTAGGTCCTGTACCACCTGTAGATCAAGCAACAAGTAGCAAATCCCCTCTGGTGGAAGAAGTAGAGTCTAAGGATGATGTTGAACTTGACCCAATGGTGGCCAATTTTCCCAAGGCCAAGGTTGCTGAGAAATCCAGCATCTCATTTGGTGATGAATCTATAGTACTAGTGGGAGAACGTTTACCCCTTCACCATGAATACTGGAAGATGGTTGAGCCCGCATTCTAGAAGGATACCTCCACTTTTACTGGCTACTACTTGAAAATTGAGAAAGGGAGGAAAGCCTGGACAAAGGAACCACCAGGTAAAGGAGCAAGTCCAAGTCAACCAATTCGATGCAGCAAGTGCCAGATATAGCAAGAATAGGAGACATCCACTCCCAAAACACTAAAAGGGCAAAAACCCAAGGATAAGGTAAAATCCAAGATTGTTACAAAGAAAATGAAATAAACAGTTAGGGCCTACTGGAAGGTTGTGAATGAAACTAGTAATTACCAGTATAAAGTGGCATAGGGACATGCCAACCCTTAAGCATGGGGGGATGATGAGCCTTGAAAATGCTCATTTTTGTACAAACTTTCCATATATATTGCGGCATTTATTTTAATAGAAATATGTGTTTCTATGCAAATTTTATATGTATTTAACATTAGATTATGTATGTTGTCTAATATTTGTTTTTGAGTGGATTATGTGTAAATGTAGTGGATTTTATGGTATTTTGGCATGTTTACATCGAGGTCCCACTTGGACCTAGAACTTTCCATTTATGATGAAAAATTGAAGGTAAAAATATCTGCAACAAAATAGTGATGAAGCGCTAAGTCAGTGCCCGACTCCCGTTTAGGTGCTCAACTCCCGTTTGGCGCTTAAATGTTGGGCGTCTGATTCCCATTTGGTGCTTGACTATCGGGCACCTGATTCCCATTAGGCACTTGACTCCCATTTTGGTGCCTACTTCCTAAATTCTATAGATAAGGTGCCTGATTCCCATTGACACAGAATTACAATGTGATACCCTATTATCGATAGAATAGAAAGGTGATTTCAGCGATGAATGCAGACATGATTTCAATGATGGATGTGGACCAAGGACAATGTCAATGACCATATGTCATCTATTTTTTAGCAATCACGTAAAATCAATGTAATCGGGTAGAGCAAAATATCAGACGTATTCTGTTCTGATACAGAATACACTGAATATATATTCTGAGTTTAATGTTTTGCTTTAATCTCCTTTATTCCTGTGTATTGTTGTAACAAAAAATCAGAAATCAATTTGCTTTCAGAATGTAATAGGGCATGGCCGCATATCTTATAAATATGCAGGCCACCCCTGAAAAACAGATCCTAGATTTTCTCTGTAAATTCCTGTTGCACATTTCAATAAAATACATTTGAGTTTTCTAATCAAATTCAACTAGCATCCGGTGTATGACTTAATGCGGGTAAAATATGCTGGAAGCGTGGGCCCACTCTCAATAGTATTCCTCCCTTATTTTCCCTATTTTCTATCATTTTAGTTTATTTTCCTATTTTTTGTAGTTTAATTTAAAGTTGCAATTTCCCCTATTTTCTATCAATTTCTAGCAAGTGTGTAGTTTTGGATTTTAAAGCATTTCAGTTATTTCTTTGATAGTGCAAATTAGATTAAGTGGTTTGGAATATGAAAAAGAACTCCAACGAAACAACAACATACCCCCAAACCATAGGATCTAAGGGACTCATCTGATTAAAGGGAGATTATAGGCATATACTGTGCAGGGTTACTCACAAGTTTACGAGTTGTCCCGGGTTGACAAATTAAATGGAGGTAATGATTTGAACCATAGAAAACTAACCAATGTTTTTCCTAGTAGTGGGCCTTGCATGTTTTTTTATACCTAACTACATAGAGGTAATTTTTATCCCTAGGGGTTTCCTTTGGTCACATGTGTCCCACTTGTACAATAAACATGTGTATTTTTAGCAATCCCTTGGCTTTGATTTAAAAATATTGGTCTAAAGATTCTATGTTTAGAGCTATAGGACCTAGTGGAAGGTTGGGTGTGTTTTACAAGCTAGATCCAAGGGGCTTTGAGTTGAAGTAGCACTTGTAGGAGGTATATTTTGGGCACTAGGTGTAGGATGTGGAATTGTACTACCATAATAGTAATGATAACCAAAAGGTGGATTATTTGTAGGGTTGTTTACATCAAAAGGCAACCCATAGATAGGGCTTGTGTGAGTTAATGTGGAACTAGTATTTGACCAAGTATGGTTTGCTAAGGTAGATGAATAACATGTTTATTGGCCTATGAAACCAATTTCTTGGCATGTGGATTTTTTAATGATAAGGCTAGCCATCAAGATTTTACATTTTGAGGAGACTAGGTTAAACACTTGAACCTCCTATATTCTATCATTTGGTGTACCCATATGGCTATTTGCTTCTTCCTTTTCTCTTTGGAATTCCTTTTGTGGTATGCAACTATCTCTACAAAATGATTTTCAATTTCCAATATTTGTGTCTTTAAGCACATATCCATAAGCTTGTGTATGGACCTACATGGATAGATTTTTAAGGTCAATATTTGCAAAGTTTTAAAATTTTCCCTAGAGTGATTTACCTAAAAATTGGAGTGATTCACTTGCTATTTCAAGAGATTTACTAGTCCTTTTTCAACTTTGAATAAATTTTATATGGTCCAAGTGAGTCACTCAGAGCAAATTGATCAAAGTAAATCACTTCAAAACTAGAGAAAATTTCTCTCCTTATAAGAATTTATGATGAATCTTGTATTTCCTAGAAAATCACTCTTTAGATTTAAATTAATGAAAAACACTATTTTATGATAAAATTACATGTTAATTTGAGTGAATCACTTACATATATGATCCTTAGAAAAATTGATTAAAAAGTTGTCTTAAATTCTTTTTGTCTATTGTTGGGGATCGGATTTGGTCCCTCACTTCAAGCACTACAACCATGTAAAATGTAGATTTTTTGGGTGTGATTGATGCCCACGTCTCACATGGAGTTTCTATCCTTCATATAACCTTTGGGTTTTCTAACAAGAATGACTCCTTGTTTGGATGTGATCAATGGTGCTTCGATGTGTTCCTAAGCTAGCCTACTCTAATGGGGTCTTGCCATGGGAAAGGGTTAGGAGAAAAAGTATTCAATGACTAAAATTAAATAATAAAAACTAAACCTATGCTAAAGGAACAATGCACCAAAGGTCTAAAACTCTTTGCATCATGACAAGTTGAATGAACACATGTATCATAGCTAACAACACACAAGGAACATGGTTTTCCCAAACATTAGTTACATGGAATAGACACACACAAGAACCAGGACATAAAGAGAAATAGTCATAACTTCTCACATATATGAATTCTCAATTAAATACATGCCAAGAAAAGAGGCTCAAAACTAATAAACTAAAATCATACAAGGTTGTATTCAGGTTGTGATACAAAAGATAATTAAGGAAAACCCCATATAAGGCTAGATAGTAGGCATGGGTATGGCTAGCTTTTTATCCTTTACAATGAATAAGAGAGGTATTTATAAGAATAAGTGGCAAAACTTCATTCCAAAATATTTGTAGGAATTCAAAATTTTTTAGTTCAAAATAATCCAAACTAGTCAACTTCAATAATGAATGATCCTTGAGACCTTGGGGATCTATAGCCATAAATGTTGTTGGTTTATTGGATTTATGGGTTTCTTGTCATCGCACCAAGTTGTTTTATGATAGAAACCTCCCATTATTAGACCCTTTGGATCCTTCTTCATTAATATATTGGATTTGGTGTTGCCTCTTGGGTTGCCCTTTGTGTTGCCACTTTAAATGATCTAGCTATCACCTGGGGTACCATGTATAGTTATGGGGTGCCAATATTATAATCAGATCATCATATCTTCCCTCACATTCAGACACTATGGGTTGGTCTAGTGGGTTAGCTTGACTTCATGGAAGGGAGCGTAAAGGTCAACATTTGATTGTGGCAGTGCTTCTTCCTTAGTTGCACCTTGTATGGTCTTCTAGTGTCAATTGCTTCATAAATATTAGGATCCTTGGGCTCCTTAACTTTAGCTCCAAGTGTCATTATTGATCAAAATTACCTTCTTCAATAGAATTTTTCCTATGTGGGATTTCACTATAGCTTTGGTGGCTCTCAAGGGAACTCCTACTAGCACGAGTTAAGAAACCTAGAGAGAAGAGTCTTGTCCATTGGGTGCAAAATCTAGATGAGGAAAATTATGAGGCTTTTTTAGCAATGAGAACTATTGATTAATGATAGTGTTGGAGGTAAGTCTTCTTGAGACTTTATGAAAACTATAATGGGGTCATACCTCATTCTATAGGCCTTGTCACTGGGGATGCCTCCCGAGGTTCATTTCTATTTCTATTGATCTTATGATGATAGGTGGATATAGAAAGACAATTTTTCTTATGATTGGACAATTGGGGATGTCATAATATTGCATATCTACTTATGTCTAATTATGGCAAATGTTATTTTGATCATCAACCTTCATTAATAATCTCAAGAGGGTTAGTGTGCATACCTTGATCTTGTCCTTCTAATGTGTATGATACTCAATTCACCTATTGTAAGTTTAAATTCACTCATATCCTACAAAAAATAGATAAATATGTAATAAAATAATAATATTATTATATATACAAGGTCCCAAAGGCTAGTGGTTCAATCAAGTATCAGGTGCCTACCCCATATCGATACAATTAAAGGTTTTGCAAGAACCATAGTCCCATAATTTGGTAACCCAATGCTTCCTTTTTTGGGTTGGGTGTGTTTTACCTCTAAGTTAGTTCCTCCCTTATTTCACTAGAGTGTCTCTGGTAACTAAGTCACTTGTGTGTAGCTCCTCATATTTATATTGGGTCATGTTTTTGAGGATGGTCCTAGTCTCAAATTTTATTCATTGGATATTTTGTGCCTGTCATGTCCTCTCATATCCTTTTTGATATGGATTAATAACCCTAGGAATACATCCCTCAAGTGGCACTTAGAGTTTGATAACCAAATTAAGGCCTTTGTATTGTTGTCATGTTTTCTTTTTGATCAGTCATAGGGCTGATTTTAATGCACCTGTCATCACTTTCGATAAGGTAAAGGTGATGAGTAGGGGATAAATTAGGCAATTTTAAAACAACTTATCCCATCTCATTAGAGTTAGTTAGAAGGGCTCTACTTTAATTTTTTTTATCCCACTTTTCCTCATCCCCTTTTGCTTTGCTAGGGTCACTTCTAGGTCCTTTTTTGGTAGGGATTAAGGTTATGATCAAGATCGAAGATCATTCTTTGTTAGCTTGAAAATTTTTGGGAGGACCTAGGTGGTAACATTGATGTCTATAAAGGAATTTTATGGTTGTATCTAGGGAATTCCTATGATGGTGGAACCCCCTTTTGATCGAGTCACTCCATTCTCTCAAAATCCTCCAACGACTTTGGGTCTAGTTACTCCTTTAGATTTTAATTATCTCCAACACTCCTTAAGAAACAACTAGTAGGTTTGACCATATGCAATGCACGCCCCTTCTTCCTTTCACATAACTGAAACTTGTTCTAGGAGAGTATGTTTTAGAGGTTAAGCATGGGTGCAACTTCCCTTGTATCTCTATCAAAAATCGGAAACCTTTCCAAGGTAGATGAATGAGATAAGCCCCTAGAACCAATCAATGATTTGTAACAAAATATCCTTGATTTGGGTACTAAGGGGGAGACCCTAGACCTATGAATATGGAAATATCTAGTTGCTTTATTATCTTCTTAAGATGAACAACTCCTCATAAAGTGCCTATAATTTTCTCCTCATCTCGTCCATTTTGGTTTTAGGTAGGGAATTTGGGATCAAATGGAATGGGGAAGGAGGGAAAACCATACTTAGGGGGAATGCAATGTGGGAGACAATGGGTGGTTAGACTAGTGGTGGTGGGAACATAGGATAAGAAAATAAAAACATTGGGGTATTGGATGCAGTATACCTATATGGATGAGGTCATTTTTTTCCTAGATAGCTATCTAGCAGGCTATTGGCAAGGAGTTTTCTCCCCAAATTTTGGTCATCATGGAAATATCTATATTAAAATACTTGAGCTAGAAAGTGATTTTTATACCTTGGAATTGGATATTTAAATATTCCATTTCCTCCATGGGAACCCCCTTAATATTCATCAAGTTTTCCAGTAGGATACCTCACTTTCCTTATCCCTAAATCTATCCACTAGTTGGGTATCCAACTGGTCTCAGTCCTCTATTAAATGTGAGGGAAGCAACATGTACCACTCTTGTGCTTTGATTTGAAAGATACCATCAAAAGCCTTAGTGCTATATTTTTTATAACTATATTGTGTACCATGCATAGGACTACCATATGATGTAGGTGTTCTAATATGGTTATTGCCTCTTCTCTAGTGAATTGGGATAGGGATTCTAGAGTTGTAATGGGAATTAGTGGAGTAGAAAGGATCAAGGGTTCTCTATCATTTCACGCTAGGACTCTTCTGAGGCTTAGCTACACAACCATATTTTAAGTTGTGGAAGGGTTACTGGATGAGGGGTGGTGAACTAGTGTTACTTCAACAAGCTAAAGAATAGATATTTCAATAAGGATCTCTATCTATAAATTCTTATGTGGGAGACTATGGGATCATTTCTAGTGGTGTTTTTGAATTTGAATTATTTTTGACTAAGGGAAACACTAGGTGAATGATTTTAGTGCTTTAATAAGTAGATGATTAAGGTCTTCACCAAAACTTCAACTTATTGATTTGAGTTTGTGTCCCACTAGATTGTTGGAATATATTACATCATTTGGTTATTTACTAATGTACCTTCATGGGTACATATTTAGATTAGGATTATATTAGGAGATAAATAGTTTATTAGAGTTATTTAATAAATGCACAAGTGTTAGAATATGCAATGATGTAAATGTGCATGTAGTCCACATGTACATGAGTCTTAGGGTTGAGTGAGAGGCAAGGAATCTATATTTCTATATAAAGGCCTCATTGTGAGTGATTGTGAGAATTTTTGAGGAGTGCAAAGGTGAGAGTAGTAGTAGACACAATGTAGCTCCATTTTGCTATCATGGAGGAGTTGCAAACTCCATGAGAGGAGCATTGTAATTTTCGTGAGCTTTCTTATATGAGTATTTCTAGAGCATTGTATCAAGTTTTCTATCATATTTTCATGCATGTTAAGTTGTCATTATCATAGTTATAATATTGCATGTTTATTTCAATACTTGTGAATGCATTTCCTTTATGTTTATGGCTCCAAAAGCTAACAGTGGTATCAGAGCCATGGTGGATCAAAGGAAAGCCACAAGTGATCACCATTACTATTGTTGAGTATTTGCAAATCAGATCAGCCATAGTGTGCTACTGCATGCAAATACCATCACAATAGATTTTTTGATAGAAGTAGCTCTAGATAGAAGAATAGAAAATAGAGAAAGCCACATGATTTGGCTAGAGTTTTTCCACAAGAGTTGTAACGCTTGTGAAGACTAGAACTCAACATTGTATCCACTAGATTGGAAATCCAACTAGTGAAGATTATTTTTCATAGAGTCATAGGAATTTTTATTATCTCTAATATTCCATTGCAAGAGAGAAAAAGAAGTTTTCAGGAGAACCATTGGGTTACTATCATCTAAGTTTTTCTTGTTGCAAAAAATTAACTCTCAGAAGGTGGGAAGCTTCCTACAATAGATAGAGAAGAACTTCATCTTCGTTGCCTGAAATTCGAAGTTACTTTCCTCATGCAGGGATTGATTCTTTGTTGTAGAAAAATAAGGATTGAATATTTGGAGGCCTAAGGAGAAAGGTCCCATTGAGATATTTGCAGATTGAAGACTCCTAGTTGAAATATTGAGGAGAGAGCTAGTGGCCAAGGAAGCCACATTGAAGATTGTAAATCTAGGAAGGAGGTCCTAGAAAGAAGACCCCATTGAATATTGAAGAGACTCAAGGAGAAGAGTCCTAGAAAAATATTGGAGATTGGTGATCTCCATTGAAGACTGAAAACTTCATATTGAAGAAGAGGTCCATTGAAGGCTCTATTGAAGAAGAGGTCCATTGAAGGCCCTATTGAAGAAGAGGTCCATTGAAGGCCCTATTGAAGAAGAGGTCCATTGAAGGCCCTATTGAAGAACTTCCATAGTGGAATATTGAGCATTGAGAAGAACTAACAAAAATTTCTATTGCAGATTTCAATAGTAGCAGATTCAGGAGATCCTAGAAGAAGATCTCATTTCCATAGTTGAATATTGAAGAGGCCAAGGAAGGTCCCATTGAATATTTTGAAGCTACAAGATTGAGAACCTTGGAGAGGTCTCAAGGAGAAACAAGAAGAAGGCTTGGTGAGCCTCATTGAAGGAGTCCCTAGAAGGACTCATTGGAGAAATTACTACCAAAGAAGAAGCTAAGGAATTGGGACAATTATCACCATCCGACAACAAGCCCAAAGGAGAAGGTTTGGTAAGAATATTGTCAAATCAAAAGGTAGTATTGAATAGATCTCAATATTGATAGATTGTTTGAGGAGGAGATCTACTTTGAAGTCAGAATTTGGAAAGAGAAAAGAGATAGAAGAACCACCAAATCTATGAGATTTGGGGGCCATCATTGAAGGGTTCTTGAGCAAACATCTCAGCTATGATTTGGGGAGAATCCTACCAAATTTTTGGGATTCAAGGACAGATTTTCAGTGATGGTATTGACTGCCTTACAATCTGAAAATTTTTAGATTTGAAGATAAGGAAAAGGTAGCACATTGACAACACTTAGAGCTACAAAATATAGAGTTCGTGGACAACGAAAAGGGAAGCAAATCAAAGGAGTTAGAAGCAACAGTTAAGATTGCTTAGTGCTGAAAATTTCAAAAAATTTGGGCAGTGTTAGTGACTGCTAAAAATCAGATTCTAGAAGTACATTCTGAAGAAGTTTTGAAGCCACCAAATCAGAGTTTTGAGCAGCAAATTAGTAAGGTATTGAAGCTGCAAAAAGGTGAGCAAAGAGCTATTTTTGGACAGCATATAAGAGCTACAAAATCATCCACAAAAGGCAGCCATTGAGGTGAGTTGAATCACCATCATCTTCATCATCTACAAGATTGAAAATGGTATGCAACAATAAGGTGCAAAAGTTCATTAGTTGAGCTTTCATATTTGGTTTCTTATTAAGGTTTATTAAGCACCAATTTCAAGGTTCAAAGAGTTGCATAAAATAGTTTCATTTCAAGTCTTCAAAAATAGTGCAGAAGTTATAGTTTACAAGGATCAAACCTACACATAGAAGAAAATAGAATTTAGGTATATTTCAAGAGAAATAAATGTATCAACATTCTATTGCTCATTCTAAAGAAAATAAGACTATACTTGCATAAGATAGAGTGCAAATATTTCATTAAGGAGCTTGGATTGATAAGTGAAAGAATAGCCAAGCAAGGAGGAATTGCCAAGAGTCAAAGGCAATAATAATACCAGATTTATTTCAGCCTAATCAGTGAACAAAGGTAGATTTATCAAAAGCTCTTTTGAAGAAGTTAAAGGTAGAATTTTGTGGCAAGGAATAGCCACAAAAAAAGGTAACATTACCTCCAAAATTTGGAGAAGAAAGCCAACATATTACAGTAAGAAAATAGCTTGGAAGGGAGAAGGAATCCCAAGTCCAAAGTGCAATTTGAATTTACATCTCCAAGAAGAATTTATGGATAGTTTTGGAGAGGATTAAAGGATAGGTTTCCAAGCACAGGGGGTAGTCATAATCTACGTTTTGAGAGTCATTCAAAGGACTCCATAAGTGCTGGAAAAAGATAGGTTATATAAGAAGAAAGAAACCTATTAGAAACTCCACAAAGGGCATTCTACAAAGCCCTAAAATATAGCCTTCGAGAAGCAATAAAAATACCATTCAAAGAGGTCTAAATTTTAGTTATTTGAGGTGTCAAAAGAACACCCAACGGAGTGCCATAACCACCAAAGTTGTCGCCTACATAGAGGATAAAACTAGACCTACAAAAGAGAGAATACAAGTGAAAATACAAAGGTAAAAGTTGAGGTCATAGTGCAAGTCATCTATCATCACAAAGGAGGTGCCATCACCATTGAAGCTAGCTAGAAAATAACAATTCTACACATCCAACAGTGCCAAAGAAGATAGTAAAAGCATTCTACCAAGGAAAATATGTAGACAACAAGAGAAGTTGCAAGATTTGAGCATTGGAAAGATTCAAGGAAGTTGAAAAGGAGTTAGAGACCTAATATCATATGGAAGGAGTTGTTCCATGCATCCAAAGTGAAGAGTGCCACATTGAAGAGGAAGGTTAAGAGCCCAAAATCATAGTGTAACATCTCATATTTGAAACTCTAGCAAAGATAAGACAAAGAGCACCAACATCATAGTGTAACATCTCAAATTTAAAACTCCAGCAAAGATGAAATAGAGGAGCACCAACATCACAGTGTAACGGCTCATATCCAAAAATCCAAAAATAGTGTTGAGAACCCTCCATATGTGAGCACCCAACATGGAGGAAGAAGGAAAATGGAAGTATAATAGTCATCAACCACCAAGAAGTTGAGCACCACTCATCATAGGCATTGAAAGAAGGAGCTACAACAAACATTTCCAAGAAGGGAGAAGAAGACAAGCGCCACATGTCATAGGCGCTACACGAAGGAGTAAGAAGGAATATTTTCAAGAAGGTTGAAAAGGACAAGTGCCACTTGGCACTCTCATCCCATATTGCATCAAGTTAAGAAGGCACCCACGTACGTAAACATAAAGGAGGAGAGCTAAAGAAACATTGAAGGAAAAGTAAAAGGTTGTTGTTTTGAAGAGTACGTAGAAACCAACAATAGAGAGACTGCTACTTACAAGAGAAAGACCAGATTTGAAGAGAGTCCAAGCCTCATATAGTGCACATAACAGTCAAGGATAAAAAGTGTAGATTAGAGCACATATTCAGCAAGCATTCAATTGGAGAAAGGAAGACAAACCAACCCAGTTACAAGGAGGAGAAAGTGGACAAGCAAGGTGAAGAGAAACAAGTGAAATCAGCCCTTGCAAATAGTATACACTCCAAACAACTTGCAAATCAGAATCAAGTGTCAAGAAGGTGAGAAATATTCATTATTATATTGCAAGTTTGATATCAAAGTTTATTACATATTCTAGAGATATTAGTAGGAGTAATAAGGTGTTGAAAGGATATCTAGAAAAGAATATTGGTTATATAGAAGACATTGGTTAAAACTAGAAGCATTTATACCATTTCCATTGCTTCAAAAGAATATTTGCAAACTTTAAACATAGGGAGATATAAGGAGTAGTAAACAAAATCTAGTTTGCAAACATTTAATATTTCTAAAACTTCTAATTAGGGAGATATAAGGAATCCTACTTCAAATTGAATTTCTAGAAGTTTAGAACCTATCATTGCATCAAAATTATAGTTGGAATATTAATATAGGACTTAGACAATCCAACTAAATATATTGAATTCTTATTTTTTGAAGATTGCATTTCTAATAGCTTTCTACAAGTAATTGATTGCAAGTGATAGAGGTGAATCATATTTATAGCATATATCAGTACTAGGGAGATATAAGGTAGCCTACTAGGACCATCATGACATCAAATAAGTTCATTCTTTCAGAATCTCAACTACTTAAAGGTCCAAACTATTTCTCATGGAAAAACAAAGTAAAGGCCATCTTGACATTTGAGAAACTCTAGGAAATTACTATGGGGACAAAAACCAAACCAGTTTTAGATGATATAGAAATTTAGAAATTCAAATAAAGTGATGCTAAGGCATTAATGATAATAACCTTTGCTATCACAGATGAAATACAACCGTATATCAGTTCAACAAAAACATCTACAGAGGCCTGGAAATCCTTAGAGAAAATATTTGAAGGAAAGAACAAAGCTACCATTTTAAACCTTCAAACTCAATTACATTCCTTAAAAATGAACAATGGTGAAAGTATAGAGCTATTTCTAAGGAAGGTAGCAGATATCAAAGGAAAATTATTAACATTAGGAGAAGAGGTCAAGGATAAATTTCTTGTTCAAGTGACCATGAGAGGACTTCCAGATAATTACAAGCATCTAGTTACCTCCTTGCAAATTTTAAGTAAAGATATTTCCTTTGATGAGTTAGTCAATGTTCTCCAAGAGTATGAGGTAGAAAATACAGTTAAATATGAGATGACTAACAATGCTTTGGTGACAAAAGATAATCCACAAGGAAATATAGCATCATCCTCAAAAGGATGAAGACCTTGGAATAATAGATATTGTCAGATATGCAGAAAGAAAGGGCACAATACAAACTACTATAGATTCAATCCAAAGAATCAAGGTCAAGGAAATCAAACATCCTATGGAAATCAACAAAATAGGATATTTCAACCAAAGCAGTATCAACCTCAAAAGTAGTAGTTCCAAAGGACATATCCTTCTCAAAAGTAGTACCCTCAACTTGAATATCATGGAGGAAATCATAAAGGACACATTGCCCAAAAGATTCAAGAAGTTGAAGAAATGGAAGAACCTATAGATGAACATGGAATTAAAGCTCTATCAGCAAGGATAGACCCTTATGAAGACACTAACTATTTACTTGAACAGGAAGGAGAGTACAAACTACAGTACCAGATTGTAGATCCATATTGAAGACTAAAGTCTTCAAAACCAAATAATGTAATACAGGGGGTGTTGGAATATATTACATCATTTGGTTATTTACTAATGTACCTTCATGGGTACATATTTAGATTAGGATTATATTAGGAGATAAATAGTTTATTAGAGTTATTTAATAAATGCACAAGTGTTAGAATGTGCAATGATGTAAATGTGCATGTAGTCCACATGTACATGAGTCTTAGGGTTGAGTGAGAGGCAAGGAATCTATATTTCTATATAAAGGCCTCATTGTGAGTGATTGTGAGTAGTTTTTTAGAGTGCAAAGGTGAGAGTAGTAGTAGACACAATGTAGCTCCATTTTTCTATCATGGAGGAGTTGCAAACTCCATGAGAGGAGCATTGTAATTTTCGTGAGCTTTCTTATATGAGTATTTCTAGAGCATTGTATCAAGTTTTCTATCATATTTTCATGCATGTTAAGTTGTTATTATCATAGTTATAATATTGCATGCTTATTTAAATACTTGTGAATGCATTTCCTTTATGTTTAAGGCTCCAAAAGCTAACATAAATGTGCCAATTGACCAGATCTAGTCTATGTGGTCTAGGTATCAGAACCACCCAAAATATAGTTTTTTTTGGGTGTGTTCAATGCCCATACCTCACATGGAGCATTGGTCCTGGGAATTTTTGGAGGTATGGGATACACCTCATTCAAATTACCTCTAGTATTTTTACCAAGTCTAGCACCTTGTTTAGGTGTGATCTTTGATGTTTATTTTCTAAGCTATCCTACTCTAATGGGGACTTTCCAGGTAAAAGGGTTAGGAGGAAAAGTGTTAAATGAATGAAAGAAAATAATAGAAAGTAAACATATGGTAAAGGGATGATGCACCAAAGGTCTAAAACTCTCTACATCATGGTGGGTAAAATGAACACATGCATCGTAATTGATAATGCATAAGGAACATGGTTTCCCCAAATATGAGTTACACCAAACAAACACACACACAAGATGTAACAACCACCAAAAAAAACCCAAGAGAGAGATACTTTTTTTTCATGTAAGGTTCACATAGAAGTCCCAAATATAAATATTTTTAGCATTCTCAAGGCTTCACCACATTGAGTTCAATGTCATTGTAGATGACACTTAGTGGATAGGAGTGGCCAACATCTCATATTTTTTGGGGTTCACCTTACTAAACCTCATAATTTATAAGGATGCCAAAGTGGTCCCCCCATATTTCCTATACCCTCCATGGTGTAGGAAAATATGACCACAATGTAGGGATTATCCTTTAAGGCCCATAACACTTAAAGGGGGATGCATATTCCCTAACCTTATCCTAAGTCCATCTAGGTAGGTTAATCAGGTGTAAAGCCTTGGTGCTTAGTTACCTCACCTCCATGGGCTAACTAAGGTCATTACCACTCAACTGGCAATGATCATGATCACTTAAACCTACACGTTCAAGGGATCACCACTATTGTCTTGTGAAAATAATTCTAACACTTCCCAAATAGGGAACACCCGATCCTCAACGTTCAAGGTGTATCAATTCACAAGGATTTGGCTATTGCATTATTACAACTCCTAGATTTTGTGAGTTCCTAGCTATTGCATTCTCACAACTCCTTCTAGGACTCACATCTTCCTGGTTATTGCATCAATGCAACTCCTCCTAGGATTTGGGTTATTCTTCTTGACTCAGGTCCTAAAAGTAGTTCTAAATCCAACCAAGAACTCTTTCCCACCCAAGAACATAAAATCAAAATAAACAACTCTCTCTAACTATAAAATATTCAATTGAGAACAACAAGTCTAAACTATAGTACAATATTGAATCTTAACATTTCATTCCCAATTTAACATGTACTACTAAATAAGAGCAATTCAACATATTTTAACCACTATCTATAAATGGATAAAATGCTAAAGCAAATCTAAGTAAAAGAAGCATTCTTCCATAATAGAATGATTAATCTCCATGCCAAAGATGAATAAAATAAATAAATCACAAGATGCTTTTATTTATTTTCCAAAGATAAAATTACAAACCAATCCATTTCTTGGTTAAACTTTAATCAATCTACAATACAAAATTGTCATAATGCTCTCCTTTAAAGAGATGTCACTTGAAAAGTAATCAAGAAACACAAATCAAATTCTCATTTACATAACAACTTTTTAAACCATGATACATCAAGGTCATTCCACCTAAAAGCTTCCTACACCATCTTCCCTTCATAATCATCTTCATGACAAAGTTCTCCCACGAACCTTAAGGGATCAAGATAACCCTTTGATGCAATGTGGATTTATATGCTCTAAGTAATGATGCAAGTAACTATGCAATCAATCATTGGAAAATAAGTAGCAAGAAGAGAATCTCATACTTCTCTTCATAGTGGCCCCTTTACCTACTCAAGTCTCAAGAGTCACTATAATAATTATTTCTCAAAAATCTAAACTTTAACAAGCTACTAGAATTATTGAGGAGAGAATCTCATACTTCTCTTTATAATGGCCTCCTTTACCTACACAAGTCTCAGGAGACCACTATATCATCATTATCCCAATATGATAATGATTTTCCAAGATAATACCATAACTCCAACAAATGTCTACCAAAGAATATTGTGCTACAAACTCTAATAGACATTCATGATTCTAACATCAAAATATTTACTAAAAACCATTATTCTAACAAAATAGTGTTTCCAAATCAAAATGCTCTAACAACTCATCATAATGAGTTATTATAAGATCAAATTACAATCAACTATTCATTTACTTTAATCCATAATTTAATCCTAGAATTAAGTCACTATTTAACACAATAATGATTTAATCTAAATATTAAATTACTATAACATTCATCCATTTACCCTAATATCAATAAGATTAAGATACTATAACATTCATCCATTATTTTGATCGCTATTTAAATTCAATAAAGATCTAGTCTAAAGATTAATATACTTTAACATTCAATATTTTCTTGAAACAATAGTCTCACAAACTAGCGCTATTCTCTACAAAGAAACTAGCCAACCACAAAGCAAGACCCTCACACACTAAGCAAGCATCTAAGACAAAGGCCCAAGATGACTAAACTAGAAAGGCTACCAACTACCTTGACTAGGGTATAAGAACCAACAATGCAACTGGACACCCCTAGTGCTCGTCCATGTGAACTATGAGCAGCGATCAACTACCATTCAAATTTAAACGAATGGAAACCACCTAGATGTATTTTGACACCTTATCCATACATAGAACTAACAAAAAAATCCAACCAACCCAACTAAGGCACTAGATGATAAGTTGCTAACAATGTCATGCCTAGGGTTATGAGAACTCTTAGAAGATCCACTCACCAAGAGATGTGCTAACCAATGAAGGAGACATCTATAGAGATAGAAGATAGGAGGAAACATACAATCCATAGGCTAACAACAAGGTTACAAGATACTACCCAATTCAAGCCAAAAGGAGGAAAATAAAAACAATTCAAATAACAAGGAAAGCAATAGTTTGAAAATAATCTTTTCACTATAATACAATCAAAATCTACCTCAAAATACATAGTTGTTTTTGTTGGTCTTCCTTCCCCAAGCTTTCTACCTTTCGTTCTTCTCCTTCCCATGCCACAAAGCAGTCTCTCCTCCTTCAATAAATAGCCCTATGATCCTTTTCCACCAAGGGAGTCCATTCTGCTCCCATATTGAATCCATTAGCCATGCACACTAACGTTCTTCACTTTTGAACAGTAATACTCAACAGTGTTGCTTGGGCACATTAGGGGCCAGGTTGGGATCATCTACCATGCGCTCGACAAGGCAAGGTAATATTACAATTTTTGAGCATTTCACCCTTAAGAATTAATTATTCCACATTATAATTCCATCCTTAAGATTTATTTATGATATTATAATTCAACCTTAGGAATTATATTTCAAAAGCATTATAATTCTTACCCTAAGAATTATTTATGATATTATAATTCCAACCTTAGGAATTCAATTATTATTAGCAAGGTTACAAAGGTAAACAAGATATCATCAAAACATAACCCAAAATACCATTGCTTCATATCCATTATTCACTAATCAATACCATATGTCAATATGAATTATTAACACTAGCATTATTATTGAAGTATTAAGAGTATTACCCCTATAATACTTTTTATTGGTAGATTATCCAAACCAAAATCTCCAATACAAACAATCATAAAGATCCAAACAATGTTGCTTTATCTCTAAGCATATGGCTCTTTAAGATAACTAGAAAGTTACCCCCATCATACTAAAGATGACTCCTTCACCAAAGTGATCTCCTGACCCAACGTTGTATTTATCAACAAGCACAAATGCAATGCATCTACATGAAGGTAACCTTTACCTTAGAGTTGTTGATGAACTAAGTCATCACCATCATTTCCCAAAATATCTCTCAACTTAGGTGGTTCACCCATATAAATCCACCAGTGAGAGTACCTAGTCCTACATCCAAAAATACATCAACAGTACCATATTCCAAATGTAAAGTGCAATTACCCAATCATATTGACATCATCAAATAAAGCTATGCATTAAACATCCACACCAATACATAATTTATTTATCAATAATGAGTCCTACCAAGGAGGGTTGTTACATACTCCCCCCTTGGGCTAAACACAATCCCCTATGTTTCCTGCAAGTGAGTCAACAAATGTTTCATTCAAATAAATATGGGAATTATTTTCTCATAACTTCAACATCTTCCCATGTTGCACATTTTTTAGAATACTGGTCCCATTGGACCTTACATTGCTCTAGGGTTCATTTCCTCAACATCTTGGAATGAAACCCTAGAATATTTACTGGTCTAACCTCAATGGCTGAGGGATCTACCATCTACAATTTAGAAACATTCCAAACATGAGTAGGATCAACAACATATTTCCTAAGTAGGGATATGTGGAAAGTATCATGGATCTTTGATAGGTTGGGTGGTAAGGCAAGCCTATAGGCTATTGGACTAATCTTATCAATGATCTCAAAGGGCCCAACATAGTGAGGATCCAACTTAGTTGACTTGATGGCACTTTTCATGGGTCTAACTCTCAAGAAGACTCTATCCCCCATAGAGAATTATCTTGGTGATATCTTCAAATCAACATAGCTCTTTTGGTGATCGATCACTTCCTTGAGCCTAAGTTGTATTGCTTTGAGCTATTCCTCCATATCTCAAATAATGTCTGGTCTGATCATCACCCGATCCTCTAAATTATCCCATGATAGAGGTGTTCTACATCTTCTACCATACAAGGCTTCAAATGGGGCCATTCCCAATGATGCATGGTGACCATTATTATATGCAAATTCCACAAGATGCAAAAAGTCCTCCCATTTGGACTTTTGGTCCATGCAGTACATGTGGAGCATGTCCTCTAAAACTTGGTTTACCCTCTCTATTTGACCATCTATTTTTGGATGATATGCAGAACTGATATTCAACTTAGTGCCCACTGCATGGTGTAGAGCCTACCAAAATTTTGATGTGAACCTAGAATCCCTGTCTGATATGATCACCTTAGGAAACCCATGTAGCCTAAATATTTCTTTGGTAAACTTGTTTGCCACCACTAGTGCATCATCCTTGATGTTCCTTGGTATGAAGTGTGCAACCTTGGTCAACTTATCAACCACTACTAGGATTGCATCATGTTGGTACCTAGTCTTAGGTAAACCCATAATAAAATCCATAGAAATTACCTACCATTTTTGCATAGGTACATCATGTGGGTACAATTTCCCTACTAGGTGTTGATGTTATGCCTTCACCTTATGGCATTCTAAACATCTTGCAATGAAACTAGTGATATCTTGCTTCATTCCAGCCCAATAGAAGGTCTTTTTCATGTTTTCCCTCATTTTTGACCCTCCTAGATGAGCAAAATAGGGAGAATTATGTGCCTCTTGCATAATCAATCTCCTTAGATCACCAATTTTGGGTATAACTACCCTATCCTTGAAGCATAAAAGTCCATATTTTATGTTGAAACCCTTATTCTCTTTAGGATTTCTCTCAATTTTATCCTGGATTTCTATGCAATACGAGTCCTGTAGTTGCATTTCCTTGACCCTATCCATCAAGTCTATATGACTCGGGTCAGTGTAGCTATGTGCCTTCTCCTACTCAAGGCATCTACAACCTTATTTTCTTTCCCTTTGATATACTCAATACCAAAGTCATATTCTGCTAAGAACTCTATCCATCTTCTTTGTCTTGCATTCAACATAGGTTGGGTAAAAATATACCTTAGACTTTGATGGTCTATCCTTAGCTCAAATGGTTTGCCCAACAAATAATATCTCCAAACCTTTAGGGCATGCACAACTGCTACCAATTCTAGGTCATGTATAGCATAGTTTACCTCATGCTTCTTGAGTTTTCTAGACTCATAGGCTACTATAGCCTCTTCCTGTGATAATACCCCACCCAAACCTTCTAAGGAAGCATTTGTACACATATAAAATTCCCAAGAGGATCTGGTATCTTGAGAATGGGTGTCATAGTTAATTTATTCTTTAGAGCCTCAAATGGCGACCTCACACTTATCCATCCATTTGAACTCTTTTCCTTTTTTTTGAAGGTTGGTGATTGAATAGGTAACCTTAGAATAATATCTCAAAAAATACCTATAATAACCAGTGAGTCCCATGAAACTCCTGACTTCTAACACATTTGTTGGTGTAGGCCAACTTAATATAGCCTCAATTTTCTTTGGATCCACAGCAATTCCTTCTATCAAGATGATGTGTCCTAAATATTGTACCTGTGAGGTATAGAACTCACATTTGGACAACTTCCCATATAGTTGGTTTTTCCTCAGCACCTCCAACACTAATCTCAAATGATGGTCATGTTCTTCTTTGGTGTGAGAATATATTAAGATATCATCTAAGAATACCAAGACAAACCGATCTAGATATTTTTGGAACACATTGTTCATCATATTCATAAAAGTTGTTGGCATATTTTTTAGTCCAAATGGTAACATTGTGAACTCATAGTGCTCATATCTAGTCTTAAAGGTTGTCTTATGGGTATCCTCTTCTCGAATCCTTAACTGATGATACCCTAATCTTAGATCTATTTTTTAAAATATAGTAGCATCCTTTAGTTGATCAAAGAGGTCATAAATCCTTGGTAAAGGATACTTATTCTTAATGGTTACCTTATTCAACATTCTATAATATATGCATAATCTCAAGGAACCATCCTTCTTTTTCACAAATAATACTGGAGCACCCCAAGGTGACACACTAGGTTTGATCAAACCCTTTTCCAACAAATCTTGAAGTTGTACCTTTAGTTCCTGCAACTCGATTGGGATCATTTTGTAAGGTGTCCTTGAAATGGGTTTAGCCCCTAGCATTAACTCAATAGTGAAGTCAAATTCCCATTGAGGTGGTAAACCTAGAAGATCTTTAGGGAATACATCTCAAAATTCATGTAGAATCGGGTGTTTCTTGAATACTTCTTCATATCCCTTTTCTCTAGTCTTTCCATTGATCTTCACTACATACAACATACCACCTCTTTTAATGACTTTCTTTAACTACATAGCTAAAAATAAGTGAGGTTGAAAAGAACCTTGCCTACTTTGTACTCTTACTCTCCTCTTATCCTTGTTGGTGTAATCCATCCACCTATCTTGAAAGTTGATTAAGGCTCCATGAGCCTTCAACCAATCCATCCCTAGGATAATATCAAAAGCATGGAGGGGTGCCACATATAAGTGCCATATAGTGGACCCATTGGGTAGATTTATCTTAGTTGTAGGTAAACATTGATCCACTAAGTAGGTCTATCCAGAACCATACTCGACTTTCCACCCTTGTGCCAAAAATCTAGGTCTTTTCGACATATCCTCGATAATACTAGTGGAAATAAAACTATTTGTAGCTCCACTATCTATTAAAAATTTTACATCTTTATCAAACAACTTACCATTCAGTAATATCTAGTCCATCCAAGTTCTAACTCCCAATAGCAATATATATTCGATGTGATTGCTCCTTTGCCCTATGACTTGACTCTGATCTTTGGGGACACTTTTTGGCATAATGAGGACCCCCACATATGTAACAACCTACCCTGGGTGCCTGGGGTATTTCTTGCCTTTTCTCCCCCATTTCTTCCTTTTGTGTTGATTCATTTTGCTTTGGAGGATGAGGATTGGAATTGTCCTTCTTCTAAAATTTCTTCTTATTTTACCCTTGATTCCCATTGTTCCTATTACTGAACTTTGGGTTGCCTTTGTTTCTCTTGTTTTGTTCCTTATCCCACTTCATAAATCTTGCACTCTTTATTTTCTTAAGTTCTTGTCTCTCTAACTCTGTCAACCTTGAATAGTTGAAGAAAGACTTTTTAGTTTGGAGATTAGTTTCTTCTTGTCTAGCCAAGTCATAAGCCTCTTGCAAAGTTTTAGGTTTGAGCAGATTAATCATTATCCTTATTTTAGGGTCTATCCCTAGAATGAACTTATGCACCTTTAGGCACTCATTGCTCTCATACTCTGGTACATACTTCAAAAGTTTCACATATCTCTAAAAATACACCTCTATTGATAGTGATCCTTGTTGAAGTGTAGAGAATTCCTCAAACTTCTCTACATAAAACTTCTTCGAAAGAAATATTTTCTTAAAAGCCCCAATGAAATCATCCCACTTAAGTTCCATGGCTTGGATATTTTTCTTGTACTGAATGTGTCCCACCATTCTAGGGCTACATCTAGAAGATGAAGGGTTTGCCCACAGCATTTGCATCTTAGAGGAGTAATATTTCATAGAAAATAAGGTTTCTAACTCTTTTAGCCATGACTCAATTGCATCTCCTCCTTATTTCCCATTAAATTTGGTTACTTTAACATTCTTAAGGTCTCTAGCCAACTCAACCTCTATTCGGGCTTTACCCTCTTGGCTTCTTTTGATAGGGTTCTCTTCTTGCCTACCCTCTATATTTATAGTGTTGGCTTCTTTATTGATCAGGGTTTCTATTAATTTTTGTTGCTACTCCAACCATTCTTGAAGCAAATTTACTATGGAGGAGAGATCTTTTGCTCTCCCATCAATAAATTGTTGTTCCCCTGGTATCCCTATCGGGGTTCATTGTCCTCTCAGCCCTCTTGCTAGGAGTCATTGTTCTCCCAATTTTCTTGTTGGAGTCCACAGTTCATTTGGTCTTTTGCATTGCATTTCCCTCTTGTGCAACCATTTTAGTTTTCTTGGATGAACTTCCTTTTAATACAGGTGTCATCTCCTATCCACACAAAGGAGTTGGGTAAGTTACAATTCCCTCAATTGTACTTACAATTAGTTAGTTTCATTTTCTTATGAACTAACATAGACCATTATCACTCAATAGATAATGATCAGATCATGCTTGCCTCCCTCCAAGGTACCTTTCCCAATAAGAAACTTTACCTTCTAGTATTTTTACCCCTTGGTCATTTTGGTTCCAACAATGTACAATACCCATTGTATCCTAGATCATGTTAAGGTCCCTAGAAGAGTAAGTCTCCCCAAAGTAGCACATCAATTCAAGGCTTATCCTAAGCACACTCCATGGAAGATTCTAGCCCTACGACCTAGAGATTTGATACCAACTGTAACAACTACCAAAAACAACCCAAGAGAGATACATAATTTTCAAGGTTCACAAAGAAGTCCCAAATATAAATATTTTTAGCATTCTCAAGGCTTCACCACATTGAGTTCAATATCATTGCAGATAACACTCAATGGACAAGAGTGGCCAAAAACCCAAATTTTGGGGAGCACACCAAATAAACCTCATAGTTTATAAGGATATCAAAGTGGTCCTCCCACCTTTCCTATACCCTCCATGGTGTAGGACAATATGACCATAGTGTAGGGATTATTTTTTAAGGCCCATAACACTTAAAGGGGGATGCCTATTCCCTAACCTTATCCTAAGTCCATCTAGGTAGGTTAATTAGGCATAAAGCCTTGGTGCTTAGCTACCTCACCTTCATGGGTTAGCTAAGGTCATTACCACTCAACCATACAATGATCATGATTACCCAAATCTACATGTTCAAGGGATCACCATTGGTGTCTTGTAAAAATGATTCTAACACTTCCCAAATAGGGAACACCCTTTCCTCAATGTTCAAGGTGTATCAATTTATAAGGATATGGCTATTGCATCAATACAACTCCTTCTATATTTCATGAGTTCCTAGCTATTGCATTCTCACAACTCCTTCTAGGACTCAGATCTTCCTAGTTATTACCTCAATGCAACTCCTCCTAGGATTTGGGTTATTCTTCTTGACTCAAGTCCTAAAAGTAGTTCTAAATCCAACCAAGAACTCTTTCCCACCTAAGAACATAAAATCAAAATAAACAACTCCTTCTAACTATAAAATATTCAATTAATAATATTAAGTCTAAACTATAGTACAATATTGAATATTAGCATTTCATTCCCAATTTAACATGCTACTAAATAAGAGAAATTCAACATATTTTAACCACTATCTATAAATGGATAAAATGCTAAAGCAAATCTAAGTAAAAGAAGCATTCTTCTAGAAAATAATGATTAATATCCATGCCAAAGATGAATAAAATAAATAAATAACAAGATGCTTTTATTTCTTTTCCAAAGATAAAATTACAAGCCAATTTATTTCTTACTTAAACTTTAATAATTCTACAAATCAAAATTATCATAATGCTCTGCTTTAAATATATTTCACTTGAAAAGTAATCAAGAAACACAAATCAAGTTCTCATTTACATAACAACTTTTTAAACCATGATACATCAAGGTCATTCCACCTAAAAGCTTCCTACACCATCTTCCCTTCATGATCATCTTCATGATGAAGTTCTCCCGTGAACCTTAAGGGATCAAGACAACTCTTTGATGCAATGTAGGTTTATATGCTCTAAGTAATAATGCAAGTAACTATGTAATCAATCATTGGAAAACAAGTAGAAAGAAGAGAATCCCATACTTCTCTTCATAGTGGCCCCTTTACCTACTCAAGTCTTAGGAGTCACTATAATAATTATTCCTCAAAAATCTAAACTTTAACAAGCTATTGGAATTATCAAGGAGAGAATCCCATACTCCTCTTTATAATGGCCTCCTTTACCTACACAAGTCTCAGGATACCACTATATCATCATTATCCTAGTATGATAATGATTTTCCAAGATAACATCATAACTCCATCAAATGTCTACCAAAAAGTATTGTGCTATAAAATCTAATAGACATTCCTATTTCTAACACAAAATATTTACCAAAACCATTATTCTAACAAAATAGTGTTTCCAAATCAAAATGCTCTAACAACTCATATAAAAACTCATCATAAGGAGTTATTATAATATCAAATTACAATCAGCTATTCATTTACTTTAATCCATAACTTAATCCTAGAATTAAATCACTATTTAACATAATAATGCTAAATATTAAATTACTATAACATTCATCCATTTACCCTAATCTCAATAATATTAAGATACTATAACATTCATCCATTATTCTAATTGTTATTTAAATTCAATAAATATTGAGTCTACATATTAATATACTTTAAATTTCAATATTTTCTTAAAATAATAGTCTCACAAACTAGCGCTATTATCTATAGAGAAACCAGCCAACCACAAAGCAAGCCCCTTGCACACCAAGTAAGCATCTAAGAGAAAGGCTTGATATGACTAAAATATAAAGGCTACCAACTGTCTCGACTAGGGTATAGTAACCTGCAATGCAACTAGACACCCCTAGCGCTTGCCCATGAGAACTACGAGCAATGATCAACTACCAATCAAATATAAATGAAGGTATGCCACCTAGAAGTATTATGATGCCTCCTCCACATACAAAACTAACAAAAAAATCCAAGTAACCTAAAGAATGCACCAGATGATAAGTTGCTAACAATGTCACATCTAGGGTTATGAGAACTCTTAGAAGATCCACTCACTATAAGATGGGCTAATCAAAAAAGTATACATCTATGTAGATAGTAGAGATAGGAGGAAACATACAATTCATAGGCTAACAACAAAGTTATAGGCTACTACCTAATTTAAGCCAAAATAAGACAAATAAAAACAATTCAAACAAGAAAAGCAATAGTTTGAAAATAAGCTTATACGATAAAAATCTACCTCACAATATGTAGTCGCTATTGTCATTCTTCCTTCCCCTAGCTTTCCACATTTTATTCTTCTCCTTCCTAGACCACCAAGTAGTTCCTCCTCCTCCAACAAATAGCCCTATGATCCTTTGCCACTAGGGGAGTTTGTTCTCCTCCCATATTTAATCCACTAGCCATGCACACCAACATGCTCCAGCTTTAAAGAGTAATACTTGGTGGCATTGCTTAGGCATGTTGGGGCCCATGTTGGAGGCCACCTGACATGCGCTCGGTAAGGTAAGGTAATATTACAATTTTTGAGCATTCCACCCTTAAGAATTAATTATTCCATCCTTAATATTTATTTATGATATTATAATTTAACCTTAGGAATTAAATTTTAATAGAATTATAATTCTTACCCTAAGAATTATTTGTGATATTATAAATTCTAACTTTATGAATTCAATTATTATTATCAAGGTTACAAAGGCAAATAATATATCATCAAAATATAACCCAAAATACCATTGCTTCATATATATAATTCACTAATCAATACCATATGTCAATATGAATTATTAAAACTGGAATTATTATTGAAGTATCAAGAGTATTAACCCTATAATACTTTTTATTGGTAGATTATCCAAACCAAAATCTCCAATACAAAAAATCATAAATATCCAAATAATGTTGCTTTTATATTTAAGCAAATGGCTCTTTAAAATAACTATAAAGTTACCCCCATTCTACTAAATATGACTCATTCGCAAAAGCGATCTCCTAGCCCAATTTTGTGTTTATCAACAAGCATAAATGCAATGCATCTACATGAAGGTAACCTTTACTTTAGAGTTGATGAACTGTCATCACCATCATTTCCAAAAATATATTTCAACTTAGGTGGTTCACCCATATGAATCCACCTATGAGAGTACCTAGTTCCACATCCAAAAATACATCAACAATTCCATATACCAAATATAAAGTGCAATTATCCAATCATATTGACATCATCAAATAAAGTTATGCATGAAACATCTGCACCAATACAAAATTTATTCATCCATAATGAGTCCTATCAAGGAGGGTTGTTACACAAGAGCCAGAACATAAAGAGTAGTCATAGCTTCTTGTATATATACATTTCATATTACATACATGCCAACAAAAGTGACTCAAAACTAATTAGCCAAAATGATACAAGGCTCGATCCAAGATATGATACAAAAAAGAATGGAGGAAAACCCCATACAAGGCCAAAAACTAGGCATGGGTAGCTTTTGATCCTTTATAATGAAGAAGAAAGAGGTATTTATAAGAAGTAGGGAAATTCCTATAGGAATTCAAAATTGTTCAGTTAAAAATTGTCCAAGCTAGTCAACATCAACAATGAATGATCCTTGAGACCTTGAGGATCTATAGCCATAAATGTTGTTGGATAGTTGGATTTATGGGTTTCTTTTTATTCTATCAATTTGTTTTATGCTAGAAATCTCCTATGATTAGACACTTGGGATCCTTCATTAATATCTTGGATTTGGTGTTTCCCCTTGGGTTGCCCTCCGTGTTATCGCTTTAAATGCTCCAATTGTTTCCTAGGGTACCATGTCCAGTATGGGGTGCTAGGACTTAAATTGGATCATCATCCCTTTCCTCACATCTTGTTAATATAGGTTGGTTTGATGGGTCATCTAGACTTCATGGTTTGGGGAGCTTTAGGGTCAAAATTTAATTATAGCAATATTTCTTCCTCGATTGCACCTTGTATGGTCTTCTAGCATTAGTTGCTTCATGAATATTAGGAGTTTTGGGCCTCTTTATTTTGGCCCTAGGTGGTGCCTTTGATCAAATTTACTTCCTTCAACATGATATGCCTAGTGTAATGAAGTTTCACTACACCTATGGTAGATGATAAATAAGATTAGATTTGATATTTGATGTAGTTTTGATGTTTTTTTTTTAGTAAGTTAATGAAATTCATTAAAAAAGGGAATTTGAAATGCACCCCAATGCCTTGTACAATAGTAGGACCAAGAAAAAAAAAGAGGAAACAATAGAGGATGCAAAAAAGGAAACACCATAGGAACAAAAGGCATTCAGCCAACAGAACCAAAAAGGACCTGAGTCACCACAAAATGGAGCATTACAAAAAATTGAAAGATAATACTAAGCTTTAATTAACAGAAATAGCAGACACGCTAGATGGGAACATTAGTATGCATTGGTGATGCAACCACAATCTCCAGATCAGCGTCCTTAACATCATACTTTGACATATCCTTTGAGGCTTCCTAGCAAGCTTCCTTGGCGATCTCCACAACCTCCTCATCTTTGGAATTTTCTTTTATATCAGAAAGTCCCCTTGCAGTAGAAGTAGCCTGAACATCCTCAAAAGAGTCATAGAAGAATAGCAGGCTAAGTGCTTGACGCTACTCCTTAAGTTGTGAGATAGCTTTTCCAATGGTAACATGAGCAGTTTCCAGGTGATTGATAGTAGCAGATGTGGCTTGGACAACAAGCTTATGAAGGTATTTTTCCACAATGTTAGGAGAACTAGAAAGTTCTTTCTTGGCCCTCTTAGAGGAAGGAGTGGGTGTTTCAGCAATCTCCTTAAATTTAAGCCTTTGGGAACAACGAACAGGCCCTAGTTTTGATGTTATTTACGTTGATGACTTTGTGGTAATTTCAAAATTCTAGAATTTGTGTTAAAGTCACCATTTGTAAAGCATGTGCAAAATAACAAAAGTAATAAATTTTTAAGGTAAATTTGAGACTAGGCTTGATAAATAAAATCATGGGCATCAATAAAAACATGGAAAATTTGGAGCAAATAACTTGCAAAATGGAGTGAATCACTCCCAAAATTGACTTAGATGATTGCTCAAATAGTAGGAATCACTTCAAAATAAAAGTAAATTTATTCATATAAATAGACTTGGCAAAATTATTATAATCATGATCCAATCAATTCATTTATGTTAAATGTAAATTTGGTGAAAAAATTAGGGAATTTTAGCCAAATTGGAAAAAAATGATGGATAATGAGTGTGAGTCCCACTAGATGTGCCAAAAAACATATTGAATTAGAGAATTATATTGACTTCTAATTCAATGATATGCCCAAATTCTAGCTTCAAAAAAGTTGGAATGGAGTGTCAATGGCTCCTCCCAACCTCTAGATTGAGGCCAATGCTCATTATCATTGTGAAGTGCTCCTATGTTAACCTACACTAATTATATGAAAAGTAAAGTGTAAAAAATAAACATGAATAAAATATTAAGGACGCAAGAGATTCAAATTAAATATAGATTTTAACCATAGTGAGGAAGTGTACATGATTAACCAACACATGACAATTCAATTAACATCAATTTTCTCCCATTCATTAAGTATGAAATTGCTAAGTGAATTACAATTTGATCAAAAGAGCAATGCCTCAATCACCATGCACTTAGAAAATTAGGAAGGCCATGCCACTAATGGGATTCTTCATAACTTATCGATTTCTCAATAACCTTATGAGATCAAAGCATAATGTGAGTTTCATAGAGTGTGGCTCTGAATTCTTATGGTTAAAATATCAATAGAATGAATCCCATGGATCCTATTTATAGTTATATTTTACCTTTGAGTTACTTGGGATGAGAAATAATTACTCCTAGTAAAAGCAAATATTAGGGGTATCTTTAGCAAAATTATGCACTGCCAAATGTTACATGGCTCTAAATATAACTCTAATAGGCTTAGAAGGATTCTAAATGAATTAGTATGCCACTACATGCTAAAATATTTTTATTTGTATTTGTGCCTTTATTTTCACCCCTCCATTAGCTAGTGAGATATTCACTCTAATAAGCAAGTGAGTCAGTCACTTTTGATAGTGAATCGCTAGCTAACCCTAAGTCATTCCTACAAGCCAATTGGGTCCTTTTACAAGTAAATTGGTCCTAAGCCAATCGACACCTATGTTAGACATAAAAAAATTAGAAATTTTATGAAGGTCTATAATTATTTTTACTGCATTATGGTCCTTCAAAATTATGAATCCTAAGGCAGTGTCAAGGCACTATAGGTTTACATGTTATCTAGAACAATGGTAAAAAATATGGTATTTTGGTCCCCCTCTTTAAGCCATAATTCTTAATGCTTTTGAAACCAAAAGATTTTTTTTTTTGCATATATCTCTTCCAAATATTTCCATAACTATTATTCTTTAGCTAATAACTAGTCAATCATAACTAAATTTTTCTACATTGTGTTGAGTGTTGACAGTGCCTCTTCATTATTGCATGTCCTTGGGTAAAAATATGTTCAAAAGTGGTTTTATTCTACTATAAGAGTTTGTCCTTTATAAATTGATGTTTGTGGAAGAGTTTGTATATTGTGGTGTCACTTATTTTAGGGACATCCTTCCATCACAGATGCATTAAAGTGTAGACATTCTCATCCTATAGCCACATAGATTAAAATTTTAAATGGTTTCTTCTATTTGTGATTCTTTTACAATATGGAGAAAGCTAGAAGTATGTTTTAAACCATGTGCTTGATCTATTATATATTCAGTAACCTAATTGAATTATAGTCAAATACCCATTAATATAAACCTATAAATGATAGAAATGTACCCCTTTCTTCTATTTGTTCATGTGTAAATATCATTTTGAGGGAGTACATCCCATTAGGTTGATTGCTATATAAATTTGTTGTAGTCTACTTGTGACTTCATGATGTTCTACACATAATCTAGTTTATCCCTATTTTTTAGTATGACATTGAAACCCCTTATAAAATATGAAATTTTTTTCTGTATGAGCTTCTAAAAATACTTCTAATTTATTCAAAACTTAAATCTTGGACATGGGATTGTGTGAACTATACACATGAATCCCTATGGCTTACATAGTCTAATAAAATTGGTTAAAGTATATGTTGGTTTTTTAAGCTTTATTACCATAAAATATCACAGATTATCACCCAGGACCCAATATAAAATAGCCACAATATTAAATGTAAATATAATAACAATAAGAGTATAATAGTATATGCACAAATTAATATATATATCAAGTCTTATATAATAAATCAAATAAAATTCATTTATATATTGAAATATGAATGTAAATAGCCTGAATCATTCATGTGCTATGCATGAAGAAAAAAATTACAATGTTAATTTTTCAAAATGTATACAAGCTTTATTCCTTCCTCTTGCAATAATATAATGAGATATGAATTGGATTTCTCTCTTACATATCTATGGAGCATTCTCTCCATAATATAGCCATAGTAATGTGACTCTTCAAGTACTTGACTATTGCTCTCCATATGCCAAGTCTCATGACTCTTGGCTTATCAACTTACCACTTGCATACTAGATGGACACTTAACTCTAAGACACTTGCACACATGACTCTTACACTTCTACATGCACTTCTAATCTAGGACACTTGTGCACATCCTCACATTACATATTTGCACTCTTACATACAAGACACTTGTGCACATTATATCTTACATGACACTTATGCATTTCTTACATATTGCACTCTTACATGACACTTGTGTATTTCCTACACATTGAAACTTACATAAAAGGGAAAATATAAATCAAAATCTAAACTATAGACTCAACCCTAATCTATTACATATTTACAATGTACCATGAAGGCAACATGGGGTAACATTAGCATGTACCAAATTATGTAATATTCCTCAACACCCCTGTTAGTCATGAATTCACCTTACTTATATAATGTTTCATCTATGTGCCCTAGACCAGGCCAACATTGAAAGGTTGAAAGGAATAAATACCTCTCATGCCAATCTCTAGAGTTGGCTAGTTCCCTTACTAACTATTGGTTTGCAAATTTAGAGAGCAATAAAGGAATGGAAAATGACTAAAAGGAATGGGAAAAGGGGTTGTAAGCCAATTGATAAGGGGTGATGAACATGTAACAAGATCAAAAAATTTCACCTCAAAACAGCTGTATTTTACACAAAGAACCAAACCAAAATTCCTTAAACATGCAGTTTCCAGGGATATTCCAACATTCACCCTTTATCGACAACTAAATCCAGGAATAGAATTTAAACTTTTTGATAATAAAATGAGTTTAATAGATATAAATGATAGAAAAATTGCACATAGAAGTAGATTAGAATCAGAGTCACGAATTCCTTACATTCACAGTAAAGCTTGAGTTGACAAAGCTTTCAAGCAAATTGTCCATCTTTAAAACATTGAATTTGCTAGTTTTTATAGAGGATTCTACCTCTAAAATATTAATGCTCAACTGCACTCCACCATTGTGGTAGGAGGCATTTCATTTTGTGGTACTTCAAGAGTTATGATGTATGGCAACATTTGACTCTATTGCTGGAAATATCGTATCTCATCAATGCAGTTGGTAATATTTACCTTTGATGATATCTCCCTGTCTATCGACACCACCTCAATGACAAATATCATATCCTAAAATATTTGGGTGTTAAATTTTGATCACCCTCATGCCCATCACCATTAAAAATATGAAAGTGTACCCCCTAAATTCAATTTCATTTCTAAAAAAGTGCTTTGGGGTGGTTTTGCTGAAGGGAGAGGTGAAAGGGGAGTTTAACCTAATAGATGCATGAAAGAGAGTCTCACCACCTCTTTCGAGTGAAACACAAATTTAGAATACTAGGCCCCACATGTGTTGCACTCAAAAGGTAGCCCAAAAGGGGCTTTTGGGGGAGGAAATCCTCAAAATAGCTTTTTTTTGGGTGAATCCATTGGTAGCACGTGGATTGCATTGACTTTGACCATGCTTTGTTGCTAGAGTGGCGTGGTAGGCCAGTGCATGACTTTGAATGATTAAATTATTATTTTTGGATTTTTACCCCTTCTTGTAGTGAGAAGGAGTTTTGCTTCATAACGGGTGTGAAAGATACTGGGTCCAACGTGAGCTTTACCTGATTGCAATCTCGAAAGGGGTTTTTGGAGCACCTCCTGCTTGAAAAAACATTTTCCATTAGTGGGGCCCACCACATGCTTTTATTTATATGTTTATCTTTCACCTAACTCATAGCCCTAAAGGGTTTTCACTCTTCATATTGCTCAAAATTATATTTTACGACCATAAATAGGCCTTTGCTGGAATGTGGGCATGAAACACCTCATCTTGCGCGTTCATGTATACTCGTTTTTGCTCGTGGCCTCAACACTCTCATCCATGTGCTTTTCACAAGGATTTTTGAACATATTTTTTGCATGAAAGAACTCTTGTTGTGAAGGCTTGGCAAAACCTAGCCTTTGCTTCATCAACATGATAAAATATAAACCAAAAAATTTGCTTGCATGCCGAGTGGAAATGATATTTTTTCATTCTTTGACTTGGATGAAAAGAAAACTTAGACAGAAGTTCTTACAAAAGAGAGAGGGCAGCAAGAATTTTTACAGTGAGTTTCAAAGAAGAAAAAGCAGTTTTTAGAACTTAAACAAAATTTTACAAAAAAATTGAATGTGGTAAAGATGCCAACATTTTTGGTAGCTCACGAGGAATTGAGCTTACCTCAATGCAATTATCCCAAGCCTTTATCCTTTAGGCTCATATCCATCACTACTTTCTGCTTCTTTGGAGTGATTGTTGTCGGTACCTACTTCTTCCTCCAACCTCTCTCTATGTTCTTCCTTATCTTGCTGCTCTTGATGATCTTCTTCCTTATCTCTATCAGCTTCACCTTGATCACTGTCATATTCTTCCTTGTGTCCTTCTTCCTTTGGTTTTTGGAGGTGTGTGAATATCATAGGGCACTTGTAAACATATTCATAAACTACCTATACCTTGGCCTAAGCATCCATAAGGAATGGTGGGCAGTTTCCCAGCTCTTTGACTAGATATCAGAAAGTTTTAACTTGGTCTATACTGGCAAAGGTAGCTCTTTTGCTAAGCTCCAATAAAGAGTTTTCTATCCATGCATTCTTTTTTATCATGGGTATTACTTTTTTTTCTACAATGGGGTCTCCCCAATCATCAATCTCGAAGGTTTCATTAGCAAAGGTAGCCCATACCTCCTTAAACTCCCCATGGGGAAAAATATTACCCTCATCCTCAATGAATATAGGAAATTCCATTTGCACAAGGGCCTCAAAATGGAGCAATGAAGTAACCCTCTCCTACTCAAATGCATCCCACAATTTTTGAGCTTCTTTGGTCAATTCAAGCTTTGCAAAATAATATTGTAGAGTGAATTTTGTAGTAGACCAAGATCGAGCCAATGGGATCATGGGAGTAATGTGGAGTTGTGTCTTCTCCAATTTCTTGATCTGTATGGAAATATCTAACCAATAGTCCATGTCTTCCTTGATGGCTTCAACAATCGGTCTACCAAGAGTAACTAACTTCTATACTTCCCACATGAATATCAAAACTATGACTGTCTTCAAAGCCCTAGTCTGGAAATTGATCAAGAAGTTGTAGTGAATCTCTTTGATGCGTTACTTAGTAAAGACAAACAGTTGCATCTCATTTTCTATAAATTTTCCCTATAGTTCCTAAATTTGGGTATTCAAAACTTGCACCTTGCTCTCTACCTGCATACACACCTTGAGGTGTTGGTCAATTGCTTTTTTATATTTACCCACCTCTTCCTCCAAACTAGTTGTGTGATGTTGCCATCATGCAGATTCATACTGGGTCATCTCCAGTTGGGCTCTCGCCTGTACTAGAGCTTCATCTAGCTCTAAATTCTTAGCTTAAACTTTGAATAAGCACTCCTTATAGTGCTCCCAATGAAATTAGATGGAGCTCATTTCTATCTAGATGTTTCTCATCTTCTCTGCTATGTTGATCGTCCTCAGGTCCTCAATAACTATGTGGTACGAATAATATATGGGCACTATCTCCCTTAACAGCTTTTGAACATTAGGTACTTTTTACATTGTGTGGACCTCCATCCTCTCTAGGTCAAAGATGGTCCTTTTCTCTACCTGATCAAGAGCTAATGCACCTTTTCTTTTTTGGCCCTTCAACCAGCTCGAGGAACTTTGCTGCACTCGATGTATACTCTTTGTAACTAGATGCTCTTGGAGGACTTCCAACTCTATTTATAGTGACTCATGCATGCCAAAAAATGTTGCATATGGGAAAAGAGCACATTGATACTAGATTTTTATGGATGGTATGGAAGATGATGAGGCAACAACTGTGCTTACTTTTGGAGATGTTATGGTTTGGATAGCAATGACTGAGGGTGTAGGACTAGGTAGTGGAATATCGACAAACATTGTCATTGTGGTGGAGTTTTATGGAGGCGAAGGCTAGATAGGATCAAGGATGGTAGTATACATAGTGGTGGAAGAAGAGGTGTTAGCAAAGGGTCTAAGAAATGTGAATGCATTGGTGATAGATGTGAAAGATCTAAATTTCAAGAAATTATAAGGGATGAAAGCATGAACTAGAGAAGTGGTAATCAGTGACTGTGATACTGGAGACAAAGTGGAAGATACAGGGACACCAAATGGGGGTAGACTAGAAATAGGGTTTTTATGTTTGATTAAATGGGCACCAGTTGCTCAACTGCAAGTAAAGGGATCATATAACATGTACCTTGAGGGTTCAAATACCACCAAAGCTAAAGAGGTAAATTATTGCATGATTGGGCTCACCCTTCCTTGTCCTTTTTTTGAAGCTTTTATCTCAAGATCGATCAACTCTATCTCCTAATTTGGTTTCTCATGTTGCTCCAAAATGAGTACTTTAGGAAAATTCACCTCCATGGTTAACAGTGCTACAAAAAATTTCATATTGGGGAGCCTTGATGCATTGATCCTAGGCTTTTTGGCAACGTGAGAAGGTGATAGCACCATTCTAGAACTTCTCTTCATTGGGGTGCCTTGATCATTTGGGAGTAGTTGTTCACATTTATCTTTGATATATGGATCTTCTATAGTCAGTTGGCCCCTTTCGTATGTCACGTCCTCAGTTTGGCCAGGGCTCAAAGTACCCCGAGGGACAATACTGGTAAAATAAATAGGCAGGTATGTGTCAATTTTGGCATCATAAATTACCAAGAAATTTTCTTTTAACACCATAGGGCATTCAGACGATGGCTTCGCATTATGGACCCTCATGATCCACCAATTTGTAATCTTGTCATTAGACCAATTGGGTAATTTTTCTTTCATTTTATATAATGTATCCTTGGGAGGGACATGCTCTAGGTTGTGTATACGGTCGTACTCGACTTCTAACATGCAAAAATCATGCCAAGGGGGAAGCGTCATCATTTCCTCCACATGCCATTCCAAATCATGTCCAGTAGGGTTATTACACTAAGCTACCATGTATGGATAAGGGCAAGAATAAAATCTTTTCACATCACTAATTGGTATGAAAATATCCAGTGGGTCATACCTCCAGCACTGGGAAATTGTGATTAGCTCGTAGTCATACAATGTCACTGCAATGAACCGATTCTACCCAGTCAATGTTACCTTAATATGGCTAAACTTGAATGGCATGGGACACATGTGTGGCTTCCTTCTTTCATGCCCATATGTGTCATTTATGAAATCGCATTGCCTAGTGATTGTTGACCATTTTGTCACATTGCATAGAGGGGTAGAAAAAAATCAAAAAATTTCTCTTTGTAAAGTTTCTTTTGTTTTTTTTGAAAGTATTTGTAAGTGTTGTAGCAATTTTGGCTTTCAATGCCACCCCCTTGCACATAAAATGAAGAAGAAGAGCTTTGCTACCAAACAGGACAAAGAAGATAGCTCCGCCAAAAGAAGGAAAAAGTGTCGTGATATCGCGACATGTTGCATTTTCATGGTCGAGAGCGACAAGAGGGAGCAAAGAAGAAAAGTGTCGCGATATCGTGACATGTTGCATTTTCGTGGCCGAGAGCGACAAGAGGGAGCAAAGAAGAAAAGTGTCACGATATCACAACATGTTGCATTTTTGCGGCTCAAAGCAAGGAGGAAGAGCAAGAAGGAAAAAGTGTCGCGATATCGTGGCATGCTGCATTTTCGCGGTCAAGAACAACAAGAGGAGCAAAAGAAGAAAAGTGTCGCGATATCGTGACATGTTGCATTTTCGTGGCTCAAAGCAAGGAGGAAGAGCAAGAAGGAAAAAGTGTCGTGATATCGCGACATGTTGCATTCTCATGACCAAAGGAGGAAAAGTGGTGCGATATCATGACATGTTGCATCCTCACGACCAAAAGAGGAAAAGTATCATGATATCGCGACATTTTGCATTCTCGCAACCAAAAGAGGAAAAGTGTTGCGATATCACAACATGTTGCATCCTCATGACCAAAAGAGGAAAAGTGTCACGATATCACGACATGTTGCGTTTTCATGGCCAAAAGCAACAAAAGAAGGCAAAGACATATAAATGTCATGATATCACGACATGTCGTATTTTCGTAATGCAAGAAGAAGGACCAAGCTGAAGACATAGAAATGTCACGATATCGTGACATGTTGCTTTTTTGTGACTCAAAAGGGGCACGTGCTTCAAGCCTGGTATTTTCTTGAGACAATCAAGTGCCTCATAAATGTATTCTTACTTGCTCGATAAGCTCGCTGCTCTTTTTTGGAAATTGAAAGCGAAGTATCAGTCCCTGAAGGAGATCTTGGCAAGCATGGCAGCCACTTGAGCATTGCACCCAGAAACCAAGGACACTCATATCGCTCATCAATGCATGTTTCCACGATTAACTCGGTCACAGTTTCCAATTCTGGTAATGGATTCAAAAGCTCAGTCACGAGGGCCGTGAGGAGCTGAATTCTCAGATCTTAAGAGTATACTTCGCTATCCTGTGTAATAATGACTCAGAGGGTCAGTTCCTCTATAAAAACCCAGGCATTGTAATGTAGAAGGTGGGGGGAACTATCTGCTAGAAAGTTGTAACTTGATGTCCTGCGATTAATACTAAAGAGCTTTGGGCTCAATTTCTCTCTTTTATGCTACCTTCTGTGCTTGATTCTTTTGTCTTTCTTCATTTGTATACTGAGACTCTGAATCCTAAATTCGGTGTGTGATTGGGGACTGTACCCTGAAACTCGCCTAAAGGATACATAGGAGAGGAAAAATGCTATATTTGTTTTCTTTTATGCTACCTGGTGGGTTGTGGTTTCTGTTACATTCGCTTGTCCTAATCGTCTTTACTCTGAACCCTAAATTTCAATGAAAGGGAGAAGGAGAATCCCTATGAGCTCACCCAGAGGATACATAGGAAGGTTAATGTGGCATTTCTTTCATTTATTATTGGTGTTCCTTGCTGCTATTCAAGTTGTTAGTCAGTGATCGTGCTTCCTATTCTCTCCCACCTTAAATCACTGATATCTCTTCCCTTACCCCTTTTTTATTTCTTTCTCTAACCCTAGCTTTGTTTATCTCTTTCTTGCACCCCTTATCTCAAATACTAGAGTAGTTTAGCATGGGAGCCGGCCTTTCTCCGAAGATTGGCATGATGGGAATATCTTCCCTTCAGCATTTCAATGTTGGTCCAGGTCTAGGGTGCATACATTTACCCAAAATTCTTTCCTAGGAAAATTTTATGACCAAAAGTTTTGGCACACCTGGTGGGACCAAGGTCCCATATTTTAAGCACAAATATCAAACCCGTCTACACTGGGGCCAATAGTTCTAACTAGTTCCCGATGTGACCCGGTTAGTCTCACCTTCTGAGTGGTAATGAAAATTGATGCTCTCATTACCAAAATACTCTTACCATCTGGCGACTCTGTTCAACCCAAAAATCTCTAAGTCATAAAGACTGATACCTAAACCTGTGCCTTCATGATAAAAGTCTCCATGTTTTAAGGAAGTTCGAGTTGGTGAATCTCTGGCTTGCCTTCATCTGGAAAAATCACCTGGCAACTTTGACTAAGCTGAAGATCCAAATTTCTTGATCGTAGGCGTCTTTTAAATCTAAAATAAGACACCCTATAGGAATCAAGGTTTGGTGAGCAGCCTTGACCTCACAAGCAGAGAAAAGTATGTTCACCTGGTGACTCTAACTTAGTGGCGAGAACCATGATATCTGCAAGCCACTGCTATAATGGAGAGGGTATGCTATCCCAGTTGGGATGATCGTGGCCCTCTAAATATCCAAAGTTACCATGAAATTCTTGAAGGCACCTTCGAGACATTGACAAAATACAATGGCACTAAGGGAATGTCTCGAGATCACCTTGAAGATGTTGTTGCTCTAGCACCCCTCTATGACATAATCCATGAAGATTTCATGATCATAATTTTGGTCCTGTCTCTAGAAGGAAGAGCGCTACAGTGGTACAGATTGCTCGGGCATAAAAGCATCTGCTCATGGGATGACTTAGCGGGAGCACTATTCAGTACATTTGATGGCTCTCAGGATCCCTTCTAGCTTTTGATGTACCTCTTCACCATCATGAGAGCACCTCAAGAGAGCATCATAGACTTCAATGTCTGATTCTGTAGAAGTTGGAAGAGAATTCCAATGGAGATCCAACCGACGCCCGCCCAAGCCCACCTCTTCTATGTTCGGGCCTTTCACCCGGACATGAGCCTCATCTTGTTGCAATCAGATGAACAAATATTCCCTCAAATATTTGAGGAAGCAATATGAGTAGAACAACTTCTGCTCTTATCGGGAAAGTGGCAGTGGGGAGTAGCCCCATCACCCTACCCGATAATTACTGCTCCTATTTATCTTGCACAGTATTCTTCATGGTATACTCCTCATACTGAGCAGAGGATTGAGATGTAGTTGTTTGAAGCTCAAGATGCGGGTTTCATCCAAGTCCAACAATGGGAATATGCAAGCCTTGCCCCACCAATGAACAATATGGTTGCTTGTAGTCTCCATTAGGAGATGGGCCAAGGAGAGAAATAGACTCAAGTGGCAGAACCTAAGAACAAAGAGGGCATATTTTTATCCCCTTTTTGTATCCTAGTGGATGGCACACAAGTATTCATCCAGAGCCCATTAAGCATGCCTCATCAAGATGAACCTGAAGAGATCCTAGAAGATTACTCTTTGTCAGAGGAGCCCTGTTACCACATCAAGAGGATAGAAGAACCTGTACCTAGCCCATAGTTAGTAGATTCTTTAGTATTCTAGTATTGGTTCCAGCCCTTGCTACGACCAGTACCCCAAGAGGCCCCTTGTGCGGTGAACTTCTTTGCTGTATCTTTCATCAAAAATATGGGTACTGGCAGGAGCGACAACTCACTGCGTTGCTCCCTGTTCGCAACATGGACAACTTCGGGAAGAGGCCAGTTGGACTTCAAATATCAACTGAAGTTCAATCATATATGGTCTAGACATTGCAGTTTCACTGGATAAGCACCTTAAACTGGGTTTATGGTGGCGGCATGCCAATCATGTCGCAAAAAAAAATTGTCTAAATACTGTAAATAGCCCGGCTAGTAAATAAGTGTCGAAGGCGCTGAGTGTTTCTTGCTTAGGCACAACCAAAAAAAAAAATGCCATCAGTGGATAGCCAGAGAAGAGGACAATGGGAATGACTCTGTTGCCCAATGGATAAAGGCCTGGGATCTTTGCATTCAGACAAGCTAAATGCCCCATGAGCCGCCAAGAATGTTGACCATTTTGTCACATTGCATAGAGGGGTAGAAAAAAATCAAAAAATTTCTCTTTGTAAAGTTTCTTTTGTTGTTTTCAAAAGTATTTGTAAGTGTTGCAGCAATTTTGGCTTTCAATGCCACCCCCTTGCACATAAAATGAAGAAGAAGAGCTTCGCTGCCAAACAGGCCAAAGAAGATAGCTCCGCCAAAAGAAGGAAAAAGTGTCACGATATCGTGATATGTTGCATTTTCGTGGCCAAGAGTGACAAGAGGGAGCAAAGAAGAAAAGTGTCGCAATATCAGGACATGTTGCATTTTCGTGGTCGAAAGCGAAAACAGGGAGCAAAGAAGAAAAGTGTCATGATATCACGACATGTTGCGTTTTCACAGCTCAAAGCAAGGAGGAAGAGCAAGAAGGAAAAAGTGTCACGATATCGCGACATGTTGCATTTTCACGATCGAGAACGACAAGAGGAGCAAAATAAGAAAAGTGTCACGATATCGTGACATGTGTTTTTTTGACTCAAAGCAAGGAGGAAGAGCAAGAAGGAAAAAGTGTCGCGATATCGTGACATGTTGCATTCTCACGACCAAAGGAAGAAAAGTGTTGTGATATCACATGTTGTATCCTCGCAACCAAAAGAGGAAAAGTGTCGCAATATCATGACATGTTGCATTCTCATGACCAAAAGAGGAAAAGTGTCATGATATCATGACATGTTGCATCCTCGCGACCAAAAGAGGAAAAGTGTCACAATATCATGACATGTTGCATTTTCGTGGCCAAAAGCAACAAAAGAGGGCAAAGACATAGAAATGTCATGATATCACGACATGTCGTATTTTTGCGATGCAAGAAGAAGGACCAAGCTGAAGACATAGAAATGTCATGATATCGCAACATGTTGCTTTTTCATGACTCAAAAGGGGCACGTGCTTCAAGCCGAGTATTTTCTCGAGACAATCAAGTGCCTCATAAATGTATTCTTAATTGCTCGGTAAGCTCGCTGCTCTTTTTGGCAATTGAAAGTGAAGTATCAGTCCCTGAAGGAGAGCCTGGCAAGCATGGCGGCCACTCAAGCATTGCACCCAGAAACCAAGGACACTCAAACCGCTCATCAATGCATGTTTCCACAGTTGACTCAATCACAGTTGCCAGTTTTGGTAATGGATTCAAAATCTCAGTCATGAGGGTTGCGAGGAGTCGAATTCTCAGATCTCAAGAGTATACTTCACTATCCTATGTAATAATGACTCAGAGGGTCAGGTCCTCTATAAAAACCCAGGCATTGTAATGTAGAAGGTGGGGGGAACTATCTGCTAGAAATTTGATGTAACTTGATGTCCTGCCATTAATACTAAAGAGCTTTGGGCTCAATTTCTCTCTTTTATGCTGCCTTATGTGCTTAATTCTTTTGTCTTTCTTTATTTGTATACTGAGACTCTGAATCTTGAATTTGGTGTGTGATTGGGGACTGTACCCTGAAACTCGCCTAAAGGATACATAGGAGAGAAAAAATGCTATATTGGTTTTCTTTTATGTTGTCTGGTGGGTTGTGGTTTCTGTTACATTCACTTTTCCTAATCATCTTTACTCTGAACCCTAAATTTCGATGAAAGGGAGAAGGAGAATCCCTGTGAGCCCACCCAGAGGATACATAGGAAGGTTAATGTGGCGTTTCTTTGATTTATTCTTGGTGTTCCTTGCTACTATTCAAGTTGTTAGTTAGTGATTGTGCTTCATGTTCTCTCCCACCTTAAATCACCAATCTCTCTTCCCTTACCCCTTTTTTATTTCTTTCTCTAACCCTAGCTTTGTTTATCTCTTTCCTGCACCCCTTATCTCAAATACCAGAGTAGTTTAGCATAGGAGCCGGCCTTTCTCTGGAGATTGGCATGAGGGGCATCTCTTCCCTTCGGCCTTTCAATGTTGGTCCAGGTCTAGGGCACATACATTTACCCAAAATTATTTCCTAGGCAAATTTGATGACCAACAGTGACCTCCAAGGCAAAGAGGTACTTCGTGGTGTAGTAAGGTAGAAGAAAATATTTTCTAGTAAAACCATACATCTAGATAACAAGGCTCTATGTAATCTAAAATACATCGCACTTCACTTTCTCCACTACTTCATTCCTCATATCTTTTGATACTCGGGTGTAGACACCATGAAGGATCTCGAGTGTAGGGCCCAGAAACTTTATGTTGAAGTTATAATAAGACTTCCTTTTTTACAAAACCTGAGTCCAATGGTAGCACTTCACCCTTCTCATTCGTTTGATTCCTGGTGATGAAATTGAAATGGTCTCGCATATGGTAGAAAAAGTACCAAGAAAAAAAAGAGCAGTACCTAAATGACATATTTTTTCCACTCTGTACATCGCTCAACTGTAAGTGGATTTTTTGCATCACCCATTCTACCAAATTGAAGAAAACAGGATGTTTTTATGGTCTCATAGCAGTAGGAGGGTAAAATTCACCATGTGAAATGCACTCTCTGAGAGAAACCTGCCACTTGTAAATTATTGCATCTGTGGAAAGACCCATAATCTAATCCAACATGGAGTACAGATTAGGGTACTTAAATTCTCTCAAGGGTCTAGGCATCTTGGGAAGCTCCTCAAACACTAGTTTCTCCAACAACATTTCCTCCATAAGCTATCACATCAGTATTGTAGACTTGTACCTATCATTTTGCTCCGTTATGTTTATTCTCCTGATAATGAAGTCCGTTGGAGGCTGCTCACCACATGCAAAGGCCTCTTTCATTCTTTCAATAGAAATTTAAAATAGCTTCTCGCCCATGGCATTTTTTATTCTTCTAGTATGAGGGTCATAAAATTGAGCGACACCACACACCAATTTTGGACATGTATGTATAAGTGTGCACAAGTACTTACCAGTATAGGTAACAAAAATAGGTTGCAGTTCACTTACTTTGGATAGAAACATTTTTGATCATGGCATCGATGATCTGGTGTAGCATCTCCACATATTTGTTTGTAAGCATGCAATCTCTCATTTTACTAAGCCCATCATTGTGTGATGCTAGCACCACTTGCTTTTCTATGCTTTCTTCTTCTAGCTCTTCGCACCTTCTCCTTGCTTTATTGTGGCTAGATTTTTATGAGTCTTCTCCTTCCTATATTCGGTGCTCTTCTTACCCATATTATATGGCCTTTTCTTTTAATCAATAAAATAACTCAAGTGCTCATTCATGGATAGAACAAAAACTTCCTTAGCACCTAACACATAGTGCTTCACCAAAAATTCCTTTGATGCTCTTCACATTCGCTTTCTTACCTAGGGATGTGTATTCGAAGTATTGCAAGAGCAAAACTTCCTTGCACTCACTTGGGTTGTTGAAAAGCCCTTTTCGCTTGATTGAAATGCTTAAACACTTCTTTCTTTTAAAAGTGATGTGTGTTGATTTACTCTATGCCTTGAAGAGAGAAACTTGTGCTAAAAAAAGCAACCATGCCAAAGTGGCACAAGCAAGGTGCATCTATCTTAAGCACGCTCCTCTATATTAGTGCGCCACCTAAAATAAAACAATATGGAAAGAAGTTTTCTTGCCCTTTAAATTGCTTTTCACCTTAAAACAAGGTAAAAATGGCTTTCCTTAATTTTAAACATCAAAATAGCAGATAACTTTTAAGTTTCCATGCACAAAAAAGCTCGTAGAGGTAAAGGAGCTTCGACCCTTCCTTTTTTCTAGATGGTGCTTTTAACTCAAGAGCTTGATTTAACCTTCTACCTGAAATGGCAACTAACTTCGCATGCAGGAGTGAAGCTTCCTTTTGGAAATGCAAGACGCTCGAAAAAGTAAGCTTAGCAAAAAAACATGCAAGCTCTAGTTAACTAGGAGAAGCACTCATTATATCTTACTTTGGAATAAAAACCTTCCTTTCAAATCCTTTCCACGTGGTACTTGCATGAAAAAATAACTTTAAGGAAGTTTTTGTGGGCCTTGACTTGCATCTCGCTCAAAAAGGGAGCAAAAGTGCTTTTCACTCAACGGAGCACCCAAAATGGCCCTTGACCAATCTTTGACGTTAAAAAATAATTTAAATTCTTAAAACACAAGCCATGAAAAAGTGGCCTTTTAAATGAAAGTGCTTCCTCCTTTATTTCCTGACACATGGTGCTCAATGCAATATTTGTCTTTTTTGAACATCTACATGGGTGAGAGAGCATGCGCTTGACTTTGACTATGAGGTCTTTCATTGAAAAAGGTGAGCAAAAATTCATTTCAAAACCTTTGGGGTAGAAAACTTCTTGGTGGCCCCACCTTAGCCGTAGCTTTCACTTCTTATGATATCGAAACATAGTTTCACTCCCATGGCAGAGTGAAACTATCTTCATTTATCTTTGAGATGCAAAAATAAATTTTGGATGGAGGGCAACTTGCCTCTTTTTCTGCATGACATGGTGCCTTTAATATGTTGAACTCACTTTTCCAGCTGACACGTTTAAAGGAGCAAAAATCCCCATTTCACTCAAGAGGAGAGCAAAAAGGCTTTTCACCAATTTTAGCTCCTAAAACCACTCTTTTCCCTTTTGAATGCTAGAAAACAAACAACTTAAAATATTTAAAATATCAGTTTAATTCTTTCCTATTGCATATTCTTGCTAACTCGACTTTGTACCTTGGTAGGGAGCTTGGTCGATGTCGCCTAGTTGAGTCACAAAGGGAAAGTAAGACACTTATTCTTCAAGAGAAAATATATATACATACATATATAAGGAAATTGAATATGTACACAATTGAGGAACTTTTCCTACTACTTCTCACTGGTAATATACCTTTAGATGAATGTCATTGAGTGATATAGGGAGGGTGAAACCCTCCAAATCTTGTAAGATGAAAGAGATACCTGATCAACATCAAAGATTCAAAATGGACCCTCCCATAATGTATCAAACTTGTCATGATTCCCTGGTTTAGATTTTCTCTCATTCCATTTCAATACCAAGTCACCAACCTAGAAGGTACGGTCAGAGGTCTTTTTGCCAAACCAATTTTTTGTGGTCTCTGTATGCTTCCTAAAAGCTTCATAAGATTTTTCTTTTTGCTTCTTCTAATTACAGCAATTAAGCAAATCTGGCACTCATGGGATCAAAATCTCCATTTTCTTCATCGAGCAACCAGAGAGATTGTAATGCGGGTAACTCAATGTGTGTAGGCAAAACTGCCTCCTTCCCGTACACCAAAGAATATGATGATGTCTTGATTAATTTTTTAATTGATATGTAGTCATCCCATAGAACTTTATCTAGGATTAGATGCCAGCTTCGCTTGTTGCCTTCCAAGGTTCTCTTTAGGATCCTTAGTAAGTTTTTATTCGTGGAATTCACCAAACCGTTCCCCTGCGGGTAATAGTTAGATGAAGTTTTTAAGTAAATTTTGTACTTACTTGAAAATTCACATATTTTGGAACCAATGAAGGGAGTACCATTATTTGTTATAATTGCATCTGGTATTCCAAAGCAAGTTTACAATCCTTCCAAGAAGGCAATAACCACCTTTTGGTTAGCTTGTTTAGTTGGCACTACTTCCACCCACCGGGTAAAGTAATATGTAGTTGTTAGAATATTATTATGCCTTATAGAAGAGTTAGGATATATTACCCAATTAAATCTAAGTCCAACTATTGGAACGAAGCTTCAACTTGAATTGGGTGTAATTACAAAGAAGCATTTTTGCTCTGGTCGGCGTATCTCTAGCATTTGTCACACTTCTGGTTGACTTCTAAGGCATCAACAAAAATGGTGGGCCAATAATAGCTCACTTTAATGATTTTTAAGGCCATAGGCCTTCCTAAAAAATGTCTTCTTGATATTCTAGAATGGAATTTATCGAGGATCCTCTATTTATCTGTCCCCCTGACACACCTCAAGATAACCCCATCAATGTTCCAGTGAAACAAATCATTTGACAACAACACATACCTACAGGCTTGAAAATTGAACCTTCTCCTCTGCAAAGCATTGATGTAAGAAGGACACCTTCTAGTATTAAAGTATTCTACAAGGTACTCTATCCAGTCTATGTCATCTACATATTGATTCGCAAGGCTATTTTCCAACACTAGGTCTTCCCATTGGCATGCTATTACTTTGGAGGCAGTGCTCCTCGCAAGTTCTTGGTACAATACCCGACCACATATCAACTTGGTAGGTCTGACTTCAATTTCAAATTCCTGTATCTTAGAGATCCAACCCACTCTTTTTTCTCCCATTTCTCCTTAAATTATAAAAAATTTAACATCTTGATGCACAACATACACTATTGTCCTGCTCTAGGAAATAAAATATCTACACTTTTTTAGTGACCTCATAACAGTATGTACTTGTCTTTTGATGAAATTTTACCTCTTCTCATGTGGTTGGATTACTTTGCTAAGAAACACTATTGGTCGCTCATCCCCATCTTCACCCTTTTCTATGAGGACTGTCGCATAGCTCTCTAGTTCTCCAATTGCGTAAAGGATAAAATACTTGGAGTAATTCAGATTTACAAAAATTGAAGCTTGGGTGATCCACACCTTGATTTCCTCAAACACTTACTTCCTCTTCTCTGTCCATTTGAATTTGACATCCTTTTTCAAGAGTTTAGTCATTGGCTTGACTACTTGGGCGAAGTCAGATACAAAATTTATAACAAAATTGATCTGTCCAAAAAAGGATTGTAGACCTTTATTATTCATTGGTAGTGGAATCTTGAGAAGGGCTTCAGCTCTGTGAGGATCAACAACAAGCCCTTTTTCTAAAATTACATGGCCCAAAATTTTACCCTCTTTTATTGCAAATATGGATTTCTTCGGGTTAATGGATATCCCAAACTCTTGATATTTTCCAAACACCTATCATAGATGCAAGCCATGCTCTTCCCTCTTATTTGAGAAGATAGACATGTTGTCTAATTAGATCACAATGACACTGTTCAACAGCTTGCCAAACACTAGGTCAATGGCTCTCTAGAAGGTGGCTCCAACATTTGAGAGACCAAAGGGTATCTGCTGATAAGCGAACGTGCCTCATTTAGTGGTGAACACCATTTTATATTGGTCTTTGTCTTTCACCCAAATTTGGTTATATCCATAGAAACCATCAAGGAGATAAAATTGTTGTGCTCCTACCACTACATGAAGAATCTGATCAATTTGAGGTAGCGGGTAATGGTCTTTTAGAGATGCTTGGTTCAAGTTCTGAAAGTCAACACACAAGTGGATATTTCCATTTTTCTTTCACACAGGGACCAAATTGGCCATCCAAGAAGAATGCTTAATTGGGTATATGATTTTTTCTTCGAGCATCTTCAAGAGCTCGGCCTTCATTAGTGCCTCGATATTCGGGTTGATGGGCCTCTATTTCTACCAGAATGGTTTGACCTCTTATTGCAGCTCTAGTGTGTGTTGTATGATACTTTTGTCATATCCCTTCAGATCTTGGTAGCACTAGGTAATGATATATAGGTGTTCCTTGCACAAAGCCCTAATTTTTTTAAGCTCTTCAAGGGTGCAATCAGCTCCAACCTTGATCACTTTATCGATTTCTAGCTCCATGTTTTTATATTGTCTCTCATCTACTTTGATCTTATGGGTAATCGACCTATAATTTTGATTGAATAGACTTTAAAGTATGATCAACCCCTTTAGGATGTGATTGTTTTTTAGCTGAATCAATCCCTCCCGCTCTTTAGCATCTAGGGTTATCTTCTTTATGGTGTTGTCTTCGTTGATCAAGGTCATGATTTGCTCATCATTATCAAAATCTTATCGATCGATATTTTTATCAGGTACTGAAGTCCTATAAACTAACCTCACCATTTTAGGCTTTTGCATCATTTTCTCAACCAGAGAAAATATGGCACCAAGGTATGCCAAAATATTGGCATGCTTGTTCCACTCACAAAATCGATTTGACATTCAGTATTGTGAAGGACTCAAATAGGTCCCACACTTTGTTATGGTAGGATTTCATGTAATGTCATTTCAAAATGTATCAATTAGTAATTTGATTGTATATTAGCTCTGAATCTTCATAGATTTGTAATTGTTTGATTCTTTACTTCTTTGCCTTCCTTAGCCCTAGGTACAAGGCTTTATATTCAGCTGCATTAGTAGTGTAGCTCTAAGCAAGTCTATAATAATAGGTGTTTTGCTTTCCTGAAGGAGAGATAAAGACAACCCGTGCTCTGGTGCCACTCTTACATCGCACGTCATCAAAGAAGTGCTTCCACAATTGATCATAAATAGGGTCTTCATCACTTGGTACTTCAGTATTTTTGTGCATGGTGATCAAGTCGCACCCTATTTCTATTTCGATCATGGCATTGAAATCACGTATGGAAAATTCATCTTCTATGAGAAGCTCGTCCAGAGATTCCTACATTAGTTCTACTTCTACTTACTCAATTAGATTTACTGATTCCACTTACTTCTCTGCATCTTGAATCCTTTTGATATGAAAGGTAGAGTGCTTTTCATTAAAAACCTTAATCCTCTTTCCTTTGAAGGGAATTTCCATATGTGAATAATCCAAAGGCAAATAGTCCTCTAGTTTGGTGGTGAATTCCCTTGATAGGCACATACTAAAATCGATTGTAAATCCACCACCACAAATTCTTGTATCATGGTGATTTGTGACATCTTATGTAATATGATCATAATATCCCTGATCACCCCTACTATCTTCATCGAAGTCCCATCCAGTTGGAGCAGTCCAGGACTACTCCTCATGTACTCCATACCCATAATCTAGCAAATAGCCTTGGGTATCATAGTATTTGTAGTACTAGAGTCGATCATGCAATTATGCACAACCCATCCCTCCATCCTAAGGGATAGATAGAATGGTGGTAGTCTATTCTTCCTAGTGGCCAAGGTAGTTAATGTCTAATTTGATATAGTCTGAGTCACCTTTTCCTTACCTTTAGAGAACAACAATTATTGTAATAAATCCACTTGTATGAGTAGCTAAAGTGCATCAAAGAGGATTACCTTATCTAGATTTTTCTTTAGTTCTTCAATGATACTGTACACCCCTACACCAGACTCACCTCCCTCCTTCGCAGTCTCGTATCTAGTTTGATATTGCTATGTTGCTTCTACCATCTAACGCTTGGTCAATGAGGGGTACTTGAGCCTTTCTTTTGTCTAGTCTCTTGTCTCAACTTGGGACTAGGAGTTTGAATCTTATGGTTGAGGAAGTCTCCCTCTATATCTCGAAGGTAAGATATCCTTCAACAAAATGGGTCCCTCTGGCTTCGACATTTGGGTAGGCTCTTTTACTGGTGGTAGCGTCTTCTTGCTTGGCATATTAAAACTAATAGGTACTTCTAACAGTTCCATTTGAACTGGATCAACTTCAATGGGTTTTTTACCTACTCTCATAAGAACGAAAACTTATTTTATAATGGTAATCATGAAGTTGCAGTCCATATCTCTAATCATGTTCACTTCTCCACCAGGTGCATTGTTTGCCAAGGTTTGCACATAGTTCAAATGGACCATGCAAGTCTCCTCGTTGAGTGGATCATTACAGGTAAAGCACCAATAATCTCTATTAGATAGACCAGTTTCTTCATTATGTAACATAGATGTATTTCTTTTAGGAGCTCTACTAGCAGAAGCAGCTTGTTCTCTAGTAATCGGGGGAGGATGAGCGGATCTCCTCATTTGGGAGTTCTGATAAAACTCCCTCTTTTTAGGGAGATGATCTCATTTTCCATTGCCCTCACCACTGATCGCATATCCTATATTTCTTTGACCTGGTTCAAATTTTTAGGTGCTAAAGGTGTGGGCAATGGTAATGGTTCCAATAGTGCAGGCAATGCCATATATGGGATAGGAGCTAGAAGTTGGGAAACAGCTGGTGTAGGCAACTAAAATATGGGTACCATTTGGTTCTAAGAAGAACTCAAATTCCATGATGGAATAGGGTGCATTGGGGATGTAGGCAATGACTAATAGGATGCACTAGGATACATATGTCGAAATAAATCCAAAACAATTGGTATAGTCATTTTTGGAGGTAACTTACCAATAGCAACTAAGTCGGCCTCAACCTTTTGTGGCTGGGCATACAAGGCTAGAAATGTGTCAACATTAGCATATTGGATGCTTATGTTGGTGTCAGAATGGAAATCTCTCAGGTAATAAAATATCACTTGCTCTAGGGTGGGTCGAATGTTGTCAGTAACTCTCTTCCTGGTTCGAGTGAATCTAACATTAAAAATATCTATCTCCTCCTATGGGTGTCACTAAATAGTGGTGAACTGATGCAATAGTGAAAATGGGTCTACTTGCTCATTAAAAATTTTTATCATCTGCTTGAACAACTGGTTCCACGTGGTGATGGTAACAGATGGCAAGGATCAATACCAGTAGAGGAGTTTACCTCTAAGTGAGAGTACTAACAATCTCACCATAACATCTTCATATGTGATGTTATGAATTGTAGCTAGAGAAGCCACATCATGAATGTGTTCATAATATATCTTCCTAATATCATCATACATGGACAAAGCCTTTAACGTTGTGGTTGGGATCTGGTTCTGAGCTTGCAGATTTAGTGATCCTAAATGGTTCCAGGCTAGAAATTACCTGGGTGGATTTTGTACCATCTAGACCGAAGTGATTGGGTGAGGGGGTAATCTAGTTGTGATGTTGGAAGGACTTGGATTTTGTGAAAATATGTCAGTTACTTGCAAGTATGTCTCGAATAATGGGATAGTCAAGGGAACTAATCTAGGATGTTCTCCCAGAGCATCGATGTTAAGCTCAAAGAACTCAATTGTATCTTTTGGATATCTATCCTTAGTATTATTATCATGAAGGGGAGGCTTTTAATCAGCTTCAAGACTCAGAGGCTTCTGGGTTCAGTTGAGTCACTATATGTTCTGATTTAACCAAAAAAAGATAAACATCAAATCTTAATACTCTTGGAGGTGGAACGTTTGCATCCCATCGGGCATGCTAGAAACTATTGGTCAAGAATCCACCTTAGGTATAGAATGTTTCATCTATGCACCCTAGACCCATTCAATATTTAAATACCAAAAGGAATAAATACCTCTCGTGCCAATCTCTAAAGAGGTTTGGTTCCCTTACTAACTACTTTTGGTTTCTAGATTTAGAGAGCAAGAAAGGAATGGTAAAAGGAGTTGTAAGCCAATTGAGAAGGGGTGATGAATAGGTAGCAAGATCAAAAAATTTCACCTCAAACTAGTAGTATTTTACACAAAGAACCAAATAGAAACCAAAACCAAAATTCCTTAAATATGCATTTTTCAAGGATATTCCAACATTCACCCTTTACCGACAGATAAATCCAGGAATAGAATTTAAACTTTTTGATAATGAAATGAGTTTAACATAAATAAATGATAGAAAATATACACATAAGTGGATTAGAATCATATTCAATAATTCTTTGCATTCATAGTAGAGCTTGAGTTTACAGAGCTTTCAAGCAAATTGTTCGTCTTTAAAACATTGAATTTGCTAGTTTTTATAGAGGATTCTGCCTCTAAAACATTATTACTCAACTACAATCAATCATTGTGGTGGGAAGGACTCAATTTGATGGTACTTCAAGAGTTATGAGGCATGGAAGCATCTGACTCTATTGCTAGAAACATTGTATCTCATCAATATAGTTGGTAAGATTTACCTTTCATGATATCTCCCTACCTATCGGCATCGTCTCAATGACAAATATTGGATCCTAAAATCTCTAGGCATTAAATTTTGATCACCCTCACATCCACCACCATTAAACAAATGAAATCATACCCATTAAATTTGATATCATTGCTAAAAAAGTGCGTTGGGGTGGTTTCGCTGAAGGGATAGGTGAAAGGGGAGTTTTACCCAAAAGAGGCACGAAAGAGAGTCTCACCACCTCTTTCGAGTGAAACATAAATTTAGAATACTAGGCCCCACGTGTGTTGCACTTAAAAGGTAGCCCGAAAGGGGATTTCGAAGGAGGAAATCCCTGAAATACCTTTTTGTTGGGGTGAATCCATTAGTAGCACATGGATTACATTGACTTTGACCATTCTTTGTTGCTAGGATGGCATGGTGGGCCAGTGCATGACTTTGAATGATTAAAATGTTTTTTTTGGCTTTTTGCCCCTTCTTGTAGTGAGAAGGAGTTTCGCTTCATAATGGGTGTGAAAGAGACTGGGCCCCACATGAGTTTTACCTGATTATAAGCCTAAAAGGGGTTTTCAGAGTGCCTCCTACTTGAAACAACCTTTTCCATTAGTGGGGCCCACCACATGCTTTTATTTAGATATTTCTCTTTTGCCTAATAGCTTGAAAAGGGTTTTCGTTTTTCATATTGCCTGAAATGATCTTTTGCAGTCACAAAGGGGCCTTTGCTTGAATGTGGGCATGAAATGCCTCACCTTTCATGTTCATGCACATTTTTTTTGCTCACGGCCTCAATGCTCTCATCCACACACCTATCACAAGGAGTTTTGAACATATTTTTTGCATGAAATAACTCTTGCTACGAAGGCCTGGCAAAACCTAGCCTTTGCTTCATCAACATGATAAAATATAAACCAAAAAAATTGCTTGCATGCCAAGTGGAAATGATAATTTTTTATTCTTTGACTTGGATGAAAATAAAACTTAGAAAAAAGTTCTTACAAAATACAGAGGGTAGGAAGAAATTTTATAGTAAGTTTCGAAGAAGCAAAAGCAGTTTTAAGAACTTAAACAAAATTTTACAAAAAAATTGAATGTGGCAAAGATGCCAACAACCCCTTATATTATATTATTTTTTTATTGAATACTTTAGTATTCAATCTTGGTTTTCGTCTTCGTCTTCAATCTTCAAGTGGCCTTGCATTTTTTATGATATCTTGCTTGAGATCCATCAGGTTCATATTCTTGCTTGAATCTGCTTTGAGTTCTTCTTTGTATTCATTCTTTGCTTCTTCAGACTTTGGATCTTCAATATTTGGATCATTAATTACTCAAGCTTCATATTTGACCTCAGGTTCAATAGCTTGAACTTATTTGGTTTCAAGTTATTATGCATGAATAGCTTGAATTTATTCTTCAATATTTGATATATATGGCTCCTTACTAATTACTCTATAAGATAAGTTTGTATCATAATTTTTTCCATTTTTATTTTCCTTTTTTCTAAACATTTCATTATAAAATGTTTTCCCTTCCTACATTTCAAAAATTGAACACTTTGCTCTATTGTTAGAAGATGCTTCAAAAATAAGTTTTTGAAAAATATTGCCTAATCTAAACAATAGTGCCCTTTCAAATCTTCCACAATATTTTTCTTTGTACCAACAAAATGTTGGAGAATGATATTTTCTTCCACAATATTTACATGGATAAAGATTCCAACAATTCACTTTTTCATGACCAATTCTATTACAATAGTTGCACTTGTAATGTCTTTTCTTCGTTTTATGCTTCCTTGTTAGTGCTTCAAGTTCTTTTGTTTCCTTAAGAAAACAATGTAACCATTTATGCACAACCAAGGCTACTCTTTATTTATTTTCCTTATAAATAAGTTGCAATATTTGATAATCTATGACATTCTGAGTAGATATAGATTATGTGATAGAATCTATGTTTGATGAACTACTAGATTAATATTTAGTAGTAACAAGATCTAATTTTGAGTTCTCAAGAGTATTTAGTGATCTTGTTATTTTCTTCTTTTTATCAAGATCATCTATCAAATTTTGAAAACAAAGTTTTAACTTGTTCACTATTTCTTCACTATCCTCATTGAATGCATTTCTAATAATTTCTTCCATGATATAAATCAATTCAATGATTTATTTCCTTCAAAATAGTAAGCCTTATAACTCCCTAATTTAAAAAATAAAATAACTTAAATATAAAATTTGCAACTTATAAATTTTCCCAATCCTCTGATGTTGAAAAGCTTTTAACTCCAAAATTGAATTTGCAAAATTTAAAAAAAATTCTAATATTTTTCAATTTCAATTTTTCTCAAAAATAAATCTTCTACCTTAAGAAACTTCAAATATCTTCAAATATAAAAACAACTTTAAATAATCAAACTAACTAATTAAAGTAGAAACCCTTATTACTCCATACCTTTTCAAAAAAAAAAACTTAAATTTCAAACTAACCCTTATAACTCCTAAATTATAATCCACTTATAACTCCTTAAAATATGTAAGCACCTTATAACTCCAATAATCCTAATTAAAAATAATTAATAAACTAACCTTATACTTCTTCTTAGGTGACTTATTCTCTAACTCATGCTCTACTTTCTCATTATAATTAATGCTTCTAATATTCTTCTGGATTTGCTTCCTCTACACCTCCGTTTAGGTGAATCTTAACTCAAACATGCCAATCGATGGTTGACATCCATGTGGAGCTCTACATACCTAAATAAAAATGTTATAAAATATTTCATCTTCCATTTTCAATAATATATGGGGCTCTTTTATACATTACAGAATCAACAATACTCAATAAACAATATCATTTTGTTTCATAGGCTATGACTTGCACTTCAAATGTTGGATTTAAATTATTCCCTACTTGGTCTCTTCACTTCCACAAGCTAGTGTCTTCGTGGTTAGATTCTATGTCACTGGTTTCTCCATCTTAGACACTCATTTCTCTACCTTAGATTTTGATTGCTCTACCTCAATAATTGGTTCTTTTGTCTTAGGTGTTGGTTTCTCTACCTTAGATGCTAGTGGCTCTACCTCATTCATTGGTGTCCACCTTACGCACTCTTTTCTCTACCTTAGGCACTAATTGCTTTATCTCAATCACTTTTTTATGCACCTTGGTCACTGGTTCACTTGGTTGGTTCCCAACGTTACTAGTCTTTCTCTATATTGGTCTATTGGTTGCCTTCTCTACTAGTTTCCTTATCTCTTTTATGCTTACCTTGTTCACTTCTATCCTAGCTTCTCCATATTGGCCTTCATATCACTTATTCATGCTAGCTTCATTTTTTGCAATTAGTTCTTTTATACTACAAAAACATAGTATATTCTTCTAGATAATATCAGTGCAATAGCTCTATAGTTTCCTCTATGTATACTAGTACAATGGCATTGGTTTCAATTTTTGGCTAGAAGCTTTGTATAAGCTTCTACATATGGCACTTGTATGTATGGCTTCTTTTGTTGTTATGGAACCTTTGATGTTATGACAGTAACTCTAAAATTTTATTTTACTTTTGCTTTAATTTTTTAATGTAATATATTTTAATGTTGGACATACGACCTTTTCTTTTTCTATATGTTGTTTTGCTTTCTTGAGTTGGTCAAATGGGCCTCTCTTTTGTTTCCTTCTTGAGTTGCTTGAATGGGCCAATAATTCAGTAATATTGAATTGTAGGACTTTTTTTCTCTAAATTGAACCTTTTTTCTCTTATTGGCTTCTTGAGTTGATTCTATATTGACCTCTTCCTTTTCTATATGGGCCTCTTAGGACTTTTTCTTTTCTATATGGGTCTCTTATTCCTTTTCCTTCTATATGAACCTCTTAGATCGTTCCTTATATTCTGTTACAAAAATTTCTACCTTGAAGAACCTACTTCAAAAAGTGATCCATGGCCAAGACTAAAATGATATATAGATATATTTAGTCATCCTAGTTCTTCAATGTATTCTTGGAAGATACTTCCCTCTATTTTGCTCTATAAAATTTTGATTCTTCTTCAAATATGTCAAGATCAATTTGACTTGATTCTTCTTCTCTTTCTCTATTGCTTTCTTATCTACTTCTTCTATTCTATGTTCTTAGGAAGCTTTGAATACTTCTTAATTTGTTGTAACTTAAACTATTTTTTTTCTTCTATTTTATTTGCTTTCTTATCTCTGCGCTTAGAATCTAAAATTCTTCTTTATCTTCTATAGGAAGTTTCTCAAACTTCTACAGCTTAATTTATATAGTCAATTTAAAATATTCAATATCTTATATCACATTAAGAACCCAATACGATTATCCTCCTTACTAGAGAATCCAATATCAATGTCAAGATGGCTCTTTCCTAAATGACCAACTTTTCTTTTGAGTTGGTTTTGCTTTAATATACCAATAATGATTCTTCTTTTTTTAAATAATATTAATGTTAGAGTGGTTCTATTCCTAAATGACCAACTTTTCTCTTCAGTTGGTTTACCTTCAATCTAGTTGAGTCATAGTCTTCACTAGGTTTTTTCAATCAAGTGGAAATACTCTAGCCTATTCTACTTAGTAATACCTTTAAAACATAGATTTCAACTCTTCACTACCTTTAAATTGGATAGACTCTAAATTAACTTTATCAAAAATGGACAAAGCTAATTATTGAAAAATGACAACTAATAAAAAAAACTCTATCAAATTGGATAGAATCAGGTGGTGGCTCTGATGCCACTATTATATTTTTAGTCCTTACTACCATAAAATATCATAGGTTATCACACAAGTACCAATATAAAATTACCACAATATTAAAATTCAAGATAATAAAAATAAGGAATAGAATGATCTATTATCAATAAAGCTTTTATTTTATGCAATATTTGAAGAACACAAGCTTATATTGAGAGGGGGGGTGAACAGTATAAGATAAAAAAAATATTTTCTTTACAAAGTAATAACTTCAAATAATATCAATGCATTAATAAAACAATGCACAAATCACCACACACATAAGAGACACATATTTAACATGGTTCACCCAATATGGGCTACATCCATGGATAAATATTGCTTATAAATTTCTCAACAAATTTTGTGGGCTCCAACCCACAAGAGATACCAATCCCCTATTACAATGTTCGTGGACACCAATCCACAGGATACACCTATCCCCTCTTACAATTTCATGGGAACCTACCCATAGGAGACACCTATCCCCTCTCACAAGTTCATGGGAACCTACCCATAGGATACACCTATCCCCTCTCAAGTTTATGGACACCAATCCATAGGAGACACCAATCCCCTTTTCTAGTTCATGGATACCAATCCATAGGATACACCAATCCCCTCTGCTCTATTTCATGGACATAAATCCATAGGAGACACCAATCCCCTCTTCTCACACGTTCATGGGAACCTACCCACAGGAGACACCTATCCCCTCTAAATTTCATGGACAAAAATCCATAGGAGACACGAATCCCCTCTACTGGTTTGTGGATACCAATCCATAGGAGACACCAATCCCCTCTACTCGGTTCATGGACACAAATCTACAAGAGACACCAATCCCCTCTACTCACAAATCTATCCCAAACTTTTCTTAAGTCTTATCTCAAATCTGCTCCAAAATCTTGCTCAAACCTGCTCCAAACTTGCTCATAAATATTGCTCAAATTTACTCACAAATCTTGCTCAAATATGCTCTCAAATTTACTCACAAAACCTACTCAATTTAGCTCCAAAACCTACTCACAAATCCTGCTCAAATATACTCCAAAACCTACTCACAAAACATGCTCAAATCTGCTCCAAAACCTTCTCACAAAACTTGCTCAAACCTGCTTCAAAATCTACTCATAAAACCTGCTCCAAAACCTACTCGTAACTCTGCTCAAATCTCGCACACATACAATGCTCATCTATTCCTAAATATTGCATACAAACAATGTTCATCTATTCCTAAATCCAAACATAACAATCCACTTCACATTCATTAAGTCTTTCACTTTCACATGTCTCACATAAAAGGTAGCTCTATTCTAGCACTTGATAACTGACCTTGTAATTGTTGATTTGCACCTTTCCTTCCTTTTGTAGATGGTTGAAAATGTTATTCTTTTCAATTGAATCCTTTCACACTATTTCTTGCACTAGATGACACTTTGACTTATTTTAAAACAACCCTTCTATTTGTGTGAGACTATACTATTTTGCTTATTTCCACATGCACTCCAAAACCAATCTCAATGCACAAGTTTTCTTACAAATCTGATCTATAACCTTTGCATATTTACTCCCAATTCCAATAAAAAATAATGCACAATTTTTCTCACAAATATTATTTATAACCTTTGCACTTTTACTCCCAATTCCAATCAAAACTAATGCATAAGTTTGCTCACAAATATGATCTATAACATTTGCACATTTCTTCCAATTTCAATCAAAAATAATGCACATCCAATAATTCCTTATGCCTCCCACTATATGACAACAACAATATTTTCCTCAAACAAAACCACTTTGAGAAAGGAATTAAATCACCATACCTCTAAATCTACCTCAATGATGATGATCTTCTTTTGCATGAGCTTTCCAAACCTGTCTTGACAAAATTAATTTTCCTTTTTTTTGTCCCTTCAAAATCTGGTTAGAAATTCTCTTTTTCCTTTCTTGATTAAATATCAAATCAACCACTTTAAAATCCCTTATCAAAAACATACACAATAAAGCTTAAAAATAACTCATTATATCTCCCTTTTTGAAACTCACAATATAAAGCTTTATTAACAACTAAAACCCTTATATCTCCTTTTGTTAATTTGAAACCTTATACTAACATCATAACCCTTATATCTCCTTTTATTATTTTACAAAAATAAAACCTTATACTAACATCATAACCCTTATATCTCCCTTTTATTAATATGCAAAAATAAAACTCTACACTAGCACCATGATCCTTATATCTCCCTTTATTAAATTTAATAAAATAAAAATTTAAACACCTTGCATAGTCGCAACGAGATTCGATCCCCTATCCTCTAGATGTGCAGTGTCCTCACAAGCGCTTGTGACCAGCTGTGCTACCACAACAGGTGAAACCTAAAAGGAATGCATGAATGTTTGACACCTTATAGCTCTGTCTCAACTTCTTTAGCAAAATGGCATCAAAGAGATTCAACCCTCTAACCTCCTACACAACAACGCTCCATAGAAACTAGACAACCAGCTAGGCTATCCCAAAAGATGAAACCAAAGGGACACGATATAATGTTTATACTTGTCTTTATGCTCCCTCAAACATCAAAACAAGAGCAAAATGGTATCAAAGATATTTGACCCTCTAACCTCCTACACAGTAGTGCTCCACGCAAGCTAGACAACCAATTGGGCTATCCCAGTAGGTGAAACCAAAGGGGCATGATATAATATTTATCCTTGTCTTTCTCTATCACCAATTTTTTGCTGCTCTTCTCCTTTGTCTATCGCTCGCACTCACCATGACGGATTAATCGATTATATTGCACATTTACAAAGGTGAAATAATACCTCATATTTATATGTTTCCCATTGTCTTCGATTTTTTCAAGGAGGTCGGCTCTTATTATTTGCTTTCAACTTTATATCTTCTCCAAATATGTCGGTGCATTTTATTTTTCAAACACTTTAGGTTATAATATTTAAATCTATGATTTAAATATTATAATATTTAACTTTTAGACTCTTATATATTTAAATCCTTTGATTTAAATATGTCAAACCTTTGTCCCAACATTTGTCCTTCTCTTTATAATATTTCAAGCCTTTTTCCAAACCTTTGTCCTTCTCTTTTAAATATTATAATATATTTGCCTTGCTTTGAAATATACTTTCCTTGCTTCTCTTGAAATATATCTTTGCCTTGGATGATTTTTTGTTGTTTGTTATTTATCAAGTCCATATCTGACATTATTGATATATTTTCCAACCTTATAAAATTATCACCCTTGAAGAATATTTCTTCCTTGAATACCATGCACCTTTGACATCAATGACAACTCAATATTTCTAACAATCTCTCCCATTTTTCATTGATGGCAACCCTACAAAAAAATTATTTTATTGCAACTGGATTCACAATCTGCTCCCCCTGACAAGCTACTCCCCCTTACTGAATTCTCCCCATTTGACATCAATGGAAAAGGGCTCCTTGGGGCTAAAAATAAGAAACTTAACACAACCCCCTTACCACCTTTTTTTCTTGAGGTGATCAATTTTGAGATGGGAGTAAGGCTACTCCCAACTTACAATGCTCTTTTTCTTTTTTATTTTTATTTTTCCAAACTTTTGAGGTTATACCTTTTTGAAAATTTTGACTATCCTTCTTCTTGCTTGACTTTGAGAGTTCAGGGAACACTATTCTACACCATTTTTCTCTATGCCCAAAATTGTTTCAATTGTAACAAATGATGTTGTAGTCCATGAAAGGTGCAAATGAATTGATATTTCTTCTGCAATTTATAGTTTTATGACCAAAATTATTACATGAAAAACAATAACCTTGAAAAAAATATTCATCTTGCCTTTGAGGATTTGGTCGCATCCTTCTTTCTTTGCTTTTTTTGTGATGGTCCATATTCCTTAATGGTGCATTGTTTTCTTTCTCATTGATGCTTCCACTTTTCAACATATCAACATAGGTCTTGGGCTCTTCTTCAATTACTTTCTTTGATGCTTCTATTTCTTTTGAGATTGACTCCCCCTTTTGTTTCTCTTGACCTTCTTCAAAACCAAGTCTAGTATTCATAAATGGAGATCTTTGTGCTTTGATAATATCATCCAAGTTTTTGAGCTTTTCCTAAATTGATATATATTATCATTAAATTTTTCAAGTCCCTTCCTTAGAATGACAACTTCATATTCTAGTCTTTCACACTCTAGTTCTTTTACCTTTAACTGTTCAGCCATACCTTCTTCAATTCTCCTTGCCTCTTCAACCTTTACTTTTAAGTCAAAAGCTTTGCCTTTGTTTTCTCATCCTCTTGTACTTGAGCCTTCAATCTTGAGTTCTTATTTCTAACCCTTTTCAACTCTTCAAGAGCAACAATAATTTCCTCTTCTATGTCAATTGTGGCTTCCTCTTCCTTTTCTGAATCTTTCTCTTCTTCTTGGTCTTCAACTACAGGATCATCTTCTTTCTCTTCTATGGCCAAAAACATAATTTCTTATTTTTCACTATCGGTGAGGTTTTCATCATTGCTATTGGAAGTACTACTTGCTTCTTCAACATAAAAACTCTTCTTGTGTCTTTGAAAAATCTTCTTCTCATGCTTTCCTTGATCATGCCTCTTTTTCTTTTCATAATAAAATTTTCTTTCTTTCTTTTTCTTGTATTCCTTTTCTTCTTCACTACTACTACTTCCACATTGTGGACAATTAGATGCATAGTGACCAAGGTTACCACAATTAAAAAATTTCATAGACTGCATACCTTTGTGTTTTCTTGGACCCTTCTTATTCCTTCGCACAAAGTTAGCTTCTTCTCCACTGCTTTATTCTTCACTTGATTCTAGTTTTTTATTCTTTCCTTCTTTGAAGCTTTGAATGTTACCTCTCGTTTGGATGTTTGATCTTTTTATGTCCTCATATCATAGGCTGTGAGAATTCCATGTAGCTCATCCATACTCAAAGTTTTGAGATCCTTCATTTCTTCAATTGCTGAAACCTTTGCATCAAACCTCATGGGAAGTGACCTCAAAAATATTTTAACAATCTTAGAGTCTTCAATACTTTCTCCAAGTCCATGAATGGTGTTGACAACCTCATCAACACAAAGCAGGTACCTAGCAATATCTTCCTCATATTTCATCTTCAAGTCTTCAAACTTCCTCCTATGGGTTTGAAGTTTTACCATTTTAACCTTGTCGTCTCCTTCATATGTTCTCTATAACTTGTCCCATATTTCTTTTGTTGAAGTGCATTGCATGACTTTCACAAAATCTGATTCACATAACCCACTTAAGATTGCATTCATTGCCCTAGCATTATTTTTGTATGGTTTCTTACCATTTGCATCTGTGGGAGGAGTTGTAGGTGTTGTGAACCCATCCACAATGGATTACCATATATCATAACCATGTGCCAACAAATAAGTCCACATCCTCACACTCTAGAAAGCATAGTTAGTCCCATAAAATAATGGAGCTCTATTTGATGAAAACCCTTCCTGATGAGCCATGTGTGTTCCTGTAAGATCTTCCTTCAAGTTGTTAGGCTTTCATGAAGGAACCCGCTCTGATACCAATTGAAGAACACAAGCTTATACTGAGAGGGGGGTGAACAATATAAGATAAAAATTTCTTTTCTTTCCAAAGCAATAACTTCAAATAATATCAATGCATTAATAAAACAATGCACAAATCACCACACACATAAGAGACACATATTTAACATGGTTCACCCAATATGGGCTACATCCATGAAGAAATATTGCTTATAAATTTCTTCAATAAATTTCATGGGCTCCAACCCACAAGAGATACCAATCCCCTATTACAATGTTTGTGGACACCAATCCATAGGAGACACCTATCCCCTATCACAAGTTCATGGGAACCTACCCATAGGAGACACCTATCCCCTCTCAAATTCATGGACACCAATCCACAGGAGACACTAATCCCCTCTACTGATTCATGGAAACCAATCTACAAGATAAACCAATACCCTCTACTCTGGTTTGTGGAAACCAATCCCCTCTACTCATAAGTTCATGGGCACCTACCCATAGGATACACCTATCCCCTCTCAATTTTATGGACACCAATCCATAGGAGACACCAATACCCTCTGCTAGTTCATGGACACCAATCCATAGGAGACACCAATCCCCTCTACTCTATTTTATGGACACCAATCCACAGGAGACACCAATCCCCTCTGCTTACAAATCTATCCCAAACTCTTCTTAAGTCTTCTCTCAAATCTGCTCCAAAATCTTGCTCCAAACCTACTCATAAATCATGCTCAAATATTCTCACAAATCCTGCTCAAATATGCTCTTAAATATTCTCACAAAACCTACTCAATTCTGCTCCAAAACCTACTCACAAATCCTACTCAAATCTTCTCCAAAACCTACTCATAAAACTTACTCAAATCTACTCCAAAACCTGATCATAAAACTTGCTCAAAACTGCTTCAAAATCTGCTTACAAAACCTCCTCAAACCTACTCCAAAACCTGCTCATAACTCTTCTCAAATCTTGCATACATACAGTGCTCATCTATTCCCAAATATTGCATACAAACAATGTTCATCTATTCCCAAATCCAAACATAACAATCCACTTCACATTCATTAAGTCTTTCACTTTCACATGTCTCACATAAAAGGTAGCTCTATTCTAGCACTTGATAACTAACCTTGTAATTGCTGATTTGCACCTTTCCTTCCTTTTGTAGATGGCTGAAAATGTTCTTCTTTTCAATTGAATCCTTTCACACTATTTCTTGCACTAGATGACACTTTGACTTATTTTAAAACAACCCTTCTATTTGTGTGAGACTATACTATTTTTCTTATTTCCACATGCACTCCAAAACCAATCTCAATGCACAAGTTTGCTTACAAATCTGATCTATAACCTTTGCACATTTACTTCCAATTCCAATAAAAAATAATGCACAAGTTTTCTCACAAATCTGATCTATAACCTTTGCACATTTACTCCCAATTCCAATAAAAAATAATGCACAAGTTTGCTCACAAATTTGATCTATAACCTTTGCATATTTTCTTCCAATTTCAATCAAAAATAATGCACATCCAATAATTCCTTATACCTCCCACTATATGACAACAAAAATATTTTCCTCAAACAAAACCACTTTGAGAAAGGAATTAAATCACCATACCTCTAAATCTACCTCAATGATGATGATCTTCTTTTGCATGAGCTTTCCAAACTTGTCTTGACAAAAATAATTTTCCTTTTATTTGTCCCTTCAAAATTTGGTTAGCAATTCTCTTTTTCCTTTCTTGATTAAATATCAAATCAACCACTTTAAAATCCCTTATCAAAAACATACACAATAAAGCTTAAAAATAACTCCTTATATCTCCCTTTTTGAAACTCACAATATAAATCTTTATTAACAACTAAAACCCTTATATCTCCTTTTGTTAATTTTCAAAAATGAAACCTTATACTAACATCATAACCCTTATATCTCCTTTTATTGTTTTGTAAAAATAAAACCTTATACTAACATCATAATCCTTATATCTCCATTTTATTAATATGCAAAAATAAAAATCTACACTAGCACCATGACCCTTATATCTCCCTTTATTAAATTTAATAAAATAAAACTTTAAATACCTTGCACATTCACTACGAGATTCGATCCCCTATCCTCTAGAGGTGTAGCATCCTCCAAAGCATTCATGACCAGTCATGCTACCAAAACAGGTGAAACCTAAAAGGGGTGCACGAATATTTGACACCTTATAGCTCTATCTCAACTTCTTTAGACAAAAGGTGTCGAAGAGATTTGACCCTCTAACCTCCTACACATCAGCACTCCAGGCAAGCTAGACAACCAGCTGGGCTATTTTAGCTGGTGAAACCAAAGGGGCATGATATAATGTTTATCCTTGTCTTTACACTCCCTCAAACATAAAAATCATAGCAAAACGGTGTTAAAGAGATTTGACCCTCTAACCTCCTGCACAATAGCGCTCCACGCAAGCTAGACAACCGGTTGGGCTATCCCAATAGGTGAAACCAAAGGGGCATGATATAATATTTATCCTTGTCTTTCATTGCTACCTAATTTTTCATTGCTCTTCTCCTTTATCTATCGCTCGCACTCACCACGATGGATTAATCCATTCTATTGCATATTTTCAAAGGTGAAATAATACCTCATATTTATATTTTTTCAATTATATTCAATTTTGTCAAGGAGGTTGGCTCTTATTATTTGCTTTCAACTTTATATCTTCTCCAAATATATCGATGCATTTTATTTTTTAAACACTTTAGGTTATAATATTTAAATCTATGATTTAAATATTATAATATTTAACTTTTAGACTCTTATATATTTAAATCCTTTGATTTAAATATGTCAAACCTTTGTCCCAACCTTTGTCCTTCTCTTTATAATATTTCAAGCCTTTGTCCAAACCTTTGTCCTTCTCTTTTAAATATTATAATATATTTGCCTTGCTTTGAAATATACTTTCCTTGCTTCTCTTGAAATATATCTTTACCTTGGATGATTTTCCATTGTTTTCTATTTATCAAGTCCATATCTGACATTATTGATATATTGTCCAACCTTATAAACTTATCACCCTTGAAGAATATTTCTACCTTGAATACCATGCACCTTTGACATCAATGACAACTCAATATTTCTAACAATATTAGTGTTTTTATGAACTATGTAATCACACTGAAAACTAGGGCATCATTTGGGTAGACAAAGTGCTTTATGGTTGCTAGAAAACTGAATATAACATTGTTGCCCTAAGAGGGACCAATGGGGATACCTTTGGATCCTCATTTAGAGAGACTAAGTTCTTTTACATATTTTTTGAAGGAAAAATCTCCAGCAAAGACTAAAGAAGCACAAAGAAAAATATCAACATCTCAAAGAGTCAATGGATGCTTTCCATAATAAGAATCAAGGCCAAATATTGTCATGGGGCAAAGGATGGTAGAAGAAACAATCTTATATATAGCCAATGATATGATATGTAAATTCATGGGTATTTTCCCTACCTTGAATTTTTTGCATTCTTGGGTTCAACAAACTTAGGAACCTCTTGGTTACTATTCTTTGTGTTTTATTAGTAATGGATATTTTATTGTTAATTTTTCCTTACTTTCTAATAGAAATAGGGCTTTCAAATCAAAAAAGAGAAAGCATGGTTTGGCAGAATTATTTATTCAACCTTGGAGAGTGGAATTTGATCATTGAATTGAACCCACTACTATCCCAATTTGGATCCATTTGTATGCACTTCCAATGGATTTTTGGAGTGAGCAGGTATTGGAAATTATTAGTAATTCCCTTGGAATATATTTGGGTGTTTCTAGAGACATAATGGAAGGAAACACGGTCATTTATGCTATATTATGCATGAAAATGGATCTCATCTAGCCTTTTGTGGCAAAGGTTGAACTCAAAATTGTAGGACTATCTTGGATTCAAAAAATAGATTATGAGGTATTGTCCTTCAGGTGTAGATTTTACCACAAATATAGGAATTTGGCCCGGTCCTACCCAAACAATATGAACACAAAAATGGAGGCTCCTCTAAGAATATCAAATCTTCCTAAGAAGTGTAATTCAACAATCAATAAAGAAACATCCAACATTTCTCAATGTGGATAAGCACAAGGATATGATTTTGAATAGCCCAAAATAAGGAGAAGGTAAAATAAAAAATATGGAAAAGAGAAAACCCAAATCAAGCCCTCAAATAGGTATGAGAACTTCAATATCCAAAAGAAGAACAATTCATGGAAGGGGTGGATGGGAATAATGAAAACAATAACAGACATGTTCAAGCCCATATTTCACCTCCTCCTATCCTAGAGTAGTTAATAGAGTGTAGTGAGTACCAAAATTAAATATTGTAGGGGCATTGATAGTGCATAACCAAGAGCAATAAATAATTAAGGATTTTATCATAGGTATAGCAGAAAAGAACAGAGAAAATCCAACTCTAGGGATAACTCAGGTGGAAAAGAGATCAAATAATATTAACTCTTAAGGAGTGGGTAGAAAATCAAATAAGGAATTGATAGCAGTTCAAGGAGATAAACTTATCACTAGGGAATTGGTGAGGCCAATAGACTCTTATTGGTCTCAAGGTAACCAATGATTATACAATCATGGAATGTTAGGGGTTTAAATAGTAGAACCCATTAATCTATTGTTCAAAGACTCTTAGAAAAAAGTAAAACAAATTTTTTGCTTATCCAAGAGATAAAAATGTTATTGGATATTATGTGACTTGGACTCTATTTTTTAAAGGGCTTACTAAGTAGAATAGGGTAGAGTCTTTCCACTTAGTTGAAGGAAAACTAGTGAATACTAGGACTCAGCTAGATTGAAGGTGAACCAACTTAGGAGAAAAGTTGGTCATTTAGGAATAGAGCCACCCTGACATTAGTATTCTCTAAAAAAAGGAGAATCATTGTAGAAATATGGTTTAGGAGATATGGATCCAATGCATATCTTCTAATACTATTATAAACAGGTGGACAGCCATTGCAGAAATATGGTTTAGGATATTTGGCTCCAACGCATATCTTCTTTTACTATTGTAAACAGGTATTCTCATTGGCTAAGGATTGGAGGAGTCTTATCCCAACTTATAAATAATATTTGTTTTAATATAAATTTTGTAAATTATTTTTCAAAAAATATATATACATAATAACAATAAGAGTAGAATAATATATAAGCAAATTAATATATATCGTCTTATATAATAAATCAACTAACATTCATTTATATAGTAAAATATGAATGTAAATAGCCTGAATCATTCATGTATTATGCATGAAGAAAAAACATACAATATTAATTGCTCAAAATGTATACAAGCTTTATTCCTTCCTCCTACAATAATATAATGAGATATAAATTGGATTTCTCTCTTACATATCTATGGAGCATTATCTCCATAATATAGCCATAGTAATATGACTCTTCAAGTACTTGACTATTTCTCTCCATATACCAAGTCTCATGACTCTTGGCTTATCAACTTCCCACTTGCATACTAGATGGATACTTAACTCTAAGACACACACGACTCTTGAACTTCTACATGTACTCCTAATATAGGACACTTGTGCGCATTCTCACATTACATATTTATACTCTTACATACAAGACACTTGTGCATATTCTCTCTTACATGACACTTGTGCATTTCCTACACATTGCACTCTTACATGACACTTGTGCATTTTCTACACATTGACACTTACATAAAATGGAAAATATAAATCACACTCTAAAATATAGACTCAAACCTAATCTATTACATATTTACAATTGTACCATGAAGGTACCATGGGGATACATTAGCATGTACCAAATAATGTAATATTCCTCAACTGTATATCATGCTTAAATAGTCATTTGAATTTGATCGAGTACCCAAAACTAAAGAGGAACTTCATAGGGTGGTTAGTCCCTATAAAATTACTTGTGTTATAATGTTGCTAATAGCCTAACCCTTAACAGATCAAGCATGAAATGGAATGAGATGGAATCATTTAAAAAATAGTATTATTAAAAGGTCATACATACATATATACAATATGGTCTCTTGGATTCTTAAAAGACTCTTGATGTTCTCTATTCTATCAAAGATCAACACTGTATTTTGTCTCTTCTATTTTTCCTTCAAATAATGTAATAATAATTATCTAACATCCCTCCTTATTACAATATTTTGCATACAAAGAGAATCGTGAAACAATTCAAATTTGACACGTGTAAGTGCCTTTGTGAAAATATCTACAAGTTGATCTTCAATAGGAATGTACTTGAATTGTATATAGAGGTTCTAAACTTATTCTAAAATTATTGACACTAAGAATCAATGTGCTTTTTCCTTTCATGGAATACTAGATTCTTGATCAATTTTAGAACACTATGATTATACCAATTTCTTGGACACCCATATCTTACTATATGCTTTGTAACCAAATTGCTTCACATATAGTTCCTCATGCAGCATTATATATTACCTCTATGGATGACAATGCCACTACATGATATTTTTTCTATGCCATGAGATAGGTCCAAATCCTACATGAAACATGTATCCAGTTGTTGATTTTTTGTCATCTATGAATTTGACATAATCTAGGTCTATATATCCTTGTAAGAAAAAATAGTATTATTCTTATTTTCCAAGCCATATTATATTGTAATATAGACATAATGCAATATCCTCTTTGTAGCTTTCTAATGACTCTCCTTAGTATCCTACATGAATCTTGAAAGATAACTTATAGTAAAATTGATTTCAGACCTAGTGTTCATCAAGTATATAAGACTCCCGATCAATTGATGATAAATAGTAGTAGATACCTAAGGTGTTTTATTACATCTAGATAGTTGTAACCTTGTATCCATTTGCATCATTATAGGTTTACAATATTTCATATTGTATTTTTCTAGTAGTGTCTGGCATACTTTGTTTGTGTGACTAGAATGTGGTTCTTTTTCTACTAAATTTCCAAGCCAAGACAATAATGCAAAATCCCCAAATTTTTCATGTCAAATGATTTTTCAAATTCACCCTTCACATAATTCACTAATTTTTCTAAACTTCAAATTATGACCAAATCATCAACATAAAACACAAGAATCACTATCTCATTTCTAATTTTCTTGATATAGATATTTGCATTGGAAGGACTTCTAGTGAATCCATGTTGTAATAGGTGATCATTAATTTTGATATACCAAGCTTTGGGATCTTGTTTCAACCCATATAGTGACTTTTTTAGTCTATATACTTTTTGACATTGCCTATTGTCAACAAAGCCTTTAGTTTATGTCTTTTATACTTCTTCTTCAAAATCACCATTTAAAAAGGTACTTTTGACATCCATTTGATGAATTTTGTAACCAAACTACACTACCCTTGAAAATAGTGCATAGATGGTAGTCATTTTTTGTTGTAGGTGCAAATGTCTCTTCATAATCTATTACTTTATTCTATGCATAGACCTTTGCAATGAGTCATGGCTTATAGTTATCAATGGATCTATCTGCCTTATATTTGATTTTGAAAATCCACTTACAGCCTATGGGTTGCTTTCCTTCTAGCAAATCAATGAGATCCTATGTTTCATTCTTCTTCAAATATGTATATTATGCTTTCATGAATTCCTTTCATTATGGTAAAATTAGTGCTTTCTTTACTGAGGTCAGCTTTGCATTCACTATTATAGAAGTCATCATGCCCAAATTTACCTCCTCCTATGTACTACCATGAGATTATTTGTAAGTGCAACAAGATAAGCATATTTGAGAGTATTTGTGAGTCAATTTAGAGCCTTTATTTGTTGTGTTCGAGCAATCACTATTGATTCTTTTGTCAGTTCATAAACCACTTTTAAATTTTAGTCATCTTCTAAAACTTCTTCACAAACTTTCTCATTTGACTTGATACTCAAAACAGGAGATGTGGCATCATGAGACTCCTTATAATCCTTAGTGTTTGTTTTAAATTTTTTATCATATATCATATCTATATATATTTTTATGTTATTGGTTACTAGATCAAATAATAAATAAACTTTTGATGTTTCATCATACCTAAGAAATATGCAAGGAAGATTTTTTGTAGCCAACTTGGTCCTCTTTTATTTAAGCACATGCATGTATACCTTACTTCCAAATATTCTATGATTAGTAATAGATGGATTTCTCCCATACCAAACTTCTTTAGGTGTAATCCCTTAAAGTGCCTTTTTTGGTGATATATCTTGAAGATACACCATAGTAGAGAGATTTATCCCATTATTATTGCTCTAGATCAAATCCTATGAGCATGCAATAGACCATTTCCATGGTGGAATGATTTCTTCTCTCATAAACCCCATTTTGTTATGGATTGTAGGTAGTAGTAAGTTATCGATTGATATTATATTATGCAAGGAATCTTGAAAAATTATTGGTGTATACTCCCCCCTTGATATAAGTACTAGAGGACTCAAATATGACACCTAGTTTATGTTTCAACAAGCTTCTTGAAGAGTTAAAATTTTATGAAGGTATTTGATTTGAGTGGTAGGAAATATACCCACATCTTCCATGAGTAATCATCAAAAAAGAACTAAAAGTTCCTATGTCCATAATAATTGGATGGCATTGATCAACATAGATTGGTATGTATGATAACTGATGGTCCTTTTTCTCTAAGAGTGCTAACATCAAAAGGTACTCGGTGTTGCTTTCTTGCTAAAAAACCCAAGCACACTAGCAATATGGGTGAAAGGTTGGGAAAGTATGTCACCATATGATTCTTATTTAACTAGATTAGGTATCTAGAACTTAGATCTCCATATCTCCCATGGAAAAGTGAGGTAGCATCTATTGTAGCAAAAAATAGTGGAACATTAGGAGTTGATATGACATTAAGGGCAAACAATCCATTCTTATAGGAAATTTTTGCTACAAACTTACTATTTTTGAAATGAAATACCTCTTTACCATCAACAACCCAAAATTTTAATATCATATCTCGATCTAGAAATTGTGATACACATCGTAAGTTGTTTTCTAATCCTAATACATATAATACATTTTTTAATTGTATATTTATCATCAATCAAATTGAGATGAACATTTTTTACTTCTTTAACATGATAGGTCTTATCATCAACAATAGTAACAGGTTTCCCATATTTGTCTTATAATAATTCAAATTACACTTTATCTTCAATCATGTGTCTGTTAGCACTTGAATAAATGTACTAAATTTCATACTTTGGTTTTATCACTTTCTTAGACATCAGGACCTTATGTGCTAGTTTAGAGTCTTATTCAAAATCCAAATTTGATTCTTCATGTGCAACATACCCTTATTGTTTCTTAGGGTCTGGTTTGAATTATGTATTTTTAATAAGGATTATGAAATTGACCCCCTTGATTCATGGAGTTGTATTGATAATATTTTGTATCATGTCCTTATCTGTCATATATATGATAGTACCTCCTTTTTTTTTAAGTTGCTTCTGTGATAATGATGAAGATGAGGAAGGACTCTTCTATGGATTCTTTGTGGAAATAATTTTATTATTCATCAACTAATCCCTAAACTGATTGGTTAATTCCTCTTGTTAAAGCATGTTCACCAATTCATCAAAATATACCTTCATATTTGATATTTACAATGAAGTAATAAACACTTGAAAAGAATCTGGTAATGCTCTAAGTATGATGGGTACTAATAATCTATATTCTATTATTTCCCCATGGTATTCAATCTTGATTTTAATTCAAAAACTCTGCAATGAAATTCTTCAATGCTTTCTCCATATTTAACTCTTATTGTGTGGAGTTGATATTGAAGTTGACAAATTGTAGCTTTATTCTTCCCTTCAAAGAAGGTAGAAAGTGTATCACATGCCTCGTTGGATGTCTATGTTTCACCAATATATGGCTAAATGACATATGTTATGACAAGGGTGATGATCATTAGTGCCTTAGCATCTAACTTATCAAACTTTTGTTTAGCCTCTTCATCCTCTTCTAGCCAAGTGATTTTTTGATGATAATGTCCTAGCATTTCACAACCACTAGGATTATCTTGATCTTGTTCTTCCATGGTCCAAATTTTGGACCTTTGAGTAGTTGTAATTATGTAATAAATTGTTTTGATGTCACCATAGTGAGGGTTCCTTATGTCTCCCAAATGGTATCCCTTTAAATACCACTAGTCTGATATATTGGACTTTTTTAGAAACTTGCCCTTCCTATATACCCATTGATATGTAGAAGCTAGTACTCTCGATATACATAGTCATACATGAGAGATACCTTAAGGTATATGAAATATAATGATATGTGGTACCAAAATGGTACAAAAAAGGATTTGCCTTATCAATAACACCTGCGTAAAGAGAAATCCTTGTATGTGGGAGTAACTTCCCTATATACTTGGAATTTCTCAGTTTTAAGATTTATGTCTAGCAATAGTGACAAATAGAGTAAAAAAATGGAGTGGAAGGAATCACACAAATAATTTCCTTATTTATCCTTGATGATTTAAAGGGTCAATACCCAAACATCATTATGGCAGCTATATGAGGCTATAAACATAGTAGCTTAAAACGATAATTTTACTTGTAAATTGCAAGCTAAAGGTGTCATTGATATTGAATGTTGTGAGTGTGCTTAAGCACATGTTTAATTTGTATTCAAAGCATGATTTTTTTGGAAGAAAATTGCTTAAAATATAAATTAGGTGTTAGTCTTCGCCAAAAATGCACCTTTTTTCCAAAAAAATTACAACCTCCTTTTTAATTTTGCAAATAAAAATCATTGTATTTAATTTTGCATTTCTTTGCCCACATATACTATAGAAAATTATAAAACTAAAAAAAAAATATTCTTAGGGGAGCAATAATGGTCTTGGTGAATTTTTATCCCTTGACCTCTATTTAAAAAATTTCATATTCTTTTTCAAAGTGCATTGAAAAAGTAGTAAACATGCTTTAACTTGGTAAAAGCTTTGTGTACCTTCCAAAATTTTGTGGTAGCTACCAAGGCCCACCTTAGTTGTATGAGTGATAGAAATAAAAACATATGTAATTTCTAGTTTCCATGTAGTAGCAATCACACCACCAAGATAGCAAGATGGTTATAGTAAATGAAATTCCATTGTATCCTAGACATAACCCTTCCCAAAGTAGGTAGGCCCCCCTATGGTATATTTTTTGTCTTATATGGTCCATGTGGTAGTGCCCTTAATGTCTCCAAAAATATAGGTCTCTTTTCATAATATGAAATTGGCATGTGATAGTGCCCTTAACATTTTTTTGAGTTCATTTTTTATCTTTCTCCATGCCCTTTCAATTAGCTTGAGTTGCACAAAGTAGAATTTTACCTTCTCTTAGGATCACTCTGTCTATGAGTTTGTTATCTTCTAGTTTACATTCAACCATGCATACATAGTCAATCACCTTTGTCCCTTAGAAGGTCGATGAAGGTAATTCCATCAAAATATTTTTGGATGGGTGTTTTCTTCAAAAAAATAATTTTGCTATGGAGAAGAACACTCAAGGTGGTCAACAACAAGTTGTGTAATGCAAGTCAGTGGGATTCTACATTATCAACATTGATGGAGGAAATACACTTTCTTATAATTACCTTGATCTCATTTGCTCCCATGATGCTTTTTCCATGGTGTTTGCCTTTCTTGCCCATGTCTTTATCATGCTAGCTTGCAAGGCCTGTCTGAAGGAGTTTAGACTAGTCCTGACTACAATAAGAAAAAATGCATTGCAACAACTTTGCTTACTGTCTATAAGGGTTTGAATAAGATGCTCCACCAATATTGATAAATTGATAAGATAATGCTAAAGTTTCTCATATAGTTGATAAAATTCTTCCAAGGAAGAATTTGATCTGATACCAATAATGGATCGAACATGGAATGGAATGGAATCGTTAAAAAAATAGATTATCAAAAGGTCATACATGAATATATACTATATTGTGTCTCTTTATATTCCCTATTCTATCAAATATCAACACTCTATAATTTGTCTCTTCGATTGTTTCCTTAAATAACGTAATAATCATCATTTAACAACCTTTCCACTTTTTGACATGTCATTCCTCTAATTTGTTCTCATGATTCATTTTGGTATCTTGAAGACATAATATCTATGGGAAAGAATATAATATCTAGTTTTGAACCAAGTGTTGTTTGTTAAGGGTTCCAAACCCCTTAACATTCTAGGATTAGTTATTCATTGTTCTTGTTAGTGAATTTCACCAACCTAAATTGTAAAATATAGTGAAGCTAGAGTTGCTTACCACAATTAATTCATTTTGTGACCTATAAAACTTTGCCTTCCTTTTTCAATAATATACCCACATTAGATGTTATCTTGAGGTGATATGTTTGATGAAATAGCTATCTTACAAGCTAATTGGCATACTTGAAGATAGTCAAGTGTTTTCTTAAATGTTCTATAGGATGGATTAGAGAAGCTATATGTAGTCTCAATATTAGTTATTCTTTCTATTGATAGTGAGTTATCCTCACCTTCTAAACCTTTAGTTGTTGTTAGTGATTTATATTAGAATAAAAAAAATTATCCTTTTATTTTTCTTGTAAAATTGTATTATCATATCCATTTTAAATGTATCATAATGCAACAACTATGATGATATTTTGTGCCTATAAAACTCATCAAGAGGGGTGTTGATTTATGGGTCAATAATTGAATATTTGTTAAACCTCTATATAGTATATTTACTTCCCCTATTTGAGCTACTTTATCCTTTGTAATTTTAGTCATCTATGCTATTCTTACCTCTTAAGAGGCCAATGGTCTATCAATGTTACAAAGATGCTCCATAGATTCACCTATGATAAATTCCTTTAAAGTGATAAAATGGTTCTAATCGCATCCCTTCTAGGCCCTTGACTTATAGAAGGTATGAGTTTTAGTCTTCTAAATCCTTTTATGTCCTCCCTGTGGTTCTTGTCGAGTTATATCATTTTTGTTGTATTATTAACAATGGATTTTTTATACTTGTTGAAATCATGTTAAGCATTGATGGGATCATATTATAGATTTTAGGAGAAATTTCTTGATACTATGTGAATAGTGATGCAATCAAGCAATGTGCTTTAATTTCATACTTTGAAATTAGATCCTAGGGTACATAATAGGAGAACTTGCCACTATAACTTGAGTGTAGTAGATAATTTTACCCAAGGTATCACCAATAGAACAAAAGCATCTTATCATATACATCATTGCTTGTAGGTCTTAAAAGTAAACTATTTTAGAGGTTGATGACCAAATTCATAGTTTGGCCTGAAGCCTTGGAACCAATGCTTGATATAAAGCCCTGCCTCTTTACAATGCCATAAGCCCCTTTTCACTATTTTGTCTTTGTTCTATCAATTGTTGCAAAACACAAGGATAAATACATGTCAGGAGCCATAAATATTCAAAATATCCTTATTTGTATTGTATCCACCTCTCTAAATCTAAAAGAAATAGCTTTCTCCCTTGTAATTTTCCAATCAAACTCTATAGTTTAATTTATCAATTTTAACTATAAAACTTCTCTAAAACAAACCAACAAGATCTTTATTGAAGGTAGAATTTCTACTTCACATAGGAACTTAAACTGGAGAATATTAGGATCATTTTTGGTGGAAGTTTAGCTCTTCTCAGTCTCATTACCCTATGTATTTGGGTTGTTTCTAGTGGATCTATGTTTTATGCACCTTGAATGTAGATCCATAACTGGTTAAGGCAAATTCACCAAAATGAAAGGAGAACATGGATAAGACCTACGAAATTGATGGTAAGAGTTTATTTATACCAAGCACCAAGTCTACTATGAAACACAAGTTAAAATCCAATTACCATAACTAGTAGTATTCAACCACCATGCTACTCCTCTTATTCCTCCTACTTAAAGCTTGAGGCTTGAAACTCATGGGCACATAGTCGACCCTCCACCTCCAATCATGAGGGAAATATAGGTTTTAATAAAATAAACCTTACATCATATAATATTAATCATAATTTTTTATTATTATAAATATCATACCTTTCAAATAAATGAATTGGGTGGGGGGTAGGATCAAATTATACATGAGGGCCAAATTCAACATGGGGTGGGGATGTTGAGTTCAGAACGGGTAGGAAAATTAGGTTAAGGATAAAAATTAAGTGATGGTATGGGGAGAAAGGGGTAAATAAATCAAATTGAGTGGATAAATGAAGATCTAAGTACTATGGTGAAGCAATAGGAGTTATTGAATTGATAAGGATATTACAAGTTAAATCTCTTATTTACTACTTGGTTTCTCATTGCTTTCCTAATTAGAGTGGTCAAATTTATTTGTTGATGTGTGGAGGATGGTGTTAAACCCCCTCATACATAAAGGTGTAGTACAACCTTGTTGATTATCACAATAAATCATTGGCCTCACTAATCACCATAAAACAAATGTTAGTGAAACCCAAGAGGTCCAAACCAAGATCAAAGATTTGACTCCAGTGGGTGTAGAGTCACATGTCCCAAGGTTTCTCGTATATTTGGTGTTCAAAACCTAGGATAGTCACCTAAGAAACTCTAAAATAATAATCTTAAACCATGATGTTAAACCTTCAACCTTTAACATTTATATTAAATTTTAACTTACTATTATGTATTAGAGAAAATTTATTGTGCCAAGGACCCAAATTTCCTAGCAATATATATTACTAAGTGAAATATACTAGTACAATTATGAGAAGGATTTCATTGATAGATGTTAGTTAATAGACATATACTATTTATTTATTTTTATATTTATTATTTCTTTATTGTAATATTAATTCAAATTTGTAATATTGAGGGAGATACAACCCTATGAAGTCAGCCATCCAGAACAAGGGTAGTGACAATTTTTCAAGTCACAAAAAGCAAAATTGCAAATATTTGTTAGTCAAGGATTATATTATGGTAGAAGAAATGGAGAGCTAGGGCTTCAATGAGGCAAGACATTCTATCTGGGCATAAAAAAATTTAGCTAAGTTTCATTTTCCCTTCTTTATGTTAGAAATTTTGCATGCAAATTATTATAAAATTTTAATAAGTATTATATTTGTTATAGCATAATCTGGTATATTTTAGTAGATTTTGAGTTTTAGTTTTCTTCCCATGGATTAATTTATATCTAAATCCTTAGAATCATCTCTATTAGTAGAGGTTAATGAGCACACCGCAGAGGATCGATCTATGTTACTCAAAGATAGGGTAGTTTTTGGTAAATTTAATGGGTATTGGCCAAGGGCTTCAACCTTGAGAAGATGGATTGATAGGAGTTTGAAGTCTCTAGATGTTATTATATCCTTTATTCCCAAAGGTTTATTCCTATATATTTTTTGTTCTAGATAATAAAGAAAATAAAACCTAAAAGAGTGTCCTTGGTCTATGGGAAGAGCAGGACTCTTCCTTACCCACTAGTATGAAGGGTTTCACCTAAAAATGTAAATATATCCCTAGTACTAGTATGGGTTAGGATGTATGGGTTACCCATTGAATTTTGGGATATGGATAGGAAACACTCTAGGACAATTTCTTGAGACTTTAGAAACTACAAAAGATGAATTATTTTTTATTTATGCTCGGATATCGATCATGATTGATATAAATAAAGCTTTACCAAAATAATTCTTAAGTATGGGGATAATATTTGGACCCAAACCATAGATTATGGAAATATCTTTTATATGTAGAATATGTCATAAGGTGGGGCATATTGAGATGTCATACCCTAAGAAGAGTCCAGCATAATCATATGTAGAAAACTACAAGAGAAACTTACAAATAGATATGGATGAGGATGGTTTTCAACTTCAAAAAAATAGATCTAGACAAGTGAAATCAATTAAATAGTGGAGACTCATAAGGAAGGATATTGGAAGAAATACCAAATATTTTGAGACTTTAGCTTGTGAAGAAAAAATATATCAATCCTTAGAGGATATAGTACAATAGGTTCAACATATTAACAAAGAATTGTCTATTTAGTATGATACTAATTTAGGTACAAACATGCTCGATGAACCTAAGGAATGTGTCTCATAAAATTTTGAAGACTCTCTTAAATTACCATACACCATTCAGGAGGAAACATTTGGTAAATAAAATGTAGTGTTATATGTTAATACTTCTACCATTAATAGAGAAATACCAAAAAATGAGCAGGACAAGTCAAAATATTCTATAATAGGTCTAGAATAAGATATATCTTATGAAAAATAAAGTTGTGAAAGAATATTGAGGAATAAAATAATAAGACCTACTCCTAATACAAGGCAAAAAGAGAAAAACCCTCAAATTATCAAGCAAGATCCAAGGAAGCAATATCAAACATAAAGAAAGGAACACAAACTAAGTTGGTTGAACTTCTCTTTACCAAACAACAAAATGAGATTGGTAATTCACAAGCAGGATTAGTATCCCCTAATGAAACATGATTATCATCACATGGAATATAAGGGGTGCTAATTCCTCCTCTAATGTTAAAACTGAACATGATATTGATACTAAATGAAGAGAGCTAAACATAACAAGGAGCAGCAAAATAAAGATGTAAACACAAAAACAAAGAATAAAAATGGAAACCCCCCTTGGGATGTCCAAAAATACCACTTTTTCCCATTAGCAATCTCAAATAAATATTATATTGCATCTTCTATAAGGCAAACCCTAGCATCTATCGCTACCAACTCAGATGTGCATGTGATGTGACACCTCATTCTTACATACACATTGACATCTAATCCTTGAAATTTGACCCATGTTACAAATGTGTGATTGCATAGGTATTTAATGCCAACACTTCCCCCTTAATGATATATTTATAATTTTGTAGTACAAACAATGATTTTTGACACAACCCTTCATGGGCACAAGCTAAAACCAATCCTTTTGAAGATAAGTAGCCTTAACTCGGTTACTACCAACCTCTAGGTCTATAACTTCCACCAACTATATCTAGTCATTCCAAGACCTAGCCACCCTACAAGCTACCTCCATCCTTCTAAACACATTAGCTTCACCTATTACCCTCAACCATATATTGACAAGGTAACAAAAATTCCAAAAAAAACTTTTAAAACATTACAAATATTACTAGAGCTAACTTTGAGAACATTACACTAGGCAACCACCACTAGCATCCACACTAGTCTCCTTTAGGTACAACTACCCCAGTTACAGTAGCATTAACAACCCTACAAGCTGCACTAGTTACAGTAACCAATAATCCAACTTCACCAATTATAGTAGCTTCTTCAGGTACAAGCTATACTAGTTATAATAGTTAATACTTACCCAAAACTTGTGGTAAAACCAATAAACCATCTCAAACATTCTTTAGAAACTTTACAAAATATAGATCTAAAGTTTTAGATATGCACAACACACTAAAATAGAAAGAATACCAATTGCAAAATGAAATCTCATGCATGGACACCTCTACAATTTGCACAATAAGCCACTAGAACAGGCATTTCTAGCCTTAAACTCTATCACCTATTCAAAAAATAAACATTTGAATACAAATTAAACATAGTGTCATTATCAAAGCTCACTACGTTTGCTATTGTTTAAGTTCACCAAATCTACCACTATCGAAGCTCACTAGATCTATTATTGTCAAAGCTCAACAAATCTATCATTTTCAAAGCTCACCAAATTTTCCATTATTTAAGCTCGTCAAATCTATTATTGTTGAAGCTCACCAAATCTATCATTGTCAAAGTTCACCAAATCTATCGCTATCGTAGCTCACCAAATCTATCGCTATTGAAGCTCACCATATTTATCGTTGTCGAAGCTCACCATATTTATCGTTGTCGAAGCTCACCATATTTATCATTATCAAATCTCACTAAATCCACCACTGTCAAAGCTCAAAAAGATTTATATATCAAACCCTAGTATAAATAGTTCTTAATCCAGATCTATCATCGTTGAATCTCATCAGATGTATCGTTGTCTAAGCTCACCAGATTTATCATAAGCTATAAACCCGTACATCTCTTCATACAATTTCATAAATTGCCCAAGTTCAATACCATGGGATATGATACCAAATGTTACAAATGAACATGCATTGATACCAAATGAAGAGCAAGTATTCCTTGATAAACTTAAACTAGATAAGTAATTAAATAGAATAAAGGTGAATAAATAAGGCAAACACACTGTACACAATAATGACACCTAATCTTAATACTTTGACCTATATTACAAATGTGTGATTTCATAGGCATTTAATATCAATGTCATGTTTAGTTTTGATGCAACCCTTCATGGGAACAAGCTGAAACCAGTCCTTTCGAAGACAAGTAGCCTTAACCTGGTTACTACCAGCCTCTAGGCCTATAACTTCCACCAGCTATATTCAATAATTCCAATACCTATCCACCCTACAAGCTACCTCCAGCCTTATAAACATATTAGCTTCACCTATTACCCTCAGTCATACTAGAAAAGTAACAAAAAGTCCAAAAAACCACTTTTAACATTACAAAAAAAAATTGGATACATAGGGGAGTTGGTTACATCCACACTATTTTTAGTAACTACCAATTTTAGGGTTCAAACCATAGGGTTTGATCTCAACAAATCTATACCACCTCATTATTGTTGACGTGACATGATGGGGACCACCGATAACTCAAGATTCATACCATCATTATCGGTCTGACATGCACTCAAAGGATTCAGATCAAACTACTACCTTTGAAATAGGTATGCCCCCAAGGTTTGAACCTAGGTCTCTTCTTGTTAAGTGCCTAGCTAGACAGACATTACCAATCCACCTAACCCTTGGGAGCCAAAAACATTACAAATATTACTGGAGCTAACTCTGAGAACATTACACTAGGAAACCACCACTAGCATCCACACTAGTCTCTTTTGGGCACAACTACACCAATTATAGTAGCATTAAAAACCCTACAAGCTACACCAGTTTACAATAGCCAATAATCCAACTACACTAGTTACAGTAGCTTCTTCAAGTACAAGCTACACTAGTTACAGTAGTTAATACTACCTACTTGTGGTACAACCAATAAACCATCTTAGACATTCTTCATCAACTTTGTAAAACACAGATCTGAGGTTTTAGATTTAATAATCTATGGGAGGTTGAGTTTAAAGAAGACAACTATACATGGACCAACAATAGGAGAGGCCAAAACCTAATAAAAAAATAAGACATATGAATACTCTCGGATCATTGGCTAGATGAAGGGATTTGTGCTAAAATTAATATATTGACAAGGATTGGTTCATATCATTTGTTAATAAAAGTTAACATGGTGGTAAGTGAATTAAAAAAAAATCATATTTTAAATATGAGCATATGTGGGAAGACCATCCTCAATTTGTTGATATGATAGAACAAACATGGAATTCTTCAAGAAATGGTGGGTTGTATACACTTCCAAAAAAAATTAAATCAATGATATAGATTAAAAGAATAGAACAAGAACACTTTTAAAAATATTTTTGAGAAGAAATATCAACTAAAAGATAAACTTTCAAAATTCAAAAAAGGTGATCATAATAATCCAAGATTGGAGGAAAGGGAGTTGCTTTGTGAATATCTTAATAGATTGAGTAAGGAAGAGAAATTTTGGAGATTAAAATCGAGACAGACTTGGTTAAAAGGAGAAAAATACAAAGTTTTTCATAAAATGACTATAGTATAGAGATCAGGATCTAGAATTAGTAGAATTAAATCAATAGAAAGGGTTTGGATTGAAGACCAGAGTTAAATTAGCGAGGCAAGGTATTTTTATCAAAATATTCTAGAATCAAAGGAGTTTGAAGTTCTTAATGATAAATTTCTTCAAGAAGTACCTTTAGTTGTAATAGATGAAGACAATAGGAAACTGATGGAGCCTATTACTCTAAAAGAAGTTCATTTAGCTCTTTTCTATTTTGATAAGGATAAATCCCTAGGTCTAGATGGGCTCTCTACAACATTCTATCAACATAATTGAGATATAGTGAAGGATTATTTATTGGTGGTAGTGGAACAATCTAGGGTAAAACAATACATACCTTATAAAATAAATGCAACATATCTTACCACTGATTCCAAAAAAGGATGTAAAATTATTGGATTCTTTTAGGCCCATAAGCCTATGTAGTATGGCATATAAACTTATCTCCAAAGTTATGGAAAATCTATTAAGATTATTGTTAGAAAAAATTATTTCAAAAGAGCAAGAAGGATTTGTGAAAGGAAGATAAATTCTAGATGGGATCATAGTAGCTTATGAAATTATTTAGTCAATAGCTTCAAGAAAAGAGAGAGCAATGATATTAAAACTTGATATGAGTAAAGCTTATGATAGGGTTAAATGGGATTTGTTTTTTTACAGTATTAGAAAAGTTTGAATTTGGGAAGAAATGGGTTAGATAAATTAAAGCTTGTGTCTCTACAATTTCATATGTAGTGTTGGTCAATGGGTTAGTAACAGAATCATTTAAATCCAAGAGAGGTCTTAGAAAAGGAGATCCTCTATCACCATATTTATTCATTATTATGGTAGAGGTTTTGGGTAGGAACTTGAAGAAGGCTACCTGATAGGGATCACTAAATGTTGTACAATAGTTAATAATATTTATTGATTTGTTAGGCGGAGGCCATGGTGGAGGAAATGTGCGCTTGTCGGACGTGGTGAGAAATAAATAAAACGTCGAAGGGAGGAACCATGTCACCAGCAAGAGGAATAACATAAAAAAATGGGTTCAGGATGCCAGAAACATGTTGTCATCACCGAAAATAGGATGGTCAGAAATACGAGTGGTAGGTTAATGATTGCGTTCACCTTGCGACACCACTGTCTGAGAGCAGGAGGAAATTTGATGTCTAAGCAATCAATGGAGCCACTACTGACGCTCATTCGGTCATCCGCATGGAGCCAATGGACAAAAATTAGATCCTCAATGTTGCATAACGAATGGATTACAGCAACTTCATTGTTGGATCCAGATTCTACGAAGATGGCTAGGATATGATTCACATTTAAGTTAAAATCAAGCGGCCAGGAGGTTTGACCACACTAAGAGTTGCATGTGAGCTACGCTGAGAGTGGCATGTGGGCAGAAATGCATAGATTGAATCAAGGAAATAGCCCTATGAGAGTGTGCAGCAGGGGCATGAGGTAATCGGTCCTTCATTAGAAAATTTGAGCTACACGCTCTACGATCGATACAAGCTAACCCACATTGAAAAAATTGATCGATCAGCCACAGTGGTGTTTGCAAAAGATGACTGATGCAGAAGCAGGAACGCCAACAAAGTGGAGCGAGCGCAATGTGAGCGTCAGCAAATATCACCTGAGAGGGAGTGGAGAACCGGTAGAGTGCAGATGACATGAGTGGAGGAACGTGGGTAGATCATGAAGAAAAATAGCAGAAGCCTGAAAACAATGGAGGGTTGGCAGATTCCACGGATCGATAGGTAGAGCGACTAGAAGTAGTGGGAAACTGGTTGTGGTTGTGGGAGAGATCAACCTTTGCAACGTGAGTTGCAATGGTGTTTGGAGCGGTGGAACCTGCGATGGTGTTGATAGTGTGGTTGTGGATCACCAAGGATCGACGACCAAGATGACGAGTTACTATTGCGTAGGTGTAGAAGATAGATCAAGCAGGTGGGCGCATGGAAAAACAGATCCACCAAGAAAGAGAATGGTCGACCTATCTATCTGTAGGCAGTTTGAATGAGGGAGAGACTAGGGTAACTAGTGCAGCAGGCGAACCAAAAGATGGATGTGAGAAAAAACAGTGAGGGGTAAGACATGGGGGCTGCATCAATGTGATCTAAAGAACAACAGCGATGGTGGTCAGATCGGTTGAGGCAAATGCAAGGTAACAAGGGCAAACAAAATAGGTGAGGTTGGAGCGGGAGAAAAGGGAGTGTTGAATGGGGAAACTCCATGGGAAAGCTCCATGAGGAAATGAGAAGAACAGTTTGTTGCAGGGATGGAAATGGCAACAACATCAATCAAAGAAGAGATGGTATCACCATTAGCTAGATTTGCAACAATCAAGCCTACAATATTTTTATCTTTAACTTCTTAAAATTGTTCTTCATTTTCATCTTCTATCTATTTTGCAAGAGATAAAACTTCAACAACATCAGAAACAACATTAGCAATATCGTCTAATGAAAATACAATGAGCATATCACCCATAGATCCTGGTTCGAGTCCAGGTGTTGCTTTAGAATATGGAACAGGTTCTTTGTTAGTGAGAAGAACGTCATCAACAGCAGCCATTTCGATGAGTATAGCAGTTTGGATATGCTAATTTTTTGCAGAGAGATCTTGGATCTACTGAATTCCATGAAGATATCTCTAAGTCAGTGAGAGGCCTCATCGAGCGAAAGTTTCGAATTCTGCAACATGGTGTCGAACGTAAAGAATTTAGAAATCTGATGCTAAGAATTCAAAGTTAAAATTCCATATTTATATTTCATTATAAAACACACATATTTATAGGAATGTTAAGCCTTTACAATGATAAACATACATTTAATGTCGTACAATATTTAATGTCCTACAATAGTTAATGATATTTATTGATCCCTATCACTAATAAATATGGGCTTATAAGTGGACTTAAGGTTAGTAATAACATCAACAACATCACCCTTCAATAGTTTGTAGATGATACAACCTTTTTTGGGAGGTCAAGGATAAATGAGGCCAAAGCTTTGAATAACTTATTAAAGGAATGTGAAAAAGCATCAAGGCAAAAAGTTAATAGGACAAAATCCAAAATTTACTTCCTAAACACCCCAACTAAAATCAAAGCAGTACTTCAAATTGAGGCAACAAATTAGCCAACAACTTATCTAGGGATGTCCTTATTTGAGATAAGAATGAGGATAGAATTATGGAATCCAGTTATAAGTAAATTTCAAAATAAACTACCAGCATGGAAAGGTAGATGGCTATTGTTAGCAGGAAGAGTGCAACTATTAAAATCAATCTTACAAGTCATTCCAACATATGATATGTCCTTGTATACTATACCAAAATTTATAGAAAAATAATAATCTATATTATGCGGTCATTTTTGTGGTCAGGCTTACATGATAAAAAGAAATTTCCTTGAGTGAAATGGAGCAAGGTGTGTGATGATAAAACTAGGGGAGAAATGATAAATGATTAAATACCAATAATTTAACATTGTTTTAAATATGTTGAGGAATTGAACTAGGATTTCAGAAGAATGTTGGAGGTCTACGACATTATAGTAGCATTTTGAATGATTGGAGTGCAAGTAATAGGAGGAATGTAGGAAGTTTGAGGAATCGAACTAGGATTTCAAAGAGAATCAATCTTTTTGGAGGGTCTTTCAACAGTAAGGATCACGACCAAGAATGGGGGACATAGGTACTTTGGTATCAGATCCTCCAAATCAAGGAATATCATACCGAGATAAGTTATGTGGAACCCAATATAGCTTCAATGACTATCAAACACAAGCAAGGACAATCATAACTACCATGGGAAAGTGATAAAAGGAGGATTCTTTGCCTGGAAGGATGAACGGATGTTGACCACAATCAAAAGAAATATCAGTATTGGAAATAGAAGAGGACTAGATAGCTGAGGATATAGTTTATAAGATAAAACACAACATGATAGGTAAATTTATGGGTTTCATACCATCTATGTACTTCCTCCACATATGGATAAGGAAACAATGGCATCTAGAAGGAGAATACAAAATTATAACTCTCTCAAATGGGTATTTTTCTATAGATTTCACATCAATGGTAGACCAATAAAAAGTATTTGAGGGAGGGTCGTATCATCATGGGCCAGCGGAACTATTCCTACAACCATGGAAGATGGAATTTGACCTGAGGGTGGAACAAACTACAGTACCAATATGGGTAATATTATTTGCTCTTCCCCTTGAATTTTAGAATGAAGAGGTACTTGAGACAATAGGCAACTTACTCGGGCATTATCAAGGTAGATCAAGAGAAACAATTTTAGAAGGATTGGCAATGTTTGCTAGAGTTTGTGTAGAAATAGATCTCAGTAAACCTCTTCCAACATAGATACACCTAAAAATAGGGGATTTTATCTAGCACTAACAACTAGATTATGAGACTATTTCATTCATATGTCGGGTGTACCACACTCATGGAAATCTGGCTAGAATGTGCCCAACATTTAAAGATCATCAATTTGGACAAGAGGGGAAAAAAGCAAATATTAACATGGTGGGCCAATCTCTTTGAAAAAAGGTAAATTAGAGGAAGGGAAAGGCCCAACAGACTCTGAGGACTTCCAAAAAGTAATCAGAAGGTCAAACAAAATAAATCAGCACAGTAACCAGAGACAAGGAGAAAAAGTAGGAAGAACAAATAATAGATATGAGATATTCAAACAACTAGGAATATTGGAAACATAAGGGGATTTTCAAATGGAAGGATTAGAGGAGGATACTCAGCAAGTCACACCAATGGATCTTGAATAATAATCCAATCTAGTGTCAGGGAACAAGCAAGGAGCAGAAAAAACATAACCTCTCTCATGGAAGATGAGATTCAACCTACGAGAGAGACCAAAGAAGGGGAATCAGAGCAGGGGATAGTCTTAACTCAAGAAATAGAGATGAAAGAAGAAAATAAGAACAAAGACAGCCCTACTTTAGGGATTCATCAAGTGGAGAAGAAACAAAAACCGAACCAATCTATAAGGAGGAATTCAAAAAAGGAAAATATGGAGGAACAAGGAAATAAATTTGAGCCAGAGTAGACAAGTAAAATCGATGGCTGATTTTTTCTCTCCTCATTCTCAATGATTTTAATTACTTGGAATGTGAGGGGTTTAGGCAATCGTACCAAACAAAAGGTAGTCAAAAATATTATCATGGATATGAGTCCAGATATAATTTTTTTACAGGAAACCAAAATGCAAGGAGAAGACTTACAAAAATAATTGAGGATATGGCAAAAAGGAGATATCCTTACTCAATCGATATAGGAGAAATCAGGTGGATTGGCCACCATGTAGAATCTCCAATTATTCCTAGCAATAGGGGGCCTCCATGAGAGGGGTATTGATGGTTCAGTTACAAAATAGGGAAAATAGGAAAAACTGGAGTATAGTTAATTTCTATGGAGCACAGATAGTCAGATTATAGAGGGATCAATGGGCAACCATCCGAAATTCAGAGACAACTACCCAGAGTACCAATGGATTGTGGGAGGAGACTTTAATGCAAATATTAGAATAGAGGAACAACAAGGAGGCAGATCCATGTTGGAGGAAAAGGATAGGTTTTTTTCAGTAATAACATGTCAAATGAATCTAATAGATATCCCTAATGTGGACAACTCCATGACTTAGAAAAATAGAAGAAAGGAAGGGGAGACAGTCAAATATTGCTTGGATCGTTTCTTCATGGGGGAGGAATTATTCTTGCATACCAAGCATCAAGCAAGGGTCATGGATAGGATTTCTTTAGATCATTTTCCAGTAAGCCTTACCATAGAAGAAGATAATCATAAAGTTGTAGGAACTTTTAAATTTGAGCTATGGTGGCTGAAATATGAGGAGTTGGAGGACCACATAAAAGAATGGTGGGAATTAGGGAGACCAAGATTTGGGACATCCCAATTCAAACTCTACAAACAACTAAAATATGTGAGGACCCAACTAAAAGAGTGGAGTAAACACAAGAAGGAACTCACTAGAATCCAAAATAACAAAATCAAGGATCATAAGGAGAATATTTCTCAAGAGATAAGACAAGGAACTATTACAAAAGATATGTTGTAACGTGAGGTAAAAATTAATAGGAGAGAGGAAGCTTTGGAGGAACAAGAAGAGATCTAATGGAGGAAAAGAGCCAAAGTTACATGGTTAAAGGAGGGGGATCAAAACATAGCTTTCTATAATAAGATAGCAATAGCTAGAAGACAACATAATAGAATTATAGGTCTTACAGATATGATGGATCAGGTAAAAACTAGTGGAAGTGAAATGAAAATTATAGAAAATCAATACTTCCATACTATTTTCCGTAGCAACAAAAATTTTAATGCAACATGGCAGGAGAAGATACTAGAGGCAATTCCATAATTAGTCAAACTTGAACACAATAAATTATTAATGGAGAAAATTTCTTTTGAAGAAACATCGCAGATCATACAAAAAATACAAACAGGAAAGACCCCACGACCAGATGGATTCTGTAGAAATTTGCTAAAAGCAGTATTGAAAGACAATCGATTAGATATGCAAAGCATTACTGAAAGATCAAGAATTGATTGATTTATTCCATGGATCAACTTTGTATAAATAGCAAATTTGATCATTGAGAGTCGTTGGATTACAACAACTCATCAAATCTGAACTAGTCTAAACTGAGAGTTCACCTGACTCATGGAAGAGTAGTAACTCAAGTAAGTCTATCCTAGTAGAACTTAAGAGAATAATTATTTATTCTAACATATTCCCCATTGAATCTTATCAAAAATATAAGGAAATTGTGGGCCAAGCAGTGGTGGAGGCACTGGAGGAAATCAGACAAAGTAAGCAAATGTTAAAAGTCTTGAATCATATTGTTATCACTTTAACTCCTAAGGACCCACCTAGTGAGATAATTGAGAACTATAGGCCTATTTCACTATGTAATGTAGTTTACAAGATACTAACAAAGCTTATGGGAGAGAGGTTAAAACATTTTTTACCAAATCTGATTTCAAGTGAGCAAGGTGGTTTTGTTGAAGGCAGACAAATTTTAGATGAAATAGTAGTGGCCCAAGAGGTGATACATACAATGTCCAAGCAAAAGGACCCAAGTATGCTTATTAAATTAGATCTTTCTAAAGCTTATGATAGAGTAGATTGGTTCTTTATGCAAAGGATTTTAGAAAAAATGGGCTTTGCAGAGTGGAGAGATTGGGTAAAAGTTTGTACAAAGACTACATCTTTCTCAGTTTTGGTAAAGGTAGTCCATATTCCATGTTCACAGCAAGAAGGGGGTTGAGGCAAGGGGATCTTGTTTCCCCTTACCTTTTTATCCTTTATGCAGAGGGTCTAGGATACTGTTAAAAAAAGGGAGACAAGAGGGGAGGCTAAGGGATTTGAAAATAAGTTCTTAGATTGATATAAATCACCTCTAGTTTGTGGATGATACTGCTCTTATTAGTCAAGCCAATATCATAGAAGCAAGAAACATAAAAGAATTTTTAGATGGGTATACTCAAGCTACTGGGCAAAATTTTAATGAAAAATGTCTCAAATATTTTTTTCAATACAACGAAGAGGATGAGAAAATTATACAGTTGTTGAACTTCATGGAAACTCATTTACCCATACAGTACTTGAGAGTACCTTTATCTACAAAGAAAAAAAAGCAAGGAGTGGAAAGGGTTGATTGACAAACTTCAAGCTAAGTTGAGCAACTGGACACACAAATGGCTAAGCTTGGGAGGAAGGCTTACAATGATTAAAGTTGTGCTACAAGCTCTCCCAGTTTATAAATTTTCCATACTTCAGGCTCCAAAAAAAATCTAAAAGATATTGACAAATACACAAGAAAGTTTTTGTGGTCAAGTGCAAGGGAGGAACAAAAATTAGCACTAGTTGGGTGGGAGAAGATATGTCAACCAAAAAAATAAGGAGGATTGGGGATAAGATCAGCATCCCAAAGTAGCAAGGTACTAGCAAGGAAGCTATATTGGAGATGGATTACAGCTACTGGAGGTTTATGGAGCAGACTATTACCAGCCAAATATTACCTAGGAGAGGCTGAGAAATACATCCCAAGACTCCTAGTGGAAGGAGAGGCATCTACAGTATGGAGAACAATGGAAGTAGGCCAAAAGTTAATAAAGCCATACCTTTATTGGCAATTAAGGGATGGAAAGGATGTTATTTTTTGGGAGGATTCATGGAATCAACATGTGCCAAACTTACTACAATGGAAACATCCCTGAGAATGGCCAGTGAGGGGGACAAAGGAACTAATCGAAAAAATTGTGGAGACATCTCCAAAGATATCCAGTTCAGGATGATTCTAAGAGGGATATACTTGGATGGGGAAGAAGTAAGTTGGGAATCTATAAGGCAAAGGAGGGATACAAGGTAGTTTTGTGGATATGAGATTACCCTAGCACCACTTCCATGGACATTTGTTTGGCAAAATGAAGGATGACCAAAAATTAACATTTTCTCATGGCTAATTAACCACAAAAAGTGCTTGACATTTGATAATTTGAGAAAAAGAGGTTTCTACGAGTCTTCCAAATGTGTTATGTGTGGAATGGCATAAGAGACCTTGAATCACCTCTTTTTTGGACGTTCTTTTGCCAAAGACATGGATAATTTGGTGGAGGCAGATGAGACAACATTGAGAAATTTTATGAGAGCCAGGAAAGCTTTTATGAGAAATGGAAATAGTGCAGATTTAAGACTAGAACAATGAAAATGGCATGGAAGCTGGGACCTGGCTTCATATGGTGGCAGTTATTGCTAGAACAAAAAGCACACATATTTAGATCAGAGCACAGAACAAGGAAGCAAGTTTGGGAGAGGATTATGAGTAAGTTAATGGAAACACTATCCATTAGATTACAGGAGGAAACAAACATAGAAATGGAGGAAGTGACTATTCTAAGGAGCTTTGGAATAACTATAAAATAAAAACAACTAAGGGTTGGTTGCGCAAGTGAGATCTCCTCGGATAACATAGAGTGGAGACCACCTCCTAGAGAGTGGGTGAAGGCAAACACAGATGGGGCTTCTACTAAAAATCTTAGAAAAGCTAGTTTTGGTATTATCATACGAAATTGGAAAGGAGAACAAGTGTACTAGAGAGCAGAAGGTATGGAGGAGACAACAAATAATGAAGCAAAATGATAGGCGATCTTGTTAGCATCAATGATAGTTGTAAATATGCAATTACATAAGCTATGGATAGAGACAGACTCTCAGGTGTGGGTTGGATTCTTGGATCCGATAAGATCCTTTCAAGTGCTGCAAATTGGAGAGAGAAGGAAGGTGGAAGTAGTTCAAAAATTTTGGAAGGTTTTTCAAGATGTGTTTATTACATATATCAAGCGAGATGGAAATAGGATGGTAGATTATTTAGCAAAATGGAGGAAAGAACTGGAGGAAGGGCAATATGTGGACTGTTAGATGGAAAATCAGATAAGTTGGTGCCAAAGAATCTAAGGGATGCGAGAGGTGCTACAAGCAGATAGCAGACATGTTCAAGATGCCAATAATAACTTCAAAACATCATGAACATGTTTACTAAATTCATATTACTAAGAAAAATAAGAATTCAACTATGGTAATGTTGATGTTTCTGGACAACTATATTATGGTGGCCTCAGGTGATGTTTTCAACAAACACACCTATATATTGTTTTTATGGCTAATTTTTGAGCCAGGAGGGATTTGAGGAGGATTTTCTTCTTCCCTTGTTTCCTGTCCAACTCATTTTGCTTTGTAATACAACTTTTATAAATATAATATATTTTTCATTTTTTTCAAAAAAAAAAAACTGGGGAGATCTTGGTTTAAGAGTTCTTATGGATGAAAACTTAGCTCTTAGGGGAAAAGTAATTTGAAGATTATACAAAGAGATTCAAAGACAATGGGCAAGAATTCTTCTAAGTATGTTGAGTCCAATGACCCAAACTTAATATTTACTACAATGGAAAATATTATTACATCTATAAAATGGTTCATAAAATTTTAGCCAAAGAATTAAAATAATATGTTAAATTTTAATGGTTGAGATAGCAACTTGAAGAAACATTTTTTTACTAGAGGACTTAATAATAGTTGCACGCTTACTACAAAGGTAAGGGTTTTAACCTCTCTTTCAGAGTTCCAAGGTTTTAAACCCCACTCACTATAAAGGGATCGAGACCACTCATAAAAATCTGTGTAAACTCATTGAAAAAAACAAAGTCTTAATAATCAATTAAATTTATATGTTAAATTTTAATTGATTTAACTTTAGAAAAATGTTATAATTCACTCATGAAACTAAAACCTTTGTTTATGGTATAAAATTATGTATTCCCACCATTTACCCTTATGAAACTAAAACCTTGGTTTATGGTATAAATTTTTAAGCATCTCTTATAAAATGGTTCATAAAAATTTAGCCGAAGAATTAAAATTATATGTTAAATTTTAAGGGTTTAAATAGGGTTGCAACTTTAAAAAAAAAAAAAATTAATATAATACAACTGGAGGACTTAATAATAACTGCAAACTTACTGCAATGAAAAATATTATTATTAAATTAAATACTTTATGGTCAAACTCATTAACATCTAAAAATAATTTTTTGCTTGAAGATATAAAAATAAAAATTGCATTTGTTATTTGAAAGCATCGTTATCCCAATATCCTCGGGAACAAAACAAAGTTAAAATAATAATATAGTTAAAATTGTAAAGTTATTGGGGAAGAAAGTAGAGAGGGGAGGGCTCTGGTCCCTCCCCTGCTCCCCCTCCCATGGCTCCTGGTTCCTGCCCAGTCCCTGGCTCAACCCAGGTCATCCCTCCTAGGGAGTGGTTGTTTGCAGATGATCTCCTGGGGGGAGATCCTTCTCCACTATCTGCGCCCCTCCCGACCGGCTAGGGTTTCCTTGGTTGTTTTTTCGGACTGGTGCTTCCCAGGGATCCCTGTTTGGTTGGGGATCCCTTCCCTTTTTCCCTCAGGCTTCCCCCTGGGGTTTTTTGCAGGTTATTCGCGTGGATCTGGTCACCTGCGTTTCTCGGTGCGGTGGAGGTGATGGTTTAGGGTTTGGACAGCTTCCCCATTTTTCTTGTGAATCCTCGACGGGCTCTGTGCTTGGACGGGATTCTTGGTCCCCGCTGCTGGGATCCTCTCTTATTTTCCCGGGGCGGGTTCCTTGTGGTGCAACTCTCTAGTCACTTCCTGATGGGCTGGATCCTCTCTGTGCTGGCTGTCGGCTTCCTGCAGGATGGCTCTCACTGAACGAAATGTTTTCTTGGTGGGCGGGATGGTTTCTCCACAGGGCGGGATCCGCCAAATCCGTCGGTTTTCTTGCGAGGCGGGATCCTTCTTTTCTGCTGGTTTCCTGGATGGCGGGATTTCCCTGTTGCTTCCCGCTAGGCGGGACTGTTTGTGGTGGTTTTGACTGCTTCCCGCGAGGCGGGATTTTATTGTAACGGTTTTTCTTTGCTTCTTTCGGGCGGGATCTTCTCGATGGTGGTTTTTGGCTACTCCCCGTGGCGGGATCTCCAAAACTACTTTCTTTCTTTTTGTTTGTTTCCCGCCGAGAGGGATTGTTTCATGCTTACTGTTATCACTGGCGGGATTTCTGTTTTGGTGTTCAGTTTCAAGGGATTGATGCCCTAGGCCCATTGCTTATTTAATCAGGTTTTGGGATCCTTGTTAAAACCCGCTGTAAATACAAACACGACTTACCAAAAAAAAAAAATTGTAAAGTTATTCAAACATAAGGTTTTTAAAAAATGTGAAATGATAATAAAATATAACTAAAGTTGTATGGGGTGCACAAATATTAGAATTCACAAGAGGAAAAGGGAAGTCCTAAATATTTAGTAAAGATACCTAAATATTAGGGTATATAGGTATGTAGGTACCAAGGTGAATGTATACATAAAATTTTGATTCTTAAAGATTTAAATATGTGGTAATATAATTGTAAACATGAATAAATCATAATATGGTGTAATATAATTGTACATGAACTAGTTTAGATATAAAGGATATATATCTAAAAATGTCGAGAGTTATCAATCTCGAGGCGTCTATCTCATTTTTTGGGGTGTGATCTCCAAGATATATGTTTTAGTTTAAATATTTTAAATGTTTGCAAGGGCTGGTTAGTCCGTTGTTTTAGTTTAAATGTTTTTGTTAATGTCGATATTTTTAATTAAAAAAAAAATTGTTTACGGCATGACATGTATGACCTCTTTGCCTCCCACCCCCTATCTGCCATTGTAGGAATGCCTCTCGGCGTAATAAATCACAATAATATCAAACTAAGATTAACATAAAACTTAGTAAAACAACTATATTTAAATATAAAAATGTATAATTCAGGTGTTGTAGGTGAGTTGGAGAGGAGAGGAAAATTTCAATTGCTAATGTTGGTACGGACAAGGCCAAACACGACGACTTTTATGATGTAAAACTCCCTGGAAATGTATAATGGAAATGTATAATCCAGCTGTTGTAAGTGAGTTGGAGAGGAGAGGGAAAATTCAATTGCTAATGTTGGTACAGACAAGACCAAACACGACGACTTTTACGATGTAAAACCCCTTGGTCCTGGTCTCTCAGACCAAGGTGGTCTCACAAGAAGGTGGTCCTTTCTAGATGGATCTAACTAACACCTAAAAGACAATCTGGTAATTGACGACATCGGTTGATCATCCCTCGAATAAGAGAGTAGGTCACGATTAATGAATGATGACCATATTAATGAATGATGACCACTTTATCTCTATTCAAGCTTTAAAGAGGTATGTTAGGTCACGATTCGCGAATCGGCACCCTCCCTTTCTATAAAGTAACCTGATTACATATGTCATTACTAATTTAGTTGGGATTGGTCAATTCATTCTCCAATATCTAATGGCATTGAATGGGGGATAGTTGTTTAAAGGCCAATCTAGTTAATGGTAGGGATCTATTGTCTTCCATCTCCCCAAAAGCAAAGATGATCCCCTTCAATAAAGGTAGCTATCCATGGTTCTCCATCCATCTATCCATTCAAGTATTAGTGGTGAGAGCTCCTCTTTCATTCGATTCGAGAATCCACCCCCGTATGATCAGGAGGAGGAGGAAGCGGGAAAGCACACATTTGATTTAGGCGACCCGGATGCCCTCTCTATTCCCCTTTTAAAATAGATAGGATCCTCTCCTCTCCATTTAGAGAGGGGAGGGCAACCCTTATATAAGAGAGGGAAACATGAAGAGGAAGGGGATATATATATATAGCTGATTGCATATTATTATAATTTTTGTATTGTGAAGGTTGTTATAAAAAAAAATTCAAGATAGTGAGTTCTGAAATATTCATATTTCATACAAAAAAATGAAAATATTACTCTACTAAAATGTAGATGTAATGCATAGATAGCAGAGATAAAATTTTAATATTGTGAAGACTATTATAAAAAAATAGATGCTAAATTCTAGAAAATTCATATTCATACAGAACATTAAAAAGATTTTAAAAAATCAAGAATTCAAATATTTTATGTAAAATGAGACAATAGCATAATAAGAAGTGTATTTGTTTGTAAGCTCTCCAGCTTTAAAGAAAATAATTGTAATTTGTAGGGGACCAACGTATAACATTTTATTATCCAACAAAAAAAATTGACGAACTCATCTGTTCACTTTCTATTAATACCCTTGAAAAAAATTATTAAGATGAAGTTAGCCCTTAAAAAAATTTATTAAAATGAAGTTAGCTTCCCAAAGATCATAGGTTCATAGGTATCTAATATATAGTTAATAATTATCTTATATAATTATTTCAACTATGCTAACATGATATAGTCTCTGTTCACTTTCTATTAATACCCTTAAAAAAATTTATTAAATGAAGTTAGCCCTTAAAAAAATTTATTAAAATGAAGTTAGCTTCCCAAAGATTATAGGTTCATAAGTATCTACTATATAGTTAATAATTATCTTATATAATTATCTCAACATCCTAACCCTCAATGTAATAAGTTCCGTGATGTATTAATTCTTAAATAACTCTTAAATAACGTGGGTAGTACCCATGATTAATATTTTGTAATGTTCTAAATTTTAGCTTAATTCTTAAATAACTCTTAAATAACGTGGGTAATACCCATGATTAATATTTTGTAATGTTCTAAATTTTAGCTTATATAGTGCCTATGACAAAGGACACTTTTTTTATGTAACACATGGTAAATAGGTATATAAAGTGGCCTTGTCCATGTAATTCAAATGACACTATGCATGTAATTCGGGTGGCATTATGTATGTAGTCCAGAGGGCATTCAAATGACACTATGTATGTAATCCAGGTGGCATTATGCATGTAATCCACGTGGCATTATGCATGTAAGCCAATCATGAAAGGAAACTCTTTAAATACCCGAAAAAACACCGATGTATTCATCTTTTTGCAAATTAAAAAAGTGTTGAAAAGGGTTGTCCTCTCAAAAAGGCCTGCAATTCTATCTTATTGTGAGTTTGTTCCTTTATGCAAATTTTTGTTATAATGTGTAGTTTGTTCTGATATTAATATGATGTTTATGTGAGTTTATTTCCAAGCAATCGTGTGAGAGTGTGTTTATTTGAGTTTATTTTATAGTAAAATCCTAACAATAATTCAAAACTTAAAATCTTTATCCTATATAATTATCTCAACTACATTAACATGATATATTACCTTTGCAAATCTTTATTCTAGTCTTCAAAATTCAAGACTTAAACATGTAATCTTCAAAATCTTGACTAAAAGATGACATAAGAGAACCCCACCTTTGAAACATGAGTTTAAATAAACTTACCCCAAGGCATTCCTCTAAACTAAAAGAACAGAAGTAAAAGAACAGTTTTTGAATGGGATATAAGAGAACCCCACCTCTGAAACAAGAGGTTAAATAAAATTTGAATGGGATATAAGAGAACCCCCACCTCTGAAAGAAGAGGTTAAATAAAAGAACAGTTTTGAAAAGGCATTCCTCTAAACTAAAAGAACAGAAGTAAAAGAACAGTTTTTGAATGGGATATAAGAGAACCCCACCTCTGAGAACCCCACCTCTGAAACAAGAGGTTAAATAAAATTTGAATGGGATATAAGAGAACCCCCACCTCTGAAACAAGAGGTTAAATAAAATTTGAATAGGATATAAGAGAACCCCCACCTCTGAAAGAAGAGGTTAAATAAAAGAACAGTTTTGAAAAGAGGTTAAATAAACTTACCCCAAGGCATTTCTCTAAAGTAAAAGAACAGCTTTTGTCTGTTTCACCTCTGAAACAAGAGGTTAAATAAAATTTGAATGGGATATAAGAGAACCCCCACCTCTGAAACAAGAGGTTAAATAAAATTTGAATGGGATAAAAGAGAACCCCCACCTCTGAAAGAAGAGGTTAAATAAAAGAACAGTTTTGAAAAGAGGTTAAATAAACTTACCCCAAGGCATTTCTCTAAAGTAAAAGAACAGCTTTTGTCTGTTTCACTATTTATCCCACTAGATCAAATTTTAAATTTTAAAAATACAAAAACCATTTTAAGAAAGCAGCATTCACGACTTCAACGCTAAATGAACAATATCTATTTTCAATTACTGCACAATAACGAGGCGAAAAATAAAAATGATTTATCAAACTATATAATTCAACTTCCTCTCCAAAGTTAAATACGCTTATCGGTTAAAAACAATATCCTGTGATATAGGATTGACTCAAAAAGAATTACTTTCTTCAAATAATATAGAATTAAACATCAAATTTTCAGAAACAGTTCTACCTTCAGACACTAGTTACCAGGACGACTACACAATATACCTTATAAAGAACAAATCTACAACAAGATAGCCCAGAAGCGAACATTCAAAACCATCCCTTCAACCATTTATCAAACATCCACCCATTTTAAAAACCATTTGACTTCTCAATCGAAACCCTTTTAAAAACATTTGCCCAAAAACACACCCCATTTCTTGGATCATAACAAATATCTAAACTAAGATATGATAGCCCTAGGCTGCAAAACTTACAATGAAACGTTGAGAACATCGTTATGCCGGAGCAAAGAATTTTCAATAAGACCAATCTCTAAAGTGAAAAAAATGCAACCTATTAAAATAAAAATTACTGCACAATAACGAGGTGAAAAATAAAAATGATTTATCAAACTATATAATTCAACTTCCTCTCCAAAGTTAAATACGCTTAACGGTTAAAAACAATATCCTGTGATATAGGACTGACTCAAAAAGAATTACTTTCTTCAAATAATATAGAATTAAACATCAAATTTTCAGAAACAGTTCTACCTTCAGACACTAGTTACCAGGACGACTACACAATATACCTTATAAAGATCAAATCTACAACAAGATAGCCCAGAAGCGAACATTCAAAACCATCCCTTCAACCATTTATCAAACATCCACCCATTTTAAAAACCATTTGACTTCTCAATCGAAACCCCCTTTTAAAACCATTTGCCCAAAAACACACCCCATTCCTCAGATCATAACAAATATCTAACCTAAGATAAGATAGCCCATAGGCTGCAAAACTTAGAAACGTTGAGAACATTGTTATGCCGGAGCAAAGAATTTTCAGTAAGACCAATCTCTACAGTGAAAAAAATGCAACCTATTAAAATAAAAATTTGTATGTAAAACCGATTATCAAATATCAATTTTCCTCTTCGTGTCCGTACTTTCACATTCGAAATAAAAGACCATCCTCGTGCAAAATAAAAAATCATTCTCATGACACATCAGGGCTAAGATGGGACCAACCACATATTTCAGATGAAAAACCCAGGAAATATTCAAATTATTAATCAAGTCTTTCAAAGAAATCCATCATCTTCACTGGGGTTAAAACCCAGGATGGTTAGTGCTTAAAACTAAAAATCCATCATCTAAGCAGCTTTTGCTAGCTCCTAACACTATACTGAAAAAACAGGTGAACCTTGACAAAAAGAAGATTTAATCGACCTCCTCAATCTTAGGTCCAGCACCTGCACCGCCAGTGGGACCATCATCAGGAGAGCTTGGACCACCATAGCCTGCACCAGGCATATCAGCCCCTGCACCTTGATACATCTTTGCAATGATTGGATTGCATATGCTTTCAAGCTCCTTCATTTTATCATCAAACTCATCTGCCTCTGCAAGCTGGTTGTTATCCAACCACTTAATAGTTTCGTCAATAGAGTCCTCAATCTTCTTCTTGTCATCTGCATCCAGCTTGGCTGCAATTTTATCATCTCTAACTGTATTCCTCATGTTGTAGGCATAGTTCTCCAATGAGTTCTTGGACTCTACTTTCTTCTTATGCTCTTCATCCTCAGATTTGTATTTTTCAGCCTCTTGCACCATCTTCTCAATCTCCTCCTTACTCAACCTACCCTTGTCATTTGTAATTGTGATCTTGTTCTTCTGTCCAGTGGTCTTGTCCTCAGCAGAAACGTTAAGAATACCATTAGCATCAATGTCAAAGCAAACAGTGATCTGAGGAACTCCTCTGGGAGCAGGGGGGATACCGGAGAGCTCGAACTTGCCCAACAAGTTGTTGTCCCTTGTTCGGGTTCTTTCACCCTCGTATACTTGAATCAGCACACCAGGTTGGTTATCTGAGTAAGTAGAAAACACTTGTTCCTTTTTTGTAGGAATGGTAGTATTTCTAGGAATCAAAACTGTCATAACACCACCTGCAGTCTCAAGACCAAGAGAAAGAGGAGTAACATCAAGAAGCAAGAGATCCTGCACCTTCTCATTGCCTTCTCCACTGAGAATTGCAGCCTGAACTGCAGCTCCATAGGCCACAGCTTCATCAGGGTTAATGCTCTTGCAGAGTTCCTTCCCATTGAAAAAATCCTGCAACAAGCTCTGCACCTTGGGAATCCTAGTAGACCCACCAACAAGAACCACATCATGGATAGTACTCTTATCCATCTTGGCATCTCGCAAACATTTTTCTACAGGCTCCATGCATTTCCTGAACAGATCCATGTTCAACTCTTCAAATCTTGCCCTTGTAATGGTGGAGTAGAAATCAATACCTTCATACAAAGAATCAATCTCAATGGTAGTCTGAGCAGTTGATGACAGAGTCCTCTTAGCCCTCTCACAAGCAGTTCTAAGTCTCCTTAGGGCCCTTGCATTGCCTGTGATGTCTTTCTTATACTTCCTCTTGAACTCCTGTACAAAATGGTTCACCATTCTATTGTCAAAATCCTCACCTCCCAAATGCGTATCTCCTGCTGTTGCCTTCACCTCAAAAATACCCTCTTCAATAGTCAGGAGCGAAACATCAAAAGTACCCCCACCCAAATCAAAAATAAGAACGTTCTTCTCCCCCACACTGGTAGCCTTCTTATCCAGCCCATATGCGATAGCAGCTGCAGTTGGTTCATTAATGATTCTCATTACATTTAAACCAGAAATCACACCAGCATCCTTCGTCGCCTGTCTTTGAGAATCATTAAAGTAAGCAGGAACTGTAACAACAGCATTTTTTATGGTAGTTCCAAGGTACGCCTCAGCAATTTCTTTCATCTTGTTCAAAACCATAGAGGAGATCTCCTCGGCTGAAAATTGCTTCTCTTCCCCTTTGTATGTTACAACAATCATGGGCTTCTCACCTGGACCTGCAATGACCTTGAATGGCCATAGCTTAATATCACTCTGAACAGATGCATCAGAGATTCTCCTTCCAATCAACCGCTTTGCATCTGTCAAGATATGAACATTGCATTAGAAACCAAATGGCATGAGTCATTCTTTAGATTCTCAGGAATCCCAACAAATTATTTGCTGTATAATAATTACGTTGAAACTCTTAGCACAAACCTCGGACTCAAAAAGAAAAACCAACTTTCATATAATTCATCCTGATAACAAACGAAACTCTCTTTACCAGGACTTAGAAAACAACAAAACAGATCCCAGGGCTCGGGTCAAAAGCAAACCTAAAATTCATGTAAAAGGTTCAAAAATATCAAACAAATTACCGAACGTCTTGACTAAACTACGAAGAATACAACCATCTCCCCCTACACACTGACATAAACCCCAAGTTATAAATCCACTCCTAAACCAAAGAACCCAATACACGTATAACAAAAACAAATGTAATAACCAAAGAAAATCATCCACGAAGAATACAACCATCTCCCCTTACACTAACAACCATCTCCCCTTACACACTAACATAAACCCAAGTTATGAATCCACTCCTAAACCAAAGAACCCAATACACGTATAACAAAAACAAATGTAATAACCAAACCATCTTCCCTTACACTCTAACATAAACCCAAGTTATGAATCCACTCCTAAACCAAAGAACCGAATACACGTATAACAAAAACAAACGTAATAACCTAAGAAAATCATCATTAAGAAATTTAAGGATTTGAGCCAACTCAATATCAATCATAGAAAAATAATACAAAAGGATTTGAGCCAACTCAATATCAATCATAGAAAAATAATACAAAACAGATCCCAGGGCTCGGGTCAAAGCAAACCTAAAATTCATGTATAAGGTTCAAAAATATCAAACAAATTACTGAACGTCTTAACTAAACTACGAAGAATACAACCATCTCGCCTTACACACTGACATAAACCCAAGTTATAAATCCGCTCCTAAACCAAAGAACCCAATACACGTATAACAAAAACAAATCTAATAACCTTAGAAAATCATCCTTAAGAAATTTAAGCATTTGAGCCAACTCAATATCAATCATAGAAAAATAATATCAAGCATTTAGCCTGCTGCAATAAGTTCAATCAGAAACTAAAAATAGCTTAGAAGTTTGGTGTACTGTAATTAACTAAAAACTAATTTCCAAAATTAATTTGAAAACTCCCAAAACAAAATAAAAACAAATTACTGACCTCAAACAAAGGTCAACAAAAATCAACCCCTCTCACAAATCCATAAAAGCATTTATTTCTCAATGAAGGAAATTAACTTGAGCACAAACATAGTTTTTAAAATTCCTCATATATTCAAATACTTCTCACTAAAGAATACCAGAATAAATGCTTTCAATATTATACAGATCTGCATCAAATACTGGACCCACAAAAAAACACCGTAAAGTCATCACACAGAATTCGATTAATTTAAATGCTTTCCATATTATACAGATCTGCGTCATATACTGACTCCACTTAAAAAACCGTAGAGCCTACGTATGTGAATCACACAGAATTCGATTAATTTTAAAATAGCAAACCATAAACCCACTCAAAAAAAAAAAAACCCTGTCAACTAATTCACAAAACAATTACCATTTCTCAAACAGATCATTAAAAAAAAAAAAGATTTAACTGATCAAAGCGTTGTCGCGATAATTCTTTCTATGAATCATAAAACACTAAACAAGAAAAAAATATATATATTTAATTCAAAAAATACATGTACTTATTGATTAAAATAAAAGGGTTAAAGCTCATGGGTTTGGAACAAGTTGTTGATAGTCAAGAGTTTCACAATCTCAATCAGTGGTAATCTAATATTAAAAATTTAAAAGTTAAACCCTAAAACATCAAAAAAGACCAGGGAAAAACAAGGAGACTGATACAATACATAAATCTTCTCAGCCTTATGACTTAAGGCATAACTAATATTAACATTAAACAAAAGAGACCATCAGATCCTTTAAAGATTGACCCAAAAACCCCAACCAAGAAACAAAAACTTAAGTTCATTCTAAAACCCTAACAACCATAAAACATCACCCATCCTCTTAAGGACGCCCACAACTAAAAATAACATAAAATAGAACAAACCACTGTACTCACCATCAACTAATTAAAAAAAAAACAACAGAAAATCGCCATACATGTATCTCAACCCTATATACTAAAACCCAATAAGCCAAAATATTTTAGAAAAACCAAAAAAAAAAAAACGCTCAGGCAATTGTCCACAGGCGGCCATAAAAAACAATAACCGTCCAAGAATCCTAATCTCCAAATTAGCGCAGGGTAAGAAAAATACCGAAAACGGTGTTGGTGGGATTCATGGCCACCTGGTTCTTGGCAGCATCTCCGATTAGACGTTCCGTGTCGGTGAATGCTACATAGGACGGAGTGGTTCGGTTCCCCTGATCATTTGCGATAATCTCCACGCGATCGTGCTGCCACACCCCGACGCACGAGTATGTAGTCCCCAGATCGATTCCGATTGCGGGCCCTTCTCCTTTCCCAGCCATTATTATTCTCACAGAAAACCACCACAACCACCACTGCGCAGGCAAGAACAAAAGACTGAAACAAAGGAGCCGGGGGTCAACAGCTAATTGTAGACAAAGGAAGGGAAGGAATGAATGGAAATGGTCGTCCAAGCGAGTGTTGAAATAGGATTCCCTCGCACCGAATTCCGCTGCTTCCAGAAAGTTCCCCGCTGACCTGGCATTCGAATTTCCAAATCGACGGTGGATGTTTGATGATGGAAACGGTCTTTTTATTTATGGTTGAAAACTACTTTGTGGACCTTCAGAATTTCTTAAATTAGGGTCGGTTTATGAAGGCCTCGAGGGGCCCGTGGAAAATCTAAATTTACGCTATGCAATGGATCATATGGACTATGTTTTTATCCATTCCACCATTAGGACTATGTGTTTATCCATTCCACCATTAGGACAAACATATTATATTATATTATATTATATGAGGTTTAAGGTTTAAACCTTAGCTTGGGTGAGTGTGAGGGGTGGTTGTGTGGTGGTTGTGTGTTAAATTCCCTGCTAAAAAGCATAGCTCGTTCTAAGAGGGGTCATGAATGGAGGAACCTGCTCAGCCTTGTGTATTGGTCGTAGGGGTTTCTCACACTAACCAAATTATATATATATATATATATATATAGCTCGTTCTAAGAGGGGTCATGAATGGAGGAACCTGCTCAGCCTTGTGTATTGGTCGTAGGGGTTTCTCACACTAACCAAATTATATATATATATATATATATATGTTTATTTATGAGCACACCCACCTCTCACACACTCACCCATGTCACTTGTTTGTATTATTTAATTTTTAAAATTAAAGATTTAGGTTTAATTTTTTATAAATGAGATATACATTATTATTAACTTATTGCAATACAATTATATGATAAATATAAATCTCTTGATGCAATGAAATTATTTAGGAACAAAAAAAAATCTACCCAAAAGATAGTTAATATGGAACTTTGATATCTTTATATTAAATAGGTTACAATTGATAAAAAAACATATTAAATGGTCAATCAACAAGGAGAATTATACAAATTTTTAGAAGTTTATATCAAATAGCTTGCAACTCAACCGATAAAGAAACATATTAAATGATCAGTCAATGAGGAGCATTATGCAAATTTTTGGTTTGATGCTTGGTTGAAGCCTTATCTTTACATAGGAATTGGCAATGTTTCCATCGGAAAGCTACTACTATAACCACCAGCCCTACCTCAGGAAACATTTACTCCAACAAGAAGGACCTAGAAGGGCTCAAAATTGGGATTGTCGACCTCAAGCTAGCAAACACTTAGCGAAAAACCGAATGGTCTACTACCTCTGCCCTGAAGCCTTATCTTCTTATCTTTGATTCAAAATGGCAACCATTGGCTCAAGCATGCTAAGCATGTAAAGGTCCAAAGGTGAGAGACTATATTATTATGAGAAACAACTCCAGATCATGGATTTTTTTTAGTAACGTGGTTGAAGGAGAGGAGTTCAAACAAAATGCAAATGAACTTCAAAAAATGCTTCAAGAGTTTTATTTACCGGCTTTTACATGAAAGGATGAGTTGATTTGGAATTTATTAAAGGATGATGGATACTTGGTCAAGTTGGATATGAAAATTTAGAACAATCAAAATTTCCTTGAAATAATGTTTGGTTGTTAGAGGCTTTCCTAGTTAGCAATTGAAAGTAAGATTCTTAGAGATGTGCCTTGTGTGAGAAGGATTTTGAAACATCACACCATATACCTCTTCATTGTCTATTCGCTTACACCATTTGAGGTTACTTTTTAAAATATGAAATTATATTAGGTAGCTTCATCAATATTAAAAGAGGATGAAAATTTAGTTTAAAGTTCAAGCATTATGTATTCTTTGGAGGATTGACCCTCCCATTATTTGTTGGAATTTATGGCTTGAAAGGAATAACCAAATTTTTTAAAATCAATCTCAAAATCCTTTAAAAAGTTTGGAACCATATTATTGCCTTTATTACATAATGTTTACAAATATGGTGCTCATCATGGGAAGTCTCAATTGTAGGAAAAAATGTGCTAATAACTTGGTTAGAGGATTCGAACATACAAGAAAGAGTCATCTACGATAATAAAATTAAAACAAAAGATTTGCTTCGATCTAGGGTAAAATGGAAATGTCCAAAAATTGGGTTTATCAAAATTAATTTTGATGGTGCTTCTAAAGGAATTTCGAGAAAATTTGGTGGAGGTGGTATATTTAGAAATAGTGAAGGCAAATTTCTCCTCACTTACTCATAATCATATGAAACTTCAATTAACAACCATGCAAAGGCTAGGGCACTTCTTACAAGGATTAAAATTGCAATAGAAAAAGGATGGAAATGTATTTCAATTGAGGGTATTCATAGATTATCATCAATGATATTAACAAAAATAGATGTGAAAATTGGATAAAAAATAAATTTATTGTTGATGTTTATCACCTATTACTAGAGGCAATCCCTTGGAAGAGTGAGCATATTTATAGAGAAGGAAATTAGGTAGCAAATATTTAATGTATGTGTAAACTTGATTTCTTCAAACTCTTTAGCAAGATCTTGAATTTCCACAATTATCTCTTGTATGTTCCATGAAGCCTTTGTTTTCCTCAAAATTGCATTTATTACTATGAGAGAATCACCTTCCATCCATACTCTATTCCATTTCATTTGTTTGCATATTTTTAACCCTTCTAAAGCCGCCTAGGCTTCAACTTCATTATTTGTCTTAAATCCACTATTGAAAGTGTCCTTATACAAAATTTCTCTATTATTTCTAATTATTCCTTCTCCTGTTGGTCCTAGATTTCTTTTAGATGCTCCATAAAAATTCAATTTAACCAACTCCACATCTGGTGGTTTCCACTTTATATTCTTTGCCTTTTTTTTTATTCTCTTATACCCAACATCATAATTCCATATAATGACTTAACTCCATCTATCAAGGCTCTCTACTTCCATATTAGGGACTAGATGAGTTGATAGGGTTGGTTTAGACTCCTCTATGGCTAAACATATCTTCCTTTTCATTACCTCTAAACTGCTTTCCTTTAAAATTTATTTTATCCCTTTCTAGCCATACAATCCAAAGTATTGTATCTTTTGATATATTCCATATTGTTTGTAAAGCCTCACTTTTATAAGTGCTCTGTCGTTGCTTTAACCAATCTTCAATTTTTCTATTCATCACTGTGCATTACCAAACATATTAAGAATACATTATCATAGTTTCCATACTATTGAGCAACATTCTAAGAGATGGTCTATACTCTCCTCATTTTTACAAAGAAAACATTGTGAGGGGCCATGAAAACCCCTTTTCATAAGGTTATCCTAGGATAAAATTCTTCTATGACCTACTAGCCAAACAAACATTTTGACTTTAGGAATGCTTGGGCTATCCTAAATATCTCTTCATATTCTAGTGATATTACTATTTTGTTGGTGCTTTACATTATATCCACTTCTTGTTGTGTACTCCCCTAAGCTATTCAACTTCTAAAACAATTTATCATTGGTTCTCCTTAAAATAATCATAGTTTTTTATCTTTCTACTCAATTACCTCCTAGCATCAACATCTTGTATACTTGTTCAAAAAACGATTTCTATTTGATTTTTCCTTCCTGATCTTTGTACAAAATATTTAAAACCCTATCACCATATTTGTCTTGAAGAAATCTCATCCAAGGTTTCAAAAATGGATCTAAATTGAGTGGTTTTTTATCACACCAAGTATCCATCCAAATAGAGAATTTTTTCTGCAGTTCCCACCACTCATCTCAAAGCTTTAATCATTAAATCAATAGATTTTTTTAAACCATTCCAAGGAGCATAATTATTTGGTATAAAGAATGCAATAAATATTAAACTTGGGTCATTGGGCTCAAAATACTTAGAAGAATTCTTTGAAGAACACAAGCTTATACTGAGAGGGGGGTGAATAGTATAAGACCACTTTTTACTTTTATTTCCTAATAAATATTATGCAATGTATCGATAGCAATATCAACAACAGTAATCAAAGCAATGCACAAATCATCACACATAATAGAGACACCAATTTAACATGGTTCACCCAATGTGGGCTACTCCATGGAGAAAATATTTCACTAATCTTTTCTCAATAAATCTCTTGGGAATCCTTTCCCTATTACAATATTTATAGACCTTTGTCCAAAGGAGACACCAATCCCCTGATCAAGTTCATGGATCTCTATCCACAGGAGAACTTCTTTCTCCTCAGATCTGGTTGGTGATCTTCTAGAAGAACTATTGCCTCCACTACATTGGCTAATGGATCTCTATCCACTGAAGACTCATATCCCCGATCAGAAGACTTATCCTCACTGCCCTGGCTAATTATCCTCTATACTCTGTCACCTCCAAGGCTTGCTCTTAGCTCTGTCTCAAATCTATACTAAACACAATCCTTTGGTCTAACACAAATTTATCCTCAATCTTTGTCCCCTGATATGCATTAAACACAATTCTTCGGTATAGCACAAATCTTCTCAATCTCTATCCTTAAGCATTAACACAAAGCTTTACTTAATCACAAATCAAATCTACTAGATCTGCCCCAAACCTTAACTCAAGGTTTGAACAAATCAATCAATCAACTCCGCTCACAAGTCTTCTCAAAGACTTATCTCAAATCTGCCTTGTAAGCTTCCACAAAAGCTCACTCTAATCTATCCACAAGTCCTCTCTAGAACTTGTCCAATCTGCTCTTAAGTCTTCTTTAAGACTTATCTCAATTATGCCCACAAGTCCTCTCAAGAACTTGTCCAATCTGCTCAACAAGTCTTCACCAAGACTTGTCTCAATCTTTGTCTTCAAATCTGTATTGTAAGCTTCCACAAAAGCTCACACCAATATATCCACAAGTCTTCTCTAAGACTTACCTCAAATCTGCTCAACAAGTCCTCACTAGAACTTGTCCAATCTCATAAAAACATATAGATAATTGTTAGAGACTCAATATGCTTTATCTTCATTACAATGCTCAATCACTTTCAATCTCTCTTTTTACCACAAAATCATATAGAAAATTGTTAGAGACTCAATATGTTTCACACTTACAAACACTCAACCTCTTTCTCAAATCAATTTAGAATATGAAACAATTTGTTTCATAGAACTTGAACTATCACTTCAACACATCCACTCAACTAACCTCAATCACTTCCACTCAACCAATCACTTCAACAACAATGTTAATCAAACAATCCTCACATAACAATGATACTCATGATCTTTGTAAACCCTAGTTTGCCACTTCACATAACAATGATACTCATGTTCTTTGCACAAATCCTAGCTCAAGCATATGAAAGTTTTACTCAATATTTCCAACAATGCTTATCAAACAAGGTTTCTAGAATCAAATTTCATTCTAGAAAAACCAAACTCAACAATGCTTACCAAACAACCCTTTTCACTCCAACTTAGCATTCACAACATTCAACAATCACTCACTAGGAAGATGTGCCCATACCTTTTTGTTTGATGAAGAAAATGACCTCAAAACCTGTCTTAAACACAATTTTCTTCTTTGCCAATTTCAATGGTTAGATGACAAAAATATCACACTAACTCTCTTCAAAAATATTTCTCAATCACAAAAATAATCAAACTCAAATACACCTTATTACTCCTTTGAAATTAGCAATCATCAAAGCATACAAAAATTAATTACTCAATTACTCCTTATAATCTCCAATCTTTAATTAACAACCTCCAAAATCAAACCCTAAAAAATAATGCTTCCTATCCTTTTATCTCCCTCAAATTCTCAATAATCAAACTTTAAAAAATAAACTTTATAACCCTCAAAAATATTTATTTTTATTCAACCTTTAGCAAATCTGAAAATAACATTTAACCTTGGCAAATAATGAGCGCATACCTCTCTCTATGCAAAGGGGCCTCATCAGGTTTCGAACACAAAACATCTCCCAACTGAGTGCCTTAGTAAGACGCTATCCCACCATGTGGGCTATGTGCCTTCCCACAAAGAGGAAAGCTAACGTCTTCCCTTTGTGCCTTCCTCGACGATGCAGCGCACAAAAAACCAATCACTCCCGCTTTGCAAAAACTGAAGCCAGTGGGTTTCAAACCTTGCACCATGAGCCTACCACACTTAGCGCCTCCCTCGATTGCCAGTTGTGCTACACAACACTATACGATGAAGAATGAGCTCCACTCCTCTTTGTCTTATTGTCTGCCACCGAAAACTTTGAAATGCAAAATATCTTCTTCCCTTTGTGCACGATCGTTGAGAGCATAGCACATGCGAATTACATGGATGGGTTTAGACAAAGTCTTGCCCCCCTTTTATATGCATAGACCAAGCTTTGAAAACGTTGGCAAATAATCGAATTTTCGAATTCGAATTATAAAATAAACTTTATAATCCTAACTTTATGATTATTTATTTTAATTACATAAATTAATTTTATAATAAATTATAATTAATCTATAATTAACTTAATAACTTTAGAAGTTAATTAAATTAATTAATTTATAATAAAATTATTTAAATTAATTTATAATTAATTTAAATCTCCCCTTTTAATATTATAATAAAATATTATAATATTATTTTACTTGGGCCTCTTCATTGCTCTTTGAACCTCATTTGACCACCTGGAATCGGACCTGACCAACTAGACATGGACTTTCCTTTGCACTGATTTCGAAACCGCTTCTTCTTGCATTGCTCACTGAAATTGACTCTTGACATCAATGACAACTCAATTACTCAAAATTTCCAACAATCTTCCCCTTTGTCACTAATGGCAACCCAATTACCTTTTGCCATTTCCTTGACCTTTTATGTTCTACTCCCCTTGGCAAACTACTCTTCCTGACTCAATGCTCTCCTTAAATCAAATCTCTTTCCCCTTACTCAAATCTCTCCCCCTTTGACATCAATGGTAAAGGGTCACCTTTGGGGCTCGGTGTTAAGAATGAGTCTCTCATCTTAGTCCCTCCCCCACCTCCTCTTGAGGTGGTTAATTCTAGGGTGGGAGTATTTCTACTCCCAACATACACTGATCTTTACCTTTGTCCACTTTCCTTCTCATATGACCCTTCTGATTCCTCTGAGTATTCTTGTTCCTTCTTATCTCTAGAATTTTCGCTCTACACCACTTTGTTGTATGTCCATCATTATTGCACTTATAACACTTTATATTGTTATTCCTTGGAGGTGCAAATATCTTGGGATTTCTCTTGGTGAAGCCATATCTATTCCTATCATTAACCCTGCAATTCATTGCCTTGTGACCAAACTGATTACATGAGTAGCAATACCCATGAAAAAGTTATTTGTTTCTGAAGTTCCCATATTCTTGTCTTTCATGTGTCCTGCACTATGAAGCCTTGTACCCAAATTTGTGACATGAGAAACATCATCCATTGAAATTTCCTTGCCTTGACCTCATTGGTCTCTTAGTCTCTTTTACCCTATGCTAGTTCCTGTTCCATTTGTTCCTCTTTTGTGCATTGTTCTTTTCCTTGTTGAACTTTATATTAACCAACTCATCCTCAGAAGTCTCACTTTCTCTCACACTGTCTTATTTTTAAGTTTATTCTTCTTTATAACTTGAGATTGACTCTTCTTCTTATTTCTTTTGTACCTATTCAAAACCAAGACTTGTTTTGTTTGTTGACTGTCTTTGTACCTTAACCATCTTATCTACTATCTTTGAGCTCTTTCTAAACTTGTGTAACTTATCCTTAGACTCTTTTATTTCTTCCCTTAATAGAGCCACTTCATGTTCTAACTTTTCACATTCTAAGACCTTTGCTTCTAACTTATCTTTGAACTTCTTTGTCTTAGCCATTGACCTATTTAGATCCTCTATAAGCTTTCCTTTCTCTTCATCATATTCTTAAAACTAAAGCTTAAGTTGGGAGTTTTGCTTTCTTACCTTCTTTAATGTGCTAAGAGAATAAATAAGCTCTCCCTCAAGATCAACTTCTTCTTTCTTTGATTCCTCCTCTATTTGTTTACCTTTGAAAACATCTTCATTCTCTTTTGACTTATCTTCTATAGGATCATCTCCTTCTTCTTCTAGTGCCACTAGAATATTCTCTTTTGGTCCTTCAAGTGTATCTTCATATTCATCATCACTAAAACTGGAACCATTCTTTGTACAACTATCTTCAAGATATCCAAAATGACCACATCTAAAACACTTGAGAATTATTGGTGACCTTTTCTTAATTTTTTCCTTTTCCTCTTGATAAAATCAAGAACTAGCATTGTATTATTCAGCAGCGGATTAAATAATTGTTACAAGTGTCGGGAATAGCACACCGGCAGAACTGAACTGTTACGGAGTTGTAACAGTGTAACAGTATGTCTATAATGAAATAAAGACAAAGCATAATAGAGTACGCTAACATCCCCCTTTATTACATTATTTGGGTAATGTAATAACTAATAGCTATACTAACATCCCCTTACATCATTTTGCAATACAAAGAGAGCTGCGAAACAATTCAAATTTGACACGTCCAAGTGCCTTAGTGAAAATGTCTCGCAACTTGAGCATCGGTGGGAATGTGTTGAAGCTGAATTCGGTGCTTTGGAACTTCATCTCGAATGAAATGACATTGTGTGTCAATGTGCTTTGTTCTTTCATGATGGACTGGATTCTTGACGAGGTTCGAACACCCCGATTGTCGCAAAACAAGTGTATTGGAGATTTTGATGGATGGCCCATACTTGTCGAATGCGACGTAACCATATCACTTCGCACACGGCTTCACGTGCGGCGCGATATTCTGCCTCTCGTTGATGAAATAGCAACCACCTGTTGCTTCTTGCCGTGCCAAGAGACAGGACCGGATCCCAGATGAAAAATGTATCCGGAAGTTGACTTGCGATCATCAAATGATCCGAGCATAGTCGGAGTCCGTGTATCCTTGCAAGAAGAATTTGTTGTTCCTCTTGTATTCTAGGCCATATTCCATAGTACCACGGACATAGTGAAGAACACGTTTTGCTGCTTTCCAATGAGTGGTCTTAGGCTCCTGCATGAACCTCGAAAGATAGTTGACAAGCAAATACGAGATCTGGCCTAGTATTGGTCAGATATATGAGACTCCCAATCAACTGTCGATAGAGAGTACCATCTACCTGAGGTGAATCATCATATCGCGATAACCGAAGTCCATTCTCCATCGGAGTTGCCATTGGCTTGCAATCAATCATGCGATATTTTTCCAAGCAATGTCTTGGCATATTTTTTCCGAGACACTTTGATGGAGTGCTCCTTCTGGCTGAATTCCAGACCAAGACAGTAATGGAGAAGTCCGAGATCTGTCATCTCAAAAGATTTGCACAAGTTTCTTTTGACAGTAGAGATCATAGTTTCTGAACTCCCTGTAATGAGCAGATCATCCACATAGAGTACAAGCAACACTATCTCGTAACCCTATTTCTTGAAATAGAGGTTTGCATCTGACGGACATCTCTTAAATCCATGCTGCATAAGGTGATTGTCCATTTTTATATACCAAGCTCGAGGAGCTTGTTTCAGACCATATAAGGATTTGACCAATTTGCAAACCTTCTCGCTCTTGGCCTTCCACTTCAAATCCTTCCTCAGCCGAGTCATGTAGACTTCTTCTTGGAGATCACCATTTAGAAAGGCACTTTTGACATCCATCCGGTGAACTTTCCACCCATATTGTGCTCGCCATAGCACACATAACCCGAATTGTGGTCATCCGAGCAGTAGGTGCAAAAGTTTCCTCGTAGTCAATGCCTTCCTTTTGAGCATAGCCCTTTGCAACAAGACGGGCCTTATGCTTATCAATTGTTCCATCTGCCTTGTACTTGACTTTATATACCCATTTGCAGCCAATGGGTTTCTTTCCATGCGACAGATCAACAAGCTTCCAAGTTTTATTTTTCATCAAAGACTCATACTCTGTATCCATAGCGGCCTTCCACCGAGGCTCACTGAGAGCATCTTGCACTGATGCAGGTTCAAGATCATCTATGGTAGACATGAACGCCCTGTCATCATCAATATCCATATCCTCTACTTCTGTACTTGGAGTTACGGAAAGTTCCTCAAAAGATTGACAAAGATCATCAACCTCACCAGTTTCTTTGGCTTCTTTTTCCTTTTGAGCCATACCGCGTGTATGAGGTCTATCCAAATTCAAATTGGGAGGAGTGGATAAATTTGCGTCTCTGATTGTATTTGTACACCATTTTGGATTCTTCTTCGGTGGTGTTGAAGAAGATGTAGAAGGACCTCCTGTCTCGTGTTGACGAAGGAATCTTCTCTTCCTTAGATTCCACAATATCTAGGTGTACTTTAGATGTGCTCTGTGATGTGAAAGCTTCATCAAAGACAACATCTCTCGCTGACATGAATTTTCTTGGTCAAAGGATCTATCAAACGATATCCTTTAGAGTGCTCATCATAACCAAGAAAAATACATCTCAGTTGTTTCTCATCTAGCTTCTTCCTTTTCTCTTTCGGTATGTGCATGAAAGCGTGACATCCAAAAATACGTAGATGAGATATGGAGGGTTTTCGACCACTCCATGCTTCCTGTGGAGTCATTCCTTTTAGGGCCTTTGTGGGTGCCCTATTCAACAGATACACTACAGTGGTGACAACTTCTGCCCAATATTGTTGCCCAAGAGTAGCTCCTGTGAGCATACAACGAACCATTTCCATGATAGAACGGTTCCTTCTCTCAACAACTCCATTTTGCTGAGGAGTATAGGCAGTTGTTAACTGTCTCTTGATTCCATGCTTATCTAAGAATGCAAAAAATTCATTAGAGGTAAACTCTCCCCCTCGATCTGAGCGGAGGGTTTTAATAGAAGCTCCTGACTCCTTCTCAACGGATTTCTTGAACTGGCCGGAAGAATGCGAAAGCTTCAGATTTCAGTTGGAGAAAGAAAACCCACATCTTTCGTGAGTAGTCATCTACGAATAACCGAAAGTACCTCTTCCCTCCACAACTGTTGGGTGTGAAAGGACCGCACGGATCGGTGTGAATTAACTCCAGAGGTTTTCGTGCTCTTGTTGAGCTCTTCTCAAATGGTACTCTATGTCGCTTTCCCGCTAGCGGTCAGAGCACACTGGCAATGTGGTAGAAAGGTAAGGAAGACCCTTTACCATCTCATACTTACTGAGCTCAAGTAAGTAGCCGAAACTAAGATGCCCATATCTCTTGTGCCATAGGGAAGTTGCCTCCTTGGTAGAGACAAGTCATGGCAACATGTGGAGTAGAGATAGCATCTAGTGCAAATAAGCCGTGCTTATATGAAGTCGTTGCAATCTGCTTACCCTTCCTGGTAATAGTACAACACTTCTTTCCATTCTCAACACGAAAGTTGACAACCATATTTCTATCCAGGATTTGTGTGACTGACAACAAATTGTTAGCCAATCCCGAAACATAGAGGACTTTGTCAATCTGACACTTGCCATCAAGAAGAGTGACTGAAACTGTACCCTCTCCCTGAACCCTGTAGGTTTTATCATCAGCAATGGTGACAGGTTTGCCCTCTTTGGCCACAAATGATTCAAACCACGATCTGTCGCCAGTCATATGTTTGCTAGCTCCAGAATCGACATACCAAACAGGATCCCTCCGTGTGGAATCTGTGGTAGTCATGAGCACCTTGTGTGCCCATTCAGAATCTGAGTCAGATTCTTCAACAACAACATTCACCTGGGGTTGCTTGTTTTTATTTTGTGGTTTGTTTTGGCCTTTCTGCTTGTTCTTATGCCAACACCTGTTGGTGTCATGGTTGTCTTTCTCACAGATCTTGCACCACCTCTTCTTCTGTTGAGGTTGTTTGCCTTTTCCTTTCGTATCTTGTTGAGAATTTCCTCCTTTTTGAAAGTTGCCTCCTTTTTGCCCATTACCTTTCTTCCTAGAACCCCGCCTGTTGGTGTATAGGGTTGTATTGGAAGAATCATCCTTGTGAAGTTGGCGTGCCTCCTGTTGTTGAAGCAGATTGACCAACTCGATGTAGGTAATTTGTCGTTGAGACACCTGGATGGAGGTTATCAACATATCAAATGAAGAAGGTAAAGCTCTCATCACAAGTGAAATGAGAAGCTTTTCGTCCATAGTATCTCCCAAAGAATTCAATTTCTCTTTCAATTCAGACACTCTGCACAGAAAGAGTTCAACTGTTTCACCCTGTCTCAAACTCAGGTTATGAAGTTGTTGTTGAAGATGAAGAATGGTTGAATCATTCTTTCCCTCATAGATGGTTCTAAGGGCATCCCATGCCTCTTTACCACTTGCTTTGTCAGCTATATGAGGTTGCACTTCATCTGAAACAGCAAACAAAATGAGCACCTTTGCTCGACTGTCTTTCTTGTCAAAAGCTATCTGATCTACGGAAGGACCTGTGGATCCCGCTCGTTGGTGAAGGCCTAGTTGCTACTCCAAGAACAATATCCCACAAATCTTCCATTTGGAGAATTGCCTTCATCTTATGTTTCCATGGTGTATAATTTGGACCTTTCAATAACTGATGCGGATCAATCATCAACTTTGCAACAATGGCCATAGTGAAGGTTCCTTATATCACCAATTGGTCCCCCTTTCGATATACCTTTTGCTAGGCCGTTATACCGTACAAAATACCCGCCCTTACGTGAGGGAAACTATAGGTATTTAGAAAGATCAACAAAAATCACCCGCCCTTACGTGAGGGAGACTATAGGTGAGTTTTAGAGATCATACGATACGTGGAACATAAGCGGTATCGAAAGGGAATCGCCTTGTTGATGGCACCTACCATAGAAGATTCTTCTCATGCATGGGGCGTAACTTCCCCTAAACACTATGAAGAATACTTCGTCAGGATTTACGCCTAAACACAAGTGCGATAAAGGGTAGTGGATGGAGTAAAAAAATGCAAAAATGGCTAACTTATCTCTCCCCGACGATTTATAGAGAACAAGCTCAGACGTCGTTGTAGCAGCTATATTAGGCGGCGGATACAGTAGCCCAATCATGACAGCTTTACCTGTAAGTGCTGGCCAGAGGTATCACAAATACCGAACGTTGTAGTGCAATAAATTGCACGGATGGGTTTTAATTATTCCGGGACTTAGGGAGTGTTTTGATTTTAATTTTTAATGTTATAGTGCAAAAATGAAATATGCAACATACAACAAAAAAAAATGCCCACAAGAATAACCCACTAGGTGTCGGGTGCAGCCGAAAATGCACCTTTTACAATTCGCCAAATTGCTATTTCAAAAAATTACTCACAATCCCCCTTTGATTTTTTGAAAAAAATATCCCCCCTTAAAAAAATCTCTTTAACAAAGCATTTTAATAATTATTATATATTTAAAATTAAAATAAATAATTTTAATTTATATAGTTTTAAAACTTATGAAAAAATAAATTAAAATTAAATTTTAATTTATAAAGTTTAAAAACTATTAAAAATAAATTAAAATTAAAAATTTTAATTAAAAAATAATAATTAAAAAAAACTTTGAAAAAAAAATTTATACCTTAGGGGGGAGTCGACGGGATTTGAACCCCCGACCTGCAGGCTCCCAGAGCCTTACCGCACGGCTCACGACCACGTGAGCCAGCGGGCTGATCCGAAAGGATCAAGAGGCCCCTCGTATTTGAGCTTTCCTCTGCTGCAAGTCGACGTCTCTATTTCCTTTTTTTTTTTTTTTAAAACAGGTCTGCGCGGACGTCCTGGAAGTCGCGCGCGCGCAGAGCTCCCGGGGGGGCAGCGGCGGACTGATGTCTGCTAGCACAGGCTGCGCCATCTCATCCTTCAATCGGGGGGGGGATCCGCACTGTGCTTTCTCGTCCTCCAACCGGGGGGGGGGATCCGCGCTGTGCTTTCTCGTCCTCCAACCGGGGGGGGGACACCACGCGCGATTCGCGCTGTTGAAGAGAATTACAGAAACATATTCTAGAAATAATGCAGAAATAATAACTAAGGAAATAATGACACCATTCAATGCACATATAACACACAAGATTTACCCTGGTTCACCCGATTTGGGCTAGTCCAGCCAACAAGAGTCTATCCTCCTTGATATATTATTCTCTCTCTTGTCCCTCAAATGGGGCATTACAATAATTATATAAGGAAACTCATACAACCCTAAACCACCAAGTGGTATTAGGGTACCATGGATACAACACCGTGGGCTAAACCACCCACACCCACTAACCACCCACCAACCGTGGGAATCCCCGGACCCCCCCTACCCGTCGTCTTTTGCGCTGTAGTGCCTGTCATACAATTATTTTCCGACAAAGAATGAGACATATCCAACATTCTCCCACTTGTTGAATACTTTGCCAGACCCATTTCATTTGAACAGAATCTAAACTTTTCAGTGCTTACAACCTTGGTTAAAGCATCTGCAACATTTTCCTTGGTGTCTACCTTTTCCGAGCAACACTTTCCTCTGTTCAAGCATGTCCCTACGGAAATGGAACTTTGTATCAATGTGCTTCGTTCTTGAATGGTAAGCGGGGTTCTTTGCCAAAAATATGGCACTACGACCATCACGGTTTATCTTTACGACTCCTTGAAAGAACCCAATTTCAGCACATAGTCTTTGCAGCCATACAGCTTCCTTACTTGCATCAGTGGCAGCCATATACTCAGCTTCAGTAGTTGAAAGAGCAACAACAGTCTGCCTCTTGCTCATCCAACTAATGGCCCCTCCGAACAAATTGAATACATAAGCACTAGTAGATCTTCTCCTGTCCAGATCTCCAGCCCAATCTGCATCAACAAACCCTTCTATATCCAATTGTCTATTTTCTTTACCTGTACCCTCATAGCAGATTGTAAAATCGGAGGTGCCACGCAAATATCTAAACACCCTTTTCCACGACGGTCCAATGCTCTTTACCAGGTTTAGACATATATCTACTCAAGACTCCCACTGCATGGGCAATGTCTGCTCTAGTACAAACCATGGCATACATTAAACTACCTACGGCATTTGCATAAGGAATATGTGACATTTCCTCTACCTCTTCTTCTATTTTTGGACATTGTTCAGTAGACAATTTTTCACCTAAAGAAATAGGTACCTTCACCGGTTTGCAATCCTGCATATTGAACCTTTTCAACACTGTCTCAACATACTTTTTCTGATCCAGCCACAACCTTCTGTTAGAGCGATCTCTTTTTATTTGCATACCCAATATAAAATTTGCGGGGCCAAGATCCTTCATGTCAAATTGTGATGCCAATCGAGACTTTACTTCCCCGACCGGTTTCTTGCTATTTCCAATTAGTAACATGTCATCAACATAAAGAACTATAATGACAATTACATTACCAATTTTCTTTGAATACACACAGTGATCGGCATTGCTACGAACAAAACCAATTCCTAAAACATAAGTATCAAATTTTTGGTACCACATTCTAGGTGATTGTTTCGGTCCATACAATGATTTCTTTAACTTACATACCAGATCCTCCTTTCCTGCAATGAGTGAAACCTTCGAGTTGCCTCATATAGATTTCTTCCTCCAAATCTCCATGAAGGAATGCGGTTTTCACATCCATCTGTTTTATTTCAAGATCGAATGCAGCAACCACAACTAACATAAATCTAATTGATGTTAGCTTTGCAACAGGAGAAAAAACTTCACCATAATCAATTCCTTCAACCTGAGAAAAACCTTTAGCAACTAGGCGAGCTTTATATTTCTCCACTTTACCTTCGACGATTCTGCTTCTTTTTAAAGATCCACTTGCAACCTATTGCTTTCCTACCACTTGGTAATTTCACTAAATCCCATGTTCTGTTCTTTTTAGGGACATCATTTCCTCATCCATGGCCTCTTCCCAATGGTTTGCCTCTCCGAATTAACGAGCTTCTCTAACTGTTCTAGGATCTTCATCGATAATGAGATAGTACAAAAGAAGTAGGAAAAGCGGATGGACTGTACCTTTCGGGTTGCCTCCTTTCCCGTGTTGATCTCCTTACCATAGGTGTATGAACCTCTTCTTCATCCTCTTCCAGGATCCTCACCTGTATGCTCCTCTTCCATATCCTCATCTGTATGCTCCTCTTCCAGATCCTCTACTGTCTGATAGTTTTCCATGAGATCAAATTGGACCGTTCCAGGTTCCTCTTCTGTAACTACCTTCCTAGAATCACTGATCATCTCCCTAAACACCACATCTCTACTATACAATGTACTTTTAGTTTTTGGATTCCAAAGCTTATATCCTTTAACACCATCTTTATAACCAATAAAGATACATTTAACAGCCTTATTATCTAGCTTACTTCTTTTCTCCTTTGGAATATGCATGTATGCATCACGACCAAAAACTTCGAGATGTGAAATAGATGGTTTCTTACCAAATAGAGCTTCAAATGGAGTTTGATCTGGCAATGCTGATGTAGGTGACCGATTTCGCAAGTAACATGCTGCACTCACTGCTTCTGCCTAGAATTCCTGTGCCAAACCTGCACCATTGAGCATACTTCTAGCCTTCTCCATCAGTGATCTGTTCAACCTCTCTGCAACTCCATTCTGTTGAGGTGTATATGAAGTAGTCTTCTGTCTTGCAATACCACATTGCTTACAAAATTTCTCAAATATATTAGAACAATATTCCCCTCCATTATCAGACCTCAACACCTTAATCCTTTTATCAGTTTGATTCTCAACAAGTGCTTTAAATTCCTTAAATTTTTCAAACACTTCATCTTTGCTCTTAAGAAAGTAAATCCATGCATATCTTGAAAAATCATCAACAAAGGAAGCATAATACCGTGATTTTCCAAGAGACGGCATAGGAACAGGACCAAAAATATCACTGTGGATCAAATCTAGTACCCCACTAGATCTTGTGGCATTAGATGGAAAACTAACCCGATTCTGTTTACCATAAATACAATGTTCACAGAACTCAGAAGTCATTGAGTAATTAGGGATACCATGAACCATACCTTTTGTGTACAGGGTACGCAATCCCTTTTCTCCAATATGTCCCATCCTTTGATGCCAGAGTGTTGAGCTTTTATCAGAATCAACCTCAGGAACAGTTGAGCTATTGCACTCATTTGTCATAGTGCTTCCCAATAGCTTATACAATGTTCCAATCCGAACTCCCCTTGCCAACACCATTGATCCACGAACCATTTTGCATGAATCCTTGCCAAAACTGACATTCACTGCTGCATCGGCCATTTTGCTTACCGAAATCAAATTTCTAGCAAGTCTCGGAATATGCATCACACCTGGTAGGGTCTTAACCCTACCATCCTGCAGAAAAATTTTCACTCTTCCACGACCCATGATTCTGAGTGGTGAATCATCTCCCAATAGTACCTCCCCTCCATCATATCTTTCATATTCACTGAACCACCCTCTATGAGGAGTCATATGAAAAGAGGCACCAGTATCAATCAACCAATCGTTTTTATCTGATCGTGTGGAGCATGATGAGCAGGATGCCAAATATACATCCCCTACTTCATCAATGGATTTATTCATCTATGTGGAAGTCGATTCATCAGACTTTTTCCAGACTCAGCTTTCTTTGATCTGCAATCCTTCTTCATATGACCTGGCTTGCCACAATTCCAGCATTTTCTCTCAAACTTCCCCCGAGACTTGGATCTACCTTTAGACTTAGACCTATCACCATATCTAGATTTGTCCTTCTCCTTGGCACGCCCTCTCATTGTTAGGGCTTCCTTAGATGTGCCCTCCATGGCTTTTCTCCTCATATCCTCAGATAATAGAGATGCCACTATATCTTCAAACTTCAATGTGGATGAAGTTGTACTACCAATTGCTACTACTAAGTTATCCCATGAATCCGGTAAAGAGCATAACAAAGTAATGCATTTATCTTCCTCACTCAACTTAATTTCTACGGATGTTAGTTGACTTACCACTGTATTGAATGCATTCAGATGATCTGCAACCGAATCCCCGTCATGCATCCTAAGATTGTACAGTTTCTTTATGAGGAATAATTTGTTCACTAGGGACTTCGATTGATACAAAGCCCCTAACCTCTCCCAGAGATCCTTCACTGTAGCTTCTCCCGAAACATTGATGAGCACCGAATCTGCAAGACACAGTCGAATCAGACTCCTTGCTTTTCGATTCATCTTCTCCCAATCTTCATCGAAAGTACCCGTAGGTTTTGTTGTTTCTGAAATAGTAGCCCACTGATCTCTGTCCACGAGCATATCTTCCATCTTTAACTTCCATAGCTCAAAAATTTTGCCGTCAAATTTCTCGATCTCTATCCTTGAATGATTTCCTGACATTTTTCCTTCAAACTCCTTCTGCGTAACTCCCACTCCAGAATAGGTTTCCTCTCACTCCTAGAAACCCTAGATCTTCTTCAAACGGATTTAAACCCTAGCAATAAAGGCGTCCCCCTATGGCTAATGACTTGGCTACGATACCAAATGAAGAGAATTACAGAAACATATTCTAGAAATAATGCAGAAATAATAACTAAGGAAATAATGACACCATTCAATGCACATATAACACACAAGATTTACCCTGGTTCACCCGATTTGGGCTAGTCCAGCAAACAAGAGTCTATCCTCCTTGATATATTATTCTCTCTCTTGTCCCTCAAATGGGGCATTACAATAATTATATAAGGAAACTCATACAACCCTAAACCACCAAGTGGTATTAGAGTATCGTGGATACAACACCGTGGGCTAAACCACCCACACCCACTAACCACCCACCAACCGTGGGAATCCCGAGGGCCGCTCCAAAAGTAGCGATAAAAGTAGGTGAAAAGTAGCGATAAAAGTAGGTGAAAAATTTTAGGCGGCTCCGCCGCCTATTCTCAGCTGGTCTTCTCCAGCATCTTTCTCTTTCACCGCATCCGAGGGCGTCCCCCTACGCACCCCGAGCCATCACCTATTACGTAATCACCTTTACCGTAGCCGAGGGTCCTTGGGTGCCTCCGGCACCCCCGGACCCCCCCTACCCGTCGTCTTTTGCGCTGTAGTGCCTGTCATACAATTCTTTTTTGGCAAAGAATGAGACATATCCAACAGCTATCCTCTCTCGTCCTCCAACGGGGGGGGGGGGCGCACGCACGACGCGCTGTGCTATCTCCTCCTCCAACGGGCGACACGCACGATATGCGCTGTGTCTTCCTCCCGTTGGCCGCTTTGCTATCTCCTCCAATGGGGGGGGACATGCACAATACGCGCTGTGTCTTCCTCCCGTTGGCCGCAGTGCGTGCCACGGACGAGAGCGCCCTGCATTACGTCCAGGGGCGGCAGACCGCAGACTCTGCGCTGCAACCACTTTTTTTTTTTTTTTCAAAAAAAATCCTTCGTGCCAGCAGCCTTGGAACGCAGCGCGTGTTCAACCGGGGCTTCCGCCCTCTCCACAGTCGCGCGTGGATGCGCGACGACTGTCGCGCGTCTGCGCGCGACAAAAAAAATTCTTTTTTTTTTTTTTATTCGCTCGGCTGCGCGGCAGGGAGAAGAGATAGCGCACAGGCTGAGAAAAAATCACACCCAAAAAAAAAATCCTCGCCTGCACCTCGCCCAGAAAATCAGAATAGCTCTGATGCCATGATAAAATCAAGAACTAGCATTGTATTATTCAGCAGCGGATTAAATAATTGTTACAAGTGCTGGGAATAGCACACCGGCAGAACTGAACTGTTACGGAGTTGTAACAGTGTAACAGTATGTCTATAATGAAATAAAGACAAAGCATAATAGAGTACGCTAACACCTCTATCAGAAATAGAACTTCATATTTATCATTATCTGAGAAACTATTATCACTATCACTTGAGTACTTACTTGCCTTGTTTGCATAGTAAATCCTCTTTTGTCTTTGAAAGAACTTTTCTTGGTTGCCTTGTCCATCCTTGCCTTTCTTTTGGTACCTGTATTTTTTTTATTCCCTGTTCTTATGATCCTGTTTTCCTTCATCATTGCTATTTCTAGCTTCTTGACAATCAGTTGCATAGTGACCATACTTTCAACAATTGAAACATCTAATAAATTTTGCATCTTTAAATCTTCTTGGATCCTTATTATTTCTGCCATAATTTGCTTCTTCATCACTGGATGACTCATTGCTTGAATCTGACTTCTTACCCTTTGTATTCTTAGTAGCTTTGAAGTCTGCTTCCTTTCGGATATTAGGTTCCTCTTTTGTTCTCATCTCAAAAGCTGTAAGAATACCAAGTAATACATCTCTTTTTAAAAGATCATCATATTTTGATTCCTCTATAGCAGATATCTTTTCACAAAATCTTTTTGGGAGAGATCTTAAGATCTTATCACAAATATCAGATTCTTCAATCTCGTGTCCAAGTCCTTGCATGGCATTAACAACCTCGTCTACACGAAGTAGATAAGCACTAATATTTTCCTCATCCTTCATTCTTAATTCTTCAAATTGTCCTTTGAGATTTCATATTTTTGTCTTTTTGAAACTTTTATCTCCTTCATATATGCTTTGCAACTTATCGCAAATTTCTTTTACTGATTTGTAATTCAAAACCTTTATGAACTTTGTTCTATGCAAACCTCTCAAAATTGCATTCATTTCTTTTGAATTGTAATGATGTAGAAGCTTATCATTTTTATCTATAGGTGGAGTAGCTAGTGGTGTGTATCAATTTTCAACTGCTTCCAATATTTCATTGCCAAGTGCCATCAGGTGAATCTTCATTATCATACGCCAAAATATATAATCGCTTTCATAAAATACTGGTGTTGAATTATTTGATGATCCATTCTTAGAATCTATTGTGTTCTTGTAAGCTTTTCCTTTAAGTTTTTAAACTCTTTCGAAGGAACCCGCTTTAATACCAATTGAAGAACACAAACTTATACTGAGAGGGGAGGGTGAACAATATAAGACCACTTTTTACTTTTATTTCCCAATCAATATTATGCAATGTATCAATAGCAATATCAAAAACAATAATCAAAGCAATGCATAAATCACCACACACAATAGAGACACCAATTTAACATGGTTCACCCAATGTGGGCTATTCCACAGAGAAATTTTTTCACTAATATTTTTTCAATAAATATTTTGGGAAAATTTTCCCTATTACAATGTTTATGGACCTCTGTCCAAAGGAGACACCAATCCCCTGATCAAGTTCGTGGATCTCTATCCATAGGAGAACTCCTTTCTCCTCAGCTCTGGCTAGTGATATTCTAGAAGAACTGCTACCTCCATTACATTGGCTAATGGATCTCTATCCACTGAAGACTCCAGTCACCACTCAGAAGACCTGTCCTCACTGCCCCGGCTAATGGATCTCTATCCATTGGAGACTGTCGTCCTCTATACTTTGTCACCTCCAAAGCTTACTCTCAACTTTGTCTCAAATTTGTACTAAACACAGTCCTTTGATCTAGCACAAATTTGTCCTCAATCTCTGTCCTTTGATCTACACTAAACATAGTCCTTCAGTCTAATGCAAATCTTCTCAATATCTATCCTCAAGCCTTAACACAAATCTTAACTTAATCACAAATCAACTCTACTGGATTTGCCCCAAACCTTAACTCAAGGTTTGAACAAATCAATTAATCAACTTTGCTCACAAGTCTTCTCAAAGACTTATCTCAAATCTGCCTCGTAAGCTTCCACAAAAGCTCATTCTAATCTCCCACAAGTCCTCTCTAGAACTTGTCCAATATGCTCTTAAGTCTTATTTAAGACTTATCTCAATTCTGCCCACAAGTCCTCTCAATAACTTGTCCAATTTTCTCAAAAAGTCTTCACCAAGACTTGTCTTAATATTTATCTTCAAATTTGTATTGTAAGCTTCTACAAAAGCTCACACCAATATGTCCATAAGTCTTCTCTAAGACTTACCTCAAATCTGCTCAACAAGTCCTCACTAGAACTTGTCTAATCTCACAGAAACATATAGAGAATTGTTAGAGACTCAATATGCTTCATATTCACTACAATTCTCAATCACTTTCAATCTCTCTTTTTACCACAAAAATATATAGAGAATTGTTAGAGACTCAATATGTTTCACACTTACAAACACTCAACCTATTTCTCAAATCAATTTAGAATATCGAACAATTTGTTTTATAGAACTTGAACTATCACTTCAACACATCCACTCAACTAAGTTCAATCACTTTCACTCAACCAATCACTTCAACAACAATGCTAATAAAACAATCATCACATAACAATGATAATCATGATCTTTGCAAACCCTAGTTCAAGTTCTTCACTCAACCAATCACTTCAACAACAATGCTAATCAAACAATCCTCACATAACAACGATACTCATGATCTTTGTAAACTCTAGTTCACCACTTCACATAACAATGATACTCATATTATTTGCACAAACCCTAGCTCAATTTTTACTCAATATTTCCAACAATGCTTATTAAACAAGGTTTCTAGAATCAACTTTCATTCCAGAAAACCAAACTTAACAATGCTTACCAAACAACCCTTTTCACTCCAACTTAGCATTCACAACATTCAACAATCACTCACTAGGAAGATGTGCCCATTACTTTTTGTTTGATGAAGAAAATGACCTCAAAACCTATCTTAAACACAATTTTCTTCTTTGCAAATTTCAATGGTTAGATGACAAAAATATCACACTAACTCTCTTCAAAAATATTTCTCAGTCACAAAAATAATCAAACTCAAATACACCTTATTATTCCTTTGAAATTATCAATCATCAAAGCATACAAAAATTAATTACTCAATTACTCCTTATAATCTCCAATATTTAATTAACAACCTCCAAAATCAAACCCTAAAAAATAATGCTTCCTATCCTTTTATCTCCCTCAAATTCTCAATAATCAAACTTTAAAAATAAACTTTATAACCCTTAAAAATATTTATTTTTATTCAACCTTTAGCAAATCCAAAAATAGCAATTAACCTTGGCAAATCATGAGCACATACCTCTCTCTATGCAAAAGGGCCTCGATGGGTTTCGAACACGAAACCTCTCCCAACCGAGCGCCTTAGCAAGGTGCTAGCCCACCACGTGGGCTACGTGCCTTCCCACAAAGAGGAAAGCTAATGCTTTCTCTTTGTGCCTTCCCTAACGACGTAGCACACAAAAAACCAATCACTCCCACTTTGTAAAAACTGAAGCTGATGGGTTTCGAACCTTGCACCATGAGCCTGCCACACTTAGCGCCTCCCTCGATTGCCAACTGCGCTACACAACACTGTGCGATAAAGAAGGAGCTCCACTCCTCTTTGTCTTATTGTCTGCCAACGAAAACTTTAAAATACGAAATATCTTCTTCCCTTTGTGCACAATCGTCGAGAGCATAGCACATGCGAATTACATGGATAGGTTTAGACAAAGTCTTGCCCCCATTTTATATGCATAGACCAAGTTTTGAAAACGTCGACGGATAATTCGAATTATAAAATAAACTTTATAATCCTAACTTTAGGATTATTTATTTTAATTAATATAAATTAATTTTATAATAAAATTATAATTAATCTATAATTAACTTAATAACTTTAGAAGTTAATTAAATTAATTAATAAATTAATTTATAATGAAATTGTTTAAATTAATTTCTAATTAATTTAAATATACCCTTTTAATATTATAATAAAATATTATAATATTATTTTGCTTGGGCCTCTTCATCGCTCTTTGAATCTCATCTGACCACCTGGAACTGGATCTGACCAACTGGACGTGGACTTTCCTTTGCACTAATTTCAGAACCGCTTGTTCTTGCAATGCTCACTGAAACTGACTCTTGACATCAATGACAACTCAATTACTCAAAATGTCCAACATTCTTGCCCATTTTATTTGACTCTCTTTGTACAATATCTAGATTACTTTTCCCCTACGAGCTAAGTTTACATTTGTAAGAACTCTTAAACTAAGACCTCCCCTAGTTTTATCATCACACACCTTGCTCCATTTCACCAAAGAAAATTTCCTTTTATCATGTAAATTTGACCATAAAAATGATCACATAATATAGATTAAACATTTTTCAACTAATTTTGGCATAGTATATAATGACATATAGTATGTTGGAATGGCCTGTCAGACTAAATTAATTAGTTGTACTTTTCCTACGATAACCATATACATTTCCAAGCTGGTAGTTTATTTTGAACTTTACTAATAACTGGATTCCATAATTCTATCCTCATTCTCCCCTCAAATAAAGGCATCCCTAGATAAATTATTGGTAAATTTGCCTCCTCCATTTGAAGTAACTTGCAAATTCTTGCTTTGATATTAGTTGGAGTGTTAAGGAAGTAAATTTTGGATTTTGTCCTATTAACTTTTTGCCCTAATGATATTTCATATTCCTTTAAAAAGTTATTCAAAACTTTGGCCTCATTTATCCTTATCCTTCCAAAAAGGGTTGTATCATCTACAAATTGTTGATGGGTGATGTTGTCGATGTTATTACTAACTTTAAGTCCACTTATAATCCCATATTTGTAAGCCTTCTTTAAGTTCCTAATCAAAACCTCTGCCATAATAATGAACAAATAAGGAGATATAGGATCTCCTTGTCTATGGTCTCTCTTGGCTTTAAAAGTTTTATTACTAACCCATTGACCAAATCTGAATACGAAATTATAGAGACACAAGATTTAATCCATCTAACCCATTTCTTCTTGAATCCAAACTTTTCTAAACCTGCAAAAAGAAAATCCCATTTAATCCTACCATACGCTTTACTCATCAAGTTTTAAGATCATTGCTTTCTCTTTTTTTGAAGTTGTTGAATGTATAACTTCATGAGCTACTATGATCTCGTCCAAAATTTGTCTCCCTTTCACATATCCTCCTTACTATTGTGAAATCATTTTGTCCAACAATAGCCTTAATCGATTTGCCATCACTTTGGAGATAATATTATATGCCATATTACATAGGCTTATGGGTCTAAAAGAATCAAACAATTAAACATCATTCTTTTTTGGAATTAGGGTAAGATATGTTGCATTTATTTTATGAGGTATGTATTGTTTTACCCTAGACAGTTCCACTACCACCAATAAGGAATCCTTCACTATATACCAATTATGTTGGTAAAAAGTTGCAGAGAGCCCATATAGACCTAGAGATTTATCCTTATTAAAAGAGAAAAGAGATAAATGAATTTCTTATAGAATAATAGGCTCTGACCTATCCAAAAAGCATGCACCTATCTAATAGATCAATTGGAATCAACATAAAAGCATGAAATGAGAAACAAGGTTGCATATGACAATAAAATGGATGCTTCTTTTATTAATATTGGAAATGAATCTCAGTTACAATCATGCCCCTCTTAGGGTCACCCAAATGTTGATACAATCAATACAATTTCAAAGCCCCCAATGGGGTAGGCACAATATTAATGCTCTCTAAATAGTCACAAACTACTCTAGGGTGGAGTTGACCCTCTTCTTCGCATTGAGGAAGGTATTTGATAGTTGAACCTCCTTTAGACCTGATTCCCTAGTGGTCAAGAAACAATAGAGAAGCATTAAAAGCATTGGGAACCTCTCATGATGAGGTCCTTTGAGGAAATTGAACACAAAGATGCTATAAACATATGAAATCAAGAAAGCATACAAAATGTGTTAAACCTATGTTAAATTGATAAATATTCCTAGATATGCATAAAGGAATAATACAACTAACTATCTAATGGCCTACTTATGTGAAATAAAGCATGAAAGCATGGAAAGAAGCCATTAATGTCCTAAATGCTATAATGAAGTAAATCTACTCAAATATTTAATCCGATCAGTCAAAGTCTCTAAAATACCAAATAAAGCATTAAAATGACTAATCTAACCTAGATAAGCACTCTACAAAAAGAACAGTAAGGGGATCTTACACCTATTGCAAACCGTAGCTCAGATGAGCGGTCTGCACTGTAAACCATGGCTGACAGCCATGACGAGCAACTCAGTAGTTTTGCCCTCCAATTCTAGGGCTATGGACTTGATCCTCCTTGTCAAATTGATGATCAAGGGTCGCCTCAGTGTCCTCTGATAGATTTGGTGGTTGAATTGCTCGATTGGGCCTCCGTTTGCCCGAATTAGCGTTTCTTGGCGTTCTAGCTCCTTAGGGCATCCATGGCATGAATTCGTCATGATGCTCAATTGGGTGGCAATTGAATAACAACACTCCCTCTCAATGCACTCAAGTGAGTCCACAATTCGATAGGGCTTCGCTGCTTCAATCTCCAATGCTTGCTCTCTCAATATTTTGATAGCGCTTCGCTATCAAAATGCACTATATCATTGCCCTAATTCGAAGGGGTACTTATAGGACTACCCAAGGGCTAGGGGTGGCTTCATGGAGAAGCCAAGAACAAGAAGGGGTGGTTGGGATAGTTGGATTGGAAGCTTCCATCCTTTAACCACCTTCTTCTAGAACAAATGGTCGTTCAAACCGATTTGGCTTGGATGAAGGCCAACTGAACTTCAATTAAGACCGTAGGTGACAAGCTATGGTTCAGGATCGTAGACCGTAGGTCTTAGCTATGGTTTAGACTGATTAGGCCAAGGAGCCCAAAATGAGTGGTTAGAACCACTGCTCTATCTTGGAGTCTATCCAAGATCTTCCATATGGTCTTGTAGCATGTCCATATGAGTAGTCACCTTCGACATGACATGTTTTAGGTGTCTACAGATGCCCCTTTTGAGATGCATTGTGAGATCGAACAACGCTGAGCAAAAATAGACCTCCTAAAATGATGTCAAAGGTTCTATGATGATCATTAGTTGGATCAACATTAGATGCCCCAGGTCCTGCAAAAGGATGCGCATCCTAGAATCATTGCTTCCAATTGGGTGAAAGGCTTACATTTGAAAAGCTTGTGCCCATCTCATCTCATTTGGTGTAGCTATGCATTCCATAGGTATCTTTTGACCCATAGATCCGAAAGGTGGAGAACAACAAGCAAAACTATCATATTTGCTATTTTCCCCAAGCAAAGGGGTAAGCTTATGATAGTTATTGACAATGATTCGTAAGACGAACACAATTTTGACAAGATCAAGGGATCTACGATTTCAGGGATCTTCTACTGATTTTGATTATGATTATGATATTATGACTACCCCCTCAAGCGACGAGTCGATGAGGGTAATGACAATGAATGAAGCGATGAGGTCGCTTGACCATAATGGATGATCTGAACAAATTTAGAATTGAGCATTTTAATTACTTGGCTAAGCCTAGTTCAACTTATGATTCCAACTATTAAAAGTAATTGCACATTTCTATCCCATGGAGCAGTCGGGCTACAATAGTCATCTTAGGGAATCGAAATGATACAAATCCAATTAGTTTTTATGTTGAATCAATGTGTCGATGATTTGTTGAAAATATGTCATAGGAGAAATGACATGAAACGCCTCGTTCCCGTGGAGCGGTTCAGCCTTGAAGGCCTTCTTCGGGATTGAAAAGAAGCATATCAAATCAATGATGACAATTTTACCCCAAATGTCCTTATGGTTATTTACTCATCTCGTCGGATTGCATGGAGCGTCAGTCACTGCAACCGCCAAGTGTATAGGGTAAATAACTGAATACGAGGTGCATTTGGCTTTTGATTATTTTAAATGTTTTTGTTAATTTTGAATTTTTTAATTGATCCTGGTGCTTGAACATCACCAAATTTGCAAAATTGATTGCTTTTATTGAGATTTGATCCATTAGGAGTCATTGATTTATCATTTAAGACCTTCCCATGATGGGATTTTAGTGCATTTAATGCTAGTTGTGAACCATGAGTACGGTCTACGGTTGAAACTTTCAAAATTTGGGAACCGTAGGTCAGCGTTGTGGGTGGCAAACCCTAATTTTGGGACCGTGGGTGTCAGCTGCGATCCATCAAAATTAGGAGAAACTATAAATAGTTTTCCCATTTTCAAAATTTCATTATTGTCTTGCAAGCAACTGCATTTCTAGAGAGCTCTGAGAGGTGAGAAGCATTTCCTGATCCAGAACATTGCTAGACCTCTACCCGATATTGCACTCACACCCTGATGGTGGACCCTGGACAACCCTCCACTAGCAGAGGCCACGGTGTAGGCAAGGTAACTCGAAACCGAGTCCTCGCACTCATTTACCAATTAAAATGAACCACATTAATTAATGGGTAAATTAATCTCACTAAACTATTGGCAATGAACCTCACCTTAGACTAGGCTAGTTTAGGTTTAATTTTCTAGCTAGCTAGGCTAGGAAGTGACCCAAAATGGGTCTCATTCCTAGACCATAGCTGGAAGCTGTGGTTAGAATTCAAATTCCAATGATCAAATTTTGATCACATGCGGACCGCAGGGTTGACCCGCGGTTCGACAACTTTAGAAAAATTTATCAATTTTTTTATTTTTCTAAGGTTTTATGGCAATTAATGCCATTTATTGCACTTTTGAAGTACTTTTATGATGTTTTTGATTTTTATTGATCACTTTTGACATGTTTTTGTCATTTTTAGCAATTTTTAGATTTGTTTGACATTTTTAAGGTCATTTTTTAGTTAGCTTTTTCCTTATGCCTTGTTTATTTTCAGAGGTTGACCTCTAGAGCCAGGGAGCCGGATATACTTCGCACCCTCCATAGACAGCTTACTAGCGGGGAGCGAGAGTGGTTTGGAGTCGTCGACTTTGGCTACGTCTTGGATCTACCCACTATTAGGGTAGATCAAGCTTACTTGACTGCATTGGCCCGACGTTGGAATGCGTGGACCAATACATTTCACCTTTCGACAGGTGAAATGACCATTACTTTAGAGGATGTCTACCGGATCTTCAAGATCCCTATTGATGGTGAGGCCATCACCTCCTCCTCCTTCCATCAGAAGGAGGATGTTTTTGATTCTATCTTTGGTGATCGAAGCGAGGAGGCCCAACGTAAGATCGATCATGGAGGCATTCACATTGGGTACTGGTAGAAGGAGAACATCTTCTCTATCAGAGAGGTAGTGTTTATGCACCTGGTGGTGCAGATTGTGCTTCTAGACTCCTCGAGCGTGAGGATTCCCTAGAACCTTCTAGCCAGTGTCCAGAGGGTTGTTCAGAGCTCCAGAGATCAGCCACTACTCCTAGCCTAGGGGAGCACCTTATTATGCCAGTTATACCATGAGCTATACCAGATCACCAGTAGGAGCCAGGTTGGGATCAGCTATAGTCTGCTTCTCTAGATCTGGGGTTGGTAGCACATCAAGATCGAGCATCCTACGGAGCTGCCCCTTCCTATCACTTCTATTGATGATGTGCATCAGTGCTACATAGCTTGTTGGCCTCGTGAGGAGGAGGGGTTCCGAAGTAGGTCCCATGCAGGGGACGTAGACCACTACATTTCTAGATTTGTAGTGCTTGGGCTGGATGATATTGAGTGGCACCCATATATGGATTGCCCTGCATGGATAGAGGTTGGTGAGCGGCTACGCCAGGCTCATCGAGATAGGTGGCTACTCAACCGCAAGGATGAGATCAAGGAGTATCAATTTTACTCTCATGTCTTACGATAGTTTGGCTTAGTACAGGACATCCCAGAGCTACCTATCATCTACAGGTGGCTAGTACTAGAGACTCACTTGACATGGATTCAATCGACAACACTAGGGGATGCGATTGATGACTTTCAAGAGATAAGGATTGATAGGGCTAGGACCACCCCAACGTATGATACGTGGTGGTCCCTACTATAGTGGTAGGGATCAGGACCCCTCGATAGGACAGATGACCAGGCAGAGGTCGAGGCTGACCTAGATGGGCATAGAGTGCACCAAAAGACTGAGGGTAGATGGGGCGTAGAGGTCCCAATAGAGGAGGCTCCATAGGTCAAGGTAGAGGAGGAGGCATCAGAGGAGGGTGAGGTGCCTCTTGACAGTGATGTAGGATAACTCCTAGCTCATATTGCTACTTTGTAGAGTCAGGTGGGTACGCTTCAGACTCAACTACGATATAGGGATACTAGCCTCACCATAGTAGAGGTGAAGCTCGCTCATGGGTAGAGATAGTGGTGGGAGTATGAGGAGGAGAGGCCTCTCCTCAAGGCCTAGATTACCATAGTAGGTATAGAGATCCAATGACTTACTATAGAGCATGATTTGGCATGGACTCAATTGGATCTGATGACCAGAGAGAGGGATTCACTAAGGGACTCGAGGGCTATTCCCTCATCCTCATAAGTAGTTATGGCACCACCTGCAACTCCATCTCACATATTTCCCTCAGGTCGGGACCCCATGGTAGAGGTTAGGTGGCTCACTTCCCTCTTGGAGGAGGGAAATGCATGATCGGCTATGAGGGTAGCTCGCATCTCCATGCTAGAGGATCACATTTGACTGACAGGTGGAGAGGTGCCAGAGGACACCCATACCATAGGTACTCACAAGAGCAGCTCTCGGACCAGGACCAGAGAGACCGGATAGTCTTCTGCTAGTTCGAGCCACCGGACCCATAGGACCGAGAGGACACATAGGTCCTCTAGTATGCATGGAGCCAACTCTCATAGGAGCCACAAGGATGGTAGGGGTGATGGCGGTGACTCTCAGGCTAGGGGTGTAGGCCCTCCGTAGTACCTATCTATTGAGATATTTATTGTACCAGTTTTGAGTGTAAGGTCGAGGACCTACATAGTTGTAGCCTACGGGTATTTTTGATATATCCCCATGTACTCTTTGACACACACACACACATATATATATATATATATAGATTGATCATTTATGGCTCATTATGTGTACTTGTATATTTTTAATTTTATGTTTATGTAATGCACATGGATGCAATGCTTATATGTTATGTTTGTTTGATGCTATATGATGTGATGTATGGATGACATGCACTAGATAGCTTTTTAATTTATGATGATGGTATGCAGTGATCTAGATGCTTAGATATGCTTTTTATGATGGATGCATATGGATGCGATGTTTACTTTTAAATGCATATTTAATTTTGCTTTATTGCATGCATTTAATTTATGATAATGTCACGATATGTTGATGCAATGTATGTAATGCATTATTTACATGATGGTAATCTAATGTAAATGAACCTGTATGCTTTAATCACTTAAAACATAAGGAATGAATGTGATATGTGTTTAACAATCTAATGGACGACACCACAGAATGTATAAAAATCATGAATGTAATTGAAAGATCCTCATTACAAGAATTTAATCAATTAATCACCCATATATGAAATGCAATGGTATGAAGCGGTATGATGCGAATGATATAATGTGTCATTCTATTTTCTTTTGCAAGTTTGAAAAATATGCACAATATAGTCAGTGGCCATCTAGATATCATTTTTGATATCCATCCGGTATCTATCCTATATCTTGATTGTGCTTTATATAATGATGTATCATGGATTCGATACTTTTCAGTTTGATGATTTGCATGACTTGGTATTGTGTTGCTATTAGAGAAACTTTTGAGGTTTTCCATGAGACTCAAACACCCTAGTAGACTTCTCAAACATCACATACTAACTGTACAAGGCTTTTGTTGGACAAGGCTTTCATCACGAATGACCCAACTATTCATTACCCCTGTGTGTGCACGTGAGTATTTTTAGATAGACCATAGGCATACCCCAGATGTCAGTCGAGACTCTTCCAACCCATATGTGAGATCGGGTTCCTCCTATGTTCATATCATCCTTGTTTCAGACTTGATTGGACTATAATGCTAGACAACCCCAAGCACCTAGAGCTAGCTCATCTCGCAAATTGATCAGGACTACCCCTCCAAAAATAGTCGAGACTCTTTCAACCCATTGTTGCATTTGGGGATCACCCAATAAAACTACTACTCCGAAAGACAACGAGACTCTTTCAACCCATTGCTGCACTCGAGGTTCATTCTATGGCTTTGAAATGGTGAACAATCCAAGGATTCAAGTTCTCACCCCATTTTGATTTTTGCTCATATGTAGTGATAAAAATCACTGTTTTTCACGTTTTACTCTGAGTGATAAAAATCACTATTTATTCCCATTTTTCTTGAGCAAGGGATTTGTATAGTGCTTTTAATTCACTATATCATTTTAGATTTGAACTTTGAACTTTGGGTTTGAAATTTAAACTGTGTATCTATGTACGAGTAGGGGAAATTCTTGTCCTTTTGCCAAGGTTCACCACTCTAGACCGAACTATTTGCAAGATAAGCTGGTAATAAAACCCATCTCTCTAAATACCCAGGACCACTTTCATAGCTTTCATCCTCCCTTATCTTAGCAAGATTTTAAATGTGTCAATTAGTGATGGGATCCTGATATGCCAAGCACTATCACAACTAATGACCTCATCTACAAAAGCAAAAACAACTTTCTATGACATCTGAGAAACCCACTAGGTATGGTTGAGTGACCGGAAAACTTTGGTATACACACATATCTCATAGCAATAGGTGTTGTGTATGAATGCAATGGATTATGATAAATGTAAAGGTGCATGATTAAAACACAAACGTGGCATCATTTGTAAGATTGACAAACACAATCCCTCCTACTACGGAATGCAACGGATGACGAATGCCTATATGCAATGCAATAATGAAATGAATGCATGTGTAAATGAACATGCATAATGCAAATGCAAATATTTTTGGAATTTTATGCTTTACCAATTTTTTTTGATTTTATTGATTTTATAATTTTTATGGATTTTGAGCCTTTATATCTGACCAAACGATGAGTACATGCCTTTGGAGCTTTTTGATTGACCAAACTACTCGTAAGAGAGCTTGGAGCCTTTTAGGATGACCAAGAGATTTTAAGAAAACCCTTAGAGCCTTTGATGACATGACCAAGCGGTTTTAGGAACCCTTGGAGCCTTTTGGGATGACCGAGCGGTTTTAAGCAAACCCTCAGAGCCTTTGGGTTGACCAAGTAGTTTCTCAGAAACCCTTGGAGCCTTTTTGGGATGACCGAGTGATTTTAAGCAAACCCTCGAAGCCTTTTACTGACATGACCAAGCGGTTTTAGGAACCCTTGGAGCCTTTTGGGAGGGTATGCTACCCTATGTACCCCTAGCGTGCATGCTATTCACTAAAATGTAATCAACTTGTTTAGGAAGAGTGATAGAAATCAACTCTCCCAAATGAGGAATGGACCTCAACGGAGTGCCTATGTTTTGGTAGGGTTGAACGAGTGAACCATCCTCATGGATCATGTCTCATTCCACTAGGTCTTGGATGACCCTCTTAAATGATTGACAATCCTGAATGTCATGTCCATGCGCTCGATGATACACACAAAAGGGACCCCCATCAGGTGACCTAGTCTTGGATGCCCTATGCTTGAATTTAGGTAATATGAATGCCTTTGCCTCATGTAACTTTTGAAACAAAGTTAGAGTAGTCATCTGAAATGAAACTACTCGTTGCACTGGCTTATCGAGCTTACGAGGTGACTGACGACCTCGAGGTCACTCTTGAGGAGGTGTGACCTCCACTTCAGCATGTTGTGGCACTATAAGAGAACCATATACATTATAAACCCCCTTATCTATCAAGTTTTGCACCACACTCTTGAACTCATGACAATATCGAATGCCATGACCCTCTATTCGATGATAGAGACAATAGTGATGCTCCCTGTAACCCATAGGTTTAACTCTATTTGGGTCTAAAGAGATGATATCAGGCAAGGTGATAACCTTAGCCTCTTGTAGCTTCTAAAATATGTTAGACATAGACTCTTTTAAAGGAGTCCAAATGTGCTGTGACTATTTTGGGTGCTCGACCCACCTTGGTTTACCTTGAGGACCCACTGGTTGGGTTGGCCGCATGGGCTTTTGCTTTTGCTGAGGTTTTTCCTGCACTTGCACAGGAAGTGATTCGACCTCAGACAAGGGTTGCTTTTGTGATCCCAGGTTTTCAAACTGGTTCATGATAAAATGCAATGCCTTATCTTGCTCATCCATTCGATGCTCCATTCATTCTAGACGGCTTAGAATGGATTGCAAGACTGACAAAGAGTTCATATGTATTTCCAATGACTGATTTGAAATACCTTTGTCTATTGAAGGAAATAGAAAAGTGGATGCTAGAGATCCATTAGGTAATTGCAAATCACCTATTTCCTTCATTTTGATTGATGTGGAAGCTTCTTGATGACACACTTCATTTGTGCTATCCACATGCTCATGCCTATGACTCAGCTCAAGTTGTTGTTTCACTTCATTGTGTTGAACTGTGTCAGTTTCAGTACCCCCAATATGATGTGAGGAACCTACCTGTTTGTGCTCTTGAGATGGTGCCATGAGAAATGAGTCAGGAGTGACTAATTTCAAAGGTTCTGGCCCTGGCAATGTGGAAACACCATTGGATTGCCCCATCTACGGCTCTATGTGATTAGGAATCACCTGATCTTCTAGCCTAATGTCAACCATTCCCACAAACTCATGAGAAGACTCCACACCTGTATGAGTCATAGGTGACTCATCAACATACTGAGGCTATCTTATTTCAGTCATGATAACTGAACCTTCCTCATACTCATGCGATGCCTCCAGGATAGGATCCATAGGTAGAGACTCGACAAAAAGCTGACCTAAATCCTCAATGGACTCCATGGTGGGCAACATCATAATGCTGGCCTCTATAAGCTCTTCATATTCACCATCATCCTCATGAGGACTACCCTATGACATGATGGATGAAGATGGTGTGATACACTCGGATGCATCCATGACCATGCTAGGTTCTTCTACTTTGGTAGGAGTAAGAGGCTCCTCTAAAGACACATCAAAGATAGTTGTGAGCATCTCCATAACTGCATTCATCAATCCTTCCCTGCTAAGAGGTGTCGAGGATGCAGGTGTGATGGGTGAAGCCACAAGGGACAGTGGTGGTGAAGGTAAATCCACCACAGTCTATGGGGTTGCATCCAAACTCTGGATAGACTCCTCAGGTTGAATGTTCAGATGCCTAGGTGACCCACAAGATTCCTGAGGGTGATCCTCAGGTTTATAATACTTGAAGGGATCTGGGTCCACCTCAACTATATGGACTTCACTTCCATGGGTGTACTTAATGCACTGATGCACTATGGATGGTACGCACTCCATGGCTCTTATCCATGGTCTTCCAAGAAGCAAGTTATACTATCTTGAACCCTCTAAAACGTAGCACAATGTAGGAATAATATTTTGTCCTACCTCGATGGGGAGGACTATTGTGCCTACTGTAGGGGATTCCACATCATTAAAGGCTTGCAGCATTAAAGTTATTTCCTTGATGTGGGACGGTGGAATTTTGAGATGTTTGAATGTTGAGGTGGTGATGATATTAATTGACGATCCTGTATCCACCAACACTCGCTTATACACAATCTGATTGATCCTCGCTATGATATGCAATGGAGGATCATATTCTTTGATAGGGATAGGTTTGAATTCTTATTTATGGAAAGTGATCACAGGTTCCTTATATGGTGGAATAGACTGTATATGCCCCAAGGATTGTGATGACTTTTGAGCATTGACATTGCTCACCTGTCTAACATGACTACTCTCAATCTCATGCTTACGCATGGGATCCTTAAACATCTCTTTCTATTGTTCTTCGATAACCCTAGGCATGTCTATCCATCTAGAGGAATGGCTATCTACTTGCTTAAGTGGCAACTCTTGACGATGCATTGGGTGCATCGCGTTGACTTGTTGCCTAGGCACTCTAGGTATGAGCTTCTTTTTGGGAGTTACCTCACATGATTGTTCTTCACATAATTTCTATTGGTAAATCCTCTCTTCACATCATTGGAGCTCATCCAACCTTTGTTGATGTGATCTCTTCTTCTCTGCGCACTCACGCTCTAGACGCTTACGCTCAATGCGTGCTTCCTCCAATTGGTCCTGGAGGAGTCACCTCTTATGGGCTGCATGAGACTCAGATTCCCTATATGACTGACTCATGGAGTAAGATCCACAACTCTCTATCCCACTAGGGGGAGACCTAATGATGTGGGTTCTCACTGTGTGTGAAGAAACCCCATGATCTGTATGGGTGGACCCCCTGCGTGATGAAGGGGGTTCACGATGACTATCAGAGTGTCACGCTGGGAGGCTTAGATCCTCAGGTGCATGATGTGTGTGATGCCTAGCAAGGAGGCGTGCGAGGTCTAAAATATCCTTAGGTGAATATCAGAGGTGTTCAGAGCCTCTCCATGAACATTCTGACTCATTAGCTCGTGATTGAGCTCTATCATGCCTAGTCGTCATGATGAACCGACTAAGCAAGACTTGAGAGGAAGCCTCTCTCACTAAGAATTTTAGCCTCAAGGAAGGCCTTATCTTGATGGATTAAGCAATAAAGAAGCATACAAAATAAACAATGTGATTATCTTCTTTACATTTTAAAAGTGAGCCCTAAACTGTTTGATGTGTTTCAATGATTTGTTGTATCAGTAAAGAAACTCTTATCATGTTTTGCAAAGCTTGTTGAATGATATTCTTAGTTTAATTGGCTTTCACCTGTATACTCATAGCTCGACAATCTGGATGTGACTTCCAGGCCACGTAATCCAACCTATAATGTGTGGTAATGAAGCCCACACACGGTCAGGGAGCACAGGTCCTCCCAGATCCTCACCCATTTTCCCCAATCAACGTTATACCCTTCGAAGAGAATACATGCAAATTTTCTAGGGTACAAAAGGTTCTCGGATCCGGTATTGGTCTAGTATCCAAGGGTACGTAGGATTTGGGCCAACGGATGGAAATCACCTCCACCATCATTGAACCCTACTAGTGGTTGGATGTGACTCCCAACTCACTAGCATTTAAGTGCCAAGTGGTGTGTGTGGTTCATTTTAATTTGCATAAAATGAAAATGCATAATATAGCATGAATGATTGTTTCCTACATGTAATGTAAAAATAAATGTTTCATATTAAGAAATGCATGCTATATCCTACATGATTTTTGACAATGCAAGCTATGATGCAAATGGCCACTGCTTGGGCCTCAAACATGCAAACCAACACACAAAAACTATCAAGCACGTTGTGTTCTAGGGTGGACTGCACTCAGAGGTCCATTGTTCCTAGCAAGTGCCTTTCTAATGATGCAAAAATGAATACAAATCTAGGACCTAGTTCATTTCCCTTTTTTAGTTTTCCTAGTTGTATTGCAAATTTTGTATTCTGGAAAAACACAGAGACAGAAAAAGTTACAAAGGGTGAAAAGTGGGACCTACCTCAGGTCCACATCCGATCTATGTTTTGTCCTCTACTATCTGATCTATCTACTATAAACCATAGGTATGTTCTGTGGTTCAGACTGTAGGTCGTACCTTGCAGCCATGGGCCAACAATGAGACCACAGTTATCAGCTATGGTTTGCACCTGCAATTCCAAAAACATAAGAACAATCAGTTAGATCGCTTGAAATGCGGAGTTCCACCGTGATCGCCTTCTGACCTATCCAAAAAGCATGCACCTATCTAATAGATCAATTGGAATCAACATAAAAGCATGAAATGAGAAACAAGGTTGCATATGACAATAAAATGGATACTTCTTTTATTAATATTGGAAATGAATCTCGATTACAATCATGTCCCTCTTAGGGTCACCCAAATGTTGATACAATCAATACAATTTCAAAGCCCCCAATGGGGTAGGCACAATATTAATGCTCTCTAAATAGTCACAAACTACTCTAGGGTGGAGTTGACCCTCTTCTTCACATTGAGGAAGGTATTTGATAGTTGAACCTCCTTTAGACCTGATTCCCTATGGTCAAGAAACAACAGAGAAGCATTAAAAGCATTGGGAACCTCTCATGATGAGGTCCTTTGAGGAAATTGAACACAAAGATGCTATAAACATATGAAATCAAGAAAGCATACAAAATGTGTTAAACCTATGTTAAATTGATAAATATTCCTAGATATGCATAAAGGAATAATACAACTAACTATCTAATGGCCTACTTATGTGAAATAAAGCATGAAAGCATGGAAAGAAGCCATTAATGTCCTAAATGCTATAATGAAGTAAATCTACTCAAATATTTAATCCGATCAGTCAAAGTCTCTAAAATACCAAATAAAGCATTAAAATGACTAATCTAACCTAGATAAGCACTCTACAAAAAGAATAGTAAGGGGATCTTACACCTGTTGCAAACCGTAGCTCAGATGAGCGGTCTACACTATAAACCATGGCTGACAGCCACGATGAGCAACTCAGTAGTTTTACCCTCCAATTCTAGGGCTATGGACTTGATCCTCCTTGTCAAATTGATGATCAAGGGTCGCCTCAGTGTCCTCTGACAGATTTGGTGGTTGAATTGCTCGATTGGGCCTCCGTTTGCCCGAATTAGCGTTTCTTGGCATTCTAGCTCCTTAGGGCATCCATGGCATGAATTGTCATGATGCTCAATTAGGTGACAATTGAATAACAACACTCCCTCTCAATGCACTCAAGTGAGTCCACAATTCGATAGGGCTTCGTTGCTTCAATCTCCAATGCTTGCTCTCCTACTATTTTGATAGCGCTTCACTATCAAAATGCACTATATCATTTCCCTAATTTGAAGGGGTACTTATAGGACTACCCAAGGGCTAGGGGTGGCTTCATGGAGAAGCCAAGAACAAGAAGAGGTGGTTAGGACAGTTGGATTGGAAGCTTCCATCCTTTAACCACCTTCTTCTAGAACAAATGGTCGTTCAAACCGATTTGGCTCGGATGAAGGCCAACTGAACTTTAGTTAAGACCATAGGTGATAGCTATGGTTTAGACTGTAGACCGTAGGTCTCAACCATGGTTCAGACTGTAGACCACAGGTCTCAATCGCAGTTCAGACTGATTAGGCCAAGGAGCCCAAATTGAGTGGTTAGAACCACTGCTCTATCTTGGAGTCTGTCCAAGATCTTCCATATGGTCTTGTAGCATGTCCATATGAGTAGTCGCCTTCGACATGACGCGTTTTAGGTGTCTATAGCTCCAACAATTTACTATTGTCTTCATTCGTTATAACTAAAGGTACATCTTGAAGACGTTTATCATTAAGAACTTAAGTCTCCTCTGATTCTAGAATATTATGATAAAAAGAATTTACCTCTTTTCTAATTTCACTATTATCTTCAATCCAAACCCCTTCTATTGGTTTAATTCTACTATTTTTGGATGTTGATATTTGTACTATAGTGTCATCCTATGAAAAAACTTTGTATTTTTATCTCCTTTTAACCAAGTCTATCTTGATTTTAATCTCTAGAATTTCTATTCCTTACTCAAAATATTATGATATTCACTAAGCAACTCCCTTTCCTCCAACCTTTGATTATTATGATCACCTTTTTGAAATTTTGAAATTTTATCTTTTAGTTCTTTTTTCTAAAAAATATTTCCAAAAGTGTTCTTGTTCTATTCTTTTAATCTAGATGTCATAGATTTAATTTGTTTTGGAAGAGCATACAACCCACCATTTCTTGAAGAATTCCATGTTTGTGTTATCATATCAAAACAATGAAGATGGTCTTCCCACATCTGCTCATATTTAAAATTTTTGAATTCATGTACCACCATTTTAACTCTTATTGGCTAGTGATCTAAACCAATCCTTGTTAAGGTATTAATTTGAGCACAAGTTCCTTCATCTAGCCAATGATCTCAGAGTATGCATCTGTCTATTTTTTTTGCTATTAGGTTCAGGCCTCTCCTATTGTTGGTCCATGTATAGTTGTTTTCTTCAAACTCAACCTCCCACATATTATTATTTTGAATAAAAGATGAGAAATCTCTCATACTTTGGGTTAATTTCCTAATTACCCCAATATTTTCATCTAGCTTGGTTATGACATTAAAATATTTTATGATCATGAATCAGATTTTTTGGTCTTTACATCTTATAAAGTCTTCAATCCCACTCCAAACTTATAATCTACCTAACTGAATCGTAGGTCCATAGATATTGATAAGGATGAAATGAATATCTACAAAGTAGCAAGTGACTAAAGAGGCTATTCAATGCCTAGTTTTATGAATGGTTACACAAAAGGTTCTAGAAGGATTCCAACAAGTTAGAATTCCCCTAGCCACTCCTTTAGAATCCATAGCATCCCATTCACATATTGACCAAAATACTTTCATAGTTTTTGAAACTTCTTTTGTCATTTTAGTTTCCTGGATACAAAGAATATTAGGCTTAAACCTTAAACATAGGTCCCTGATACAACTCTACTTTGAGGGAGCATTAACGCCCCTTATATTCCATGAGATGATAATCATGTCTCATTAGGGGCTATTGGCCCTGCCTACATATTACCAATATCATTTTGTTGTTTGGTAAAGAGAAGTTCAACCAACTTAATTTGTGTTCCTTTCTCTATGTTTGCTCTTACTTCCCTGGATATTGCTTGATAATTTGAGAGTTTTCCTCTTTTTTCTTTATCTATATCAAAAGTAGGTCTTATTATTCTATTTCTCAATATTCTTTTACAATTTTTTTTTTCATCATATTTATCCTCTCCTGACTCTACTACAGAATTATTTTACTTATCCTACTCATTTTCTAGTATTTCCTTATTAATGGTAGAGGTATTAACTTCTCAACCTGCATTTTCTTTACCAATTTTTTTTCTATTAAATGGTGCATGGTACTTTAAGAGAGTATTCAAAATATGATGAGACACATTCCTTAGGTTCATCGAGAATGTTCTTCCTTAAATCAAGATTATATTGAATATATGATTCCTTGTTAATATGTTGAACATGTTATAATGTGTCCTTTAAGTTTTGATATACTTTTTATTAATATGCTAAAGCCTCAAAAGAGTTGGTATTTATTCCAATGTCCTTCCTTACTAGTCGCCACTATTTATTTTATTTCATTTTCTATATCTATTTTTGGTTGAAAACCATCTTCATCCATAACAGTTTGTAAGTTTCTCTTGTGGTTTTCTACATGATTATGTTGGGCTCTTCTTATGTTAGGATCCTATCCTAACGCCATTTTGTAATTCTCATTTACTTATGTAATGACCCACTCCCAACATGGGGGATCCCATTATAATATTATTTTGTAATACTTTGTAATGTATGTGGCAAGTAAGGTGCCTAGCCAAGTGGCGCCATCTCATGTAACCATTTTTATCAAGATTGTAACCGATGGTAGGTAGGAGATTCTAGCTCGAGTGGCATTTTGCATGTAAGCCAACTCTTGAGCCTTTAGGTAGGGTTGCATGAAGTTTTTCTTTAAAAGATATGAAGCCATGTACGAATTCATATTTTTGCAAGCTAATGAAATATTGAAGGAGGTTTCCCCCTCGAAGAGGCCTACGATTCTATGTTATTGTGAGATTGTTCTATTTTTGCATTTAATTTCTGCATAGTGTTATTGAGTTATTTGATGTATTTGAGTTATTTTTCAGTATTTTGTGTGTGTGCTTATTTTTAATAGTGAGATCCTAACAAGTGGTATCAGAGCGCTTTCTAGGGCCGAGTTCTACTACAACTGAGATGATTTTTGCCATCCATTCCGCCTGTTAGGTATAATTTTTTATGTGTTTTTCGTTTCTATTTTTTCCTTTATTAAAAAAATACAGTCTATTTTTTTGACCAAAAAACTAGAAAACACAAAAAAATATAGTCTCTTTTTTAGTAGTTGTGTAGGTTAGAAACCCTATGCCAGGGGTTTTAAAATATCATGAAGGAGCTATCATTATTGGCTAAGCTAGATAGCCCATAAAGCATCTAGTGAAGTGAGGGGCGATCATGCTCCAATACCCAGGCCTTAGACAACACTCGCACATAGACTTGAGCTCCCACGCATCTTCAAGTGTATCAAGAGACAATCTAGGTTTAAACAAAATTTTATCCATTAGGAAGCTTTTTGGCCTTGTATTATCCATAGTCCATGGGACACAACATCCCGGATGATCACCCTCCCATACTATCAGAGATGCAGATAGTGTGCTCAAGGGTATGTGTGGAATCCTCCTTGGGTAGTGGCCTAAAATATTGGTCTGAGCACTATTGTTCATCACTACGGTATAACAGAGGGCCTATGGGTATTACATACTCCCTTACTTAGCGTACCCTAGTTCTACAAAATATAACTTCCACCTACAAATCAACACCATATCTGTTCTACTAACATGCATTCACAACCCCAAAAGTGAGCATACGAAGAAGGCATTCCTTATCACAGAAAACAAACTTGCATGCACCAACAATCAGGACAGATTTTGCAAGTGTCTACAATAGCCCATGGTCAGAGATAGAATAGTTAGGACAATGATAGAAATAGTCTAGTCAGTAATAGTGATAGTTAGGTCGATAGTAACAACCCTCTATAATAGTCCAGAATTACAGACTTCTAGTTTCAGAAACAGTACTATCAGTGTCAAAGAATCCCCAGGGTTAGTAATAAGAACCATGTCAGTAACCATAGTACAGGTGATAGAGGAAGAGATAGGATAGTGATAGGGTGGTCAGGGGGTAGACTACAGGTCAGAGATAGTTGATCTCAAACCCCAAATTTTGAACCGTAACTCCAAATCAAAAATTGACAACACCAGTAGACTCATCAAAATAACAATATAAAAAAGTTTAGGGTGCCCAAAATTAGTGTTGTGGGGTATAGCTCATTGTGCCTATTTTTTTGAGCTGATTATTTTGATATACCACACCCAAGCACTTTTTTGGATGCCTTACTAAAAATAGTAACTCTTGAAACCCCACATCTATTTTTAGTAACTTAGTAAAAGAGGGCCCACAATGGTGGGGGGCACTCATGGACAACACAAGGAGTTAGAACTTACCATAATATTGGTCGACATGCAAAAATCCCTTGACTACTTGACCACTACAAACCTCACCATAAGAGAAGAGATTCAAGAGCTTCGAACGGATCATGATGCCACTAGAATCTACTTAGTAGAACAACTTACAGAGGTGGAGACCAAATTGCAAGGTACTCTCACATCTAAACACCAAGCTAAAAACTTTGAATGAGGTCGCAGAAGGGAAACAGAATACCGAAGAAGGGAAATAGAAACCACTCACTATGATCATGATCTGACCTTCAAAATGCCTAAATTGGACTTCCCTAAGTTCAATGGAAAGGATGTCGATGGGTGGTTATGTTGGGTTGATCAATTCTTTAGACTCCACAATGTCCCTGTATATCATCGGGTTCAGATGGCTTCCTTCAACTTAGAATCTGAGGCCTTACACTGGTTCCAATGGCTACGAGCCACTACCCCTGATCTATCTTGGGAGGACTTTGAGTCCCAAATACTCACCCGATTTGGCCCTAGTGACTATGAAGACTTTACAGGAGCATTGACAAAGTTGAAACAAACAACCACAATTCATGATTACCAGACACAATTTGAGAAGTTGGCAAATAAAACCAAGGGCTTGAATGAGGGATTTTTTATGAGTTGTTTTGTGAGTGGGTTGAAAGATGATCTCCAGGCTGAAGTCAAGATGTTTAAACCCCAAACCATGATGGAGGCTATCAGTTTAGCCCGATTGGCCGAATCTAAACTCTCAGCTCAAAGGTGGACACCATGATTTTCTCAAGCTCGACCTCCCTTTCCTCCTCGGTTCCAAAATAATACTGATAATAAACCTCCTACTCCTAAGCGACTGACTACAGATGAAATGGATGTGCATCGCACCCAAGGGCTATGTTATAATTGTGATGAAAAATTTGTGAAGGGGTATAGATGTGCAAATAAGATATTGTTCTTAATAGATGTAGAGGAACCCGATAGCAGTGACCATAGTGATGAGGAGAGTGACATAGCTGAAGCACCAACTCAACAGGAAGAGGAAACCCAAGAACCTCAGGCAAAAATTTCAATCCATGCTCTTGTCGAGATTACCACTCCACAAACCATGAAAGTTGTGGGATTTTTCAAAGGCCAACGCCTTACTATTCTTATTGATTCAGGTAGTACACACAACTTTATTGATCCTCGAGTTGCTAAGTAGGCCAATTGCTATATACACACATGCAATTCATTTGAAGTCATGGTGGCAAATGGAGGCACTTTACCTTGTAAAGGTAAATGTCGCAATGTTAAAATAAATATGGGGGATTATGAACTCAAGCAAGACATGTTTACCCTCCAATTGGGAGGATGTGACATTGTGTTAGGAGCTCAATGGTTGGGCACCTTGGGCACTATCTCCTGGAACTTTGTAGAACTATGGATGCAGTTTTCACAACATGGACAAACACACACCCTCCATGGTACCAAAATAGGCCCTTCCCAAATTATCAGTTCCAATCGTATGGAGAAATTGTTGAAAAAGTCATCCCGTGGGGTCATTGCACAAATATTTTCAATTCAACCAAGCACTTCCATAGTGGATCAAATTCCAATAGATTTGCAACTTGTTCTGACCAAGCACGATGGCATTTTTTCAGAACCAACTACCCTGCCACCTCATCACTCACATGACCATGCTATTCCACTACTACCAGGTAATGCACCACCCAAAATCAGACCGTATCGATATCCTCATGCTCTCAAGTCTAAAATCGAGAATATGGTACAAGAATTGCTCAAAGATGGTGTCATTCGACCCAGTACCAACCCTTACTCTTCTCCAATTTTACTAGTTCTCAAGAAATATGGCTCATGGCGATTGTGTATAGACTACCGTGAGCTCAATAAAATTACCATCAAGGATAAATTCCCCATTTCGGTAGTGGATGAATTATTGGATGAATTACATGGAGCTATGTACTTCTCCAAGTTAGACCTTCATTCTAGCTACCATCAAATCAGGCTCAAGGATGAGGATATTTCCAAAACTGCATTTCGTACTCATGAAGGTCACTATGAGTTCTTGGTAATGCCATTTGGTCTGACAAATGCTCCTTCCACATTTTAGAGCCTGATGAACAACATATTTTACCCTCTCCTATGGAAGTTCATCCTAGTTTTCTTTGATGATATCTTGGTTTATAGCCACTCATGGGAAGAACACCTTATCCATGTGGATCAGACATTACAATTGTTGGCACAACATCAACTTTTTGCTAAGCGGTCCAAGTGTTCCTTTGGTCTGACTAAAGTGGAGTATCTAGGACACATTATCTCCAAATATGGCATCAAGGTCGACCCCAAGAAGATTCAAGTAGTTCAAGACTAGCCAAAACCTCACACTCTCAAGGGACTTCGGGGATTCTTAGGGCTTACAGGTTACTACCACAAATTTATTCATAATTATGGTAAAATAGAAGCCCCCTCACATCCATGTTAAATAAGGACTCTTTTACTTGGATAGGGCCCATTGACCAAGCCTTCCTCGAATTGAAGCATGCTATGACCACCACACCAGTTTTAGCCATGCCAAATTTTTCCAAGCCTTTCATCATTGAAAGTGATGCTTTCGATCATGGCATCGGGGTAATGTTGATGCAGGAAGGGAGACCCTTGGCTTTCACTAGTAAGGCACTCTCTGATCGTAACTTGGGAAAATCTACATATGCCAAGGAGATATTGGCAATCTTACATGTCGTAACCCATTGGTGACCATATCTCATTGGGTGCCATTTCTCCATTAAAACAGACCATCAGAGTCTCAAATACTTCTTGGAACAATGGGTTGCTACCCTGAAACAACAAAAATGGGTTTCTAAACTCATGGGATATGATTATGATATCACCTATAAGAAGGGCAAAGAGAATCTTATGGTTGATGCTCTCTCTCACCAATTTGAGGCCCTCAGTATGTTATGTGCCATTTCCTCACATGTTCCTCAATGGATAGATTCCTTACGATAGGAGGTACTTCAAGATGCAGACTTGTAAGCTTTGGTGGCCTCACTCCATGATGATCCTACTTCATACCCAGGCTACAATTGGGATGGCCATGACTTGCATTATCGCCAACGCCTTGTTCTTCCTCGCACGTCCCCACTCCATGAGATTTTCATGAAGGAACTACATACTGCTCCCTTTGTAGGCCATTCAAGATTTCTTAAAACATATGAATGCCTCAAGCGCACATTCTTCTGGAAAGGTATGAAATAGGACATCCATGATTTTGTAGCATCTTGTGATACCTATCAATGGATGAAAGGTGAAACGATACGTTCTTCGGGTACTCTTCAACCCTTGCCCATTCTAGATCAGGTTTGGATTGATATTTCCATGGATTTTATAGAAGGGTTACCTAAATCTGGTGGTAAGTCTATTATTCTCATGGTAGTGGATCGCATTTTGAAGTATGCTCATTTTTGTTCCCTTGGCCATCCTTACACAACCTCCACCATTGCCCAAATATTTCTTGATTCTATTTTTTACCTTCATGGTATGCCCACCTCCATTGTGTCCGATCGAGACCCAACCTTCACTAGTCATTTTTGGCAAGAATTGTTTAAGTTGTAGGGAACTCAGCTCAAAATGAGTTCAACCTATCATCCACAAACGGATGGTCAAACTAAGATTGTCAACAAATGTTTGGAGACCTATCTTCGTTGCTTTGCATCAGATCATCCTACTCAATGGGTGAAGTGGCTTCCTTTGGCCGAATGGTGGTACAACACTTCCTATCATACAACAACCAAACTCACCCCTTTTGAGGTCATTTATGGGTGCCCTCCACTCACGCCTTCTTCATACATCCCAGGTAGCTCCAAGGTCTAGGTAGTTGACACTACTCTCAACCAACATACCGATGTTCTTCGCCAGCTGAAGCAGAATTTGGACATGGCCCAAAATTGGATGCGACAATAGGCTGACCAACATCATTCTAAGCATAGCTTTGATGTGGGTGATATGGTCTTCCTTCGCTTGCAGCCATACAAACAATCATCTCTACAACTCCATCGGTGCTAGAAACTTGTTACAAAATACTATGGACCCTACCAAGTTCTACAACGGATTGGTTCCACTACTTACAAATTGGCTCTTCCGCCCACCTCCAAGCTCCATCCTGTTTTCCATGTTTTCTCTCTCAAAAAAGTTGTGGGCACATAGGTACAGGTTCAATCAACATTACCAAAATTGGATGAAGAAGGGTCCATATTACTCGAACCTGAACAATTGTTGGATCGTCAAACCCGCACTCTTTGCAACCGTACCATCACAAAAGTTCTTGTTCAGTGGCATGGGATCCAACTAGAAGATGCTACATGGGAGTCTCTCCATCAACTCCAGCACTAGTTCCCTCATTTTTAGCTTTGAGGACAAAGCTTTTCGAAGGGGAAGGACATGTTAGGATCCTATCCTAACACCATTTTGTAATTCTCATTTACTTATGTAATGACCCACTCCCAACATGGGGGATCCCATTATAATATTATTTTGTAATACTTTGTAATGTATGTGGCAAGTAAGGTGCCTAGCCAAGTGGTGCCATCTCATGTAACCATTTTTATCAAGATTGTAACCGATGTTAGGTAGGAGATTCTAGCTCGAGTGGCATTTTGCATGTAAGCCAACTCTTGAGCCTTTAGGTAGGGTTGCATGAAGTTTTTCTTTAAAATATATGAAGCCATGTACGAATTCATCTTTTTGCAAGCTAATGAAATATTGAAGGAGGTTGCCCCCTCGAAGAGGCCTACGATTCTATGTTATTGTGAGATTATATGTTATTGTGAGATTGTTCCATTTTTGCATTTAATTTTTGCATAGTGTTATTGAGTTATTTGATGTATTTGAGTTATTTTTCAATATTTTGTGTGAGTGTGCTTATTTTTAATAGTGAGATCCTAACATCTTAGGGCATGATATCTCAATATGCTTCACCTTATGATATCTTATACATCTAAAATATATGTTTTCATAATATATGGTTTGGTTCCACATCTTATCCCCATACTTAAGAATGATTGATTCTAGTAAAGCTTTACTTATATCAATCATGACCAATATCCGAGCACAAATAGCCAAGAATCCATCTTTCGTAGTATTTAAAATCTCAAGGAATTCTCCTAGAGTGTTTCCTATTACCTTGAAGATATCTATTTCCTAAAATTCAATGGGTAATCCAAACATCCTAACCCAGATTGGTTCTAGGGATAGATTTACATTTTCAGGTGACAAGCCTTTATACCAGTGGGTAAGGAAGAGTCTTGCTCTTCCCATAAACCAAGGACCCTCTTTTAGAATTTTTTCTCTTTCTTCCCTAGAACAAAAAATGGCTAGGAAGAAACCTTTGGGAAGAAAGGATAGAATCACTCCTGGAGACTTCCAATTTCTATCAACTCATTTTCTCAAGGATGAAGTCCCTAGCCAATACCCATTAAATTTACCAAAAACCACCCTATATTAGAGCAACGAGGATCTCTCTGAGGTGTACTCGCTAACCTCTACCACTAGAGATGATTATAAGGATTTAACTATAAATCAATCCATGGAAAGAAAACTAAAACTCAAAATCTATTGAAATTTATCAAAATGTCCTATAGCAAATATAATATTTGAAAAAAAATTATAATAATTTGCTTGCAAAATTTCAAAGATAAAAGAAGGGAAAAAAACTTAACTAAAAAATTCTATGTCTAGATAGAATGTCTTGCCTCACTGAAGTCCTAGCCCTTCATTGCTCTTCCCAACATCGAAACCCTAGCTAAAAAATTCTATGTCTAGATAGAATGTCTTGCCTCACTGAAGTCCTAGCCCTTCATTGCTCTTCCCAGCATCGAAACCCTAGCTAACAAATATTTGCAATTTCATTTTTCACAACTTGAAAATTCGTCACTACCCTTGTTTCGGATGGTTGAATTCATAAGGTCATATCTCGCTCAATATTATAATACCTTTATCATTTATTTATACTTAAATTTTATTTTATTTTTGGTGATTTAAAAAAATATTAATATAGGTCCGAGGTGTAGACCAATTGGTGCAATAAATCCCCGTAAGGGAGACAAAAACCTAGGGTCCAAATCCCAAGCCTTGCTAGACTGAACGCTTGTCACTTTCCTTGTGCTTTTAGTGGCATAAAAGGTTTGAAATGAATGCAACATGGTGGTTATAGGGACAGACTGTGCAGAGTACTATGTGGTGGCTTTAGGGGTGAACAATGTGGAATACTGTGGCAACTACTGATTCAACTATGTAAATTAATATATATAATAATAATAATAATAATAATGGGTTATTATAATTAAATAACATAAGTTTAAGTAATCAATACCATGAACTTTAAGGTAGATATTAGGGTTCAAATTTTGTCAAATATATATATATATATATATATATATATATATATATATATATATATATATATCAATTACTATTGTGTTTTGTTTAATTATCGTGATGACACAATCATAATGTAATACAAGTGAAAACTAAAACTTATTTCAATATTATACAAGCAATTAAAAAGATTGTTATTACTACCTAATGGGTTTAAGGCAAGTGATGGATAGTGGAGAGTTTCACACCACAATTCATGGTTTTAGTCCCTAAGATGGACCTTAACAATCACCTAATAGGTTTGGAACAAGTAGTGAAGAGTTTCACACCATAAGCCAAGGTTCTATAATCATGGTTGCACCTTGTAAAACCATGAGGACACGTAGAGGTAGGACTTGAACTTATAGTAACAAAAGGACTTAGGATCAAATGGCCATAGACCTAAGATCAACTACACGTATATTATAGTTCCAATTTCACTCTAATATTCTATATTATATTTATCTAATATTAACCTTAACATCTTGTCCAACAAGTTTGTGATAAGTGGTGGGAAACAATAAGTTTTACACGAATGTTTCATTCCCATAACCAGTTGCTTTATAGAGTTATGAGGACACTTGATGGTAGGGTTCAATCCCATAACATTAAATTATTGATCTAATCCCATTGTCATATTATTTATGATCTCTATTTGAATGTTAACCTTAATAATTTTTTTTTATGGAAAACATCCCAGAAGGGATGCCACTTTCGGGTCCCAAGGAGGCAGGGATATCTATTCCACCAAAATTGCTCAAGGCTCGCACCTGGCCTACCAGCTTTGACATACTCAAGGATCAAACAAACACACAATAAGATTAAAAAATAAAAAAATAAAAATAAAATTAATAAAATAAAAAAAAACATGCTCCTTGATTGTGTCAAAAAGATAAAGCACAACCAAACACCCACACAATAAGATAAAAAAATAAAAATAAATAAATAAATAAAACCACAACATGAACCACATAGAAAAAACACAAGAACAACATAACAAAACACAAAGAAGACAAAAACAACCAAAACAAAAAACAACAACCAACAACAGATAATAAACAAAAACAAAAAACAAAGAAAACACTCACATACAAAAACATGAATCAACACAAACATACGAAAACACAAGAACAATAACAAAAAATACAAAAAACACAAGAACAACAAAAAATAACATAAAAAACACAAAAACAAAACAAAAAAATACACACACCTCAAAAAAAAAAAAAAAAAAAAAAATTGAACACAACAATGACCTTTCTAGACCAAAATACTTTTAAGGCAAGAATCAACAGAAGAAACAAAAGAAAGAATAGTTGAGCTAGGGAACTAAAATACCCTAACCGGACCAAAGAGAAGCAAAAATAAAGCAAGAAGAAACTAGGTACCTCCAAAACTAGAGCCATCCAAAGAAATGATTGAAAGAAGAGCTTCCCTTATTTGCGAAGCCCACCATCTAGGAGGGTGGCCATAGCAAGTAAGATCACCTTTGTCCAAAACCTAATTATCTAAGGCATCAACACTCTTGCTTTGATCTTTGACCACATGATTGTAATAAAATTTCAAAAATCCCATCTGGATTAATTGAATTTTCTCAATAATTATTTTTATTCTCCAATCAACCTTATGATTCTTAGAAGGAGTCTTCAAAAGATTAATCATGAGTTGAGAGTCAGACTCAACTAGCACCTTTTCCCATCCAACCTTAGTAGCCTCTTGAAGGCCTCTAAGGATACCATACCCATCAAAAAGGTTATTGGAAAGAATATCCAAATTCTTAGCAAAAGTAAAAACCAGGGAGCCATTTGAAAGTCTACAAATTCCTCCCGCACTAGCTTTTCCAGGGTTCCCTCTAAAGGCTCTATCAGTATTGAATTTTCTAAATTCCTTAGGAGGAGGTTGCCAATTTATTGTCCTATCCATATTACAATTACTCACATTCCCTTTAAGTTGGTTACCCTTAGAATATTTAATCTTCAATATTTGCATCACTTGATCCCATATTTGGTGGGAGTTTTTGGGGTGATTAATAAGTTGATGGACTGATGCAACTAAGTTGGCAATGGTCTTTTTCCAAATATAGTGAATATCCTTCCTATCTTGATTAAAAATTCAATTGTTCCTTTCATTCCATATATTCCAAAGAAGAATGGTAGAACCCATCCAAACTAACTACCTAATAAAATGATCAACACCCTCTTGATTAGGCCAATCCCTCCAAAGCTATTCAAAAGTAAAAAATTGGACCACTGTAAGCCAAGTAAAGTGACCATTCTCCTCCAAAGCTTAGAGGCTAAAGTACACTCAATAAAAATATGGCTGAGAGTTTCCAGATTCTCTCTACATATTTCACATCTAAAAGGGCCATGAAAACCATGCTTCATAAGTTGCTCACGAGTAAGCACCCTACGATGCAATAAAAGCTAAGTAAATAACCTCACCTTAGGCCAGAATTCCTACCATTGATAAGAACTAAGTAGGAAACTAAAGAGATACATACCATAATCCAATCCATCCAATCCTGAGAGAAACCAAATTGCCTCAAAACTTTGATAAGGAAGTGCCAATCCACTTTGTCATAAGCTTTGGATAAGTCTAACCGAATGAACATGGAAGGATATTTTTGCATATCCATGGAATGGATGGCTTTCTGAGCAAGAACTATCTCATCTACTATTTGACGCCCTTCCACATAACCCCCTTGTTTAGGGGAAATAATCTTATGCAAAAGAGGCTTCAACCTTTTTGCCATGATCTTAGTAATGATTTTGAGAAGAACATTACATAAAGCAATAGGTCTAAAAGTTGAGATATGATCAACCTCTTGAGCTTTTGGAACAAGAGTAATATAAGTTTTATTGATAACCTTCAAAATTTCTTTGGCTTTCTTGGCTTCTTCCACCACCTCTAATAAATCAACATGAAGGATATCCCAGAAATCTTGGTAGAACTCAATGGAAAAACCATCAAGACCTAGGGTTTTCCCTTTTTGCATTTTAAAAACTACTTATTGAAGCTCATTGATAGTAACATGAGCAATCAAAATAGAGTTCTCCTCATAAGTGATAAGAGAAGGGATTGCTTGAAGAACATTTTATTGAGAATCCGAGTCAAGAGGAGTAGCACCAAAAATATTGGAAAAGTAATCGACAACAATAGAGTTCATGCCATCCCAAGTGTAGACAACATCTCCAGAATCTGATTTTAGGGAAGAAATAAAGTTGTGAGATCTTTGAGCTAGAAGAGATTTGTGGAAAAAATTTATGTTTCGATCTCCTTCTTTGAACCATTGAATTCTAGATTTTTGTTTCCATAAGAGTTCTCTGTTTTCCCATTTCTCTAACTGAGTTGTGAGTTTAATTTCATCCGCACTTCTACTCTATGTGAGACCATCTAAATGGATTTTCTTATTCAAAATTTCAAGTTGAGCAATAACTTCATGTTTTTTTTATGAACATCCCCAAACTCCTTCCAGTTCCAAGTCTTGATTTTGAATTTAATTTATTGTAATATTTTGGCAAAATAGAACATCTTAGTCCCATACCTAGGCTTACCTTCCTTCCACCATTGTTGCACATGAGGTCTAATGGAACTATCTATGAGCCACATTAATTAAAATTGAAAAGGAGAGAAACTCACATTGGTTTTACACATGTCCACCATGACTGGCCAGTGATTCGAGCCAACATTGTTAAGAGTCTTCACTTTAGGAATGTGACCATGGATTAAGAAATTTTTAGAGAGCAAAAACCTATCCAATCTCTCCATTATACAAGATAAGCCTTGCATTCTATTAGAACAAGTCATAAGGCCATTATCTGGTTGGATGTCCACAAGATGAAGGTTTACAATATATTTGCTCATGAGGTTAGTGCTTCTGTCTAGATTTCTATTTCCCCCCATTTTCTCATCCAGAGAGAGGATGGTATTGAAATATCCTCCGATCAAGATCCAAGCTTCAAGAAAATGAGAGATAATATAAGTTATATGCTTCCACTATCTTCTTTTTTCCTCCAAAGTAGTCGGAGCATGAACAGTCATGCAGACTATAATTTGGTTAGAATTTCTACTTTGAATAACTATAGCCAAAAGACCCCAACTGCCAACAATATGGTGAATAACTACCTCTTTTGGGTCCCAAAGACAAGTAATGCCCCCAGAATTCCCTTGGGAACTGAGGGAAACCACTTTTCCAACTAGCCAAATTTTACTAGCAATTGAGTCCATATCCTCTATTGACATCTTCATTTCTTGAAGGAAAACAAGATGTGGATGATTTATCTAAATCATTCTTGTAATTTCATTTTATTTTGAAAGACTCCCTTTGAGTCCTCTAATATTCCAAGTGATGATCTTAATTAATACCAGGACTAAAAAATTTGGGAAGGACATTAATATTACCTTCCTCTACAAGCTTTTTACCTTCTTTTACCATATGATATTGATTGGTCTTGCGACTTGCCTTTTGATTAAAATCCATCTTCAGTTTTTTTTCCCTATTTCTTGACTTACTCCAATTGAATTTGAGATGGCTTCTAACCTTGAAGAATGCTCGTACACAACCAAAATTTTACTAGAAGGTTCAATAGAGTCTATATTGGGACCTGTATTATTTGAAGTTTTGATATTTAAAAGATTGTTTTTCTTGTGTAAATTTTCTCCCTTTTTTTCTATTGAAAACCTTTTATTTGTTGGTTTATCTCTGAGTTATTACCTTCATCTTTAAATTGTGTTTCTAAGATTTCTATTTCCATTATTTCCTCTTCCTCACTTGGGACATCATTTGTGGAAAGGATTTCAAACATATTAGCAAATGACTTTGATTGATCCTTCATAACTTATTTTTTCTGAGTGTTCTTATTCTTAGGCATTTGGAAACCTGTTGAGTTAATATCTTCTTTCTTTTGATTAGGAATTTTATTTGGATAAGCACTAGCCAAATGATCATATTCATGGTAAATTCTACAACGAAAAGGAATGTTCTCATAGTCCACTACTTGCTCCCAAGTGTCTTCCCCAAATTGTAATGTGAACTTCTTAGGTAGGGGTTTGTCAAAATCCATTAAAACACAAATTCGAGCATAAATAATATGTTCAAAATTTTGAGTACAATTAGCAATCATCATAAAAGTTCCTAAAGAGTTTCCAATTGAAGAAAAAATAGTAGGATTCCAAAATTCAATAGGGAGGCTAAAGAGTCTAACCCACATGAGATCTGTAGAAGGCATCTCTTCATCGACTTTAAATTTAGTATGCAAAGGCTTCATGAAAAGCCCTACCCTTCCAAAGAACCAGGGACCCCATTGAAAAGTTTTCTCTCTATCTTCATTATTAGTAAATAAAACAAGAAAATAACCATTTGGATAAATAGAGATTTGTAACTCACCTTTAGTTTTCTAGATTTTTGCCACCCAGAATTTAAAAGCAGATAGGCTTGGACAAAAACCCATGAACTGATAAATTAGTCCTCTTTTTCCATATCTTCAATGCCAGTTTGAATGTTACCCATATCAAGCTTAATAATAGGAGTTCCATCAACTGCTTTAAGACATCCTGACTCCATTTTATTGGGATCAATCTTAAGCATTCTTAGATGTTTATGGGAAGCCCTAAGATTAATATTAGCATTGGGTTGAGGCTATCCACCATGGAGGGTATCCCTAAAATTCATTTTTGGGGTTGAGTCTTCGAAATTCTTACCCTTGATAGGGGTTTTCACAGTAGATTTATTTTGTGGGTGCACCTTAGCACTAGATTCACTTGAGATCTAAGCCATTTTTTTATCAAATGCTTGAAACTTATTTTGTGATCTCTTTAATCCTTGCCCTAGATGTCGTGGAAAGGTATGGTTTTTACTTTTATTTTGTGCAGCAAATTGGAAGTCGTTGTCACTCAAGTTCACAACATGATCTATTAAAGATAGATTTCTAACCCATCTTGGATCCCCTACAACATATCCTACTAAAATCTTATAAACCACAAAAATATTGGATGCTAGGGCTCGAAGGCCCCAAAAACCAACCTCTCGAGCTGCTTGCACTCAACCTAGATGAAACCCTCACACAGTTGCTTGCCAAAAATCTCGTTCACACATAGGGATGTGCTAGGATCTGTGTTGCTCCAAATAATCTAAAAATTGATGGAGACATTCTAGAGTTTTTCAGACATCTACCCTCAAAATTTCAGCTCAATACGAGTTTGGATGAGTGAAATATGGCCGAAACAAGTTCAATAGTTTGGGTAGTCCTACGAAAAACATCCCTTCAAAAATATCAAGGACAAAAACTTGATCATAACCTAACCTTAATATTATTGTAGTTTGAATAGGCCTAATAATAAAGGATTGGGTGCACCAAATAGGATATTTAAGTTTTAAATCTAGAGATAAATAGAATTTGTACATCAAGTTCATTTAAATAAGCATTATATGGTTGCAAACCATGTGAATTCAATATCATATAACTAATATTTCTTTCCATGGGGTTGAATTCCAACCAATGAGAATGTTTATCTCATAAAGAGTCCATCAAAGCTCATTTTCCATAGGTGTAAGTCCATATTGAGTGTAAGCAAGGAGTAAGCTTTACCATCAAATTTCTTGTTCTAGATCTTTGGATAAATTCAAAGAATGAAGGATTCTCATGAGGAAATAATTACTAGCAAGAAAATATATTATTTAAATAATCCTTAGCTAGAAGCAAGGATATCCTAGTTGGGAAAATTAATATTTTGTCAATCTAGAACAATAGGAAGAAGAAATATATAACTATCTATATTTAGGCTATAAATGACACATCATATATTATTATCAAGGATGAGATAATTAGCAATGACATAATGACTCTTAAAAGTAAAGAGTTAATATGCAAGTCCAATGGATACAGATTAAGTTTTTATAGTACAATAATTTTTTTTTGTGTGTGGAAAACATCCCAAAAGGGATGCCACTTTTGGGTAAGACCCAAGGAGGCATCGATATCTATTCAGCAAAAATCATTGAGGTCTTGCACCTGGCCTACCACCTTTGACATACTCAAGGAGCAAACCTGAAACAACAAAAAACAAGAACACACAAACACAAAAATATTAAAAAACAAAAAATAAAAAAACATGCTCATTGAGTGTGTCAAAAAGATAAAGGACAACCAAACACACCCATAATAAGATAAAAAATACAATACGAACCACACAGAAAAAACACAAGAACAACATAACAAAACACAAACATAACAAAAAATAATAGAATGCTACAAAGACACAACCAACAAAAACAACCAAAACCTAAAAAATAATAAAATAAAATAAAATAAAAAAAAACAACCAACAACAGACAACAGAGAAAAATAAAAACATAGAAAACACTCACACACCAAAACACAAAAAAACCAATTAACACAAACATACAAAAACACAAGCACAAGAACATCAAAAACACAAGAATAACAAAAAACAACACAAAAAACATAAAAAACAAAACACAAATAAATATTATATTTTATATCTTATCCAATTGGAACTACTTGATAAAAAACATACCCATACCCTAGAGAACCTATAAGTCTACCAACAAAGTCTTAAACGTGCTTATAGAAAAAATGTGCAATCTTTCTCCTTCGATATTAGTGATACCGTTCTTAAAGAGAATCAAAAGAACACCAATGCCCAAAGCAAGCTCAAAGGAAAATTTGAGTCTAATTAGCTAGGTTTTTTCATAATAACTACCAAGTTTGGCTCAGGTGATTATTTCTTGACCATGCTTGGAGAAAAAGAACTTAAAGAACCAATGTATATAATGCATATTAAATGGTATTACATTTGATTCTATATTTGGATAATTTTTTATAGATACCTATGGTTTATTTTTTTCATCTTCCTACTTTTATATTTGTCAGCATGCACATGCTTATATTTGACTAGATGACTTGTTGTATCTTTAGTTAGGGATCCATGATGACATGTAAATGATGATCTTAGTCAAGATAGTTCACTTTTCATTATGCTAGGTGACTGATGTGAGTAGATCCTCTTAGTCCCATATTTGTGAACCAAATTAGGGTTTACACAATCCTCTCTCTATCATCAATCAATCTTAATCTTATTTGCCTCAAAACTTATCAATCAAGTCATTTGAACTACAAATCTCCTACCTTATGATGAATGTTATGAAATTCATAGGTGTTCATGGAAAAATCAAATCAAATTCTTCTATTTCATTAGCCGCTACATGATGCATACTATGAATTTCATAGGTATTGCTAGACCTATCAATCTCATCATCTATTTTTTTTTACATATATCACCTTGCATGGGGGCAACTGGTTAATAACAAACTCAAATTCTCAACTAGGACCATCATTCATTGTTATGCCAATCAATCACAAGTCCTCAATGACACTTCTCTATGAGGTAAATTAGTCTAAGTAAAATTCCTTTAAGAATTTATTTAAAGGAAAAACAAAAGTATTTTGGGCATCTTCTTAAAGGTAAATCTAAAATCAAAAATTCTATGGGAAAAGTAAAATTCATTTAAGCATTTGTTTAAAGGAAAATCAAAAGTACTACAGGTAAGGCAAAAGTCCTTTAAGCCTTTGTTTAAAGGAAAATCAAAAGTTCTACAAGAAAGGAAAAATTCCTTTAGATATTTATTTAAAAGTAAATCATTTATTTTTATACTTGTACATATCTTTGTGTCATAGCAAGCTAAATAAAGTCCCCTTGGGCACGTCATGAATCTTACATTGTGCATCTCTCATAAGCCAAAGCATTTCATCATTTTAATCATTTAAAATATTTTAATTAATTGTAAACAATCAAACATCTAACAAATAATCTTAATTCTTGCACATCGGGTCATAAATCAATCATTATCTACTTCATAATTTCATCTTAATCCTATAACCATAAACACACTTGAACAACATAAAATATTAAAGCATTTAAATCAAACTGTAGATTAAAAATACACGCCAAACAAAAAAAATAAAATCACAATAACAGAGTACAGAATAGTTGCACAAAACAAACGATTTCTATTAATCGATGGAGTTTAAAAACTCCTTTTTGAATACAACTGGGCTTGTAACCCTTTATTTGTGATACAAGATTACAATTCGTGCTAGGGTTCTCCGAAACCCTAGCTGGCACAAATGGTGGCGTCTCCGAAGAATGTATCTTCAATCTCAACAGAACGAGTGGGCTTCGTTATATCCCTTGCTTGGACCACTCTAGCTTAAACAGCTGCCATCAATAAACCAGATCTGCCGTTAAAAACCTACACACATTAACACTATCAAGGAGTTAGAAATTAATAAGAGGGCTCCACTGTGTGAGCCCTCAGAAACAATCTAAAACCCTAGAAAAATAGAATGCAGGAATTCAACAACAGATTAATAAAAGAAAAGAAGTTACTTGCTTTAAACTAATTTATACCTGTTCTCCGTTAACGCAGCTAGACCAGGCGACACCTGGAAGTAATGTGGCTGTCAAATCGGCTATGGAAGGCGCCCTGGTGCACTCGCTGAACGCCCGCGTGCTTCTGGATCTGGGTTACAGACGCCGGTCTGCGTCTGTGGCTGTGGATAAACGCCCGCGGGCACTTAATAAACGCCCGTGGGCACTTGCGACAAGGGGTAAACGCCCACGGGCACTTGCGACAGGAATGGGAGATTCTGCAGAATGCTGCAGAAGGAATGGCGGCGAAAGCGGCGATGGAAGCGAAAAAGGACGACGATAGATGCGGCGAAAGGGTAGCAGAAGAATTAGAATCCGAGATAGCCGAGATAGATGAAGGGATAGAAGAAGTTAAGAAGATAGAAAAGATCCAGGATAGAAGTAGGGTTTGAGCCATCAAGGTGGCTCTATTTATAATCTACTCTTAGGGCACACTTTAGGGTTTTAACGACACTTTGAACGTGTGGCTAAGATTAAAGTGGATCTAAGGGTAGAGAATAAATCTAGGTTGTGAAATGGATTAAGATGGATGGACGGATGAGATTAAATGAAGGACGGATGACTCAGATTAAATCACTTAAACTATTATTTAAATATATATATTAAAATATTAAAATATTAAAATATATATATATAAATATTAATTTAAATAAATTTGGGGATGAAAAATGGCGGGAAAGGTGAAATTGGGCCAAATAATGGCGGGAAAGTGTGGATTTGGGCCAAATAATGGCGGGAAGGTGGATGACCGACACGTGGCTGACAGGAAGGTATAGATGACTTGCAAGTGGCTGGATTTTGGTGTCTACAGATGCCCCTTTTTGAGCTGCTTTGTGTGAAGACACAATGCAACACAAAAACTTAGGACACCTGAAAAGTTGGATCAGACGCAACTCTCTCTCAAGACTAAAGCACAACTTTGAAGACCAAAGAATAAAAGAATATTTAAAATTTATCAGCTTACCCCCTCAATTGGCGAGCGAGAATGGTTCTCACGAGCCAATTGGAAGAAATTCGGAAGAAAATGAACCGTTTTTGCCCCAACGGTGAAAAAGGGGTTGGTGTATGAACCATCTGTTTATGTCCCAACAGAAAAGGGGTTGGTGTACAAACCAGAAAAGAATATGATTGAAGACGATATGAGTGATGTGAAAGATGAACCGTTTTCGGCCCCAACGGTTAGAAAGGGATTTTTGCCAAATTTTAAATTCCATGATCATGTAAGATGAATTCTACTATTAGGAAAGTTAAAAATTGATAACGGATGCCCCAACTCCTGTGGGTGAATCCATACTGTTGATGAAATTGCCTTGTTGGCGCCATTGATATGCAGAGATGCAATATGAAAGAGTCCAGAACTTCAGAGATGCTCCTAGTGACTGTATGGATAATTCCTCGGGTCGGAACCAATCAACCTAGGTAGCCTTAATCTCTAGCAAGACTCAAAATAATGATGATATTGAAGATTGTCCACGTTTAAGGCCCCATGAACTAGGCCATCAATGACAACTGTTGAGCAAATTAATCTTGGTATGAGGTCACTTGAAAAGTAGGATACCCAAAATTGATTTCCAATTTTCAAACAATGAAATAATTGATGATGATAAATGGTAAGTGTCCTTATGGTGGTTTAATCCTCTTACCGAATTGCATGGATGCAAATCGCCGCAATCGCCAAGGTGATAGAATATACCACTAGATACGAGGTTTACTTTAATTTAATTTGGCAAAAATATGCATGATGAAAGAAGAATGAATGAAATTGACGATAGATCAGAAGAATTGATGAATGTTGTTAATTTTGTGAAGGTTTTGAATGTTTTTAACCCAATTTGTAAATCAATGATGAATGATGCGCTTTTTGAGCAAAATGACAAAATTTGTTTCCAAAACTGTTGTAACCTTCACAAAATGTTTTATTATGATAAGAAGAATGGATGGATGCAATTTGATGAAATTTGGAGGAGGTAAGCTTCAATTTTGTAAGTTTTGTTCTTTTATTCAATACTGACACCAAACGCCGGTATGCATTTGGAGGTGGCAGAAACGCCCGTCGGTGTTTGAATGCATCATGAAATGCCCCATTGCATCTGAATGCGCCATGAAATGCCCCACTATGTTTCAGGGCGCCAAAACCAGCTATTTAAACAGTTTCAGCGAGAATTTCGCTCATTTGTGCGTTCGAGCTTGAGAGAAGTGCGTCTGAGGGAGTGGAATGAAGTGAAGTGAAGTGAAAGGTTGTGTGGGAGAGTGAAGCACGCGGGAGCTATGGCGGAGATGGGAGCGGACGCGCCAGTGCAGCCAACTGAGGTATTTGTTTATTTAAGCAAGTACTTTTATTTGTTTTTTTTTTTTTTCTTTTTTTTTTTTTTTTTGGAAAAAAATTTGTAACCAATTTTTGTTTTGTTGTTTTGCAGCTTAGGGTGTTAGAGGCACGACACCGATTCTCCCCTATCATTCCGGGGATGAGGAGGTCATTGTCCCGTGCAGACTGGGAGATATTGGAGGCGTAGGGGCTAGCGGAGGCAGCCCGGTTGGAGGTAGTTCGGGCAGATGAGGGGTACCTCTCGGCTTTGGCCGAGAGGTGGGATCCGGATCGGGGGACGTTCCAGCTCCCGACCGCAGAGATGACGGTGACGCTTGAGGATGTATACCGCATCCTCAAGGTGCCCGTGGAGGGGGCGCGGGTGGAGGTTGGACGAGATAGGGCCACGGAGATGGCCAAGTTGTTTGGGGATGACTGGAGGGAGATCCGGACGGAGAGCGGGGGATTCCTTACTTGGCCATGTATACGGCCAAGGAGTTGGTAGCGGTGGAGGCTCTGATGATGTTCGTATTGGCCAACATTGTGGCCCCGAACAACATCGGGTGCAGGTTTCCATGGAACTCGATGGGTGTAGTGAGCGAGATGCTCACTAATAGGGTAGTGTATGCCTGGGCGCCCGCTTTATTGGCGCGAGGTGTACCGGGAGTTGTATGAGGTTCGGAGACGGGGCCGGAAGGGCCTAGGCTGCAGTTTGGTTCTCCAAAGGTCTGGGCTGGGAGCACTTCAGAGTGGCCCGACCGGAGGGGTTGCCATGTGCTTACTGGGACATGAGCCAGGCTTATGGTAGGAGATGGCTAGTGGCGGAGGAGAGACAGCCGAGCCGCCCGTGAGATCGGGGCAATGGTATAGGAGTTTATGGGCAGACTTGACAGATGCCCAAGTCATTTGGAGGCCCTGGCGGGAGGCAAGGTGGATCGGGGATGGAGAGCATCTGAGACGGGTGCGACAGGCTAGATGGGTAGTGGGTCGGGGCCACAGCGAGGCGGAGTACATACAGATGTCTCGAGTGCTCCGCCGAGTCGGATTGAGACAGGATGTCCCCGGTGAGCCAGTGCGCTACCGGAGGCACAGATCAGAGGGGGATTTGCCGTGTGCCGAGCCATGGAGGGAGGCGGCAGAGGACGATGAGGACATGGAGATCCTCGACGTGGACGACGTCGGGGTGACAGCTGAGTATGCAGCATGGATGGCCGCAGAGCCGAGGTGGGAGCCACCATTGGTGGCTGTTGGAGCTGGAGAGGACGAGGGAACCGCAGAGGTTCCCAAGCGCAGGGAGGGTCCCCGCCTTCGATCTGATAGTCGAAGGTGAAAGGGGAAGATGGCACGGCAGGCACCGAGGAGCGGAGATGATGAGGAGGATGATGGCGAGGGCCTAGGAGAGGCCGCAGGAGAGACTAGGGAGGTACCCCCTAGCGGGCACGAGGATGAGCTGGCGCAACTGTAGCAGCAGATAGCAGAGCGCGATGCTATGCTAGCTGTCCGGGATGAGAGGATAGCTCGGCTGGAGCAACAAGTTGCAGAGCGGGATGCCCTGATAGCTGTTCAAGAGGAGAGGATGGCCCAGATGCAGGCGGACTTGGATGGAGCGACTAGGGTGCCCCAGGATGACAGGGTGACGAGACTCCAGGCAGAGCTAGCGGAGCGGGAGCGACGACACGGGATAGACATATCTAGACTTAGGTCTAGGACTCGTTATATTGAGGCTCTGGAGGACACATTGTTTAGGCATCACATTGTGTTGCCTGATCCTCCATCCTCCTCTGTCTCTAGGCGTAGTGAGTCTAGGCACACCACTAGGTCTAGGGCTCCTACTAGGTCACAGGGATCCTCTTTTGATGGTTAGCTTAGTGCTTAGATGCACTCTTTATGAGCCTTGGTGCTCTATTGTATTTTGTAGCCTTTTGGCATTCACTGTACGTTTTGATCTTTATACATATATATACATGGCTTTTATTTTTAGTGTTTTACTTTCTTTTGTGTGAATGCCTATGTTTTTGTGATGCATGTTTTTATATGTTTTAATGCATATGTGATGGAATGGAATGCAAAGTTATAGATGATTAATGCGAGACTAAGTAAATGAAATATGCACTAAGAAGCACTCATACTTTTAGATAGTTAGATTTAGCCAACTGTTATCATAATTGTTTAATCAGGGGCACCGAACTTGGTAGCTTGTGAATGAATGACGTATGGAATGACATGAATATGGAAGAAGATATGGAGGTTGATATGGAAGAAAATATGGAGGAAGACTGTTTTACAAAGACTCAAACATGCTAGTGGTATCAAACAAACTTACTAATACTGCCTAATTCAACTAGGACCAAATGTGTGTGCATGTGAGTTCATTAACCAAATCAGAAGCATGGTAGTGACTCTAGGCAATCAAAAACCTGTGTGTGTGCAAGTGTGTTCATTAACCTCATCTTGCACAAATTAGGTAACCCTGTTATGGAGAAGACCCCAAAGCTAGTTTGTCCGTATGAGCATTCAGAGGTCTCTTTTTGAGGAGAGACATGTCGCCACGCAAATGAGTATACTCCACTGCCAATCAAGCGTCTATAGCCCCGGTGAAGGTTAACTCCATAGTCCATGTTGTTTTTGACCTTTGTAAGCCTTGGGGATGACTACCTATCCGTCTGACTGGACAAGTAGTACGATCCTTACAACTTATTTGGGATCAGTGGTGTGTGAAAAATGTTCATTTCCTTAGAGCTTTGGGGAATCGGATTCTCAACCGAAGTATGATGAGAATTTTACCCTATCCTTACTACTCTGTTTATATTTATATTTTGTGATTGCTTGTGATAGTGGTAAGAACCACTGTTTTATGGACTATGTTTGCATGATAGGACAAACGAGGATTACCCTTTTCACTTCGAGGCACAACCCAAGGATGGCGTTATCTCTCTTTGACACAAGATGTTTTTAAGATGTGAAAATGTGATAGGTTCAAGACCGCTTTTGAAATCATTTCCCAATACTCAAGATTTTATTTAGTGTAATTGGTGATATGGCCCTAGAGGACTTTAACATGCATTTCGAAGTTTGCTTAAAACACTAGAAATGGTTGAGTGACTGAAAACATTTTGGCAATGTAAATATGTGCAAATGGAAAATGGATGTACGAATGACAATTCGGTTTGATGGATTTTATGAAGGTGCCCCTGATTAAGGCAACATGACTTTTGCTTGACCAAATTTTATATCCAAAAGATAGAATGGTCTCTAACATGATATGCAACTATGGCTGAAAATGAAATGTTATGGTTTTCAATGAGATGTATGCACATGAAATGCAATGTTTTTGAATGAGATGTATGCAACTAACAATGAAATGCAAATTCTTTTTATTTTATTTGTTTTTTTTTTTTTTTTTACAAGCCATGTATATATGTACATATAAAATTCAAACTATGCGTAAAATGCCCTCAAGTGTATAATATTAAGTGGTTCGGGTTCTTCCTCTCCCTCTAAACTGGCAAGTCTATAAGTTCCATTACCCACTCTTTCAGTGACCATATATGGACCTAACCAATTAGCCACGAATTTATCTCGAAGATGCGGCAATGCATTGGTGTTTTGTTGATTCTCTTTAAGGACAAGATCCCCTACTTGAAATTCTCTTAGATGAACTTTGGCATTGTAAGCACGTTTCAATCGGTCTTGATAAACTCGCAAATGCTCTAAAGCATTGATTCGTTTTTCATCTATGAGTGTGAGTTGATCAAGACGTGCTTGTCTAGCAAGTATCATCATCGATAAATTCCTGCAAAGAAATTCGCAAGGAAGGGATCTCGAGCTCAAGAGGCATGATTGCTTCAGCTCCATAGACCAAAGAAAATGGCGTTGCCCCAATGGGAGTTCTCGATGCTTGTTCCGTAAGCCCATAATGCCAAGGGGATTTGTGTATGCCAATCTTTATGATTTTCTTTAACAAGTTTCTTAAGAATAGCAATTATGGTCTTATTGGAAGCTTCAGCTTGTCCATTGGCTTGTGGGTAGTAAGGAGTTGAGAAACTATGTTGGATATTATACTTTTCGCAAAGAGCTCGAACATCCTTATTCTTAAAAGACTTGCCGTTATCAAAAATGATTTTAGAGGGAATACCAAAACGACAAATGATATGGTGAAGTATAAACTCCACAATTCTAGGACCCGTCAGTATCGGTTAGAGGAATAGCTTCAACCCACTTTGTGAAGTATTCAAGTGGTCGTAATGATGAAAGTATGTTGTCCTGAAGAGGCAGGTGAAATCTTGCCAATTAAATCGAGACCCCATTGTGAGAAGGGCCAAAGGCTTTGGATGGGTTGTAAAGCTTGTGATGGTATATGGGTTAAATTAGCGTGTTCTTGACACTTTTTACATTGTTTAACATACTTGCAACAATCTTGTTCCATAGTGGGCCAATAATACCCCATACGTAAAATACGCTTCGCAATGGCCATTCCACTAAAATGACCACCACAAGTACCATCATGGGCTTCAGCAATAGCTCTATGTGTTTCACCTCGCTTCTAGACAGTGGAGGAGTACTCCATCATATCCACGTTTATACAACACATCCCCCAAAAGAACAAAACGAGCTGCCTTTTGCTTAAAACAACGATGGGCGATTCGAGACAAATCAGGTGGAAGTGTTCCAAACTTGAGGAAGGCTACTATCTCACTAGACCAAGGCTCATATGGATCCGAATGGATAAAGCAAACATCTTTTTCATCTTTAGACTCAACACGAACAATTGCAGACTTAGAGATTGTGGAAATGATTAGGGGTTGTACCTCTCCAAGGGAGTCCTTTGGAATCAATGATCCAAGAGAGGCCATGGCATCCGCAAATCTATTAGTCGAACGAGGCAAACTAGTGATCTCATACCAATCAAACTTAGAGAGCAACTTCATTGCTACATCATGATAAAGCTTAATGGTAGGTTCTTTGGCTTGGTATTCTCCTGTAATTTGTTTAACCACGAGTTGAGAATCCCCAAATATCCGAATACGCTTAATGCTCATAGCTATGGCTGATTGAAGACCTAAAATTAAGGCTTCATACTCTGCTGTATTATTGGTGCATTGGAAGTCTAATTTGAATGATAAAGGGATGGGAATCCCTTGAGGTGTATGAAACACAACTCCAGCACCTTGACCTTTCGCGCACTTAGAGCCATCAAAGAATAACGTGATGTCAACATCTTCCTCCGGAATGATGTCCTCTTCTTGTTCAAGTGATAGCAAATACCGAATCATCTCGGAGCTCAATAATCAAAGGATGATCACTAGGTAGTGGAGCTTCCGCAAGTTGATCGGCTATAACTTGACCTTTAACGGATTTTTGGCTAATGAATTCAAGATCGAATTCGGTAAGCAACATTATCCATTTAGCGGTACGAGTGTTATTATAAGTGCGAGACATCATATAACGCAGAGGGTTTTCTCTAGCTATGACATATGTTGTATGGCTAAGCATATAATGACGAAGTTTCTTAGTGGCAAAAACCACTGCTAAGCACAACTTTTCCACATAAGCATATCGGGTTTCATAGCTTACCAATGTTCGACTAATATAATAGATAGCTTGCTCACGATTTTGTTCATTCTTTTGTGCAAGCATTGTCCCTAAGGCAAAGTCCGTTGCTGAGATATAAAGGTTGAAAGGGACCCCTGGACGAGGCGGAGCTAAGACTGGCGGAGATGCTAAGTATTGCTTGATGTCATCAAAGGCTTTCTGACATTCATCTGTCCATGAAAATTGTACCCCCTTTTGTAGTAGGTGGCAAAATGGCCTACATTTATCGGAAAGTTGTGCAATAAAGCGACGGATTGAATTAATCTTTCCTTGCAAACTACGCAACTCCTTCAAATTAGTTGGGGGACACATTTCCATAATGGCTTTGACCTTGTTTGGGTCCACCTCAATACCTCGTTTAGAGATAATAAAACCTAGGAGTTTGCCCGAGGTAACACCAAAGACACATTTCTTAGGGTTCAACCTTACTTTATGCTCTAGAAGTCTATCAAAAACTTTTTCCAATACATCAAAATGCTCTTGTCGAGTTTTAGATTTTGCCAATAAATCATCCACATAATCTTCGATAATCTTATGCATATAATCGTGGAAAATATAAGTCATGGCTCGTTGATAGGTTGCACCTGCGTTCTTAAGGCCAAAGGGCATCACCCTGTAACAAAAAGTTCCCCAAGGTGTGGTAAATGTTGTTTTGTGTTGATCCTCAGGGTTTATTCGAATCTGGTTGTATCCTGAAAATCCATCCATGAACGAAAGCATTTCATGACCAACGCAGGTGTCGACAAGAGTATCAATGTTTGGAAGAGGAAAGTCATCCTTAGGACATGCTTTATTTAGATCTCAAAAATCGGTGCAAACACGTATCCCCCCGTTAGGCTTGCGAACGGGTACCATGTTAGAAAGCCACTCAGGATAATCAATCGGGACGACAAATTTAACATCCAGAAGTTTTTGAATCTCCGATTTAACTATGAGGGCCACGGTAGGATGCATTTTCCTAAGTTTTTGTTTGACAGGTTTAGCATCTTTTTGTAAGGTGAGGTTATGGACAACCAAATTAGGGTCTAGGCCTGGCATGTCTTTGTAAGACCATGCAAATATCTCCTTCTTCCGCTTGAGTAGAGCAATCATTTGCTCTTGTTCCTCTGATGATAGACTTTTAGCCAGTTTCATAATTTGGGTGCCATCTTGGTCTGTACTAAGGTCTACATCGATAGTTTCTTCAATAGACATGTGGGAACCTTCCTCAAGCTGATGGGGAGTAGGGATCAGATTTATGTCATCTAAAATGTCATCAAGCTCCCGTGCCTTGCTCTCGTCTATGTCTCGCTGGAAGACCTCTGGCTTAGAAGATGAAGGTGAATGTGGAGGTGAAGGAGGAATGTAGTTGACGGAAGCCCTTAACAATTCCTCAGAAAGGATGAACTCTGAAATAGATGGAGGGAATGAAATCCGATCCATGTCAATCAGGCTTGGGTTGATCGGGATTGACTTATCCGGATCATATGGATTATGGAGCGGGGTGAATAAGTCTTCAAAATTCATTATCGACTTATGGAAGAAAGGATGGGCGGAATGGAAAGGAACACCGGTGAAGACCTCGGAAGACCTGAAGTGCAAAACAACATAGTTTTTCAGTTTTTTTTTTTTTTTTTTTTTTTTTTTTTGTAGTGGTGAAAACCACTATTACACACATACATAAAGCAATAAAGTATTTTTTTTATATATTTTATTTTTTTTTTTTTGGAATTTTCTGATTTTTTTTGTTTTTGGTAGTGGTGAAAACCACTATTTTAGTATATACATATAATACAAGTTTGGATTATGGCTTATGGATGTGGCGGGGGTGGTGGTTCACCTCGTTCTTGTGGAAGAAGCAAGCGAAAGATGGCCTCTTGGAGAGGGAACAATTGGAGATAAAACTCGTCTTGTTTAGTGAGGGGAACAATGGGCGCCGACTCTTCTTCATATTCATCACCATTTGACATGACGTCAAATTCTTCATAGGCTTCATCTTCGGATTCATCCGGGTGGAGGATTTCTTCTTCCGAATTAAGATTAATGCTTTGAAAAGCTCGTTCAAAAGAAGAAAGGGATGGAAGTGGTTGGTAGCCCAGACCAAAACGCTCGGTGGGTCTCTCGGTATGGCATATCGATGCGTTCGGTTACCCCTTGCTCGTATCGACCTAGGCCAAATTGCTGCCAATTATGTCTGTGGAAATAGCAAGAGGGAAAACCCTCCATCCTTTCGATATTGGCAGGGGACTCGGATGCTTGGGTTCTAGTATGGTGGTAGGACTAGAAGATGACTCTATTCCCCCATATACAAAATTAATGGAATTTGGCATAGAACCCATGTTATAAACCGATCCAATGGATAAATGTTGGTCATGTGGACGACCAAAATCTTTAACTCTTTGCACATTGAACGGTGTGATGTGGACATCTTGGATGGCATACTCACCAATACCTGCATCGGTGAGATGGACCTTGACTTGGGAGGGAGATGGACTAGATGATGGAATAGAAGAATGTGGGATAGAAGAATTGGAAGGATTTGGTTGGGTTGATGCTTCACTAACTTGTGAAACATCACCTGGTGATGGTTGGGAAGATGGAGGAATAATAGGTGATGTTGAAGAAGGTGTAGAAGAAGGGGGTAATGACGTGGAAAGAGATGATTGGTCATGGCCACATGTGCATGTGGTCACTGATGAAGAAGAAGGAAGATTAGTTGATGAAGAAAGTGGTGAATGAGATGGAATAGCGGAAGAGGAAGATGGTTGCGATATGATGGGTAGCTCCTCGGGAATGGGAGCTTTAGAAGAAGATGGTATAGAAGAAGTAGATGGGGTCAAGAAAAGATGAGTGGATGGCAACACAATCTCATAAGGATTTGAGACATAGTTGCAATGTTTGAAGGGTTCAATGTCAGCAGGTACACAATGAACCTGTCCCTCATATACATACTTCAGACATTGATGTAGTATAGAAGGGACACATCTCATCTCCCTAAGCCAAGGCCGTCCAAGCAATACATTGTATGCCATGGTCCCTTCCAAGATGTGAAACAAGGTATGCAAAGTTCGGGCCCCTACCTCAATGGGCAAGATAACTGTGCCAACCGTGGAAGATAAAGCATCATTGAATGCTTTAAGAGTAAAGGTCGACTTGGTGATAAGGGATGGCGACAGCTTTAGATGACTCAACGCCGATGTTGTAATGATATTGATTGAGGAACCGGTGTCAATTAAGACTCTCTTGAATGGCTTGTTATCGATCTTGGCCATGATATGCAATGGAGGATCTATACTTTCTGTTGACATAGGTTTGATTTCAAAATCATAGAAAGTGATGGAGGGCTCCATGCATGTTTGAATACTCCCCACAAAGTTGTTGAAGGCATTAGTATCTTGAGTTTGAAGCTCGATTGATTTTAAGATTTCCATTAATGCCTCTCTATGCGGAGGAGATTGTTGAATGAGGTCATAGATCGATAACTTGGCAGAAGCCATTTTTAAACTGGTAGTTAACCGGCTACTCAATGACATGATGGGTCGTTGGTGTTGAGTAGAATGATTTAGCGGTTGTTGAGAAGTACTAGCACGTCGTTGGGTCACTGTTACCTGAGGTGGACTCGGGGTTTGTACAGGTGGCTGTGGTTCAGCCTCGATTTGGTTGGTTCGCCCTTTGACCCCGGGTTACTACGTTAATAGTACCCACAAAACCTTGGTATTGTTGTACATGGTTGACTTGATTAGGAGGAGTTACCTGAGTTACTCCCCCCGAAGTTGTTGGAGCTTCCTCCCGATGTGGAAGGGGTGTTTGAAATATACCAAGATTTTGATTTTGTTGGGCTAAGGGGCTATCCAATTTAATGGCTCCAATCTCAATAAGATCTTGGATCACATGTTTGAAAGCTGTACAATTATTGATATCGTGCCCATTTTGCCTATGATAAGGACAAAATAGGTACTCCTTGTAATACTTCCCCCTTCTAGATGGGTCTAAAGGTTTAAACTCAGGTAACGTTAATTGATTTGTGCTATATAACTTGTTGAATATGACCGCATATGGTTCATCTAAAGGTGTGAACTGTCGCTTGGGACGATTGTTTTGCCAAGGTCGAGTTTCCATGGTTGGCCCAGTATTGGGAGCTGGTTGAGCTGGTTGAGGAGGGGCAGGTACCGCATGATAAGTGATTGGTTGCGGTTGACTTTGCATTATTTGTTGTTGTTGAGCCATTACGGGCTGGCTCGCCACCACTTGATTAACTTGGTTAACATTTGAGGCTGTATTAGCCTGTGCTTGTTTGTTTTGGCCATAATTATTATTTCGTTGTTGGCCCTTTTGTTGCCATTCTTTTCTACGGGGTTTTAAAACACCCTCTTGGACTTTAATGTCTTCTATGGTACTTGCTTGGGCCAAAGCCTCTTCAAAAGTCCTGTATTGTTGTAATTGGAGTAACCAAGAGATAGGTTTTAGACAACTCTGGGTAAACATTTTGGTTAACTCCTCCATTGGTAGGGAGAATGGCAGTTTATTAATGATAGCCCTCCAACGGTTTCCAAAGTCGTAAACTGTCTCATCGTCATGTTGCTTGAGCTTGTATAAGTCGGACAATGAAACTCTCTTTTGTACATTCAGGGAGAATCGTTCTAAAAACAGATTAATCAATTGCTCGTAAGCATAAATGCTATGGTGAGCTAAATGATTATACCATCGTACAACATCTCCTCCTAATGTCTGAGGAAAAGTTTTGAGCATAAGAGCATCATTATTTTGGATTCTAAAGCAAGCATGCATGAATGAGCTCACATGTTCATGAGGATCCTCAGTTCCTCAAAATTTGTCAAACTTCGGTAATGTGAAATCGATCGGATATGGCGGTGAAGGTACCGAAGGATGAATTGGTTGATTGATCAATGACCTCAGCGTAGGTTTCTGACTAAATGAGCCAGGCACGTTAAGCATAAGGTTGTCAATCTGTTGTTGCATAGCATGGAGTCGTGGATCTTCATTAAAATTTTGACTCGTTTGATGATTATGATGATGTAATGGAAGAGTGGAAAATTGATGAGATGGGATGAAATTGCCTGAATTAGGCGGTGTGGAATGGACAGGTTGTTGGTATGGATGATACCGGAAAGAAGGTGATTGGGGTAGATGATGAACTGGACTAGGTTGGGAGAAAGGTGGGGTAGGAATGGACACCACCGAAGATTGGGGTACCCAGGTGGGGCCTGAGCTAATAAAAGTTGGTTGGGTAGAAATTGGTTGGGGTGTAGGATTTACTACGACAGGTGGTTGAGCATTTTGTTGTTGTTGTTGCAAAATCAATTTGTCGAGATACTCCTTAACCTTATTAATCTCTAACCCAAGGGAGGTGGGATGATTGGATGAAGGTGGAGGGCAGGCTGCCATGGTAGTCACAGAAGACTGCATAGCAGGGGCGATGAAGTTGGGAGGGCAGGCTGCCATGGTAGTCACAGGGGACTGCACAGCAGGAGCAATGAAGGTGGCTGAAGTAGGCGATACCTGGGAAGGAACAGTAGACTGTGTCCCAGGTAGGGTGAAACCATAAATGGTTTGGGAAGAAGAGGGTTGAAATTGGTTATGGCTAGAAGAGTTTCCACCAACTTCATAAAGAGAATTGGTGTACACCCGGGTACATGGAGGAGAAGGTGGTCGGGAAGACACTACATTTGTCTCCAAAGGAGGACAATTGAGCATCTGGGAAGATGTTGGAGATGAAGCCGGCTGAGCAGATACAACATTAGCCTCAAAGATGGGGCTAGTGTAGACCTGAGTGAAACCAGCGGGTAGGGTTGATGCAATATCCTTGCTGAAAAATAGAATCTTGCATAGGGGAATCTTGGATTTGCTCAAGGACATAGCAGCTGCCATCTCTTAAGTGAGTTTGCACTTGGGCCATATCAATGTGGACAATATGAGAGGAATTGTCTTCCTCCATGGGCATGGCCATGTGGTAGATGGTAGAAGGACGTGAAAGTCCTGCAAGCGAACCTGCCTGAAATTCACTAGGATAAGTGGCCATGTTGGTGGTGGGGATGTTCTGTGAATTTCCCATTTGATTATTTAGATTTAACATTTTAGATTGATTCCTTGTTAAGACCATAGAGCAATAAATCTAAACAAATTCAGAAAAGAAGAATGCAAAACTAGAATGATAAATTTACACTAAAAAAATTATCGAAAACAAGTCACAACCTAGGTTTCCACCAATGTGTCTTACCTTGCGGTTAATTAATTATTTTCTTGATCTTAATCAGTAGTAAATTTTAAGTGTCCGGTTTATGAGTTTTGCATGTGATCTAATCTTGAATTATTCACAAAAAAAGGTAAAAACTATGGCTAGGAAAGGACAACGAGATTCTTACTCGGTGATGAAATCCAGCAAGTTTGCTCGGGGGTGACCTATGGTGTCTAAGGCAGAAGTTTAATGGATGGAGATGAATTCCACCGTCACTAAACTTCAAGCAATACCTAGTGATGAAATCCAGATATCACTGTTTTAAATGCAATATGAAAATGCAATGAATTTTTTTTTTTTTAAATGTTTTAGTTATCTAATGTGTACATACAAGGCTATAAATCAAAAGTTCTAATGATCTAAGCAAGAGGCTACTGAAAACATGTCATTTCCTCTGAAGAAGTGGAGTACACCGTTTAAAACCCCCGCCTACCAATGATATCGGATATCAAAGGAGCAACCGGAAGGTTCGTCCACTTCTCTCGCTCGGAATCACCCAATGGCAGGAGTACTATTGACATCCAATCAATAGTCCTACTTAGATAATTAAAACAAATAATTCGTAGCTATTCTAATATGCAGCTAGGTATGCAAAATTTTTTTTTTTTTTTTAATGCAAGCAACAATCAATAATGCAATGCAAAGAAAAATGTAATTAAAAATAACTGTTCTTTTCCAGATTACTTAGTTTTTGTTCATTTTAAAGTAATGATCTGAAAAAGAAACAAAATATGGCAGAAAAACCAAAAACGTAAAAAGTACAGAACTTACTTGGAAGCCTACGCTTTTCTGTAAAACTGACTTCAAACGCCCACGGAGTCTCGCACAGAGCTGAAACGCACCTCTGCGTTTCGTATTGGACTTCCGTGACGCCCTCCGTGTCCGTCTGCGTTTTTTGCAAACTCAGAAACCCTAGTTCGCTGGAACAATGAATTTCGCGATTTCTGGAACCTGCAAAATAAAACAGAAAACAGGAACAGATTAGTAAAGCAAGTATTAAAAATATGAAACCCTAGGGGGTCCCACCGTGATCGCCATTTGTAGATTAAAAATACACGCCAAACAAAAAAAAATAAAATCACAATAACAGAGTACAGAATAGTTGCACAAAACAAACGATTTCTATTAATCGATGGAGTTTAAAAACTCCTTTTTGAATACAACTGGGCTTGTAACCCTTTATTTGTGATACAAGATTACAATTCGTGCTAGGGTTCTCCGAAACCCTAGCTGGCACAAATGGTGGCGTCTCCGAAGAATGTATCTTCAATCTCAACAGAACGAGTGGGCTTCGTTATATCCCTTGCTTGGACCACTCCAGCTTAAACAGCTGCCATCAATAAACCAGATCTGCCGTTAAAAACCTGCACACATTAACACTATCAAGGAGTTAGAAATTAATAAGAGGGCTCCACTGTGTGAGCCCTCGAAAACAATCTAAAACCCTAGAAAAATAGAATGCAGGAATTCAACAACAGATTAATAAAAGAAAAGAAGTTACTTGCTTTAAACTAATTTATACCTGTTCTCTGTTAACGCAGCTAGACCAAGCGACACCTGGAAGTAATGTGGCTGTCAAATCGGCTACGGAAGGCGCCCTGGTGCACTCGCTGAACGCCCGCGTGCTTCTGGATCTGGGTTACAGACGCCGGTCTGCGTCTGTGGCTGTGGATAAACGCCCGCGGGCACTTAATAAACGCCCGTGGGCACTTGCGACAAGGGGTAAACGCCCGCGGGCACTTGCGACAGGAATGGGAGATTCTGCAGAATGCTGCAGAAGGAATGGCGGCGAAAGCGGCGATGGAAGCGGCGAAAAAGGACGGCGATAGATGCGGCGAAAGGGTAGCAGAAGAATTAGAATCCGAGATAGCAGAGATAGATGAAGGGATAGAAGAAGTTAAGAAGATAGAAAAGATCCAGGATAGAAGTAGCAAAAGACATAGGGTTTGAGCCATCAAGGTGACTCAATTTATAATCTACTCTTAGGGCACACTTTAGGGTTTTAACGACACTTTGAACGTGTGGCTAAGATTAAAGTGGATCTAAGGGTAGAGAATAAATCTAGGTTGTGAAATGGATTAAGATGGATGGACGGATGAGATTAAATGAAGGACGGACGGCTCAGATTAAATCACTTAAACTATTATTTAAATATATATATTAAAATATTAAATATAAATATATATATATATATATAAATATTAATTTAAATAAATTTGGGGATGAAAAATGGCGGGAAAGGTGAAATTGGGCCAAATAATGGCGGGAAAGTGTGGATTTGGGCCAAATAATGGCGGGAAGGTGGATGACCGACACGTGGCTGACAGGAAGGTATAGATGACTTGCAAGTGGCTGGATTTTGGTGTCTACACAAACATCCTTAATCATAAGCACATCATAATAGCTCATCACATAACACCAAATTTAAATTCATATTGCCAATATGTATAGTATAATCAATGTCATATGTACAATATTATGGTACAATAATACAAATAATGTACATCAATCCATATCCTACCCAAACTAGGGGTAGACAACTCAAATTTAGCCTTGGCTAGTTTGGGAGTCTGTCTAATGCTCCACCTCCTCATGTAAGTGGTGACATCTTCACTAACCATTATGACTTTTGTATCATAGACCTGGAGTGGGTTTGTAACTATGTACTCGTAAGCTATGCAAGCCACCAATATTTGGGTATTGTTGCATGTTATATTGCCTTGTAATATGTTTCCCACTCGACCTCGCTCTACAATTTTGTATGTGTCCACTACAACTCCTCCTATGTAACTTGTAGATCTCCTTGCATTTGTGCTAATGAGCCTAGTAACATTTGGACCACCTAGATCCCTCCAAGTACTCTTGTTATTGTTATAGCTCTAGCTATTTTTAATCCTACTTTGTAGTCATACCTTGGATGGTCTATTACATCACCATGACTTTTCTTGCTAGCTATCCCTCTCTATAGTCTGTGTGACTATCTCTACTTGAGCTATTGTCAAACTACTTGTAAGCTCTCTACCTACCAAGTTAATATCACTATCTTTCACAATTATTTATTGATGTAACCTACTCGGTCCTACTTTTCTAGTTGGGATCCTTGGAAGAGGTAGCACCAGTAGTGGTGGCACTATTACCAATTTTGTTGCTTCCCCTATCTACCTCTATCAATACATATCTCTATAATGGCACACCCATATTGGCCTTGCCTATCTCGACCTCTATAACTAGACCCTTAGCACTATGAACTTCTTGGTCCAAAACACCTTGGTACCATTAGATGTATATTGTTGTAACTCCAAGGTCATCATGTTCAAGGTCTAGAATAACGAGGTCATTAAGGGTAACCTCTAAAATTTTGTTTAGGTGTGATGGCCCTCTTAACCCTCTCTTTTGCATGAACCTCTTGTACTAGATTGGTCTTGCTAGTATACCCTACTATATAGCATATTGATGGACAACTAAGTCAAAATGGTGGTGTTCTCGTTCTCCTCATGGTCCCACCATCCATTTAACCTACCTCATGTGAGATAGTTGGTAGGAATCCTCATTCCAACTGTGATGATGCCTATATGACTAGCAGATGATCTGCCCTACCCATAGATCATTGATCTCCTATCGTGCTACTATTAGTACCCCATTTTGTGGTCTACCTTGCCTTACCTCAAAGGTTTAACCCCATCGATATGTTTTAGGTGTATCTATATCATCCACATTCCTTGGTAGCCCTAGTGTCCTCATAATTTCTATGTACTCCCAAGGCTACACTTGGAGCAACATGTCAGGCTCCTCTTGCATTTGTATACCACTCGATGGATCATTTGGTATAGTTGTGCTAGCACCATCGGTCCCCATGCAAACACCACCTATTGATTTTGCATGTCAACTACCACCAATATATCTATTAGCTTTTGATGAGTTTATGATATAGTAAATGCAACTACAAGATGCAAGATAAGCAAGTTATGATATCTATATGATAATGGTAATATAATATGTAAGAAAAAAATAAGATAAACTTATGCAATAGCTCAAAAATATGTCATTAATGAAAGCTTACGAAAATACTACAATGCAGTATTATGGAGGACATGAACACTCCATAAACTATTTTTGAAGGAACTACATTGTACTCCTCTACAAATATATACTATGCACTCTCTATATACTCTACCCTTTTTTCACTCACTATAAGGTCTATATATAGGAAGATAAGTTGTTTGGCCCTCACTTTACCTTATACTTTATTCTATGACTCATATACATATAGTCTACATGCACATTTACATCATTGCATATTCTAACACTTGTGCATTTATTACATGCTTGAAGTAACTACTTAACTTTACTCTAAAGTAAACTCCTACTCCAGTAATGTATCCAAGGTGGTACATTAGAATGTATCCAATAATATAATATACTCTAACACCCCTCATGTCTTCAATATGGATCTTCGATCTTCAGATGTCCTTCTGCTTGATCTACTTCTTCTTCTTCTTCAGCTTTAGTATTAGATTCATTCTTTGTGCTTTCTTCATTATACTCTTTGTTTGTATATTGTTAAGTATTTTTATCATGTTTTCTTCTGCCATGTTTTCTCTTCCTCCTTATTCATTTATGCATTGTTACTAGAGGAATATCTGCTTCATAATGAGTTAGTCTATTATCACAATAAAATTGACTTGAATTCAAAGATTCATTACTAGCATTTACTTTCTTTTGTTTCATTCCTTTAAAGAACTCCAAAGTGATTAATGACAAATAGAACATTAAACAATATTATGAAGAAATAAAAATTACATTTTGACATTGAGCATAGGTTATGATTTACACTTGAGCATCAGGAGGATGGAGAAGAACAGTGCAGGTGGGAGTCAGAATTTTCAAATAGGTTTGAGTGGGAAAGTAGGTTTTCAAACTTCTAGAGATCACGAGGATGCAGGTGAGGATCTAGATGCAGGTAAGATTCTTGATGCTAGGTAGATCATAAAGGACAAGGTTCCTGATCAAATCGAAAGGTTTTGGGGAGATGAACCCCCCAATAAAAATCCTGACAAGGAGGCCCACCCTACCCTATCTAAGGGCCTCGCTAAGCAAAAGTTATATGTCGAGACTCTCAAAGGATCGAGCATCAAGCCTATTGATAGCTCTTTGAATCTCATTCCTAAGGGTATCAGATTGATGGTACCTAAAAAAAGGATGGCAAGCTCCCTGGCTATGGAAAGTTTTTCCTTGATAGGAAAACTCATTGGTGGCAGACCAGATATTGAGACTATCAGGAGATGGGCATTCTCAAAGTGGAAAACTTTGGGTAACATGGAGATCCTCGCTTGCACCAGAGGTTTTTTTGTTATCCGTCTTAGCAATCCAGAAGATGTCAATCACATTCTGTCTAGAGGACCATGGTTCCTGGGATGTCAAAGTTTATTTCTTCGAAAATGGGTAGAGGACTTTGATCCTGAGACTCAAAGCATCAATATTGCGCCTATATGGGTTAGATTGCCAAATTTACCATTCCAATTTTGGCACGAGGACATTTTGAAAGGAATAGCAAATATTTTTGGTGACCTGGTAGCAATAGACCATGCAACCCTAGCCCAGTCTAGGATGATGCATGCTAGGTTCTGCATGAATGTAAACCTTGAATCTGAACTACCCACTTTCATTGAGATGGGCTATGGATCCTACCTGTGATGCCAAGCTATTGAATACGAGAACAAGCCAGCTTTTTGTATCGAATGCCACACACAGGGCCATCTCAGAAGCCAGTGCCCATAGCTTAAACAACAACTTGCCAAAAATAAGACTACAAAAGTCTGAGGGGCCAACAAAAATCAAGGAAATAGATGCCCTACTCAAAAGGGTTTCTTCAGACCCAAGAACAACCAACAAATCCCTCTCATAGGAAATGGGCTTCCTCAAAAGGGAGAGAATGCACTGCAAATCCATCAGGACAAAGGAAAACAAATCTTCCAACCATCACAGACTGATAAGGTATGCTCTACCTTCACTGACACAAATAAATTTCAAATCCTTGATGATGAAACGCTTTTTCAGGAAGAGATTATAAGGGAAGAGGATGGAGAAGAAGATCTTGATCTTGCAACAACTCTTCCTAATAGTTTAGACTCCCCAACCAAATCAGGACCATCACACATTCTTGATGAGTTTCCTACATCTTCTCCCCAAGAAGAACACTTTGCAACTGATCACAGTATTCCTGCTAATCTGCAATCCAAAAATGGTCATTCTAGCCCTATCCTAGAGCAAATGGTTCCTTATAAACCTATTTCAGATAAAATAGTCCAACACAAATTTAGTCCCAAGCAGACGAGAAGCTCAGTGAAATCTCCCATAGATTGTGGTAGTGATAAGAAAAGAGGGAGAACCTCAACCATTGATCAGTGGAAAAAGGATGTCAAGCAAGACATAGCTAATGGAATCCAGAAGACCCTTTTCCCCATAGTCATCAGCCAAGCCTAGGAAGATAGCAAAATCACCAAACCTCCCCAACCTCAAGGAAAGGGGGGCAGGAAAAACTCCAAGCATTCTAAATGAAGATCCTCTCATGGAATGTGAGAGGCCTCAATGGCCTAACTAAGCAAAGAATAGTCAGTTCATTGAGAAGAGAACTTAAACCCACTATTTTCATGTTGCAAGAAACAAAACTTGATGTTGTTGCTTCAGTAAATATAGCCAAAAATATTTGGAACAAAAGTGAAATAAGCTTTAGTCAGGCAAGAGGAGCCTCAGGAGGCCTAATGTGTTTATGGGATCCTAGAAAAATTGAAGGTAAAGTCCTAAATATAATCGATAGAATCATCATAGTACTATTCACTAACAAAGATAATAACTCCTCTTGGATTCTCTCAAATGTCTATGCACCAAATACCCTACAAGGAAGATCTCTACTTTGGGAGACTCTAAGCAGCATCAAAGAGGTTGTCCATCACATCCCCTGGATAGTTGTAGGGGATTTCAACACCCCCCTCTACCACTCAGATAAAAAAGGGGGATCAGGTCTACCTATCAGAAGTATGGAAGAGTTTAGTGACTTTGTGGATGCAAACAACCTCATGGATGTCAAAATTAAGGATGCAAGATACACTTGGACCAACAGAAGATTGGGAGATCAATTAATTCAGGTTAAATTGGATAGATTCTTCTTCTCTCAGGAAGTTGTCCAGACCTTTGGGGATGCCAACCTTTGATCCTTACCCAAGATAGGATCTGACCATAGCCCTCTTTTATTGGAAATGGAGAAAGGTCATCAATTCAAAAAACCTTTCAGATTTGAAGCCATGTGGATTCAGCACCCGGACCTCAGGGACAAAATTTCCTAGTGGTGGAAACAAGTAGGACACAAAAATCCAGCCTCTAGTTTGTTTCAAAAGCTTAAACATGTCAAAGAGAACCTCAAAGTCTAGAATAAGGAAATTTTTGGCAATCTCTTTGAGAACAAGTAGGCCATTTTAGATAGATTAGCACTAATAGAAGATAAAATTCAAAATGGTCATAATGATGAGCAGACTAGACTCGAAGAAAGAACAACCCTTGCAGAATTTCATAACATCCTTGCTTGTGAAGAGATCTTTTGGAGGTAAAAATCAAGAGCTCTTTGGCTAAAATAAGGGGATGCAAACACAAAGTTTTTTCATGCATCAACGCTGAGAAATCGAAGTCACAATAGAATCAAAGAACTTGTAAAAGTAGATGGAACTCTTACAATAGATATTAATGAGATAAGATCTGAAGTTGTCTCTTATTTCAATACCCTTTTAGGTGAAGAGAATCCTGATACTTCCTTTGCTAAATACTCCTTACTCCAGCACATCCCATCCTCCATTCCTGAAGAAACTAATCTCAGACTTCTTGCCCCCTTTTTTGAGGAGGAAATCAAGATTGCCCTATTTTCCATGAATCCTGACAAGGCCCCTAGCCCTGATGGATTCCCCCCCCTGGTTCTTCCAAACCTTCTAGGATATAGTGGGGAATGATGTGTGTTCAGCTATCAAGGACTTTCAAATCTCCAAATCCATTCCTCGTAGCTTCAACTCCACTTTCCTTGCTCTTATTCCCAAAGGCCCTATAGCCAAATCTATGAAGGACTTTAGACCAATCAATTTGTGCAACGTGACCTACAAAATTTTAACCAAGGTCATTGCTAATAGAATGAAGGATTTCCTACCCACATTTATTGATCCTTGTCAAGGAAGCATAGTCCAAGGTAGGTCCATCCTTGATGGAGTCATCACTATCCATGAGGTTTTTCATTCCATATCCTTAACGAAAGAACCTACCTTTGCTCTTAAGCTGGATATGAACAAAGCCTATGATCGTGTCAATTGGGAGTTTCTTATTGATGTCCTCCTCAAGTTTGGTTTTCATCCTGATTGGGTGGAGTTGATTAAAGGGTGTATCATTCAACCCTGGTTTTCTATCATCATCAATGGTTCTACAACTGGTTATTTTCAAAGCAAAAGAGGATTGAGACAAGGAGATCCCATCTCTCCTCTACTCTTCATTATTGTGGCAAAATTCCTTGGGAGAACTTTAAAGGTTACTTGCATAATAGGTCTTATTTTAGGGTTAAAAGTAGCTTCTCAAACAACCCCTATCACTCACCAGTAATTCGTGGATGACACTCTCATCTCAACTCATGCCTCAGTATTTGAAGCTAAGGTAATCAAGTACATCTTACTGCTATATGAAGAAGTGGTAGGCCAAAAAATTAACTTCAACAAGAGCAAGTTATACTTCTTCAATACTCCTATTCAAAGGTAGAACAAAATAGCCCAAATCTTGGAATGTTCAGTGGCTCATCTCCCCTCCACCTACCTAGGCCTTCCCCTCTTTCATGGCAATCCATCAGAATCCATGTGGAACAACATCTTAGAGAGAATTCAAAAAAAATTGGTAGGGTGGAAAGGCAACCTCCTATCCCAGGCAGCTAAAGCTACCCTCACCATGGCCTGCCTTCAAAGCATCCCTATTTATTTTATGTCTATTTTCAAAGCTCCAGTCCTTGTCTATCAAAATATTGAAAAAATTCAAAAAAAATTTCTTTGGTCTGGTTTAGAAAATAAGCAACACATTCACCTAGTTGCCTAGGAAAAGGTTTGCAAACCTAAGGATAAAGGAGGAATAGGCCTAAGGAGGATTCATCTCCTCAATTTAGCTTTACTGGCTAAACAAGCTTGGTGACTACTGATAGATAGCTACGAATGGATCTCGATAGTCAAAAGGAAGTACCTCCAAAGAACAGATTTCTTGGATGAACAAGCCCCTTCTAGAGGATCGACTTTCTAGAAATCTATTCTAAATACTAGGACTATTCTAGAAAAAGGTCTCAGGTGGAGAGTTGGATATGGCAGAAAAATAGATTTTTGGAATGATAGGTGGATCACTGACCACCCTCTAATTGAAGATCAAAATTTGTCTAGACTGAAAAATTACCTTGATGTTAACTTTGGGCCAAAAGTTGCTGATTTTATTTGCAGGAATGGCAATAGGAGAACCTGGAAGCCAATCAGAAACAACATTCATCCTACTGAAGTAGTAGCTATGAATTATTTACTGCATTTAACCATTATCCCTTCTAGAAATCAGATAGATCATTTGTTTTGGGATCTGAATGATAGTGGTGAATTTTTAGTCAAGTTCGCCTATCTAATCCTTTTGAGCCCTGAGGATCAATCCTTCCCTCACAGCATGGTCTGCCCTAAGAACCTTGTGCCTAAGATATATTTTTTCTCTTGGTTGGTTTTTCAAAACAAGATCCTTACTATAGACAACTTACTCAGGAGAGGCATTGTTGCCCCTAATAGATGCTACCTGTGTCTTTCCAACTGGGAATCTGTTCACCACCTTTTTCTTACCTGCTCTTTCTCTGAGGATGTCCTAAGCAAGATTTTTTAGACCTTCTCCATATCATGGACAAAGCCTAATTCTATTTCTGACTTGTTCTTCCAATGGCCTAGTCCTTTTTGCAATCCTAGACTGAAATTCCTTTGGACTTCCTATCTTCACATCTTCTTGTGGCAAGTTTGGCTTGAACGAAACCGTAGAGCTTTCTCAGATACCTGCTCCAATACTTCTTCCATTTTTAACAGAATCCTCTATTTTTCTAAAGATAATTCCATGCTTATACCCCCTCCTCCAGACTGGAAGCCAACTTAGAATTGTCCTTAGGAAAGTCCTTGAATATCCTTATTGAGGACAAACCTATCAATCCTAGACCCAACCAGAGAAATTCTTCTAAGTGGATCCCCCCCCGAGAGGGTGGCTCAAATTGAACTTTGATGGAGCTGCCAAAGGTAATCCAGGAATCATAGGGGTAGGAGGCATCCTCAGAGATCACTTAGGAAGAGTCCTTTTTGCTTTTGCTGAATTCCTTGGATCTCAAACCAACAATGTTGTTGAAGCTAGAGCTTTGTGGAGAGGGCTAGAGTTAGCAAATAATTATCCTGACAATATCATTATTGAGGGAGATTCCTTGATTATAGTCAATTACCTTAGGATGAACAAAAATCCACCCTGGAGAATCAAGGATTGCATCAAGGAGGCCAGGATCCTCATCCTAAGTCATCCATAGAACATCTGCTAGCATACTTTCTGTGAGTCTAATAAGGCTACTGATTGGTTAGCCAACAAAGGTGTCACCGCCAATGGGCTAACCACGTGGATAGGCAACCTTCCCCAAGAATTCAAAAGGATTGTGGACCAAGAAACAATTCAAAATGATTGAGCTTAATTTTCCCATGTAGACTGAGTTCCATCGCAATAAGGTCATGCTTGATTTGATAGGTTTTTTGGAAACTCACACTAATTATTTTTTCAAATTATGGAAAGTTTCTTTTCTCATGTTTAGTGACTCAGGTGGTGCTCCAATTTCCAATAGTGGGCTACTTCATGAAGAACTTTACTCCAAGAACCTCAACCACTTCTTTCCTTGATGTTGTGCCAACATTGGATAAATCAACAATCAGGTCCAAGATAGACCGAACCAAGGTATCACATTCTCCAAAGGTCTGATTTCCAATAGCAATTTAGTTCAAATTTGGTTGGTCCTTATAGGATGTGGCAATGGTCCTATGTCCAAGACTGTGCATTAGTTTTTGGAGCACATCTTCTCTAGGGTAAATGTTGGCAGTGTCGGTGATTGTTCATATTCCAGAAGCAAATTTCATGGTCCAATGCCCAATCAGAGTGAAGGACAAGGGATAATCATCACCAACATTCAAAATATTCCTTGGGATACTCCCTCTCTAGGTAATCATAACCAAAAAAGTAATGGGAAATCAAAATCTTCATTGCCAAATTCAAAGTGCTTTGTAGATCTCAACAACGACAAGTCTTGGAAAACTGCCCGATTTTATTGGGTTTTTTCCCATAAATCTAACACAGGCGCTCTGAGTTTCCCCATTGCCTGTGAACCCAATATCTTACCTCTTCTAAACTCTCCCCTTGCTCATCGATGTAGAGTGTAGGTGTTTCCCACCTAGAATTTCTTTGTTTTTGACCTCAACCCTACTGGTCTTTTCCCCATCCTCGAATATTTGCCCAGCATGAGTTTCATTGAGCCAAGTAAGGTTGAGTGTGATATCCTGGCTGAAAGAATTTTGACTGAGAGGAATTTTTTTCCCTTCCTCAACATGTTTTCTGATGATGAAATTGACATAACCATGGCCTTCTTGGAGACTTGGGAGAATGGTTGCATCACTGTTCGAGGGAGGAGCTTCCACATTGATGTTAATCTCTTGTCAACCATCACAGGGTAGCCAGAGAAAGGGTGTTCTATCCATTGGGAGAAGCACAACTAGGAAGTTGAGCTGAAAGAGTTCAAGGATAATGAAAGAATCTTCAAAGGGGTGAAACAAGGGATTTTTAGGAAGGATCTCCTCACGCCATGGAACGATGTGATGAAACCCATTATGGAATTCATCACTATTGATGATCCTGAGAAAGTCTTGTGTAGTTTCCACTTAGCTTTTGTCAACCATTTCCATGATGTGAATCCCATCAATATCCCTCAGTTCCTCATCAATTCTATGAATTACTCCATTAACTCCTACAGGAAAAAGAAAGGAATTGACCTTCCCTCCCACCAAGGGCTTTTCAAAGTCATCTACAGTCACATCCTGACTCATAGCCCCCAGGCCCACCCCATCCCTTCCTTGAGTAAACCCAGTCTAACTGCAAAATTTGTTGGGCCCCCTACCCGCTTGTCCCTTGTGAAAAGGAAAAGAAAGACTATTGAAGTTGTGCATGAATTAAAGGCAAAGAAAAGCATCAAATTTGATAGAGTTGAAGGACCTATCAAAAAATCAGCCCGCCTATAGGACCAGTTTGTGAAAGGTAAACAAAAGGTGATAGAAATCAAGGTTGATGATGAGGACATGGAGGATGAAGTCAGAAAACTAAAGGAATTCATCATATCTACAATGACAAGCATGATGAATGCTATGGTGAACTCCATTATTGACCTTAGAGAGGCCCTCCACACGCTCTTCTTTGGTGAGCAGATAGGGCAGGAGACCGAAGCCTATTCAACAGATGAGGACATGTTTGTAGTCAAGGAGGAGCCCAAGGATCAAGCGAAGGATGAGGACAAGGATGAGGATGAGGAAGCCACTGAGGATTGACTTCCTCGACACTTTCTATTCTATTTTTATGGCTACCCTGCATGGAGCCTGTTCATCTATTTTGTGGTCTATTTTGCTTGGGCAGTGTCCCTTTCTTCTTTCTTCTTGCTTTTCGAGTGGGGTTGCATCCTCTGTTAGAATTTCTAATGTTCTTGGCATGGGGTTGCATCCCCTGTTGGTTTTCTGTTCTACTTGTAGTAGTCTGTGCTATTTTTGTACAAAGGTTTTGGGATCCTTAAAACCTGGTTCTTAATGAAATCCTTTTAATTTACCAAAAAAAATCACATTTTGAGTATTCCACCAATTTTTGAATAGAGTTTCATGAAGATATCCAATTAATGTTGTAAATTTATCTTCCTTTGCTTCCTTCAAAAATAAAGAGAAATTTCTTTCAACTCTGTAAAAAAGAGTTTAAATCCATCAAAATTTTCTATCAAATTTTGTGAATGGAACCTAAGTTCATGAATATCATTTCACTATTTTCATTGAATGCATTCGTAATTATTTCCTCCATATTATTTTAAATAATAAACCTTTTGATATTTATGTATTTTTATTACCTTTGAAGTTGGCTTCCTTATGTCTCCCTAGTTTAGAGTATGTGAACTAATTTGATAAAACATTTCTAAGACTTAGGTTTTGTAGGATACTTATGTCTCCCTAGTGATTAGAATATACTCTAATCTTGGTAAAATGCTTAGCAAGTAATAGTTCACCTTTTGAGTTGATTTTGTAATGTTTTGGGAATGATAATAATCAACTCCTATTCACCTTATTTCTCCTATTGATCTATGCACTTATCAATTTGATGGAGTTCTCTATGGTTGGATTTATTTTATCTCTTTAATGTGACTATGAGACAAGTATAAGCAATAAATTCCAACACTTTCAAGCAAACAATAATTTTGCTTCTTTACAACCTTTAGTTCTCAATAGTTCAATTTTCTAAATTCCAATTAGTTAAAGTTTGATGTAGTATTCCTTATATCTCCCTAATTTTGGAATTTTAGAAAATAATATTTTGCAAATTAATATTAATTTTCTAAGGTAGAAACCCTTATATCTCCTACTTAATTATTTGCAAAATATAGTAAGGTTTGAATCTCATGCAATGATATATTCCTCTATCTTCAATTTGCTTTCTATTTGCTAAGATTGCAATAATTTAACCTTAGAAGTATGCACCTTATATATCCAATTAATTGAAAGTAAATATACCTTATAATTTACCTTTGAGTGTTGTGATGAGCTGATTAATATGGCCTTTGACCTTGCTCTTCATTTCACTCCATGTTGCACTCTTCTACATTGTATTCTTCTATGCTTGCACTCTTCTATTCCAACGTATGGAATTTGAGCATTCAATGCTCTATGTTGGGTGGTGCTTTATGATGGTCTTCCTATGCTTTGACTCCTCGTTCCATGGATTTTCTATGTATAGCACTACACTCTATCCCTTTCTATGCACTCCTCTTTCACTCGACTATTAATGGTTTCATGACCCTACTTGGTGCATTATTGGGCTTTTTCCCTTCTTGATGCTTTGGACAAGTGGTGCATACATTATGAGTGTTATGTTGGGTGTCTCCAATGCTCAAGTCCTCCTTAAATAGCATGCAATGATTAATATGCCCTTGTAACATCTTCAACACTTTCAAGACAAGTGTTACTCCAACTCGAATGTCTCTTATCTATGCAAGCATTAGAAAGATGATATGGGTGCTAAGTTTGAATGTGCCAAGTGGCACAAGATGCCTTGGTTGTGACTTGCAAGTGGCACTCCAAACTTATGCATGTAAAGACTTCCTCAATATCTCTTCTTGCTTGTATATCTCTTTCCAGCGGATGCCCTTTTTGTTCTTGTTCTTCAATGCTTTCTTTCCAAGTGAACAATGATGCTATGAGGTTGGATCTAGCTATGGTAATTTTAGGGTATTGCTATGGAGGTTCTATGGTGCTCCAATGGTGGATTCGATGCTTCAAATATCTCTACGCTCAATTGGTTGTTCATCCAAGACAAGGCTTGGGTATAGCACCTTTGACCTCACCTTGCAACTTGCTTCTTTGGACTTGTAATGTGTTATCCTTGTCCCTTTTACGTTGATATGCACTGATAGATAGCCTTCTTACGTAGATACTTTTGCTATATATTTCAACATAGATACCGAGCTCCTTACGTGGACCTTGATATTGTAGGTTGATGTTGTTGTAGGCACTGGATATAGTGATAAATATGGTGTCTTTAGACACCTTAAAACCTAGCTTGTGTGAGCCCTTTGTTGGCTCTCTCCCTTACTTGAATTTTACTCCTCAAACTTTGATAATGGGCCACTCGAAGATTGTACCTTTGTTGCCTATTATAGTGTCTTTAAGACACTCTTATTTTTGTCCCTTTTTGTTGTATTTGAAAGGACAAGACCGGTGCCAATGTAATGCAAATACTTTTGCAATAGATAGGATTAAGTCCCTTAATTTGCACCAAAGTTATACGTCTCCTTAAGTCTTCTTGTTGAAGCTTTTCCTTGCTTCTTAGATATGGTGGCTTCTTGCTCTAATCCTTGAGAGAAAATAATAATGTATTGTTGCCTTCCTTACTAGACAACACTAACCTCTAACTCCTTTACTTGGATAACTTAGCAACAATGAATCCAAGCTCTTAATCATGCAACTTAACTTTGCACTAATTTTCACTTCAACTAAAATACTTAGTGCACCTTTAATAATCTTTAAGAAAGACCAATATAGTGCAATAGCAATCTCTCCTTATTACTCCTGTAAATGAACTCTTAATGCACTATAATCTATGCTTTAGAATGTAGTCTTCTTTACTTCAACTTAGACAATAGGAAGATGATATTTTTATTTCATTTGAAATATATCTAACTCTTATTTTAATGTGTAGGTATTAACCTTAAAAGAAACTATCTTTTGCACTCCCTTGAAGACTCTAATATGCAACCTTCTCCTTGCAACTTTTAACTCTAATATGGTGCTTAATGAATCTTAATAATGAACCAAAAATCTAAAGTTCAACTAATGAACCTTCATGCACCCAAGTTGCTTACCTTAATGATATCTATAGATGAAGGATTGCAAGGTGATTAGATTCACCTTATTGTTACCTTTTACTGGATGAACTTGCAACTCTTCTTTGCTGTCCAAAATAGCTTCTCAACACACCAATTTGTAGCTTTGTACCTCCTCTAACTTGTTGCTTGAATATGTAGTTTGGTGGCTTCAACTCTCCTTCAGGATGTATCCTAGAAATCTAAAACTTAGTAGCTATTGATGTTGCCCAAGTTATTGCTTTCTTGCTATCCTCAAATCTAAAATTTTCAGATTGCAAAGTAGTCAATATCTCCACTAAAATGCTGTCCTTGAATCTCAAAAATTTGGTAGGGAACTCCTCCAAATCACAGCTAAGATTTTCCTTCAAGAACCCTTCAGTTTTCTATTGTAGAAACCAACAGATCTCCTTTCTCCAAATGAGCCTTCTAGCCTTCAAAGGTAATATTCAAACCTCTCAGGTTTGGTAGTAATGTCTAGCTCCTTTCTCCTTCAACCTCCTTGTCAAATTCTGACTTCAATCTAGGCCTTCTTCTCAAGAATATAAAAGTCTTGAGGTCTTCACCAATCTCCTTCAAAATTTGGCAAGCTTCTTGCCAAATCCTTCTCCCTTGGGCTTGTTGTCGGATGGCGATAATTGTCCCAAATTCTTCCTTTATCAGGAACTTCTCCTTGGTGGTAAATTTCTCCAATGAGTTCTCCTAGGAACTCCTTTAATGGCCTTCTCTGAATCTCCTTCAATGAGGCTCTCCAAGCCTTCTCCTTCTTTCTCCTTGAGACCTCTTCTCTAGGGTCTTCACTCTCATAACTTCTCTGGTCTTCCCAATGAGACATTTTCTTCAACCTTCTACTGTGGAAGTTTGGCAATGAGATCTCCCTCTTGGATCTCTAAAATATGCTGCTTTAAGAATAGGACTTTTGCTAGTCCTTCTCTATCTTCAAGCTTCCAAATCTAGAAGTTCTTCAATGGACCTTCTGTAGGTCTCTTCAACTTCTCAGGCTGATTTATTCTACTCCTTCAAGGTGAAGTCTTCAATATTCAATGGAGATCACCAATCTCCTATCTTCATCGAGACTCTTCTCCTTGAGTCTCTTCTTCCTCGAATCTACAATAAGGCTCCTATGGCCTTTTCTTTGCTTCTGCAATCTGTAGGTCTGCAATCTCTAGCAATGGGATCTTTTCTTCAAGCCTCCAAATATTCGATCTTCCATTTGTTGCTTCTAGTTTTGGATTGATTCCAAAGAAGATATTCTTCCTAGATCTTTTGTAGGAAGCTTCCCAACTTTCTTTGAATCTCCTTTTTCCTACAACAAAGTATTAGGATTGTAATGGAAGAAACTCTAAATCTAGAGATAATCAATCTTCACTAGTTGATTTGTCAATCTAGTGGAATTAATGTTGAGTCCTAGTCTTCACGAGTTTTTTTGCAACCCTATGGAAAGACTCTAGCCAAATGCAATCTCAAAAATTTTGAAAATGATATTTTTGGATTCCTCTCAATCTCACTTGTGGCTCTCCCTATTTCCTATCGATCTACCATGTGCTCTGATACCACTATTAGCTTTTGATGAGTATATGATATAGAAAATGCAACCACAAGATGTAAGATAAGAAATCTAAGATATCTATATGATAATGGCACTATAATATGTAGGAAAATAAAGAGATAAACTTTTACAATAACTCAAAAATATACCATTAATGAAAGCTCACAAAAATAGTACAATGCAGTATAATGGAGGACATGAACACTCCACAAACTATTTTTAAAGGAACTACATTGTACTCCTCTACCAATCTATACTATGCACTCTCTATATTATCTACTCCATTTTTCACTCACTATAAGGCCTATATATAGGAAGATAAGTTCCTTGGACCTCACTCTACCTTTGAATCTATCCTATGACTCATGTACATGTGGACTACATGCACATTTACATCATTGCACATTATAACACTTGTGCATTTATTACATGCTGAAGTAACTACTTAAACTTTACTCTAAAGTAAACTCCTACTCTAGTAATGTACCCAAGGTGGTACATTGATATGTACCCAATAATGTAATATAATCTAAGACTATCACCCTCTTGCTCATACCGAGCAAGACTCTAGAGACTAGCATAGAAAAAAGGATTGTATGTTTATCCAATTGATCCTCAACATATGTAGCATTGATAATAATGCTAAATATGATCAAAGGGAAAGCCAAGTCACCTATAAACCTCTCTAGGCTTCATCCTTGGTCCTATCCCATCCACACCTCAGTTCCTCTAATAGGCATCCTAAGGATCCACCATATGTCATCCATAGTGACTAATATCTCTCCCATAAAAAGCTTAAAGATGTTCATTTTCAAATACCACATATTTTTGAGGGCCATTAGTAGCACCCTATCAAACTCTATCTTCAACATGAAAGCTATGTTGTATAGCCCCACTATCACTAATAGTGTAATCAACCACATCCAACAATCCTTGGATAGTCTCAAGTGCATGAGGGTGTTGCTCTCTACACTCAAGGGTCATCTATCACACTTGTATCCAATCCAACCTGAATATTGTGTTAGTCTCACTAGAATTGATGTCAACCTAGTAGAAATATAAAAACTAGTCCAACCTAGCCTCAATATAAAAGCACCACTATGACATAAAAGCATCACCAAGCAATAATATAGTCGATGAGCAAAAGCGTCATCGAGGAACAATAGCGCCATCGCACAAAAATAGTATCATCAAGCATAAAAATGACATTGAGATGTGATAGCATTGTACAATAGCTCACTGGCATACAATAGCATCATTGCTTCCTTGCAATACATTTTTTGAGGTAAAAACAAATTGTAAAGTTGGGTTTTTGATGCTTATTGGTGCTCTTGCTCTATCACCTACAACTATGATTGTACCGCATTCGATCAATGCTCCAATATTTCTCAGAAATAGGGATCCAAAGCTCTATTTCTCCTCCTCTACATGGTAAAAATAACTTTATTTTTACATCCTACCTCTTTTACCCCTAGCCTTATAGGTCATTTTTTGTTGTTTGTACTCAGTTCTTGTCACTGCACTAGTGTGGATCATAATAAAGTCAAGTTTTCTCAATCCAACTTGATTTTCCCTCTAAAAATCAAGGGGCACATTGGGGCATGACTGCATTTAATGCTACCCAAAACATAATTTTTAATGCCACTTCTAAACAAACAATGGCAACATCAATCATCTAGCATCATCGACCATAAGAAATAAAAATCTTCTTGCCTCAAATTTGGGACATCTATGTCAATTTATTATGCATTTACTATCCAATAAATGCATAAAAAGGGGGTAAATATGTAGACATATAGTTTATGTGTAGGGATAATCTTCAAGCTTGCTAATCCCTTCATCAGTTAGCCTTTCAATCAACCAAAATGAATTAACCTTCCTTGTGCTCAAATTTAGAGCATTTATTGCTTCAAGAGAAAAAGCATTGGGGCACAAGCAATAGTACCCTATTGCTATCATGATCTAGCATCACCTTTGTAAAACCTTTCAATTTTGACCTTTCCTACCCATTTTTGACCACTAATGATCGCGAAGCAAAACAAAGCACCAATACAAAAGTGTTTATGGTGCTTTCATCTCCTTGCACTTTTGACAGTCAAGTGCCTAAACCAAGAAATTTGACCGTTCTATCTCTCTCAAGCTACCCACCATTAATGAACCAAATATCCAAAATATGATCCACAACTTCTAGAAGAGATCTCAAATCCAATAATTGTCATTTCTCATCTTCTTCATTAATAGCTTATTGATCCTTTCAAATTCTTACCATATCCAATCTTGTCACCTTTAATGTAATTTTTCCCTGAAGGAGCCATGGCTTCTTATAAATCCAACACTTGGAAGAGATCAATCCATGGTCCTTTGAAAGCAATAAAATTCTTCCAAATTCTCTTTAGAATCATAGGAATCAAGCATTGCACATGGCAATATTATTATAAAATCTTGCACAATCTTGTGAAGGCCATCCTTGCAAGCACTCAAGCTCTTGTTCTTACAAGCATATAAGAACCTAAGCAATCAAATATCCAAGCATCCTCAAAGAAAGCAATTATACAAGCTCTTAATCCATCATCAAGCATCAAACATTCAAGACTTCAAGCTCAGGTATTCAAGTGCCACCAACAAACAAGCTAGCAAGCTTTCAACAAGCTTCCACCAACAAGAGGAAAAAAACCTTGTGTTTTGGGTTGTGCTCTTTCCCCTTATTTACTTTTGGATCTTCCTTACCCTTATTTGTTTAAGCTTTAATATTATTGCCTTTAGAACTAATATTGAATCTTACACTTGCATTTATTTAATCTCCCATTTTATCATTTGATATTCATCTCAAGCAAGCAAATCTCTATTTTACTATTATTTGACAAGGTCCCTATACTCCCAAGTTAGATCCCTTCATCATAATTACCATAATATTAGCTTATCTTGCATTTAATATTGTTGGTTTGCTCTCAAAAGCAAAAACATAGCTAGATTGTAGGTTGGTGGAGCTATTCCTCTTTGATTTATACAAAACAAAAGCATCGACAATCAACGAAAGCATCGGTGGTGCTATCGTGACCCAGTGGCACTTTCACCACCTAGTACTTATTTCAAGCATTCTATCATTTTAACATTTATGTCTATCTAAACAAGGAACTAATTATTATTCAAGGAAGTTCAACAATCCTATGCTAGCTTATATAGGCCCTTCCATCCTAGATTTTTCTTTTTATGTCTATTTTTTAGGTTAAGCAATAGCGCCATCAATAGGCAATGGCACTGACGACACTTATAAATAGGTTCTTCTACCCCCAATATTTTTCATTTAAGCATCTAGGATGTAGATTATGTTTGTTTTCTAATGAAACTAGGTCTAATTTTATATTTATTGGAAAATTAGTCAAAAAGGAAAGAAATAATTAATTAGTGTTAATCATATAGGGGATCAATTTAATCATTAAGCTTCTACATATAATCAAAATTGCATGAAGCTACATATTAAGACTAGTATGATATATTTTATTGCACCCTTGCCTTTTAAAAAGAAAACATTATTTCCTTCCTAATCAAAATAAAAGTCATTTTACCTTCAAGCCTTGTTTGTTGCATTTGTATGTTGCTTTAAGGCTATATTAGGGTTAATCTTAGACAAAGAAGTATCTTAGGAGAAACATAGGTGTTTTCAACTAATCCATTAAACACAAAGTGCACACAAGCTTCTACTAGTCACAAAGCAAGGTAGATGAGGGTATAAAAGTGTCATGAAGATGTCCTTAATGATACCTTTCCCCTTTCCACTTATTACACCAAGAGGTTAACAGTTCAAATTTTCCTCTCCCTACTCTTTGTTTGTGGATATAGTTTGGGGTGAACTGTAAACAGACTATTGATGTAACAATGACTTGACTTCATTATGAGGTGTTTTATGGCCAACATGGTGCCCACGTGGTCTATTCATATATTGTTGATGTGGCATCAATTTGATCCACTTATGAGGTGTTATATGGCTAATGTGGAAAATTATATGATGTGGCACCTAGGTGGCAAAATATAATAGTAATACACAAATACAAAATTAGGTATAGACATTAGCTCATAAGCAATCTCAAGCCACCAATTATAACTCCTCAATATATTTAGCACGATAAGTAGTAAGTCTTAATCAGGGTTATGCATAAGGGGTAGTACCGAAAAAGTAATTATAAAATTGGGGTGAATCTAGGTGAATGGTGTATAAACTTTGGGGTAAATTTTTCAAAATTTTGTAGAAAATTTATCAAAATATGGTGATTTTTTAATTTTTTGCACAAAAATTATCAATAAAATTTTATGGCTACTGGTAGAAGGTGAGTGGCAGAAGGCGGGTGGCAGGTGGTGAGTGGCAGAAGGTGAGTGGAATATGGTGATTGTCATAAGGTGAGGGGAATAAAGTGAGTGGTAGAAGGCAAGTGGTATAATGCAAGTGGTAGAGTGTGAGTGGCATAAGGCGACTGGCAGAATGTAGTTGGCAGACTGTGAGTGGCATAAGGTGATTGGGAAAAGGCAAGTGGCATAAGGTGATTGGGAAAAGGCAAGTGGCATAAGGTGACTGGTAGATGGCAAGTGGCATAAGGCGAGTGGCATAAGGTGAGTGGCATAAGGCAAGTGGTAGAATGTGATTGGTAGATGGTGAGTGGCATAAGGTGACTAGCAGATTGCGAGTGGTTTAAGGCAACTGGAAGATGGTGAGTGGCATAAGGTGACTGGTAGAAGGTGAGTGGTAGAATACGAACGGTAGATGGTGATTAGTAGATGGTGACTAGCCGATGGTGACTGTCAGAACGCAGGTGGTAGAAGGTGAGTGGCATATGGTGGGTGGTATATATCAGGTGGTATATAGCGAGTGGTAAATGGTGAGTGGCAAAAGGTGAGTGGCAGATGGCGAGTGGCAGATGGCGACTGGTAAATGGTGACCATCAAATATCATCAATAATAAGGTGCCACATGTCATATCCTCTACCATGTGTCACACATCTATTAACTTCCACCATGCAAACTTCTATAAATACATATGCAGGGTCATTTTTCACCTTTCCCACAACATTTTCTAGAGCAATTTTAGAGCTTTTTCTAGCATTTTCAGAGCGTTTTCCATAGCGGTTTCAGAGCCTTTTCAGATGCTTTTCAGAGCATTTTTAGAGGGTTTTGGCAGCATTTTCAGAAGGTTTTGGCAGCATTTTTCAGAGGATTTTCGTAGTATTTTTAGACGGTTTTCAGAGTTTTCATAGTATTTTTAGATGGTTTTCAAGGTGTTTCAGAGCATTTTCCTACGTGTTTTCAGAAATGGCTAGCTCTTCCTCTCCTCTGCCTTCAAAAGTGAATTTCAGGAGCTTCTACTACCCTAACATCAAGAACATTTTCAGCACTCCTGGAAGAGATTCGCAATGGCTTTACACCTCTAGACTTGCTAGTGTATTGAAGATGCCACAGTTGAACATTAACGTTCAGTTGATGCAATGGATCGTTAGTTGTTACAACCATGATGTGTCCACTATTATGATCAGAGTGGATAACAAGGATATTATTTTTTTTGTTAAACCCTCGGATGTGCAGCGACTAACAGGGCTACCATTTTTGGATGGTGTACTAGTGAACAACCAGTATGCCTTGATCGAAGATGACAAATCCATGCTAGCATCCAAATACTCTGTTCATTCAGACAATTTGAAAGGTATATTTTTAAAATTTAGTTTTTATTTAACATTAAATATTGATGTATTGTAGTTTCCATTCTCTAATAATGTTCTCCCTATTGTACTTTTTATTTTCTAATAATGTTCTCTCTTTTTTTAGCTAATTCTTCTAAGTCCAAAAGGGGCTTAAACATTTCCAACGTTGGAGATAAATTTCTTTATGCTTGCATTGAATTTTTTTAGGCAAGGCTTATTCTATAGGGGTGACCTACAAAAATGCCTTTTTGGGCACTGTCTTTATTGATTCGATGTATTGGTGGTGGAATATTTGACTAGTCCATGCACATTTCCAACCGCCTAAAATAGGACCTTCTGAGTGCCCAAAAAATTCAATCTTCGTATACAGTGACAACCAACAACTTTATTCTTTGTCTTTTTCATGAAGCTTACTTCAATATTCAACAAAGCAATCCTCCCACTACATTGCACCCCATTTTGTTGGCTATTGGCATGACTGAGAATGAAATACAGGTAAACATATTTTTTTGGAATATCTTTGTTTTATTTTTTTTCAATCAATCTTGTTATTTTCTAATTTTGTTTTGAAAATAGAGAAGAGCATCTCAGTATTCTAGTAAAAGGGATGCCACATTTAGGATTCAAGAAGCATCTGGTGATTCTGACATGCGATCGCAGTCATCACCGATAACTCCCTCCAAACGTGTGAGGTCTCATGGTGATCAGATTCAACATACACCTATGACTCCTATTACTTCTGGAATTGTTGCAGTCGACATCGAAGAAGTTTCCTCCAACCCACAAGGTAACCTTATTATTCAAAAGTACTATTTTAAATGATGTATTTTAATGATTTAAAATTATGTTTAGTTTGATGTATTTTAAATATTTTTTAGAGAAAGGGCAAATGGTTGCATCATCAACGACTACAGAGTCTGAGTCTGGTATGTTTGGTTAAAATAAATCTCTTTTTATGATATTGTTATTTACACAAGATTAAATTTATATTTTCATGTGAAATTTTGCAGATGCACCTGCTAGATTCAAAAGACTAAAAAAAGATGCCTCCACCATCTGCCCAACCACAAACATAGCAACAACCATCAACACAACAAGTTCCTGTCCATCCACAGTAGGTACCACCGGTGAGGAACCAATCATGCATGCATGGAAAAATGTTCCTCACACCGCCGCCTCATGATACCAGAAGTGTTACCCAGACACACAATGTGTCTGAATCTAATGTTTCTGTTTTACCAATTTTAACCCTAGAGAATTTCTCAAATGTTGAGAGTGCATCTCAAATACCCTCAAGAAATCTAGATGATGATTTTCTTTATCAAGATATGAATCCTAAAAATATCCCTTTAAAGACAAGTGATATGCTTCAGGATTTAGAGGGCAATGATCAAGAAGAGAATGTTGAAGCAGATGCCACTAAAGTTTCCTCTTCCCCCCAACAAGTCATCGCCCATCATCTAACAGATGATGATAAAGTAATTTTTTTGAAAATGTTTTATTAGCTAATAGATGTAAAGCTACAATTCATAATACTCTTCTTTTAGATATTGATAAATTGAAAGAATGGGAATATCGGGCCAAGGTTTTGATAAAAGCAATAAATGGTCGATATAAGAATTTTTCAAAGAGAAAAGAGTTATTTTCAAAGGTTGAGAATGAGCCCCAAAATCTTGATGCTTTGCTACATAAAGCTGAATCTAGCACTATGGAGGCCGAGTCTACATACACTGATGAAGTTCTGGCCATTGTTCTGAATCATTTGGAAAACCTCAATGCAGAGGCCCAAGCATATTTCAATGAATGGGCACTAGATCAGAAGAAAGTAGCAGTTGCAGAAACTGCACGACTTACAGCTGATGTATGTTTTACATCTAACTAAAAAATCATTTTTTTCTTAAATATGTTTTGTTTATAACATTAGATCTTTGTCTCCTTTCACTTGTTTTGTTTAACCTTTTTCACTTGTATTTTGCAGTCTAATTTTTAGCACTTAAAGCAACAGGTCAGTGCCATGAAAACGTTGATCAAGACTACCAAAATTAGTATTAATAATGCTATTGAAGTGAAGAAGAGGTTACAATACACTATTAGAGAAAATAATTGGCTGAAGAAGTTTATCAAAGATAAGGGCCTGGATGTCGAGGTTGTATTGAAAGAAAATGAGAAAGAGTTGAATGCACCATTTAAAGAGGATCCAACGAAGGAAGAAGGTTTATTGTTATCGGGGATCAACACTACAACTGAAAGTTTGGTTAGGGCTGGTGCATTAGAAGCAAAGGATATTGAGATAGATGAAGCTGGAACTTCAGCCACCATGCAGAAAGAATAGAAGTTTGTTGTTTTTATTTGAAGTGAAACAAAAAATGTTGGATATTTTTTTTGTAAATTGTAAAAGAATGGTATCTTTTTGAAATCAATGAAAGAGACAATTTCCAAAAAAATTGTATTATCTTTTTGAAATTTTGTTTTAAATATTGTTATGTTTTGATTATTTGTGTTGATGCATTAAGTAATTTTGAATTATGTGGATGCAAAAAAATGTTCTTTTATGTTATATGAAATAATTTGAAATGATTGGAAATGCAACACAAATATTTACTTTGCCAAATTGCCATAAATGGTTTATACAATACAAATATACTAAAAAATTTGAAACTTTAGACTGATAATTCAATAACAAGGCTTATGTAAAATGATATACAAAATATCAAATAACACATATGTGTAATCAAATAATCCAATTTCATTCAAATATACATAATCAAATCAGAGGCATATGATATACAGAGTATCCAATGGCATTTCTAATATCATATTATATGATTAATGACATAAAAATTATACAGAGTATCCAATGGCATTTCTAATATCATATTATATGATTAATGACATCAAAATTACATGTATCAAATTACAATATAATCTCAATATTCCTTTCATTATAATGTTGAACTCAAATCAAATCAAATGAAAGCATCCTTTCATTCTAATATGTGAAATCAAATCAAATGATAATATGTGAAATCAAATCAAATGAAAGCATCCTTGCATCATAATGCTGGAAGCTGGAACAAACTCTTTTTAGATTGTACAAAATCATCTGCACTCATACCCAAAATTTTTGTCATCACAATCTGATCAGTGTTACCATCATCCTCATTATCCTCAGTATTCGTTACACCTCTTCTCTCTACCATAGATTTCCAATATGACAAAGCTCTTTCATAAGGAAACTTCTCCACCTCATAGGTCGACACATATACTCTCAAACAATTTTCCAAATTTTTGTCCAACCTATTTTGAACTTTAGATTTTACATATGATAATGCACTGAATACCCTTTCATCTTCCATAGATCCTAAAATCATCATTTGACATAATTCATATAAATGAAAATATTCACTCATAGTATGTTGTAAGATACTACTGGGATGTAATCTTCTCCACAAACGTGAAATAGAACCTGTTTCATGATGGTTAGAGAGTTGTGAAACTTGAGTAGACATTGTTGTTCCAAAATAGTTTGATTGTTTTGTCAAAAGATCTCTGTTGAGAATACCATTGATTTCAATACCATTGACTACCACACTTTTACTAAAATGGCTAGCAAGAATACCCATGTATTTGAGAAACAAACCATTTATATTCTGGTATTCATTACAAGGATCCCAAAACATCGGATTAACCACACCCATAGCCTCAAGCAATTCATCTCTTTGAAAATGGTCTCTTATTTCTTTTGTCAATGATTCTGCTATTTGTTTTAGTTTAATTTTTGTATCGTGTACAACTACATGAAATCTGTTGTAGGTTATGGGCATTTTCTCAACTTCATTTGTAGCTATATCCATTCGCTGACCAAAATAATATAAAGGTATTTCCTTTCCATGGACATTAATACATAGATGATCATTTATATTGAACTTCAGAAAGTTCTGAGGATCATTCATATTTATTAATGCTCTCCAACTCTCAAACATGGGATCCATAAAACTTTGACTAGATGCATACATCATATCAATATGCATGCAAATTTGTTTTCTCGCCCTGATGAAATCTACAATATAAATCGATCTTTCTTGTGCAATTTTGATCAAAGTATTCATTTCTTCCAACATTGGAAGAATACCACACAATGTGAGAAGTGTTTCAAAGTCACTCATTCAAAATAGTAAATATTTAGCCTTATCAATTGCCCTACGATTTGCATACATAAACCCTATCAAGGATTGATATTCTTTGAAAACTCTAAATGCTAGTTGATACATCGAAATCCACCTAGTATCTACATCTTTTAACAGTTTTTTACCTTCAGTAACTCCTAGTGCAAACTGTTGAAACTCTAAAAATATTTTTGGACTACGTGAAAAATAATCATGAATTTCACGGACAAGCTCTTCCACTCTCGCAACATTTGTAAATGTATCCACAATTTTGTATGCAAGATTCATTCTGTGAGCCATGCAATGAATAGGGATCAAATATGGGGTAACAAATGTTTGTAGTCTAACACAAAGACCATTCTTGTGTCCTTGCATTGTAGTAGCACCATCAGATCTGACACATATTAACTTAGTGGCTATTTCCATTTCATTCATTCTTACTATTTCCTTTAAACTATAAACAACAACATTGTAAATATTTTCTGCATTGCAATTTTCCACCATCTTGCGTAATGCAAGTAAATGAGGTTGCCTTAAATGATTTTCCAATGTGTAAACATGCATGCAAATCCAAGATGTGTTGTCAATAGCAGTCACCTCATCAATTGAAAGTGAAATGAATTTGGCATTTTTTACTTTCTCTTTGAGGTCATCCTGCTCAACCAATGAGAGACATTTTACCATTTCCCAACCACTTCGATCTGACCAATGGGCATTGGGTAAGTTCTGCACATCAACTAGTCGAAATAGAGATTTATAATCAATGAAATCAGACATAGGTCTACCCTTTTTAAGAATAGTGAATACAACAACAAACTGCAAACTTTTTGAAGCTAAAGTTAACTTATTCATTTTTTAAAATTGGGCTTGAATCGTTGCACCTTTCTCAACCAAATTTTGCTTTTGTTTCATTTCTTTATCATATTCTTGCGCATATCTTATATGTGCACACTCTGATGCATCCTTCCACCTATAATTTTTTGGTATTGGTCGATCACCTTCTTTTGTTTTGATATAAACCTTTCCACAATGTTTTTCTACTGTATCTTTCTTAACTTGCAATCTATGATCCTTTTCGTGTTTCCAACTACAAATTATGCATCTCAATTCTATTATTTCCTCACTACTATTCTCTGGTAGCACTGGCTCAATAAATGGAAATTATGATATCCAATCAGGCTGAAATGATTTGTTAATTGTCCACCTAGATAACCTTGCACGTTTATGTTTTTTAGAAGAAGATTCTCTGGAAGTAGGGACTGCATAAGAACTATTATTTTCTTTTCCACTTGGCGTGTTAGATTCAGGAATATCTTCATGTTGTTGTTCCATTTGATTAAGAATATTTTTATCTGTGGACTTTTCATTAACGTTGATATGTGGAAGTGGAGGCATATCAGGGTCAACAATGTTTTTTGTAGAGATAATACTAGTGTCAATAGTAGGGTCATTATCATTATGGCATTTAAAAGCATACCTTCTATTAAAAATACAGATAAACCATGGACAAATCCATCAACCAAAATGCACACTTCTTTATGAATGAAGACATTATATATAAAATTAACAATGTACAAAAATTAACTGGTTAGTAAGTAAAGGCGTTCATACCTTCAGTTTGTGTAGATGTTGATGGCTGATTGGATTTCAAAATATTATGAAAGTATTTGAGGATACTCCTTTTATCGAAATACTGGCCTCCCTTATTTCCACTACCAACAGGTGATATTTTACCTGTATGAACAGAAGAGTAACATGAACAATGAACATCATTTTTAAAGATGAAAATAACTGGTAAAAAAGAGAACTACTGCTAGAGACAACATAATATCTATCCCAAGTAGTCTTGATATTGGTGCCCAAATAAATAGGAAAACCTCCTTATTGAGTGTCCATGAACAAAATTTTAAAGAAGGAAAATTAATGGTAAAAGAAACTTATCGATAAATGGCAATCATTGTATTTCATTCAGCTACTGTCAGTCGCCTTAAGCTAGTCACCTTATGCCAGTCGCCTTATGCTAGTCACCTTATGCCAGTCACCTTGTGCCAGTCGCCTTTCACTAGTCACCTTCTACCAGTTGCCTTATGCCAATCAACTTATCTCAGTCATCTTTTGTCAGTCGCCTTCTACCAGTCACCTTCTGCCAGTTACCTTATGCCAGTCATCTTTTGCCAAATGCCTTCTACCAGTCACCTTTCGCTAGTCGCATTCTACCAGTCACCTTCTGCCAATCACCTTCTACCAATCACATTCTACTAGTCGCCTTATACCAGTCACCTTCTGCCAGTCACATTATTTCAGTCACCTTCTTCTAGTCGCCTTCTTCCAGTTGCCTTTTTCCAGTTGCCTTTCGTTAGTCGCCTTCTGACAGTCACCTTCTGTCATTCATATTTTTTCAGTCGTGTTGTGTCAGTCATCTACTTTGTATCGCTCGCTATCCAAAAAAATTAATGTTGTAATTGTATGAGAGTAGCTATCAGGGTTAGCTATATATAATGGGGTACAAGGGGCGAATTGGGTGGGATATTTTTTTAAATAAATTTAAGGCAAAAATTAGGCGGGAAACCTTATGATAACGGGGTGAATTTACCCTAAAAAAAATTTGATCCCGAAATTTTTGGGCGAATGGGCCGACCTCTATGGTCCCAAAATTCGTAAAATTAAAATTGTGAAAATCTGAATATTCGCGCTAAATTGTGAAATTTGCCCCTATGCATAACCCTGGTCCTAATTTGACAAAGCAATACAAGCAAATTATCTAGTGCATGTGCACCATCTAACAAGGATTTAGATTTGAGAGAATTTAAGGTTTGAAATTTTTAATTTCTCACATTCTTCAATCTATTAATAGAGGTAAATTTTTGGAAGCCATAACACTCCATACAAAAGTATTTTCTACCATTTTTCTTTACTATATCATATGTTTGAGCTCTATACATCAATGTAATCTATGTAGTCTTGTTCTATTGGGTTAAAGGTGAATTTGTGCATGAACCTTATGAATCTAAATATGTTTGTTACTCATTTGGATAGGAATAACTATAACATTTAGGTGAACCAAATGATTGTCCTACACAAAATTAGGGGTTTATGGAACTATTTGAACAAGGATTATTTATTGAAAAATAACAAGAGAAAGCTCCTCATCTCTTGAATTTGCTTAGTGAACCAAAATTGGCCTTCTATGTTATATATTACTTGTATCCACAATATTTTTAATGACAAGTCATCTTTTGGGAATATCAATACCATGGAAGTTAGTCATTTGGGAGCATCTTGCCACTCTCAAGCTAGGGGACTTTGATAGCGCTAAGTAGTATATCAAGTAGTTTAAGTATTTGGTTGTAGATATATCTACTATAAAAAATAAACCCAAGAGCTAATTCCACTTATGTGAATATTGTTCTCATTGACATTACTATGATGGTTTTTAAGGTAATTGCTATGATGTATCGCACCATTCCTTTGTTTATAAAGTCATTAATGCAACCTTCTGTTAATATAGTATTTTTTATTCTTATCTAATGTCAAGTTATGCTTTGTTTAACATAGGGTAACTTCCACCTAAGGAACAAGCTCATGCAAAAGTTGTTCCATAATCTTCAAATTTTGAGATAGAGAAGACCAAGAGTGGTGGTTTGAAGTCTTACAAAAAAACTCAAAGAAAGTTATTAGTGGGTTCTATAAGAAGGAAGGCCATAATTTAATGACCTGTTTTGTATAAATGTAGAAGCTTGAGGTGCTCGTAAATAAGCCCAAATGTGTTCAAGATTTTCTTGATACTCTTCAATATTTTGATGCAAGTACATCACATAGTTTACATGTGATCATATACTTTGTTTATTGGTTGTCTTATTCATCATTTTAGTGGATAGTTGATTTAGGACCTACAAAGCATATATTTTAAGGGTCATCATATTCTTTCTAATTACAATTGGCAACATAGAAAAGAGCCATTATTAATAATTATTCAACCTTGCAATATTATTGGCACTAACAAATTTAGATATAATCTTCATGTTCCAAGAGTTGACTCAATCTTCTCTTTACCTCCCGTATAAAACACACCAATAGAAAATAGAATTTTGGCCAAATAAATGGGTTTTCAAGGACATTTATGATGACTTCATAGTGGTTATGTCAAGGTATTTTGATGAGTTAGATCATACTTAAAAGCTTAGTTATGCTCTCTTATCTTCAATAGAAAGGGGTTTGTTGCAATAGTAACTAAGGTCAATAATATTAATTAGTAATGGCATCAACACATGCAACATACCAATTTTTATTCTTAAGGCACATGAGTTATCTTCATATGGTTTGAAATCTTCCTATGATTGATCCACTAGTACAATGTGTGAGGGATGCATGTTGGAGAAACATAATTGAGAGCCCCTTCTAAGTATAAAGTGTGACATGTTTCTTAGCCCTTGGAATAAATCCATAGTGATATTTGTGGCCATACTTTTATTTAGTCTATTGCAAGCAACAAATATTTTCATTTTTAGTAATGGTTTGTTTTGAGATTCATCAAAATTATACAATGAAGTTCAAATATGTGGTCTTTAGGAATTTTTAGGCTTTCAAAGCATCGTGGACTATCAAAGTGGGGATAAGATCAAGTGTTTAAGAACAAATCATAGAGAAGAGTGTGAGAATAATGAGTTCAAAAAAATTTAACCTCTCATGGCATTTCTTGGAAGAGGACCATTCACTGTACTCCATATTAAAATAGGGTAGTTGAGGGAAATAATAGGGCTATCATGGAGATGGCTCGTTGAGGGGAAGCATAGGGTTATCAATGGCATGTTGTCTAATCCATTCAAAAAATCAGATATTAAGTTTCAAGGGAAAGTAGTATATTGTTTGATGTACATCAATGACACACTCATGTCATCAAGGGCATAACCACCTTTGAGAGTTAGATTGACCCTTCCATTTTGTACTTTTTCAATTTTGGATTAGATGCATGGGCCCAAATTTCTATTAAACAACATAATAAGCTACAACCATGAGTCACAAATATATTTTTGTTGAATATATTGAGTTGATTGTATCTCGATTATGGTCCATGTACTTATGATATCATCACCTGAAGAGATGTTTTTGACGAGGTCCTCATGGACTCTTTGGATCTCTCCTCACGTTTCTTACTAATTCCTCTTCATATTGTGTTGTTCTTGTTGATAATTTTCCTCAACTAGATAATCTTAGTTATCCTTCTAGTCATAACTATATTTTAATAGGTAAGTTTTCTAAATCTTCTTCTAGTGCTTCAATTATATCTCTCCAAATTTTAATAAGAAAATTCCAATGTATATTCTTGATATGGGTTCCAAGGATGAGTTCACACCTTTAATTAATCATTTGATTATAATAAGGTATATGCCCAAATAGGCCCACACTTAAAACCTCCAAGGAATTCCTTGAACAAGAACACCATCAAGAGCTTCTTCTAGCTCTAAAACATAGTTTCCAGTGGGAAGCAACGATGGGGATAAAATATAAATTACAAGGAAGTAGACATGTGGTTGGTCTCTTGTTATATGGGAAATAATACTATTGGTTTTAAATGGGTCTATAAAACCAAGCTTGGTGTTGATATCAAATTGAGATACATAGGGCTCATCTTGTTGTTAAAAGGATTTTCTCAAAATGAGGGATTCAACCATAGAAAACATTTATCCTAATGTTTGTGTGACCTCAAATTGGGTAATGATTTTCATTGTTGTTTCATTTTCACAAGGACATAAGGAAGGATATTTACATGTAGCAACTAATAGGCTTAGTTCGAGTGAAAATTATGAATTGACAGAGCTAGGGCAATTTTTTTTTAGATAATTCTTATGCCATTTTGTGTAGATTTTGATTTTTTTTTAAATGAGGGGTCATTTGCAATAATACAATTAGTATTGAGGGAGATATGACCATATGAATAATCATTCGAAACTAGGGCAGTGTTAGAGAAATTTATAAAAAAAACATTTCATCAATTAGGAGCCATATCTTTGTAAAGAGTTGTCTGATTTAGATGATTCTTGGACCAATTTGTGTGGGAATTTGAAGAAATTTAAATGAGTGGTCATATGAAGGAATCTAAGAAATATTAAAGGAGATGCAACCCTATGAAGTCAGCCATCCGAAACAAGGGCAGTGATAATTTTTCAAGTTGTGAAAAATGAAATTGTAGATATTTGTCAACCAGGAGTTCAAATGATGGGAGGAGCAATGGAGAGCTAGGATATCAGTGAGGCAAGACATTATGTTTGGGCATAGAATTTTTCAGCTAAGTTTCCTCTTCCCCTTATTTATCTTAGAATTTTTGCATGCAAATTATTATAGGTTTTTATCAAATATTATAATCACTATAGGATATTCTTGTAAATTTTAGTATATTTTGAGTTATATTTTTCATTCGATGGACCAATTTACATCTAAATCCTTAGAATCATCCCTAGTAGTAGAGGTTAGTGAGAGCCTCATAGAGAACCGATCCATGTTGCTCCAAGATACAATATTTTTTGGTAAATTTAATGGGTCTTGGTCAAGGGCTTTGCCCTTGAGAAAATGGATTGATAGGAGTTGGAAGTATCCAAGAGTGAGTCTATCCTTTCTTCCCAAATGTTTCTTCCTAGCCATTTTTTATTCTAGGGAGGAAATATATAGAATCCTAAAATGGGGTCCTTGGTTTATGGGAAGAGTAGGACTCTTCCTTACCCATTGGTATGAAGGCTTTGCACCTAAAAATGTAAATATATCCCTAGTACCATTTTGGGTTAGGATGTATGGGTTTCCCATTAAAATTTTAGACAATGGATACCTTCAAGGCAATAAGCAAAACTTTGGGATAATTCATTGAGATTTAAAAAACTACAAAATATGGATTCTTGGCTATTTATGCTCGGATATTGGTCATGATTGATATAAGTAAACTTTTACCAAAATCAATCATTCTTAAGTATGAGGGCAAGTTGTGGACCTAAACCATAGATTATGAAAATATATATTTTAGATGTAGAATATATCATGAGGTGGGACATATTGAGATATCATGCCCTAAGAAGAATCTGATAAAAGCATATGTAGAAAATCGCAAGAGAAACTTACAAATGGACATGGATGAGGATGGTTTTCAACTTCCAAAAAATAGTTCTATACATATGAAAGTAAATAAAAATGGAGACCAGTAAGGAAGGATATTGGAAGATATACTAATTCTTTTTAGGTTTTAGCTTATGAAGAAAAAGAATATCCTATCTCGGAGGACACAGTACAACAAGTTCAAAATATTGTTGGCAATTTTGGGTACATTGGGTACATTGCCTTTGCTCAAGTGTTGATGTTGTCATTGATGTCAAAGAAGCGAAAAGGTTTTTGTGAAAACCAAGGCAGACAAAATAAAAGGTTTTATTTAAAACCATGGACAACAGATTTGGAATGGGTTTTTCTTAAAACCCCAGTTGGCTTTTCGTTTCGTTGAAAAAGGTGCTCCGGTGATGAAGATATTTAATTTTAAATATTTAGTTTAAATTTTATTTATTTAAAATTTAAATTAAAATTTTAAATTAAATTAAATTTGCCGACGTGTTAAAAGTGCATCTTAGTGCATATAAAAACAAGGCCAAATTTTATCTCAAGGTGAATGCGCTTTGATTGAGAATCCTTCGATTTCATAAAGAAGAGACGGCGTGGCAGAACAAAGAGTGGAGGCAGAAGATTGCGCAAGCTTTGACGACGAAGGAGAAATCTCAGTGAGAGTTAGTGTGGGATGGAGAGCACGGATAGCATTTGTCCTTATGTGAAAAGGTAGACCATGCTGCAATAGTAAAACATTATGCACAGAACCCTTGCGATGAGTAAATCGAAATAGTGAGCGAGTGATTGGTTGACAGTGCAGCGAGTGAGTGATTGGTTGACAGTGTAGAAAGCGAGTGATTGGCTGACGAGTGATTGGTTGGCGAGTGTTGATGAAGGTAGCTTAGTTTCAAGCCCTGCTGTGTATTCCAAACGCCAACATTTATGAGTAGGTTAAAAAGTTAAGAGGGATCACTGCCAAGTGGAGGGTGCAGACGGTTGAGAGAAGTTTTGAATATACTAAACGTCGCTAGTTCGAATCTCATTGAGGATAGCGGTGGAAGTTTATTTTTGAGAAAACGGTTGCAAGAGTACGAAACCCAGTGCAATCAGTTGATAGAGTTTTGTTGGTTGGTTTTTGCCCTCGTGTCGGTGGAAGTAAAGAAAAAGGAGCAAGTGCTCCTTGGTTAACGTGAGCAGCGTGGTCCACATGGTTGAGGCCCTAGTGCTAGGGCTTGCACGACTTGAGAGGTCATGGGTTCGAGTATTGACGAAGGCTTAAAATGCTACTAAGGTATGCCCCACATTTTTATTTAATGATGATAATACTTTGTTGTTTGAACTATTAGAATTTGAGGAGTTATAAGGTGAATGGAAATAAAATATTTTTATTTGAATGTTTGAAAAGTAAAGTGGACATCAAAGGTTTAGGGGAGTCATAACTAAAGTGTGGAATGTTTATGCATGATATAAAATGTTTTATTTTACTTTTATGGTATAAGTGGTTTTGGGAGTTATAAGGTTATGCAATGTTGTGATTTATTTTATTTTATGGTACAAGTGGTTTTAGGAGAGATAAGGAAGTTGTGCAATTAAAGACTTTGGTGATGATTATTGAAAAGTGGAGTAATGTTGATTATTTTGTGATCTACTAACCCTTGTGAAGATTGGCAAAAGAATTTTGTGATGGTGGCAGATTTCCAAAGGGGTTCCTTCACTTCAATAAGGTATGGGCACATTCTTCTTATGAGTATGATTGGTGTATGTTTTCCTGAAATAAGATTGGAGTGAAAAGGTATTCAACAAGGTTTCCTTTGGTTGGGTGTAAGTCCTAGTTTCTGGTTTGTTGAAGACTACTTATGCATTGTTATCATTGATGAGAGTTTTGGTGAATGCATAATTCTGGTTTGAGGTAGTGGAAGCATTGTGCACTAGGGTTTATGTTTGTGAGTCTTGATACTTGCTTTGAGTTGGTGAAACCCTTAGTTGGCTGTTTTGAGGTTGATGGTTGAGTTGCTTCCATAGAGGTTGGTTGATCAAGTTATTGCTTTTACTTGATACATGATATTGGGCTTACTCCATTGAGTTGATTTGAACAAGTTATTCTTTGCATTTGGTGATATTGTGTTGGTGGCTATTTTGTTCAAATATCTTTGGAGGGAAAAGGATTTCTACTTGTTTCCTTTTCTTGTGATGATTGGTTGAATGCTTCAAGGTTAATGTTGAGTTGAATGATGTTGGTTAAACCTTGTCTTTGAGCATTGTTGTTGAAGCCCTAATTGGTTGAGAAAAGATATTGGTTGTTGGAAAGAACATGAGTATCATTGTTATATGAGACATTGCATGGTTGGCAATTGTTGGGTTGAGTTTCATGTTCTTGAGAAAAGCATACTACATCTATCTTATTCTGTTGAGTTTGAGATTGAGTTGAGATTGAGATTGGGAGTTAAGTATAGAACATATTGAGTCTCTAACAATTCTCTTTATGCTTCTATGAGGTTGATGAATCACATTGGGTCTCTAACAATTCTCTTTGTGGGTTCATGCCAAGCAAGTTTTACTTGATGAACTTGTGAGCAAGTTTTGGACAGGTTCCATTGGGGACTTGTGAGCAGATTTGGACAGGTCCTAGCAGAGGACTTGTGAAGCTGAGTTTGATAGTTCTATCAGAGAACTTGAGGATAGAGGTGCATTGGTTCTATCAGAGAACTTGAGGACAGAGGTGCATTGATTCTATGAGTAGAACCCAAGGACATTTGTGCTAGATCGAAGGACTGTGTTTAGTGCAAATTCGAGGACTAGCTTTGAGGTGATAGAGTTGAGGATAGAGGTCTCCAGCCAGAGCAGGGAAGACAGGTGTCTTCTATGGATAGAGTTCCATTTGCTAAGGGCAACGAAGGTAGAGGTCTTCTAGAGGATCACCAGCCAGAGCAGAGCTAGGGGATTGGTGTCTCCTATGGGTCGGTGCCCACGAACTTGAGCTAGGGGATTGGTGTCTCCTATGGGTCGATGCCCATGAACTTGAGCTAGGGGATTGGTGTCTCTTGTGGGTCGGTGCCCACGAACTTGAGATTAGGGGATTGGTGTCTCCTTTGGGTTGGTGCCCATAAACTTTGTAATTGGGAAGGTTTCCCAAAGAACATTGAGATAACTTTTAGAGAAAAGTTTTGTGGACGTAGCCCAGGATTTTTGGGTGAACCACGTTAAAATTGGTGTCTCTTTGTGGATGATCTTGTGCATTGTTTTGATATTGCTTTGGATATATAGCTTTACTATTTTGAAGTATAAAGGAAAAGTAAAAAGAGGTCTTATACTGTTCACCCCCCCCTCTCAGTATAAGCTTGTGTTCTACAATTGGTATCAGAGCAAGGTTCCTTCGGAAAGTTTAACAGCTTGAAGGAAGATCTTACAAGAACACAAATGGCAAGGAAAGGCAAAAGCAAAACCATAAGACACAAGAAGAAGAAAACTCACATGGTCATGAAAGGAAATGAAGATGATCTCAATGTTGCTATTCTGGGAATGGAAATAGATTCAAGAGATGAATCAAACAGTGGAGAACAAGCCAGATTAATAAAGTTTTGCACCGGATGTGGGAAGATCGGTCACTTTGCAGTTGATTGCTCACAAGGAAGAGAATGTTTTGTTTGTGGTCAACTCTATCATAATGATCATCATTGCCATGGGTTTAGTAGAAGTGAAGATGAAGATGATCCATTCAAAATTGGTGAAGAAACAGATTCAGAACAAGAGTGTGATGAAGAAGGAAGTGATGCAGAAACAAATTGGGAACATAAACTGATTTTAGACCTGAGTAAAAAGGTTGAGGATGCAGAAGATATAATCACCAGCTTGAAAGTTCAAGCAGAAGATTACAAGAAAATTTTTGAAGATCTCGAAATGCAATCATCTAGGAAAACAGAGTATTGCAGCAAGCTAGAAAAAGAAATTGACGGTTTAAGAATGCAGATAGAAGAAATGAGTAATAAAGTTGGTATATACAACAAACATGAAGAGGAATCTAACAAAGTTGTTAACAATCTGAAGCTAAAAATAGAAGAGTTCAAAAAGAGTGAAGAAACTCTCAGGTATCAGATCAATGAGAAAGAGACTGTTTGTTGCAAACAAAAAGAAGAGATTGTTTCATTGAAGAAACAACTAGAAGAGGCCAATACAACTCTTAAAATCAAAGATGAGCACAACAATCAAGAAAAGAAGAGCGTCTACCTTGACAAAGCAAGTAAGTGTTTTAGTAGTGATAGTGAAAGTTCTTCAGGTGATTATAAAAATGAGATTTTGTTCATATCAGAAAAGGAGGAAGAACCGAAATGTCTTAGATATGGAAAGTGTGGGCACCTTGAGGATAATTGCAAAAATAATGATTTGGTTGCTAGTATGTATGAGGATGCTTCAAAAAGTGATAAGGAAGATGCATGTATGGTTTTTGAAAAGGGTAGCACCTCTAGTGATAAGAAATCTGAAAAAGGCCTTGATAATTCAAAGTGCAATCAAATAGAGGATCTTGAATGTGAACTTACTAATGCTCTTAGTGTCTTGAAAAAGGAAAGAAAGAAGAATGCTAGACTCAAGGATAAGTTAGATGAATGTTGCATGGAGAGAGATAAACTTATAGAAAGTCTTGACGTCTCTATGGCTAAGGCACAAGAACTCAAGAATGAGTTAGAATCTAAGGTGCTTGAGTATAGTGAATTAGATCAGAAAATGGCTTCTTTGAAAGAGGAAACTAAAGAATACAAGGATAAGTTGTACAGGTTTCAAGATAGCTCCAAAAAGGTTAAGTCTCTCATCAAAGGTCAAAGAAAGACAACAGACAAAACAGGCCTCGGTTTTGTTAAGCCTCACAAGGAACAAATTGGAGAGTCTAGTAAGAGACTCCAAAAGGAAGAAAGTTTTGATGGGGAAAGTATTTCAGATCATGAGTCCTTAAATGATAGATGCACAGAAACAGAAAACATAATTCAGAATGAGAAGAAGAAGTCTTCAGAACCTAAGAGGTCAAATAATGGAAAGTTTCAAGGCAGATGTTTTGCGTGTCACAGATTTGGTCACATGGCTGTACATTGCATGGCTCAAGTGAAGAAGGCAAATGACAGTTTCAGAAGTGGTAATTTCTTTCATGGGTATTGCTACTCTTGCAATCAGTTTGGGCATAAGGCAGTTTATTGCAAGGCAAATAACAGGAACTGGGTTAGTCAGAACAGGCTTGGTCAAAACAGGTTTGGTCAGAACAGATTTGGTCAAAATAGGTTTGGTCAGAACTGGTTTGGTCAGAACTTGTGGATTCAAAGAACAGGTATGCCTAAAAGAAATAACATTGTTACTTGTTATAAGTGCAACAATGAAGGTCACACAGTCAGACAGTGTAGAGTTGAAATTCCAGGATACAGGAACAGGAACAGTGGCATGATCAGGTCCAAGGATCAGAACAATGACAGGAACAAGAATACGGACAAAGAGTTCAAGAGAAGGCCCGACAAGGAAGTTATAGACGCTGATGATGATCAGTGCCTAATGGGAGTTTTACTCCCACCCCAGAATTAATCACCTCAACAGGAGGTGGGGGAGGGACTAAGCTAAGAGGCTCATTCTTAGTCTCGAGCCCCAAAGGTGGCCCTTTGCCATTGATGACAAAGGGGGAGAGATATGAGTAAGGGGGAGAGCTTCAAGTGAAGAGGAAAGCTTCAAGTCAGGGGGAGCAAAACTTCAAAGGTAGATTCTCAATTGTGGGTTTCAGTTTTGGCTCTTGAAGATGTGTTTTTAGTAAAGGTTTGCCATCAATGACAAAGGGGGAGATTGTTGGCAATTTTGGGTACATTGGGTACATTGCCTTTGCTCAAGTGTTGATGTTGTCATTGATGTCAAGAAGCGGAAGGGTTTTTGTGAAAACCAAGGCAGACAAAATAAAAGGTTTTATTTAAAACCATGGACAACAGATTTGAAATGGGTTTTTCTTAAAACCCAAGTTGGCTCTTCGTTTCGTTGAAAAAGGTGCCCCGGTGATGAAGATATTTAATTTTAAATATTTAGTTTAAATTTTATTTATTTAAAATTTAAATTAATATTTTAAAATTAAATTAAATTTGCCGACGTGTTAAAAGTGCATCTTAGTGCATATAAAAACAAGGCCAAATTTTATCTCAAGGTGAATGCGCTTTGATTGAGAATCCTTCGATTTCATAAGAAGAGACGGCGTGGCAGAACAAAGAGTGGAGGCAGAAGATTGCGCAAGCTTTGACGGCGAAGGAGAAATCTCAGCGAGAGTTAGTGTGGGATGGAGAGCACGGATAGCATTTGTCCTTATGTGAAAAGGTAGACCATGCTGCAATAGTAAAACATTATGCACAGAACCCTTGCGATGAGTAAATCGAAATAGTGAGCGAGTGATTGGTTGACAGTGCAGTGAGTGAGTGATTGGTTGACAGTGTAGAAAGCGAGTGATTGGTTGACGAGTGATTGGTTGGTGAGTGTTGATGAAGGTAGCTTAGTTTCAAGCCCTGCTGTGTATTCCAAACGCCAACATTTATGAGTAGGTTAAAAAGTTAAGAGGGATCACTGCCAAGTGGAGGGTGCAGACGGTTGAGAGAAGTTTTGAATATACTAAATGTCGCTAGTTCGAATCTCATTGAGGATAGCGGTGGAAGTTTATTTTTGAGAAAACGGTTGCAAGAGTACGAAACCCAGTGCAATCAGTTGACAGAGTTTTGTTGGTTGGTTTTTGCCCTCGTGTCGGTGGAAGTAAAGAAAAAGGAGCAAGTGCTCCTTGGTTAACGTGAGCAGCGTGGTCCACATGGTTGAGGCCCTAGTGCTAGGGCTTGCATGACTTGAGAGGTCGTGGGTTCGAGTATTGACGAAGGCTTAAAATGCTACTAAGGTATGCCCCACATTTTTATTTAATGATGATAATACTTTGTTGTTTGAACTATTAGAATTTGAGGAGTTATAAGGTGAATGGAAATAAAATATTTTTATTTGAATGTTTGAAAAGTAAAGTGGACATCAAAGGTTTAGGGGAGTCATAACTAAAGTGTGGAATGTTTATGCATGATATAAAATGTTTTATTTTACTTTTATGGCATAAGTGGTTTTGGGAGTTATAAGGTTATGCAATGTTGTGATTTATTTTATTTTATGGTACAAGTGGTTTTAGGAGAGATAAGGAAGTTGTGCAATTAAAGACTTTGGTGATGATGATTGAAAAGTGGAGTAATGTTGATTATTTTGTGATCTACTAACCCTTGTGAAGATTGGCAAAAGAATTTTGTGATGGTGGCAGATTTCCAAAGGGGTTCCTTCACTTCAATAAGGTATGGGCACATTCTTCTTATGAGTATGATTGGTGTATGTTTTCCTGAAATAAGATTGGAGTGAAAAGGTATTCAACAAGGTTTCCTTTGGTTGGGTGTAAGTCCTAGTTTCTGGTTTGTTGAAGACTACTTATGCATTGTTATCATTGATGAGAGTTTTGGTGAATGCATATTTCTGGTTTGGGGTAGTGGAAGCATTGTGCACTAGGGTTTATGTTTGTAAGTCTTGTTACTTGCATTGAGATGATGAAACCCTTAGATGGTTGTTTTGAGGTTGATGGTTGAGTTGCTTCCATAGAGGTTGGTTGATCAAGTTATTGCTTTTACTTGATACATGATATTGGGCTTACTCCATTGAGTTGATTTGAACAAGTTATTCTTTGCATTTGGTGATATTGTGTGGGTGGTTGTTTTGTTCAAATATCTTTGGAGGGAAAAGGATTTCTACTTGTTTCCTTTTCTAGTGATGATTGGTTGAATGCTTCAAGGTTAATGTTGAGTTGAATGATGTTGGTTAAACCTTGTCTTTGAGCATTGTTGTTGAAGCCCTAATTGGTTGAGAAAAGATATTGGTTGTTGGAAAGAACATGAGTATCATTGTTATATGAGATATTGCATGGTTGGCAATTGTTGGGTTGAGTTTCATGTTCTTGAGAAAAGCATACTACATCTATCTTATTCTTTTGAGATTTGAGATTGAGTTGAGATTGAGATTGGGAGTTAAGTATAGAACATATTGAGTCTCTAACAATTCTCTTTATGCTTCTATGAGGTTGATGAATCACATTGGGTCTCTAACAATTCTCTTTGTGGGTTCATGCCAAGCAAGTTTTTCTTGATGAACTTGTGAGTAGGTTTTGGACAGGTTCCATTGGGGACTTGTGAGCAGATTTGGACAGGTCCTAGCAGAGGACTTGTGAAGCTGAGTTTGATAGTTCTATCAGAGAACTTGAGGATAGAGGTGCATTGGTTCTATCAGAGAACTTGAGGACAAAGGTGCATTGGTTCTATGAGTAGAACCCGAGGACATTTGTGCTAGACCGAAGGACTGTGTTTAGTGCAAATTCGAGGACCAGCTTTGAGGTGATAGAGTTGAGGATAGAGGTCTCCAGCCAGAGCAGGGAAGACAGGTGTCTTCTGTGGATAGAGTTCCATTTGCTAAGGGCAGCGAAGGCAGAGGTCTTCTAGAGGATCACCAACCGGAGCAGAGCTAGGGGATTGGTGTCTCCTGTGGGCGGCCACACAAACTGGGGGTGCCCACGAACTTGAGCTAGGGGATTGGTGTCTCCTGTGGGTCGGTGCCCACAAACTTGAGATTAGGGGATTGGTGTCTCCTTTGGGTTGGTGCCCATAAACATTGTAATTGGGAAGGTTTCCCAAAGAACATTGAGATAACTTTTAGAGAAAAGTTTTGTGGACATAGCCCAGGCTTTCTGGGTGAACCACGTTAAAATTGGTGTCACTTTGTGGATGATCTTGTGCATTGTTTTGATATTGCTTTGGATATATAGCTTTACTATTTTGAAGTATAAAGGAAAAGTAAAAAGAGGTCTTATACTGTTCACCCCCCCTCTCAGTATAAGCTTGTGTTCAACAAATATTAATAAGGAACCATCTATTGAGTATGATCTTGATTTAAAGAAGAAAATTTCCAATGAACCTAAGGAATGTGTCTCATTAGATTTTGAACTCTCTTGAAGTATCATGCACCATTCAGGAGAAGAAAATTGGTAGATAAAATAGAATTTTAGATGTTAATACCTCTAGCATTAGTAAGGAAATACCATAAAGTGAATAGGACAAGTCAAAAGATTATATATTAAATCCAAGAGAGGATAAATTCAATGAGAAAAAATTTGTGAAAGAATGTTGAGGAATAAAATAATAAGACCTACTCTTGATACGGGTAAGGCAAAAATAAAAAACCTTTAAATTATCAAGCAAGATTTAGGGAATCAAGAGCAAACATAGAGAAAGGAACACAAACTAAGTTGGTTGAACTTATATTTACCAAACAACAAAATGATATTAATATTTTGTAGGTGGGGCCAATAGCTCCTAATGATACATGATTACCATTTCATGGAATATAAGGGGTGCTAATTCCCCCTCAAAGAATAGATGTATCAAGGACCTTTGTTTAAGTAATAAGCCTAATATTCTTTGTATCTAAGAAACTAAAATGACAAAGGAAGAAGTTTCCAAAACTATGAAAGCAATATGGGCGAGATGTGAATGGGATGTGGATTTTGAAAAAGTGACGAGGAGAATTCTAACATGTTGGAATCCTATTAGAACATCCTATGTAACCATTCATAAAACTAGGCATTGGATAGCCTCTTTAGTCATATGCTACTTTGCAGATAATCGATTTATCCTTATCATTGTCTATGGACCTACAACTCAGTTAGGAAAATTAGAAGTATGGAATGGGATTGAAGCCTTTATGAGAAGTAAATACCAAGAAACCTGATTCATGATCATAGGAGATTTTAATGCTATAACCAAGCTGGATGAAACTTTTGGAAAATTAAAAAATTAACCTAAAGTATGAGAGACTTCTCAACTTTTATTTAAAGTAATAATCAATTGGATGTAGTGTTTGAAGAAGACAACTATACTTGGACCAACAACAAGAGAGTTCAAAACCTAGTAGCAAAAAAAATAGACAAGTGCATTCTCTCATATCATTGGCTAGATGAAGGGACTTGTGCTAAAATTAATACCTTGACAAGAATTGGTTCAGATCACTAGCCAATAAGAATTAAAATGGTGGTAAGTGAATTCAAAAAAATATCATATTTTAAATATGAGCAAATATGGGAAGACCATCATCAATTTGTTTATATGATAGCACAAACATGGAATTATTCAAGAAATATTAGGTTGTATACACTTCCAATACAAATTAAATCAATGACATCTAGATTATAAAAATGGAACAATAACACTTTTGGAAACTTTTTTGAGAAGTAAAAGATAATCTTTCAAAATTCCAAAATAATGATCATAATAATCCAAGCTCAGAGGAAAGAGAGTTGATTAGTGAATATCATAATATTTTGAGTAAGGAAGAGAAATTTTGGGGATTAAAATCGAGACAAACTTGGTTAAATACAAAAAAAAATCATAGGATTGCAATAGTATAGAGATCAACATATAAAATTAGTAAAATCAAATTAGTAGAAGGGGTTTGGATTGGAGACCAAAGTGAAGTTACAAAGGAGGTAAGGTTTTTTTACCAAAATTTTATAGGATCAGAGGAGTTTAACGTTCTTAATTATAAACTACTACAAGAAGTTCCTTCAATTATAAAAAATGAAAACAATAGAAAACTGATGGAGCCTATTACTCTAAAAGTAGTTCATTTAAATATTTTCTCTTTTGATAAGGATAAATCCCCAGGTTTGGATGGGATCTCTACAACATTCTATCAACATAATTGGGATATAGTGAAGGATTACTTATTGGTGGTAATGAAACAGTCTAGGGTGAAACAATCAAACCTTATAAAATAAATGCAACATATCTTAACCTGGTTCCAAAAAAGAAGTATGCAGAATTGTTTGATTCATTTAGGTCCATAAGCCTATGTAATATGGCATATAAGATTATCTCCAAAGTGATGGTGAATCAGTTAAGACCACTATTTAACAAAATTATTTCAAAAGAGCATTGAGGATTTGTGAAAGAGAGACATATTTTGGATGGGATCATAGTAGCTCATGAAGTTATGCATTCAGTAGCTTTAAAAAACAATTATCTTAAAACTTGATATGAGTAAAGCCTATGATAGGGTTAGATGGAATTTTCTTTTTGCAATTTTAAAAAATTTTGGATTTGGGAAGAAATAGGTCGGATGGACTAAATCTTGTGTCTCTACAATTTAATATTCAATGTTGGTCAATGGGTTAGTAACAGAAAATTTTAAGGCCAAGAGAGATCTTAGACAGGGAGATCCTCTATCTCCATATCTATTCATTATTATGGTAGAGGCATTAGGTAGGAACTTGAAGAAGACTAATAAAGATAGGCTAATAAGTGGATTTAAGGCTAGTAATTACATTGATAGCATCACCAATCAACAGTGTGTAGATGATACAACCCTTTTTGGGAGGGCAAGGGTAAATGCGGCCAAAGCTTGAAATAAATTATTAAAGGAAGATGAAACAACGTCAGGGAAAAACGTTAATAGGAAAAAATCCAAAAGTTACTTCCTAAAAGCCCTAGCTAGAATCAAAGCAGGGATATGCATGTTACTTCAAATGGATGAGGTAAATTTACCAGCAACTTATCTAGAGATGTCTTATTTGAGGGGAGAATGAGGATAGAATTATGGAATACAATTATAAGTAAAGTTCAAAATAAACTATTGGTGTTTGTATTTGTAGCGCAAGTGGAGAAGGTGAGCCTAGCCCTGTTGAAAAGGACGTCCATGGTATGAACTTCTGCAATGCAAAGAGGTACATAAAGGTTGTGTGTTAAATTTCCCATTGATAAGCATAGCTCTCAACTTTATGAGGGGTCATGATTGAGAGGATATTGCTTAGCCCTGTGCATTGGTCATAGGGATTTTTTACACTAACATAAAATTTTAAAAGGTCTCCCGCTTTGGCTTTGGCACTCTGAAACCCTCTGAGCGGGAGGCCTCCTATTTTCTCTATTGGACCTGGTTGTTTGTTATGGTCTTTATGCTCTGTGTTGGTTGGATGGCTCTATGACTAGGGTTTTTTCTAGTTGGGGGGTCTTGTTGGTTCACTTCGTATTTCTTTTGGGTTTGGTTTTCCATTGAATATTTGGCCAAGGTTCCTGAGGAGGATAGGGCTAAATGTCATCACAAACCTATGGGGGATGATCTTGGGTTGCTTGTATTGATGCAAAAATTTATGGCTATTGATCCCTTGGTTGGCTCTGGCTCTATGTTACTTTGGTTGGTTTTTGGGTGACGTTGTTACTAGGGTTGGTTTCCAGTTAAGGGACCTTGGTTAGATTGCTCTATTTTATTATGGGTTCAATTTGTCATTAAAAATTTGATTGAGGTTCCTGAGGGGGATAGGGTCAAATTCCGACCCAAACCCGTTGGGGTGATATTGGGCTTTTGTTACTACGATAATATCTAGTTGATGTTCCCTCAGCTAGTGCCAGCTTTGGTTGCTCTATACTCTAGTTAGCTTTGGTGGTTTGTAGAGTTTTTATCTCCAGTTCCAGCATTGGTGGTTGTTTTTGATCCCAAGGTTCCATAGTTATATTTTTTAAATTTTTCGAGTAGATTCAAGCAATTGGCTCTAGGTTGGTCTCCCGCTCAGACTTCAACATTCTAAAACAATTTGAGCAGGAGGCCTCCTATTTTTCCTACTGGACCTAGCTATTTATTATGGTCTTTATGCTCTGTGTTGGTTGGATGGCTCTATAACCAAGGTTTTCATTGGTTGGGGTGTCTTGTTGATTCACTCTATATTTCTTTTGGGTTTTTGTTTGCCATTGAATATTTGGCTGAGATTCCTCAGGGGGATAGGGCCAAATACTAACCCAAACCTGTGGGGGCTGATCTTGGGCTATTTGTATCACTGTGAAAAGTTTTGGTTGTTGACCCCTTGGCTGGCTTTGGATTTGTGTTACTGATGAGGAGCCAAATTTTAACACAAAGAAAAAAACTCAATTTTCATTTAGAAGCATGGAAAGATTACAATCCTGAACAATGGAAGATTTTACACAGTACAAAAAAATGTAAAAGAAGTCGCAGTCTTCGTCTTTCCAGCCTATGCAATCCTTCGAGCAACCTCTTTTTTATAATGGCAGATTCTTGCTGTAACCGCCGTTCTTAACTGTCCCTGTAACCGCTGCAACGGTCCCCTGGAACTGTCGTAACGACTTTGGGTAACTGTCAAAAGTCGTTCTGTAACAGTCTACGAAAAAGTAACATGTCGCGATATCGCGACATCTCTTCAACCTACCCTTCTCTCTCCTAGTCGGGTCGCGAAAACGTGACACTTTTCCTTTTAGTCCATCTGTCGCGATATCGCGACATTTTTTCGGCCTTGGTCATTCTTTGCCAACCTGTCGCGATATCGCGACACTTTTTTGGCTTTTGTCCTTGTTTGCCAATGTGTCGCGATATCGCGACACTTTCGTTTGCTTTCTCCTCTGCTCAAAGTTCGTCGCGATATCGCGACAACTTTTATTTGCTTTTACCTCTGCTCAAAGTTCGTCGCGATATCGCGACACTGCGTTTTGCTTTCGCCTCTGTTTTGAGTTCGTCGTGATATCGCGACAACTTTTATGTCGCGATATCGCGACACTATGTTTTGCTTCCGCCTCTGTTCTGAGTTCATCGTGATATCGTGACAACTTTTATGTCACGATATCGCGACACTTGAGTTTTGCTTTCGCTGCGTTCTGAGTTCGTCGCGATATCGCGACAACTTTTATGTCGCGATATCGCGACACCTGAGTTTTGCTTTCGCTGCGTTCTGAGTTCGTCGCGATATCGCGACAACTTTTATGTCGTGATATCGTGACACTATGTTTTTGCGCTCGCCGTGGTTCAAAATACGTCGTGATATCGCGACAACTTTTATGTCGCGATATCGCGACACATTTTAACACTTAGAGTATTTTGTGTTTTATTTCACTCTTTTATTTCTTTTGTTTGCAAGATTGTTCTGCGACCACCGGATGCTCCTGCACCAGACACCCGGGGTAGATGGAGAAGTGATCCTCACTTCTGGATGGTCAGAGGAAAACCCAAGCGATCAACCTCTGATTTGGACAACCAAGTTGCATCCTCGACAGGTCGGCCCTTCCACTTGACCAAATACTTTGAATATTGTCTATTTCGGGTACTTTTGCCTTCGCGAGTGTTGAGTATGTCTTCAATTTCCTCTTTGGCTGGAGTAGACGCTGGAATACTCCATAAAGCCGGACTTGGTGTCTCGCTGCTACTGCCTTCATGATATTCGACCAAGTCAAAAATATTAAAAATTGGTGAAATATTCAGCTCACTTGGTAGATCTACTTCATAGGCATTGTCGAAATCTCGTGTACCTATGATTCTGCATGGTCCAAACCTCTTCATCTTCAACTTATTGTAGGTTTTGCTCAGAAACCGTTCCTTGCGCAAGTGAACCATGACTTCATCTCCTATCTGGAATTCCTTGAAACGTCGCTTCTGATCTGCTCTGGCTTTGTACGTAGCATTCATTTTACTGATATGTTGTTGGACCTCTTCATGTAAATGCTTCATGTGTGCTGCAAAGTCTTCAGCTTCAGCATTGCGCTTGTCGCATTTATCCATCGGCCTCAACTCAAAAGCGTTTCTCGGGATGTTCCCATGCACTATCTAAAATGGGGATTTACCAGTACTACGATTGACAGAATTATTGTAAGCAAATTTTTCCTGTGGTAAAATCAGATCCCATCCCTTGGGTTTATCTCCTACCAGACATCGGAGAAGGTTACCCAAACTTCTGTTGACCACCTCTGTCTGTCCATCAGTCTATGGGTGGTATGCAGAACTGAACTTCAACTCTGTTTTCAGCTTCTTCCATAGAGTCCGCCAGAAATAACCCACAAATTTGGTATCTCTGTCCGAGACTATGCTTTGGGGTAGACCATGAAGTCATACTACCTCCTTGAAAAACAAGCCTGCAATATGAACAACATCACTTGTCTTCTGACATGGAATAAAATGGGCCATCTTTGAAAACCTGTCAACAACAACAAAAATGGCGTCATTTTCATGTTGTGTCCTTGGCAAACCAAGAACAAAATCCATACTAATGTCCTCCCATGGTCTCTCTGGTACAGGCAATGGCTGATACATTCCTGTATTCTGGCTTACTCCTTTCGCCATCTGGCACACTCGCAACCCCGCACAAATTTTGTCACATCCGACTGCAACCGTGGCCAATGGTAATTTTCACCAACTAGAGCAATGGTCTTATCTCGACCAAAATGTCCTGCTAATCCTCCGCTATGTTTCTCTTTGATCAGATTTTCCCTCATGGAACTTCTAGGAATGCACAACTGGTTCTTCCGAAACAACATCCCATCTTGGATCATAAAATCCAACCACTTAGTGCGATCCACAGTAGTAGGAGACAAACATGTCGTCCATGCCTCTGCAAAATCTGGATCCGCTGGGTATAAACTCTTGAGTTCATCAAACCCAACAACTTGCACTCTCATTTCTATCAACAAATTATGCCTTCTACTCAAGGCATCTGCAACTCTATTAGATTTGCCGCTTCTATGCTTCAGGACAAAGGTATAACTCTGCAAGAATTCAACCCACTTCAAATGGCACTGGTTAAGTTTACCTTGACTATTTATATACTGCAAAGCTTGATGGTCAGTATATAAAACAAACTCTTTGGTTAGCAAATAATGTCTCCATTTCTTAAGAGCCCGAATGATAGCATAGAATTCTTGATCATAAACAGAGTATTTCTTTCTAGCATCATTTAACTTTTCACTAAAGTATGCAACAGGTTTACCTTCTTGGCTCAATACAACTCCAATGGCACTACCACTGGCATCACAGTCAACCTGAAACACTTTATTAAAATCTAGAAGTGCCAGAATGGGCTGTTCTGTCACTTTCTTCTTCAATATGTCCATACTGGTACCTGCCTTGGCAGTCCACTTAAATTCTCTCTTATCCCCTCTCATAGTTTTTGTTAGGGGTGCACAAATACTGCTAAAGTCTCTAATAAACTTTCTATAGAAACTTGCAAGACCATGAAATGATCTTACCTCCGTTACATTCCTTGGAGCAGGCCATTCAATGATAGCCTTCACCTTCTCAGATCCATTTTTAGACCCTCATCTGAGATGACAAATCCTAGGTATATCAACTCTTTCTGTACAAAACTGCACTTCTTCAAATTGATCAACAATCGCTCCTCTCGCAGCTTTTCAAAAACTGTCCGAACATGCATCAAATGCTCATCCAATGTTTTACTAAAAATTAAAATATCATCCAGATAAACTATCACGAACTTTTCCAGGAAGTCTCGCAATACCTCATTCATCAGCCTCATGAATGTACTGGGTGCATTAGTTAATCCAAATGGCATAACTAACCACTCATACAAACCCTCTTTGGTTTTGAAGGTTGTCTTCCACTCGTCACCCTCTCGAACACGTATCTGATGATATCCACTCTTTAAATCAATCTTAGTGAAGTATTTAGCTCCACTCAAACAGTCCATTATATCGTCCATTCTAGGTAATGGAAATCGATACTTAATGGTAATCTTGTTAATGGCCCTCGAATCAGTGCACATTCTCCATTCTCCACCCTTCTTTGGTGCTAGTACTGCAGGTACTGCACAAGGGCTCAAACTTGCTCTAATCAACCCCTTTCGCAACAACTCATGAACTTGTCGGTTCAACTCTTCATTCTCTATAGGAGACATTCTATGGGCGGCCTTATTGGGTAAGCTAGATCCTGGCATTAAGTCAATCTGATGACTAATCTTCCTCATTGGCGGTAAACCCTCAAGCACATTGTCTGATATAATATCAAGAAATTCTGCTAACAGATGTTCAACTTTTGCTGGAATGTCTGTAGTATCTTCTCTCTTTATAGTAGGAATTAATGCATAACACATTGAATCCCTCTTTAGACCATCCAAATTTTTTTTGCCATCTACTAAACAAATTCTAGCATTATTGCATACCTTTTCCTCAACCTCCTTTAATGGCTTCAGTTTGTGGCGCACTCCATATTTTGTCAGGGAATAGGTATTTGCATGCCCATCATGCGTCGCACGCCTATCAAATTGCCATGGTTTTCCCAACAACAAATGGCAAGCATCCATCGACAAAATATCACACAGGACCTCATCCTGGTATCTTCCAATTTGAAACTTGACCAAGCATTGTTCACCGACCAATGCTCTATGGTCCTTCTGCAACCACGCAATCCGGTATGGATGCGGGTGTTGTCTTCTTTCTAGCTTCAACTTAGTTACCATTTCCTCAGAAACCAAATTATCTGTACTACCATTATCAATAATAATATTATAGATTTTACCTGAACATTTGCACCTCGTGCAAAATAGGCTTTTTCGTTGGTCTGGTTCCATTTCTTCATTCAACAAGGTTCTCCTTGTGATCATCACTTCTCCTCTCTCTGCTTATTTAGAGTGCTCAGATTCAACACCATCCTCAACAACCGCAGCTCGAGCATTTGCTTCAGGCCTTCTATTCGGTGCTTCTTGGTGTTGGGGACACTCATATGATCGATGCCCCTCTTCCCCGCAATTGAAGCAGGTTCCACGAAATCTTCCTCTTCCATATCCGCGTCCACCTCTACCTCTTCCCCTTTGATAATCATTGTTCTGATTACGGGGACGGTATGCATTCTCCTCCTTCTGTTCCCGGTGATTGCTTGTTTCACCAGTCTTCTACGGGTCGTCATATTTACCTCCACTAGTTCTTGCCACCAGTTCTTCCACCATGACCTCTTCCTCTCTCGTTTACTGTCAAATCTATGGTTCAGTTTCTCTTCCACTTTCAGAGCAAACTGGTAAGCATCTTCAATGGTGCTCATTCGAACCAAACTCAATTCTTCTTGTACGCTGGTTCTTAACCCATTAATGTAACGGGCTACTCTCTCTTTATTTGCTTTTGTATGGCCGGTTCTGATGGAAATTTTAAAAAATTCCTCTGTATATTCTTTAACAGACTTGTTGGACTGTCGCAAACTCTGCATTTTTTGCAACAGATCTAATTCGTAATCTGCCAAAATAAACTGCCGTTTCAGTTTTTCAACCATTCGATCCCACCTGGTGATCTTTTCTTTTCCTCTACGATTGCGTTCCAGCTGCACTCCTTTCCACCATATGCCAGCATGGCCTTTCAACTTTGTTCTTGCAAATTTTATTTGATTTGGATCTTCAACCTCCTCATATTCGAAATATTCCTCCATATCGTTAATCCAGTCAATCAACTCTTCTGGATTTAAATTTCTAGAATATGTGGATACGTCTATCTTCGGCCTTTTCCCAATTTGAGAAATGGCTTTAATCATTCGAGACTCTGCAGCACTCATTGCTTCTTCTTCTTCTTTTGACGGGTCATCAACTCCGCAAGCTTCATCATCGCTCTGGTCTTCTCCTCTTGGCTCTACTCCTCTTCACAATTCTTCCTGCAGGGCCTGCACTTGCCTCTACAATGCTCGAAAGTCTCCTTCAGGAACCACGTTCCTTCCAGCACCACGATTTCTTCACGACGGCATTCTTCTTCACTTTTTTTTTAGAACCCTTAACCCCAAATCCTGGTGCAAGCTGCCTCACGTTCGGTGCTCTGCTTACACACTCAGAATCTTCTCGCTCTGATACCACTTGATGAGGAGCCAAATTTTAACACAAAAAAAAACTCAATTTTCATTTAGAAGCATGGAAAGATTACAATCCTGAACAATGGAAGATTTTACACAATACAAAAAAATGTAAAAGAAGCCGCAGTCTTCGTCTTTCCAACTTGCGCAATCCTTCGAGCAACCTCTTTTTTATAATGGCAGATTCTTGTTGTAACCGCCGTTCTTAACTGTCCCTGTAACCGCTGCAACGGTCCCCTGGAACTGCCGTAACGACTTCGGGTAACTGTCAAAAGTCGTTCTGTAACAGTCCACAAAAAAGTAACATGTCGCGATATCGCGACATCTCTTCAACCCGCCCTTCTCTCTCCTAGCCGGGTCGCAAAAACGTGACACTTTTCCTTTTAGTCCATCTGTCGCGATATCGCGACATTTTTTCGGCCTTGGTCATTCTTTGCCAACCTGTCGCGATATCGCGACACTTTTTCGGCTTTTGTCCTTGTTTGCCAATGTGTCGCGATATCGCGACACTTTCGTTTGCTTTCTCCTCTGCTCAAAGTTCGTCGCGATATCGCGACAAATTTTATTTGCTTTTACCTCTGCTCAAAGTTCATCGCGATATCGCGACAACTTTTATGTCGCGATATCGCGACACTGCATTTTGCTTCTGCCTCTATTATGAGTTCGTCACGATATCGCGACACTGCGTTTTGCTTCCGCCTCTGTTCTGAGTTCGTCGCGATATCGCGACAACTTTTATGTCGCGATATCGCGACACTTGAGTTTTGCTTCCGCTGCGTCGCGATATCACTGAGTTCATGTCGCGATATCGCGACACTTGAGTTTTGCTTCCGCTGCGTTCTGAGTTTGTCGCGATATCGCGACAACTTTTATGTCGCGATATCACGACACTGCGTTTTTGCGCTCACCGTGGTTCAAAATATGTCACGATATCGCGAAAACTTTTATGTCGCGATATCGCGACACATTTTAACACTTAGAGTATTTTGTGTTTTATTTCACTCTTTTATTTCTTTTGTTTGCAAGATTGTTCTGCGACCACCAGATGCTCCTGCATCAGTTACTTTGGTTGGTTGTTGGGTGACGATGTTACTAGGTTTGGTTTCTAGTTGAGGGCCCTTGGTTAGATTTCTCTACTTTCTTAAGGGTTAATTTTGTCATTGAAAATATGGTTGAGTTCCTTGAGGGGGATAGGGCCAAACGCTGACCCAAACCCGTTGAGGGTGATATTAGATTGTTATTGTCGCGGTAATGTCTGATTGTTGTTCCCTCGGCTAGTGCCATCTCTGGTTGCTCTATTACTCTGGTTAGCTTTACTGGTTTGCAAAGTTTTTATCTCTAATTCCAGCACTGGTGGTTGTGTTTGATCCCAAGGATACATGGCTATTTTTTGGGATTTTTTGATTTCACCTTTTTTTGGGGTGTTTGTATTGATTCAAGCAAGGTCTTTCTTCCAACAGAGATCCAAATTATATCTTATGGCGAGGGCAGAATGGTCTCTGTGCAGTTTTTTGATTTGGGCACAAAACCAGTGTAATATTTATGGTTTAATTTTTTCAGTGGTTTTTGGTGTCTGGATCTTGTTTAGATGGGTGGGATGCTTATTTTCTCTTGTTTTGGTTATTGTGTGAATTATATCTTGGGTGGAAATATGTGCTTAATGTTTAAATTTTTTTGTTGTTTTAAGTACCGCTCGGTAGCTTATTTTTTGGTTGAAGTGTTCTGTCACTTTTTCGGTGACTAGCTTTGCTTTGTAAAAAGGTTTGGAGGTCCTTTCAAAACTCCTTCATCCATAAAATAAAAAATAAAAATAAATTATTGACATGGAAAGGTAGATGGTTATCGTTAGTAGGAAGAGTGTTGCTAATTAAATTAGTCTTACATGCCATTCCAACATATTATATGTCCTTGTATACTATGCCAAAATTGATTAAAAAATAATAATTTGTAATATGAGATCATTTTTGTGGTCAGGATTACATAATAAAAGGAAAATTTCTTTGGTCAAATGGAGCAAGGTTTGTTGTGATAAAACTAGGGGAGGTCTTGGTTTAAGAGTTCTTATGAAAGCAAACTTAGCTCTTAGGGGAAAATTAATTTGGAGATTGTACAAAAAGAGTCAAAGACAATGGGCAAGAATTCTTCTAAGTAAATATGTTAAGCCCAATGACCCAAGCTTAATATTTATTGCACTCTCACTACCAAATGGTTTTTCTCTATGGAATGGTTTTAAAAAATCAATTGATTTAGTTATTAAAGGTCTAAGATGTATGGTGGGAACTAGAGAAAAAATCCTATTTGGATGGATACTTGGTGTGATAAAGAACCACTCAATCTAGATCCAATTTTGAAACCATAGGTGAGATTACTTCAAAATAAATATGGTGATAGGGTTTCAAACATTATGTACAAGGATCAAGAAGGAAGATACAAATGGAAAGAATATTTTTTTACAAGTATACAAGACATTGATGCTAGAAGGCAATTGAGCAAAAAGATAACAACAATTATTATTCCAAGGGGAGCCAAGGATAAGCTAATTTGGGAGTTGAATAGCTCAGGAGAATACACAACAATAACCGGATATAATGTAAAGCAAAAACAAAATAGAAATATCACAAGAATATGGAGACATATTTGAGATAGTCTGAGCATTCCTAAAGTCAAAATGTTTGTTTGGCTAGTAGTCATAAAAGTATTTTATCCTAGTATAACCTTATGAAAAGGGGTTTTCATGGCCCCTCACAACGTGTTCTTTGTAAAAATGAGAAGAGTATAGACCATCTCTTGGGATATTGCTCAATAGTCTGGAAAATTTGGCAATGGATTCTTAATATGTTTGATAAATACATGGTGATGAATCACATAATTGAATAATGTTTAAAGCAACGACAAAGCACTTTTAAAAGTGAGGCTTTACAAACAATTTGGGATATATTAAAAGATACAATACTTTGGATTGTATGGCTAGAAAGGAATAGAAGAATATTTAAAGGAAAAGAAATTAGTTTAGAGGTAATGAAAATGAATATTTGTTTAGCCATAGATGAGTCTAAACCAACCCTATCAACTAAATCAATCCATAATCTGGAAGCAAAGAGCCTTGATAGATGGAGTCAAGTCATCAAATGGAATTATGATGTTGGGTACAAGAGAAATAAAAGGAAGGCAAAGAACATAAAGTGGAAACCACCAAATGTGGAGTTGGTCAAATTGAATTTTGATGGAGCATATAAAGGAAATCTAGGACCAACAAGAGGAGGAGGAATAATTAGAAATAATAGATGAGAGATTTTGTCTCATTACGCTTTCAATAGTGGATTTAAGACAAATAATGAAGTTGAAGTTTGGTCGGCTTTGGAAGGGTTAAAATATGAAAACAAATGAATTGAAATAGAGTATGGATGGAAGGTGATTCACTAATAGTAAACACAATTTTGAGGAAATAAAAGGCTCCATAGAACATATAAGAGATAATTGTGGAAATACAATACCTTGCTATAGAGTTTGAAGAAATCAGGTTTACACATACTTTAAGGGAAGGAAACAAATCAGTTGGCATTAGCTCAAACGGTTAGATTCCTCAACATTTCAAGGAGGAGACCTAGGTTCAAATCTTTCCCAACGATACACGGATAATATCCAAGCTTTTTTGTAATACCACTATGGGTGGGACCTGTTTCAATCTCATATAACCCATTGAAAAAATAAATTTAAGGAAACAAATGCGCTACATAGGCTAGACAATAGAGGGGCTTTAATTGAGGATCATGAAGTTAAATTCTCTTTTTCATCATTAGAGCAAGTAGTAAGTTTAGTTAAAGCTAACAAGAAAATTTTGATTTTCTGAATCAAATACTGTTTAAGATTTACTTTAATGTTTTCCATTGGTAATATTTTCTTTATTTTATAGCATTGAAGTATTTTTATATAAAATATTTATTACAATTTTTGTGGTTGCACTTGAAGAAATGTGCAACATGTTAGGCTTCTCTCACCTTTGTATACCACCTGATGGAGCATCTGGTATAGTCATGCCAACACCATCAGTCCCCATGCATAGACTACCTACTAATTTTACATGTTAACCACTACCTCTCCCCACCCTAGTGTACTACCATCTTGCTCATGTCACTGAACAAGACTTCAGAGACTAGCATATAGAGGAGGGTGGTATGTCTATCCAATCAACCCTCACATAAGTAGCGATGATAGTGTTAGATATGAACAAAGGAAAATCAATTCCCTTATCAACCTCTCCAAGGTCCACCCCTGGTCTTGTTCCATTCACACCTCAATTTCTCTTATAGGCACCCTAAGGATCCACCACATGTCATCCAAGTTGACTATCATATCTCCCATCAAAAGCTAAAAGGTATTCATTTTTTAATATCACCTCTCTATGAGGGTTGTTAGCAGTGCCATATCAAACTCCACCTCTGACATGAAGGCTATGTGGTATAGCCCTACTACTACCAATAGTGCATAATCAACCACATCCAACAATCCTTGGTCTTGAGTGCATGGGGACATTGCTCTCTGCACTCAAGGGTTGTCTGTCGCACTTGCTCCAATCCAACCCAAACACTATGTTAGTGTCACTAGAATTAACGTCAACCTAGTAGAAATGCAAAACCTAGCCCAACCTAGCCCCATCATGAAAGCAACACTTTGACATAAAAGCATTGCTAGGCAATAACACCATCGACATGTGAAAGTGTTGCCAAGGCACAATAGCGTTATCACATAGCAATAATGCCAGTAGGCATGAAAGCACCACCGACATGTGATAGTGTCAGGCAATAGTATCATTGGCATGTGATAGGGTCATCACTTACAATGCATTTTTTAGGCAAGATGAAACGTAAAGTTAGGTTTCGATGTTTATCGATGCTCCTCCTTTGTTGCGTACAACTAGTGCTCATACCACATCCACTCGATGCTCTAGTCTCACTTGGTGATCCATAAAATTTTAGGTTGGGAAATGGGCTCCAAAGCTCTATTTCTCCTTCTCTATGCAGTGAGAATACCCCCCACCCCTTTTACCCCTAGCCTCTTACGCCATTTTTTGTCATTTTTCCTAGGTTTCTTATCATTGCACCAATGTGAATTATAATCAGGTCAAGTTTTCTCAGTGCAACTTGATTTTCCATTTGAAACTCAAGGGGGTACACTAGGGCATGATGACATTTAAATGTTCTCCAAACGTTATTTTCAATGTCACTTCTAAGCAAACAATCACAACATTAGTCATCTAGCATCATCAACCATAAGAAAAAAAAAATCTTCTTGTCTCAAAATTAGGGCATCTATGATGATTTTTGAGGCATTTATTATGCAATAAATGAATCAAAAAGAGGAAAATGTATACATCCAATTTTACATGAAAGGCTAATCTTCAATCCTACCAATCCCTTCATCAATTAACCTTTTAATTAACCAAATTGAATCAAACCTCCTTGTGCTCATATTTGGAGCATTTATTGCTCCAAGAGCAAAAGCATTGGGGCACAAGCAATAGCACTAATGACACTATTTTGACCTGAAGGTGCTTTTGCAAAACCTTTCAATTTTTATCTTTCCTATCCATTTATAACCTCTGACAATTACGAAGCAAAAGTGCCACCATAAAATTGCCTACAATGCTATCATCTCCCAGTAATTTTGACTTCCATGCATTAAAACCAAGAAATTTGACCTTTATGTCCCTCTCAAGCAACTCTTGGCTATCAAATCAGCCTAGATATAGATTTTCTAAGTCTACAACACCTTAGACCCGCTGCCAAGCATTGAATGGCCAAAGAAAAGAAATGTCCTTCGTGCCAATCTCTAGTAGGGCTGGTTCCGAAAATAAAATAAAATTGGTTTTTGAGATAAGGGTTAGGGCTAAAAGAGAAGGAAATTACTGAAAGGAATGGGAAAAGAGGTCGAAATACTGAAATACATAAGTGATGGACGGGAAGCATGATACACAACATTTCACTCAAACCAACAACAATCAAAACAATAAACTTTTAATAGAAACTAGCACTAAATCCTCTCACCTGCATAACCTCCAGGGGTACTCCATAATAATCCTTTACCAACATCTAAATCTAGAAACAGAATTCAAGTCATATGAAAAAGTGACTAAATTAACAGAAATAACATGATAGAAGTCATACACAAAGACAAGATTCAAGACCAGAATCAGAAGTCCATGTTTCAAAAGCAAATTTCAAGATATACAACTTCTTTTCTAGAAGATATTGTCCATCCTTAGTTATAGAGAAAATTCTAGCTTTTATAGAGGATTTCACCTCTCAAAACATTAATGCCCAACCACTTCTATGATGGTGACACATATTTGATCTAGAACCGACTTAACAACATAAATTTGATGTTGCATGTAACTTTACATTGAATGCAGAAGGTTCCCCTAATCTACCATGATTAGATGGCTTAGAGCGTAGCTTTGGGATCGGTTGAGCAGTTACTGATGGTTCTGGGAAGATTTCACTATGCCTAGGCCCACCTGGTGTTTCGCTCCACAACTGGAGCGAAAGCACTTTCGCTCCAAAGGTGGAGCAAAAGCATCCCTTTGCTTTTCTTAGCATTAAACTTACTTTCTAGCCAGCTTTCACTCCACAAGTGGAGCAATGATGCTTTCGCTCCACCTATGGAGCGAAAGCACCCTTGGACTTACACTTTTATGCTTTTACCCTGAGTGTCACTCCCTGGGCAGAGTGACAGAGATTTTTGCTCCACTAGTGGAGCGATAGGGATTTTCGCTCCACTGGTGGAGCAACACTACCTTTGACCATGATCGACTTCCTTTGCATTTTGACTTTTGTGGTTCTCAAGAAGGAGCTTTTGCTCCCTAAGTGGAGCAAAAGCACTTTTGCTCCACAAGTGGAGCGAAAGTCTTTGGTCAGTGCACACTTAATTCTATGGAAGGCTTTCGCTCCACATGGAGCGAAAGCACTTTGTGCCTTAGGCAAGACTTAGTCAATTGCTTCCCCCTCCTGTAATAGGAACCTTTGCTCCATGACTAGAGTGAAAACACTTTTGCTTCACCAGTGGAGCAAAAGTACCCCTTGCATACGTTCAAAATGGAAGTAAGTTTAGAAACTGTCACCATATGCGCAGAGTAGAACGAAATTGTAGAAATTAGATTTTAAGCAAAACTTTTATCCACAACATCACGCCATGCTAAAATGTTTACAATTTTGCATGCGAAACGACAGAAAAAGTGTAGAAAAACCAGAGAAACCATAGGACTTGAAAGAAAACAATTTTGAGTAAAAGGAGATAGTTTGTGAAAACACAACAAATACAAACATCTTAACCTTTTTTCATGGAAAAAGAGAAGTTTTACAATGATTAAATCCTAAAACTACATACAACTTAAAGTTTTACGAAATGTGGCAAGAAGGCCAACATCTCTGGCGGCTCATGGGGTATTGATCCTACCTCAATGCAAATATCCTAGGCCTTATCCTTGGCTTGCAGAGTCATCTTCACTTTCAGCATCCTCGGACTGCTCATCGCTACTTTTTGGTAGCTCTTCAAGTTAGTCCTTTTCCTCTTCTTTCTCTTGCTCGCCTTTTGCTTCCTCCTCGAAATCTAGCTCGCGCTGTTGGGGGAGAAAATTTTCTATATAGCTCTTAAACACATGTTCGTACACTGTGGAAGCATTGACCCAATGGTCGAGGCAAAAGGTTGGTTGTTTCTAGAGCTCTTGGATCTAGTAATGGAAGATCTCGATTCACTCAATATCAGCAAGATCCAACCTCCGATCAAACTCCTGCAAGCAAGACTCAATTGTGGCATATTTGGCCATGAAAGGCATCACCTGTGCATCTAAAATTGGATCCTCCCAAGCATCAATGTTTGAGGTGTTTTTTATGAATGCCGCCCATATCAGCCTTAACTCTTCGAGTGGTGGAAAATCTCCTTCATTTTCTATGAATCCGGGGATGCCGATTTGTGCGAGGGCATTAAAGTACTGTAGTGAAACATATCTCTCCTACTCGAGGACATCTGATATCTTACGATCTTCCTTGGTCATCTTGATCTTTATGAAGAAAGAGTGCAGGGTCATCTTTTTTGTTGCCCAGGATCGAGCCTACGGGCTCATGGGAGTAAGGTGGGCATCCACATTCTCGATTTTCTAGAGCTGCATGGCTAAGTCTAGCCAAAGATCAACATTTATCTGAGAAGCTTCTAAAACAAAGTTTCCAATGGTAGCTGCCTCTCGTGCTTCCTTGAAAAATGTTAAAATCATGATTTCCCATGTAGGTCTTGCTAGGAAATCCGTCAAGAACTGTAGGTGCATCTCCTTGATGCGCTCCTTAGAGAATGTGATTGGTTGTGACATCTTCTCTACTAACTGGGCCTACAGCTACTAGACTTGAACATTTAGTGTCTGGACCTACTGATCTGCTTGGGTGCACGCCTTGGAATGCTCACTGACCTCACTTTCTAACAAAACCATGCATTGTCTCAACTGTGCAGCTTCAAACTTGTGTGTTTCAAGTTGTCCTCTTGCTTTCTCCAAGGCTTCCTCGAGCTCAAAGTTCTTGGCCTACACTTCAAATAAGCGCTCCTTGTAGTGCTCGCCATGAATATAGATGGAACCCATTTTGACTTGAATGTTACCCATCTTCTGCATTGTATTAATCCTTGTTACATCCTCCATGGTATGGCGGTAAGTGTAATCAGTTGGGGTCATCTCGCCTAGGGGTTTCTAAACAATGTGCACCTTCTCAACCATGTGGAGCTCCATATTTTTTGGATCAATAATAGATGCCTTCTCAGCTAGAACCAGAGTTTGTGCCTCCTTTCTTCTATGGTCCCTCTGCCAGTGTGATGAACTATGAAGTGCCTTGTGAATGCTTTTCGTAGCTGCAAGGTGTTACGTCATCTCCAACTTGGCCTTGAGTGGTTCCTGAACTTTGAGGATCGATGTGTAAGGAAAGAGAGGACATTGTGGCTCAAGTCTAGACAAAACATGGGAAAGATAAGGGGAAGCAATTGTGTTAACCCTTAAGGGCATTTGGGTTTGAACAATAAATGCGAAGATAGTGGGTTTAGGTATTAAAACATCAGATGCAACCGACACCATGATAGTAGAGGGCGATTAAAGATAAAATGGATTTATCTTTGTGGTGGTGGAAAGATCAACAATAAGATCTTTTAAAACATAGAAATGGTGGTTGGCAGGTGTAGAGACTACGAAAGCATTAAGGCAATTTGCGAAGGATGTAAATGCTACTAAGGGCGATGAAAGGGCAGGGGAAATCAAAATGCCAAAAATCGTGATGAGGGATGGTGGAAGAGAAATAGGAGCAATGACTAGGGTTTCATGCATTGAAAAAATGATATCTAGAGAGAGAGAAGAAGAAAGAGACAAGAGTGAATGCGTACCTTCAGGCTCTATGATCAAAGGAATTGAGGAAGCAGAATGCTACATGTTTGGGTATATTTTCTCCACATAAATTGCCTCTACGTCAATCACCTCCACCTCTCCTTTCTACTTTTCCAAATGCTCTACGATAGGTGCTTAAAGAGCGCTCATGGAGGGATTATCGATGTCGTAAAAGAGCTCATTCTGGGGGGCCTTGGAGAACTGGTTTGTGGCCTCTTTGTTGCATACTGTGAGAGAGGTGTCTCTTCATATTTTCTCTTCGGGAGAGAGCTCTTCTTCTTAGGAGGTGATGGCCCACTTTCTCCAGCCAATTGCAAACCACTTAGAATTGCTTTTCCTTTTCCATGCACCATGTGCTTCTTTACTACAAGGTCATCCACTTCATCAGGGATTTGTGTGCTTCAAGGCACAACCTTAGAAAAAGAGGAGGCCCGATAGGTGTTTATGCTTTCATCATACTCTGTCGAGAATTTATCGTCCAATGCCATTGGGTAGTCAGAGAGTATTTTTTATTGTAGACTCTCATGATCCACCACTCTTTTATTTTATGATATGATCAATGTCACAACTTTTACTTCATTTCCTAGTACACATCTCTGGGAAGCCTCTACTCTAGGTTGACAGTTGGGTCATAGTCAACCTCTATGGTGTAAAATTTGTGCCAGGGGGCAAGGGCACCATCTCATAGACGCGCCACTCCAACTCACGCCCCATAGGGTTATTTCGATGGGCAACTATGTCTGGGCCATTGGGTAGTCAGAGAGTATTTTTTATTGTAGACTCTCATGATCCACCACTCTTTTATTTTATGATATGATCAATGTCACAACTTTTCCTTCATTGCCTAATACACATCTCGGGGAAGCCTCTACTCTAGGTTGACAGTTGGGTCATAGTCAACCTCTATGGTGTAAAATTTGTGCCAGGGGGCAAGGGCACCATCTCATAGACGCGCCACTCCAACTCACGCCCCATAGGGTTATTTCGATGGGCAACTATGTCTGGGCAAGGTTAGCAATGAAAAGACTTCGCTCCGATAAAATTTCAAAAGACGTCACGTGGATCGTACTTCCAACATTGGGGAGATCAACTAACCTGAAGTCATACAGCGTCACTAAAAGGATAGCATTCTGGCCACACTACGTCACCTTGATTTCTTCGAACTCAAAGGGCATAAGATGTGTACTTCTTTCCCCTGCATTTCCTGTACAAATCGTTGGTGAAGTCGCATTACCGGTGATGAGGCCCAAAAATGTGTCATTATTGCACAATTTTTGACTACCATATGATAAGTTAATTGCCAAATAGTTGACTAAAATATACTATTTTTTAAGTGTTTGCATGATTTTATGTTAGGAATACTATATCTTTGTTTTTGACTATTTTTAGCATTTTGTGACTGATTTTGCTTGATTAAGTAGTAAGTAAAAACATGCATTTAAATTAACCAAATGTGGTATGCTGATATCCATTAACTTCTTAATGATTTTTGAATGTTTTCCTGCCCTTCAACTTGTTTCAAATCCACATTGAAGCCAAAATTTTAGGACTATCATAAATCTGAAAATCTGAAAAAAATAGCCATATAAAAATCAGCAAGCTATCACTTTATAGGAACACCTTGAAGTTGTCAAGCAAAGCATGAGGATATGGATGGAATGAGTTCAGAAAGACTACAGAAGACATATGACCTATTTATAAGCATTCCCACATGGTCTAAATAGGCAACAACAGTGTATAACATAGCAGGGATAATTGTGCAGCACTGTTGCACTATTTCAACATGGTTACTTGGTGAATGAAGTGTATAAATTCAGTAGCAACTTGATGTACTCCTTCATGTTGATATTTGAATAATTTTTCTATGTTCTAATTTTTTTGAATTTGCAAGAAATGCCAATATTTTACAACTGTGTAGTAGAGTTGGAAAATGCAGTAATTTACCATGTAAATTCCAGCAAGCTACCAATGAATGGCAAGGCATGGAATTCACATATGGAGAGGAATGAAGGCTATTGCAATATTATCCTGAGGGCTAATCCACCTGAGAAATGCAACTAAAATCATTTTAAGAGCACACAGTTGGTCATTTCGAAGATCTTCGGATTGAACAGGTATCTTCGGATTGAGAAATACAATCTCTTCGGATTGAGAAATACAGTCTCTTTGGATTGAGCCACTTAGCTCCGAATTGAGAACAAAAAGTGCTTTTTGACTTTTTGACTATTTTTTGACGATGGAAAAAGGGAAAGAAGGTTGAGAAGGTTAAGGAAAAATATCCCCCAGCTATCTTTGTCGTCCTTACCGTACAAAGCCACCATTCATGGAAAAAGAGCAATTGATCCTCTTCTAGGATAAACCCAGAAATAACTGCAACATAATAGGAAGTTATTTGCAAGATATAAATGGAATTTTCTAAAGTGGACAAATATGTGTGAGATATTTCTAGACTCCTCTCACGTACTCCCAACACTGAATATGCTTTCTAAGGGTCAATGACTACTACTGCAACATTTGCATTTATTTCAGATCTAGAATTATTGACAAATCACTATAAAGTAGCACATAGGCTAATTTGAGCATGTGATATGTTGTAAATATGTATATAAATAACACAGCTCCCTCCTTGGTTGAGCCAGTTAAGAATTATAATAGAGGAGAGTTTTCAATAGCGAGCAATTAGGATTGTACAAGTAATTTTCTATATGAGTTTTCAGCATGTTTTGTCATCAATAAAAGTGCAGTTATTTTATCATTTTCTGTTCTAAGTGTTAATTAGTTAAGGAGTGCTTTTCACCTCCTTCTAGATCAGAAAGTATGGGCCCACTTTTAGATCTAGAAGGAGGATTTTTATGGCAGGTTTTAATCTATAATTTTGCTGCAATAGAATTAATAGATTACTTGTCAAGTTTACTTTTCTTGTTTTAAGTTTGTATAAAGCTATTTATGTTTTCTATTATGTTTGTGTACATCATTTGTGTGTGTGTCAGCTGACAAATTATATTAAGAATTTTTCCTTTGCTTTCCATGTTTTCCTTGCTTTTTTGTTTTAGCAACTTTCCATTTTTAGCATATTTCATTTTGCTGTCAATTCCTATAGCAGAAGCTTGACGACCTTTTGTAGCAGGACATTGATAGGTGTTTTTAGCATAAGTTTCATTTACAAGTATCATTTCAATTATGCAAGAGTAACTAGGTTTTAATTCTGCAAATGTAACTTAGGATTTCATTTCAGCAACATTTAAATTTAGCAATTTAAATTATGTTATTTTAATTCTACAAAAGTAGATTAGACTTTCAATTTAGCAATTCCAATTCCTACAATTGTAGTTAGATTTCAATTCCTACAACTTAGAATTAGTTTTTAGTTCCTACAAGTTTCCATTCTATAGATTAGGTTTAGTGTGACACCAAAAGGCTAAACCAAATCTGTCTCACCCAATAAATGCTTGAAATCTGAATGTTTGAATTGTACTCTACTCTAGCCTTCTATCGTAGATAGCCTTGGACACCACCCCGGATTGATAAGATCTTTGAGATTTAATGATGTGCTTAATGACAATGCATCAATCGAGTGACCTCTAGGGCAAACAAGTACGACGTGGCGTAGTAGGGCAACAGGAAGGGTTTCTCTGTGAACCCGAAAATTTTGATTACCAAGCCCTGGGTGAGCAGGAAAACATCTCCCAACTTCCCATCCACCACTTTGTCTCTCATCTCCGTGGGAACTCGCTCGCAGTGGCCATAGATCAGCTTCAGCATCGGCCCCAAGAAAACTCGGTTAAAATTGTAGTACGATTCATCCCTGGACAAGCTCTGCGTCTAGAGATAGATCGGCAACGCCTTGCCTTCTTCGTCAGTCTGATTCTTGGGGATGAAGGGGAAGCGCTCATGCAGGTGGTAGAAGAAATACCACGCGAGAGAGGAGCAATGTCTGAACTGATCATCCCTGCGGCTCTGCAGGTAGGATAATGAGAGGTGCATCTGCCGCGCCACCCATTCTGCCCAGTCGAAGAAAACTGGCAGGGTATCTGGCTTCATCTTGGACGGGAAATAGATTTCGTTGTGAAAAATGGACTCCGCCATGGACACCTGCCAGTTGTAGACTATGGCGTCGGTAGAGAGCCCCATCACCCATGCTAGAATCGAATAAATGTCGCGATGTACAAATTCTGTCAGGCGCATGGGTAATTCGGGAAGCTCCCCAGATGATGGCGCTCCTCCCAACTGCTCCCTCATGAACCGACACATCTGAGGCGTGGGCTGATACCTCTCGCTCTGCTCGAAACTGGTGATCTTCCTGGGGAGGAAATCAGTCGAGGGTTTCTTTCCGTAGGCAAAAGCCTCTCGAACGGTATCAACTGTAATGGGGAACAACCTATTCCCACTGGAATCCCGTACTGTTCTCGTCTGGGCATCATAAAATTGTGAAATTGCCCACACAAACTCTGGGCAATGATGCACGGGCGTGCACATGTAAAAGAACAGGTGCGAGTGGTGAACTGCAGCCAACGCATTTCCAGTCGGATTTTCCTTGAACGCCTTCTCGACGTCCTGGCGCAGTTCTTCGATGTCTTTATGCATCATCAGACAGTCCCAAAGTCTGAAGAGGTTGTCTTCGGGCGGCGTCAGCTTTACTAGCTTCTTCACACGCTTTCGCGGCTTCTTCGAGCCGCTCTCCTTCGGGGACGTCGTTTTTTCCTTGGATGCCTTTTCTCTATGCTCCCCACTCTTCTTGCCCATGTCCAACGAATTGTTCTGATTCGAACTCTTGCATAGATAAACGATCCAGAAACTGCAGTGACGCAAGCGCTGCACGAAAATGCAACTGCAATGAAGGGCACGAAATGGCTCTGGAGAACCCTTCTCCTTATAGCGCTCCTTTCAAATCTACCACTTTAAATGCCAGCATCGAGAGTTAATGCAGGTGGAAATCGTGCATGGAATCGTGCGCCTCCTATTTGCCCTCGTGCTGGTAGTTCGCCCTCTTCAATGATGAATATCAGCGCTAGCCGAGAAAATCCTCCTTGGGGCACGCGCTTCTCGGGAGGCGCGCTCACTTGGACTTGCCACGGGGAGGCGCGTTTTGGAGCGTTATGAAGCGAAAGCACTTTGATTGGATAAAGACGTCGAATGGCCCCACTTTTTATAACGTTTCGCTAGGCAAGAGAGCGCCTTCGAACTTATCTCTTCTTGACACATGGCGCCTTTCGGATGGACGACCTTAAAAGGAAATAAAATAAAAAAGACAAAAAAAGAAAGGAAGGGGAGACTTTCGCTCCACTAGTGGAGCGAAAGCACATTTATTTTTTTTACAAACAAGCTTCGCTCCATAAATGGAGCGAAAGCGCTTTCGCTCCAAAAGTGGAGCGAAAACACACTATATACATACTTTTTTTATATACACACAAGATCATACCTAGAAAACTATCAAACCTTCTCGGAATTCACTGGTGGTAAGCTTTCAAATAAAAGTCGTTCACCGAAATTGGGAGAGTAAAACCCTCCATGTCCTGCAGGATGAAAGAATTGATCTGATTGACGTTGGAGACTCGAAATGGGCCTTCCCAGAAGGCGTCAAACTTATCGTGGTTCCCCGGCTTAGACTTGTTTTCGTTCCATTTTAAGACCAAGTCCCCGACACTGAAGGCTCTGTCAGAAGTCTTTTTACCGAACCAGCCTTTGGTGGATTCGGCATGCTTTGCGAAAGCTTCGTAAGCCTTCTCTCTGTCTTCTTCCAACTGCAGTAGTTGGGCTAACCTTGCCTCCATCGGGTCGAATTCACCCTCTTCACCGTCGAGCCACTTGAGTAACTGCAATGCGGGTAGCTCTATGTGCATGGGTAAGACTCCTCTCTTTCCGTACACCAGCGAATAAGGGGATGTTTTGATTGAGCGCTTGATCGAAATGCGATCGGCCCAAAGCGACTGGTCTAAGAGCAGATGCCAGCTTCGCTTATTCTCTTCCAGAGACCTTTTCAGAATCCGTAGCAGGTTCTTGTTCGTAGACTCCGCCAATCCATTGCCCTACGGGTAATAGTTAGACGAGGTCTTCAAATAAATCTCGTACCTGACTGCGAACTCGCAGATCCTTGCACCGGTGAAAGGAGAGCCGTTATCAGACACGATCGCATCAGGCACGCCAAAACGAGTGATCAACCCTTGAAGAAAAGAGATAACCACGTCTTGGTTGGCCTGCTTGGTTGGCACTGCCTCCGACCACCGAGTGAAATAGTCTGTAGCGGTCAAAATGTATTTGTGGTCGACGGAGGAGTTGGGGTTAATGATCCCGATGAAGTCCAAGCCCCATTGCTGGAACGGAGCTTCTGCTTGAATGGGGTGGAGAGGAAGCGAGGCATTTCGGGTTCTGCCCGAGTAGCGCTGGCATTTGTCATAGCACTGACTGACCTTGAAAGCGTCAGCGAAGAGGGTGGGCCAGTAGTAACCTGCCTTGATGATCTTCAGGGCCATTGGCCTGCCCGCGAAATGACCTCCCGAAATCCCAGAGTGAAACTCTTCAAGGATCTTCGATTTCTTCGACTCTCTGATGCACCTCAAGAGGACTCCATCGATATTCTGATAGAACAGTCCGTTGGGTGTCAGAACGTACCGGCCAGCCTGCAAGCGAAATCTCCTTCTTTGCGAAGCATTGAAGCGAGAAGGACATTTTCCCGTGTCGAAGTACTCGACAAGGTCATCCATCCAATCTGGACTGCTAACCGATAGGTTGGCAAGGTTGCTTTCAGGTGTAGAGTGCTCTGATTCGGGGTTTGCTGCTTCAGCTACAGCACTTCTGGCTAGTTCCTGATAGAGTGCTCGACCTCGGACTAACTTGGTAGGGCGTACTTCAATATCAAATTCTTGGATCTTGGAGACCCATCCAACCCTCCTATTGTCGAGCTCTCCTTGAATAATGAAACTCCTGACGTCGGGGTGTACCACGTACACTATCGTCTTACTCTGGGAGATGAAATGTCTGAATTTCTGGAGCGATTTCATCACCGCATGCACTTGTCTTTCGATAAAATTGTACCTTTCTTCGTGCGGTTGGATGATCTGGCTCAAGAACGCTATCGGGCGCTCATCTCCATCTTCCCCCTTTTGGGTCAGAACAGTTGCGTAGCTTTCTGGTTCCCCGACGACGTACAGGATAAAATCTTTTGCGTAGTCGGGATTTATGAGGACTGGAGCTTGAGCGATTCGCTCCTTGATCTCTTGGAATGCCTGCTTCCTTACATCGGTCCACTTGAACTCGGCATCCTTCTTCAGAAGCTCGGTCATCGGCTTCACCACTTGGGCGAAGTCGGCTATGAACTTCCTAACGAAGTTGATTTGTCCGAAAAAGGACTGCAGGGCTTTCTTGTTCGACGGTAGTGGAAGTCGGAGGAGTGCTTCAGCTCGGGCAGGATCGACAGTTAATCCTTTCTCAGAGATCAAGTGCCCGAGAAGTTTGCCTTCCTTCACTACAAAAATTGATTTTTTGGGGTTGATGGAGACCTCGAACTCCTGACATTTCTCAAAGACTTGTCATAAATGCAGGTCGTGTTCCTCCCTCTTATGGGAGAAGACTGTCATATCATCCAAGTAGATCACGATGACATGATTTAACAGTTCGCCAAAAGCGAGGTCCATCGCCCTTTGGAAAGTCGCTCCGACGTTCGAGAGGTCGAAGGGCATACGTTGATAGGCGAAGGTTCCCCACTTGGTGGTGAACGCAGTCTTATGTTGGTCTTCGTCCTTGACCCATATCTGGTTGTAGCCGGAGAAGCCATCCAACAAAGAGAACCTCTGCGCTCCCGCCACTACGTGAAGAATCTGGTCAATCTGAGGTAGCGGGTAGTGGTCCTTGAGTGACGCTTGGTTAAGATTTCGAAAATCAATACACAAGCGAATGTCCCCGTTCTTCTTTCATACCGGGACCAGGTTGGCCACCCAGGAGGAGTGCTTGATCGGGTAGATGATCTTCGCTTCAAGCATCTTCAGAAGCTCAGCTCTCATCAGCATCTCGATCTTCGGGTTGACGGGCCTCTGTTTCTGCCTGAAGGGTTTGATCCCTTCTTCCAGCTCAATTGTGTGTTGGATGACATTCTTGTCATACCCCCTTAGATCTTGATAGCACCAAGCGATGATATCGGGGTACTCCTTGCATAGGGCGTGAATCTGTTGGAGCTCCTTGGCTGTGCAATCGACCCCTACTTTGATAACTTTCCCCGGTTCTAACTCTAGGTCTACGAACTCTCTGTTGTCTACTTTGATCTTGTGGGCGACAGACCTATCGTTCCGATCAAACAAACTTTCTAATGTGATCAGACCCTTGGGGATATGATTGTTTTTCAATTGGATTAATCCCTCGCGGTCTTCTTCGTCCAGAGTCCGATTCTCAATTGAGGACGCTTCATTAACCAGAAAATTGACAAGTTGTTCATCATTGTCGAACACTTGCCAGTGGATCTTCTTATCAGGCACAGAAGGCCTGTAGATCAGCCTCACCATTTTTGGCTTATGCATCAGATTGTCCACCGGTGAGAACCGGGCGCCAATGGAGGCCAAGATGTCCGCAAGCTTATTTCGCTCTCGCGAAATCGACTGGATGCTTAGTGCGGTTAAGGATTCAAGCAAATCCCACACCTTGTTGCGGTACGCCTTTAGATAGTGTTGCTTGGAGGAGCACTTGTTGGTGACTTGGTTGCAGATCAATTCGGAATCCTCGAATATCTGCAACTGCTTGATGTCGAGTTTCTCGGCTTTCTTGAGTCCGAGGCACAGAGCCTCATACTCTGTTGCATTATTCGTACAACTCCATGCAAGCCTGTACGAGTAAGTCTTTTGTTCGCCAGATGGAGAGATAAGAGCGACACCAGCCCCGACGCCATTTTTGCATCGCGCACCGTCGAAGAAAAGTTTCCATAGCTGATCAGATATTGGGGGCTTTTCTTCAGGTGCTTTTATTTCAGCCTTTTCAGGCTTTGTAAGTGAGTAGCACCCTAAATCTGTCCCGATGATGGCATTAAAATCGGTCATAGAAAACTCATCTTCAGCTCGGAGTTCATCGAGAGATTCTTCCATCAGGTTCACTTCTTGCATTTCTTCTGTCATCAGGTTGACAGAGTCCGAGCCTTTCTCCTCGTCTTCAAGTTTTTCGACATGAAAACTGGTAGGCTTCTCATTGAAGAGCTTAAATTTCTTCCCCTTGAAAGGGATTTCCAAATGTGAGTAGTCGAGGGAGAGGTAGCCTCCCAACTTGGCCGTGAATTCTCTTGAGAGGCACATACTGAAGTATGGCTCAAGGTCGACTACCACGATCTCTTGGATGACCGTGACTTGCGGCATTTTGTGCAGGAGGATCGGAACATCTTTGATCACTCCTACCATCTTTACGGGAGTCCCGTCTAGTTGCAACACCCCAGGGCTGCTCCGGGTATACTCCATGCCCATGATGTCACACACCGCTTTGGGCATGACGGTCATCGCAGCGCCAGAGTCGATCATGCAGTTGTGTACGATCCATCCTTCCATTCGAAGGGAAAGGTAGAATGGCGGGGGCCTATTCTTACCTGTGGCCGAAGTCGTCAATGGCTGAGGAAAAACCTTTTGCGTCGGCCTACTCTCCTTGTCTTTGGCAGACTTGAGAGATTCCTGCAAGAGGTCTACTTGACCGGGAAGTTGGAGGGCGTCATAAAGGCTTACCTTGGCAGGGGCCTTCTTCATCTCTTCGACTATGTTGTACGCCGAAGTGCCAGATTCTCCCACTCCTTTTGCAGACTCGTAGGTATTCCGGTACTGTTGCGTGGCATCCACCCTTTGACGCTTGGTCAGTGAGGGGTATCGGAGCTTCTCCCTGGCTTGATCTCGCATCTCGGCTTGTGGCTGAGAAGTCGAAGCTTTGGGTTGGAAACCCCTTTCTCTAGCTCGTGGGGGCAGGAAGTCCTTCAGTAAGTCGGACTGTTCTGAGGTCGTCGTTGGATTGGGAGCTTTCACCGACGATTGGGCCTTTTCGCTCCATGGTTTGGGTGCAGCAGGCACCTTTAGCGGATCCATCTGGGTTGGATCTACCTCAATAGGCTTCTTCCCAGCCTTGGTGAGGACTGAGACTTGCTCGATGGAAGGCATCATGAAATTATGACCAGCTTCTCTGATCATGTTGATTTGCCCATCGTAAGCGCCACCGGCCAACGTCTGGACATAGTTGAGGTGCACCATGCAGGTTTCTTCACTGTGCGGGTCATTGCACGTGGTACACCAATAAGTTCTGCCGGATGAACCGGCTTCTTCACTTTCCAGCACTGCAGCATTTCTCTCAGGAGCCCTGCTGGTGGAAGCGGCTTGCTCCCTAGTGATCGGAGGAGGAAATCTTCTCGATTGGAAGCTTTGATCATTTTGCCTCCTCATGACAGTCATCTCATTCGCCATCGTCTTCATCGATGCTCGCAAATCTTGCAACTCCTTGACCTAGTCTGCATTTAAAACTGCCTGAGGCGCGGGTAATGGCAATGGCGCCAACGGTGCAGGCAATGTCGGATATTGGACAGGAGCTGGGAGCTGAGGAACGACGGGTGCTTGATACTGCGGAGTGGGTACCGCTTGATTCTGAGGGTTGGGATTCCATGATTGATTGGGGTACATCGAGGGTGAAGGCATTGACTGAGAAGATGCACTAGGATACATATTTTGGGGAAATTCGGATAAATCGGCATAGTCACCTTCGGAGGCAACTTTTCGATAGCTATCAGGTCAGCCTCGGCCTTCTGCGCCTGCTCATACAAGGTAGGGAACGTATTGATATTAGCATGTCGGATGCTCATGCTTATATCCGAATGGAAAGCTCTCAAGTAGTAGAACGCCGCTTGCTCCGAGGTGGGCCGAAGGCCGGTAGTGACTCTCTGCCAGGTTCGAGCGAACCTGACGTTAAAGTCGGCTACCTCCTCCTGAGGATGCCTCTGGATGGTGGTGAACTGGTGCAACAAAGAGAAGGGGTCCGCTTGTTCATTGAAGCCCCTTATCAACTGTTCTGCCAATTGGTCCCATGTAGTGATGGTGCCGTCGGGAGCGACCGGTACCAGTAGAGGAGCTTACCTCTGAGTGAAAGCACCAGCAGCCTCACCATAATATCTTCTTCGGTGATGTGGTGAATGGTTGCTAGCGCAACGACGTCCTGGACATGTTCGTAAGCCGTCTTCCCCGTACCATCGTATGTGGGTAGAGCTTTCAACGCTGCGGGCGGTACTTGGTTCTGAGCCGTCAAAGCTAGAGGCCCCGAATGATTCCATGCGGGGAACTGCCTAGGGGCAGCTTGCTGCGCCATCTGGACTGGCGGAGTTGGTTGAACGGCTGGACCGGAACGTTCGGTTGAACCGGAGGATTCGGTTGAACTGGAGAATTTGGCGGATTTGGGGGCAAGCTAGTTGTTGTGCTGGCAGGACTTGGAGTCTGCGAAGCAACAACAACTACTTGCGAAGATGTCCCGTCTAACGGGATATTCGGTCGGACCACTCTAGGATGTTCTCCCAAAGCGTCGATGTCGAGCTCGAAGAACTCGACTTCTTCTGTATTTTTAGCCTGTCATCTCGTGTACATGAAGGTGTAGGCTTTTAAACTGGTCTTCGAGATTCGGAGGCGTCTGAGTTCAGCTGAGTCGCCAGATGTTCGGATTTGACAGTAACAAGATGAACATCAACTTCTTAATACTGCTTTTAACGTGGAACGTTTGCGTCCCACCGGGCGTGCCAGAAACTGTTGGCAATCGAATCGGCCTAGATATAGATTTTCTAAGTCTACAACGCCCTAGACCCGTTGCCAAGCATTGAATGGCCGAAGGAAAGAAATGTCCTCCGTGCCAATCTCCAGTAGGGCTGGTTCCGAAAATAAAATAAAATTGGTTTTTTGAGATAAGGGTTAGGGAAGATGCTGAAAGAGAAGGAAATTACTGAAAGGAATGGGAAAAGAGGTCGAAAGCCTGAAATACGGGGGTGATGGACAGGAAGCACGATACACAACCTTTCACTTGAACCAACAACAATCAAAACAATAAACTTTTAACAGAAACCGACACTAAATCCTCTCACTTGCATAACCTCCAGGGGTACTCCAAAATTAATCCTTCACCAACAGCTAAATCCAGAAACAGAATTCAAGCCGTATGACAAAGTGACTAACTTAACAGAAATAACATGATAGAAGGCATACACAAAGACAGAAGATTCAAGACCGGAACCAGAAGTCCGTGTTTCAGAAGCAGATTTCAAGATATACAACTGCTTTTCTAGCAGAGATTGTCCATCCTTAGTTACAGAGAAAATTCTAGCTTTTATAGAGGATTCCGCCTCTCAAAACATTAATGCCCAACCACTTCTGCGATGGTGACAGATAGATTTGATCCGGAACCGACTTAACAACATAAATTTGATTTTGCAGATAACTTAGCATTGAATGCAGAAGGTTCCCCTGATCTACCATGATCGGACGGCTCAGAGCGCAACTTCGGGGTCGGTTGAGCAGTTAATGACGGTTCTGGGCAGCTTTCGCTGTGTTTGGGGCCCACCTGGAGTTTCGCTCCACAACTGGAGCGAAAGCACTTTCGCTCCAGAGGTGGAGCGAAAGCATCCCTTTGCTTTGCTTAGTCTTCAACTTACTTTCTGGCCAGCTTTCGCTCCACAAGTGGAGCGAAAGCACCCTTGGCCTTACACTTTGCGCTTTTACTTTGAGTTTCGCTCCACTGGTGGAGCGACAGATACTTTCGCTCCACTGGTGGAGCGACACTACCTTTGACCATGACTTTGACTTCCTTTGCACTTTGACTTTCGCGGTTCTCAAGAAGGAGCTTTCGCTCCCTAAGTGGAGCGAAAGTCTTTGGTCAGCGCACACTTAATTCTATGGAGGGCTTTCGCTCCACATGGAGCGAAAGCACTTTGTGCCTTAGCCAAGACTTAGTCAATTGCTTCCCCCTCCTTTAATAGGAACTTTCGCTCCACAACTGGGAGCGAAAACACTTTCGCTCCACCAGTGGAGCGAAAGTGCCCCTTACTTGCATTCAAAAGGGAAGCATGCTTTGAAAATTATCTAAGTCCCGAAAACTGTCACCATATGTGCAGAGTGGAACGAACTTGCAGAAATCAGATTTTAAGCAGAAAGTTTATCCACGACATCGCCCCATGCTAAAACGTTTACAATTTTGCATGCGAAACGACAAGAAAAGTGCAGAAAAACCAGAGAAACCATAGGACTTGAAAGAAAACAGCTTTGAGTAAAAGGAGACAGCTGGTGAAAACACAACAAACATAACAACATCTTAACCATTTTTCATGGAAAAAGAGAAGTTTTACAATGATTAACTCCCAAAACTGCATACAACTTAAAATTTTACAAAATGTGGCAAGAAGGCCAACAAGTTACCCACCATTAATGAAGCAGATATCCAAAATTTGATCAGCTCCTACAAGAAATCCAAATCCAAGAATTATCACTTATCATCTTCTTCCAATAATGACTTCTTAATCCTTCCAAATTCTTACCATCTCCAATATTGTCATCTTCTATGCAATCCTTTGCCTAACGAGCCATGGCTTTCTATGAAGCTAACACTTGGAAGATCTCAATCCATGGTCCTTTGAAAGCAACAAAATTCTACCAATGTCTCTTTAGAATCATAGGAATCAAGCATTGAGCATGGCAAGGTTATGTCAAAATCTTGTGAAAGCCATCCTTGCAAATACACAAGCTCTTGTTCTTGCAAGCATCTAAGCACATAAGCAATCAAGCCTCTAAGCTTTTTCCAACCAATCAAGTCTACAATCTCTCGAGCCATCATCAAACATTAAGCATTCAAGTCTTCAAGCTCAAGCATTCAAGTATCATCAACAAGCAAGCTAGCAAGCTTTCAACAAGCTTCCACCAATAAAGGGAAAACAACCTTGTTTTTTGGGTTGTGCACTTTCCCCTTATTTATTTTTGGCTCTTCCCTATCCTTGTAGCTTTAAGCTTTTATCTTATTGCATTTAGAACCAATATTTGATCTTGTACTTGCATTTTGTTTATCTCTCATTTTGTCATTTAATCTTCATCTCAAACAAGTAAATATTTATTTTTTTGTATTTTTACAAGGTCTCTATACTACCCAGTTAAAGCCTTCATCATAATTATCGTAATTTTGGCTTATATTGTATTTAATCTTTTTGTTCTACTCTTAAAAGCAAAAGTGTTGCTAGACTATAGGTTAGTGGTGCTATCACTCTTTGATTTACACAAAGCAAAAGAGTTGACACTTAGCAAAAACATCGATAGTGCTATCGTGACCCAGTGGCACTTTTACCACCCAATACTTATTTCATGCATTCTGTCATTTTATCATTTTCGTTAATCTGAACAAGGGTCTTATTATTGTTCAAGGAAGTTCAACTATCCTCTACCAACTCATATAGGCCCCTCTATCCCTAACTTTAGTGTTTTTGTTTGTTTTGCAAGTTAAGCAACAACACCATTGGTAGGTAATAGCACTAGTGATGCTTTTACCTATGAAAGAAATAGGTTCTTTTGCCCCTAATTTTTGTCATTTAGGGCATCTAGGACTTAGATTTTGTTTGTTAGTTGTTTAAACTAGGTTTTTTTTGTCTATTGGCAAAATAATCAAAAAGGACAGAAAGAATTAGTTAGTCTTAATCATGTAGGGGACTGGCCTTATTATTGTTCAAGGAATTTCAACTATCCTCTACCAACTCATGTAGGCCCTTGTATCCCTAACTTTATCATTTTTGTTTGTTTTGCAATTTTAAGCAATAGCACCATTGGTAGGTGATAGCCCTAGTGATGTTTTTGCCCATGAAAGAAACAGGTTCTTTTGCCCCCAATTTTTGTCATTTAAGCATCTAGGACTTAGATTTTGTTTATGAGTTGTTTAAACGAGGTTTTATTTTTTGTTTATTGGCAAAATAATCAAAAAGGAAAGAAAGAATTAGTTAGTCTTAATCATTTAGGGGACTGGCCTTATTATTGTTCAGGGAAGTTCAACTATCCTCTGCCAACTCATATTGGCCCTTGTATCCCTAACTTTATCGTTTTTGTTTGTTTTGCAAGTTAAGAAATAGTACCATTGGTAGGTGATAGCACCAGTGATGCTTTTGCCTATGGAAGAAACGGGTTTTTTTGCCCCCAGTTTTTGTCATTTAAGCATCTATAACTTAAATTTTGTTTGTTAGTTAACTAGGTTTTATTTTCTGTTTATTAGCAAAATAATCAAAAAGGAAAGAAAAATTAGTTAGTCTTCATCATATAGAGGACCAACTTATTCATTAAGCTTTGGCATTTAATCACAATTGCATGTAGCTACATCTAAAGAGTTTATGATGCATTGTCTTGCACCCTTGCCTTTTAAAAAGAAACCGTTATTTCCTTCCTCATCAAAAGCAAAGACATATTACCTTCAAGCCTTGTTTGTTGCATTTATATGTTGCATTAGGGCCATATTAGGGTTAAGCTTAGACAAATAAGTATCTTAGGAGAAACGTAGGTGTTCTTCAACTAATTCATTAAACACAAAGTACACACAAACTGCCCCTAGTCTCGAAGTGACGTAGAGAAGAGCGAAAAAGTGTCACGAAGCGATCATTTGTGACACTTTTCCCCTTTCCCCTTGTCACACCAAGAGGTCAAAGTTCAAATTTCCCTTCCCTAAGTCTTTGTTAGCAAATATAGTTTGGGGTGAATCGTACACGGACTATTGATGTGGCAATGATTTGACCTCATTGTCAGGTGTTTGATGGCCAACTATGCATAGATTGTTGATGTGGCATCGATTTGATCCCAATGTTGTGGGAAAATATAATAGTAATACACAAACATTAAGATATATAAATATTAGGTCATAAGCAATCTCAAGCCACCAATTGCAACTCTTAAATTTGTTTAGCACGATAAATCCTACTTTGACAAAGTGATGCAAGCAAGCGTCTAATGCATGTGCATCATCTAGCAAGGATTTAGATTCAAGATAATTTCAGGTTCGATAATTTCAAATTTTCATATTTTTCAATCTATTAATAGGGATGAAATTTTGGAGGCTATAACGCTCCATACAAAATTATTTTCTAACTTTATTCTCTACTATATCATATGTTTGAGCTCTACACATATCTCTATAATCTTGTTTTATTAGGTTGGAGGTGAATTTTTGCATGAATCTTATGGATCTAAATATGTTTGTTACCCATTTGGATGGGAATAATGATAGTTGTTGGGTGAACCAAATTATTGTCCTATACAAAAGTAGAGGTTTATGGAACTATTTGAGCGAGAAAAATGTGTTGACAAATAACTAGAGGAAGCTCATGGTCTTCTCACTTTGCTTATTGAACCATAATTGGCCTTCTATGTTAAAGATTAATTGGATCCACAAGCTTTTTAATAACAAGTCACTTTTTAGGAATATCAATACCATTGAGGTTAGTCATTTGGAAGCATCTTGTCACTCTCAAGCTAGGGTACTTTGATAGCGTTGAGAAGTATATGAGGTATTTTAAGTCTTTGATTGTAGATATATCTACTACTAAAAAGAAACCCAAGTTTATTCAACATATGTGAATGTTGTTCTCATTGATCTTACTATGATGGTTTTTAAGGTATTTTTTATGATGTATCACACCATTCCTTTGTTTAAAAAGTTGTTGATGCAACCTCCTATTAAGATAGTATTTGTTATTCTTGTCTATTGTCAAGTTATGCCTTGTGGAATATGGGGGAACTTCCACCTCAGGAACAAGCTCATGCAAAATTTGTTACACAATCTTCAAATGGTGAGATAGAGAAGCCCAAGAGTGGTTGTTTGAAGTCTTTGAAGAAAAACTCAAAGACAATTATTAGTGGGTTCTATAAGAAGGCAAACCACAATTTAGTGACTTGTTTTGTATGAGGTTTTTGCAACAAAGCCCAAGCATGTTCAAGAGTTTCTTGATACTCTTCAAGATGTTGATGCAAGTACATCACATAATGTACATGTGATTGTGTACTTTGTTTATTGGTCTTCTTCATCACAATAGTGGGTAGTTGATTTAAGACCTATAAAGCGTATAATTGAAGGTCATCATCTTCTTTCTAATTACAATTGGCACCATATCAAATTCATTATTAGTGATTATTCAACCTCGTAGGTTTTTTTTATTTTGGTGATATCATTGTTGGCACTACCAAATTCGGATATAGTGTTTATGTTCCAAGAGTTGACTCAATCTTCTTTTTACCTCTTGTTTCAAACACCACCTATAGAAGATAGAAACTTGACCAGATTAATGGGTTGTCAAGGACATTAATGATGACTTCATAGTGGTTATGTCAGGGTATTGTGATGAGTTAGATCATATTTTAAAGTTTTGTTATATTCCCTTGTCTTTAATAGAAAGGGGTTTGTTGGTATAGTAACTAAGGCCAATGATACTAATGAGTTATGGCATCAACACATGCAACATACCAATTTTGGATCCTTGAGGCACATGAGTCGTCTTCATATGGTTTACAATCTTCATATGATCCACTTAGTAGAGTGTGTGAGGGATGCATGTTGGAGAAACATCATTGAGAGCTCCTTCCTCAAGACAAAGTGACATGTTTCTTAGCCCTTGGAATTAATCCATAGTGATATTTGTGGTCATATGTCTATTTAGTCTATTGAGAGCAACAAATATTTTTATTTTTAGTAATGGTTTGTTTTGGGATTCATTAGACCTACCATCAAGTCCAAAGATGTGGTCTTTAGGAAGTTTTAGGCTTTCAAAGCGTTGTGGACTATCAAAGTGGGAAGAATATGAGTGCCTAAGGACCAATCATAGAGGAGAGTATGTGAATAATGTGTTTGACAATTTTTAAAATCTCATGGCATTTCTTGGAAAAGGCCTATTTGATAGGGAATAATGTATTACCATTACTTGTTAGTTGTAATGCATAAGGGTCGTCAATATTTAATACCGTCTTATCCAATTGAAGCTTTGTAATGCCTATTTATAGGCATGTTTTGGTAATACAATTCAATTTTCATTCGTGCAAACCTTTGGTTGTCTATTTGTAATTGTGTGTTCCTTATCATTGGTATCAGAGCCGAGCACTGGGTAGGCAAGTATCCTCTTCCTCTAGGCCATTTTTGGTTCAAACGAGGAACGAGAAAACCTCTCGTGGATCTTGGTTTGGTGGTTTCGTCCACCTTGTGAACACTTACATTTTGTTACAAATATTTGGAAGCTTTTAGCTTGGTTTGTACTTTGTTGGATTTGAAAACTTCGCTTTATCGTTTTCGTTTCATGCTCGTTTAACTCACACTTTGGTGCACTTGCATCATATTTTTTCGTGACCATCATCTGTTTTCGTATCTAACGGTATGATGTTGAGTTTGACCATTTTGCTCGAAGAGGTCTTTGACAGACTTCTCAACCTCTGCGAAACTTCAGCAAAACCACGCGGCTATGCTCGCCAAACTTCAGCAAATCCAAGCTGGTATGATCGCCAGCCTTCAGCAGATGCAAGCTGAATTCACCGCCATTGCTGACAAAGATCTTGTTGATGCAGAACCTGATCCTGAACTGGTTCCAAAAAATGAAGATTCTGAAGCAACACCTGAAATCGAACCAGGGTTTATGGGCGAGAGGCCCATCGTCTTACCACTCGACAATGTTGCTCATGTTAATATTTTTGATGATATTGAAGATGTTTCTCTTGCAGATCCAAGTACATTTGAAGCTCTTGTTGCTTTGACAGAAGACGTTTCACACTCTGTCGTTGTTCCTGTGCTTCCTACACCTCATGACCTACTAGTTTGTCCACAACCTCTCTGTTGCAATCTTCTTGCTTCATGGTTCTTCTCTCAGATGTTGGTTTTCTGTTTTCGGCCACCATCACATACGTTTTCAACAAATCTCGTCACTTTTCGGAGCTTTCCGTCGCTTCCTACCGCCAGCAATCATCGTTGCCTCACTCATTCATGCAGTTTCCACCGTAGTTGTAGATCGTGGTCGCTCTTGCTCACATCCAACCGTGATCAGTATGTTTCTTGCTTATGCTCTTTGCAGCCTTGGAGTTTCAATATCTTGTTTCCGGGTATTGCTTTGTTTTCACATCGTATGATGCCTTCGGGCTTGCCTACACCGCTCCCTGCACCATGGATTTGTGCATTTCATGGCCTACTCTACCATTTATAGGACATCTCGACTGGTTTTCGACAAAAATCTGCACTTTCGTGCCAATACGGCGTGATTTACAACTGCAGGAGTCGCTTTGTTGTTTTATGTCGCTTTTTCGCTTCTTCCAATACATATTTGCATATTTCCATCACCTTCCATAGATTCTCGATGACACTTATACAATTCAAGCGACCTTTTGTATTTTTCAGTTGTTTTCTAGCTTATAAATGCCATCGTCGTCGCTTCCATCATTTGGTTGATCTCCCTCGTGTGCCTCCATGGCCACCGCCTCTCGTGTCGTTTTTGTTCCCACCACTCAATTCCGCATACCCGAGCTCCGCCATGGCCTCCACCATTCAATAAATTAAATTAAATTAATTTTTAATTTAATTTAATTTTTACATACCCATTTCCTCCATTTCCAACAATAAATTAAATTAAATTATTTTTAATTTAATTTAATTTTTTATTTTTTCACCATTGTCGTCGTCATTAAATCCATGCCATCATTAATGTGTGTCCATCATTATAGCACGCCCACCACCTAATATGTGTTTTCCTTTTAATGTGCACGTTTTTCTTTTAATTTTCACATGCGGCTCACCATTAAATGCAAATTTAATAATAAATTAAATAAAATTGTTTTTTAATTTAATTTAATTTTTCCCACCAACATTCAATCACAAACAAAAATTTAATGTATTTCCATGTCGTTGCATTCATTAATGTTGGAACACATTTCCTTAATGCTTGTGGCCCAAAATTAAAACCAAAATTTAATGCATCTGCAATTTCCAACTAGCATCTTTGGCACGTATTTCGAGGCATCTCCCTCCAACTTCAGTTGTTGCTTTCTTCTGTCGAATCGAGGGACCCATTCAGCTATCTTTTGGTATAGCAATGTTTACAGTCATTGCAAAGCATTTTTAGAGTATGATTCAGTGCTAGTGATAGTTTTTGATTTTTTTAAGACCTACTCACTTTCTTCATTTTGGTCTTCTTTTGTAACAGGAGTACATTTTCGGTTGTACCCAATACTCCTGGCTCTTTCCCTCTTTCTCTTCCACCCTTGTACGCGTTGGGGACCAATGTTTTCTCAATGAGAATGAATGATAAGGAATAATGTATTATAATTGCTTATTAATTGTAATGGATAAAGGTCGTCAATATTTAATACCACATTATCCAATTGAAGCTTTGTAATGTCTATTTATAGGCTTGTTCTACTAATACAATTCAGTTTTCATTCGTGCAAATCTTTGGTTGTCTATTTGTAATTGTGTGTTCCTTATCATTGGCATTAGAGCATAAGTTACGGATAAGGCAGTATTATATATAGACAACCCTTATCCTTTACAACTAACAAATACTGGTAATACATTATACCCTATCACCATTCCCCTATACTCCATGTTAAAATAGGGTAATTGAGGGGAAGAATATGGCTATTGTGGAGATGGCTCATTGAGGGGAAGCATAGGGCTATCGTGGAGATGTTGTATAATTCATTCAAAAAATCATATATTAAGTTTCAAAGGAAAGTAGTATATTGTGTATTCTACATCAACAACACACTCATGTCATCAAGGGCATAACCACCTTTGAGAGTTAGGCCATTCCATTTTGTATTTTTTATATTTTGGATTAGTTGCATGAGCCTAGATTCCTATTAAAACAAAATAATATGCTACAATTATTAGTCACAAATACATTTTTGTTGAATACTTTGAGTCAATGGACTATCGAGTGTGCTTCAAGTACTTGTGAGATCATCATCTGAAGAGATGTTTTTTAGGTCCTCATGGACTCTTCGGATCTATCATAGGTCTTCTTACTAACTCTTCTTCATCTTGTGTTGTTCTTGTTGATAGTTTCCCTCAACTAGCTAATCTTGGTTATCCTTCTAGTCATTGGGATATTTCAATGAGTGCTTCTTCTAGTACTTCAATTATGGATATCTCTGCAAATTTTGATGTCCAACGTCTATTCTTGATATGGGTTCAAAGGATGAGTTCATGCCTTTAATTAATCCTTTGATTGTGATGAGGTCTAAGCCCAAATAAGTCTACACTTAAAACCTCCAAGGAATTCCTTCAACAAGAACTCCATCAAAAGTTTCCTCTACCTCTAGAACATAGTTCTAAGTGGGAAGCAACGAAGGGGATGAAGTATAACTCACAACGAAGTAGACATGGGGTTGGTCTCCTTTCCTATGGGAAAGAATACTATTGGTTGTGATTGGGTCTATAAAACCAAACTTAGTGTTGATGTCAAATTGGGATACATAGGGTTCATCTTGTTGTTAAAAGGATTTTCTCAAAAGAAGGGAGTCAACCATAATAAAACATTTATCCTAATGCTTGCATGGCCTACATTTGGATAATTCTTTCTATTGTTGCTTTATTTTCACAAGGACCTAAAGGAGAAGATTTACACGTAGCAATTGTTAGGCTTAGTCCATGATAAACTTGCACCATCGGTTTGCAAACTTAAAAAGTCCTAAAAATCCCTTGTATAGGGTTATGTAGGTGCCTAAGATCCACACTTTTTTTTCATAGGTGTAGCTTCTCTCATAGTGAGATTGAGCTTAATATTTACATCAAACATAATGATGATTAAATTCTTATCATTGTCCATAATATTGACAATTTCAAACATTCTCCATGCCACATACCTTATATGGTTAATTGTCTAGCGACAATACCACCCCTTCCGTCCAAACACTACTAATACTAATCTTTGCTCTACATGCCAACATGGTGTCAATCATCACCATATGCTTCCTTACATAGTTTTGTCTTGTAAGACCACCAGCATAGCTCCCTAATACTTATCCTCTGCCAAGACTAGATTGAACTTATCCTCCCTTATGCTTCTAAAACAAATCTATCTCACTTACCTTCTTAATGATTAATTTTCTAAACACCCACTTTAATACTAAAACCTCACAACGACCTGCTCTTGCCACCCATTAGATTTTTCAATGTTAGTAACGTTAATTCGTGAAATTGTTGCTTAAGAACTATTTTATAATAGGCAGTGTTAATAATTCTTTGTTCTAAAATATCTCCACAACTATAAGTGTTGGTCTTTGAACCGCACTCAAATTTGGATGTACTAGATTATGTTAACGATTTGTTTGAAAACTAATATTTGTATTGATATATAATGTATTTTGGAGTTTACTAATATAACTTTTCCAAATGGAAAAAATGTACTATATTAAGGATCACCATAATTTTTTATGGTCGTGAAATTAGCCCAACATGCCCACTGATGTTTTTTTTTATAGCTTACACCACAAAGTCAATGACGAATTTTTTGAAATGTTTTATTTTAAGATTTTAAAAATAACATCTTTATCTACATTTACAGATTTAAATACTCCGAATTATATCAAATTCATGATTTCCAATATTACATTAAATTCTAGTTATGTAACTTTCATTATTGTGTAATTATAAAATTATCAAGATCTGATTAACATATAACTAAATCTCAATTTCTATATTTATTTTGTCAAGCATAGAAAGTTCAAATGTGTTGCAACTTACCTTTTAATTAAAATTCTAGATGAAGACGAAATCTTGATCTATCAGCATAGTAAAATGGCATTCAATTTTAATACTCTATACCATAACAATAAGGCATCCACTTTTTAGTGAATGCATCAAGTTTGGCCTTTTCTAAATGTTTTCATAGCTAAGACATTCCTCTAATTGTATGTCAAAACAATTTCTAAGAACGTACAATGGTGAAATCCTTGCTCCCAGTTCACATATCTAGTGACCGAAAATAATCAGACCTCGAATAAGATACCATCAAACCCGGTTATACAACTGCTGGCTAACAACACCTTAGTCTTAATTAAAATTATTCACAGCATTATAAAGAAAATGGGATGTTGTTAGGATCTGACCAATATTTCCATGAGCACTCTACCAGAAGAAACTTTAATGTGATATCTGGCCTGAAGTAAAACTAAAGTTCGTCTATTAGTTAAGCAACATAGAATCCTAAATCAATTGTTTATCCTACGGGCGTGCCATTCAGTTGCATTAAAGAAATCTAGAGCACTACTCCTAGAGTACGAAATGAAAATATGGACCATTATAACTGTACTTTTTGCCTAATAGACTTCACTGCAATGCCAGTGCTTAAATTTTCACTACATAAAATATGTGAAGAAAAGGTGTCATTTTTCTTTTAAAGAGCAGCAAGTTTATTGCACTCCATTCAGTAAATACTCTTCAAAACAAACTCCTCTCCTATTGAAATCTTTGTTTGTGATGACATGTCATAACCTGACCACCATATGCGAACTAGAGAACATAATTAGTTGTCCAATAAGTTCTTAAGAAGAATCTCCTCAGTCTCCATTATATAATCATCCCCAAGGAGCACTTTCAACATATCAAACTGACAGAGTTCTAAATTTTGTGCATTCTGGTATCTCAACCAGTAAAGCAATAAACATCCTCAGAGAAATTTACTGTTTAAATTAAAATAATGGATGGTAAAGAACTGGTTTACATTACTTACACCAACTGGATACTGCAATGCAACATTCTCGACATTTGTGTCATTATACCTTCTCAAATATTGAAGCAATTAGGTATAAAAATAACATAATGCTAAAAACTTGTGACGGTGATTTTCTTGTATGCAATCCAAACCTTGATCCACCAAAATCAACAACATGCATGCACAAACTGTTAAACTGCCTGGTGATTTAGAGGCTTGATGTGCAATTTCTGTGCTGCTTGTGTTCATCCTGTTTACCATCGGACTACTCGGTGCTTCAGCTTGCTGCTTGTGCTACAAGGTTTATTACTCATTTGACTCTTGAAGGCAAAAAAAAATGTCCCTTGTCATCCTTTCTATCATTTAGTTACAAAGGATATTCATGACCAGTTTTCTTCACCCCAAAATATTACCCGGTCAGCCCCGTAGTTGTAAGGATTGAAGTTATAGCTTGTTTAATTGGCAGTAACAGACGGACAAGTCACATTTCGAAATAAGACCTATCTAAGTATTGCAAACTAGCAGATGTTAGATTGACCACATTCATCAGGGAAGATATTCTTTTAATGTTGGCCATAACCACTGTGTTCTTTGACTGCAGCCAGCAATAACTGCAAATATCAATCAAGCTTGAAATCCTTCTCTTTCCTATGTTAATCATCTCTTACGCAATAATAATTATAAATTTTAAAGAAGCTATATTGCAAATGCTGAGTCAGAATCATAAGATATGGAGAAGCAAAGAATGTCTAATATTACAGGGATTTAAATTTTTAGTTAAAAATCACAACTGATATGATTTTATAGGTTAAAATTTTTTAACCGTAGTGCAGAACCATTTGACACCATATAATGATTCAAAAAATTGAAGCGCTGTGATATTAGATTGAATGAAGAAATGTAAGGGACAATACCCCAATAGCCTTCTCTCATGAATCGGAAAGAATCATTTATGTCTGGGCCAAATGAATAAAAACTGCCAACTAGATTGAATGAGGAGTTGTAGGGGACACTACCCCAATAGCCTTCTCTCATGAATCGGGAAGAATCATTTATGTCTGTGCCAATTGAATAAAAACTGTCAACGGACCTGTGAGTCACTGATGAGTTGACCAAAGGTTCATGCCACCCACTAAGGTTCTGTGTCAACAGAAGTCTACAAATGGCATGTGAATAAACCCTATATGGCATAAGGCTCTTTGCAACTCTAAAAACTTAGGTAATAACAAGGAGGGAAAAAAATATAAGCAACGCACAATTCAATTCAGCCACCTGACCTGGTTAAATCAGTGGAATCTCAGTTCTTCGAAGCTGATCCCCACGCACACTCTCAACCTGCAGGCTGCTGTTGGGACTCAATGAGAAGAGCATTCAGCATGATTTGCACGGCAGCATTATAAACAGCATTCTTGTAATGCATCCCATCCTCGGTGCAATTGGGTCCACAGCCCTGGCTCAATCTCCCAATGTCAAGCAGCACAAGAGGTCCCCCTGAAGTCCTCAACAGCCTGCTCCCTTCCACCTCCCTGGCATAAGCATCACACATTTCCCCAGTCATCCTCTGCCTCTTGGCCTCAGTATTCAACATAGAATTAACCAGAGTGGGAAGCCCAAGCCAGAACATATGTGATGCAAACCCTTGCCCCCTGCCATTCTCAACGCCAATGCCAAGAGCCTCCCCAGAAGTCGTCAGGGGCAGAAGAGAATCCACCCCATTCTTCACCCTCCTCAGCCCTTCCCCATAGTGGCTAGCATTGGTCACATACAGCATATGCCACAACCCCGTCCCCATCACCAAAACGTCAGGGTAAACCCCACCCGCCCTCAGGTCCCCCAAAACCCTAGTCAAATTCACCGCAAAGGGCGCCCATATAAAATCCACCTTTAACCCCCGTTTCTCGAAAATATACCGATAATTACTGTGGCGTCTAAAAAGATCAGCTCTAATGGATTCCGTAGATTCCAACACCAAGTCCAAAAGCGACAGAACAAAAAACCGGGCCTCGGAATCTCCGGCAACAGCGACCCAGGAGCCGTTGAGGAGATCCAGGGCGTCGGATCTGCCCAATTTCTGGAACCCGCAATTGGCCTGGTTCTGATTTTTCCAACGCCACGTTCGCCCGGGATTCGAATCCGCGAGCGGCGAATTTTCCTTCTCTTCCCAGTCCACTTCGCCGAGGACAGAAAGGCAGGTAAAAGAGGGTTTTGTGCTGTTAAGGGAAGCGATAATGATTTCAGGAATGTTTGGGAAATAGGGCATGAGGTGTACGCCTACCGCGAGGGTTATGAAGAGGGCGGCGCTGAAGAAAAGCATTCTGTTGCGGCTCAGGTGCCACCCCGCCATCCCCATTGGAACGAAGAGGACGATGCCTGCCGCCACGATGCCAACCTGGACTTCCCCCACCATTTTTGGTTTTCTTCTGCTTTTAAGATCTGAAGGCCATTGTACCAGGATTCGAACCGTAAACCTCTCTGCGTGTAGATCAGGCAGCTTTGCGAGGGACGGAGTTAGACTTTTATCAAATGCCGAGTGGTTCTGAGTGGGTAAATTCGAAGGATTTGATTGTGCATGGAATTTTCATTTAAATTGCAAGGCGCATGCTGCATTTTGAAAAATTTCCTCCCGGTAAACCAAATTTCCATCTTCCACGAATCGAGGGGAAATCCTAAGCAACCACTTTTGTATAATTGATAGATGAGCAACCGTCAACAAGAACAAATCACCCGTTCACCATTCTTTTTGTTTTTTTATTTTTTTGATACACGAATTGGTTACATCTCATTCATTAATTAGGATTTAAATTTTATAACTATTTTTATAATTTTTATATTATCTTATTGTTAAGGGTTTGTTTGAAAGAGGAAAAGGTGCAGGTAGGTAATAGCTGAATCTTTGTTATAAATTTGTTTTAGTTTGATCATTTAAAAGGTGAGATTTTATTGGAAATTGGGATTGGAACTGCCAACCTCAAGCTGTCAAACACTCAACAAAAATTGGGTTTGATGAGGAAAGCTGTTTTGCTGAAATTTTTTTGAGACCTATCTGGTGGGCTCTGCGGGGATGGCAGCAGTTTTTGGAGGAGGTATGAACAACTGGAGGAATGTAGTGATGACATTAGGTCCGTCACTGAGCGTGCATGCTAGGGCTGGTATTTCTTTTAAAAATGATTGGAAGGAACAGGATTTCCCATTGCATGCCGAGAATCGCTTGTTAAAGAACAATGGATGTTTGGAACGATGTGAAGCCAGGCCGGTTCTAGTGGTTCAACCAGACTCGGTGGCAGAATATGTGGAGTATTTAACCAAACATGCGCTTATGGCAGAAGATGTGGAGTATTTAACCAAACATGCGCTTATTGGTAAATTTATGGGCATCCGAATTTCTCTTCCCTTTGTGGAGGCTTGGGTTAGGAAGACTTGGAACCCTGAAGGTGATGTGGAGGTGATGCTGAGTGCAAACAGCTATTTTATGGTGGTTTTTTCTTGTCTTGCGGATCGTAACAAAGCATTTGAAGGAGGTCCCTATTTATGTAACCAAGCGGGACTCTTTCTTAAACCCTGGCATGTGGGTTTCAACCCATCAGAGGAGCGGTCGTCACGGGTTTCGGTGTGGGTTCGGCTTCCGTGGCTCCCCTTGGAATTTTGGAGAAATGACATCTTGCATATGATTGCCCTTCTACTTGGGAAGCCGGTTGGGCCGTCAGGACAGACGCTGGATAAAAAGGTAATCTCTGTTGCCCGTATCTGTGTTGAAATTGATTTAAACAATCCTATTCCAGATTCTATTGAAATACGATTCGGATCAACCACATGGGTTCAAAAACTTGACTATGAAGCTCTTCTATTTCGTTGTCGGATTTGTCATGAATATGGCCACTTACAAAGAAAATGCCCTAAGTTTGTCCTACCCGTGGCTTCAAATCCTGGGCCCTCTCAAGCTGTACAAAATATGGATAAAGGAAAATCCCTGATAAAGGAGGGGGATCAGAATAAGGAAGGCGTTGTTACAGTAAAACCTCGGAACAAAGGAATAAAGGCAAAAAGAGACATTAAGGATAACCAGCCAGATGCTCAGCTCAATTGTTTTGAAATTCTAGAGAATCTTGACCAGTGCGTGGAGATACCTGAAACATCGCTACCTGTTATAGATATAACAGGACCAAATCGGTTGTCTCTTCATGAGGTGGAACCAAGGGAACCAGATACGGGGGTTTAAATGAAGAACAAAGGGCTTTGGTTCCGAGTATAGGCGATATGGTTGGCCCTAGCCCCGGAAGTGAAGTTATCTTAGAAAATGGCACAGATTTAGATGTGCCCTCTCCTACCAGAGCACCGATGCGACTCATCCATGGATCAGTAAAACTCCTACAGTGCTGGGATTGCAGCATAAAATAATTAAAAAAAATGCTTCAGATAAGAATATGAAGGTGGGTCGGAAGAAAGACCAGGATAAAATTAAGTTAATGGGGGAGACTTTGGTAGAGTCGGGTTTGGTGAGAACATTGGACTCCCATTTTTATAACCCCCAAAAATGATTATACTTTCATGGAATGTAAGGGGGTTGAACAGCATCCCCAGACAAAAAGTTGTTTGTGATTTGATTCGTGTTCATTCTCCGGATGTGGTTTTTATTCAGGACAGAGTATTGATAACTGGGAGAGTCTCCCGTCTGAGGATTCTCAACACCTACGGGAGTTGATCCATAAGGATGTTCAGACTTAATGTGGTTTGTTTTTTTTTTGGTTTTCTTTGGGAGTTGACCTTGTCTGGTGATTTAGCCTTTCTTGTTGCTTATTTGAGTCCTGGGTGGGGGGCTCAGTTGTACTTTGTAATCCAGACTTTTTATCAATAAATTTTTACCCTTTTATTTAAAAAAAAAAAAAAAGGTGAGATTTTATTAATTTTATTTTTATTTAAGAAAATGAAGTTTTATTGACTTCTTTTTGTTTAAAGAATTATAAAAAAATTATGCAACCAAAAAAAATATTTAAAAAATTATAAAGGTTTACGGAACCAATTTAATTGTGAATGTAAAAATATAGTTTTAAAAACCTAAATACAAAAAAATAATATATTTTAAAGAAAACAATTCTTTATCATTAAATTTGTTTAAACATCTATCTCAAGTTTTTATATCATCTTTTGTTATATTTTAGTGTGGCACTATGACACTTTTATGTCATAAAACTTATTACATGTTACATTGGCATTTTGTTGGATAGTGGCCTCTTTGGAAAATATTTATTGTATGTTAGGGGAAATAATTTATTTAAAATATATATTATAATTAATTATTTTAAATAAATTGTATCTTATCAGGCATTTTATTAGTAAGTTTTTTAATCTTCAGAAGGAGGTTTGGGGTTCAAGTCTGGCAGCCTGCATCGGATACATAAAAAAACCTCGATTAACTTAAGGGGTATATCTGAATGGGACAGGCCCCATGAAACGGAAAGTTCATACATAAAAAACCTCAATTAACTTGAGGGGTATATCCAGATGGGACAGGTCCCATGAAACAGAAAGTTCAGGTTCCCAAAGGATACGAGGAACAGTTTCCTTAGCATAAGATTTTTGTCCCAGGGCAACAACGCAATGGTTTGGGCTTTGGCTCTTCTTCATGAGGTCCAAAGTTCAAACCGCGGCATAAGCGAGTTTGTGAGGGGGTGTGTGTGTGGTGGTTGTGTGTTAAATTCTCTATTGATAAACATAGCTCTCGCTTTACAAGGGATCATGGTTGGGAGGAGACTGCTCAGCCCTATGTGTTGGTCGCAGAGGTTTCTCACACTAACCAAATCAATATATATAATAAATTTATTAACATGTTTTTTTATACATAGAAGAATCAACAACTACCTTTCTTTTTTGAACGACTGGTCAGAGGGTCAAATTGCATTGTCTCTGATCGTAGCATCAAATCATGGTACTACCACTATAATCCCTATCTCGTTTTGGTAAACACGACCCGGAGTGAGGGAGACCCTTGATGCCTCGGGGTTGGTATTACCATCATCAAACTGGTGCACATTCAATAGACTTAGGTCAAATTACTACCTTTACTTAAATTGAACATGGTGCACACTTAGCGGACTCAGGTCAAATTACTACCTTTGCCTAAATTGAACATGTCCCCAAGGTTTGAACCTAGGTCTCCTCTTAAATTTATTAATATGTTTTTAATATAATACTGGACATATACATGTTATGGTTTTTTTTTTTTGATATATAGAAGCAATGGTTACAATCACGATTTTTAAAAAACTCTTTCGTCATTTTGTACGAAATGTGAATAGCTTTAAAATAGGTGGTCATACAAAAGAAGTCAAACAATATTTAAGGAAATATGTTCATATGAAGATAGTTGCCTCAAACAAGGATAGTGTTAGGGCAAATTTTCATCAAGTTATAATTAGGGCAATTTTTTTTAAATGTCTCATCTTTCAAGAGCCATATCTTTATAAAGAGTTTTCCAATTCAAAAAACTCTTTCATTATTTTGTGTAAAATGTGAAGAGCTTTAAAATAAGCGGTCATACAAAAGAAATCAAGCAATATTCAGGGAAATATGTTCATATGAAGATAGTTGTCTAGAACAAGGATAGTGTTAGGGCAAATTTTCTCAAAAAAAAATTATCTTTTAAGAACTACATATTTTGCAAAGAATTGTTCGATTTAGATTATTCTTGGACCAATGTGTGCTAAATTTGAAGAGCTTAAAAGTGAGTGATCATATGAAGGAATCTGAGCAATATTGAGGGAGATAGACCTTGTGATATTAGCCATCTAAAACAAGGGTAGTGACCATTTTTCAAATCACGGGAAAACAAGATTGTCGATATCTTTCGGCTAGGATTTAGATGATGGGAGGAGCAATGAAAGGTTAGGGCATCAACAAGGCATGATATTTTGTCTAGGCATAGAACTTTTTAGCTAAGTTTCATTTATCCCTTTCTAATCTTTGAAGTTTTGCATGCAAATTATTGTAGGTTTATTTTCAAATAATACAATTGTTATAGGATATACTTATAAATTTCAATAGATATTGAGTTATATTATCCTTGTTATAGACTGGTTTATAGCTAAATTCTTAGAATCATCCCTACTAGTAGAGGTTAGGAAGGACCTCATAGAGCAATGATCCTCATTGTTCAAAGATAAGGCAATCATTGATAAATTTAATGGGTCTTGGCTAAGGGATTTGACTTTGAGAAAATGGATTGATAGGAGATGGAAGTCTCCAAGAGTGAGTTTATTCTTTATTTCCAAAGGTCTCTTCCTAGCTATTTTTTATTTCAGGGAGGAAAGAGATTATCCAAAAAGAGGTTTTGTGGTTTATGGGAAGAGCATGAGTCTTTCTTACCTTTTGGTATGAAAGCTTTGCACTTGAAAATGTAAACCTATCCCTAGTACTAGTCTGGGTCAATATGTATGGATTTCTCATTAAATTATGGGAAATGGATACCTTCAAGGCAATAGGAAAGAATTCAAAAGAAATCCTTGAGATTTTAGAAACTACAAAAGACAGAGTCTTGGCTATTTATGCTCAAATATTGGTCATGATTGATATCAGTAAACCTTTACCAGAATCAATCATTCTTAAGTATGGGGGTAAGTTGTGGACCCAAACCATGGATTATAAAAATATATATTTCATATGTAAAAGATGTCATGAGATGGGGCATATTGAAATATCATGCCCTAAGAAGAGTCTAGCAAAAACATATGTAGAAATTCATAAGATAAACTTACAAATGGATATGGATGAGGATGGTTTTCAACTTCCAAAAAATAGGTCTAAACATATGAAAGTAAATAAATAGTGGAGACCAGTAAGGATATTGGAAGAAACACCAATTCTTTTGAGGCTTTAGCCTATGAAAAGAAACAAATTAGAGCTTAGAGGACATGGTACAACAAGATCAAAATATTAACAAGGAATTGTCTACTCAGTCTAAACCCGATTTAGGGATGAACATTCATGTTGAACCTAAGGAATGTGCCTCATCAAATTTTGAAGACTCTCTTGAAGTACCATGCACCATTCAAGAGAAGAAAAGTGGTAGAGAAAACATAGTTTTAAATGTTAATACCTCTACCATTAACAAGGAAATACTAGAAAATGAGTAGGATAAGTCAAAAGGTTCCTTAATAAAGCCAAGAGAGGATAAATCTAATAAAAATGAAAGTTGTGAAAGAATATTCAGGAATAGAATAATAAAACCTACCCTCGATATTGGCAAGGTAAAAATAGGAAAACCTTCAAATTATCAAATGCAAACTAGGGAAGCAAGAGCAAACATAGAGAAAGGAACACAATCTAAGTTGGTTGAACTTCTCTTTACCAAACAACAAAATGATATTAGTAATTCGCAAGAGGGGCCAACAACCCCTAATGAGACATGATTACCATATCATAGAATATAAGGGGAACTAATACCCCCTCAAAGAAAAGGTGTATCAGGGACTTTTGCTTAAGAAATAAGCTTGATATTCTTTGTATCTAGGAAACTAAAATGACAAAGGAAGAAGTTTCTAAAAATATGAAAGCAGTATGGGCAAGATGTGAATGGGATGTTGTGGTTTCAGAAGGAGTGATAGGGGGGATTCTAACATGTTGGATCCAGTTAAAACCTCCTATGAAACCATTCATAAAACTAAGCATTAGATAGCCTCATTAGTCACATGCTACTTTGTAGATATTTGTTTCATCCTTATTAATGTCTATGGACCTACAACTCAGTCAAGTAGATAAGAAGTATGGAGTGGAATTGAAGCCTTTATGAGAAGTAAAGACCAAGAAACTCGATTCATGATCATAAGATATTTTAATGCCATAACCAAGTTTGATGAAAATATTAGGGGAATTAGGAAAATAACCCAAAGTATGAGAGATTTCTTAGTTTTCATTCAAAACAATAATCTATGGGAGGTTGAGTTTGAAGAGGATAGCTATACATGGACCAAAAACAAGATAGGCCAAAACCTAATAATAGAAAAATTAGACAAATGCATACTCTCAAATCATTGGCTAGATGAAGGGACTTGTGCTAAAATTAATACCTTGACAAGGATTAGTTTATATCACTGGCCAATAAGAGTTAAAATGGTGGTAAGTGAATTTAAAAAATATCATATTTTAAATATGAGTAGATGTGGGAAGACCATCCTCAATTTGTTGATATGATAGTGCAAACATGGAATTCTTTAGAAAACGATGGGTTGTATACACTTCCAAAACAAATTAAATCAATGACATCTAGATTAAAAGAATGGAACAAGAACACATTTGAAAATATTTTTGAGAAGAAAGAAGAACTAAAAGAAATTTCCAAACTTCTAAAATTCCAAAAAGGTGAGCACAATAATCCAAGCTTGGAGGAAAGGGAGTTGCTTAGTGAATATCATAATATTTTGAGTAAGGAAGATTAAATCAATACTTACTTGGTTAAAAGAAAGAGATTAAAACACAAAGTTTTGTCTTAGGATGGCAATAGTACAAATATCAACATCTAGAATTAGTAGAATTAAATCAATAGAAGGGGTTTGGATTGAAGACTAAAGTGAAATAAAAAAGGAGGTAAGTTTTTTTTACCATAATATTCTAGGATCAAAGGAGATTGAAGTTCTTAATGATAAGATACTACAAGAAGTACCTTCAGTTATAACAAATGAAGACAATAGCAAATTGATGGAGCCTATTACTTTGGAAGAAGTTCATTCAACTCTTTTTTCTTTTGATAAGGATAAATCCCCAGGTCCAAATGGACTCTCTACAACATTCTATCAACATAACTAGGAAATAATGAAGGATTCTTTATTGGTGGCAGTGGAATAGTCTAGGGTAAAACAATACATACCTTATAAAATAAATGCAACATATCTTACCCTGATTCCAAAAAAGAAGGATGCAAAATTGTTTGATTCATTTAGGCCCATAAGCCTATGTAATATGGCATATAATATAATCTCCAAAGTGATGGCAAATTGGTTAAGACCATTATTAGACAAAATTATTTTAGAAGAGCAAGGAGGATTTGTGAAAGGGAGATAGATTTTGGACAAGATCATAGTAGCTCATGAAGTAATGCATTCAACAACTTCTAGAAAAGAGAGCAATGATCTTAAAACTTGATATGAATAAAGCCTATGATAGGGTTAAATGGGATTTTCTTTTTGTAGTATTAGAAAAGTTTAGATTTGGGAAGAAATGGGTCAAATGGATTAAAGCTTGTGTCTCTATAGTATCATATTCAATGTTGGTCAATGGGCTAGTAACAAAATCATTTAAAGCCAAGAGGGGTCTTAGATAGGGAGATCCTCTATCACCATATCTATTCATTATTATGGCAGAGGTATTGGGAAGGAACTTGAAGAAGGCATACAAATATGGGCTAATAAGTGGACTTAAGGCTAGTAATAACATCGACAACATCACCCATCAATAGTTTGTAGATGATACAACCCTTTTTAGGAGGGTAGAGAAAAATGAGGCCAAAGCTTTGAATAACTTATTAAAGGAATATGAAAGAGTGTCGAGGTAGAAAGTTAATAGGACAAAATCTAAAATTTACTTCCTAAACACTCCAACTAGAATCAGAGCAGGGATATGCAAGTTACTTCAAATGGAGGAGGCAAATTTACTAGCAACATATCTAGGGATGCCCTTATTTGAGGGGAGAATGAGGATAGAATTGTGGAATCTAGTTATAAGTAAAGTTCAAAATAAACTACCAACATGGAAAGGTAGATGGTTATCGTTAGTAGGAAGAGTGTAGCTAATTAAATCAGTCTTACAGGCCATTCCAACATATTATATGTCCTTGTATATTATGCTAAAATCAGTAGAAAAAAGTTTAATCTATATTATGCGGTCATTTTTGTGGTCAGGATTACATGATAAAAGGAAATTTCCTTTGGTGAAATGGAGCAAGGTGTGTGATGATAAAACTAGGGGAGGTCTCGATTTAAGAGTTCTTATGGATGCAAACTTAGCTCTAAGGGAAAAAGTAATTTGGATATTGTACAAAGAGAGTCAAAGACAATGGGCAAGAATTCTTCTAAGTATGTTGAGCCCAATGACCCAAGCTTAATCTTTATTGCATTCTCACTACTAGATGGTTTTGCACTATGGAATAATTTTAAAAAATCAATTGATCTAGTGATTAAAGGTCTAAGATGGGTGGTGGGAACTAGAGAAAAAATTCTATTTGGATGGATACTTGGTGTGATAAAAGACCACTCAATCTAGATCTAATTTTGAAACCATGGATGAGATTACTTCAAGAAAAATATGGTGATAGGGTTTCAAACATTATGTACAAGGATTAGGAAGGAAGATACAAATGGAAAGAATATTTTTTTACAAGTATATCAGACATTGTTGCTAGGAGGTAGTTGAGCAAAAAGATAACAACAATGATTATTTTGAGGGGAGTCGAGGATAAGCTAATTTGGGAGTTGAATAGCTCAAGAGAATACACAACAAGAAGCAGATATAATGTAAAGCACCAACAAAATAGGAATACCATAAGAATATGGAGAGATATTTGGGATAGCCCAAGCATTCCAAAAGTCAAAATGTTTGTATGGCTAGTAGGTCACAAGAAAATTTTATCCTAGGATAACCTAATGAAAAGGGGTTTTCATGGCCCCTCATAATGTGTTCTATGTAAAAAGGATAAGGAGAGTATAGACCATCTCTTGGGACACTATTCAATAGTCTAGGAACTATGGCAATGGATTCTTAATATGTTTGGTAAATGCATGGTGATGAATGGCAAAATTGAAGAATGGTTAAAGTAATGGTAGAGCACTTTTAAAAGTGAGGCATTATAGACAATCTGGGATACATAAAAAGATACAATACTTTGGACTATATGGATGGAAAGGAACAAAAGAATATTTAAAGGAAAGGAAAGCAGTTTAGAGGTAATGAAAAGGAAAATTTGTTTAGCCATAGAGGAGTCTAAACCAACCCTATCAACTCACCCAATCCCTAATCTTGAGGTAGAGAGCCTTGATAGATGGATTCAAGTCATCAATTGGAATTATGATGGTGGGTACAAGAGAAACAAAAGGAAGGTAAAGAATATAAAGTGAAAACCATCGAAAGCAAAGTTGGTCAAATTAAATTTTGATAGAGCATCTAAAGGAAATCTAGGACTAGTAGGAGTTGGAATAATAAGACAAGTAATGAAGTTGAAGCCTGGGAAATTCTCAAATAATGAAGTTGAAGCTTGGGAAATTCACAAATAATGAAGTTGAAGCTTGGGAAATTCACAAATAATAAATTTGAAGCTTGGGAAATTCATAAATAATGAAGTTGAAGCTTGGGAAATTCACAAATAATGAAGTTGAAGCTTGGAAAACTTTTTAATGATTAAAAATACGCATATAAATGAAATGGAATAGAGTATGGATGGAAGGCAATTCATTAATAGTAACAAATACAATTTTGAGAAAAACAAAGGCTCCATAGAACATACAAGACATTGTTGTGGAAATACAAGACCTGGCTACAAAGTTTGAAGAAACCTAGTTTACACATACATTAAGGAAAGGGAACAAATGTGTAGATAGGCTAGCCAATAGAGGATTTTCAAGTTAAATTTTATTAACCATGGTTAGAGGAAGTAGTAAGTTTAGCTAAAGCTGACAAGAAAAATTTGAAAGGAGCAAATTCAAAATAATGTTCTAAAGGACTACAAAATGTTTTAGGGGATCCATTTATAGATCAATGCATTAGAAAAAACTAAAAATCCAAATTTGGTAAAGTGGACTATAATTTTGTGAAGCGAGTATAAGTTTTGTATGCTGAGTAGAAGAAGATGATATTAAAAGGGTTGGTTTCCATTCTTGAAATATTTTTGACCAATTTTTTCCTTGTTCCCATTGAAGGGTTTAACCTTTATAAATTCTTCTAAAAATATTACTTTTCTCTTTTTTCTTCTTACAATAGATAACTATTACTGAAAATTTTTGTTCTTGCTTAGTTATTTCTTAAAGACCTGCTCTATGATCATTGAATTGTGAACATCCATATTTACCCCAATATAAGGATTCAACACCAATATAAATATTTTGATTCAAAATTTCATCCATTTGATACTAAGGAACATAACTCAAGAGCCTTTTCACAATAACTTTTTCTTAAAATCCTTGGACAACTCCATTGCCAAGTGAGATTTCTTATTCAATCATCACTTCTTGTGGCTCTAGTCCAACTAAATAGATTCATAATTGTTGGTTGTAGCATATTGATAGTTCATAGGAGCCTTAGAATGATGATTCTCATCCTTGTCATTTTATTCTTACCATTTGGTCATTCTTGACCCTTCTTATAAAGGGAAACCACTCTAATATTTGCCTTATTCAATAAGGCTAGAATCTAGTCCAACTTAGCTATTACCCCACCATCATTGTGGTTTTTACCACTGCAATATATCATATTCCTTGTTCTATCTATTTTCCAAGTTACAACACATATGTATAGTTCAACACTAGTGGACTCATTATGCCTCTAAAATTTTAAGTTGGGCTTTGACACCATATGAAACAACCCCATAATCAGTTTGGCAAAAAATAATTGTATAATTAAATTATTTTCATCATAAATGGAAGCAATATATTTAATTTCCACTTGACAGAATATAGTCCACCAAACAAAGTAGTAACATTAATATTTAAATACATTTGTCTCATATGTTTTAAATCTATTCGTCAACACCATTCACTCCATATTCACCTCAATATCATATATGGCATGGTGGTAGTCTACTTTATTATATCGGTAATGGTATTCTTTAAGCATGCTAGATTTACTAGTTTTAAAGGTATCCACCTATACCTTAGTGACATTATCAATTCAATGTCTATTTACTAATATTGGTGATATTATATCATGAGGTTGTATTGAATTTTATTGATCAACATTTTATAGTCTAATATGGGCAAGAGAAGTCTCATCCATGTTCCTCAAGCTATAATATTTGTGAATATGTACATTTATGTTCTCAAACTAGTCATCTTATCTAGTTAAGGTTTCCTATGCAATTCAACCTTTTGTTTATGTGGATAAGACTTAGTTACCACTCATAAACCTATAGTCTAAATTGGGGCACTTTGGTGCTCTGATTGGTGGTTGCCCATCATTGAATCGATACAATGCATAGGCTGGTCAAACTATTGTGGTTGCTTGGTAGAGGATTTAGCTTCTTGTGAAGGGATCTATTTAGCATAGTGGTATGCTTTGTAGATAATACATCCATTATGGGCCTTTTATTCATTTGAAATTTACTATTCTTATTCATCTTCCCCTTCAACTAAAAGTTTTGTTGGGATTGATTTTCATTCTTGAAATATTTCTTACCATTTTTCTCCTTGTTCCAATTGAAGGGTTTACTATTTATAAAATTTTCTTAAACAAATGGATTAGTTGTTGAAAAGTCTTACTCTCCTCTTTTTTCTTCTTGCATTAGACAACTATTACATGCCATCTTAGCAAATTGTTTGGTTATTTTTTAACGACCTACTCTATGGTCATTGGATTATGAACATCCACATCTACCTTGATACAAGGATTCAATCCTAATATAAATTTCTTGATTCAAAAATTTTCATCCCTATGATACTAGAGAATGTACTTCAGAAACTCTATGAAAGTCTCTTAATACTAGGTCATTGTCATCTCCCCCTAATTGAGATTCTAAAATTTTATCATCTTCTCATTGAAGTAAAATTATACAACCACCATTGTTAGAATAGGACAATAAACTATTTTATGTGGAATTCTCTACCACTAAGCCTCTCTTGACCTTTAAATTTTCACACCAAGATGTGACTTCTTTAGTGAGATGATATGCAACCCACATTGCCTTGGTCTCTTCACCAAATTTATGGAATTCAAAATATTTTGTCATCTCAATGAGTCATGACTCAGCTTCATATCCAAATAGTTGCTGACATATTTCAATGACATAACCTTCTTAATATCCTTGGACAACTCCATTACCAAGTGATATTTCTTATTCAATCATTACTTTTTATGGTTCTAGTCCACCTAAGCAGATTCTTAATCATTGCTTCTAGCATATTTATCACTTATAGAGGCCTTATAATAATGATTCCCACCCTCGTCATTTTCTTCCTACCACTTGGTCATTCTTGACCCTTTTGCTCAAGGAAAACTACTCTATCCCTTATATAATTTAATAGGTATAGAATATAGTCTATCTTCATTGTTGTTCCACCATCATTGTGGTTTTTTGCACTGAAATATCCCACATTCCTTGTTCTAGCCATATTCCAAGTTACAACATATATGTATATTTTAGCACCAGTGGACTCATTATATACCTGAAAGTTTAAGTTGGGCTTCGATACCACATGTAACAATACCCATACTCGGGTTGATAAAAAATAACATTGTTTTTTATAATTAAATTATTTTCATCATATATGGAAGCAATATATTTGACTACCACTTGAAAAAATACAGTCCACTAAACAAAGTAACATTAATATTTAAATGCATTTGTCTCATATGTTCTAAAAGTATTCATCAACATCATTCATTCCATATTCATTTAGATATCATATCTCGTCTGGAGATGGTTTAGTTGATTATATTGGTCACACTATTCTTTAAGTGTATCAGATTTACAAGTCTTAGATGTATCTACTTATATCTTGGTACAAAAATTAGTCAATGTCTATGTACTATAATTGGTGATATTGTTTTTGAATAGGTTCTCCTAATGAGTTTAGATAGGTTTTTATGAGGGGTCCTAGTTCCCTCATACTAAGTGGGGTTTGAACCTTGGGCCTCTCAAAGGAGGCTAAAGCCCTTACCACTGTAGTAAACTTGCAACTCTATAATTGGTGATATTATATCATGAGGTTGAATTGAATTTATTTGATCAAATTTTTATAACCTAATATGGGCAATAGAAGACCCATCCATGTTTCTCAAGTTATAATAGTTATGAATATGTCCATCAAAATTCTCTAGCTAGTCATCTTGTCTAGTTGAGGTTTCTTGTATAATTCAACCTTTTTTTTTACATGGATAATACCTAATTAACACTCATATTTTATAACAATAAAATATGAGGTCCTTTAACATTTAATATTGATGGCTTGACATTAACCATGAATACTTGGTTAAATAAAAAATACACAACAAAAATTTCTCTTATCCTATTCATCACATTAAAAAAAATGTTAAGAGTATTCCTCCCTCATAAGCCTTATGAAATTAGACTTGGCATATTACAAATTATCAAGCATCTGAGTTTGATGCTCCATTCATAAGAGCTTGGATAATTAATACAAATAAAAAATCATTCATATTGATAAAATATAGTTATAACTTACCCTTACCATGAATGGGAGCACACTTGCTCTAAAATACACTAAGTTTCTATATTAGGCTAGGTTATATTTGTTGTCACATAATAAAACTAAAAAGATATTAAGTCTCTTACCATATTCTACTTCTTTACGTATAAGAGATTATCATTTGTCATGAAGATCTCCAACTATTAGGCTATGGGTTTGTCCATTCTTAAAATTAACACTTTAGGTTCAACACTTAGAAAACTCATCAAATGACCACAAAAGGATTAACAAGCAACATTTTTTCTTAACGTTTTTAATACAAACAAGATACAATGAATAGTACATTTGACTCACATCATTTTCACACTATATATAAAACTTTGAAATAATCCATTTACATCTCAACATCTCTAACAACTAGATTATAAATTATAAATGATTTTATCATTTCCAAAATTCAAAGTATAGATTAAATATGATTTAAAATTTATCAAGCTTATATTCAATTTAGTTACAACAAAGTTTTGGGCATGTCCACACTAAATTCTCATCAATGTCCTCAACTCCATATTATCTAATTTGAACTCGGTCATGAGTATGGATATTACAAAGTTTTACATCTAAATAAAAACAATTAGAGTACATATTCCAACTTTTTAAAATACAACAAATGCCTTCACATGTTGTCATGACTGAAAAGGTCATAAGCAATATCTGTATCAAAATACATCATATAACTAAAATACTCAATTTCATATTCTCTATCAAAAACATAAGCTATCAAGGAGCTAAGATTCTCATAAGTTTATCATTGTTGGAGGACAAATTTTATAGTGGTCAAGGATGCACACATGAAAGAGACCATGCATAAATGAATATAAACAAATACAATGTGGTACATTGCTACAATGATACACAAGGTGTGGAATCCAGAATTATATTATTCTCAAAATTAACTAATGACAAATTTTATTCAAATGCAAAATTTTTAATTATTGATTCACACTCTCTATAAGAGTACTTTTCATGTTTCTACCCTGTGTCTGCTACATGGGAGACCACCATTCTCAATACTATTTAGCAACTAAGGTAGTCAATGGAAGGTGACACTTGTACCTGTTGACACTTTTTGTCACATTATACAAAGGGTAGAAGAATAGTAGAATTTTGTATAATATTTCCTTGTTGAAAGTTTTTCTTTTATTTTAAGTTACAGCAATTTTGACTCTCCCTATCGCCCCTTTTATAAAATGAAGAAGAAAGAGCTTCGCTACCAAATAGGCCAAGGAAAATAGCTTCGTCGAAGGAAAAGGAGAATGTGAAAAGAGCTTCGGGCCCGAAGCACTTTAAATTACCACTTCGGGCGAAAGCCTTGCGAAGTAATATTGTCGAATAAAATACAAAGATAACGCTTCGCACCCGAAGCATTTTTAGCAGCCGCTTCGGGCGAAATTTTTGCGAAGCAACATCCAAACGACTTCGTCGAAGGAGGAGAGCATAATCCAAATCAGCTAAGGTAAGGAAACTACTTCGGGCCCAAAGTATTTCTGACACCTACTTCGACTAGTTTTCACCCGAAGCAGTGGTGCCCAAAGCAAAATGACAATGTTTTGAAAACAGAGAAGTGCTTCAGGAGGATATTCCCCGAACCGCAATTTTGAGAAAGAATCGGGCCGAAACATTTTCTAGTCGAAGTAGTTTCGCCAGCAAAGGACAAAGAGCCCCATTTCAAAGATGGAATCCGCTCGGCACTCGACATCCCCGAAGTAGTTTTTGCGAAGCATTATTTTATGAAGAACAAATCAAGGAGAATCTACTTCGGCCCAAGGCTTTGGCTAGGCAAAGATGTAGCGAAGCACTTTTTGGGCCCACATTCCAAGGCGGGAAACTTCCCAAGGTGATCGAAGGCCCCTTATAAATACCCCCTTTCTTTCCCGATAAGTCTGCTGACCATTTTTGGCAAACGAAAGGGACGTAACAATCCTCGAAGTAAAACCCGATGGGCGTAACGATAACTCAAGCACAGCATCCAGAAGCCAGGGACACTCGGGCGGCATATTAAATGAATGTTTCCATGGTTGACCTAGTCATAGTTGCCAGTTTTGGCAACCGATTTGAAAACTCAGTCGTAGTAACCGCGAGGAGCCGATTTCTCAGAGCTCGAGGATGTACTCCGCCGTTTTTGTAATAATGACTCAGAGGGTCGGGTCCTTTATAAAAACCTAGGCTTTGCAATGTAAAAGGGGGGGAAATTTTTGCTAGAAAGCTGCTGTAACTTGATGTCCTGCATTTAATACTAAAGACCTTTTGTGCTCTATTTCTCTATTTTATGTTGCCTTCTGTGCTTAATTCTTTTGTCTTTTCTCGTTTGCGTATCGAGACTCTGAATCCTGAATCCGGTGTGCGATCGGGGACTGAACCCCTAAAATTTGCCCTGAAGGATACATAGGAGAGGAAAAATGCCTTGTCGCTTTCCTTTATGCTGCTTGGTGGATCGAGGTTTCTGTTATTCCCTTATCTCAATCGCTGTTACTCTGAACCCTGAATTCCAGCGAGAGAGAAAGGAGAACCCTGCGAACCCGTCCAGAGGATACATAGGAAGTTCGAGCATTTCTTTTCTTTCATGTTATTCTTGGTATTTCTTGCTGCTATTCGAGTTGTTAGCGAGTAATCGTGCTTCCTATTCTCTCCCACCTTAAATCATCATCTTCTAACCCTTACTCTTTTTTTATTTCTTTCTCTAACCCTTACCCCTTTTTTTTTCTTTTCCTAACCCTTACTCTGTTTATTTCTTTCCTGCACTCTTGTATCAAACCCCAAAAGTAGATTAGTATAGGAGTCGGCCTTTCTCCGAAGATTAGCACGAGGGGCATCTCTTCCCCTCGGCCTTTCAATGTTGGTCGCAGGTCCAGGGCGCGCAAACCCACCGAAAGTCCTTTCCTGTGCGAATTTGATGACCAACAGTTTCTGGCACACCCGGTGGGACATTAGGTCCCATATTTGAGAAAATTTCTAGCCCGTCTTCATCGGAGCCAGTAGTTCTAACAAGTTTTCGGTGAGATCCGGTTAGTCTCATCTTCTGAGTAGTAGTGAGAATTGATGCTCTCATTACTAAAAGACTCTTATCATCTGGTGACTGTTTTACTCAAGAATCTTTGAAGTCATGAAGACCAGTGCCTAAAACCTGGTTTTCATAACCAAGACTCCTCGTGTCTTAAGAAGGTCCAAGTTCGGTGAATCTCTAGCCTATCTTCATCTGATAAAATCACCTGGCGACTCAGTTGAGCTAAAGATCCAGATTTCCTGGTCGTAGGTGCCTTTCAAATCCGAAAGAAGATATCTCGGAGGAATCAAGGTTTGGTGAGCAGCCTTGACCTCATAAGCGGAGAAAGAATGTCCACCTAACAACTCCGACTCAGTGGTGACAACCACGATTTCCATAGGCTATTTTCGTAATGGCTAGGAGAAGCTTTCCTAGTTGGAATGATCTAGGCCCCCTGAATATCCAAAGCTACCACGAGATTCCCAAAAGTGCTTTGAAATCATTGACAAAATACAACGACACCGTGGGAATGGCTCGAGAGCACCTTGAATATGTTGTCGATTTAGCGACCCTCCATGACATTATCCATGAAGATGTCATGATCAGACTTCTTGTTCTATCTCTGGAGGGAAGGGCGCTGCGGTGGTACATATTGCTCAAGCCCAAAAGCATCTGCTCATGGGATGACTTAGCGGGGGCATTGATCAAAACGTTTGATGGCTCTCAGGACCCCTTCCATCTCTTTGCATACCTCTTCACCATCAAGAGAGCACCTTCGGAGGGTATCACGGACTTCAATATCCGATTCTATAGAAGTTGGAAGAGAATTCCATTGGAGATCCAACCGATGCCTGCCCAAGCCCATCTCTTCTATGTTCGTGCCTTCCACCCGGACGTAAGCCTCATTCTACTGCAATCAGGGGAATGAAGGTTCCCTCAAATATTTGAGGAGGCAATACGAGCGGAACGGCTTCTGCTCCTATCGAGAAGTGGTAGTGGAGAGAAACTCCGTCACTTCCTCCGATAATTACTGCTCCTGTTTGGCTAACGCAGTACTCCTCATGGGGCATTCCTCACGCCGAGTCGAGGCCTGAGATGTAGTCATTTGGAGCTTTGGAGGTGGACCTCATACTAGTCCAACAATGTTAATACGCAAGCATGGCCCACCCAATGAACAACATGGCTGCTCGCGATCTCCATCAAGAGGTGAATCGAGGAGAGAAGCAGACTCGAGTGGTAGAACCCAAGAACAAAGAGGGCATATTTTTGCACCCTTTTTGTATCCCAAGAGATGGCATGCAAGTGTTCATCCAAAGCTCATCAAGCCTGTCTAATTTAGAGGATGAGCCCGAAGGGATTCGGGAGGACTACTCTTCGTCGGAGGAACCTTGTTACCATATCAATGGGATGGAAGAACCTATACTCGACCTTTATTTCAAAGAATCTGTCAAATTCTGGCATTGGGTCTGGTATTGGTTCTAGCTATCCCTAAGACCAATGCCCTAAGAAGGCTTTCAAGTGGCAAACTTCTTCGTCAACAATATGGGCACTAGCAAGGATGAAAATCGATTGCGTTGCTTCCTCTTCGTAGCATGGACAACTTTAGGTAGAAATGATCTGAACTCTGAAGGTCAGCTAAAGTTCAACCTGATCTGGTTGGGTCACTGCAGGTTTACTGGATAATCACCTAAAGTGAATCCATGGTGGCGGCATGCCAATTATGCCACAAGCTTGTGTAGATACTGTAAATAGTTTGGCTGATAAATAAAATGTTGCTTAGGGACTCAGGTCGAGTTTTACTTCGACGGCTAAGCTCTAAAAAAAAAAAAAACTCCTTCAGGAACTTGGCTTGTGAAGTAGTGGATGCAAAGTGGTTCATAGTGAAGTACATCAGCTTCGATTTCGGCTTCGATGACCCAAAGATACATAAGGTAGAAGCATTTATTGCATGCCTAGAGGAGCGTGCCTACAGCCAGCCGCCTTCAAAAGGCATCCAAAACATGCGATTTAAACGAAAAGGCATTGGGTACATCCTCAGGGGATTTGGCTGAGAGAAAATTCCACCCCTAGGTACCAGGTGGCAGCCGACTGCGTTCCCAAAATAGCCACAATCATCATAACGCATGGCCCTATGTACTACGCCACCATGGGGCCAATCCGATGAACCGATGATCTCTCAGGTGAGAAGTGCAGGATTAATTATGGCACATGCCATAAATGTGGGTAGTTGTCTTTGGCGGCTATATAACACATACTCCAAGAAGCCGAGAGGATTACTCATTCAACGACTCATACAGACCCCACTGCCAACTTGCAAATTTTTTTTTCCACTTCGCACTCTAAAGCTTCAACGCCAAATTTTCTCCATACTGTAAATCCCGTTGCCCTAAGCATCAAAAATGGGCAAGGAAAGTTCCAAGGAGAAGGGAAAAGAGCTAGAAGTAGTGGCCCCTGAGAAGCCAAAGGTAAAAGGCCATGAAAAAAGGCCAAAGCCAAATCCCGTTGATTCGGGCCTCCGCTCGGATAAACACATCATGGAAGAAAGGGAGGATTTTGAAGACGAGTAACCCCTAGAACCACCAGTCAACAGGTGGGAAAGAATCAAGGATACAGAGCTGTCAAAGAGCGTAGCTGAGCTCAGAAGCACCATTGAGCTCATGAGAAGCAGGCTCCTGGCAAAAAGCAAAAGAGTTATCGCTTACTACTCCCAGATATACTAGTATCTGACGCCCCCCATGCACCATTGCCCTGAGCTGATCAATGCCATCGTGCAGAATTACCAGCCCACCACCAGACAGGTGTTAGACACATCTAGCCAAAAGTTATTTTCAATTTTGAAAGAAGATGTACAGGCAGATTTTGCACCACAACAGGGCCCACCCGAGGGATGTATGGTTCGCAACATCGTTTTGAGCGAACAAACGGAGAGGTTCATGTCTGCTGGCTACATGATCAATTTTTTGTAGTAGAGCCTCAAAAGCAAGCTTCCTTCGGGCAAACTGCCCCAAATTCCCCTTCCCTTGGAGGCTTTTAAAAATGTTGACCTCTTCTCCATCATTGCATGGGTGGTAGGCCTATCTATCGACGCTTCGGTATACCCATGGTAGGTGTCCCTGGATGAATGCATTTCCAGAGGGGAGTTCAATGCCCCCGATACTTCAAGACCTAGTTCCAACCTAGTCTTTGTTGACTGGGCAGAATGGGTGGCCAGGGGCTTACATGCGCAACTCACCAGCATGAAGAATGCTAGGACTAGCCAGTGCTTCGCGCCCTGCTCCTTTCTTGTTTGGTTACTTTTCTTTCATGTACATAATAGTTTTCCTCATGTTGCCATTACGACAAGCGACAAGGATGGAAGTCCTTTGCCCGTATATCAGTGGACTCCCCTACTGTTGATATCAGAGTCCTACTATCCCTTTAATCAACAACTCTTGGGACCTACCATGCGTATGTTGGCAGGATCCTCCCCACGAGTTCCCCTTGGCTTGAGAAACAAAGTGGTCCGGGAGAAGAGGGGAGACATTTTTTGACTAATGCAGGGGCTGGTGATTCGCATCTTCGACTTCATAGGGAAGCCCTTCTTACTGCCAGTTTACTCCTTCGAGTATCAATTCGCGTTGGAAGTCGTTAGGCAAAGCGATGCAACTAATGCCATCTACGACAAGGGTCAAAAATGGGCCCACTTTGTGACTTCCCTCTCAGGATAGGAGTTATCAAAGTGTTCGCCCTGAATCAGAACGTCTTCTTGGAAGAGAAGCTTGCCAAGTTCGGCCTCCTCCAAATTCCCCAACAATGGCCTTATGATCCTTTGGGAGTGATGAGGGACCATATACGGGTCAAGAGATTCCATGTTTGCCCCCATACAAAAATTATGAAACAAAGAAATAATCCATGGGGAGAGGATCTGGAGTGGCATCTGGAGAGGATGGAAGCCTTACCTCCATGGCACAAATTCTACCCAATGGAGGTCGCATATGACCCAGATCGACATTCACTCCCGAGCCCCAACTCCCCTTCTAGAAGAAAGTGAAAGATGACTTGAAGGAAGGAGTAAAGGATTGGGACGCGGCTCAGCTGAGAGAATGGTGGATAATGAGGGTCCACCGACAGAAAATGAACTCTTATGGATTCTTGGCAATAGACAAGGACTTCACAAAAATTTATGAAGCCAACGCTAGAAAGTGGAAGCCTTCGTCCTTCACCACCCTCATCCCTCTAGCTATCCCAGGCTTGGGCGAAAGCCCAAAAAGAGATGATACTACTTCGGGAAAGGAAATAGAGGAGAAGGCCCAAGCTACACCTCCAAGATCACCTCAGGGGCCTGTAGGAGGCCACGACTCGAGCATTGAAGGGTCAGAACAGTCGCTGGTGAGGAGGAAAATAAAAAAGCAAGAACAGACCTTGGTGCCCCCAAAACACCCAAAGTGACCTCACATAGGATTTGTAAGCCCCTCCACTGGGCGACCGATATCAAATCCATCCAAAGCAAGTGTCGAGGTCGCAGCCCTGTCGAGTGTCGAAACTGAGAAAGAACAAGATGCGGTTGCACCAGAAGTCACCACTGCCACAATTTCAGGAGGGCACGTAGGTACGCGTTCTCCACCCCTTGCCCTAGTCTCACACATTTTTTTGTAACCTGTAGACACCAAAATCCAGCCACTTGCAAGTCATCTATACCTTCCTGTCAGCCACGTGTCGGTCATCCACCTTCTCGCCATTATTTGGCCCAAATCCACACTTTCCCGCCATTATTTGGCCCAATTTCACCTTTCTCGCCATTTTTCATCCCCAAATTTATTTAAATTAATATTTATATATATATTTTTTAATATTTTAATATATATATTTAAATAATAGTTTAAGTGATTTAATCTGAGCCGTTCGTCCTTCATTTAATCTCATCCGTCCATCCATCTTAATCTGTTTCAAAACCTAGATTTATTCTCTACCCTTGGATCCACTTTAATCTTAGCCACACGTTCAAAGTGTCGTTAAAACCCTAAAGTGTGCCCTAAGAGTAGATTATAAATTGAGTCACCTTGATGGCTCAAACCCGATGTCTTTTGCTACTTCTATCCTGGATCTTTTCTATCTTCTTAACTTCTTCTATCCCTTCATCTATCTCTGCTATCTCAAATTCTAATTCTTTTGCTACCCTTTCGCCACATCTATCGCCGTCCTTTTTCGTCGCTTCTGTCGTCGCTTTCGTCGCCATTCCTTCTGCAGCATTATGCAGAATCTCCCATTCCTGTCGCAAGTGCCCGCAGGCGTTTACCCCTTGTCGCAAGTGCCCACGGGCATTTATTAAGTGCCCGCGGGCGTTTATCCACAGCCACAGACGCAGATCGATGTCTGTAACCCAGATCCAGAAGCACGCGGGCGTTCAGCGAGTGCACCAGGGTGCCTTTCGCAACCGATTTGACAGCCACATTACTTCCAGGTGTCGCCTGGTCTAGCTGCGTTAACAGAGAACAGGTATAAATTAGTTTAAAGCAAGTAACTTCTTTTCTTTTATTAATCTATTGTTGAATTCCTGCATTCTATTTTTCTAGGGTTTTAGATTGTTTCTGAGGGCTCACACAGTGGAGCCCTCTTATTAATTTCTAACTCCTTGATAGTGTTAATGTGTGCAGGTTTTTAACGGCAGATCTGGTTTATTGATGGCAGCTGTTTAAGCTGGAGTGGTCCAAGAAAGGGATATAACGAAGCCCACTCGTTCTGTTGAGATTGAAGATACATTCTTCGGAGACGCCACCATTTGTGCCAGCTAGGGTTTCGGAGAACCCTAGCACGAATTGTAATCTTGTATCACAAATAAAGGGTTACAGGCCCAGTTGTATTCAAAAAGGAGTTTTTAAACTCCATCGATTAATAGAAATCGTTTGTTTTGTGCAACTATCACAAGCAATTACAAAATATAAATATAAACAGAGTAGTAAGGATAGGGTAAAATTCTCATCATACTTCGGTTGAGAATCTGATTCCCCAAATCTCTAAGGAAATGAACATTTTTCACACACCACTGATCCCAAATAAGTTGTAAAGATCGTACTAATTGTCCAATTAGACGGATAGGTAGTCATCCCCAAGGCTTACAAAGGTCAAAAACAACATGGACTATGGAGTTAACCTTCACCGGGGCTATAGACGCTTGACTGGCAGTGGAGTATACTCATTTGCGTGGCGACATGTCTCTCCTAAAAAAGAGACCTCTGAATGCTCATACAGACAAACTAGCTTTGGGATCTTCTCCATAATAGGGTTACCTAATTTGTGCAAGATGAGGTTAATGAACACACTTGAACACACACAGGTTTTTGATTGCCTAGAGTCACTACCATGCTTCTGATTTGGTTAATGAACTCACATGCACACACATTTGGTCCTAGTTGAATTAGGCAGTATTAGTAAGTTTGTTTGATACCACTAGCATGTTTGAGTTTTTGTAAAACAGTCTTCCTCCATATTTTATTCCATATCAACCTCCATATCTTCTTCCATATTCATGTCATTCCATACGTCATTCATTCACAAGCTACCAAGTTCGGTGCCCCTGATTAAACAATTATGATAACAATTGGCTAAATCTAACTATCTAAAAGTATGAGTGCTTTTTAGTGCATATTTCATTTACTTAGTCTCGCATTAATCATCTATAACTTTGCATTCCATTCCATCACATATGCATTAAAACATATAAAAACATGCATCACAAAAACATATGCATTCACACAAAAGAAAGTAAAACACTAAAAATAAAAGCCATGTATATGTATGTATAAAGATCAAAATGTACAGTGAATGCCAAAAGGCTACAAAATACAATAGAGCACCAAGGCTCATAAAGAGTGCATCTAAGCACTAAGCTAACCATCAAAAGAGGATCCCTGTGACCTAGTAGGAGCCCTAGACCTAGTGGTGTGCCTAGACTCACTACGCCTAGAGACAGAGGAGGATGGAGGATCAGGCAACACAATGTGATGCCTAAACAATGTGTCCTCCAAAGCCTCAATATAACGAGTCCTAGACCTAAGTCTAGATATGTCTATCCCGTGTCGTCGCTCCCGCTCCGCTAGCTCTGCTTGGAGTCTCGTCACCCTGTCATCCTGGGGCACCCTAGTCGCTCCATCCAAGTCCGCCTACATCTGGGCCATCCTCTCCTCCTAAACAGCTATCAGGGCATCCCGCTCTACAACCTGTTGCTCCAGCCGAGCTATCCTATCATCCTGGACAGCTAGCATAGCATCGCGCTCTGCTATCTGCTGCTGTAGCTGCGCCTGCTCATCCTCATGCCCGCTAGGGGGTACCTCCCTAGTCTCTCCTACGGCCTCTCCTAGGCCCTTGCCATCATCCTCCTCGTCATCTCCGCTCCTCGGTGCCTACCGTGCCATCTTCCCCTTTTGCCTTCGACTTTCAGATCGAAGGCGGGGACCCTCCCTACGCTTGGGAACCTCTGTGGTTCCCTCGTCCTCTCCAGCTCCAACAACCACCAATGGTGGCTCCCACCTCGGCTCTGCGGCCATCCATGCTGCATACTCAGCTGTCACCCCGACGTCGTCCACATCGAGGATCTCCATGTCCTCATCGTCCTCTTTCGCCTCCCTCCACGGCTCGACACATGACAAATCCCCCTCTAATCTGTGCCTCCGATAACGCACTGGCTCACCGGGGACATCCTGTCTCAAGCCGACCTGGCGGAGCACTCGAGACATCTGTATGTACTCCACCTCACTGTGGCCCCGACCCACTACCCATCTAGCCTGTCGCACCCGTCTCAGATGCTCTCCATCCCCGATCCACCTTGCCTTTTGCCAGGGCCTCCAAATGACTTAGGCATCTGTCAAGTCTGCCCATAAACTCCTATACCATTGCCCCGATCTCACGGGACGGCTCGGCTGTCTCTCCTCCACCACTAGCCATCTCCTACCATAAGCCTAGCTCATGTCCCAGTAAGCACATGGCAACCCCTCAGGTCAGGCCACTCTGAAGTGCTCCTAGCCCCAGCACTGGAGAACCAAACTGCAGCCTAGGCCCTTTCGGCCCCGTATCCGAACCTCATACAACTCTCGGTACACCTACACCAATAAAGCGGGCGCCCAGGCATACACTACCCTATTAGTGAGCATCTCGCTCACTACACCCATCAGGTTCCATGGAAACTCGCACCCGTGCTTGTTCGGGGCCATAATGTTGGCCAATACGAACATCATCAGAGCCTCCATCGCTACCAACTCCTTGGCCGTATACATGGCCAAGGAATCCCCCCGCTCTCCGTCCGGATCTCCCTCCAGTTATCCCCAAACAACTTGGCCATCTCCGTGGCCCTATCTCGTCCAACCTCCACCCGTGCCCCCTCCATGGGCACCTTGAGGATGCGGTATACATCCTCAAGCGTCACCGTAATCTCTCCAGTCAGGAGCTGGAACGTCCCCCGATCTGGATCCCACCTTTCGACCAAAGCCGAAAGGTACCCCTCATCTGCCCGAACTACCTCCAACCGGGCTGCCTCCGCTAGCCCTATCGCCTCCAATATCTCCCAGTTTGCCTGGGACAATGACCTCCTCATCCCCGGAATGATAGGGGAGAATTGGTGTCGTGCCTCTAACACCCTAAGCTGCAAAACAACAAAACAAAAATTGGTTACAAATTTTTTCCAAAAAAAAAAAACTGCAAAAAAAAAAAAAAAAAACAAATAAAAGTACTTGCTTAAATAAACAAATACCTCAGCTGGCTGCACTGGCGCGTCCGCTCCCATCTCCGCCATAGCTCCCGTGTTCTTCACTCTCCCACACAACCTTTCACTTCACTTCACTTCATTCCACTCCCTCAGACGCACTTCTCTCAAGCTCGAACGCACAAATGAGCGAAATTCTCGTTGAAACTGTTTAAATAGCTGGTTTTGGTGCCCTGAAATGCAGTGGGGCGTTTCATGGTGCATTCAGATGTAGTGGGGCATTTTATGATGCATTCAAACACCGGCGGGCATTTTTGCCACCTCCAAATGCATACCGGCGTTTGGTGTCAGTATTGAATAAAAGAACAAAACTTACAAAATTGAAGCTTACCTCCTCCAAATTTCATCAAATTGCATCCATCCATTCTTATTATCATAATAAAACATTTGTGAAGGTTACAACAGTTTTGGAAACAAATTTTGTCATTTTGCTCAAAAAGTGCATCATTCATCATTGATTTACAAATTGGGTTAAAAACATTCAAAACCTTCACAAAATTAACAACATTCATCAATTCTTCTATCGTCAATTTCATTCATTCTTCTTTCATCATGCATATTTTTGCCAAATTAAATTAAAGTAAACCTCGTATCTAGTGGTATATTCTATCACCTTGGCGATTGCAACGATTTGCATCCATGCAATTCGGTAAGAGGATTAAACCACCATAAGGACACTTACCATTTATCATCATCAATTATTTCACTGTTTAAAAATTGGAAATCAATTTTGGGTATCCTACTTTTCAAGTGACCTCATACCAAGATTAATTTGCTCAACAATTGCCATTGATGGCCTAGTTCATGGGGCCTTAAACGTGGACAATCTTCAATATCATCATTATTTTGAGTCTTGCTAGAGATTAAGGCTACCTAGGTTGATTGGTTCCGACCCGAGGAATTATCCATACAGTCACTAGGAGCATCTCTAAAGTTCTGGACTCTTTCATATTGCATCTCTACATATCAATGGCACCAACAAGGCAATTTCATCAACAGGATGGATTCACCCACTGGAGTTGGGGCATCCGTTATCAATTTTTAACTTTCCTAATAGTAGAATTCATCTTACATGATCATGGAATTTAAAATTTGGCAAAAATCCCTTTCTAACCGTTGGGGCAGAAAACGGTTCATCTTTCACATCACTCATATCGTCTTCAATCATATTCTTTTTGGTTTGTACACCAACCCCTTTTCTATTGGGACATAAACAGATGGTTCATACACCAACCCCTTTTTCACCGTTGGGGCAAAAACGGTTCATTTTCTTTCGAATTTCTTCCAATTGGCTCGTGAGAACCATTCTCGCTCGCCAATTGAGGGGGTAAGCTGATAAATTTTAAATATTTTTTTATTCTTTGGTCTTCAAAGTTGTGCTTTAGTCTTGAGAGAGAGTTGCGTCCGATCCAACTTTTCGGGTATCCTAATTTTTTATGCTCGCATTGTGTCTTCACACAAAGCGAGCTCAAAAGGGGCATCTGTAGACACCAAAATCCAACCACTTGCAAGTCATCTATACCTTCCTGTCACCACGTGTCGGTCATCCACCTTCCCACCATTATTTGGCCCAAATCCACACTTTCCCGCCATTATTTGGCCCAATTTCACCTTTCCCGCCATTTTTCATCCTCAAATTTATTTAAATTAATATTTATATATATATATTTTAATATTTTAATATTTTAATATATATATTTAAATAATAGTTTAAGTGATTTAATCTGAGCCGTCCGTCCTTCATTTAATCTCATTCGTCCATCCATCTTAATCCGTTTCACAACCTAGATTTATTCTCTACCCTTGGATCCACTTTAATCTGAGCCACACGTTTAAAGTGTCGTTAAAACCCTAAAGTGTGCCCTAAGAGTAGATTATAAATTGAGTCACCTTGATGGCTCAAACCCGATGTCTTTTGCTACTTCTATCCTGGATATTTTCTATCTTCTTAACTTCTTCTATCCCTTCATCTATCTCTGCTATCTCGAATTCTAATTCTTCTATTGCCCTTTCGCCACATCTATCACCGTCCTTTTTCGTCGCTTTCGCCGCCATTCCTTCTGCAGCATTTTGCAGAATCTCCCATTCCTGTCGCAAGTGCCCACGGGCATTTACCCCTTGTCGCAAGTGCCCATGAGCGTTTATTAAGTGCCCACGGGCGTTTATTTACAGCCACAAACGCAGACCGACATCTGTAACCCAGATCCAAAAGCACGTGGGCATTCAACGAGTGCACCATGGCGCCTTTCACAGCCGATTTGACAGCCACATTACTTCTAGGTGTCGCCTGGTCTAGCTGCGTTAATAGAGAACAGGTATAAATTAGTTTAAAGCAAGTAACTTCTTTTCTTTTATTAATCTGTTGTTGAATTCCTGCATTCTATTTTTCTAGGGTTTTAGATTGTTTCTGAGGGCTCACACAGTGGAGCCCTCTTATTAATTTCTAACTCCTTGATAGTGTTAATGTGTGCAGGTTTTTAATGGTAGATCTGGTTTATTGATGGCAGCTGTTTAAGCTGGAGTGGTCCAAGCAAGGGATATAACGAAGCCCACTCGTTCTATTGAGATTGAAGATACATTCTTTGGAGACGCCACCATTTGTGCCAGCTAGGGTTTCGGAGAACCCTAGCATGAATTGTAATCTTGTATCACAAATAAAGGGTTACAGGCCCAGTTGTATTAAAAAAAGAGTTTTTAAACTCCATCGATTAATAGAAATCATTTTTTTTGTGCAACTATTCTATACTCTGTTATTGTGATTTTATTTATTTTTTGTTTGGCGTGTATTTTTAATCTACATAACCCCAACTGAGAGTTCTCACCAGTCTCCCCTGCATAGCCCATCACCCCATCACACGTCACCTATCGCTGGTCTGGCCTCATCCCACGATCATGACGGGGGTAAGACCATTGACCCTACTTCACCCTTCCACACTACCATTCCCCTGGTCATTAGTAGAGACAGGGGTCCCACTTCAATGCCGAGTCCCACCACGTCTATCACCGAGCCTTCTGGTGAGGCATCCCCCACACATTCTTTATATTTATTTACTCCCTCGACTGGAGATCTAGCCTTGTATAAATCAGAGATGTCCTTAATTAAGACCACCCCCTTGTTGAGAAGCTATTCCAAGCATGGCAAAACACTGAGCAAATACTAAGGGAGGCAAGGAAAAGAAGAGGGCACTCGACGACATCAGTTGAAAAATGCACCATTTTTTATTTAGAGGCCGAAAAGGTGCATAAAATCAAGAAGGTCCCCAAGGTACAAAAGCCTCTGGATGAAATGACTCTAGCAGACTACGATTATCAAGAGACACCTAAGGACCTTGAACACCTGAATGTTGATGATGAATCGGCCTTTATGCATGTATGAATCGAGACTTTTCGGGCACATGCAACCATTGCTAACCAGCGTAGGTTTGAAGCCGAGGCCGCCAATGTCAAGCTAGAGGAAAACCTGGCAAAGGTCCACTCCAAATTAGCAGATGTTGAGGAGCAATGCAAATTGATGAAGAAGGAGATGCTCGACCTAAAGCAGCAAGTTCAACAGCTCCAGTCTACAGTCAAGAGCCAAGCGTAGAAACAGACCGAGAGTGATCTGAAGGCCAGAGATCTTGAAGACAAAATCGTGCAGATGCAAGCTTCGTTGTATGCAAAAGAGGATCCAACGCTATTTGACAGGGCCAGAATTAAGGAGATTTGTGCGCACATGCTAAAAAAATTTTGGCCTCGATGCGCTAGTGATTTTTCAATTTTGACGTATGTCATCGAAGCACAGCAGGCTATTGCCGAGGGAGGGCCAGTCGTCGACGAGGTCATGCAGAAAGCCAGGAGCCGACTCAAGCTAGTGTTCGACGTCCAAAATGTTAGATATCAAGACTTGCAGATCACTTTAATGTCTCGGACAGGTAGAGATTGGTCGACGACATGGGCTACTGTTCGCGCTTTCTTTTCTAAGGTAAGAAAAGCGCAGAAGGCGAGGAATCTCCAAGATATGTTTGATAATGAGCAGCGCGCATCAATGTGCCACTTTCAGGATCTTTCTTCCCTGGGTTTTTCAAGCTTCACAGACGATGATGGGAACCTTCTAAGCAAGGATGACCTCAAACCAATCTGGCTATAGTTCGAGAACGATGTCTCGGAGATCGATGGTTGGGAAGAACCAATCACAGAAGGGCAGGTGACAGATTTCATCCTGAGATATTGTAAGATCACAGCTTGCCTCGACGACCTGTTCACCAGGGCCAAGAATGCTGACATCGGGCAAATCAATCAATTTCATGACTTGGTCAAAGCACTACAAGATCAAGAGCCATTCCAAAAGGGTGCCTGGTCTCATGTCCGAAGAACAATGAAGCTCATCTGTGATCGCCTGGAACCATCACCTCAGCCAGAAGCCGCGCTAGAGGAAGAAGGAGAAGAAGAAGAAGAAGAGAAACAGGAGGGAGGACATACCATGGAAGCACCCCAAGAGATGGCAAAGAGAGAAGAATCTAGGGAAACCAGTGACTCCGCAGCCCAATGGATCAGGACTAAAGGGTTCTTTTGCCGAGACGAGCTCGTCACCCCGCGAGCCACCAAGAATGTTGACACTTTTTGTCACATTATACAAGGGGTAGAAGAATAGTAGAATTTTGTATAATATTTCCTTGTTGAAATTTTTTCTTTTATTTTAAGTTACAACAATTTTGACTCTCCCTATCGCCCCTTTTATAAAATGAAGAAGAAAGAGCTTCGCTACCAAATAGGCCAAGGAAAATAGCTTCGCCGAAGAAAAAGAAGGAGAATGTGAAAAGAGCTTCAGGCGCGAAGCACTTTAAATTACCACTTTGGGCGAAAGCCTTGCGAAGTAATATCGCCGAAGAAAATACAAAGATAACGCTTCGCACCCGAAGCATTTTCAACAGCCGCTTCGGGCAAAAGTTTTGCAAAGCAGCATCCAAACGACTTCGTCGAAGGAGGAGAGCATAATCCAAATTAGCTAAGGAAACTACTTTGGGCCCAAAGTATTTCTGACACCTACTTCGACAGTTTTCACCCGAAGCAGTGGTGCCCGAAGAAAAATGACAATGTTTCGAAAACATAGAAGTGCTTCGGGAGGATATTCCTCGAACCGTAGTTTTGAGAAAGAATCGGGCCGAAACATTTTCCAGTCGAAGCAGTTTCGCCAGCAAAGGACAAAGAGCCCCATTTCAAAGATGGAATCCGCTCGGAACTCGACATCCCCAAAGTAGTTTCTACGAAGCATTATTTTGCAAAGAACAAATCAAGGAGAATCTACTTTGGCCCAAGGCTTTGGCGAGGCAAAGATGTAGTGAAGCACTTTTTGGGCCCACATTCCAAGGCGGGCAGCTTCCCAAGGTGATCGAAGGCCCCTTATAAATACCCCCTTTCTTGCCCGATAAGTCTGCTGACCATTTTTGGCAAGCAAAGGGGACATAACAGTCCTCGAAGTAAAACCCGATGGGCATAACAATCACTCAAGCACAGCATCCAAAAGCCAGGGATACTCAGGCGACGTATTAAATGAATGTTTCCATTGTTGACCTAGTCATAGTTGCCAGTTTCAGCAACCGATTTGAAAACTCAATCGTAGCAACCGCGAGGAGCCGATTTCTCAGAGCCCGAGGATGTACTCCATCATTTTTGTAATAATGAATCAGAGGGTTTGGTCCTCTATAAAAACCCAGGCTTTGCAATGTAAAAGGGGGGGAACTTTCTTCTAGAAAGCTATTGTAACTTGATGTCCTGCGTTTAATACTAAAGACCTTTTGTGCTCTATTTCTCTCTTTTATGTTGTCTTCTGTGCTTAATTCTTTTGTCTTTTCTCGTTTGTGTATCGAGACTCTAAATCCTGAATCTGGTGTGTGATCGGGGACTGAACCCCTAAAATTTGCCCTAAAGGATACATAGGAGAGGAAAAACGCCTTGTCGCTTTCCTTTATGCTTCCTGGTGGATCGAGGTTTCTGTTATTCCCTTATCTCAATCGATGTTACTCTGAACCCTGAATTCCAGCGAGAGAGACAGGAGAACCCTGCGAACCCGTCCAGAGGATACATAGGAAGTTTGAAATTTCATTTCTTTCATGTTATTCTTGGTATTTCTTGCTGCTATTCGAGTTTTTAGCGAGTAATCGTGCTTCTTGTTCTCTCCCACCTTGAATTATCATCTTCTAACCCTTACTCTTTTTATTTCTTTCTCTAACCCTTACCCTTTTTTTTCTTTTCCTAACCCTTACTCTGTTTATTTCTTTCCTGCACTCTTGTCTCAAACCCCAAAATTAGATTAGTATAGGAGCCGACCTTTCTCCGGAGATTGGCATGAGGGGCATCTCTTCCCCTTGGCATTTCAATGTTGGTCGCAGGTCTAGGGCGCACAAACCCACCGAAAGTCCTTTCCTGTGCGGATTTGATGACCAATAGTACCACTACAACTATGAGAAGGAAGAGTATCATCAGAGTGATTTCCATTCAACCATAAAATTCTTATGAGTAATTCCATTAACTCTTCGTCCTACCTAAAAGAGTTGACTCTTCTACGAGGAAAGTAGACATAGGGCACCAACATAACAAAAGAGAAAATTGTGGTAGTGCTACTAATTTACATGAAATAAACACTAAATCATGCAATCAATGAACATAATGATTTATTTGATCATAGCTTGGCCAAGAATTCAACCATATAGTCTAACGATCTATACAATAAGGCATAACTTATTGTAAATTAACATGGGAACATATCAATGCTAAGCACTTATAACATGCCTCCCCTATGTTCATCCACTTATGCCTTGTAATATAAGTCACATCCATGCCCAATTTTCTAATTATCCCAAACTTACTCCCTTCATAATTTTCTAAGTTTGCATTTACTTGATGGCACAATGTGCTATACAATCCAATGGATACTTATACCATTCAATAGGTTACCAGTCTATGCAACACTTTACCAACATACCATGCAAACATAGCAAGGACTTGATACAAATAATGACATGCAACATATTATTATCTTAGCACATATGAATTCAAAAAATATCAATCTACATATTTCCAATTACTAAACAACAATAACATCCTACAACCATCATGACTTTTAAGTCATTCATCTTCAACATACTAAGGCAGTCAACAACAAGTTTTTTCATGGATATTTTAAAACAAATTTTGGTGTTCATAAAAAATATTATAATCAATTATATAGTGTTGAAATGGGCCCCACCTGTATTACATCATGACCACATAGTGGTATTACAACAACTTGGTAACAATGCATGTATCGCTTGGCAAGATTTGAAGCTAAGTTTCCTCCTTGAAAGTTGAGGAATATAATCAATTGAAATAATTCCATTTGATTGGACTTCATTAAATTTACTTCCAACAAGTAAAACAAATTTTGCACTTCATTTTTGTCATAACAACATTTTAATTTTCTACAATTTTTGTCACAACTTTTTTAACTTCCATGACTTCTATCACAATAAAATTTTCAAGTTTTAAAACTCTTGTTACAACATTTTTTCAATTTTTACAACTCCTGTCACAACTTCTCTAGTTTTTATAACTTGTATCATAATTTAATCTATTTTTGCTTTTACAACTCCTATCACAATTTTTTCGTTAAAAGTGAAAAGAGTAATTTTCTATAGGTTTTCATACAAAAGGATTTTGGCTAACAAGCAAATCAATTGAAATTATTTGAGTTAAAGTTATGCACAATGTTGTTTTAGAATGTCAACAAGATTGCATAGACTATGTGAGTCTATAGAAAGGAAAGTTAATAAAATGATTAAATATATCCCAGTATTTGGGAGAATCATTCTAGACTTGACATCCACAACTCGAGGAAAATGTGCAGAATATTCTTTAGCTTAATAAGTCAAGTCTTTTTAATATCAAAACTCATTTCATGTGAAAAATCCAAAGTTCATCTAATATCCTATAGCATAAACCCACATAATGTGAAATGCCACACTTTTATCAATGCTAGTTTCCAACTAAGGTGGTCAATGGAAGGAGACACCTCATATCACTACAACTATGAGGAGGGAGAAAATCATCAGGGCAATATACCTTCCAATCATGAAATGCTTATGCAAAATTTCCTTGACGCTTCTTCCTACCCAAAAGAACCAACCCTTTTACAAGGAAAGCAAATACAAGGCACAAGTATAACAAAAGAGAATATTGTGGTAGTGCTACTAATCTACATGAAGTCGTGCAACAATCAAAATCATGGAATAATTCCATCTAGATGAAGTCAATATAAATCATGAAATCAAAAAACATAATGATTTATTTAATAATAGATTGTTCAAATATTCAATTGTATAGTATACCCCACATGTACACTGGGGTATAATTTATTTTAAATTAAAATGATCACATATCAATGCTAAGCACTCATAACATGCCTCCCATATGTTCATCCACTTAATACAAGTCTAGTCTACATTCCATCCATGCCCACTCTTATAATAATACCAACTTCACTCACTTCACAATTTTCTAAGTTTACATTCCCTTGTTGGGACAATGTACTATAGAATACAAGGTGTACTTGTACCACTCAACAATTCATCACTTTATGCAGCACTTTTATTAGCACAATAAGAAAACACAACAAGGACTTGATACAAACAATGACATACAACATATCACCATCATCTTAGCATAGACACATTCGACAAAAATAAATAAGCATACTGCCAATTACCAAGCAACATTAACATCATACAACCATCATGAATTTTAAGGCATTTATCTTCAACATACATTTATCTTCAACATACTAAGGCAATCAACAACCAATTTTTCACATGGATACTTTTAGACAAAACTTGGGCACTATCAAATTTACTTCCAACAAGTAAAACAAATTTTGCACTTCACCATTTTTGTCACAACTACATTTCAATTTTTACAACTTTTGTCACGAACCTTTACAAATTTCATCCCAACAATTTTTTTTTTCAAGTTTTACTTCTTCCATTATAATATTTTTTTTCTGTTTTTATAATTCTTGTGATAACTTCTTTAGTTTTTAAAAATTTTATCACAACTTTTCCTTTAAAGGTGAAAAGAGTTATTTTATATAGGTTGTCCATACAAAAGGGCTTTAGCTAACAAGACAAATCAATTGAAACCATTTTTAGAATCAAACTTGTGCACAATGTTGCTTTTAAAATTCCAAGAAGATTGTATAAACTATGTAAGTCTACAAAATTTTTAGTAAAATGACTCAATATATCCCATGATTTAGAGGGGTTCATTCCAAAATTGACACCCACGATTGAAGAGGAAATTTGACATAACATTCTTTTTCTTAATAAGTCTAGACTCAAGTATTTTCAATATCAAGACTCATTTTATGTAAAAACTCCAAAATTCATCTAGTATCGTGCAACATAAATCCACATAGTGTGAAATATCATACTTTTATCAAATTTACTTGGGCTTTCATAATGGAGAAATTGCAATTTTAATTTCTAGATCCAAGACATTAACTCATAAAAACAAATCTGATGGAAAGGATTTCCATAGAAAATCAAATAACAAGAGGCATATTCACTCTTTTTCACAATTAGGATCTATAAATGTTGATAGCTAAGAACTAAATGGCAAACAACTATATAGCTTACAAATACAATCTCATATTTTAAGAATTCAACAACTATATTTCTTACAAATACCTCATATTTTAAGAATTCAACAACATATAGCCAAAATACACAAGCATACAAACATACACACTGTGTAAATCTGGTTATTCCATCTATTTTCATATTCACAATGTAAACACAAGTTTGGGGACTCAACAAATGGCAATAGTCAGGCCACACAAAAATTTTATAACCACAATAAAATCAACTTTGTTTCCTCACCTCAAAATTCATATAGTAGAAGGTAATAAGATATACAACAATAACTTCAAGATAACTTGGAGAAAATTGAAGTCATTTTATTCTATTGAGAAGGGGTCCAATTATGACTTATATTACCTATTATACCCATTCCAAGAGGTAAATCTCTTTTTTATAATACTAGTAATTAAGACAAATCTAAAGCTTCTAAAACATAATACTAAAAGACTTTATTCATAACTTGTATTAGACATGTATCAAAAGGTATTAGCACAATTAGTTAGATTCCTTGACTTTTGAGGAGGAGACCTAGGTTCAAATCTTACCAAGCGATACATGCATAGTTGTCAAGTTGTTGTAATACCATGATGTGGTAAAGATGTAATATGGGTCAGGAATCGCACATAACTCTTAAAAAAAAAACTTGTATTAGACATTTAAACTTCTTGAAAAGAGAGAGATAGGTCTTCTATTATTTTAATATTGATAATAGTTTAGAGGAATAAATTGAGATTTTAATCACCATTTAAACTTCACTCAATCCTAATCCATGTGCAATGGAAAGAGGGTTTTGATTCATATAAACATACAAAGCTTTGAATCTACAACAAGGGTTTAATCCTTCTTTTCCATAATGTAAAACCTTTATTGTGTTATATTAAATTCAATAGGGTACTTACAATGTTGGTTCTCCAATTCAAAAAAATAAATTTTATCCAAGTTTTCCAAAAGTAAAAATGATGCGGATCATATCTTTCTATTTCCAACAATACACATGTTCGAGGATTGGGCATTAGACACTAGTTTGAATGACATAAAAGGTCTTTAAGACGTTTCCCTCCTAAATTTAAAATTTTCTTTAAATTGAACAAGGAAAATTACCCAACAAAGGCAACAATAGTAAGCAATTTTTAAATGCAATAGTAAACATATTATTTTCAATATGGAGGACAATCCATTTCCTCTTTACCTTTCAAGCAAAACCCACTAACCCAAATACACAATTTTTTTAGCAAGCAAACAATTTTAACAAGGCTTTTGTTATGAAATCATTGTTTACTATTTTGAAAGGGAAAAAATAATCATATAACCATGTCATTCACAAACATACAAACAATGACATGCAGATAATACATATAATGGGTGATTTAAATAACTATGGGTAAAATACTAAAGTGATGATGACTGACAATAGGGTTATAATCTTCTCATGCCTCAACTTTTGTTTATTCGATGTCTCAAAAAACCCAAGCCATATCTCTTTTCCCTTTTCTCCACTTTGATTTCAAGAGTAGAGAAAAGTATAATAATGTTTTCCCCATACAATGTCGCTTCTAACTTGGTGCAAAACATCTGAACTCTACACAAATTAGAATACAATTTCTTCTAGAATAGGTTTTTCTCCGAACTTGACATGGTGATCAAATGAACAATCAGGTTTCCATTGCCATGGACCATACCATAAGTCTTACTCCACTACAAGTTTCCCTTTCATCGCTAGTTTGCATGAAAAAATGAGGGTGTTAATAAAAAGAGAGTTTTTTGTATGTGAAAATAGGGTTATGGTGTCCACATGTTTGATTCTTTTCTAAGTGAACAAGTTAAGTTTTAAACTTAAATATTTTATGCCATGGGGACACTCCACATTGCACCATATGTTTTCCTCCTAGGACTTTTAACATGGTGATTTAGAAACATAAGCAAGGAGTGTCTTACAAGGTGTACAAAGAGGATTTTAAATTCACTCATTCCTTTATTAGCTCATGGTCTCATCTATCCTTCATAAAGGGTTTCTAAACAAGTTTCTTATATTTTTCAACATTTGGATTATTATGAACAATGTATACATTTTCAAGCAAGCCCTTAACCGGTATACAAAACTCCTATTGAACACAAGTATTTGTTTGTGTGCAATGTTTATTTGTGTGGAGTGTCGTAACTTATGCAACATCTTTTTAACTTTTATGTGCAATTCCACTTTGAACTTAAAACAAGCAAATCATGCAATCTTGCCTAAATGCAAGCTAAATTGGTGTGTGTATAATTATCCTGCCTTCTTGTATGTTGTTGTTCTAATGTCTATAATCCTCTCCTTAATGATACCATCCTTCTCGAATTTCAGTGAAAGCAACCTTGTCAAGCACTAAAACCAAGTTAATGTAATTAGTATTGTTTTTTTATTTGGTTATATGGGATTGAAACGGGTCCCACCCATATTACAACATGGCCACATATTGGTATTATAATAGCTTGACAATTAGGTTGTTTGACAAGATTTGAACCTTAGTCTCCTTGAAAGTTGAGGAATATAACTAACTGAGTTGACGCCATTTGACAATGTAGTTAGTATTGTTACATAATAATAAAATTTACATTGCATAACAAATCAAATGCAACTATTAAATCATCATAAATAACTATGTAATCATAATACGATCACATTTCAAAATGTGAGGTCATCATTGCCACTTATCATTTTAATTAAATCACATGCATAGACATAGTAAGATCTCCCAAAAGGAGGCACTAGGATTGAGTAGCATTGAGGCCTTCCTCAATGCCTTTTTCAAAGGATGATCATCTAATTGGGTCTTCCATCATACTCAACAAATATGATATATGCATACTTTATCAATAATCTATCAATGGGAACAAGACCTTACCATTTGAATTTATTGTTGGTACCTCCTAGGACTTGACAATATGATTCATCGAAAGACAAATCTAGAGCATTAAGTAAAGAACAAGTCATAAATACTCAAATGATGCATTCAACATAATCTCAATCACATATGAGATAGAAACCTTTATTCTTCATCATCATGAGGGTATGCATTTTCCTTTATATGTGATAAGCCCAATCATACACTATCCCTTGCATAACACCCTACCAAAATGACACCATCCATAAGGGAAGACACTTAAAGATCTTAATTCCTTTGCTAAGTTGGTAGTGATATGGCCTTGTGCACACTTCATTTTATCATTTATCAAATATTTTCATCTTAAATATCTATGATCATGCATTTATAAGAGTTGCTTTTGCTACTCCTTATCTATCATCAACAAGACAATCTCAATGAATCAATCAAAATTTCTACCTTATCATTAGGACAAACAACAATCTTGGTTTACGAACCATAAACATAACACAACACAAGTCTCTCAAATATGGCTCAAAGCAATTTCTTCCAAAAGGAGGTATTAGGATTGAGTAATGCACTTGAAACCTCCTCAATGCATCCTTGGAGTGGTGATCATTTAAATGGATCTCCCACATTCCTCTACAAACATGATCTATGGACAAGCACTAATGAATCTATTGATAGGAAAAATACATTTTATCTGTTACAGAACACTTGACATATGTCCCTTTGTGTTTGTATATTGATATCCAATGCATGTCTCATCTATGTACCAAAATCCAAAGCAACAATCATCTTCATCAAGTCGATAGCACTCTTCAATAAGTTATGAATGGTTTGTGAAGTCCTCAATTAAGAGGAAGATCTCTTTTAATAAGTTGACATACCCTTCTCTTTGTATTTTGACTTGTCCTACTTCCCTTTTGTTTGCAATATCTAACTATTTGTGTATATTTAGAATTTGAAATTGAACTCTAAAAATAACTCTATTCTGAAACCCTACAATACTTTCTTTTGAGATCCCCTAAAGGCTAACACAAAGAGGTACAAAGGTCAAGGGTGCATGGGAGGGGGATAATGACATTAGTGGTCATAGGAGGGAGGGCAGGAGTGAAAATAACTTTAGGGTCGTTGCTATACGAAGATAACTTGAGGGTCCCTACGAGGGATGAAGAGGAAGTTTATGACATCAATGGAATGAGAGTGATGTCAAGATTTTGTTGGAGACCTAGGGAATGACTTGAACCCTTTTTCTTGCCCTCTTTATTGAGTTATTCAAGTTATCAGATTCAAAGTTTGCTTTTCTAATCAACAAATGTAACAATAAAATTAAAATCTTCTCAAGTAAAATATTTAACCCTTGGAAAATGTTACATACCCGACACTTGTAACACATCGGGGCATATGTTATTGTAAATAAAGTGGACCATGTATCTAGTTAGAAGTGGGCCACATGTTAAGTTAGGAGAGTGTTTGTCATAGAATCATGTATATAACTATTGTGTAATAGAATCTCTTTGTTGTCATAGAATTATGAATGTAACTATTGGTATTATGAATGTAACTATCATAAATTAGGTAAGTCAGGAATATTGTCATAGAATACTATCATAGCAGGATGTCATAGAATATTGTCATAATATGGCAAGAAATATTCTTGTAAAATATTATAAAATGGGAAGGATGTAACCCTCACGGGCTAGAGAAGAATTTGCATATTTTGTAAGGAGGTTGCCCCCTCGAAGTGGCTCATGATATTTCTCATTCCAAATTCTTGCAATTATTGTTATTTATGTTTCCATGTTTCAGTTAATGAATGCTTCTGTTATTGGATATACGATATTAGTGCTGCTTTTATCAATTATTTGTGTGATCATAGTTAGAATTATCTTTGGCACTAAATTTCTTATCTCAGTTCAGCTCCGCACTAAGAATTTTGAGGTGAAATATTCGCATGAGAAGAAGAGGTTCATTGCAAGTGGTATCAAAGCGCTTTCCAGGGCATGGTAAGCTTCTATTGTGAGCAATTTTTTTTTGTTAATCCTAGGTCAATAGGTTAGAAATGGTGTTCTGGCCATTTTAAAATAATATGGAGTTGTCATTATTGGCTAAGCTAGATTGCCCATAAAGCATCTAGTGAAGTGAGGGGCAATTAGGCTCCAATACCTAAGCCTCAGACAACACCCATACATAGATTTGAGCTCCCACGTACCTCACATATATCAAGAGACCCCTTTAGGAACCCATAGCCAAACCTTCATATATAGGAAACTAGTTGGTCATGTAATATCCATAGTGCACTGAGCATAACACTTGGGAAGATTACCCTCCCATACTATCAGAGAGGTGGGTAGTGCACTCAAGGGTATGTGTGGAATCCTCCTTGAGTAGTGGCCTAAAATATTGGTCCGAGCATTATTGATTATTGTTGTAGTATAATAGAGGGCTATGGAGAGTACACAAACCCTAACCTAATCCAAACACTCCCCTACTTTATCAGGAGTAGAGCTCACAAGACAAAAAATATGAAATTTAGAAGTTTGGGAGTAGATATGCAACTTGAAAACCCTTGATATATATATATATATATATTACCAAAAATATCATTTTGGGATATAGCCCATTACGATTATCTCATTGAGCTAATCGTATTGGTATATAGCACCCATACACTTTTTGGGACCCTTACTAAAAATAGTAACTACTAAAAATAACATTTCTATTTTTAGTAAATACCCCTTGAGACCCATTATCAAGCAATGGAGGCCAGAATGAACAAGTTGGAGGAACAACTCTCCAAACTGGATGCTCTCATGGAACTCAAGGGTCAAATATCTTCTCTCATCACCATGGTAGCAGACTACCAACATAAGCAAGACTAGATGAGTCAAGACATTGATGTGCTAAAGATTAAGAATCCAAATTTTGATGGGTCTACTGAGAATAGTCTAGATGCTCAGAGGGGGAAAACTATTGATCAACCAAAATTTTCCAAGGTCTTTAATGAGGAAAACACTCAACGATAGGGGAACAATAGAGGCATGACTCCATGACTCCCTAAAATAGATTTTCCAAGGTTTGATGGAACAGAGCCACAAAGTTGGTTGATTAAGGTTGAGCAATGGTATGAGCTTCATGAAACTCCCTTTGACCAGAGGATATTTATAGTTGCCTTTCATTTTGATTTGGAAGCATTGCATTGGTATCAATGGTTGAGAAAGCAAGTTCTCATTCTTGGGTGGACACAATTTAAGAGAGAACTCCTTAGTCGGTTTGGGCCATCTGAGTTTGAAGATTTTACTAGAGCACTCACCAAGTTGAGACAAACAAGCACTATGCCTAAGTATATCACTACTTTTGAGAAGCTTGCCAATAGGACTAAAGCTCTTCCTGATGAATTTTTCAAGAGTTGTTTTATTAGTGGCCTTAAGGAAGAGATAAGGATTAAGGTTCAAATGCTTAAACCAGCCACTTACATGATGGCCACAGGGCTAGCTAAACTTGCAGAAAACAAATGGAATGCTCAAAGGAAAGCTTCTAGACCTCCTACATTTCAAAATAGAACTTTTGCATCCACCAATAATAATGCTCCAAAAGCCCCAATAGTTAAGAGGTTAACACTAGAGGAGATGGCCAATCGTAGAGCCAAGGGACTCTGCTATAACTATGATGAAAAATGGGCCATGGGACACAAATGCAAAACCCAACGCCTCTACCTCTTGGATATGAGCAATACTTCAACTTCTTCTAGAAACACAGGGGAAGACTTTGTGGATTCAGTGGAAGAACACCTAGATTCAATGGATGTAGAACCTCCAACCGACAATCAAGAAGAAGAGATTCCCACCATTTCTTTGAATGCCATCGCAAGAATATCCACACCATAGTGCATGATAGTCCAAGGATTTCTCAAAGGGCACAAAGTTTTGATCCTATTGGACTCTAGTAGCACTGATAATTTTATTGACCCTAATGTTGCAAAAAGGGCAGATTGTTTCATTTATGGTCATGAACAAGTCCAAGTGAAAATTGCTAATGGAGATATCATGACTTGTACTAGAAGGTGTCGAAATGCTCATCTATCCATTGGTGACTATCATTGTCAGACTGATCTCTATGCAGTCCCATTGGGTGGAGTAGACATTGTATTAGGTTGCCCTTGGTTACGAACATTGGGAATAATGTCCTGGAATTTTTCAGAACTTTGGATGTAGTTCACTATCAATAACAAAACCCACACCATTCAGGGTGTAAAAACTAGCAATCCCAAGATTGTAACATCCCATCAGATGCAGAGACTAATTAAGAAGGGTCATTGGGCAATTATGGGAAGATTTTTCCAGATGTAGTTGTGTGTTATCCAGGATGAGCAGATGTCCTCAGAATTATCAGTTGTCTTAACCAAGAATCAACAAGTCTTCCTCAAACCCAAACAACTACCACCCAATCGGTTGAAAGATCATAGAATCAATTTAATTCCTGGGAGTCAACCTCCAAATATTTGGCCATATAGGTACCCCTATCACCAGAAGAATGAGATTGAGTAGTTGGTAAAGGAACTACTGGATGCAGGATTCATTCATCCAAGCACAAGCCCTTTTTCAACTCCTATCTTATTGGTCAGGAAGAAGGATGGGTCATGGAGAATGTGTGTGGACTTCCATGAACTCAATCATATCACCATCAAAGATAAGTTTCCCATTCCGATGATTGATGATTTGTTGGATGAGTTGCATGGTGCTCAGTACTTTACCAAATTGGACCTCAGGTCAGGCTATCACCAGATTTGGGTTTACAAGGATGACATCCCCAAAATAACTTTCAGGACCCATGAGGGGCATTATGAGTTCTTGGTCATGCCCTTTGGCCTCACCAATGCACCATCGACTTTCCAAGGCTTGATGAATAGGGTTTTAAAACCCTACCTACGAAAGTTTGCATTGGTCTTTTTTGATGACATACTGATCTACAACAAGACATGGGAAGAGCACTTACAACATGTTGATCAGGTTTTGAAGCTCCTACAACAAAACCAGTTGTATGTCAAGCAATCTAAATGCACCTTTGGGGCAACCGAAGTAGAATATTTGGGGCACATCGTGGCCAGAGATGGTGTCCAAGTAGATCCAACAAAGATTGAGGCCATGAAGGAGTGGCCCAAACCCAAAACATTGAAGAGTCTTCGGGGATTTCTTGGCCTTACAAGTTATTACCGAAAGTTTGTTAAGGACTACGGGAAGATAGTGGCCCCTTTGACAACTATGCTTAGGAAGGATGCATTCACATGGAATAGTGCGATTGAGCAGGCTTTTCTGACTTTGAAGGATGCCATGTGTCGCACACCAGTTTTAGCCATACCTGATTTTTCCAAAATATTTGTCATTGAAAGTGATGCTTCAGGAGTTGGATTGGGGGCAATACTTATGCAAGAAGGTCGACCACTTGCTTTCATAAGCAAGGCCCTATCAAGGCAGAATCTTGCCAAATCAACTTACGAGAAGGAGATGATGGCCATTGTTTTTGTCATCCTCCATTGGCGACCATACTTGTTGGGGCGACACTTCATCATCAAGACCGATCATCGCAGCCTTAAGTATCTCTTGGAACAGAGAATTTCTTCCCTTGAGCAGCAAAAATGGGTCACTAAGCTCTTAGGATATGACTACGAGATAGTCTATCGCAAGGGGAAAGAAAATGTGGTCATTGATGCTCTTTCTAGGTTGCCTGAAACACAAGATATTCTATATGCAATGTCCATTCTTAAGGCTGATTGGTTAGAGACACTTAAGTCAGAATGGCAGGCAGACCCCACACTTGCAAAGATCATTCAGGACTTGCAGACAATAGCAAAGGACCATCCTAATTATTCATGGAAGCAAGGGGAGTTGCACTATAAGCATCGGGTTGTTGTTCCACCCACATCCCAACTTAAATCCCAGATTCTCACAGAGCTTCACTCATCTCCGATAGGGGGACACACAAGTTTCTTACGAACCTATGAATGGGTAAAGCATAGTTTCTATTGGCTAGGGTTGAAGTCAGATATCAAACAATTTGTGGATAGTTGTGATACTTGTCAAAGCCAAAAGGGGGAAACAATCAGTACACCAAGATTACTTCAACCTTTACCCATTCCAAAGTCCCCATGGACAAACATCTCCATGGACTTCATTGAAGGACTTCCTCTCTCAGGAGGTAAATCAGTTATAATGGTAATCATGGATCGATTGACCAAATATGCTCATTTTTTGTCCTTAAGTCATCCCTATACTTCCAAGACAGTGGCACAAATTTTCATGGATCAGATCTTTAGACTCCATGGGAGCCCACACTCCATAGTCAATGATCGTGATAAGATATTCACTAGTAAATTTTAGGAGGAGCTACATCGCATTCAAGGGACCCAATTGAAAAGAAGCATATCCTATCACCCCCAGACAGATGGCCAGATAGAGGTGGTGAATAAATGTCTTGAGACCTATCTTCGATGTTTTGTTTTAGATAATATCCTCCCAATGGCTTCCCTTAGCCGAATGGTGGTACAATACCACTTTTCACACAACCACAAGGATGACACCATATGAAGCAATGTATGGTCAACCACCCCCAACACTCACTTCTTACCTACCAAGTAGCTCAAAGGTAGATGCAGTGGACACAGTTCTTAGTCGCAGGCAGGAAGTCTTAGCAGCCCTCAAATAGAATTTGGTTACTGCCTAGAACCGTATGAAACAACAAGCAGACAAACACAAAACTGAGAGGGAATTTGTTGAGGGTGACATGGTCTTCCTTTGTCTTCAACCTTATAAACAAATGTCCCTCAAACAAAAGGGTCGACATAAGCTGGCACCCAAGTTCTATGGGCCCTACAAGATACTACGACGAATAGGGGAGGTTGATTACAAGTTGGAACTGCCAACAACATCCAAGATTCATCCAATTTTTCATGTATCTTGCTTGAAGAAAGTGGTAGGCACACATACTCAAGTACAGACTATCCTTCCTAAATTGGATGAAGAGGGATCCATTCTCTTGTAGCCTGCAACCATTCTGGATCGTCGAACCCGACATCTCCGCTCATGAGATATTACTGAAGTGTTGGTGTAGTGGCAAGGGTTACCACCAGAAGATGCCACATGGGAGCTATTGCAGGACTTTCAGCAATAATTTCCCACTTTTCAGCTTTGAGGACAAAGCTTCTTTAAGGGGGTGGCATGTTACATACCCGACACTTGTAACACATCGGGGCATATGTTATTGTAAATAAGTGGACCATGTATCTAGTTAGAAGTGGGCCACATGTTAAGTTAGGAGAGTGTTTGTCATAGCATCATGTATATAACTACTTTGTCATAGAATCTCTTTGTTGTCATAGAATTATGAATGTAACTGCTTGGTATTATGAATGTAACTATCATAAATTAGGTAAGTCAAGAATATTGTCATAGAAGATGTCATAGAATATTGTCATAATATGGCAAGAAATATTCTTGTAAATGTTATAAAATGGGAAGGATGTAACCCTCATGGGCTAGAGAAGAATTTGCATATTTTGTAAGGAGGTTGCCCCCTCGAAGTGGCCCATGATAGTAATATTTCTCATTCCAAATTCCTGCAATTACTGTTATTTATGTTTCCATGTTTCAATTAATGAATGCTTCTGTTATTGGATATACGATATTAGTGTTGCTTTTATCAATTATCTATGTTGACATAAATTCTTCTTATCTCAATTCAACTCCGCACTAAGAATTTTGAGGTGAAATATCCGCATGAGAAGAAGAGGTTCATTGCAGAAAAATTGAAGTAGCTTTCTTTTGTCCTCTTGTAACCCTCACTTGCGATATCTTTTTTCTCAAACTGGTCCTTTGCAAACCCATTGTTGACTTCCCCTCCATCCGTTTGAGGAAATGGTTTGGTGATGCTTCCTCCTCCCTCAACTCTCCTACAAGGACAGAATTGGGTGGCTTATTATGCTTCTCAATTCTCAATTCTTGAAACCTCTTTGGCAGCTGTCTAATTTTCCTCTTTCTTTGCACTCCATACTAAACTTGTGGTGAAGAGCGATAACCACATTCCTTAAATATTTTTCCTCATGTGCTTGGAGAGATGTTTGTCAATTTGCATGCATTGCCACTTCTCTCAAGTTATACTCCAAACTTTTGTAATTCTGACTATTTTTCCATCTATTTTAATTTTTTATTTTCTTTTGGATTTTCCATTTTACTCATGATATTGTTATGTAACTTTGCACTTTCCACCTTATTACTTTTATTTTTATTTTATGCCCTCCATTTCCATAAACTAAATAACTTGTTTCTAAAGTAGACTCACGACTTTCAATCAAATTAACAAAGGCCAGTCTTCAACTTATAATGTTTCAATTTTGACCCATCAATGACATTTTCATACGTATGACTTCTTTGTTTTCCATAGACAGCCCCATTCTTCAGAACTACATAGAATATGAATTGTCTTAATAACATCATCTGCAATTTACCTAGCTGGATTTCCCTGCAACCATTAAATATAAAAACCAATTCTCCTAACATGAAAATCACCTGTTGCAAGTACATGTCATGCCATGCTTTTGAAGTTAATACCCAACCAAAAGAATACCAAATCTCCTCACAATTTGAAGTTAATACCTTGCAGTTATCTGAGCAGAATTGTGTGTCAGGGCCCTCCTTTGCCCAATTCTTCAAATACTCCATATTGATGACTAGGTAGGTACAACAATGCAATGTACTTGTCTTAGAGGGTCCTACGGAAGTCAAGTCCCCACCTTTCAAACAACTCCTATACCCTTCGCTTCAGTAGTTTCCCTGTTCTCTGATAGATATCATAAAAATGGACCTGCTCTTTAGTATCCCTACGAAGATTTTGGCCACTACAATCCTGCCAAAAGCATTTTCCTTGCTGTCACATCTGGAAGGATTACAGCTGCATGGCAAACAAACGGTCCCAAGCAAATAGATGCTTTTTAACCATTGAAAAAGGATTCAGATTGCATAACTAAAAAGAGAACATTGTATCTTCCATAAAACATGGCACAAAAATTACATCCCAATCACATGACAACAAGTATTATAGAGTATAGCTATCCTTGGCCTTATTGATTACAACCTGTTGAAGAACTTTGACATCATATTGAAAACTGGAAACAGGGAGAATTTGTCATTCATTCATTTGTATTCTTTCCCCAGTGATTGAAACAACCAATTTATGGAACATATTGAATAACTTGTAACACAGGAAACCAGCATTTGATGTCTTTGTTTGATGCCTCACAACCATAAAAGACATTGTTCATGTGTAGATACATTGTGTTTAATGATTGCGAGGTCCAACTATCCACTTTCTCAATGTATAATTAATCATAGAATTTCACATCCTTCTCGAGGTAACCTCCCATTATCGGTTTTTATCAAAGAAAAAACTCTTGCAAAGGAAGGATGCTTGAGAACTTACATGCAATAGATCAAAAAGGAGGCACGATGCCAATGACATGTCCATGTTTTATTAAAATATGGTCTGAAAAAATAAGCTAAGCTTGAATTGCACATTAGAGAGAGACTGCAGCAGGAGAAACTACCGGATATTTTGGCAATTAATAAAGCTTGCCATGGTAGAATTCAAAGCCAAACTTTTTCAACCATTGAATATCCAAGAATTGTGTAGAAGCTTGTAGATCAAAATGCTTTTATTCCAATTTGAGAAATTAAAAGTTACAAATATATTCGGCTTTATTCATCCAAGGCTAGAACAAATAATTGAAATTTCTTATCAACTATATTTGATGCTTCCAGGAAATTTCATTCATGCGCTCATCAGTTACATTGGGACATCCAGGACACCAACCAAACACTTCTCCAGTAGAAACTCCGCATTTACCCAGGCATGATATTTATCTTCCAGAATGTCAAGGACCAAAGAGCCAACAGAACATCAGATAAAAACGCATATAACAAAGTCTTTATGTATTCTTCTCGCCATCCTAACACTTACCCTGTTTGCATGGATAAAAAATACTCAGCAATGCCAAGATTTTGGTGACCAATGAAAAACACACAAAAAATATTAAGAGGATACTGAAGAGGGCAGTGCAATCTCTGCCAGCGGCCTTCATCAACATATCTACACCTGCAATAAGAGCACGATAACATCATGCATGTTTCAATAATCAGCATCATTGAATAAGTCCACAAAAACAACTTGAATAAATAGGTTGAGTACACACTGAGAAAGCATGGTTTCTGAGCTTCAGGAAATCAAATTAATTTTATTTAGATGGTACAGGATAAGCACAGCATTTTTTTGAAAAACAAAAATGGAATTAAGAATTTTTATCCTTCTTGAGGAATTACATGTTCATAGTAGCTTGAACAATCTAATCCCAAAATACGCTGCGTATCTTAATTGCTTATCAAGGACCTCTTTTGAGAAATCCCATTGGAGCTATTAAAGACAGGCATTCTAAATGTTATGCATTATTACACCACATTCTCTCTTGCTCAATCAGTAGCAGAATTTTTGTTTTAAATTATCCCTACACAAAATGGTGAGATCAGGTTTATATATAAATTAAAGTCAACTGTACTTCAATTAGATAAAGGCTAAAAATGGAATAAACTGAAAAAAAAGATAGAAAATGGAGAAATTCAAGATTACATTCCTTTCTCATTTCAAAAGCTAAAAATTAATTAACAAGGGGTAAAAGAAAGAAAGAAAACTTGAACAGAAATCAACATGCCAGCATTTCACTGCTACAAATATGACTATGCCAAACATTTACTAGCTGTAAGCAATGTATATAAAATAATTGCTAAAGGGCACCCATATGCATGGAAAGAGCATTTGTACCAAATGCATCTACCTTGGTATGCAAACAGCAGCATATTTACAGAAATGTATTGATCATATATACCATCATTATAGGTAAAGACACAAACTATACAGGGGCCAGAATTGCCGTTAATGCACCTCATGCATCAAATTGTTGGTTCCACAATGTTTTAATTTGGCTTTTCCTCCAACAGCACAATTTTTAACCATCCATATAATGCATGTAACATGAAAATTAATTATCATACCTCCTGGATGAAACTTCATATAAGGCGAAATGTTGTATACACAACCTTTAAGCACTGTCCAAGAATCTCCTTCACTTTTATGTTGTTTCACTTCATCCATAGAAATGAGTCTTCTATTTGATTGTCCTTTGAGCCCTGAAACACTGAAATATTAGAAATTTCACATTGACTGTTTGAACAGTATTTTTGATAGTTTTCCCAACACATGCTAATCTGAAATGTTTTCCCCTCTCATATTCTTAATTACCCTTTCTATTTCAGTACAAATTTCATTCATACTTTATTATTATTATCATAGTAGAGAAAATCGGAATCGGGTAGTAAATCGGCTGGGAAAAAATCGGCAAAAAATTGGGGAAAAAATCGGCAAAAAGAAACCGAAGAAACGTTTTTTTTTTTTATTTTTTTTTTATTTTTTCATGCATATTACAATGAATTAACATTATGCAAATCAAATATTGCAATAAAAGCAACAATTCAAGTCAAGACATCATACAAAGCTCAAGCTTTAAGTACACATGAAAGTGACAAAAGTTCACAAAACACATCTTGTATTGCTTATAATATGAAAAGGTACAAATTACAAAATGTGTCAAGACTCAAAATGCCTCAATAGGCCCACTATCTATTGTCTTCCTTTGCCCCTTGTCCTAACATTAGCCCTAGTCTCTCTTGTCCTAACAACAACAATAACAACAGCAGCAATAACAGCAATAATAACAGCAGCAATAACAACAATAGAAGCAGCAATGACAATAGCAGCAGCAATGGTAGATATTAGATAACAGTAAATACAGGTAGTTTTATATTAACAATGGCATTTACAGTTCACAATTACAGTTTTAGCATTGCAATCTGCAACCTGCAAACCCTAGGCAGAATATCCTTCATGGCTGCATACAAGACTGGATTGCATCATGCCCTACGCACATATGCTTCAACTCTCACATCATGAACATCATGAACCTGTGTCGGGGGTCAAGGGGGCGGGAGCCCCCTTGCAAGGTCAAGAGGGGTCGAGGGGCAGCGCCCTCGCGGGGTTCAGGGCGGAGCCTCGAAACCTCAACGGCAAAACCACTGTAACCATCAATGTCTGAACTAAATTTTGCTCCTCAACAACATTCTGGAAGCTGTTTTATTGGCTAGCAAGCTTAGATAAGGTAGCAACATTCTGGAAGTTGTTTTAATGTCTGAAAATTTATTGCTTATAATAAATTTTGCTTTTTTCTATTTATCGGCCACAGCCTCTACCCGCGCGGCTGCGGCTGATTTTTTGACGATTTCAAAAAATCGCCGGACTCGCGATAAGTTGCCGAGTCACTCGTTTCGCGAATGACTCACGATTTTGGCGATTTTTTGCCGATTTTCGTAACAGAGACTATTATTTAACTAAAGAGAAATACTTTTGTTTTCAAAACAAGAACTCTTCATATCTGCACTTTAGTAACTCCAATGGTCTTAATGAGACATCTCAATCAAAATTGATGCAAGAAACAAGTGACCTCTTAAGTCTTGTCTATGCTGAAGGGTCGTAAGAATTCAACAAAGATTGTCTGTGTTTTATTTTTTCTGCTTGGCAAAAGTAGCTTCCTGTGCGAACTCAAGTAACTTGTTACTTCTGTGACAATACGACAAGGCCTCAACTCCTTTCAATTACAACAAAGCATCAGCATTACCAGGGCATAATTGACTGTTTTTTGTCAAGCTTGATACCCCAACTGTTTTTGGTGAGAACAAGCAATCCACAGGCAATCCACTTTCGAAAAAGGCTGGTTAATAAGCACTTCTACAATATCTTTCTTATAACATAAGACATTAATATTGTAATTAAGAAAAGCCTATCTGTCAATTCTGTTCCTCTCAACTAATGGCTCTGCTGAACTAGCAATCAATAAGTAGTATAGGATTGTAAAAGTTAAAGCTGAAGGTAAAGCTGGACTTTTACGGAAGATCTTAACCAGCACATTGGTGTATAAGACCTCCTTGACGATGACCTTGACAAAGGAAGTTCTTGCTTTAACTTTAATTATATTGTTCAAATTTTGTACCTTTTCAGGGTTTGATCTTAACCAGCACATTGGTGTATAAGAACTCCTTGACGATGACCTAGACAAAGGAAGTTCTTGCTTTAACTTTAATTATATTGTTCAAATTTTGTACCTTTTCAGGGTTTGAAACTTTGACCACTCTCATGGTAAGTAGGAACCTTGCCCATCTGTCTAAGGTACAAGCAGCAAACCAGAAAGCTTAACTTCATAAAATGAAAGGGTGCAACTGATGGAAAAACAATGTGTTGGTCTGTAGACATGCGCATGAAAATAATAAGAGACTGCTGAGATTCCTTATCAACACCATTGTTATGAATAAGAACAATCACTTGTCTGAGTGCGCACACACATGCATTTAGTTCCCAGCGAGTTGCCTAAGGATTTGGTATCCACATGTCTTTTTAATATATGCAAATATTCTGCCATAAAACTGAATAACATCTATCTAATTCTCACATGACTAGTTACATTGCTTAAATGTCTTCATATCCTAATTTGTTCCTACCAGATAATCAACATGGCTACCAATTATATTCATCCATGCATACTTTCTGTGAACTATAATGGTCAGGTAATGATTTTATTTAAACTGGTCTAATGGTTAAAGTCTTAGGTCTGTTCACATGCCTTCAAAATTTAAACTAAACTTTATGTGAATAAGACGGCATGAGTGACACAAAAAATGTTTCTTGATGGACTTAGCTCATGCCAAGAGTCTCCAGTAGAAGCAGATAATTTTCATGATCCTGGCAAAACTGTCATGAACTGGCAAGCTGGTTAGAAAAAAAACCATGTCATAGCAAAGATGTGCATGAGTCTTCTGTGAAGTCTAACAGTACACTTTGGTGATCTGTGCCTGTAGAAATAAATGATACAGTACCATTGAGTGCAGGCAAGGACATCACATATATCTATAAAGCTGCACGAAGCCATTAAGCTCCTAGATCATTGAATAAGGGCTACATGCAAAGGAATCATGTGATGGAAGTGGTTCCTTGATGCCTTCTCCTTGTTACAAAAAAATTCCCTTGATACCTTATGCATAATTCATGGGGAATCCACCAAATTATGTGATCATAAAGAGTCGTCTAATGAAAAGTTACAATCCTTAAACCAGGACTCATATGTTTGCTTATGAATAGTTATCATGTGCCATACATTACCCAGCCCACAGTAAAAAAAAAGCCTATGCCATATGAATGCTAATGGTTACTTTCGACATAGGTACATTCTCCAGCACAAGCTAAATCAAATACCTTGCTACATGAATGCTAAGAGATAATTGTTGTGAATTGTTCCAAGTAGGCTGTCAAAAATAGGCTTAAAAGGGGTATATGTAATGGAGGTGTCAGAGGAGAAAAAATCTACCTTTTAGAAATCACATGTCATGAGCTCAACTGGTTAAATACCTTGACTTTCAAGGACACTTCAGTTTGAATCTTGCCAAACGATACATGCACAATTGCCAAGCTATTGTAATACTACTATGTGGTCACGATGTAATATGGGTGAAGCCTGCTTCAATCCCATATGACTAATTAAAAGATAAATAAAAAGTGGTAGCTTTTATAAAATCATGTAAGCAAATGGTTTTGTTTCTTAGAATTTGTGTATTTTTACAGAAAATATTTTTTTTAAAAGAATATAAACAAGTCTACAACAGCTACTCATTTTGGATTTTTTTTTCATTTTTTGTCCCCATATACAAATGCTTGCTTGATATTATTCTTGGTCAAAAAAGGTTAGCTAAAATGTCCCTAAAAACCCTCAATATAATATTTTTTGAACATAACATAAGCATAAATTCTATTTTCATTTGTTTAAGGGCTACAGCTGATTTTTCTATGAATTTAACCCTCTGGTACCATAGTTTTATTGTAGAATGTAAATTTGATTATTAACAAGTGCCAGATTTTAACTCATTGCAAGGCCAGATCTTCTCAAGAGCAGCAAGTTCTGCATGGTGGTTTCAATGCAAAGATAGGCCAATAATTGAGGGAATTTTCTTCAGTAAATTCTATGAGTATTCTACAAGCCTTTCAATATTACTCAACATCTCAACCTAATATCAGAGATTCTGCGAAGTAATTACAATTGCATATCCTTCCACCTAACTAAGCTAAGACTACGAGTATTGAACAGATATTGATTACAAAATCTCAAACTAAGTCACCATTAGCTTTCACAAATAGGCTTCAAAAGAGTGCATGTAATGAAGGTATCAGAGAAGAAATAGATTTATACAGCAGCACAATGGTACATTATGGAAAATCATGTAAGTAAATAGTTTCGTTCCTCAGAATTTTATTTCTTTAAAGGAAAATCATTTTCTACATAGAATAGAAACAAGTTGCAATGGAGTAATTAAGTATTCCCATTTTCTGTGAGCAAAATATCACTATGCTTCACAGGTTAAGCAAATTCCAGTTTCAGTAAATCATATCAATAACAATATCATCAATGCATCCATCAAATGAACATCGATATCACATACTTCACACTGAAAATCTTTATTGATAAAACTCAAGCAATGCATAAAGCAAAGCTTATTTGAGTTACATTTTACATGGCTTTGTCTCCAATATAAATATATGAGACTCTTCACATTACATGACTCTTGGCTTTTGCTCTCCTCAAACTCACGGGACAACTTGACTCTTCATATTCCTTTCTTACATAGTAAGTCCCACATATTAAAGACTATCTCATGATTGCATATAACTCCCTACTTCTAAACTAGACACATCACACTCATAACTCTTCACTTCCTAACTAGACACCTCACACACTTAAATACATGACACATGCTCACACCTACTAACTTGACACATACTATATATATATATATATATATATAAAATCAAACTCACACCCTAATCTAAATATTTACAATGGGACCAAATAATGTAATACCTCCAACTATCCCCACATTACATTATTTGGTATGAAGGCCTTTTGCCTTCAATCTCTTAGTCTCTTCTTCTTGTCTTCATCCTCTAGTTCTGACTTTGGCACTGCTTGTGATGCTGGTTCTGTTCCATTGGCCTGTTCCCTGTTCCTTTGGAAAAGTTATATTCTTTTTCCATAAAAGCTTTATGTTCAATATAATACTTCTTTTGATATTGCTCTTGTGGCGAAAGTTGATTTAAATTTTTTTTGTGATATTTCTATCATATCCACTGCAAATATCCACTCTTGTGGGATCCCATGGCTTCAATTTTATTTTCTCTTAATGAGACATTTCTTATTGCCATTAATGTATTTGAACTCCACAGTTCTTCCTTTGTTAAGCAATTGAGATACTAAGATGAGATTATTTGCTATGCCAGGAACATACAATACATATTCTAATGTGCATTCAGAATATAGAAGGCTAAGAGTAACATTTCCTGATCCTTGTACAATCTTATCATCTGTTATCTTCATCGGTATATTTGATTTAACTTGAATTGAATCGAACCAATGATGACTTGCCCCTGCATCAATGTACCATGAATCATCTCCATATTCTATATTTGATTTTGATTGGATTTCTCCTGGCTTATTATATCTTGCTACATGTCTATGGAAATATCTTTGTCTTTGAAAATTTATTTTCATGAAGCCTGGTCCTTTAAATCTATATGATCTTGATGTACTCATTTTGAACAAATTTAATTCCTTTGATGTGGGATTCCTTATTGCTCCCAAATTTGATTTCAATCTTCCTTCAATTATCTTTTCAATTTTCAATCAATGTTTCATAATCTTCTTCTTTAATCAATTTCACAATAACCCAATTCCTCAAATAAAATCAATTTCGTCAATTGTTCAATTCAATAATTAATTTTCCTTCTTGTGTCTCCCAATTTCAATCAATCATTCAATTCCTCCCTTCCACTTATTAATTCAATCAATTTAATTCCTTCAATTTTTTATTCATTCTCTTCAACCATTCATCAAATTTTTCTTCAATCTTATCAAATCAATCTCTTCATTCAATCATTCAATTTTAGTCACCAATTAATTAATAATTTCCAACCAAATAATTTCCTCCAAATAATTAATACTTCTGCTTATAACTCCCAATCATTTCAAAATAATTCTTGTTATCACTCCATGTCATTCAATTAATCAACATCTTATATCTCTCAATAATCAAATAAATGAATCCACCTTCTTAAAATATATTAAATCTCCAAATAAGTGCATGCCTGAACATTCGAATAAATCAAGGATTACTGTTAAGTACCTAATATAAGTATTTAATATTATATTATTGTAATGTTGGCGTACCTAGAAATAGATGTTTGAAGATATATTATTATATCAAAAGGGTTTAAATTCATCTAAAAATTCTATTTTACAAGTTCATGGAAGCATTCAAAAGGAACAAGTTATTATTTCCATTGACCCTAGTAACAGATATAATTTTATTAATATTACTTTGGCTAAGAGGTTGCAGGTTCAAGCAACAAAAATTAAGGACACACAGTTGAAGGGTGAGCATGTTCAGATTTTTCAAGATTTGAAGATTTGAAGATCACCATGGATAAATATGTTTTACATTCAAATTTTCATGCTATTGAGATGAATGATGAGGATATTATTCTTGGTTATCCTTGGTTAGATTCTTTGGGTACTGTTAACATTAATGTGCAAAAGAAGTTTATGAAGTTATGGTACAGAAAAAAGAAGATAACATTACAGGATATTTCTCAGCTTCAGGAGCAAGGATCCAAGGAAAAACAAGAAGTGGTTGCAGAGGAACAACTTGAAGATCAAATGGAAGAACCTGAAACAGAATTCAAAAAGGCAGCAACAACAACAGAGTCCATGGAAGAAGCAGTAGCAATTGAGTCCATGGAAATAACAGTAGCTAAGTCAAAGAAAACTTTGATAGAAGAGCACAAGGACACACCAAACAAAGGGAACATGAAAGAACAATGTGTAGAAGATTTTAAAATAGTGGAGCCAAATGTTGAGGAGTCAAAGAAGGTAGAACATCAAGTTAAGGTGACACCATATCACCATCCACACCACCATGAGCAGCAACAATCTTGGAGGTATGGCTCAAGGCAGCAATATTATGGTTCTACATGGAATCAGAAAGGCATCAAGTATGGCAGTGTTTGGAAGAGAAAGCATAGTGATCCTGGTTTTCAGAATGGTTCATTAACATCAAGGAACAAGTGGACCCATCATTCAAATTATCAAAAGACAGTAGCAAAAGCATGGAGCCAACGAAGCATATATGGATACTCAAGTGGCAAAATGGCATACCAACATCAACGTGTTTCACTAGGATGGATGGATGATCGAGATTGGTACCAGTTGCTAACATTGCTTGGCAAATCATATTATCTTGTTTTTTCATATGTTTCGAGGACGAAACATTTGTAAAGGGGATGGAATGTTAAGTACCCAATATAAGTATTTAATATTATATTATTGTAATGTTGGGGTACCTAGAAATAGATGTTTGGGGATATATTATTATATTGTATAAGGGTTGGCATGGGCCACACATAACCCAAGATTGATTGTATTATAATATTATGTTATATTATAATATAATATTATATTAATAGTGGGCTCCCCAAAGTAGAATTAGAAGATGGGTATATAAAGAAGAGATATTGGTCATTGTAATCATCATGAAGAGAATTATATTGTAGTAGTCTTGGCTCATGGAGTTGGAGATCTTGTGGAGTGGCTTTCTTCCTAAAGGAGTATTGTATGGTGTTGCCCTACCTCAAGCGTTTGCTTATGTTTTGAATACATTGCAGTAATTTCTATATTTGTCTTGTTTTACATTATGTGGATCATTCATTGTGGCTGTTATGCAATATATCTGCAATTTGTTAATGATTTATGTGGTTGAGAAAAGGAGGTTCTTAACAATTAAATATTTACCTTTGATAATAGTGGGTCTTGTGCGGGCGTTTTGTCAAGGCACCTCTCCTTCCTTAATTATTTCTACTACAACCATTACACATAGGAATCAAAGCGTTATGTCAAGGCACTCCTCGAAACGTATCTGCACATGAATTATTTTCTCTCAGGTGACTTTGCACTTTGATGCTCTCTGGTCTTTGATGTTCCTTTCCAACGATGCTCTCCTCTTCAACGTTGCTTTCTGACATTCCTTCCTTTCCAACGACACTTTTCCTTGCTCTCAGGCCTTCGACGTTCTTCCTTTCCAAGTGTCTATGCTCTCAGGCCTTAGACGTTCTTCCTTTTCAACGGCGCATCTATGCTCTCAAGCTTCTGGACATACCATATACTCTTTTTTCACTTCTCCCATACGTCCACTCTCATCTTGGCTTCTGAACAAAGCCTTTTTGCTGCTCCACACACATATTTCTAGTCGTTCTCCTCCAAAAATCTCCTCATAAATGCTTTACTGCAACTCACACCAAACTCGGTGCTAGTTGTCTTCTACTCGTTCTCCAATCTTCTTTTGCAATATTTTCATCCAATATTCTCCAATCTCTAAGCTATCTTTTTCCTTCTCCAAACTCATAATCTTTCCTCTTCCAATCTCTGTAATTGTCTCTTCTTGTAGCTATTTCACTCAAGGTGGCTATCACGGAGTCCACTCAGCATGGCTCTAATACCATTGTTAGCAAAATATCACTATGCTTCACAGGTTAAACAAATTGTAGGATCAATAAATCATATCAATAACAATATCATCAATGCATCCATCAAATGTATACCAATATCACATAAATTACACATAAAAAATCTTTGTTGATAAAACTCAAGCAATGCATAAAACAAAGCTTATTCGAGTTACATTTTACATGGCTTTGTCTCCAATATAAAAATACATGAGACTTTTCACATTACATGACTCTTGACTTTTGCTCTCCTCAAACTCACGAGAGAACTTGACTCTTCATATTCCTTTCTTACATAATAAGTCCCACATATTATATAAAGACAAAGTATCTCATGATTGCATATAACTCCCTACTTCTAAACTAGACACATCACACTCATAACTCTTCACTTCCTAACTAGACACCTCACACATTTAAATACATGACACATGCTCACACCTACTAACTTGACACATTATTTACATAAAATTAAACTCATACACTAATCTAAATATTTACAATGGGACCAAATAATGTAATACCTCAACATTTTCATCTTTTCCATATACAAATGTTTGCTTGATATTATTCTTCATCATAAGGGTAAGCTTAAATATCCCTAAAAACCTCAAAACAACATTATTAGAACATAATACAAACAAATTCTATTTGCCTAAGTCTTAGTGTAGAATGTAAATTCATCTTCTTCTTTTTTATTTTTTTAATTGGTTGTATGGGAGTGAAGCAAGTCCCGCCCTTATTGTTAAGATACTTTATTCTCATAAACATAAATCTTCCACAAATGTACTGAAATATGAAATATATCTTCCATGATAAAGTAATCCACATAAGAGATAAAGATAGATAATACCCTTTAAGGTAGGGCAACACCAGTAATACTCCTTAACGAAGGAATAACCCCACAAGATCTCCCATGGTGCAAGGGCCACTCTATGGTCAAAGACAATTACAAGGAATATTTGATGTGATCGACGATTCCTTCATGCACTCTTTATATACTCATCACCCAATGCTACTTGGGGAGGGTATAACCCTAAACCTTGCTGACTCCTTTACCCATAACTCATTATTACAATATGATTTCCCAATACGATAGACCTTGCATCATGAGTGGCCTGTCCCAACTGTCCATGACACACATCTACAATCATATCCCTAGGTACCATACCACTTATTACGTCATGACCATGTTGCCACAGTATTCCAATCAACTGCATAGTGATATTAATATGATAGCACTTTGCTACTTATTGCTTGGCAAGAATTGAACCTTATCTCCTCCTCAGAAGTCCATATTTTAACCACTTGAGCACATGCCATTTGATATTGTACAATGTTAATTTAATTAATAACAAATGCCAGATTTTAACTGATTGCAAGTGTAGATCTTCTCAAGAGGAGTAAGTTCTACTTGTGGTTTCAATGTAAAGATAGGCCAGTATTTTGGTGAAATGTCCTTCAATAAATTGCATAAGGCTTCTATGAGTCAAATCTTTCTCAACATCTCAACCTAACGTCAGATATTCTCCAAAGTAATTACAACTGCATATCCTTCTGCCTAACTAAGAATATGACTACTAAACACATCAGTTACAGATTTTTCAAACAAAGCCACCATTAAATATTTATTCCTTACGACAAATAAACTATTATATCCAATGTAGGGAACTCATACTCAAAGATTGATTTTAAAAGGTAAATATATTCTAATGGATAATCAAAAAGTGCATAGAGAAACCATTTTCACAGGAATAGATGGGTATTATTACTTCTTGTACCATAGATGGAGATATTAAAAGGTTCAGATTTTTCCATTCAGCTTTTGGAGGTCAGACAGACATAAATACAAATATCTAAACTTTCTAATCCTTCAGTTTAATCATTTACTAATGTATGTGGAATGTTGTCTACCCATCCAAATTATGCGGATGCAACAGGCAAAACAATTGCTTATAAAGCAACAAATATAAATGCAAGCATTACAAAGGGATCCCATTCTTGATCTGAAATTGAAATCTACCCCATGATGTTGCAGTTGGTAACATAGCCAAAAAGCATACAATTAATGCCAGGCAGAATTGGACTTGAGTAAAAGAGCCATCAAAGTCCTTCTTGACTGTATGAAGAGAAGGCATTCTCGGAGGGAATCTCTCATCTCCCAAGGATGGTTGATACCAATAGCACTCCCAGTAGATTAAAGATGGGTTTCCAGACCATTCGTATCCTCTTTGATATGAAAAGGATGAATGCCGAAAAGCAATGGTATCTTCTGGTCCCAGATTTCTCAACTGAGTGGAAAGCTATCCTATCTGATAGATCGTAATTTTTTTCTCATTTCCTTTAAATTTCTATTAAAAATATATTATATTATAATTCGCTCACAATTTCTAAAATTGTGTGGGCTATTTAGCATGGGCATTCCTCTGGTGATGATGGTTCTCCAGTCAAATTTATAATATATTTGAAAAACATTCTTATGGATTTATCCAAAATGTATTAAGAAGCCCTTCTCTCCAAATTTCTCAGTGCTCAAACAAATACTAGGATCATTAAATTGATTCCCAAATACTCATTTAGGGATATGATTGGAGGTTGGAGTTCATTTGCTTTACTGAAAATGACCTGCAAGGTTTTGCCAAAGTGCTGGCTAGAAGATCAGAGATGGTGGCTGCAATAATTGTGAAAGCAAAGCAGACAAGTTTTCTCAAAGAAATAGTTATTCTAAGAGACCTTGTGTCTACATAAAAAGCCATTGGATAAAACAGACAGACAGAATAGAAAGCTTTACTCTTGAAAATGGATTTTAAGGGTCAACAGGACTGAATCGGATTTTATAATGCTTTATCGACTTGCGTTTCATCCAAAATTTAATACAAAAGGTAAATCCTTTTTATCTTAAGCACTAGTTAGAGTGTATATCAATTAGGGGCCTTTAATCCTTGATACAGCTCCAGAAATCTATTAAAGAAGGTTGTCTTTGATATTGTTTGTTAACTAGAAATTCCTTTTAGCATCAATGCCTCATCAAAGATATTTTGGATTGGATGGTTTAAAATTTTGAAAAAAGGACGCAAAATTCAACTACATTGGAATTAATTTTTCATTACCATCTTTGCAAGGAAGCTAAGTTGTAAAAGGGAATTGCTGTTGATTTCTTGGGATATATCTGTACCCTGGATAAAGGGCTGTTGGGTATTCACTTTCAAGGCATTATTTATTCTGTTAAAGAGATTGCCAGATCTCTTAAAAGAAAGTTGTTTTGCGAACGATGATTAGGGATCATTTGGAATCAGCCAGACATAAACTAAACAGAAGAAATCCCTTTAGCAAATGATGTTTGTCATGCTTGTCATAGATGTTTCTCTCAAACTGCAACAATATGGAAAGTATGATAAACTTCAGGGGCTTTCCTGTCATTTGGACCTTGATAACAGAAGCACTTAGTGTTTTCCAAAAGTAGCAAGTTCATTTTATCCATACCCTCACTCAGAGAACAAGATTCTTCATAAAAGATTGACTTAAACAAGCGCTTTCCCAAACCGCACCAGAAGTGCCATGCATTGTTATAAGCTTAGAAAATAATGACATCATAATTCCAAAGTTAATATTCCATAAAGTTTCTGGGTGTGGTTTAAAACGGCAGGACACCTCTCTGAGACAGCTCTTGAGGCACAGGACAAATCCCCATGCAACATAGTTTCAAAGCAAAGGAATCCCATCAAACCAAGGGAAAAGAAACATAATACAGCTTTACAACTTGTTGAATACGGAACTGCTCTGATATTTACTGGACCTTCCCCTAGCTATACCATGATGTCCATGCACAACTTTAACACTGTCAGTAAAACAATCCAACAAGAGCAAATAATCCACACACAAGTGCAAGAGAGATAACAGCACAACAAAAGAGCAACTGAATAAGAACTTTATTTACAACTCAGAATTACATTTGAATGGCTTAACCCAATAAGTAGATTTGGTATCTATCAAGACTTACCACCTCCTCATGGCCTTACCCAACTACCACATCCGACATTCTATTTGGCCAAACTCTAATAAATCTACAAGTGAAGTTCACTCCATGCATACTTGTATCACCCTCATAATACAAATCTCATGCTATGACTCTCACAGCACCATCTTGCTCACTCAAGCATACACCACTTTCTAATTTATTGATTGAGTGATGCCTCAAGGGTAGGGGACTTCCCTTATTTATAGGATTTCAAAGACTATCAATCTTACGAGATAAGATAAGACATCCCACTTGACCAATTAGACTCAGCTTTCTATATTAAATATTATGAACGTATCAGTTTGGATTTCCCACAAGATTCTCTACCAATTATTTTTTACTACCAAAGACTTCACATTTCCCATGTGACTCTCATCAAGTATCTTTGATTTCTAGAGGCTTCATGTAGAAATAGAATACAACACACTATAATATAATTCCATTACAAATATATAAACAAAGGTACACAATGGGAATAACTTACAAATACATATGGATACACTACACACATAGCATGTATCTTGTACAACCCATCTATCTGGAATAGTTTTTAACATCCAAAGACTTCACTTTTCTTATATGACTCTCACCAAGTATCTTCAATTTCTAGAGGCTTCATGTAGAAATTAAAATACAACACACTATAATATAATTCAATAAAAAATACATAAACAAAGGTACGCAATGGGAATAACTTACAAATAGATATGAATACACTACACATAGCATGTATCCTGTACAACCAGTGTATCTAGAATACATTATGCTTCGATCAAGCTTACAACACACATTGACTTCCTTGACCAACATTGACCAACATCATAGCTTGACGAACAACTCTACCAACCGGTCAGCATCTGCCAACATCTCCTACATAGATGTGTACATATAGGTATGACAAGACCGGTAGCTAGTTAGCAACTACCACCAAACTACTTGTGCACATCAAACATTAAAATAACCCATAATGTTACAATATATTTATTACAAACACAATGCCACATACACGTATGACAACACTTACAACGATTCTATTTACACGTATCACCAACACATGCGCATGCACATGCATCCATACACATTCATTCATACACTTGTATGTTCATGCAAATATGCACTCATGCAAACATTACAATCCTCTAACTACACTTCATTTTTCCCATATGACTCTACTAATTATCTTTGACTTCTAGATACTGTTGGTTACGAATCTGCCATTTAGGAAAGGATTTTGGTCTTTTGCGCCCTAGATTCGCCCAACAGATTGAAAGGCCGGGAGGAAGAGATGCCTCCCGTGCCAATCTCCGGAGAAGGCCGGCTCCTATACTAATCTACTATGGTTTAAGATAAGAGAACAGGAAAGAGATTGTAAAATGCAAAAAGAAATGTAAATAGCATGTGGTTATGGTGGGAAAGAACAAGCAGCACGATTACTAGCTAGTACCCAAACCAACAACAATCAAAACAAAACATGTAACAAAAACTAACACTGTTATTCCTTCCTATGTATCCTTCATTCGGTATTCCAGATTCACTTAATCGCCAATGCTTTAATCCAGAATGCAGAATTACAGCAATCAGAAAAATAAATGAATATAAGCAGAAATATTTGCAGAAGGCAGCATAAAACAAAGAGACAAATGTCAGAGCCAAGTATGCTTTGAATTAGAAGCAAATGTTTAATTATAGCAGAGCTTTCTTAGCAATATGTTCCCCCCATTTTACAATGAAATGCACTCCTATTTATAGCATAAAGTTCCCCGCAATTACAATGATGCACAAAACCCAAAGACCGCAAAAGCTTCCGAGATTTGACCTATGCTGGCCGTGAGCGTACCTGCAACAAGATTCACCTGACTTTGGTACAGCTCCAAACAGATCTAGTGGTTGAGAAGGCACGTCTGATTAATGCGGTAGGTGTAGTACAATCTGTTGTTGAATAACTGCTCTTAATGTTCACCTAACCTGTACTTTGAAGTACACCTTCTGTTCTCTCCTAACAGGTTCAAATCCCGAAATCCGTACGTGGTCTGCCCAAGTCTGAGGTTCGTTGAAATGGAGAGGGGTCGACGGAAGTCGCTAAGAAACAGCAGCGACGCTGGGAATCGCTAAACCAACGAGCGACCGACGTCAACATTCTCCCTTGTGCATTTAGAATATTTTGAGACCCTCGCCCACGGTCGCCAAAATTCTGCAACAACGTCGGGAATCGCTCCAAAATGGAGCGACCGGCGTCAACGCTCCAAATCCACACTTAGAACCTTTTCAGAACCTTTCACCCACAGTCGCTAGAAAGAGCAGCGATGACGGGAGTCGCTGGCATAGTTGGGCGACGACAGGAGTCGCTGGCATAGTTGGGCGACAACGGGAGTCGCTCCAAAATGGAGCGATCGACGTCGACCAACACTTAGACATTTTTTGCATTCTTTCTCACCCGTCGACCAAGGTCATTGAAAACTAGAGCGACGACGGGCGTCGCTGGGAAAGTCGGGCGACCGCGGGAGTCGCTCCAAAATGGAGCGACAGGCGTCGACCCATACTTAGAAATTTTTTGATATTTTTTCCCCCGTCGCCCATGGTCGCTGAAAAAAGGAGCGACGACGGTCGTCGCTGCCAAAATCGAGCGACCGACGTCAACATTTCCTGCCTTAGAATATTTTCGTTTTTCTTCGTTCATTGCCGAGGGTCGCTGGAGGAGTTGGCGACGACAGGAGTCGCTCTTAGACCAAATTTGACAATTCTCCCGTCAGTTGTGCTGCTATTTTGGTGTTGTCGTCGGTCACCGGAGAGAGAGAGGCAAAGCTGGGAATCGCCGAAAAGAGGAAGCGAATCCCGGGATCGCTAAAAAAGCAACGACCACGGGAGTGCCCCTAACTTAGAAAAATTCAGGGCTTTTCCCAGACTTTGCCAGAACTTGTTGAGAAATGAAACAGGAAACTGGAAACTGAGAAGCCGAGACATAAACACTGCAAATCTGAAAACTGCCTGGACTGCAGGCTAGGGAAGGAGAAAGAGGAGGGTCTGATTTGGGAAGGGCAGCAATCTTCAAAATTTTCAAAATTTCCACCCCTTAGCAAAATGTGGCAACATTCCTGGTGACTCGCGGGGTATCGAGCTCGCCTTGATGCAAGGAACCCTGCCTTCATCCTTTGGGCCCAGAGTCACCCCCAGTTCCTGCTTCTCCTTGCTGTTGCACTTTCTTTTGCTGCTCTGCTTCTTGCTGCTCTTCCTCTTCCGCACTATCATCTTTGGACTCTTCCTCTGATTCTTCTTCTTCTTCTATTTCTCCTTCCGACTCCTCATCGCCTTCTTCTTTTGTTTCTCCTTCCGACTCCTCATCGCCTTTTTCTTCTTCCTGATCCGGATTGGTAGCTGGGGGAGCAAGGCGGTCATGGATGTGTTTATACGTAGCCTGAACATGAGTCCAGGCTCCTTCCTGGAAGGGCTCGAGGTCGCTGATATCCTTTAACATGCTCCTGAAGGCCTCGACCTGTAGCATATCGACCATGTTGACCCTTTCACTCAACTCGATGAGGCAGGCGCTAATCTGACAAAGCCGAGATACCAACTGTGTTACCTGCTCTTCCTGAATTGGGTTTGCCCAATTATCAATCTCCGTTGTATCCATTTTGAAGGCTTCCCAGATTGGCTTCAAATCTAAACTGGGCAAGAAGTCTCCATTTTCATTAGTGAAATCGGGGAACCCAAGCGAAGCAAGGGTTTGGAAAGGAACCAGGCAGATGCTTTTCTCTTTTTCCATTGCATCCAGCAGTCTCCTGGATTTTCGAATATTTTCTGTTTTTCCAAAGTATGAATGCAAGGTCGCCCTTGCAGTGGCCTAATCAAGGGCAATCTGAGACATAGGGGGAAATTGGAGCCCCTGACGCTCATAACCTTCAGTTTTGATAGCCAAGTCGAGCCACCACTAAGCTTGGCATTCGGCCTCATCTACCACAGGCTTACCCTGGGCAGATACTTCTTTTACTTTGGAAATAAATGTGAGAACCGAGAGAGATCTGGGGACGCGGGTTGAGAAACCCTTCAGCAGACCAGCGCGAATTTCTTTAACTTGGTCTTTCAAGAAGACCGCAACCTATGCAGACTTTTCCTCTAGCTGCTGCTGAGCTCCCTGAAGCTGGCTCCGTAGTTCAACTATTTGAGCATGCGCTTCCTCCTTCCCTCCGGTCTGCTGTTCTACAGCCTCCTTCTGATCAGCTATCTCCTTTTCCACGGTTGCTACCTGCTCCTTCAGCTTCTGGGACTCATCCTGGGCTTCTTCTAGCTGCGCTTGCATTTTCGCCATATCTTCCTCAAGTTTCATTTTTTCATTTTCCACCTTGTAGAAGCGCTCCTTCATCTGGTGATGGTTTACAAATAATGTATCAGCCCTCAGATGGATGCCCCCTATTTCATTCTCCATGCTGATATCGTTTAGGTCCTTGGCCTTACGGTGGTACTCGTAATCATCTGGAGCCATGTTTTTCAGGAGCTTCTTCACCTTAGGAACTTTCTTTTCTTTATGGAGCACCATGTTCTTCAGGTCGAACCTGGCGCACTTCTCCACTGTCAGGTGTACTTGAAGTTGCATGGCCTGTTGCTTTACCCTTCTTTTCAGTCTCTCTTTTACCCATGGTGATGACAGAATTCAAATTCACTGCTGCTTGCTGGTAAAATTTCCGAGTTTAATCTCTGGTGCAACTTGAAGTGCTTCTGAATTCAATTGGCAGAGTGAAATGAGCGATTGAGCTTTTATGGAGATGGGTAAAAAGCTTGCATTAATGGTGAACGCTCGAGTTAAAGATAGGGTGCACGAAGTGGGTGGGCGCGCCGTTATTCTTCGGTGGCCGTGCACAAAATCTCCCTTGGTAGCGCAACCTCTCGATTATTGGCCCAGGGCTTGTCCTTTCTTTTAATGAAATCTGCTTTGAAAATTGTGCAGGCACCCTCCTTTGGCACACATTCCAAGGCACGTTGGAAGCTGAAATTTGCGCTGGAGAAGAGGGTCGCTCAAAACTTGGAGTGATTCCTGGAATCGCTGAAAAAATGAGCGATTTAGAGCATTTGATGGTGTGGCGAGCGACCGACGTCGACTAGGACTTAGAAAATTTTCCAAACTTTGTTTTCCCCTTAAGTCTTCATCTTGCCAAGGTTCGCTTGAAGAGGGAGCGACGACGGTTCTCGCTAGGGGATTGGGGCGACCGCGGGAGTCGCTCCAAAATGGAGCGACTTTGAGCGCCAACACTTAGGATTTTTTCTTGCATTTCTTGGACCTTGACGGCGTTCGCTCAAAAGTATGAGCGATTCCCGGAGTCGCTCAAAAAATGAGCGACTTCGGGCAGCCCTTTGACACTTAGAAATTTTTTGGCCCTTTTCTCCTTAACGCACCTCGCGCCACCCCCACGCGATTCCCGGAATCGTTGAATAGAATGAGCGATTTTGAGCTTCTTGAAAACTTCGAGCGACCGTTGTCTTCTATCATTTTTGGCTCAATCTTGGCACCTCCCGGGGTCGCTAAATTTTCAAAGAGATTTCCGTCATCGCTGAGATTTGGAACGACCTTGGGCACGGACTCTTTGCCTTAGCAATTTTTCCTTCTTCCGGAGCCCTGCAATTAGCTAAATTTTGTAGGCGACCCCTGGAGTTGCTGAAAAATCGAGCGACCACGGGCGCTTAGGCAGTTAAACATTTTTTATGCCTCCTTTCGACCGGTTCAGCTGCTTGAATGTGGCTGGAGTTCGCTGAAAATAAGAGCGACTGCGGGAGTCACCGGCTCACTTGAGCGAACCTCGACAACTTTGCTTGCATGGGCACTTAGCGAATTTTTCAATTCTTTCGACCCTCCTGATCTCTTCCGCCATAGGAACTTAGCAAACCCTGCCCTATTGTTCTGCCAACAGGAACCTTCTTCTACACAAGAAACTTGGCTCTGCATTTTTCTTGGAACAAAATTTCCAACCTAAGGGCAGAATGCCTGGGTTAAAAGCAGGAAACTACCTTTACTGAAAAGCAATATTTACATTCCGAAAAACAAATTTAAACTGCAGAAATGAAAATATGTACACAGGAGAAACTTTTGGTTTTAATGGTGATACTTTCAGATGAAAGCCATTAACTGGTATTGGAAGGATCTAACCCTCCATATCTCGCAGCACAAATGAGTTGAACTGGTTCACTTAGGCAACCTGGAAGGGGCCTTCCTAGAAGGCGTCGAATTGATCATGGTTTCCTGGTTTTGCCTTCCACGAGTCCCATTTCAGCACTAGGTACCCAATCTTGAAGACCCCGGTTGTAGTCCCTTTCGCGAACCAGTTTCGGGTGGTTTCAGTGTGTTTCATAAAATCTTCGTAAGCTTTTTATCTTTCCTCTTCAAGCTGCAGCAACTGAGCCAGTCAGGCATCAACAGGATCCAGATTTCCCTTTTCATCCTCTAACAACCAAAGTGCGGGCATCTCGACATGAGTGGGCAGGACGACTTCTTTTCCATAAACAAGCGTGTATGGCGATGTCTTGATAGATTTTTTAACTGAGATACGATCTGCCCATAGCACTTGATCCAGGTACAAATGCCAGGATCTTTTGTTCCTTTCCAAAGTCTTCTTTATGATCTTCATCAGATTCTTATTTGTAGACTCGGATAGGCCATTTCCCTACGGGTAGTAGTTGGAAGAAGCCTTATGGTAAATCCCAAATTTACAAGTAAAGTCTGTGAGCTTAGCCCCTGTGAATCCTGATCCATTGTCTGTCACTATTGCTTCTAGGATCCCGAAGCGAGTGATTAGGTTTTCAAGGAAGGCAATGACCGTTTCTTGGTCAGCATGCCTGGTAGGTATCGCCTCAGCCCATCGGGTGAAGTAATCCGTGGCTGTAAAAATTAACTTATGCCCTACCGAAGAATTTGGGGAGATTGTCCCGATGAAATCTAGGCCCCATTGCTGGAAGGGAGCCTCAACCTGAATTGGCTGGAGGGGCATAGGTGCATTCCTATTTCTGTCGGCGAACCTTTGACATTTCTCACATTTTTGGCAAACTGCATACGCATCTGCGAAGAGGGTGGGCCAATAGTAGCCCGCTCTAATGATTTTTAAGGCCGTAGGCCTTCCCGAAAGGTGTCCTCCCGAAATTCCATAATGGAATTCGCCTAGAACCTTCCGTTTGTCTGTTCCTTTGATGCATTGCAAGAGGATGCTGTCCACATTTTTGAAATACAGACCCTCGGGGCTAAGTACATATTTTTGAGCTTGGAGCCTGAATCTCCTCCTCTAACTTGCATTCAAGTGATCTGGAAGCCTCCCGGTGCTGAAATACCAAATTATTTCGTTGGACCAGTCACTATCCTCTACAGAGGAATTGGCAAAGTTGCCCTCTAGGACTGGGTCCTCCCACTGACAGGCGGCCACCTCTGCAACAGCACTCCTTGCTAGTTCTTGACATAGTGCCCAACCTCTGATTAGCTTGGTGGGTCGCACCTCTATATCAAACTCCTAAATCTTGGCGATCTAGCCGGCTCTTTTGTTGCCCAATTTTCCTTGGATGATGAAACTTCTAACATCTGGGTGGACAACGAACACGGTCGTCCTGCTCTGGGAAACAAAGTGCTTGAACTTCTTTAAAGACCTCATGACTGCATGCACTTGGCGTTCAATGAAGTTATATCTCTCTTCATGCGGCTGGATCACCTGGCTCAAGAAGGCTATTGGCCGCTCTTCGTCGTCGTCTCCTTTCTGAGTTAGAACTGCTGCATAACTCTCGGGCTCTCCCACTGCATAAAGGATGAAATACTTAGAGTAATCCGAGTTTATCAGCACAGGCGCTTGGGCAATCCTTGCCTTAATCTCCTCAAAGGCTTTTTTCCTCTCCTCAGTCCAGACAAACTCGACATCCTTCTTTAGGAGTTCGGCCGTTGGCTTGATTACTTGGCAAAATCCGACACGAACTTCCTTACAAAGTTGATCTGTCCAAAGAAGGACTGCAGCCCTTTCTTGTTCACTAGGATTGGCAATCGGAGAAAAGCTTCTACTCTATCGAGGTCAACTGCAAGGCCCTTTTCTGAAATGACGTGGCCTAGGAGCTTCCCCTCCTTCACTGCAAAGACCGACTTCTTAGGATTGATAGATATGCCGAATTCACGGCACCTTTCAAACATTTGTCGTAGGTGAGAGGAGTGTTCTTCTCTTCTGTATGAAAACGCAGTCATGTCATCTAAATAAATGACAATGATTTTATTCAATAACTCACGGAATGCAATATCCATGGCTCTCTGGAAGATAGCCCTCGCATTGAAGAGGCCAAAGGGCATGCGTTGATAGGCAAACGTCCCCCATTTGGTGGTGAACGTCGTTTTATGCTGATCCTCGTCCTTTACCCATATCTGATTATAGCCAGAGAAGCCATCCAGGAGAGAGAACCGCTGAGCTCCTGCGACCACGTGGAGAATTTGATCAATCTGAGGGAGCGGATAGTGGTCTTTCAGCGAGGCCTGGTTTAAATTACGAAAATCTACACAGAGGCGAATGTCCCCGTTCTTCTTCCTGATGGGAACCAGATTTGCAACCCAAGAAGAATGCTTGATGGGATATATGATTTTCGCTTCCAGCATCTTTAAGAGTTCGACTCTCATCAGAACCTAGATCTTCGGGTTGACTGGCCTCTGTTTTTGTCTACAGGGTTTAACCCCGTCTTCCAGTTCTATGGTGTGTTGGATAATCTCTCTGTCATACCCTTTCAAGTCTTGATAACACCAAGCAACAATGTCCGAATATTCTCAGCACAAGGCCTGAATTTTCTCCAATTCTTCTGGGGTACAGTCGGTACCAACTTTGATCACTCTTCCGGGCTCGAGCTCCAGGTCCATGTACTGCTTAGCGTCTACCTCGATTCGGTGATATATGGCTCTATCATTCTGATCAAAGAGACTCTCCAAAGTAATCAGTTCTTTTGGGACATGATTATTCTTTAACTGTATTAACCCCTCATACTGCTCGTCATCAAGGTCTCTACCTTCAATGGTGCTAGCTTCATGAATCAAAAAATTGACGATCTGCTCGTCACAATCGAACACCTGCCAGTGGGTGTCCTTATTAGGCACAAAAGGCCTGTAGATAGTTCTTACCGTCTTTGGCTTCTGCATCATGTCATCAGCCGGGGAGTATCTGGCTCCAATAGACGCTAAGATATCGGCATGTCTGTTTTTCTCTCGAGGTATGGATTGAACATTAAGGGCCTCAAATGACTCCAACAAATCCTAGACCCGATTGCGGTAAGCTTTGAGATAGTGCTTCTTTGCGGTGCATTTGTCAATAATCTGTTTGCACACTAGCTCTGAATCTCCAAATATTTGCAGTTGCTTGATCCCCAACCTTTGCCTTTTTCAAACCTAAGCACAGGGCTTCGTACTCTGCCGCATTGTTAGTGCAACTCCAGGCCAGCTTGTAGCAATAATCTCTCTTTTCCTGAAGGAGAAACTAGGAGCACCCCTGCCCCGATGCTGTTTTTGCATCTAGCGCCATCAAAGTAAAGCTTCCATAGCTCATTTGGCGTAGGGCCTATGTCTTCTTTTGTTGTTTCCTTCGGCTTTTCAGGCTACGCAATAGTGTAGTAGCCCATGTCTGATTCGATCATTGCGTTAAAGTCAAGCAAGGAGAATTCATCCTCCGCTTGCAGCTACTCTATGGCCTCTTCCACCAGGTCCACTTCTTCTAACTCTTCTGTCATCAGGTAAACTGACTCAACGTGCTGCTCTTCTTCTGGCATCCTCCCAAAGAGGGTTTTTCGTTGTAGATCTTTACTTTTCTCCCTTTGAAAGGGACCTCCATGTGAGAGTAGTCAAGGGACAGGTATCCGCCCACCTTGGAGGTGAATTTCCTCGAGAGGCACATGCCGAAATAGGGCTCCAAGTCAACGACCACAACTTCTTGAATCACCACGATCTCAGGCGCCTTGTGCAACTCGATAGGGATATCCTTGATGACGCCCACTGTTTTCACAGGAGTGCCATCTAGTTGCAAGACACCTTGGTTGCTTCATGTGTACTCCATGTCGATCTCCTCGCAGACTACTCTTGGCATGACGGTGGTTGATGCGTCGAAATCAATCATGCAGTTGTGCGCCACGCATCCTTCCATCCGTAGAGACAAGTAAAACGGCGATGGTCTGTTTTTTCCCGTGATTGAAGTAGTCAAGGGCTAAGCTAACACGGGTTGTGATCGCTTTCCTCCCTTGATAGATTTTAGAGATTCTTGCAACAGGTCCACTTGCCCAGGGAGCTGGAGGGCATTATACATGCTTATCTTGGCCGGGGTCCCCTTGAGCTCATCAACAATGCTATAGGCCGAAGTACCGGATCCTTCTACTTCTTTCGCCGGTCCATACTCGGTGCAATACTACTGTGTTGCCTCAACCTTTTGCCGCTTTGTCAACGATGGGTACTTGAGCTTTTCTCACGCCCGCTCCTTGGTTTCAGCCAGAGGTTGAGTCGTTGGAGCTTTTGTTGGTGGTGGCTTTTCTTTTGCCGACGGAGCCAAAGGAATCTTGTAAGGAGCTTTTGCGGCAGGTTGCTCCTTTTCTCGTCTGGTATATACCTTCAAAGGCTGCATCTGGGCCACGTCCACTTTGATCGGCTTCTTACCACCCTTGGTCAGAATGGACACCGGCTCCTCCTCTGAGACCGCAAAGTTGCGCTCTTCTTCCCGAATCATGTTGACTTGATCACCCGAGGCACTGTTTGCTAGAGTTTGGACATAATGCTGATGAAGCATGCAACTGTCTTCCCCGTGAGGATCATTGCACGTGGAGCACCAGTGCAGGTAATCTGAAGTGCTCGGCTCTTCATTGATAGCAGCATTCCTCGCGGGAGGTCTGTGAACTTGAGGTACTTGGTCTCTTGTCAGCGTCGGAGGAGGATATGGTCTCCTAGGAATGAATTCCTGCTAAGCCTGCTTCTTCTTCATAACAACCATGTCATTGGACAGTGTTCGGCAGACAGAAGTAAGCAACTCTACTTGTTGAAGAATCTTGGAATGCACATCAACAGCTTGTGGTGCTGATTGGGCTGGCAGAGGTAGTGCCGCAAGTGGTGGGGCTGATGGCAATGCCGGGTATTGTGGAGGATATAGAAGTGCGGGAAACTTCGGAAGTGATGGAGGTTGTGGTGCTTGTGGAGCGGGAAAATGCACTTGAGGAGCAAAGAATTGGGTGACCACTAGCGTGGGATTCCATGATGAATTCTGGTGTGTGGAAGACGTGGCCAGTGGTTGAGCAGATGTACTAGGATACTGAGATTGCGGGAAATCGGGGCAAATTGGCATCGGCATCCTAGGTGGGAGTTGTTGCCACATTTTGCACTAGGGGCCATGTCTTTGGTTTTTTTTTTGTAAGGATGTTGCTCTCCCTTCCCTCTTCCTTCTCTCCCTTTCTCCACTATCCGCTTTCTTCCCTGCCATCAGTTTCATTCTCTTCATTCCCCCCTCTCTCCTTCTGACTATTTCTCCAAGAGGGCAAAAGGCCCTAAATTTTGTAAGTGTTGGTGTTGCCGCAACCCGACTTCACAACGAAGTCGGGCTGCGCCCTTAATTTTGAGCGCACTTGGGGAGCTGAAGTGCAGAGAGCTGAACCCGAAATTTTCAAAGTATTGAGCGAACCCCGACTTCGCAGCGAAGTCGGGCTGCGCTCTCAGTTTTGTGCGCACCTGGGCATCAGTGGAGCAGTAAATTTTCTAAGTGTTGGGAGCGCAACCCGACTTCGCAGCGAAGTCGGGCTGCGCCCTCAAATTCATGCGCAGTTGGGCGACTCACTCGAAGAAACGGCTAAGTGTTGCGCAACCCGACTTCGCAGCGAAGTCGGGGTTCGCTCACTTACCTGCGCGCACTCGGGCAAAAGATGTTGAAGTCAGCCCAAAAATTTTCTAAGGCACGGAGGCCTCCCCAACTGCTCTACTTCCCCCTTGCGCTGCCTGGTTGCTCTCCAATTCTGGGCGAAGTCGGGCAAGAAAGGAAATACGAGCTCCTAAGGCAGATTTTTCCCCTTATTAGATTCTGACAGGTGTCCAGCCTCGAGATTCGAGTAAGAGATGTGACGGAAGGTGTGCGAGCGTGAACTGACTTATTGTACTTCAGCTGCCCTCAGTCAAGCTGACTCGGAGCATCATCCCCGCACTGCCACGTAGCTGCTGATTTTTCAGGTGGACCTTGCTGCAAGCACGTTCCATGCCGGCAGAGGTCAACATCAGCCGCTTTTTGCCGCTTTTGTCAGCTTTTTCAGTTATTGTCAGGTCTGGGATCCTGTGCCCAACGATGTAATGGGGGGAAATTTACGCTATAAATAGCTCAACAATATCATTGTAAAAGGGTGGAAAGGGGATATATTGCTAGGGAACCGTTGTAGCTATGCGTTTGCTTCTAAATAAAGAATATACTTGGCTCTATCGACTGTTCTTATCTTGTATGCTACCTTTACTTAACATTTCTGCCTCATGTTGCTTATGTTATTGCTTACTGTTATTCTGCTTTCTGGATATCAGTATTTAACAGTTAAGTATTCCTGGAATGCAAAGGGAGAGGATACATAGGATGAATGACATTGATAGTTTCTGCAACATATCTTGTGTTTAATTGTTGTTAGTAGTGGTGATTGGTTGTTGCTGTGTTGTTTATCCTCCCCACCCATAACAAACACATTTATATTTCTTTCTAGATTTCTAATTTCTTTCCTACACTCTGAGCTTAAAACCAATTGAGAAAACATAGGAAGCCGGCCTCCTCCGGAGATTGGCACGGAAGGCATTCCTTCCTTCCGGCCTTTCAATCTGTTGGGCGAATCTAGGGCGCATTACACTAAATCCTATCCTAGTGGCAGATTCGTAACCAACAGTTTCTCTAGCACGCCCGGTGGGACACGGGAGTTTCCCACCCCAAACCAGAATCGAAGCATCGGTGTTCGCTTCATTGTTGTCAAATCAGAACACCTGGCGACTCTGCAAGTACCTGAATATTATTTGAGTCCGTGAGACCAGTCCAAGCGCCTTCATGCATACAAGAAGGTGGAGAGCAAGGAACCCAGGACACCAACCTGATCTCTACGAAATCGACATCAACGCTCCTGGGGAGCGCGTAAGGTTGGCGGACTACCAAGCTCACCAAAACGAACTCGAAGCTGAAGCTGAGATTGAAGAAGCCGGGATCGAAGAAGCTGAAGTCGGAGAGGCCGAAATTGAAGAACAGCCTACAACTTCGGACAGCACTGATACCGAGTATACAACCGAAGAGGAAGAAGACATGGCTGCCCAACAAAATGATGATGACCTCTTCCCAGCAGTTGACTCCAAAGGGCCTTTGGCTCTAGTTGGACAAGAGGTTGTGCCCCCTGCTGCCTTGAAATCCATTCCTACTTACGATGGCTTTGGGAAAACAGCATACGAACACATCCAAGACATTCTGGCCTTGGCTGCATTGCACTCTATCACGAGTGAGAGTGTTAAGACCCGTCTATTAGCCCTTTCTCTGAGAGGGAAGCTTCTCTACTGGTGGAGATCTTTGCCAGAAGGGGCTATCACGGGATGGCCCCAGTTAGCAGGCAGGCTAGTAAAGGGATGCAACGAGTCTGCTGATCCCTCTTCATTGTTGCATCAGTTCCAAAGTATTCAATGCCATCCACAAGAGGAGATATCGGACTTCAACGTGAGGTTTGCGAGGTCCTGGAAGAGAGTACCTCGCGAACTACGACCTCCGACGGGACAAGCTGTGCACTATTACCTGAGGTCTTTCAATTCGGATATTTGCCTACTTCTCAAGATAGCCCGGGTCGACACTTTCCCTGCCCTATATGAAGCTTCCCAGAAAGCAAAATTAGACATAATCTCTATAGGTAGACTTCCACATAGAATGCAGACTTCCCATTTACCCTGATTTCCCTCAGTCACAATACCCATCGGCGTCTGGTGTAATGCCATCCTCGTCAAATCAGTACCCCCAGCAGCCATGGAATCCAGCGCCGGTTATAAACCCCTATGGTCAGCCTCAGATCCATTATCCTAATCCGCCACCTCCACCTCCGCAGTATCCCGCACTCCCAGCTCCCCCTCATTACGCGGCATATTCTGCACCTCCACCATTAGCTGCAATACCTCCGCCGGCCCGGTTGGCGCCTGCTGATAATGATATTCTGAATAAAATCCTTCAGGAGGTACGGGCTCTGGCCTCCGGTTATCATACTATTTCCAATGATATGACAATAATGAAAAAGAAGCAAGCCCAGATGGAGTTTCTTCCGAGGAGACCATATCCTCCCCCTGCGCTAACAAAAGATAAGCTGCGCAAGCGCAAAGGCCCCCGGCAAGGAATGCTGCCAATGAGGTCCAACCAGGCACTTCTGACCAGGTTAACTGGTGCTCCACATGCAACGATCCACATGGAGAGGAGGGTTGCACGCTGGATCAACATTATCTTCAAACCCTTGCAGGCAGCGCCATGGAGGACGAAGCATACATGATCCTGGACGATGAAGGTAACTTTACGGTCCCAGAAGAAGATCCTATGTCACTCTTGACCAAGGATGGCAAAAGACCCATTGAGGCCCTCCTGGCCCATACGAAGCTGTTAAAAGTATACACCAAAAGGGAGAGGGTGCAGCCTGCTGTACTACCACCTGACAAGTCACCTTTACCTCCTACAGCCAAAGAGAGGTTCCCGACGCTCAAGGCTCCCGCGATGAAGGCTTCCGCAGCCCAACCTCTAGCCGAAACAAAAGAACAAGCTCAAGAGAAGCTGAGGTATCCATCGCTGACGAAGAGACAGAGAGTCGAAGCCACGCAGCAATACCGAACCAGGTATGAGCCAGCGAAAGAGATAGAGGGAACCGGCACTTCAACCTACAATATAGTTGATGAGCTCAAAAAGACCCCGGCAAAGATAAGTATGTACGAGGCTCTTCTGCTCCCGGGGCAAGTAGACCTGTTGCAGGAATCCTTGAAGAGCGTGGAAGATGGAAAGCCGATGCAGCCTGTTGTGTTAGCTCAGCCCTTGACAGTATCTGCTACTGGGAAAAACAAGTTGCCACCTTTCTATCTGTCTTTGCGAATGGAGGGCTATATAGTACACAACTGCATGGTGGATTTTGGCACTATTGTCATGCCCAGGACCGTCTGCGAAGAGATTGGTATGGAATACACAAGGAGCAGCCAAGGTGTGCTACAGCTAGACGGCACTCCTGTCAAGACAATTGGTGTCATCAAAGACATCCCGATCCGACTGCATAAAGCCCTCGACATAGTGGTCATCCAAGAGGTCGTGGTGGTTGACTTGGAACTGTTGTCACATTTTGCATGGGGTGCAATGTTTTCAATTTTTGTAAGAGAGCTGCTCTTCCCTTTCCCTCTTCCTCTCTTTCCCCTTTCTCTCCTCCCCCTTTCTCTCTCTTCCCTACATTCTCATTCTTCCCTCTTTCTCTTGAGCCCCTCAGTCAAATCTCAAAAATGACAGCAGTTGCCCTGAAAAATGGCTAAGTGTCAGGGCGCAATCCGACTTCGCAGCGAAGTCGGAGTGCGCCCTCCAGTTGGAGCTTTCAAGCGGCAAAGAGCATGCTGAGGTGTTCGGGTTTTCGCGGGCCATAAACGGGGGCGATAAAATGGACGAAATGAGCTCTGGATACTTTATCATTGCAGATCTTCTCGCCAGCTTTCCGACAATATATTATAATAGGCGATCGGGTTAGCAGATCAAAAGTTATGGCCCCGGGAAGCAGAACCAGGAAACCCAGTTTTTGGTGCGAAGTCCGACTGCGCCCAGTTTTTGTGCGAAGTCCGACTGCGCCCTTCTTCCTGAGCGCACTTGGAAACAGTCGCAGGGAAATTGACTAAGTGTTGGAGCACAACCCGACTTCGCAGCGAAGTTGGACTGCGCTCCCTTGTCTGTGCGAAGTCCGAACGGCGGTGAGAATCAGCAAGTGCCGGTGCACAACCCGACTTCGCAGCGAAGTCGGACTGCACCCTTTGACCGGTGCGCAGTAGGGAAATAGGCCAACCCGACTACGCTGTTTTTCACCTGTGCTACCCGATTGCGCTCTAATCCCGGGCGAAGTTGGATAGACTGCCTTTCAAGGCAGACACGTGTCAAGCATTATCATCCGACAAGTGTCCAACTTTGGGATCCGAGCCAAGACCTGCCAAGCAAAAGGACAAGCATGGGCTGCACTACTTATGCCAGCTGCTGCCTTTAAAGCTGATTGGAGGTTCTACCTGCTTCAGCTACCTGCATTCCTGCCGATGTGAAGTTCTACCTAACGCGCTGCCACGTATATGTACAGCCTTCAGGGAGACCATGCTGCAAGTACAGTCCTGCCCGACAAAGGTCAGCATTAGCAGTTCCGCGTCTGCTTTTGTCAGCTAATGTTTGACTAGGACTTTGTGCCCATAAATGTAATCGGGGGGTTCTCAGGCTATAAATAGCCACCACGTTTTCATTGTAAAGTGGTGGAAGGGGAATGTCTGTTAGGGAACCATTGTAGCTGTGCTTCTGCCAGTTAATATAATACATACACTTGGTGCTGTTATACTGTTTTTATTCTGTATGCTGCCTTTCCTTTGCATTTCTGCCTTACGTTTTCCTGTGTCATGGCTTGTTGATTCATTTCAGCATTTGGTGGTCAGGTATGCCTAAGGTGCATAAATCGGAGGATATATAGGGCAAACATTAGCGGCAGTTTTCTGGTTATGTTTTGTGTTATAGTGTTGTTAGTAGTGGTGATTGATGCGTTGCCGTACTGTTAGTTCCTTGGAGGGAATGTCTGTTAGGGAGCCATTGTAGCTGTGCTTCTGGCCCTTAACACAAAACATATACCTGGCTCTGTTCTACTGGCGAGTGACAGCATCTGTAGTGGTGTTTTATGGTTATATTGGTGTTAGTAGTGGTGATTGATGCGTTGTCGTATTGTTAGTTCCCCCACCCAACTCCAATCTAATTTGGATCTCTTTCTGTACTTTTTATCTTTCCCTGCACTCTTATCTTGAACCTCAAAACCCCAAAGGAAGCCGGCCTTCTCCGGAGATTGGCACGGAAGGCATTCCTTCCTTCCGGCCTTTCAATGTTGGTTTGCGGGTCCTAGGGCGCAACAACGACAAATCCTTTCCTCATGGCAGATTCGTAACCAACAGTTTCTGGCACGCCCGGTGGGACCCAAGGTCCCACATTTGAAAGATCTCAAGCTCGTCCTCACTCAGGCTGACAGTTTCTTTCCGAATACTCAGTGGGACAAGGAAGTTTCCCACCCCCAACCAAAATTGAAGCACTGGTGCTCGCTTCATTGCTGTTCAAAATCAGAGCACCTGGCGACTCTGCACGTTCATATTCTCTGAGTCCAAAAGACCGGTCCTAATGCTTCGTGCAAACAAGAACGTGACGAGCAAGGAACCCGGGAAACCTGCCTGACTTCTCCAGGCGAGCCTGTCAGGCTGGCTGATTACCAAGCTCGCATAGACGAATCCGTGAGGTGAGACGAACAATCTCCATATTTTAAGGAGGCCCGAGTTGGTGAATCTCTGGCTTGCCTTCATCTGGCAAAATCACCTGATGACTCTGACTGAGCTGAAGATCCAGATTTCTTGATCGCAGGCGCCCCTTTTTTAAGCTAATAGAAGACACCCCGGAAGAATCAAGGTTTGGTGAGCAGCCTTGACCTCACAAGCGGAGAAATGAATGTTCACCTACAGTCTCTGGAGTGGTGGTATTGGCTCCAACCATCACCGCAACCAGTACCCGAAGAGGGCTCTCGTCTGAAAAATCTCCTTGCCACATCGTTTATCAATTGTACGGCATCCGGCATGAATGACAATCTGCCACGTTGCACCATGTTCGCGACCCGGCAAACTTTGGGAGGCCAGCCGGACTTCAAAGATCATCTGAAGTACAATCAGATCTGGTCCGGACACTGCAGGTTCACCGGATAGGCAACCAAAGTGAGATTTGTGTTGGCGGCATGCCAATAATGCCGCAAAATTTTGTATAAAATATCTGGCTAGTATTCCAAGTTTTAGTTGTTTTTCTTATTTTAGTTTGTGGGGTTCTTTTTCAAGTGGACAGCGAGGATGACTCTATTGCCCAATGGATGAAGGCATGGATTCTTTGCGCCGAGGCGAGCTCGACACCCCGCGAGCCGCCAGAAATGTTGTCACATTTTGCACGGGGTGCAATGTTTTCAATTTTTGTAAGAGAGCTGCTCTTCCCTTTCCCTCTTCCTCTCTTTCCCCTTCCTCTCCTCCCCCTTTCTCTCTCTTCCCTACATTCTCATTCTTCCCTCTTTCTCTCGAGCCCCTCAGTCAAATCTCAAAAATGACAACAATTACCCTGAAAAATGGCTAAGTGTCAGGGCGCAACCCGACTTCGCAGCGAAGTCGGAATGTGCCCTCCAGTTGGAGCTTTCAAGCGGCAAAGAGCATGCTGAGGTGTTCGGGTTTTCACGGGCCATAAATGGGGGCGATAAAATGGACGAAATGAGCTCTGGATACTTTATCATTGCAGATCTTCTCACCAGCTTTCCGACGATATGTTATAATAGGCGATCGGGTTAGCAGATCAAAAGTTATGGCCCCGGGAAGCAGAACCAAGAAACCCAGTTTTTGGTGCGAAGTCCGACTGCGCCCAGTTTTTGGTGCGAAGTCCGACTGCGCCCAATTTTGGTACGAAGTCCGACTGCGCCCTTCTTCCTGAGCGCACTTGGAAACAGTCTGGCAGGGAAATTGACTAGGTGTTGGAGCGCAAACCGACTTCGCAGCGAAGTCGAACTGCGCTCCCTTGTCTGTGCGAAGTCCGAACGGTGGTGAGAATCAGCAAGTGCCGGTGCGCAACCCGACTTCGCAACGAAGTCGGACTGCGCCCTTTGACCGGTGCGCGGTAGGGAAATAGGCCAACCCGACTACGCTGTTTTTCACTCGTGCTACCCGATTGCGCTCTAATCCCGGGCGAAGTTGGATAGACTGCCTTTCAAGGCAGACACGTGTCAAGCATTATCATCCGACAAGTGTCCAACTTTGGGATCCAAGCCAAGACATGCCGAGCAAAAGGACAAGCATGGGCTGCACTACTTATGCCAGCTGCTGCCTTTAAAGCTGATTGGAGGTTCTACCTGCTTCAGCTACCCGCATTCCTGATGTGAAGTTCTACCTAACGCGCTGCCACGTATCTGTACAGCCTTCAGGGAGACCATGCTGCAAGTACAGTCCTGCCCGACAAAGGTCAGCATCAGCAGTTCCACGGATGCTTTTGTCAGCTAATGTTTGATCGGGACTTTGTGCCCATAAATGTAATCGGGGGTTCTCAGGCTATAAATAGCCACCACGTTTTCATTGTAAAGTGGTGGAAGGGGAATGTCTGTTAGGGAACAATTGTAGCTGTGCTTCTGCCAGTTAATATAATACATACACTTGGTGCTGTTATACTATTTTTATTCTGTATGCTGCCTTTCCTTTGCATTTTTGCCTTACGTTTTCCTGTGTCATGGCTTGTTGATTCATTTCAGCATTTGGTGGTCAGGTATGCCTAAGGTGCATAAATCGGAGGATATATAGGGCAAACGTTAGCGGCAGTTTTCTGGTTATGTTTTGTGTTATAGTTTTGTTAGTGATGGTGATTGATGCGTTGCCATACTGTTAGTTCCTTGGAGGGAATGTCTGTTAGGGAGCCATTGTAGCTGTGCTTCTGGCCCAAACATATACCTGGCTCTGTTCTACTGGCGAGTGATAGCATCTATAGTGGTGTGTTATGGTTATATTGGTGTTAGTAGTGGTGATTGATGCGTTGTCGTACTGTTAGTTCCCCCCACCCAACTCCAATCTAATTTGGATCTCTTTCTGTACTTTTTATCTCTTTCCCTGCACTCTTATCTTGAACCTCAAAACCCCAAAGGAAGCCGACCTTCTCCGGAGATTGGCACGGAAGGCATTCCTTCCTTCCGGCCTTTCAATGTTGGTTTGCGGGTCCTAGGGCGCAACAACGACAAATCCTTTCCTCATGGCAGATTCGTAACCAACAGGAACCCTACTTTGGAATGTGTCTCTCTAAGGAGTTTACTGCGAAGCTGGGTGGATATCTATCGCTGGATTATTCACATATGGAAGTGCCCTTCAAAGGAAGGAGATTGAAGATCTATAATGAAAATCCTTCCACATTTCTGGTAGAGAAGATACCTGGGGAAGAGCAGAAGAGCAACATGGTTCATCTGACAACCGAAGAACTGGTAGAGGTGGATATGGTAGAAGAGGCCCTCGAGTTGTTACAAGTGGAGGATGAGTTCTCCTTGCTAGACTTTAATGCCATGATCGAGACCGAGCAAGGTTGTTACTCCGTCACTCAGCCTGAAAGACTTGATCAGTCGGCAAAGAAAGATGTTGGACCTGCCCCAGAAAAGCTATGGAAGCTGTACTTTGATGGCGCCCGATGTAAGAATGGCGCCGATGCAGGGGTACTTTTGGTTTCCCCATTCGGGATCCAAAAGGACTACACTTACAGGCTGGCTTGGAGTTGCACTAACAACACGGCAGAGTATGAGGCTTTGTGTTTGGGTTTGCGAAAGGCGGAGATACTGGGGATAAAGCATTTGCAGATCTTTGGTGACTCAGAGCTAGTGTGCAACCAGATTACGAATAAGTGCGCCTCCAAGAAGCATTACCTCAAGGCGTATCGCAACCGTGTCTGGGATCTGATGGAGTCATTCGACTCTTTGAATGTCAAGGCCATATCTCGTGAGAAGAATAAGCATGCTGACATTCTGGCGTCTATTGGAGCCAGGTACATCCCGACTGATGACACATGTCCAGAAGCCGAAGCCGGTTTGTACCATCTACAGGCCTTCTGTGCCTGATAAAGACACCCACTGACAAGTGTTCGACTGTGACGAAGATATCGTCACCTTTTTGATAAACGAAGCGAGTACAATCGAAGGTAGAGACCCTGATGACGAGCAATACGAGGGGTTGATACAGTTAAAAAATAATCATGTCCCGAAAGGACTGATTACTCTGGAGAGTCTTTTTGATCAGAACGATAGAGCCATGTCCCACAGAATCAAAGTGTACCCCAAGCAGTATATGGACCTGGAACTGGAACCTGGAAAAGTGATCAAGGTCGGGGCAGACTGCACTGAAAAGAAGCTAGAGCAGATCAGATCTTTAAGAGAAGAATTCCCAAATATTGTGGCCTGGTGCTACCAAGACTTTAAGGGGTACGACAGAGAGATGATCTAGCATACTATAGAGCTGGAAGATAATTCTAAGCCTTTCCGGCAGACGCAAAGGGCGGTGAACCCGAAAATTGAAGCCATGATGAAGGCGGAACTCTTGAAGATGCTGGAGGCCAAGATCATCTACCCCATCAAGCACTCATCTTGGGTCGCAAATCTGGTCCCTGTGAGAAAAAAGAATGGAGACATCCGCCTATGCGTGGATTTCAGAAACCTCAATCAGGCTTCACTGAAGGATCATTATCTGCTTCCCCAAATTGATCAAATCCTCCACGTAGTTGCTGGAGCTCAAAGATTCTCTCTCTTGGACGAGTTCTCTAGCTATAACCAAATATGGGTGAAGGACGAAGATCAGCAAAAGACAACGTTCACCACCAAATGGGGAATGTTTGCATATCAGCGCATGCCCTTCGGCCTTTCTAACGTCGGTGCTACATTTCAAAGGGCTATGGACTTGGCGTTCCGGGAGCTACTCAACAAGGTCATTGTCATCTATTTGGATGACATGACTGTGCTTTCACATAAGAGAGAGGACCATGCCTCCCACTTGCGGCAAATATTTGAGAGATGTCGTGAGTTCGGCATTTCCATCAACCCGAAGAAGTCAGTCTTCTCGGTGAAGGAAGGCAAGCTGCTGGGACACGTTATCTCTGAGAAGGGCCTTGCAGTTGATCCTAACAGAGCAGAAGCCCTTCCTCGCTTAACCATCCCAGTTGACAAGAAGGGGCTACAATCGTTTTTTTGCCAAATCAACTTCGTGAGGAAGTTTGTCCCAGACTTCGCACAAGTAATCAAGCCCATGGCCGAGCTCCTAAAAAAGAATGTCGAATACTTGTGGACTGACGAAAGAAAGCAAGCCTTCGAACAAATCAAGGCCAGAATCGCGCAAGCTCCAGTGTTAATAAATCCAGACTACTCCAAGGATTTCATCCTGTATGCGGTGGGAGAGCCCGAGAGCTACACCGCAGTCCTGACTCAAAAGGGAGATGATGGCGAAGAGCGCCCCATAGCGTTCCTAAGTCAGGTGATTCAGCTGCACGAAGAAAAGTACAATTTTATTGAGCGGCAAGTGCACGCAGTCATGAGATCTCTCAGAAAGTTCAAGCACTTTGTCTCCCAGAGTCGGATAACTATCTTTGTGATACATCCGGACATCAGAAATTTCATTATCCAAGGGGAGCCAGGTCACAAGAGAGCAAGATGGATAGATAAAATCCAAGAGTTTGACATAGAGGTACGGCCAACGAAGCTAATCCGAGGTCGGGCTCTATGCCAAGAGTTGGCCCGAAGTGCTGCAGCTGAAATCTCTGCCTGCCAGTTGGAGGATCCAATGACGGAAATTAACCTTGCCAACTCCTGATCAGAGGAAAGTGATTGGACGAATGACCTGGTGTGGTATTTTAGCACAGGGACATGTCCAGATCATCTCAACGCCTCACAAAGGAGGTTTAGGCTGAATGCCTTGAAATATGTATTGCGCCCCGAGGGGCTATATTTTAAAAATATTGACGGCATCCTATTCCGGTGCGTCAAGGAATCAGACAAACCAAAGGTTCTCGGAGAGTTCCACTCTGGGATGCCCGAAGGACATCATTCAGGAAGGCCTACGGCCTTAAAGATTATCAAAGCCGGCTATTATTGGCCCACCCTCTTCACAGACGCACATGCAATCTGTGTAAAATGTGAAAAATGTCAGAGGTTCGACAGCAAAAATAGGAAGGCACCCTTGCCCCTCCAGCCAATTCAAGCCGAGGCCCCGTTTCAGCAGTGGGGTTTGGACTTCGTCGGGACCATAACGCCCAACTCTTCGGCGGGACATAAGTTCATCCTTACAGCCACTGATTATTTCACTCGGTGGGCTGAGGCTTTGCCTACAAAGCATGCTGACCAAGAAACGATCATTGGGTTCCTTGAGAGCCTCATTACCCGTTTCGTGGTCCCAGAGGCAATTGTCACGGATAACGGCCCAGGATTTGCAGGAGCTGTACTCACGGAGTTCACTAGCAAATACGGCATCTACCACAAGATATCCTCAAACTACTATCCACAGGGGAATGGCCTGGCCGAGTCCAGTAACAAGAATCTGTTGAAGATTATAAAAAAGACAATAGAAAGGAACAAGAGGGCGTGGCACCTACTTCTGGACCGGGCGTTATGGGCGGATCGCATATCTTTCAAAAAATCCATCAAGACGTCCACCTACGCGTTTGTATATGGCAAGGAGGCAGTTCTGCCTACCCACATAGAAATGCCCGCACTCTGGTTGTTAGATGAAGAGAAATGCGACGGGGATCCAGTGGATGTCAGACTTTGTCAACTGTTGCAGCTAGAAGAGGAAAGGAAGAAGGCATATCAGGCCTTTACCAAACATGCCGAGGCAACTCAGAGCTGGTTTGCAAAAGGGACCACCACTCGATTTTTCAAAATTGAGGACTTAGTGCTCAAGTGGGATTCACTCAAAGCGAAGCCGGGCAACCATGACAAATTTGATGTCTTCTAGGAAGGCCCCTATCAGATCGCTCGGGTAAACCAATTCAACGCGTTCGTGCTCAGGGACATGGAGGGACAGCTTCTCCCGATCCCTGTTAATGACTTCCACCTGAAGGCCTATCACCACTGAAGGTTGTCGAAAGGTCCTTCCTTGTACATACTTTTTTTACTTATTTCCTGCAGTTCAGTTTATTTCAGAATGTAAATATTTCTTTCAGTTATTCAGTTTTAGTCTTTGAATCTGAAAAGGGCCAAGTGTGAGAAAAGAAGCAAAATTTTGCGCTGTTAACTCGAGTCTAACCAAGGCGGAAAATCGCTCGACTTCGCAGCGAAGTTGGGCGTCGCTCTTTGAATTGTGCAATGTCGGGAGTTTGGGAGAGAAAAAGCAAACAAAGGAACCCCAAATTTTTCTAAGTGTTGGGTGCGCAACCCGACTTCACAGCGAAGTCGGGCTGCGCACCATCTTGGGAGCGCAGTCTGTCAGCAAAGAAAACAAAAATCGCCTAAGTGTCGAATCCTTACTACACAACATTTTTCGGGCGAAGTCGGACTGCGCACATTTTTTGAGCGAAGCCCGGTTGCGCTCTCACTTTTGGGCGCACTTCGAACTACCCGTCAGGCAGAACAAGGGGCATGACGAAAAATTTTCTAAGTGTGGGTCCCCGAGGGCGCACTATGCATAGCGCGAAGTTGGACCACGTTCCTTCTTGGGCCCTTGGCCAGAGTCCCCCTCGAAGTGTGTGCCCAAACGGCGGCGGTGACGTCATTGGAAGCACGAGGTTCAAAATTTTTAAGGAATGATTGCGCGGATTTCAAAGCAGATGCCATTAAGAAGTGAGTGCATTGGGACCAACCACGTACAAGGTGCGCCTTCCAATGAAAAATCCCATGCGCGACCGCCGAGGAATAACGGCGCTTTCTACCTACTTCGGGCAAATCACTTTAAATCCCTCCTCGAGCCATTAATGTTGTGTTTCCATTCCTAGAAAAGGGCCCTGGCGTACTCAGAACACCTGAATTATCAGTGTAAATCAGAGCTGTGCGGTAAGGAGGAAGAAAAGTGCAGAATTAAGGTCTGCAGCGACTGAAATTCCTGTCTCTGCCACCATAAGCAAAGAACAGAAAATGGACAAGGGGAAAGCGCCAATGCAGCCGCAATCCAGCGATACAGAGCAGGAGGTTGAGGAACGCATGGAGTCCAGCGCTCATGAGAGCGAAGCGCCACAAGAGCAGACAAGGAAATCCAGGTCGAGGCGAAGCAAAGGGCAAGGTCCTCCGCCGCCACCCGTCAATCGCCTGGCCGAGTATAAAGATGGCGAGTACTCCATTAGCCTCACCAAGCTGAGGCCCAATATCGCAAAGTGGGCAGGCAAAGTCTCGCCCTCGCACCATGTCGGAGCTGCATATAAGTCGAACCTATACTGGTTCTTGTGCCCCCCCCCGTCCACCACTGCCCGGAGCTGGTTGAGTCAATTGTGACATACTACAAGCCAGCTACCCGGCAAGTCTGCGACTACCAAGGAAGGGCGTTGTTCACCCTCTTCAAAGAAAGCATCCAGCCAACCTTCGTCCCGGGGCTCCATTACGACCTCAATGCAATTGTCATAAGAATTAACTTGAATGAGTAGGCGGGCAGATTCAGTCAGAGCAAAAGGATGAGAGAGTTTCTTAACTCAGAACTGAAGTCCCCACTACTAGCAGGACAATGGCCGTCAAGTCCCATACCCCTGGAGAGGTTCGAAAACAAGTACATTTATATTATCCTTGCATGGGTCCTTGGTTGCGGCACAGACAGAATGGTACACCCGTATCAGCTAGCACTCGCGGAGTGTATTTTACATGGAGAGTTTTATGACTCCACTGCGCAAAGAAGCGGAAGGCGCCCGATTTTCTTTGATTGGGCAGATTGGGTGGCGTATTACATTCAAACCTGGTCAGGATACAACAAAAACAAACAACCGAGTTTCGGCACTGCTTATTCCTCACATAGTTGTGGTTTTACCACACGCACTACCGAATCAAAGTGCCAGATCTTAAGAAGGTAAATGAGAAAGGAGCGTCACTGCCGGTGTACGAGTGGACAGAAGCCCTGTACAGAAGAGGGTCTTACTACGACTTCAATTTTAAATTTTTAGGTATGACCCTGGCGTTGTTCAACGGCAAGGCATCTCGCCCTCCCCTGGCCATGACGAACTACCTGAGGAAATACAAATGCGGGGATACTTTCCGGTTGACCCAGGGCGTTGTTATCAGAATCTACGGATTCAAAGGGAAGCCGTTCTTGCTGCCCTATTTTTGCACTGAGCATCAGTTCGGCATGGAGACATCGGGGCAAATGGACTATGTCGAAGAGGAATTCGGCCAGGGAAAGAAGAGATGCCATATTTTTAAATATCCTATTACCTAGGCGAACATTCAAGTCCATGAAATTTGGCAGCACGTCTACCTAGAACAGGAACTCCTCAACATGGGCTTGATACACTTACCACAGCGCTGGAAATACGACCCGATTGGGGTCAGGGGAAAGTTTGTACATATTTGCCCCAAGCAGAAATCATGGAGGAGAGGTGCAACAAAACAGGCGCAAACCTGGAATGGCACATCGAACGAATGCAATCATGGCCACCTTGGCAGGACTTTTACTGTGTGGAGGTGGAGTACGATCCGGAGCGCAATCCAGATCACAGGTTAGACTCGGAGGGTTTCAGAAAGTTCCTCACGAAGGTGACGCCCCTCAGCTGGGAAAAGGACAAAATCATTGAATGCTAGAAGATGAGGTGTCGCACGCAACACGATAAATCTAACAGGAAGACATTGGCCATAGATGATGAGTTTTCGGCCTTATATGATAAATACACCGACAAATGGGAGTCGTTCGCGTTTCGAGATTGCGTCCCCCTAGGCGCCAGGAAGAGGTATAGAAGGAAACCCCCACCACAACAATTGTCCATTCGAAAACCACCTAGCAAGGCGCCAACAAGCAGTCAGGTGGGCCTAATGTTGTCTCCAACTCCCGAAACGTCGCCTCAAACAGAAAAGGAGCCAGAAAGGTCAATCGGTGAAGCAGTGCCTCAAAAAGAAAAGGCGCCAAAAGGGTTAACCCTTGGGCCAGCGGTAGTGGGAGCACCACTGCCACTACCGTGGGAGCACCACTGCCCGCCACACCAACCGCCTTCGCCTCCGCCTCCTCCAAGCAAACTGCCGCTCCAGGAGAAAAGAAGAGAAAAAGGGGCGAAAAGACCAAGATAAAGCGGCCGAAAAAAGAGGCTGCGCAGCAAACAGCAGCAGCCCCACGAGCAGAAGCAGCTGCGCCAGAAATCATCTCTCTGGATAGTCCAGGGAAAGAAGCAGAGGTCTGGGCAGCAGGCGTCCTCCAAGCACCGGCTTAGGTGGAGCACGCAGGTACGTCCTCTTCCTCGGCTACACAAATCCCAGTTGGCCCTGCCGTAACACTTTCCCCCTCTGTATCAAGGCAAGCCTTAGTCGCATCATCCCTGTCGCCTATCTCCCAGTCCTTCCGCAGTCCCCATTCTTTCGAACATTTTGCCCAGGACCCAAACGTTTTCCAAACCTTGGGTCAAACCCTAAACCCCTCACCCGCGGCCAGTGCTGAAGTCGTACCTACATCGCCGCGCCGCTCACCCACATCATTCAAAACCCCATCTCCACCACCTACTCAGCCGCCCGTTTCCCCTAGGACCCGATCGCCCTTGAAAGCGGCCTCATTTTCTGGAATATCTCTTGCTTCATTGTTTTCAGGGAGGATGCCGCAGCAGGATTTGGCCTCGGCGTACCCTATGCTGGCAGAGCTGGACCTCATGGGAGAACACCTGCAAATCACGGACGATCAGCCGCTAGCCGCGAAGGCCGCAGGATATTCTCCTCTTTCCTCCAGGGCATCAAATAGAGAAGAGCCGAGGAGATAGCCGCCCCAGTGAAATGCACCAAGTTTGACTTGGACAGGAGGGTGCTGCGAACCGAGAAATTGGTCCCGAAAGTTAAGAAGTCTCTCCGAGAGATGACTGAGGCGGATTATGAACAACGGATCAAGGAGAAGAGTTTCGATGATATAAGCGAAGAATACGAAATCAATGGTATTCGTCACAGGACTGACAATCTCATTGTTAAGCGACTCGAGAATCAAGAGAAGTTTCAACTTCAGAACAACTCGAGACAGCTGGAGGAGGATCTGGCCAAGGCCACCACGCGGCTGGAGTCTGCCTAGAAATAAATTGAAGACTTGAAAGCTCAGCTCGCCGCGTCCCAGCAGGAGGCAACAGCACAAAGGAAGACGGCCGAACAGCTATTGGAAGAAAAGAAGGTAGCACTAGAACATATTGCCCAGCTACAAGATTCGCTGAAGCAGACCCAATCTCAGCTGAAGGAGAACGCGTCCCAAGCGACTGCCTTTTCAAAATACAGGATCAAGGAGATGCGGGCTGGTTTGCTGCAGGGCTGCAGGGCTAATGTGGTCAGGTCCTTGTCCGTCCTGGATTTCGCATCCAGGATCCAAGAAGTATCTGCCCAGGGAAAGCTTGCGGTAGAGGAGGCCGAACGCCAAGCGAAGCAGTGGTTGGACTTGGCGATAAAACTTGAAGAGTTTGCAGGCAAGGGCCTCCGATTTCCCCCTATGTCCCATATTGCCCTAGATTGGGCGGATGCGAGGGTAACCTTGAATAATTATTTTGAAAAAACTGAGAAGATCAGGGCCGCCAGGAAGATGTTGGACGTGCTGAACCATGAAATGAATATCTGCCTGGCCCCCTTCAACACTCTTTCTGCACTCGAATTTTCGAGCTTTGTCAAAGATGGGGAGTTTTTGCCCCTTGAACAAGTAAAGCTAGATTAGCTGTCTTTCGAGGCAGATACATAAAAAATTGATGGTTGGACTGAGCCAGTCCAGGAGGCGCAGGTGACCCAAATGGTGTCAAGGTTTTGCAAGATTAACACCTCCCTTCAGGAGTTGGGAGAGAGATATGACACCATTGATGTGCACATGGTTGCGGCGTTTAGAGTAGCGCTGAAAGATGTCAGCGATTTAGAGCCCTTCCAGGCAGCGGCTTGGGATTAGGCCAAGACCGCATACAAGCACGTTCGCGAGCGGGAGAAACCTGCCGAGCAAGAGGGCGATGGTGGTGAGCATTCAGATTCAGAGAGAGAAGAAGAAGTTTCAGAAGAAGAGATTGTTGAAAGTGAGCCCGAAGAAGAACAGTTACCCAAGAAGGGGACTCATCAGCAGCAGGACCAACAGGATGCAGGGGAATGAAGTTCCTCTGTGCCCAAAGGATAAAGGCCTGGTTCATTGCATCGAGGTGAGCTCGACACCCCGCGAGCCGCCAGGAATGTTGCCACATTTTGCACGGGGTGCCATGTCTTCGGTTTTTTTTTGTAAGGATGCTGCTCTCCCTTCCCTTTTCCTTCTCTCCCTTTCTCCACTATCCCCTTTCTTCCCTGCCATCAGTTTCATTCTCTTCATTCCCCCCCTCTCCTTCTTTTCACTGTTTCTCCAAGAGGGCAAAAGGCCCTAAATTTTCTAAGTGTTGGTGTTGCCGCAACCCGACTTCGCAGAGAAGTCAGGCTGCGCTCTCAGTTTTGTGCGCACCTGGGCATTAGTGGAGCCCGAAATGTTCCAAGTGTTGGGAGCGCAACCCGACTTCGCTGTGCGCACCTGGGCATTAGTGGAGCCCGAAATGTTCCAAGTGTTGGGAGCGCAACCCGACTTCGCAGCGAAGTCGGGCTGCGCCCTCAAATTCATGCGCAAGTGCGCAACTCACTCGAAGAAACGGCTAAGTGTTGCGCAACCCGACTTCGCAGCGAAGTAGGGGTTCGCTCACTTACCTACGCACACTCGAGCAAAAGATGTTGAAGTCAGCCCAAAAATTTTCTAAGGCATGGAGGCCTCCCCAACTGCGCTACTTCCCCCTTGTGCTACCTGGTTGCGCTCCAATTCTGGGCAAAGTCGGGCAAGAAAGCAAATACGAGCTCCTAAGGCAGATTTTTCCCCTTATTAGATTCTGACAGGTGTCCAACCTCGAGATTCGAGTAAGAGATGTGACGGAAGGTGTGCGAGCGTGAACTGACTTATTGTACTTCAGCTGCCCTCAGTCAAGCTGACTCGGAGCATCATCCCCGCACTGCCACGTAGCTGCTGATTTTTCGGGTGGACCTTGCTGCAAGCATGTTCCATGCCGGCAGAGGTCAACATCAGCCGCTTTTGTCAGCTTTTTCAGTTATTGTCAGGTCTAGGATCCTGTGCCCAACGATGTAATGGGGGGAAATTTACGCTATAAATAGCTCAGCAATATCATTGTAAAAGGGTGGAAGGGGGATATATTGCTAGGGAACCGCTGTAGCTGTGCGTTTGCTTCTAAATACATAATATACTTGGCTCTATTGACTGTTCTTATCTTGTATGCTGCCTTTACTTAACATTTCTGCCTCATGTTGCTTATGTTATTGCTTACTGTTATTCTGCTTTCTGGATATCGGTATTTAATAGTTAAGTATTCCTGGAATGCAAAGGTAGAGGATACATAGGATGAATGACATTGATAGTTTCTGCAACATATCTTGTGTTTATTTGTTGTTAGTAGTGGTGATTGGTTGTTGTTGTGTTGCTTATCCTTCCCACCCATAACAAACAGATTTATATTTCTTTCTGCATTTCTAATTTCTTTCCTACACTCTGAGCTTAAAACCAATTGAGAAAACATAGGAAGTCGGCCTCCTCCGGAGATTCGCACGGAAGGCATTCCTTCCTTCCGGCCTTTCAATCTGCTGGACGAATCTAGGGCGCATTACACTAAATCCTATCCTAGTGGCAGATTCGTAACCAACAGGAGTCTACCAATGGCAATCAGATCCAACTCCGCCTTTTGAGCTAACTCATACAACTCAGGCAAAGTGTTGATATAAAACTTGATGATCATACTGATGTCCGAGTTGAATGCTCTGAGATAATAATAGGCAGCTTGTCCGACAGTCGGTCGTAGCTCAACGGGTACCCTATGCCAGGATCTCGCAAATCTGACATTAAAATCCGCTATCTCCTCTTGCGGATGTCGTTGAAAGGTTGTAAACTGATGCAGCAAAGATGATGGATCCGCAGACTCATTGAATCCCTTCACTAGTTGCCCCACCAACTGACGCCACCCAGTAATAGTGCCAATAGGCAAGGATCTATACCAATAGAGGAGCTTTCCATGCAGGGACAGAGACAATAGTCGGACCATAACACTCTCATCGGTAATGTTGTGGAGCGCAGCCAGGGCAACAATGTCTTGGATGTGCTCATAGTCCGTCTTCCTAGTGCCGTCGTATGTGGGTATAGCCTTCAAGGCGGCAGCTGGAACGGCAACTTGGCCTGCTAGATTGAGTGGTCCGGTAGAATTCCAGTCCGGAAATAGATCAGGAGCAACCGGCAGATTTTGTTGATTTTGATTTGGCGGCAGATTTGGCTGCGGATTTGGTGGAGGATTCGGTGGTACATTCGGATTCTGTGGAGGGTTCGCCATGTTCGTGTTCGGATTGGGCTGAACAGTTGCACTAGGAACAGCTAACTGCAAGTCGGGTTGCACTGGAACAGCCTGATGGTCCGAAGAGTTCGGAGGGTAGCTAGTTGCAGTGCTATCCGAAGTTGGATCTTGCTCCTCAACTACGGCTTCTTGCGAAAATGCTTCGTCTTGGAAGAATTTGGGCGTAACTATCCTAGGGCATTCTCCGAAAGCAGTGATATCAAGCTTGTAAAACTCAGGATCTTCCTCCATGTTTCTAACTCTCCATCTCGTATGCATGGACTTATAATCTTGGACCAGTCTTCGAGACTCGGAGTGTATTCAAGTTCAACAGAGTCGTCAAGTGTTCAAATTCGATAGCACTGAAGCGAACAATGATACTTCAATACCGTTTATGTCGTGGAACACGCGGGTCCCACCAGTCGTGCGTAGAAACTGTTGGTTACGAATCTGCCATTTAGGAAAGGATTTTGGTCTTTTGCGCCCTAGATTTGCCCAACAGATTGAAAGGCCGGGAGGAAGAGATGCCTCCCGTGCCAATCTCCGGAGAAGGCCGGCTCCTATACTAATCTACTATGGTTTAAGATAAGAGAACAGGAAAGAGATAGTAAAATGTAGAAAGAAATGTAAATAGCATGTGGTTATGGTGGGAAAGAACAAGCAACACGATTACTAGCTAGTACCCAAACCAACAGCAATCAAAACAAAACTTGCAACAAAAACTAACACTGTTATTCCTTCCTATGTATCCTTCATTCGGTATTCCAGATTCACTTAATCGCCAATGATTTAATCCAGAATGCAGAATTACAACAATCAGAAAAATAAATGAATATAAGTAGAAATACTTGCAGAAGGCAACATCAAAGAAAGAGACAAATGTCAGAGCCAAGTATGCTTTGAATTAGAAGCAAATGTTTAATTACAGCAAAGCTTTCTTAGCAATATGTTCCCCCCCTTTTACAATGAAATGCACTGCTATTTATAGCAGAAATTTCCCCCCAATTACAATGATGCACAGAACCCAAAGACTGCAAAAGCTGTCGAGAATTGACCTCTGCTGGCCGTGAGCGTACCTGCAACAAGATTCACCTGACTGTGGTACAGCTCCGGACAGATCTGGTGGTTGAGAAGGCACGTCTGATTAATGCGGTAGGTGTAGTACAATCTGTTGTTGAATAACTCCTCTTAATGTTCACCTACCCTGTACTTTGAAGTACACATTCTGTTCTGTCCTAACAGGCTCAAATCTCGAAATCCGTACTTGGTCTGCCTGAGTCTGAGGTTCGCTGAAATGGAGGGGGGTCGGCAGAAGTCGCTAAGAAACAGCAGCAACATTGGGAATCGCTAAACCAACGAGCGACCGACGTCAACATTCTCCTTTGTGCCTTTAGAATACTTTCAAACCCTCGCCCGCGGTCACCGAAATGCTGCAGCGACGCAAGGAATCGCTCCAAAATGGAGCGACCGACGTCAACGCTCCAAATCCACACTTAGAACTGTTGTCACATTTTGCACGGGGTGCAATGTTTTCAATTTTTGTAAGAGAGTTGCTCTTCCCTCTCCCTTTTCCTCTCTTTCCCCTTCCTCTTCTCCCCCTTTCTCTCTCTTCCCTACATTCTCATTCTTCCCTCTTTCTCTTGAGCCCCTTAGTCAAATCTCAAAAATGACAGCAGTTGCCCTGAAAAATGGCTAAGTGTCAGGGCGCAATCCGACTTCGCTGCGAAGTCGGAGTGCGCCCTCCAGTTGGAGCGCAGCAGGAGTGCAAAGTGCGTGCTGAGGTGTTCGGGTTTTCGCGGGCCATAAACGGGGGCGATAAAATGGACAAAATGAGCTCTGGATACTTTATCATTACAGATCTTTTCGCCAGCTTTCCGACAATATATTATAATAGGCGATCGGGTTAGCGGATCAAAAGTTATAGCCCCGGGAAGCAGAACCAGGAAAACCAGTTTTTTGTGCGAAGTCCGACTGCGCCCAATTTTTGGTGCGAAGTCCGTGGGCGCGAAGTCCGACTTCTCCCAGTTTTGGTGCGAAGTCCGACTTCTCCCAGTTTTGGTGCCAAGTCCAACTTCTCCCAGTTTTCTGGGCGCACCTTGTAGCAGGCTGGCAAAAAAAATGACTAAGTGCTGGGGCGAAGTCCGACTTCGCAGCGAAGTCGGACTGCTCCCCCTTTCCAGGGCGAAGTCCGTTCGGCGACAGAAATCAGCTTTCACCTGTGCGCAACCCGACTTCGCAGCGAAGCCGGAGTGCGCCCTTTGACAAGTGTGCAGTAGGGAAATAAACTCAAAAATGCACCCAAGGCATGAAGGCCTTCTTGACTGCGCTGTTTTCTGCCTGCGCAACCCGATGGCGCTCGGATCCCGGGCGAAGTTGGATAAACTGCCTTTCAAGGCAGACACGTGTCAAGCAGCATCATCCGACAAGTGTCCAGCTTTGGGATCTGAGCCAAGACATGCCGAGCAAAAGGACAAGCATGGGCCACACTACTTATGCCAGCTGCCTCATTTAATGCTGATGTGAGTTTCCACCTGCCTCAGCTACTCGCATTCCCGTCAATATAAAGTTCTACCCAACGCGCCGCCACGTGGCTGTTCAACCTTCAGGGAGACCATGCCGAGAGTACAGTCCAGCCCGACAGAAGTCAGCATCAGCAGTTCCGCGGCTGCTTTTGTCAGCTAATGTTTGACTGGGACTTTGTGCCCATTAATGTAACGGGGGGAACTTTGGGCTATAAATACCCACCACATTTTCATTGTAAAGTGGTGGAAGGGGAATGTCTGTTAGGGAACCATTGTAGCTGTGCTTCTGCTTATTAATATAAAGTATATGCCTGGCTCTGTTCTACTTCTTTCTTTATGCTGCCTCTCTTTTGTCGTGTTTCTTGTGTCATGGCTTGTTGATTCGTTTCAGCATTTGGTGGCCAAGTATTCTTAGACTTAATTAATTAGAGGATACATAGAATAATCTTTGGTAGCAGTTCCTTCAGTTTGTGTGTTATGTTTAGTTGCTGTACGTAGTGGTGATTGATGCATTGCCGTGCTGTTAGTTCTCCTTGTTGGGAGAATGTTTGCTAGGGGACCATTGTAGCTGTGCGTACAAATTCTCTGCATAACACGCATACTTGGATCTGACATCTCTCGGTTACTTTTTGTATTTAAGTTGTTGTACGTAGTGGTGATTGATGCATTGTCGTGCTGTTAGTTCTCCTTGTTGGGAGAATGTTTGCTAGGGGACCATTGTAGCTGTGCGTACAGGTCTTTATATAAAGGGTATACTTAGGTTTTGCAGTTCCTAGTTGTGCTTTGTATTTATGATGCAGTAAGTAGTGGTGATTGATGTGTTGTCGTACTGTTAGTTCCCCCCCACCCAACTCCACTCACATTTATAAATCCTTTCCGCATTTTTATCTCTTTCCTGCACCCTTATCTCAAACCATAAAACCCCACAGGAAGCCGGCCTTCTCCGGAGATTGGCACGGAAGGCATCCCTTCCTTCCGGCCTTTCAATGTTGGTTTGCGGGTCTCAGGGCGCAATAACGACAAATCCTTTCCTCATGGCAGATTCGTAACCAACAAGAACCTTTTTAGAACCTTTCACCCACGGTCACTAGAAAGAGCAGCGACGACAGGAGTCGCTGGCATAGTTGGGCGACGACGGGAGTCGCTGCCAAATGGAGCGACCGGCGTCGACCAACACTTAGACATTTTTTGCATTCTTTCTCGCCCGTCGACCAAGGTCGCTGAAAACTGGAGCAACGATGGGCGTCGCTGGGAAAGTCAGGCGACCGCAAAGTCGCTCCAAAATGGAGCGATAGGCGTCGACCCATACTTAGAAAAAATTTTACACTTTTTCCCCATCCTTCATGGTCGCTGAAAAAAGGAGCTACGACGGTCTCGCTGCCAAAATCGAGCGACCGGCGTCAACATTTCCTGGCTTCGTTCGTTGCTGACGGTTGCTGGCGTCGAGGGTCGCTGGAGGAGTTGGCGACGACGGGAGTCGCTCAAGAATGGAGCGACTCGCGAGAAGTCTATACTTGGACCAAATTTGACAATTCTCTCGTCAGTCGTGCTGTTGTTTTGGTGCTGCCGTCGTCGTCGGAGAGAGAGAGGCAAATCTGGGAATCGTCGAAAAGAGGAAGCGAATCCTAGGATCGCTAAAAAAGGAGCGACCACGAGAGTGCCCCTAACTTAGAAAAATTCAAAGCTTTTCCCAGACTTTGCCAAAACCTGCTGAGAAATGAAACCGGAAACTGGAAACTGAGAAGCCGAGACATAAACACTGCAAATCTGGAAACTGCCTGGACTGCAGGCTCGGGAAGGAGAAAGAGGAGGGTCTGATCTGGGAAGGGCAACAATCTTCAAAATTTTCAAAATTTCCACCCCTTAGCAAAATGTGCCAACAAATACTTCACTTTTTCTATGCAACTCTTCATCACATAAGACTCAATTATTCATAACTTTACATATTCCACCTAAGACAAAATACTTGACATCCGACATTGTTTTATATAAGACAAAATAGTCACTCTATGACTTTAGACTTGTGACTCTAAAACAATTTACCATGACAACGACTTCCAACTTTACACACAACACTCGCAACAAATATTTACTTTACATTCATACCCCTCATTTTCATGGGATATTTAACATAAGATAATCCACATACGTTTCATCAAATATTTACATTACATTACATTTATACCCCTCATTTTCAAGGGATATTTAACATAAGATTATCCACATACTTTCAACATCATCACTAGGACATGTTTACATAGGCGATGACCTTTAACTTTATAAATTTATTACATATTTACTTTTTATTATGACACATCCTTTTCACCACATTCTATTGCAGTTTTATAGTTACCATGTCTTTTTTATTGCATTCCCTTTGTGCTTTGATGGTTAACATATCATTTTCATGATATTCCTTTTTAGCATTTTTATTTCTCGACAAACACTACAATCTTCTCATACAAACTACCACACTCTTGCTATGCAAGCTACTCCATACCATATTGTATACAGGCTACTCAATACCATATTCTACATATTCATTATTATAATATGAATATAAAAAATGTGAAAAAAATTGATGAAATCTTTCCTCCTAATTCTATTCCGTCCTTAGATATGGTCAATCTTGATATGAAGGGTCTTGTCATGATTGACCCATTTCATGACCAAAAATCCATCTTGTTTTTGCCACTTGTATGTCCCATTATTATGTATTGTTGCTACTTTAGAAGAGCCCATCCACTTCAAAAATGACATGTTATGTCTTCTCTTATGATGTCTTTCATTATAGACTAGGACCAAATCATTAACCTGAAATAGATTTTACTTGATCCTCTTATCAAAATAATCTTTTTGCTTCATCTTCCCCTAGTGATATTTTCCAATGCTTTTTGTCGTATTTCCTCCAAATGATGCAATTGTGCTACCCTATCCTAGACAGATTCCCCTTTCATCCATTCTATCTACCATAACCCTTAAAGCTGAAACCTCATACTCAATTAGTAAACAAGATCAATCCCATCGGTAAAAAAATATTGAGCCCATTGACCTAAGTGACATTGATCCATCATCTGAATGGATCACAGATGCAGAAGCACAAGAGCAGCAGGTACGGCAAGAGCCTCTATTCAGCATGGAAGAATTACAAAACTATGAGACCCTAGCAGAGGAGATGGCAGCAAGGGACCAAGAAGAGGCCTTAGCACGAGAAGCGACACAAGCATCTACAAGCACGCATCAAGCAAGAGAGACTAAGGCTTATGTTAGGACAAGGTGCAAAGGAAGACAATAGATAGTGGGCCTATTGAGGCATTTTGAGTCTTGACACATTTTGTAATTTGTACCTTTTCATATTATACGCAATACAGGATGTGTTTTGTGAACTTTTGTCACTTTCATGTGTACTTAAAGCTTGAGCCTTGTATGATGTATTGACTTAAATTGTTGCTTTTATTGCAATATTTGATTTGCATAATGTCAATTCATTGTAATATGCATGAAAAAATAATAAAAAATTGTTTTCTTCGGTTTTTTTGCCGATTTTTTCCCCAGCTGATTTACTACCCGATTCTGATTTTCTCTATTATGGTTCAAATATGATCCTAGCTATTTCTTCTTTTGTTTCTCTTCAAGGAGTGAGTCTCAACCCATTTTGCCAAGTAGTCGATGGCAACCACAACATACTTATTTCCTCTTGGTGTTGAAGATAGAGGTCCAGCAATGTCAAATGCCCGCTTCTCACAAGGTCCCAATGGAAGGGTAGGACACACTAGTATCGATGATGTCGTATGATTCCCAAAGGATCAGCATGCAACACAGTACTTACAATAATTAATACAATCCTTGAATGTTGTCAAACAATGATAACATACATCCAAAATCCTCTTGGCTATGAGCTGTCCAAAAAAGTGTCCTCCACATGGTCCATCATAGAGCTCCACAATTAAATATTTTTCTTGTTCTTGTCCAATCACTTGTAGATGTTTCTCGTATGGTCCTACTCAATATAAAACTCCATATATAATTAAGTATGATTGATTTATTTGGGCAATCTTTCTCTTGACTTTTGTTGTACTACATTCTAGAAATTTAAATTCATTCAAATAGTTCCATACATCTTTATATTCCTTTGGAATGGCTACCATTGCAGGTATTGTTGTATTAAGAAATCATCATCATTCCAAGCAAGAAATGTCCCATAATATACCAACGATTGTGCATCTACATTTACATATTTCTTCTTGGCCTATCTTTAATGTCAAATTCATGCTCCAATAGAAACAATATCCATCATGCAATTCTACCAAATGGATTTGGATGCGTTTCTAATATACTTCAAAGCTTGATGATTGATAACTACTTACTACCGTAAGATTTTGTACTAGTAGGTCACTTCTAAAATTATTTGAAGGAAAAATTGTAGCTAGAGCCTCTTTGTTAGAACCATATAATTCACTTCTGCATTACTCATCTACCTACTACAAAAATAGATGGGTTGATCATTATCATTTTCATCCTTTTGACTCAATGTGCTCCCCAAGGCTTTGACTCAACATGCTCCCCAAGGTTGGCATCTAAAGCAGAAGCCTGCTTCAACTTTTCAAAGGCATCTATTGCATTATTTCTAGTTCATAAGGGATATCCTTTTTCAAAAACAGTATTGGTGGCTATGCAAATTTTGAAAATTCCTTAATAAACCTCCTATCTATGTTCCACGAAGTTTCAGGGTGGGGAAGGCTGGACAGGTTTCCGAGATGGCGAAGATGAGTCCAAAATCCTTAATAAACCTCCTATGCATGTTCCAAAAACAGTATTGGTGGCTATGCAAATTTTGAAAATTCCTTAATAAACCTCCTATCTATGTTCCACGAAGTTTCAGGGTGGGGAAGGCTGGACAGGTTTCCGAGATGGCGAAGATGAGTCCAAAATCCTTGGAGGAATCCCCAAGGAACATAGCCTACTGTAAATCCTACTCGACCCAAAATGATCATAAATTGCCCTTATTCATGGGGAATGGCAAGTCCTAAATTTTTTCTACTTTTTCTGGATGTCTCAATGCCTTCCTTCGGTACCACAAGTCCTAACAAAACACTTTTGGAGCACTGAAAAATGGACAGAGTAGGATTTAACGAATCTTTTGTTTCATTTAATCTATAAAATGCTTTTACCATATAGAGCAGATGATCTACTTTCCTCCCATAGATATAAAATTCATCAAGAAAAACTCTAAACTTCCAAATATATGGCTTAAAGACTTTAAACATCAATTTTTGAAAAGTCGTTAGCAATATCACAAGACTCAAGTTTGGGTTTGAGTTCCGCAAGGTTGAAATTCAAAACAAACTTGTCACAAGAAAAAAATGGAATATAGTTCAGCATAAAGTTCAATACATAGAGCCCATAGGGTCGAAGTTTGAATGGTGAAAATGTCTGGTTCACAAAGAGCCCACTAGGGTTTGATTCCTATACGTGTCTTGATAACATGGTTTGTTGTTATAACATGATAATGTGGTTCATGGAAATATTAAAATAAATAGGGTTATAATATAATGGGGGTGGGGCCATTTTTTTTTTTAAGTTAACATATAAAAATGCACATATTATGATCAAAAAGCATGAGTTCAACTAGTTAAATACATCGACTTTCAACAAGGAGACCCAAGTTCAAATCTTACCAAGCGATGGTCAAAATACCGTAACACAATCATTATGTAATAAGAGTGGGACTCATTTCAATCTCATATAACTAATTGAAAAAAAAATTGTCTATTTTGTAGTTTCATAGACTGGAATAAAAATGCAAAAATATTTTGAATTTTAATAAAATATAATGCCTTTGTATGCAATTGTTAAAAAATAATGGCCAAAAAAAGTTTCAGACTTTATATCATAAGGTTAAAATAAAAAATTTAAAACTTGCAAATACTCAATACTAAATTAATTAAAGATTTACTTATTTAAACTAAAAACTTCCTACACTGACTAAAGAAATGTTTTTTATGTAACTATAAAGCAAAATGAAAATAGAAAAGCACCACACCCTATCAAGGGCCTTGCCTCACTAACCCAACACAAAGACATTAAGAGGCCTCTCCGAAAATGCAATATTTCGTCAATGAAATGTCAACATTTTGAATCAAACCCCCATTGGCGTGCCTACTCCCACGACCAAATAAGGAATAGGCAAAGAATTTTGAGTTTGCTAAACTGGACGCAAGCACTAGCATCACCAAAAACAACAAATAAATTCTTTGAAAGCCTTGTTTAATTAAATTGATTATAAACTTTATGATTTTAAATGTATGTGTGGACAAGCTCTTAAAATTGCAAGAAGGCATTTGAATTACAAGATTTTGAGTTTGTAAAAGGGCACTGATTTGTGCAAATCTATACCTCGAATTTCAACTAATTTGTTTGGGTCTTCCTAGAAATTGTTGATTTACGAACTTCACCCTTGAACCTCGGCAATTCTTGTTTCAGAGGTTGTTGGTGCATTGCATAATCCAAATGGCATAATTCTAAAAGCAAATATACCACGTGGAGTAGTAAATGCATCTTCAACTGATCATTTTCTGCAATACACACTTGATTATACCTGTTGTAACCCTCAAAAAAGTTGCAATAGTCATGCCCTAAACCTTCATCATAATTTGGTCTAAGAATAGAAGAGGATAATGATCCTTTCTTGTTACTTTATCTAACTTTCTATAATCAAAAGATACACTTTTAACAAAGACGATCAAAGAGACCCACTTTTATTGTCTACTAGAAAAATTAACACAATGTCCAACAACATGTATATCACTTCCTTGACCATTCTAACAAAATTAGGATTCATCCTATACAGCATTTGTTTGACTGTTTTAGCAACATCAATCATATGCTTTACCCAATCAAATTGTCGTAACTCCTTATGATCAAAAGTAAAGAGATGGATATACCTGCAAAGAATAGCTTGAGGATAATCTTAGTTCTACTTTTCCTTAAAATAGCATCCCCAGTATGGATCTATTGGAGTCGTTTGTCCAACTCTTCCTCTGTGAATTGTTGAGAAAGGTCAGCAAGAACACTTGAAACGACATGCATAACTAAGACATCCACTTCACTTTCATCCTCAATGTCCACCTCCCTTATACCGAAACACACTATAGATATCTAATCGTTCACTTGGCCTTGATTAAAAAAACATGTATTTTCATCTTTTTGTACCCTGACTAACTTTCATTTATTTTCCAAAATTTTTTGGCATGAACCCTAGGCAATGGCCTACCACAACATTAGGTAAGCAATTGTTCCATCTTTTGTAACTTGACAATCCACTACATACACAATACATATTATAGATATTGTTGGCTTTTTAGCAAGATTACCACAGGTTCCAATATCCAAGATCTTGAGGAGTCTCAAATATTAGAGCAATTTAATGTAAATGTCCAATATCAAAGAACATAACATTCATGTAAAAATAACAATAATAAAAAGTAGATGGCCAATATCATTCATGAAATAACATGAAGAAAACTTACAATAATATTGCTCAAAATATTGTATACAGCTTTGATATTCTACTCACTAGTTCTTACAATATTTGATTCTTCGATCTTACATTTCATGGGGCTTTGTCTCCATAATATAACCTTAGAAAGATGACTCTTGGACTCTTTGACTATTGCTCTCCTCACATATCTGGGGGATGCGACCTTTCTTATTCCATGCATAAGACAAAATTCTCATGCCTCTTGGCTTCTCATCTTGCCACTTGTATACATGACTCTTGACTCTCTATTTACTCTTGCACACTTTATTCTATGACACTTGCACACTTTACTATATGACACTTAATGCACACAGTTGCACACATTAACTCATGACACTTGTGCACATCCTACACATAGACACATACAAATAGAAAAATATTAATCACACTCCTAAACTATAGATTCATATCCTATTCTAATATTTAAAATTGTACCATAAGGTACCATGGGTGTACATTAGCATGTACCAAATAATGAAATATTCTCCAACATCCCCATGTATTACAATAATTGGCTATTGAAGACTTCAGTCTTCAATCTTTGATTCTTGCATTTGTTCTTTTGTTCTAATTTTGGCACTGCTCGAAACTCTGATGTTGACCTGTTTCCTGCAGTATTCATTAGATTTTCTTTGTGACCATAAAAACATTTCAACATATCCATGATTCTATTCCAATCTGATTTTTTTATCCATCCATAGTGAACCTCAATTTTCTTTTCATAACATGTCCTTGGTTTGATCTTCTCACAAAGTCTACAACTATGAGATGTTCTAAATTTTATCTTAGACTTTTCATCTGTTTTTATAGTCTTATCTTCTGCTTTTATTTTGTTTTTTGTATCATTAGTGCCAATAGGAAGTTTTGGAAGAACTTCCTTTTTATTCTCTTCATAATTATCTTGATCTTCAACTATGATCCTTGTTGTAAGGGCTCTAATTTCATTTCCTTCTATAGTTTCTTCTATCTCTTGAATTTCTTGAACTTAATTGCCCTTTTGAATTTCTTCTCTTGATTGTAATTGGTGGTGTTGTCTATATTGATACTGAGGCTGATTTTGCCTTGGCTGAGCATTTTGGAATGGTCTACTCATTTGACTCAAAGAATTATATCTACAAAAATTTGCAAAATGACCCTATTTCCTGCATATGTGACAATATATTTGTTTCCATCTAGGCTGAGACTGGGATGATGATGTAGTGTTACTTGGTGCATTTTCCTTTGATATCAAAGCATTATTAGTCATTCATCTTTGACTAAATTACCCACCTCATACTCTTGAAGAATATTAACTAATTCATCAAAGGTTGTGTTGTCACATTTTTGCACGGGGTGCAATGTCTTCAATGTTGTTTTGTAACAGTGCTGCTCTTCTTTTCCTCCTTCCGTTTTTCTCACTTCTCTCCCTTTCCTTTTCTTTCCCATTCTCTTTCTCTCCCCCCTTTTCCCATGGAGTTCCCCAGTTGATTTTCCAGCTTTCCAGCAGGTCTATCTGAAATTGGCTAAGTCTGGGTGCGAAGTTCGCACTTCGCCCAGTTTTGGTGCGAAGTGCGCACTTCGCCCAGTTTTGGTGCGAAGTTCGCACTTCGCCCAGTTTTGGTGCGAAGTTCGTACTTCGCCCCACCTCCTGGGCGCACCTTGCACTGGCAGACTGACAGGTCAATGCAGAAAAAAGGTAAAATGCCGGAGCAGGTCCATATGGCGGCAGACACCAGTGTTCGCCTGTGCGCAGTTCGACTTCTCAACGGAGCGGGAATGCGCCCTTGACAGGTGTACAGTAGGGGAACAAACCCGAAATTTGACCAAGGCTTGAAGGCCTTCCCCGACTGCACTGATTTTTGCACGCATCCCAAGGAGCCCCGATCCCAAGCAAAGATGGATAGATCGCCCTCTAAGGCGTGCATGTGTCACACAAGCATAACCCATCATCGGACAAGTGTCCAGCCTTCGGGATTTGAACCAAGACTCGCCGACCAAAAGGGATAAGCATGGGCTGCCCGCACCGCTGCGTTAATAGCCTCATTCAAAGCTGATCCGAGGTTTCACCGCTCCAGCCTACTAGCAAGCTCTGCCGACTTGCACTCCGCCACGTAGCTGTCCAGTATTCCGGGAAGACCATGTCTGCGGGTACAGCCCGATCCGACAAAAGGTCAGCATTTGCAGCTCTTTCGCCGCTTCGTCACGCCTCATGTTTGATCGGGGACTCTGTGCCCATTAATGTAACGGGTGGGACATGGGCTATAAAAGCCCATCTGAAATTCATTGTAAGAGGTGAAAGGGGAATGTTTGTTAGGGAACTACTGTGCTTACTGTAACCGTGCTTCTGCTTATGAATACAATCTGTATGCCTGGTTCTGTTCTACTATCTTTATTCTTTTATGCCGTCTTTCATTATATGCCTTAGGCCCACCCGTGTCGCCGCTCGTTAATTCACTTTGGCATTTGGCGATCGGGTTCCTCTAGCATTGCTTGCTTAAAGCACCTTCCGTACTTCATTATTTAAAGCATTCATTATAAATTTGGTAGCAGTTCCATCGGCTGTGTGTGACGTTGTCGGCCCGTATCCGGTGATTGATGCGATCCCTCGCCGTTAGTTCCTTGTAGAGAATGTTTGCTAGGGAGCCATTGAAGCCGTGCGGTTAAACTCTCTACCTAACACATATACCGGCTCGACATCTCTAGGTTTACTTTCTACCCTCGTCGGTGTACGTATCCGGTGATTGATACGATCCCCCGCCGTTAGTTCCTTGTAGGGAATGTTTGCTAGGGAGCTATTGAAGCCGTGCATACGCTGCTGGTGTATCGGAAGTACGCCTAGGTTTTGCGCTTCCTTGTCATGCTCTCGTGTTTGTATGCGGTAAGTAGCGGTGATTGGTGTGTTCCCGTACTGTTAGTTCCCCCCCACCAACCTTTGGACATATTTGTAATCTCTTTTTGTACATTTATCTCTTTCCGTTCATTTATTTCTTTCCTGTTCCCTTTGGCTTAAATCCCCCCCCCCCCAAAAGGAGCCGGCCTTCTCCGGAGATTGGCCCGAAGGCATCTCTTCCTTCCGGCCTTTCATCGTTGGTGGGCGAATCTGGGCGCATTAACCAAAAATCCTTTCCTCATGGCAGATTCGTAACCAACAGTTTCTCTGGCACGCCCGATGGGACGCTTGTCCCACGATTTAAAGAAAGAGTACCCATCCAGTTTCCACCTAGCGCAACAGTTTCTCTGGCACGCTCGGCGGAACACGGGTCCCACATCTGACGAGAGATTTTCTGATCAGTCTCCACCTGGCGCTGACAGTTCCTGAGCTCTTGGTGAGACAAGGAAGTTTCTCACCCCCGACAGAATCGAAGCACCGGTGTTCGCTTCATTGCTGTTCCAAATCGAACACTCGGCGACTCGCACGAACAAATCCTCCGAGTCTAGAAGACCGGTCCGGTCACCTTCATGCACACGAGAAGGTGGCGAACAAGAAATCCGAGAAGCCCGCCTCGAGTTCTACGAACTAGACATCCACGCTCGAGGCGAGATACCCAGTCGGCTGATCCGCGAGCTCATTTCGACGAAGCCGAGGCCGAGATCCAAGAAGAGGCCGAAGCCGAGGCTCGGAAGAGCCGAGTACGAAGTAGAAGAGGCCGAGGAAGAGGAAAATCCTGTATCCTCGGAAAGTACCGATACCGAGTACACAACCGACGGCGGAGAAAAAGAAGAAATGGCTGATCAACAGCCGAATGACGATGATCTCTTCCCGGCGGTGGACTCCTACAGGGCCTTTGGCCCCGATCGGTCGCCAAGCCGTGCCCCCTGCTGCTTTAAAATCTATTCCCACATACGACGGCTACGGTAAGACGGTGTACGAGCACATCCAGGACATCCTTGCCCTGGCCGCACTGCATACCATCACCGATGAAAGTGTGAAGACCCGTCTGCTGGCCCTTTCCCTAAGGGGAAAGCTTCTCTACTGGTGGAGATCGCCGCGGAGGGATCCATCACCGGGTGGCCCCAGCTTGCCAGGAGGCTCGTAAAAGGATGCAACGAGTCCGCCGATCCTACCTCTCTATCGCATCGGGCTCCAAGCAATCCGGAGGCATCCTCAAGAGGTGTCCGATTTTAACATTAGGTTTGCGAGATCCCGGAAACGGGTACCTCGCGAACTTCGGCCTTCGACCGGCATGGCTGCTCACTACCATCCGAGGTCTTTCAACTCGGACATATGCCTGCTCGCTGAAGATCGCCCGAATTGACGAGTTCCCTGCACTGTACGAAGCTGCCCAGCAAGCTGAAGCTGACATTATCTCCATCGGCAGGCTTCCGTCCAGAGTGCAAGAGCCAATTCATCCCGACTTTCCAAGATCGCAGTATCCTTCTGCTTCTGGTGGTGTGCCGTCTACTTCAGGGCAGCAGCCCCAGCCGCAGTGGAATCCGGCGCCGGTCGTAACTCAATACGGCCCGCCTCGGTTGCATTACCCTCATCCGCCTCCTCCCGCTCCGCATTTTCCAGCCGCTTCCTCGCTCCCCCGCGGTATGCGTCTTATTCTAACCCTCCTCCATTGGCCGCTTTGCCTCCACCGCACGATTGCCGCCTCCCGACAGCAGCATCCAGAACACGATTCTACAAGAAGTGCGGGCTTTGGCCTCCGGATATCATGCCATGTCCAATGACATGACTGCTATGAAAAAGAAGCAGCCCAAATGGACTTTGCTCCTAGAAGGCTGTATGCGCCGCCGGCACTGACAAAAGATAAAGCCCCAGAAAACCAACCGCAGAGGCGTCCGCCTTCGAGAAATGCTGCTATAGATGACCCACTCGGTCCTCCCGACCGTGTCAACCGGTGCACTACTTGCAATGACCCGCATTCGGAGGAAGATTGCACTTTGCACCAAGCACTACATCCGGACCTTGGCCGGCAAGCACTATAGAAGATGATGAGTTGTACATGATCTTGGACGGCGAGGCCAATTTTGCCCTGCCAGAAGAGAACCCAGTGACGCCCGCCAAGGAAGAAAAGAAAGCTGCGGACACGGCTAAACCTTTGCAGGTATACACGAGAAGAGAAAGACCGCAGCCCAATGGGCTGCCACCGTACAAGCGGCTGTGGCCTTACACAGCCCAGGAGAAGGCATCCAAAGATAAAGCTCCCGCTAAACCTTCTCCAGCAAAGACCGCTGTTGTTCCAGCTAAGCCTCCAGCAAAGGCCCCAACTCCCACTAAGCTTCCTGTACTTCAGCCCCCAGCCGAAACCAAAGAACAAGCCCAGGAAAAGCTGAAGTACCCATCTCTGACCAAGAGACAGCGAATTGAGGCCACCCAACAGTACTGGACCAAGTATGAACCGGCTAAACCAGCAGAAGGAGCTAGTACCTCGGGCTACGACGATTGTAGACGAGTTAAAGAAGACTCCTGCCGAATCGGCATGTACGATGCCCTTCTCGTCTGTGCCAGGTAGATCTCGTCGCAAGAATCACTAAAAAACATGAAGAACGGCAAGCGGATGCGACTCGCTGTCCCGGTTCAACCTTTGACAGCTCTCCACCACTGGGAAGAACAGGACCGCCACCCTTTTATCTGTCTTTGCGGATGCAAGGGCACATAGTTCACAACTGCATGGTGGATTCTGGTGCTTCCTCGACTGTGATGCCGAAGGCCGTCTGCGATGAGATCGGGATGGAATACACGCGGAGCAGCCAAGGTGTGCTGGTAATTAGACGGCACCCCTGTCAAGACAGTTGGTGTCATAAAGGACATCCCTATCCGCTCGCACAAAGCTCTCGACATTGTGGTCATCCAAGAGGTCGTGATTGTTGACCTGGAACCTTACTTCGGCATGTGTCTCTCTCGGGAGTTCACTGCGAAGTTGGGCGGGTACCTGTCTCTAGACTGCTCGCACATGGAAGTGCCCTTCAAAGGAAGGAGACCGAAAATTTTCAATGAGAAGCCTTCCCCTTTTCTAGTAGACAAGATACCCGGCGGAGAGATGGACCGCATGGTCCAGCTTGTCGGAAGAAGAACCGGTGACGAGAGAACCGACCGAGCAAGCTCTCGAAGTGCTACAGCCTAGAAGACGAGTTCTCGTTGCGGGATTTTAATGCCGTAATCGGGAGAGAGCAGTGGTCGTTATTTCATTAAGCGACCCGAGGAGCTTGACGTGTCCGTTGCGAAGGAGGTAGGACCCGCACCCGAAGAGCCGTGGAAGCTTTTCTTTGACGGCGCCCGTTGCAAGAATGGCGCCGGTGCAGGGGTCCTCCCGGTTTCTCCAACCGGAGTCCAGGAGGGATTATGCCTACAGGCTGGCCTGGAGCTGTACTAACAATTCGGCGGAATACGAAGCCTTGTGCTTGGGTCTGCGAAAGGCGGAAAGGCTCGGAATCAAGCATCTCCAAATTTTCGGAGATTCAGAGTTAGTGTGTCATCAAGTTACGAATAAATGCGCGTCTAAGCATCACTATCTTAGAGCGTACCGCAATCGGGTCTGGGACCTGATGGAATCGTTTGACTCATTGAACATTAAGGCAATATCGCGTGAGAGAAACAAGCACGCGGATATTCTGGCGTCTGTTGGAGCCAGGTACGTTCCGCCGAAGACGTCGTCCGAAACCGAAGCCGGTCCGCACCATTTACGGGCCTTCCGTGCTCGATAGGGATACCTTCCGCGGGTATTCAGCCGTGACGAGGAGATCGTCACATTCCTGGTTAACGAAGTGTGTGTAACCGAAGGTAGAGACCCTGATGACGAGCAATATGAGGGGTTGATACAGTTACGGAATAATCACGTCCCAAAAGGACTGATTACATTAGAAAGTCTCTTTGATCGGAATGACAGAGCAATATCCCACAGGATCAAAGTAGACTCGAGGCAGTATGCTGACTCGGAGCTCGAACCCGGTAAAACCATCAAGGTCGGAACAGACTGCACGTCGGAGGAGCTGGTGCAGATTAGATCACTGTGCCAGGAGTTCCCCGACATCGTGGCCTCGGTGCTACGAAGATTTGAGGGGGTATGACAGATCTCGTCATCCAAGATACCATCGAGCTAGAGGATGGCGCCAAGCCGTTCCGACAAAAGCAAAGGGCCGTAAATCCAAAGGTTGAGCCCATGATGAAGACCGAGCTCTTGAAGATGCTCTGGAGGCCAAGATCATCTACCCCATCAAACATTCATCCTGGGTCGCGAATCTGGTGCCCGTGAGGAAAAAGAATGGCGACATACGTCTCTGTGTCGACTTCAGAAACCTAAATCAGGCTTCCCTCACGGACCACTATCCGCTTCCCCAAATCGACCAAATTTTGCATATCGTTGCTCGGAGCCCAGAGATTTTCACTTTTAGATGGATTTTCCGGCTACAACCGGATTTGGGTCAAAGACGAAGACCAAGCATAAGACGGCGTTTACCACGAAGTGGGGGACGTTCGCCTATCGGCGCATGCCGTTTGGCTTATCCAATGCCGGTGCCACGTTCCAAAGGGCCATGGACCCGGCCTTCCGAGAGCTGCTCAACAAGATTATTGTCATCTATCTTGATGACATGACCGTTTTCTCTCACCGACGAGAAGATCATGTTTCGCACCGCGGCGGATATTTGAAAGTTGTCGAGAATTCGGCATCTCTATAAACCCGAAGAAGTCCGTCTTCGCGGTAAAGGAAGGAAAGCTCGTCGGGACATGTCATCTCCGAGGAAGGCCTCGCCATTGACCCCGACGAGAGCGAAGCCCTCGTTCGCTTGCCGCCCCCACCGATAAAAAAGGTCCGCAGTCCTTCTTCGGTCGGATTAACTTCGTGCGGAAGTTCATTCCGGACTTCGCACGGGTGATCAAGCCTATGGCCGAACCGTTGAAGAAAGATACACCTTACGAATGGATTGATGAGAGAGAGCAAGCTTTCGAGGAAATCAAGGCTCGAATTGCGCAAGCTCCGGTGTTGACAAACCCGGACTACTCCAAGGACTTCATCCTGTATGCAGTGGGAGAATCCGAAAGTTACGCTGCAGTCCTGACTCAGAAGGGAGACGACGGTGAGGAGCGCCCCATTGCGTTCCTAAGCCAAGTGATTCTGCCACACGAAGAGAAGTACAATTTTATAGAGCGGCAAGTCCATGCGGTCATGAAGTCCCTTCGAAAGCTCAGGCACTTTGTCTCCCAAAGTAAGACCACTGTCTTTGTGATTCACCCCGATGTTCGCAGTTTCATCTTGCAAGGGGAACCGGGTCACAAGAGAGCGAGATGGATTGCCAAGATCCAGGAGTTTGACATCGAAGTACGGCCCACCAAGCTTATCAGAGGCCGAGCCTTGTGTCAGGAATTGGCCCGAAGCGCTGTAGCCGGCATCTCCGCCTCTAAGTGGGAGGACACAGCGACACGCGTCTACCTAGCCAACTCCTTATCGGAGGGGAGTGATTGGACAGATGAACTGGTGAGATACTTCTGCACCGGAAGATGTCCCGATCACCTGAACGCCTCACAACGAAGGAGATTTCGGTTAGGTGCATTAAGGTACACTCTTCGCCCCGAGGGGCTTTACTTCAAAAACATTGACGGCATCCTGTTGCGGTGCGTCATAAAATCTGACCAGCCTAGGATCCTCGGAGATTTTCATTCCGGGATGCCTGGGGGTCACCATTCTTCAAGGCCAACGGCCTTAAAAATAATAAGGGCTGGATACTATTGGCCCACTGCGTTCGCAGACGCGTATGCGGTCTGTGCCAAGTGTGATCAATGCCAGAGGTATGCTGGCCGAAACAGAAAAGCACCCCTGCCCCTTCAATCGATTCAAGCCGAAGCTCCGTTCCAAGAATGGGGTCCGGACTTCATTGGGGTGATTTCTCCTAACTCCTCCGCTGACCACAAGTTTATTCTCACAGCTACATCGACTATTTCACACGGTGGACGGAGGCGATCCCGACCAAGAACGCCGACCAAGAAACGGTCATCGTAGTTCATTGAGAGCCCGATTACCCGCTCGGGGTTCCGTAGTCGATTGTGACAGACAACGGTCCGGGATTTGTAGGCGCTGTACTCACGGAGTACACCAGCGGCCTTGGCATCTATCACAAGATGTCTTCTAATTACTACCCGCAGGGGAATGGCCTTGCCGAGTCTACTAACAAGAACCTCCTGAAAATTCTCCGGAGGACCATTGAAAAAAATAAGAGGACTTGGCACTTGCTCCTGAACCGGGCGCTATGGGCGGACAGAGTTGCGTTCAAGAAATCCCTCAAGACGTCCCCCTATGCGCTCGTCTATGGCAAGCAAGCTGTTATGCCATCACACATTGAAATCCCCGCCCCGTGGATGATTGACGAAGACGAGGAGCAGCGGAGACCCGGTAGACGACAGAGTTGTGCCAACTCCCGCAATTGGAAGAAGACAGAGAAAGTGCATACCGGGCCTTCGCCGATCACATTGCAGCCACTAAAGGCTGGTTTGCCAAAGGCACCACCGCCCGAGTTTTCGAAGTCGGGGACCCGGTGTCGAAGTGGGACTCATACAAGGCAAAACCGGGTAATCACGGAAAATTTGATGCTCTCCGGGAGGGCCCTTATCGATTGCCCGGGTGAATCGGTTCAATGCCTACATACTTTCGGATATGGAGGGTCGGCTCCTCCCCATCCCCGTCAACGGGTTCCACTTGAAGCTTTATCGCTCGTTGAAGGCGCCCGAGTGGCCCTTCCCCGTAAAAAATTTTGCCTTGTGTTTTTATTTTTCCCCGCATGTATAGTTTCCGGTTTTAGCATTCAGTTTATTTTTCCTTCTTTGAGCTTAAATGCGGCATGGGAGAGAAAGACAGACTTCGCAGCGAAGTCTGTCGTTGCCCCGCAGGAGGGGCGAAGTTCGGCTATGCGAGAAAAGAAAGGAGAAAAAGAGCAAAAATCGACTAAGTGTTGACCGAAGTCCGACTTCGCAGCAAGCTCGACTTCGGCCCACCCGAATTGCGAAGTTTGTCCGAGAAAAGCCGACAGCATCGAAGTTCGCACTTCGCATCAAGCTTCGGCCGAAGTCCGAACAAAGCGGCGCGCGGTGCGAAGTTCATCTAAAAATGAAAGGCGGCAAAAACCCGGATCGCGCCCAAACCTTGGGCGCGGCTAAAAACAGAGGTAGAACAGTTCAAGCACGCGCTTCGCGCGAAGTTCGTACTTCGCCCAGTTTTGGTGCGAAGTTCGTACTTCGCCCGAAATTCGGGCGAAGTCCGACTTCGCCGGCGAGGTCGGGCCGTGTCCAACTTCGGGCGAAGTCCGGCTGCGCCTAGTTTTCCGGGCCAGTATTGGGACGCGGTTTAAAGAATAATAAAAAAATTCAAAAACCCCAAGCTGGGCCCAAGGCGCGTTTGCACTTGTTTTAATGTGGGTTTCCGCACCGAAGGTTTTGTCTTGATCAGCGTGCCCAAGTGGTGGCAGCAACGTCAGCCATGGTGCAGTCCCCAACGCTGAGTTAATGATTGCGCGTTTTTCAAGCGAAAACGCAACTAAAAAAGCAAGGCACGGCTGCCGGGGCGCGTCTTTTCCTAAACGTTCTCTTGCGCGGCCACCAAGGGTTTTAACTCAGCCGACCTACCCCTCTCGCGTCGCATTAATGGCGCTATTTTTATCTAGAAAAGGGGGTCGAATCATGCCAACATTCCGGATTGCGAGAGATTATTCCTTGGACAAGTGCTAATTATTCCTCCGATAGCGAAATTTGTTGCGGACGCCTCGAACTCGTCATTATTGCTGACTCGGAGAGATGGACAAGGGAAAAATGCCTGTGTCAGCGCAGTCCAGCGGAAGCAGCGAACCAGGCGATTTGCCGCGGCCAGGAGTTTTCAAAGGCGATCCTCCGCCAGAGAAAAAGTCAAAGGCCCGGACGAAGAAGGTACAGCGTGGGCAATCCCCACCACCTCCGGTGAATTACCTGGCAGGATATGTGGACGGCTCGTTTTCCATGAGCCTAACTCAGCTGAGAGCGAATGTGGAGAGCTGGGCTGACAAGGTTTCGCCCTCCCATCATTTTGGAGCGGCGTACAAATCAAACCTCTTCAGATTCATGTGCCCTCCTGTCCACCAATGCCCGGAGTCGATAGACTAAATTGTCGGACACTATAAACCAGCCTTCCCGGCAAATCTGCAGTTCAGCGGCAAACCCTTGTTCGCACCGCTGTAGGAGACCGTGCGGCACGCCTTTCGCCCAGGGGCCGGAGTACGACTCCGGCACCATCCTCGAAAAAATCAATTTGGGCGAACAAGCGGGACGTTTCACGCACACCAAGCGAATGAGGGATTTCCTCAATTCAGAGCTGAGCGCCCCGCTCCCAGCCGGACAATGGCCGACTGGCCCCATGCCTTTGGTAAAATTTCGAGCAAGTATCTATATACCATCTTGGCATGGATCCTCGGTCTGCGACTCCGATGAGTCGGGTGCACCTGCACTAGCTCGGCGCCGCGTAATGCCTCCGTGTGGAGAATCTTACGAACCAGCGGCGCAGCGGAGCGGAAAACGCCCCATCTCTTTCGACTGGGCAGATCGGTCGGCTTACGCCATTCATTCCAGTCTGCTGAAGATCCGGAAGCGCCAGTCAACCAATTTTCGTTTCGGTTCCGTTCTGGTCTGGCTTTGTTTGTACCATCTGCACCCCCAAATGTCGATCCTGAACCTGAAGAAGGTTAACGAGAAGGGAGAACCCCAGCCCGCCTATAACTGGACGGATGACTTATACCGGAAAGGGTCCTACTACAAGTTCAACTTCAACTTTCTGGGATTCGTCATGTCAGTCTTCACCGAAAGTGAAATCCCCCGTCCCCGAGAGAAATGACGAGTGCTTTGATAAATCGGAAGCTCGGGGACGTTTCAGACCGACGCAGGGGATTGTGATCGGAATCTACGGATTCAAGGGCAAACCCTATTTGCTGCCCTATTGGTGCTCGGAGCATCCGTTCGGGATGGAAGTTGCCCGACGCGATGGACTATGTGGAAGAAGAGTTTGGCCTAGGGAAGAAAAGAGGACAGATTTTTCAATATCCTCTTTCCCGGGCCAATGTTGAGATTATCGAGGTAGGACAACATGTCTACCTAGAGCAAGCGCTGTCCCGGATTGGCCCGGTTTCTGCGCCGCAGTCACTGGAAGTATGACCCTCATGGGATAAGGGGAAAGTTTGCACATCCGTGCCCCCGGGACATAACCGAAGATAGATGCGACGTGGTCCATGTGGACCTTGACTGGGAGATTGAATTAATGGAAGCTTCTCCCCCTTGGCAGGATTTCTACTGCGAGGAGGTGACATATGACCCCAAGAGAAACCGGGACCATCACTTCTCATCTCCAGGGTTCAAAAAATTTTGTCCAAGATTGCAGGCCTTAACTGGTCTAAAGAAAAGATTATTGAATGCTGGAAAATGAGATGCCGCACGCAGCACGATAAATCCACAAGGAGAAACCTGGCCGTAGATGACGACTTCTCAGTTCTCTATGACCAACATCATGACAGCTGGCGGCCGTTCGCATATCAAGGTTACGTTCCCCGAGGCCCCTTTGAGGATTATAAAAGTGGGTCTCCTCCCAAACAGTTGTACACTTCGGCAACTGCCAGCGCCGGCCCAGCAAGTACCCAGGCCGATCCAATGCAGTTCGTGGCTCCTAAGGCGGCGCCTGAAAAGGCGAAAAAGTTAGCCGAGGCAGCGCCCGAGGCACTTCCTCAGGCAAGAAAAGCACCAGCACCGCCGTAACGCAGACCCGCTTGCGGCGGACCTTCCGCAAGTCAAACCCCGGTACAAGTTTACCGTGGGAGCATCGCCGCCGTCGCACTCGCTTCGTCTCCTTCCCCTGATCCGACAGTTGTTCCAGAAGAAAAGAAGCGGAGGAGAGTTGAGAAAATCGAGGCGACCTAACCCGATAGTGCGCAGACCGAGCCGCAGAGCCGCAGCCCCGCGTCCTGCCGCCGCAGAGGCTTCCTTTGGGCGGTCCCAAGCCGCCCGCCGAGACAATAAGAGAAGACATTCACCCCAAGCATCGGCTCAGGCGGAGCCCGCAGGTACGTTTGCTGTCCCTGTCTCTCTAGTCTCACCCAATTCTACTTCCACTCAGTCCCCCGCTCAATCTGGGCGAGCCATGACCACATCCTCCTCCCCGTCTCCGCGTCCTTCTAGCGGTCCCCATTCTTTCGACCAGTTTGCTCAGAACCCTAACGTCTCTCTTTCTCTGAGCACAACTCCAAACCCTTCGCCCGAGGTTAGTGCTCGAGGCTGTCCATTCACCATCACATCCTCCGCCTCGCCCGCTTCAAACCCTCACAGGTGTCGGCCTCTCCCATTTCCGTTTCCCGGTCGCCCCCACAAGCGACCGATTCTTCCAAGGTCTGTCCGGTTCCTCCTGATCCCATCCCCGCAGGAGAGACGTCTCAGCAGATCCCTAGGCTGGGGGAACCAAATTTTATGGACGACCTCCAGAACTCAGATGACTTGCCCCTGGCAACAAGAGCCGTAGAGTATTCTGTCTCTTTCCGCCAAGACCTGAAGTGGAGGAGACATGAAGAGATAGCCGCCCCGGCAAAACGCGCAAAGTATGATTTCGGAAGGAGAGTGATTACAACGGAGAAAATAATCCCAATAGTGAAGAAGCCTCTCCGAGAAATGACTAAGGCGGACTACGTGCTCCAGACAAAGGAGAAAAGCTTTGACGACATTGATAAACAATATGAGATTCAGACGATCATGCGCAAAGCTGACAATCTCTTTGTCAAGAGTCTGGAGGAGCAGGAAGAACTTTCGCGTTGCGGGACAAAGTAAGGCAACTTGAAGAGGACCTATCTAGGTCCACCGAGCAACCGGAAGCGGCGCGGCGAGAAACAGATGAATTCAAAGCCCAGCTAGCCGCTTCTCAGCAACAGGCCGCAACCGAAAAGAAAGCAGCCTCGGAGCAGATTTCTCAGCTCCAGGAGTCTTTGAAGCAGGCACAGTCGCAGCTTGCAGAAAAAACATCTCAAGCGGCTGTCTTTTCAAAGACAAAAGTTAAGGAAATGAGGGCTAGTTTGCTGAGGGAATGCAAGCCCCATACCTTTAAGGCAATGGCGGTCCAGGACTTCGCATCCAGGATTCAAGAAGTTTCCGCCCGTGGAAAGCCTCGTGGTAGAGGAGGCCGAGCGCCGAGCAAAGCAATGGTCGGACTCGGCGATAAACCTTCGAGACGCGAGCGCGACGGCGTCCTTTTTTCCCCCGTGTCCTCATTCGCTCGCAGATGGGCAGGTGCAAGGGTGACCTTGCACAAATATTTTAGAAAAGTTGAAGAGGTGAGAGTGGCCGGACGAATGCTTGATGCATTCGGGCATGAAAAAGATATCCGTCTGGCCCCCTTTCACGCTCTTTCGGAACTTGGGTGTCCGAGGTTTTGTTGAGAATGGCGAGCTCCTTACCCTAGATCGGGTAAAGAAGAATTGGCAGTCCTTTGAAGCGGATACGACTGAAATTGATAGCTGGACAGCCAATTCAAGACGATCGAGTCACTCGGATGGTGTCCGGATATTCCAGGATCCACTCCTATTTTCAGGAGTTAGAGAAAAGATACCTCACCATCGACCTGCACGCGGTCGCTGCTTTTCACGGAGCATTAGAAGACATAGCCGACCGCAAGCCATTCGAAGCGGAAGCCTGGCGCTCAGCCCAAGAGGCGTACACTCGCATGTGCGAGGCAGAAGCAGGAAATGGAGACCTTTCAGAAGGAGATACTGATGAGGCGACTGACAAAGATGAATCGAAGAAACGAGTTGCCGTAAGGAGAACGAGTTAGAGCGAGAAAAAGGCGGGGGAGGCAAGTTCCTCTCGCACCCAATGGATGAAGGCATGGATTCTTTGCACCGAGGCGAGCTCGACACCCCGCGAGCCGCCAAAAATGTTGTCACATTTTTGCACGGGGTGCAATGTCTTCAATGTTGTTTTGTAACATGGTCGTTGCTCTTCTTTTCCTCCTTCCGTTTTTCTCACTTCTCTCCCTTTCCTTTTCTTTCCCATTCTCTTTCTCTCCCCCTTTTCCCATGGAGTTCCCCGCTTGATTTTCCAGCCTTTCCAACGAGGTCTATCCGAAATTCGCCCCGCTTTGGTGCGAAGTTCAGACTTCGCCTCGACTTTGGTGCGAAGTTCGTACTTCGCCCCACCTCCCGGGCGCACCTTGCACCGCGCGATCGACGAGTCAATGCAGAAAAAAGGTAAAATGCCGGAGCAGGTCCATATGGCGGCAGACACCGTGTTCGCTCGTGCGTAGCTTCGACTTCTCAACGGAGCGGGAATGCGCCCTTGACAGTGTACGTAGGGGAACAAACCCGGAATTTGACCAAGGCTTGAAGGCCTTCCCCGATCGCACCGATTTTTGCACGCATCCCAAGGAGCCCCGATCCCAAGTAAAGATGGATAGATCGCCCTCTAAGGCGGGCATGTGTCACACAAGCATAACCCATCATCGGACAAGTGTCCGACTCCGGATTTGAACCAAGACTCGCCGACCAAAAGGGATAAGCATGGGCTGCCCGCACCGCTCGCGTTAATAGCCTCATTCAAAGCTGATCCGAGGTTTCACTCGCTCCAGCCTACTAGCAAGCTCGCCGACTTGCACTCCGCCACGTAGCTGTCCAGATTCCAGGAAGACCATGTCTGGCAGTGTACGCCGGTCCGACAAAAGGTCAGCATTTGCAGCTCTTTCGCCGCTTCGTCACACTCATGTTTGATCGGGACTCGTGCCCATTAATATAACGGGTGGGACATGGGCTATAAAAGCCCATCTGAAATTCATTGTAAGAGGTGGAAGGGGAATGTTTGTTAGGGAACTACTGTGCTTACTGTAACCGTGCTTCTGCTTATGAATACAATCTGTATGCCTGGTTCCGTTCTACTATCTTTATTCTTTTATGTCTGTCTTTCATTATATGCCTTAGGCCCACCCGTGTCGCTGCTCGTTAATTCACTTTGGCATTTGGCGATCGGGTTCCTCTAGCATTGCTTGCTTAAAGCACCTTCGGTACTTCATTATTTAAAGCATTCATTATAAATTTGGTAGCAGTTCCATCGGCTGTGTGTGACGTTGTCGGCCCGTATCCGGTGATTGATGCGATCCTCGCCGTTAGTTCCTTGTAGGGAATGTTTGCTAGGGAGCCATTGAAGTCGTGCGGTTAAACTCTCTACCTAACACATATACCCGGCTCTGACATCTCTAGGTTTACTTTCTACCCCCGTCGATTGTACGTATCCGGTGATTGATACGATCCCTCGATGTTAGTTCCTTGTAGGGAATGTTTGCTAGGGAGCTATTGAAGTCTGTGCATACGCTCGCCGGTGTATCGGAAGTACGCCTAGGTTTTGCAGTTCCTTGTCATGCTCTCGTGTTTGTATGCGATGAGTAGCGGACATTGGTGTGTTCCCGCATCGTTAGTTCCCCCCACCAACCTTTGGACATATTTGTAATCTCTTTCTCGTACATTTATCTCTTTCCGTTCATTTATTTCTTTCCTCGTTCCCTTTGGCTTAAATCCCCCCCCCCAAAAGGAGCCGGCCTTCTCCGGAGATTGGCCCGGAAGGCATCTCTTCCTTCCGGCCTTTCATGCTGGTGGGCGAATCTGGGCGCATTAACCAAAAATCCTTTCCTCATGGCAGATTCGTAACCAACAAGTTGTTTCCTTATTTAGCACTTGAAGTGAAGTGACTAAATGTTTATAATTTTTTGAAAGTGCTCTTAATGTAACTTGGACAAGAAACTTGTCTTCTACTTTTTCTCCCAGATTCAATAGTTTAGCTTTTAAATCAACTATTCTTCTAAGAAAGAGTTCTATACTCTCTCCACTATTAACCTTTAATGAATATAACTGAGATTGCAAATGCAATATAGTGGCTTTGTTCTTTCCTTCAAATATATCACATAACTTTTTCCAAGCAACTTTAGAAGTCTCTGCATCACTTATATATAGTTGGATTTCGTCAATTCCAAAATGTAATCAACATAAGAGCTTTTGCATCATCTTCTTCAAATTTTTGTTTTCCATTTTCATCTTCTGGTTTATCCTTTGTTCCATTAACTATTTCCCAAAGTTTTTCTACAATGAGAATTGATCTTATTTTGTTTTTCCATGATGCAAAATTAGGTCCTTTCAAAAGTTGTGATTCAGAAAGGAAAATTTTGCTATTTGACATAATGGAACTCATTTAAATAATAAATTCCTTTGGAGTAGAATACCTTATTTCTCCAAACTTGAAAAATTTCAATTTTTCAAAAATCAAGTTTTTGAAATAAAAAAATTCTATTAAATGTTGAATTCCTTTTGTCTCCCCAATTTTCAAATTTCAATCTTCAAATTTTTCAATATATAAATCTATTTCAACCTTATCACTCCAATTATTTAAAAAATATATATATTAAATTCAAATAACTTTATAAACCCTTATTAGTTGCAAGCTTACTGCAGTGGTAAGGGCTTTAGCTTCTCTTTGAGAGGTCCATAGTTCAAACCCCACTCAGTACGAGGGGATTGGGACCCCTCATAAAAACCTATGTAAACTCATTAAAAAAAAATTAAAAAACTTTATAAAACCTTATTGCTCCCCCTTTATTAAAGATTCTATGTAAATTGGATTTCACTTAAGTGCACACCCAAGCTAGAAAATTTTTAAACCATACCTCATGAAAACGTAGCGCTTTTGTCCTACAAGGACACCCTAGTGGTATGTCGTTGGACTGTTATCCAAGCCGTCCAAGTTCATATCACAAGGAGGGAGGCCCTCGTTGTGCCCTCGAGGAGTGTGGCCCCTAGTTGTGATACCCATTGTACTTCGCCTTACTTCAAAGAAAAAAAAAATGTAGCACTTTATTCACTGGACGTTGTCAAATGCATCAAGATGTTTCTGAATTGCCAGGGCGTCACTAATCACAGTCACCCAACTATCTACCAACTTTGCACGAATCTTTTGATGTTTCAATTCCTCCAAAAACGTAACGAATGCAACAAGCGCTAAGATGATATGGTGCTTAGGGTGCTCTCAAGCTTTGCAACAACACTCAAACGTCTTTGACGCTTAATATTTTCAGTTGCTTCTCCTACGCAATGGCGCTTAGGCGCTCAATCTTCTCTGGCGTTCTATTTTCCATATGCTTCTGTTATACAATGGCGCTCAGGTTGATGCAACGACACTCTAGTGAATGCAATGGCGCTCAAGTGCTCAACCTCGTCTTTGGATGGCTATTGGCCTCCAATTCGATTTTGAATGGCTCTTATCCTTCTCTGATGGCTCTATGTTCCTTGGTTGTCCAACTTTTCACTGCAACAAATGCTCTCGGATCTATCTTAATCACAGGGCTTTCGCCTTCTTCATAGGCTCCTCTTTTTTTCTCTATATCTCTTTAACAAGCAAGTTTGTGATGCTTGAAGGCTCCCTTCTTTGTATCCACACTCTTCTGTTGGATATCTCAACAACTTGGGCAGCTCTCTACGGCTCCCTCTCTATTTTGGTTATTCCACAACTTAGGTAGCTCTAAATGGCTCCCTTCTCTATTTATGCTTGACGTGTCAGAATTATTTAGTTCATAATGGTCATCTAGACTATAGACTTAGGCATATTAATAAAGTCACTTGTTGACTTAGTCTAATTTAAGCGGCGCATGATAGATGTCGTCGCAAGCTGCAGCACTAGATTTAAGGCGCTAACTTATGATGACCTTAGGGGCCCTCTCCTTCGACAATCTGTGGACGACATTCAAGTTGTGTCATTGTGCTTGACTAAATTTATATATATATGGCATGACTATTTTTTTTATATATTAATATGATAAAATCAATATGCAATGTGCATGACTATATTTTTTTTTTTTACTTTAGGTTGTGCTTGACAACCAACGTCAGGTGTGGAGAACCAAGGGTTGCACTATCATGTCTGATGGTTGGATAGATGGGAGAGGAAGAACCCTGATTAATTTTTTGGTTGCATCTGCAGAAGGAACTGCATTCCTTAGGTCAGTAGATGCATCGGCACATGTTAAGAGTGTTGAAATGCTTGCAGGGTTGTTTGAGGAGGTTGTCTTGGAGGTTGGGGAGGAGAATGTTGTCCAAATCATCACGCACAACGCAACAGCATATAAGGCATCCGGGAGGATTTTGGAGGAGAGATTCCTCATCATTTTTTGGTCCCCATGTGCAGCCCATTGTCTTGATTTGCTCCTCGAGGACATTGGGAAATTACCTTGGGTGACAGCAAGACTCCATTTTAAGAAGGGTAAGCTTGGAGAGCTAAGGACTCCATTTGAAGAAGGGTAAGCTTGGAGAGCTAAGGAAGTTCTTTAGTTGATCCATGCTGACATTTGTGGGCCTATGAAGACAGCATCATTCTCTAGTGCCAAGTATTTTTTGTTGTTTGTAGATGACTTTTCCAGGAAGATGTGGGTGTATTTTTTGAATTTGAAATCGGATGTGTTTAATGAGTTCAAGAAGTTCAAGGCTTTGGTAGAAAACCAATCCGGGAAGAGCATTAAAGTCCTCCGATCTGATAATGGTGGAGAATTTTGCTCTAAGGATTTTCTTGATTTCTATACTCAAGAAGGCATTCAAAGGCAATATACCACACCCTACACTCCACAACAAAATGGAGTGGTAGAGAGGCAAAATCGTACCATTGTGGAGATGGCTAGGTGTATGTTAGGAAACAAGGTTGTTTCTTACATCTATTGGGCAGAATCAGTACACACATCGATGTATCTTCTCAACCGGTCTCCAACAAAAGTGGTACACAAGAAGACTCCAAAAGAAGCATGGTCTGGACGAAAACCTCAAGTAAGTCATCTCAAAGTTTTTGGTTCAGTAGTATATGCATGGGTTCCTAAAGAAAAACGAACCAAACTTGATGCAAAATGCCAGAAAATGATGCTCACAGGGTACAGTGACAACCATAAAGCTTATAGGTTGGTTGATGTAGAGACTAACACAGTATGTCTTAGCCATGATGTGGTAGTTGATGAAAATGCAGGGCTGTTTCAGAAGAAATCAGATCTGAAAGTTGCTGAAAATGAAGAGGATATGGCTAGAAAAACAGGTTTAATGGATGGGGCAAGTCAACAAGAGGTAGGAATCACCTCTCAGCATGACTCCCATGAATTTTCCAGCCAAGAAGATGCTAGAAATAGTTCAAATCAGCAGGAAACCAACGATGTTTTGCAGCCATAGGAGAGCAAGAAAAGACCAAAGTGGTGGTACAACACCTATAATGATGCTCATTGGGATGAGCTGGCTGGTATGAGCCAGGAAGGTAGACCAAAAAGAGATAGGGCATCTGGTTCAGTGAATTATAATGATGATGCTCATTGTGATGAGCTGGCTGGTATAATTCAGGAAGGTAGACCAAAAAGAGGTAAGGCATCTAGTACAATGAATTATGCTTTGATGGCTAATCTTCAAAACTGTTTTGAGCCTCAGGATTATGAAGAAGCCAAAGGCAGCCTAGAATGGGAATCGGCTATGCAAGCCGAACATGAGACTTTGATAAAGAATCAAACATGGGTTCTCACAGAGCTACCTCCAAGGAAGAAACCCATTGGCTGCAAATGGGTCTATAAAGTCAAGTATAAGGCAGATGGGATGCTTGACAAGCATAAAGCAAGGCTGGTTGCAAAGGGCTTTGCTCAAAAGGAAGGGGGATTGACTATGAGGAGACATTTGCTCCTACTGCAAAAATGGGCACAATCCGCTTGGTTCTAGCCATGGCAGCAAAGTTTGGCTGGAAACTACATCAAATGGAAGTATACATGTACCAACCGCAGGGATTTCAGGTTCCAGGGAAGGAACATCTTGTATGCAGATTGAAGAAAGCTCTTTATGGGCTGAAGCAAGCTCCCAGGGCATGGTACATCAAAATTGATAGGTATTTGGGAGAACAGGGATTCAGAAGGTGTCCTTTTGACCCCAATCTCTACATCAAAGGCGAAAATGGTGATGTGGTGATTCTAGTGATATATGTTGATGACATTATCATCACCGGTAGCAAGGCAAGAGCAATTGCAAAGGTAAAATCAAAGTTATGTTTAGCCTTTGACATGACATATTTAGGCCTTCTACATTACTGCTTAGGTGTAGAAGTTTGGCAAACAGATAAACATATTTTTGTTTCACAAACAAAATATGCCAAAAGTTTGTTAGACAAGTTCAAGATGGCAGATTGTAAAATCTCATCTACACCTATGGAGAAAGGGCTGAAACTTTCAGCCAAGACTGATTCAAGGGCAGTCAATGAATCAGTCTACAGGCAACTAGTGGGCAGCTTGATCTATCTTACCGCCACTAGACCTGACTTGAGCTATGCAGTCAGCTATATCTCCCGATTTATGCAAGCTCCAAAAACAGAACACTGGACAGCAGCAAAGAGGGTGCTACGGTATGTAAAGGGAACATTGGACTTTGGCATTCTATATGGGAAAAGCAAGGAACCTCAGTTGTGTGGCTATTCTGACTCGGATTGGGCAGGATCCATGGATGACAGGAAGTCTACAACGGGTTATGTATTCAGCCTTGGCACAGGGGCAGTTTCTTGGATCAGCAAGAAACAACATGCAGTTTCACTTTCCTCTACAGAAGCAGAATACAGAGCAGCAGTAAAAGGGGCATGTGAAGCAGTTTGGCTTAGAAGAATGCTTGCAGATTTGCAAGTCCATCAAGATGAGCCCATGGTACTACTTTGTGATAACCAGGGAGTTCTCAAGCTGGCAAAGAACCCCATCTTCCATGAGCGAACAAAACATATTGATGTGCATTGTCACTTCATTCGACAACTTGTAGAAGATGGAGAAGTTGAGCTGAAATATTGCCCAACTCAAGACCAGACTGCAGACATTTTCACCAAGTCTCTTGGCCCAGATAAATTTATAAAATTCAGAGACAAACTTGGTGTGGTTTCTAGGATGACCATTAAGGGAGGATGTTAGAGTTATTTAGTTCATAATGGTCATCTCTAATTTATGCTTTAGTGTTGTATTAATGATTTAAAGTACATTTAAGTCATTTTAGGGTTTATGTCATTCCTTGAATTTAAAAGAACATGTGTTCTCCTCATTTCATTAAGAAAATAAGCATTCCCTCTTTCAAGTTCTGTGTGTTCTTTGTGTTCTTGGTTTCTTTGTGTGTTCGGTTTCTTTTCTAATATGACGTCTACTGATTTAGGCAGCTTTTCACGGCTCCCTCTCTATTCTATCTTTCACAAAGACCTCTACTCACAGTAGCATGAGATTGCTTTGCAAGCTTCCTTTTCTTTGGCCTTAAAGGCTTTCTCAAAGAAGTCTTATGCTAGAACCTTTCCTTTTGTAGGTTCTGCCTCCAATAACCAACGCAAATCAATCAGCCCACACTCTTCCAATGGCTTTAATGGGCGCTATATTATCTGGCTGCACAATATCAATCTTAAAAAAATTTATAAAGTCAAGGTAATCAATAACCCGAAATTATTTTGGCCTATGCTTCCTTCATGTGGCTCTTCTTCCAAATTCACACCAAAGTTTTTCTTTGATGTTAGCTCTTCATCCTGCAACTTTTCAATCCAAACAAAATATTCACACCAAAATCAAGTCTAGTGCTAGCTTTAGAAACTACTAATAGTAGCTCTAAATCTTATCACTCCAAATTCAAATATAAACACCAGAAATTTCTTTTTGATGCTAGAAATAGAGACTACTCAAAGTAGCTTTGATACCACTGTTGGCTTTTTAGCCAAATTACCATAGGTCCCAATATCCAGGATCTTGAGTAGTCTCAAATATTAGAGCAATTTAATATAAATGAACAATATTAGTTCAAGTGGCATTAGCTGAATCGGTTAGATTCCTCAACATTTAAAGGAGGAGACCCAAGTTCGAATCTTGCCAAACGATACATGGATAATATCCCAACTTTGTTGTAATACCACTATGTGGTGATGATGTAATACGGGTAGCGCCCATTTCAATCCTATATAACCCATTAAAAATAAAAATAAAATTAACAAAAATTAGAAGTAGATGGCCAATATCATTCATGAAATAACATGAAGGAAACTTACAATAATATTGCTCAGAAGATTGTATACAAGCTTTGATATTCTACTCATTGTTTCTTACAATATTTGATTCTTTGATCTTACATTTCATGGAGCTTTGTCTCCATAATATAACCTTAGAAAGGTGACTCTTGGACTCTTTGACTATTGCTCTCCTCACATATCCGAGAGATGCAACCTTTCCTATTCCATGCATAAGACAAACCTCTCATGCCTCTTGGCTTCTCATCTTGCCACTTGTATACATGAATCTTGACTCTCTATTTACTCTTGCACACTTTATTCTATGACACTTGCACACTTTACTATATGACACTTGTGCACACACTTGCACACATTATTACATGACACTTGTGCACATCTAGACACATACATAAGGAGAAATATTAATCACACTCCTAAACTATAGATTCATATCCTATTCTAATATTTACAATTGTACCATAAGGTACCATGGGGGTACATTAGCATGTACCAAATAATGTAATATTCTCCAACAGATATCACCATATTAGAAGCAACTCCTAGTTTTGATTTACCTCTATTTAATGATCTCAACATCTTCATAATAGACTCAGTCACAACACTGACAGCAACACCACCATCTACTGAACATCTAAAATAGAGATGCCACTACACAATACCTTAGCTGGCTGAGCATAAGGATTTGCCCTAGCTTCAAGTATTGAAATATCAATCTTCTTCGAATGGTTAACACTCAATCTGCTACAGAAACCCCTTCTCTTCTCTGAAGATAAGGGCAATAAGTTGTCCATATGTAATGTTGGTAATGCACTCGAAAAGGCCCCATAATATAGAACATGGCATTTAACCTTGTGAAATCAGAAAAATCTTAACCCCTAATTTCATTCTCCTGTGCTTACAACTTGTTCCCTACATCTTTTTTAGCGTGCCTGTAATCTTCGTAACTGTTTTCTTTAGTTCTCATTTTAGTCATGACATCTACCTCTTCTTCATCTTTTCAACTTAATCAAGCACAATGACAGGAGCCTTACCTTTTTATCCTTGATCCCTGAAGCAGATGCTTTCTCAGGACAATTAGATATAGTGAACTTTTTCACCACATTCATAACATACTACTTCTAAGAAGTTTCACCATAGGAGTCTTGTTCCCTTCCTGGAAAGGTTTAGCTTGCAAAAGATCATTTGCTAATTGTCCAGCAAACAGATCACTCCTCAACTTCACTTGAAGGTATAAATAAAGAGAACTGTTTTACTGTAGTTGGCAGCAAAGCCTAGTTTGAAGAAGGAGAAGCAAAAGTAAACATTCTTCCCATCATTTGGCCGCTTAATGCACTTTGTGGAATGGTCATTAGCCAGAATACTTGAATCATTGCCTGATTTCTACCTTCTTTTTTACAATAAAATGTTTGCAGAACATTCTATCTACACCAATCAAGAATCCATCCAGAAAGTCATCCTTCTATATTTGCATCATAAGCTTTCTTCTGAGATCGTACCCCCAAGCATAGCAGTCTCAAATCTTCTCGCTTGTGCCTTCGCTTAATTTTTCCATCTCCATTATCATATCCGATTATTTTTGCTGCAGAAAATACTCTTCGATTATGCTTTCACTTATTCTTTCCCATGAGTTCCTGATTACATCTTCCTAATTTTCATACCACCTTCAAGCAGCACCACTCAAGAATATTTGAAAGAACTCTGTCCATCGTTTTTTCTTGTTAAACCATTAAAAATGCATACTCTCTTATCCTCCTCAGATTGGGTTGAGAAAAAAGGAATCTTTCCCACATTGTCAAAGTTCACCTAATGTTGCAACCCACCTTTTAAAAATATTTAGTAAATGTCAACATGATTACCCAGATGACAAGAAACCAACCAGGTGCTAATTCTTTGATTGAGTGATGCCGCAAGGGTGGTGGCTTCCCCTATCCATATCATGACATAAGGTAAGATATCCCACTTAACCAATTAGAGTCGACTTTATAGATTACATCTTATCACCTTATCACTTTGGATGTCATACAGGATTCTCCAATTATTTTTGACGACTCAAGACTCCATTTTTTCCATATGACTCCCCACCACTTATCTTTAACTTCTAGAGACTTCACTTTCTCTACATAACTCTCTACAACATAAGACTCAACTATTCATGATATTAGATATCCCACATAAGAGGAAATACTTGGCATGGGAAAATGTTTTGCTTGACATGCGACTCTAAGACATTTTACCCTAACTATGACTCTTGACACTTGCAACTCATATTTACTTTGCTCTTATATCCACCATTTTCATTACATAAGATAATCAGGACACATCCCTTTCACCAAATTCTTTTGTACTTTGACAGTTACCACATCTTTTTCATTACATTTCCTTTGTACTTTGATAGTTACCATATCATTTTTACAACATTCCTTTGTAATGTCATTGTTTCTTGGCAAACACCACAATATTCTTGTGCAAGCTAGCACAATCTTACTATGAAGGCTACTTGATACCATACTGCACATATTTTTTCTGATAGTTAAATAATTTTATTGTAAAGAAAATATTTCACATCCAAGAAGCCATCAATCTAATGGAATGATTGATCAATGCTTCACATGTTGCTCATAAACAGTAGATACAAAAGCTTTCAATGAAAGCTCTTTTGACTTTTCTTCTTGGCTTAACAACTTCTATCCTAAATATTGTTAACCATACTTCTTTTCCTCAGGAAACTTTCTAACTTTCTAATACTTGCATGTATGCTTTTCCACTGCATGCCTGCTTTCAAAAGTCCGCATACGCATGCTTTTTACAACTCCTGCATGCTTTTTATATGCATGTTGATTATTTCAATTTCTTGCAATTGAAATTCATCATTTTTTGACTCGTACTTTTTTTTTGACCTCATACTTTTTGGATTATTTTCTCCCAAGCTTTCAAATTGACAAATTTTGAGATTCTTTGCATTTGACAATGACAATTCTTGAGCAAGACTACTATGCTCTTGTTTCCTTTCATTATTGTTAGTATCTTCCTGAGATGGATTCACAAGTGATATATCCATACACCTTCTATTAGCATTTCAAGGGCATGTATATCATGGAAGACTTTGCCTTCTTTCTCCTTCTTGTCTACTTGTGGTTTCATTGTTGTATGACAAAACTGTTGTCCATTGGAATATTCTTCAACTTAGCTAGAAGGCTCAATATCAAAATGATCATCTAATTGGGCATATCTTTGCCAAGTTCTATGCCACAGCATTGGATGTGCTTCTCTCCCGAAGGTTGGAGGAGGGGGGTTTTAGAGCTCTTGGCCAAGCTGGTTTACGACAAGATCACCAGACCACAAATCACATTCTAGTCCTCAGAGTTATTATTGAGGAGGCGCGTTCCAGGTCCTCGAAGGTTTATTGTTGCTTTGTTGACTTCAGGAAAGCCTTCAACACTGTGCCTCAGCATTTACTTCTTGAGAGACTACGGTCAGTTGGCATCTTTGGGCAACTTTTGGCAGTGGTTACACGGTTATATGAGACTGTGAAAGGTCGGTTTCGCTCCCCTCAAGGGCTTTCAGACAGTATTCTTAGCACCATAGGAGTGAAACAGGGGTGCCCCCTTTCCCCGACACTTTTTGGGATATTTATCCACGAGCTTGAGACTTTTATAAAGGAGAATGCTCATGCAGAGGATGGGTGCCTTCTTCAATATGTGCTGATTTCTATTCTCCTCTTTATTGATGATGTTGTTCTTTTTGCCTCTTCTCCTGAGGGACTTCAACGCCATCTGGACAAGCTTGCCGCTTTTTGTGACTCGAGACAACTGACGGTGAATCTTTCTAAGACCAAGGTTATGGTATTCAATACTACCAAAGAGGCTCTATCTCATCTCCACTTCTCTTTCCAAGGTCGGGAGGTCGAGATCACCACCTCTTATGTGTACTTGGGGGTTCTTTTCACCGGTCCCACTTTTAGTATGAAACCCGCCGCCCAGGCCCCGGTGTGTAAGGGATATGCAGCTCTGTCTATGCTAGAGAGAAATTGCTTCAAAGCACATTTTCAGGATATACTTGTGAAGATGAGGATTTTTGATGCCTTGGTCAAGCCAACTATTACTTATGGGTCAGTGGTTTGGGGTCCTAGCCTTGGCCCGACTGAGTGGTCACGGGTTGAACGAGTCTAGACACTCTTTCTTCTACGATTCATTCGCTGCAAGGGCACAGTCCCCCGCTCTATTATTCTGGCAGAGTTTGGGGCTTATCCTCTCCAGCTTGAGATTATCTTCTTGATTATCGGTTATCTTCACAGGATCCGTACTTTCGGAGATACCCCTGAGGGTTGTAGGCGGTACCCTTACCTCGCCCTTCGCTCCTCGATGGAACTCTCTCCAAGTTCTCGGGGAGGCCGAAGGAGCTGGTATTTTCAGGTTTCTACTCTCCTGGCTAGCATTCAGATACGGATAGATAGGCTCCCACCTTATTCTTTGGGGGTTCTCCCCCCTCTCAACTTAGTAAGGAGAAGATGCTCCACGAGATTCGGAAGGATGTTAGTCTCCAGTACACCAGATGCACATGGATCTCTCCTATTGCCCCTCTTTCCCCCAAGTTGTCTTTCTACCATGAGCACTTCTTACAGATTTAGGAGGGCAGAATAGTTCCTCCACAATACCTTCAACAACACACAATGCATAGTCTTTGAATCACTATTGGGCAACTCAGGGTGTGTTCTCACCAACTCCGGATTGAGTCAGATCATCATCTTCCGACGGAGGAGCGGGTTTGCTTGTTTTGCTCCTTGGGTGAAGTTGAAACCCTTCACTTTATTTTTTGTTGTCCCATTTATTATGAGATCCGAGGTAGGTTCCATTGCCTTTTCAAGGACAACTCTCGATCTGTTTCTACCTTCTTCAGATACCCGGACCAGCGTTGTCTCGCACTCTTTCTTAGGGAGATAACTCAGCTTCGACGACATAAAAGTTCTCCAAATGGATCTCACCCTCCTCAACATCGGCTCATCACAACATACTTCACCAACTCCGACGGACCAGGTGACTTCAATCGGAAACGCCCCACATCATCCAGTTCGGACAGAAGTAGGGTCACTAGACAACACACCAACAGTTTGTTAGGGTTCTAAACTAGCAATGGGCAGAGACATATCATGGACTTCTTTAGCTCCGGTACTTCGGCCTCGACTATTAGGAGAGATTAGTTTCTGGCGGGTTCTTGGAGCTTGCCCCCCTTGGGCTGCTCCCTCCCCCCTCCTCTCTCTCCGTTCTTCTTGGCATGCACTCCTCTCTGTTGGATTGCAGCCCTCCCCCCTCTGCTCTCCCTTTTCTTTTCTTTTCCCTTTCTCTTTGGCCCGTTTGTTGGGTTTCATCTTGTATTTATCTTAATTCTTTTCTTTGTTGGGCTTTTTAGCCTGCTAGTTGGAAGTCATTATTGTCCTTCTTATAGTCCCTTGGGTCTTATTTTGGCCCACCGCGGACATCAATAATATTTCATTTCTAAAACTCCTTTCTACCAAGTTGTTTTTTCTTTGTATCTCCTTCTCACTACAAGGAAATCATCTTTAGAACTAAGATCCTTTCCTATTGTCTTGTTTTGGGGTTGGAACAAGACCTATGGACATGCAACAGTTGAATCCACCACTCCATTCCAAATGTATTTTTCTCAGAAGCCTTTGCCCAAATCCACCACCACACAGATGCATACACATGTAGTCTTACAGTTTTCCCAAAACTTATATTATCTTGAGAAATAAATTCTCTAATTGCATCCCCAACCTGATTTACAATTTTTGGCATCCAGAGGCATAATGGAAGATTTGGTAATCTCACCCGCACCAGAACCAAAGATAAAGTCTCTACTAATGGTTAGAATTTTGGACCAAGACTTCATAAATAAACCAGATCCATTATGAAAACATCATCCCTTTCAAAAAATAATATCTCAATCCTCCTGTAAATGGAAAAAACTACAAAGAATCATACGAGGGCTAATGCCAACATCACTAGAAAGTAAAGAAGCCCAATTCTGAGAAATCAACTCATGCACAGCAACAAGATTAAGCCAGAATCCATTGAACCTACATATTAGCCCTTGCTTTTTATAAGCTAAACCATACATACAAAGTTCATAGATAGATATAGAGAAAGCGGAGAAGAAGCTTTCTCTACAATAGGTCCTTGTTTATGAATTGGATGAGAGGTATTACTTTGACCAGGAGGAATCTTGGAATTATCCAAAAATCCGATTTTGTTCTTATATAGAACAAGGTTTGGTACCATCTGATCTGCTTTTTGAACTGCCTCCTTGAATGAAACCCTTCTTGGATATTCATTAGATTTAGGACCTCCGTTGCAAGCTGCAGAAACACCTTTATAGATCTTGCGTGCTTCTTTAAATTCAATTAGTCATGCCACCTCCTTGAGTAAGCTTGGATTTTCTTTAGAAACCTTGCATGCATGTTTGTTTTTGGCTCGTGAAGATTTCCTCCTATTTAGAGCCTGTGTCATCAAAACTATCTCTACCATACCGCACATACTTATAATATGATACAAATAACACAAAATTGTAATCATAAAAAGTTAAAAGTAGCATTTGTAGGGACCATAGTTACCAGATTTGTCCAAACCTGGCCCGGTTCGGTTCAGTCCCTTTTTCTTAATTTGCAAATTTTTTATATATTCAAAAAAAATTTAAAAACATAAAATTAACTTATACATTTATAAAGTATAAAACATACTTGAATTTTGAAAATATGGAAGAATCTAAATTGTTTACCTTTTTTCGCGTATATATATATATCACTGAACCTACAAACATTTTTTGCCTTTCCGAACCTACAAACAAAACCCTATATGTAAACTATGGTAGGGTCCATTCAAACGACTCAAGGGACCACAAGGGCAATTAGAAGATTAAAGCCTGCAGTTTATCTAGTTGGCAGCTCAACAAGAGGATCTTCTCAGTTTGTTTCCTTTCTTCCCCTTCCAAGTTTAAAGGACAGCATCTCTTGCACTTTCCTTGCCACAGTGCAAGGCCAGGTAAAAGCATAAGAAATTTTTGATATCTATATTTGAAAAAGTGTTTTCCTACACAAACACAAACTCCAGTACTAGCACCAACTCCAAGAGTTCTTACTCAATGCTGATGCTTTGCGTATGGAGCCACTTTTCTCGTAACCATTTTAAAATGAACTTATTTCATGTTTTACCGGTGTCTTTTCTTTTTCTATTGTATATAGTTTGTATAAAGGTGTCGCACAACTGGAGGAGGAAAACTGAGATATCTTACTTCACATCTCTTCCCAGAGATCCACAATACTTATTATTGCCAACATTGTTCTTTTTGTATGTATGAATAACCCCATGCTTGCATACTGCATTCTGCTTTTATCTAGATATTTAGGCATTAATTCATTTCTATTGTAACAAATTAAATGCAGCAATTTAGTGTTGTCCAGAAGATTGATCCTTAATTAAGATGAACAGCACAGAATCCAAAGTACATCAAATGACACATGGCACACATCAATGGTCAGCACTCTCTGGATCAAGGCAATTAGAGGAGGAAGCACCAAGCGCATTCAGGTAAATTTGAAAACGACTGAAGCATATAATGTGAGCATCATTATGTGCATTACTCTCTGGCAATAAAACACGGCAGATAGATCTGTTAAGCACAGGCTAACACAACTCTGCTGCAAAGTCGGAACATTGAAAAGACAAAGGAAAAGGAAAATTAGGCATTTTGAACTTCAAACTAGGAAGTAAAAACTTGAGGACAATTATGATTCATTATTCTGTATACAATGATGCATGAAGGTGGTACAAAGGAGTCTTCAACTGCGATTATCATATAATATAATAGCTTTCTCGAGAACAAAATACTCTCAAACGCAGAGCACATTTTAGTGCACCTAAAACCAAAAACGTATGCTAAGGATGAAAAAGATGCTGGACTTTCAACTTTTCAAGCATTGGAATGAGCAGTTGGCTAAAGTATTAAGAATCATCTTCTTTCTCTCTTTTATAATCCTTTTTATATAGGAAATTCATGTAGCTCAGATGCAGTACGAAACATTTATTGTCGTCCTATTATGGCCTTTCAAGCATAACAAAAATTTCAAAACTATCTTCTCTATCTGTGCACCTCCACAGACAGATTGGATATCGTTCAATTTGTATTGTATATAGTTAATTTGTGGTAGAAACTTTCAGACACAGTGAAAATATGTAATATAATATCCTCATTCTTTCTTGTCCTACTGAGAACTACAATCCATCTATGGAAAGTTTTTATCTATATATACTTGGTATTCTTTATAAATTGTTTTAGGTTTTAGATGGCTTACACGCTACATCCATATGTTAATGCTCTCCTTCTCTTCTTTCTCCACAGAAGGCAACAACAAATGCTCATTATATTAAAATGTTTATTATTGTTGACTGCAATAACGAGAACATAGACTATCAAATTCTTCAATTCTTTTTTTAAATTTACATTCTTTCTAAAATTCCTGATTGCCTTTATCGTTCAAAATATACATTAGTGTCAATGTAAGTTTATATGCATTCAATTTAGCCTGTTTTGAAGACACTCATTGTATGTTCCACTTCCCCTTAAATAAACAAATATAAATGCACATAGTCTAATAACATAAGTGTTTCAACAAATGATCTTACACATTTGAAGAGTATATCATAAGTGATGCATTATAGTTGCATGAGAATTACAGGAAAATGTTAGGTAGATGCTTGTCATTTCGGTATTAAGAATGGCACATACCAGCTAAATCAGGATTTGTCTGTGTAAGTTTCAGCCAGTCCATTTGACTGTATCCCTTTTCAAATGGAACCTTCGCTCGGCGCACTGGTTTTTCAATAGAAACAGGCTTCTGTGATGTTGAATTTTTTGCATCAGTGGTCTCTCCAACTGTAGGGGTTTTAACTTTAGGAGCAGGCACCTGGAATATTTTGACATCTATAACTTTAGTAATTTTGGACTCTCCGTCATTAGCACTATCAAATGGCACACCACCAGATGGTGTACTGTCAGACGGTGCACTATCAGATGGCACATCACATGGCAGACTACCAGCCGGCACACTCTTGGATGGTGTATTATCAGACGTCGCACTATCAGATGGTGTATTATCAGACGTCGCACTATCAGATGGTGTATTATCAGACGTCGCACAATCACATGGTGTATTATCAGATGTCGCACTATCAGATGGTGTATTATCAGACATCACACTATCAGATGGTGTAATATTAGATGGCACACTATCCAATGAATCATATATACTAAGCACAGAAACCCGAGGCATGGGTTTTGGTGATTCCAGTTGGTCTACATCAGGGAATGAGTTACCCTGCAATCCATGTGGACATGTTAGTGTGTTGACACATGCCTGTCAGAACACAAATCTAAGCATTTCATGTATTCACTCAAGGACACATTCCTGCATACACACATAGCTTCTAGATCTATACATAAAAAGAAAGTCTAATTAAGAACGTATATGTGATATTATTCGGTTTTCTTGAAGCAGGCTAGACAACATTTCCATTTGAAATATTACATAGCTTGGTGTATAGCCTTAAAAAGGAACAAATTTGTTTAAAGCCTATTCCAGTAAGACCTGGCATTAAACGAATCATTTCAGTGCCTTCTAGCCAGTTGATGCAATGCATACCTTCTTGTTTTATGACAGGTTCTTTTTTCTTATGGATGACAATTTTAGGGGGCCCTGAAGTGTGATATCATCGCCCATTGCAATTTATTGTCTCATTGACCAACTTTCGTCGTTTGTGAGCATGAATACAATTTCTTTTCTTGTTGATGTGAAAGTGCAAAATTATCAGCAGAAAAGAAGTATTAACAGCCTGAAACAATTCATCAATAAAGACATACTTGCCTGACAAAAAGAAAAGTCAAGAGCCTGATCCATGCGTCCTCAAATACCTTTCTGACCCTTAAAATGGAATGCCAAAGGAAGGAATAAAGGCAACAACAAAATTCTCTGCACAAAATCCATTCCTTGTACAATGAGACAGAGCACAATAAAAATGCATGTCATGTAAAATCAAGTCCAGTAGCACATAATGTTATCTTGCAAGTGCAATACATAGTGGAACAGATTGAAAAAAGTTGCCAAATGCCATGTAATCTCACATGCCACGTTTAGAAAAGGGAAGTTATGTTTTCCATAAATCATAATTCAACATTAATTGACTGGCACTCCAATGGTAACATAAATCTTGCGATTCAGACAGACATCAGCTGATGCAGCTATGGATGACTTCCAGAGATAGACTTGCTGAAATTAAAAATATTTATACTCTTACAAATGCTTATGCACCCAATGACCATGCAGAAAAGAGAGAAGCATTTCATTCAAGGTACCTGCTGGCAACATGGTTGATTATTTAGTATTTTATAATGGTCTCATTGATTCAAAACACAGAAAAGTAGTCTCTGCATGGAGCAACAGAAGACAAGACAGAGTCTTCCACATGGTTACTTGTAATATCTGTATTACATAATGTTATCTATTCTAACACATTTAGGATTCACCTATTTTGGGTTAGCCCCTTTTACATAGAACCTTTTGATACTAGGCTTTAGTCCTTAGCTTATAATCTTCCTTTCTTTTAGACTTGGGATCGCTTCTGGTTTAGCTTCCCAATGCTCATGTGGCTGTATTTCCGAGTCCCATTTACCTAATTTGGTCTCATGTGAACACCAATAAGAATAACCTTTTTCTTTGTTCTTTATTGCAGAAAGACTAGACAATATTTATCTACCAAAACTTTTTTTACATTAAAGTTTGTTCCTGTTCAAAATGTTGTTTCCTCTTCAAGCATTCTCTCAAGCTTTATATAGACCAAAGACCCTATTGGTTCAGATATTGCCAAAAAGGAAAGTTAGGTATCCATTCCTTTATAAAAGTTCCAATTGGTTTAGTTATGAAAGCTTTAAGCACACTCTATACACTTATTGAGAAAATCCAGACAATAATAAAACAGTTAGGGAGAATATCTATCAACAACACACTCAAATCAGTTGGGTCTCTCCCCTACAGCCTCTTGGCCCTAAGATGGCCTTCTATCCTTAGCATTTCCTGAAAATTGTGAAGGCATCATACTCATTTTTAGCATATCCGACGTCATGTGACCCATGGCATCGGGATTCGCATTGGTCAAATAAGAATACATTCACATTGGCCACAGATTAAGGCCAACTGCCATATTCCCAAATATGATAGGCTTTGTTGTTTTTGTTTTCTCTAGGAGATGGAGGAGGACTTCAGCTTTAGGTGTCATATATATTACATTATTTGAGGAAGATATATCATCTGTACAGAGATTCAAGGTCACTTACCACGTTCTTCTGTTATTCTGGTCATAAGTGTTTGGGTTTGTACCTCTAAGCAAGTGGTCACTGAAGACTTACAAGGTTAATTAATTCCCTCCTTTTGTCCTCTTTTAACAATCAGAGGTAACAGACATCTGTTGGATGCTGCTGCTACCCTCGCAGATAGTGCTAGATCTGTGAGACTATCCTACTTTAGAGAACATTCCTCTTCCTCTTCATCACACGGAAATTTCAGATCTACAACCCTTTGATGGAGAGGGTTAGCTACCCCCCATGCCCAAAGTTTAGGTAGTGAAGATAGATATGAAATACCAATTTCCTCTCTACATCTAGAATAAGCAAAACTTGGATGTTAGGAGAGTATGCGACATACATTCCTTATGCCCTGACAAGATTGCTTGGATTGGTCCTCTTTTATCAGATTCCAGGCCACTCTACAATGGATATCATCAGCTTTTGCATTGCCTTCTTCACGGTAATTGATAATGATGTTGAACCTTTAATTACTGATACTGAGTAAAACCAACCTACATCAGCTTTATCATCCTCTTTGGTGATGAATATTTCTCAGACACCTTTACTTGTATTATTTTTGTAGTGCATGATGTTATAGTGGACACATGACTCACTCCCTGTTAGACTTCTGTAGTCTTTAAATTTGTAGGTATGACTTTGGAGCTCTTCCTTTTGGGTACTCCACATTTTTGTAACATGACATGACATAATTTCTTTCTTTTTTCTTTGATTGCCAATGCTTCCTTAATGATTTATATCCTAAGAATTAAGAGGTAAGACAGATATGAAAAGACAGGTTTGAGATGATGTCAAAGATCCATCTTCAGAGAGAAAATATTGATGAAGTGAATAAAATTCAATGATAAACTGACACTAGTAGGCTAAACAAAGAACTTATAATAAGATGCATGTGTAACAGCCCCCATATAACCACATCACCTTTCTTTTATTTAATTGGCTCAGGGCCATGGGTTAGGATTGTGTCATCCCTTAAGCACAAGGAAGAGATATGGTATTGAAACTTGATATGTTTAATGCCTTCAGTAAGGTGAACCATTCCTTTGTTTCAAAGATAATGCAGAAATTTGGCTTCTCTCAAGATTGATTGAAATGTTGCAGGAATATGAATAAGCCAAGGGTGGTAATTTTTGTTAAAGAATGTCCAACTGATTTCTTTGGCATAAACAGGAAGTTCAGCAAGGGTGCCCTACTTCCTGTCCCTTTAAATCGATGGTTGGGCCATTAGACAGAGTAATTGAAGCACAAAGGGAGCAAAAGTGGTTAAAAGGAATGTAACTGTTGCTCAATCTTTAAACTACTCCCAATTTGCTCCAAGGCTGTTCTTCTAAAAGGTGCCTCAATTGTGACTGCTATGATCATTAAAGCAGTTTTAAATAAATTCCCTTAGGCTTTGGGGGATAAACTAAATTGTGTGAAATACAGGTCATATTTATCTATTAGCCCTGAAATTAATACTCCTAAGTTCCAAAGATTTAAAATAAATAAAGAGAAATGTTATGATGGAGTAACTGGCAAAACTTACAAACCAGGGTTTTTTTTCAAGTCTATTCTTTGGATTCTACCTAATTACCACTGCTCTATTGTTGCTCCTCCAAGTTTTGTTTGTCATCCTTTGAGCTTCTGAGTATAACTCAAATGTCAAAGCCTAGTTGACCTAGACCATGAAAGTAAATTAAGTAATAAACATATAAACGAATATAAAGAAGAGGTCTGAGTACCAAAAGACAAGGACCATAAGGACTAAGACTGCAGCCAGTTTACAGCTAGGTGATCTAGAATTTGAAAATGCCATATCAATGTTATCCTTGGTCACTGTATTTGCCAAACATTATCATTCAAATTCGAAATTCGACAATTATCAAAATGGGTCGAGTTTTTTCATTCATGTTCAGATAATATTCATTGCGTCTCAAACAGTGAAGCAAAAATGGATCAACAAAAATGGCAAATAAGGGGAAAAAATCCACAAGTTCCAGTCAAACCTCATCTTATTTTTAAGAAGTTTTAACACACACAATCTTTTTTAAATGAAGTTTTAACCTATATAGCTTATAATAACCTTATATTATAAAATAATAATTATAATTATATTTAAGTTAGCATTACATAAAAACTATTAAAAAACGCACACTCACACCCACCCTTTTTATATAATGAACTTTTAACCAATATAGCTTATAATAACCTTATATTATAAAATTATAATTATAATTATTTTTAAAGTAACATTACATAATAACAATCAAATGGCATGAGCTGAACCGGTTAAAATCTTAGACTTTCAAGGAGGAGACCCAAGTTTGAATCTTGCTAAGTCATACGTGCATAATTGCCAAGTTGTTGTAATACCACTATGTGTTCATATGTAATAATGGGCGGGGCCCGTTTCAATCCCATATAACCAATTCAAAAAAATTATATAATAACAAAATATATATTTTTATATACGTGATGTAACTTTTTATTGTAAATATACTTTAAGGTATATAACTCTCTTAAGCCATATATGGAGACCTCTAGAGTCTGAGTTCATCCGCAACCCCCCTTGGAATTTATCGAACTGGTGGGGAGGAGACCCCTAGTGTCTACTTTGATCTGCATCACCCCCCTGGAAGCACAGATGTTAAGTCTCCCCCATAGGATAACCCTTCATCACCATCCAAGCTGGGAGTTAAGTCCTTTGTTCAAGAAGTTCAAAGGGATTTGGGATCTCAAGTCGTGAGGAGCAAATGTTTTGACCTGCGTCCTTCTCAAGGGAAACACCATGTCCCAATGGAGTTTTTGAATATGGCTTCAGCCCAAGAAGCCAGCAATCTAGTAGGGAAATTCTTGGGATCTCGTCCTGACATTGACTCCATCCAAAGATGGGCATTCTCCAAATGGAAACCGCATGGACATATGGAGATAGTGGTGCTCCCCAAGGGCTTCTTTCTCATCAAGTTGAGCTGTACGGAAGATGTGATTTGAATCCTCGAAGGAGGCCCCTGGTTCTTTGGCAGGTGTGGCCTTTTCCTGCGGAAATGGGGTCTGGACTTCAACCCAAACACTCAAAGTATCAACTCAACTCCAATTTGGGTAAGACTTCCTGGCCTTCCTATCCAATTTTGGCATGAGGATATCCTTCTTGGAATAGCGGAAGCCATTGGTGACCTAGTCTCGATTGACCCTACCACTAAGGCCAAATCGAGAATGGTATTTGCCAGAATGTGTATCAATGTGGATCTGGAAGCGAAACTTCCTAGATCCATAGAGCTGGTTTCAGATGATTATTCTTGGGTCCAGGAAATTGATTATGAAACCAAGCCTTCATTTTGAGCATCCTGTAACAAGAAAGGGCACATTTTTGCCCAATGCCCACTTAAAATAAATTCCCCTGACCTCAAGAAAGTTGGGCCACAGTCGGAAACAGCTGAACCCATTCTTTTTAAAGCAAAAACTTCAAAGGAGTCTTAGGAAACCTTGCCTATTCTTGATGTCTAGCAAGGGAGAGAAGAGGGGGAGATTCTAGAGACCTCAACTCAGGTAAACCCCCTATTTTTTGCTGCAGATTGTTCCTTTCTTAAAAACTCTTTTGAATGTTTAGGAGAAGTTTGTTCTCATCCTATGGAAGAAAATAGGGCAGTTCTTGTTGAAGTCTCTATTCTGGAAACCCTTCCAGATTCTTCTTCCGAAGAAAGAAAAGAGCCTCACCTCTCATAATCAAACAAGGTTTTAAGTCCTTTGCACAAGGTCTCAAAAGTAAGAAAACAATCGCTACCCCGGGCCCTATAACTAGAAATCAAAAGAAAGGAAACGCAGATGTTGGAAAGGACAAGAAGGTGGGAAAACCCTCAAACCAGGATATTAGGAAAACAGAAACTGAAGCAGAAATAGCCAATGGTTCGCAATCTGTCCTTTCCTTAGGGGGGAAAGAGAATCTGCAATTGGATCTTGCTTCTACTACTGCCCTCAGATCCCATTGTTCCTCAACCCAAGGCAGAGGGAAGAAACATCAGGCCAAGCAAAATTGATGCCAGCCAATTAACTTCTTTGAGTATGATTTATTTTCAGATCTTTGCTCAAGGTTGGTTGTTTGGATTTCAGAGGTGTGATTTTCTACAGAGGTAGATCAATGCAATTCCTTGGTGGATCTCACTTTCTCTTCAATGATTATGTTCTTTTGTCTCTACTTCTAGGATCCTCCTCTTGTTGTTGGATCCTATTTTTTTCTTTTTTTTATAGTTTTTCTGTGGTTCTTCTGCAGTCCTCTTTTAGAGGCTCTGTTTTAGATGTAAAAGGGACAGGGGCCTTTCAATCCCCTTCTTAACCTATTAATCGGAAAAAAAAGTTATATTATTATATTATATAAGTTAATCTATAACCTTATGATATTTAACTTTTAATATCCTAATACACATAAATAATGCACTCCCCTGAAGGCCACATACTAAAATAACTATATACATATATATACGAACAATTAACTTTGTATAAGGGGACAATTGCATTGATTTAATCTTTACACTTGTGTGTTTTCTTCTTTGATTCTCTATAGAGTATAGAATCGCGGAATATTATTTATCTTTTGTTGAGATCATTTTTCAGCTTGTGCTGATCAAACTCTAGATCTTTGTGCCGCTTTGAGGAAGCCTTCCCTTCACCACTTAGAATCAAAGTCGTGCCAATAGTTGAGAAAATCGGCAAAAAATTGACGGACTCCCGGTTTTTTGCCGATTTTTTCCGCCGGCAATGCAATCTGCAAAGAATCGGGAGTTCGCCAATCCTTTGTCGTTTTTTTCAAAAAATCGGCCACAGCCGCACGGGTAGAGGTTGTGGCCGAGAAAAGTGACTTTTTCTTTCTTATTTCTTCAGCTGAGCTCTTGCAAACCCAAAAAGAAACTCTTCCACCTTGCTACCACCCCGACCACCTATGCCAACGTCGCCAAGGCATCCTAGGAGCACGAGCAATTGCGGTGTGAAGGAATCCGGCAGCCAACAACAACCGCCCAAAAGATTCATTCAAGGTCAAGAATTTTTTGAAAACTCTTTTTTTTTTTTAAATAGATTAGGGTTGTTTGAAATTAGATTAGGGATGTTGGAAATTAGATTAGGGTTGTTTGAAATTAGGTTAGGGCTGTTCTCAACTTTTAAACCCGAAACCCTAGTCTAGGGTTTTGGGTTTAGGGTTTTTTTCCTCCTTTTAAGTAGATACTAAATTGATATATGCAAGCCAAATTATTAGCTATCCTATCAATATTTGTTAAACATTAAACCCTAAACCCTAGTCTAGGGTTTAGGGTTTTTTTTGTAAGGGTTTAGGATTTTTTTCCCTCTTTTTAAGTACTTAGTAAATATTGCTGCCTATCAATATTTGTTAAACACTAGCTTATATATAAAGGATATATATCTAAAAACGCCGAGAGTTATCAATCTCGAGGCGCCTATCTCATTTCTTGGGGGTGTGATCTCCAAGATAGGCGCCTCGGGACTGATAACTCTCGATGATTTTAGATATATATCCTTTATATCGAAGCTAGTTAATAAAATCATTGGCTGCTATGAGTATAAACCCTAGCACATTGGGTTAAACAAACTCAAGGAAACATGACCCTCAAGAGTATCCCAGTCAACCAATAACCTCCTCAAAGAAAGGCTAATGCCTTAACCACTATGTTGTCCTTATCTAACTACAATTGTTAAAATATTACTATGTAGTTTGTTAAAATATCTTCGTAATTTGGTTTTTGTTTTTTTTTGGAGGGAGGGTTACATAGAGGAATATCCCACCTCCCAACATGAGGGAAACTACAAATGGCTTGAGATTGGAACCATAATTGTTGGAGTGATGTGCACTCAGCGGAGTCAAGTCAATCTACTACCTTTAACCCAACAAAGCTTGCCTCCAATATTTGAACCTGCGTCTCCTCTTGGGACTGATTTATTTCCATAACATATAATTTATTTTAAAAATTAACAAATATTTATTCATTTATATTAAAATGCTAAATTAAATACAGTTGTAATCTTGTTGTAGTACTTAAAGCTTTGACCTTTGTTTAAGTTTGAACCTGGGTCTCCTCTTGGGACTGATTTATTTCCATAACATATAATTTATTTTAAAAAATTAACAAATATTTATTCATTTATATTAAAATGCTAAATTAAATACAGTTGTAATCTTGTTGTAGTACTTAAGGCTTTGACCTTTGTTTAAGAAATGGAAGGTTTAAATCTACTCAGTATAAAGAAACTCAAACCTTTATAAAAATTTATCTAAACTTATTAAATATATAAATTAAATGAAAATTGGTTTAATATTAACTTGAACGATCAAAAACCTATGTTGCAATGTACATCTAACAAATAGTTTTATCAAACCTTTATAAAAATTTATGTAAACTTATTAAATATATATATAAATTAAATGAAAATTGGTTTAATATTAACCTATCAAAAACCTATGTTGCGATGTACATCTAACAAATAGTTTAATCAAACCTTTATAAAAATTTATGTAAACTTATTAAATATATATATAAATTAAATGAAAATTGGTTTAATATTAACCTAAACAATTTTAAATATTTTAAATATTTTAAATATTTAAATATTTTAAATATTTTAAATATTTAAATATTTTAAATGTTTGCAACGGTTGGTTAGTCAGCTGTTTTAGTTTAAATATTTTAAATGTTTTTGTTAATGTCGGTTTTTTTAATAAAAAAAAATTGTTTACGGCGTGACATGTATGACCTCTTTGCCTCCCACCCCCGTGTCTGCCATTGTAGGAACGCCTCTTGGCGTAATTAACCCTAATCCCTAGTCTAGGGTTTAGGGTTTTTTTCGTAAGGGTTTAGGATTTTTTTTCCTCTTTTTAAGTACTTAGTAAATATTGATGCCTATCAATATTTGTTAAACTTTAAACCGGGTTTTTTGTAAGGGTTTAGGATTTTTTTTCCTCTTTTTAAGTACTTAGTAAATATTGTTGCCTATCAATATTTGTTAAACATTAAACCCTAAACCCTAGTCTAGGGTTTAGGGTTTTTTTTAGGGTTTAGGATTTTTTTCTTCTCTTTTTAAGTAAATATTGCTGCCTATCAATATTTGTAATTTTGTTTATGTTAAACTTAAACATTAACATTTAACCCTAGTTTTTTTTTAGGGTTTAGGATTTTTTTCTTCTCTTTTTAAGTAAATATTGCTGCCTAATAACTATGTATGCAAGCCTATTTTTCAGCTGTCAATGACTCAATGTTTCAATTTTAAACCCTAAAGGGCCTAAACCCTAGCCTTTTGGTTTAGGGTTTAGGTTTTTTTTTTCTTTTTTTCAAGTGATTGTAACTTTGTTGTTACTAACTTGTTTCCATGTGCAAGCATATAAAAAATGAAACCATTGGATCCAACATGGGCGTATGCAACGCCAGGGCCAAGAAAAGGGGATTTTAAATGCAATTTTTGTGGCGAGAGTTATACTGGAGGCGTTTATCGCCTCAAATTCCATTTGGCACAAATACCTAAAAATAATGTCAAGATATGTGATAAGGTGCCAGAAGAAATTAAAAACAAAGTAAACGCCATGATCACTGCGGCAGATGAAAACGCTAGTCACAAAAGAAGTCATAGCGATGCCATTTCATCCCCCCCTCCCGAGTTGCTCGTACTAGTGGCAACCTTAACCGGTACTTTCAACAGAGTAGTTCGAGTCCCTCAAGTGCACAAGGAGCTAGTGGGACAAAAGAGTCCTATTTTGTAGACCATTTTGTGCCAGGGGCACAATCCACGCTTGAGGGTATGGCCGCGTGGAACCAAGAGAAGCACAGTGCAGCGAGGACAGCCATTGCCACTTTTTGGTACTATTCTGACATTCCCTTCAATGTGGCAAGGTCTCCATACTGGCGGCGCATGATAGATGTCGTCGCAAGTTGCGGTGCAAGATTTAAGGCGCCAACTTATGATGACCTTAGGGGCCCTCTCCTTCGACAATCTGTGGACAACATTCAGGTTGTGTCATTGTGCTTGACTAAATTTATATATATATGGCATGACTAAAATTTTTTTATATATATTAATATGATAAAATCAATATGCAATGTGCATGACTAAATTTTTTTTATACTTCAGGTTGTGCTTGACAACCAGCGTAGGGTGTGGAGGACCAAGGGTTGCACTATAATGTTTGATGGTTGGACAGATGGGAAGGGAAGAACCTTGCTTAATTTTTTGGTTGCATCTGCAGAAGGAACTGCATTCCTTAGGTCAGTAGATGCATCGGCACATGTTAAGAGTGCCGAAATGCTTGCAGGGTTGTTGGAGGAGGTTGTCTTGGAGGTTGGGGAGGAGAATGTTGTCCAAATCATCACGGACAACGCAGCAACATATAAGGCAGCCGGGAGGATTTTGGAGGAGAGATTCCCCACCATTTTTTGGACCCCATGTGCAGCCCATTGTCTCGATTTGCTCCTCGAGGACATTGGGAAATTACCTTGGGTGGCAGAGGTTGTAAGGAAGGCTAAGGCCATCACAAAATTCATTTACAACCATTCATGGGTCCTTAGCCTCATGAGGCGATTTACCAATGGGAGGGAGCTAGTGCGGCCTGGCATTACACGCTTCGCCACAAACTTTGTGACATTGCAGAGCATTTATGATGCAAGAGGGTCACTAAAGCAAATGTTTGTGAGTGATGAGTGGAATTCTGAACTAGCTGCAAGATACCGAACATCACCTGAGGGGCATAATGTTTATACTTATTTGTTTGAGGAGGACTTTTGGATGGCCATGGATGAGGCCATCAAGGTACAAGACTACGCTTATTAATTTGTTTTATTTTATTTATGTTGTAAAATATTTTTCTTTAAATTATTTTTTCTTTTTTTCAGGTCTCAGAGCCATTGGTGAAGATTCTTCGTCTTGTTGATGGAGAAGAATTTCCAATGGGATTTGTATATGAGGCTATGGATAGGGCAAAAGAGGCAATTGCTGCATTTTATGAACATGCCCGCACCAAATATGATGCCATTTGGACTATCATTGATAACAGATGGACATCACAACTCCATAGCCCTCTTCATGCAACGGGTTACTATTTGAACCCCAAATTCTTTTATACCCCTACATTCCATGCTGATTATGAGGTCAAGATTGGCCTTCAAGATTGCATTGACCGCGTGTTCTCCGCGAGTAAACAATTGCGCGATAAAACGCGTGCAGAGATACAAGATTATAAGGCACGCCGTGGTCGCCAATTCCCATCTGAGCAATGCATAAATGCTATTGAGATATTGAGGCCAGGTAAACCTCATCGAATTATTATTTATTGTCTTTTGATTTTGTTTTAAAATTTAAACTTTTAAGTTGTTACATGTGAAATATTAATTTTTTTTTTTTTGTTGTTTCTAGATTTATGGTGGGAGGACTTTGGTGATTTTACGCCCAATTTGCAGCACATGGCCGTTAGAATCTTATCTCAACCATGTAGCTCTTCAGGTTGTGAGCGCAATTGGAGTATGTTTGAGCACATACACTCCAAGAAGCGCAACAGACTTACACAAGAAAAGTTAAATGATCTTGTGTTTGTGCATTACAACCTTCGTCTCCACCAAAAAAGTTTTGAAAAAACAAATACTGAGCCCATTGACCTAAGTGACATTGATCCATCATCTGAATGGATCACAGATGCAGCACAAGAGCAGCAGGAACAGCAAGAGCCTCTATTCACCATGGAAGATTTACAAAACTATGAGAACCTAGCAGAGGAGATGGCAGCAAGGGACCAACAAGAGGCCTTAGCACAAGAAGCGGCGCAAGCAACTACAAGCACACATCAACCAAGAGAGACTAGGGCTTATGCTAGGACAAGGGGCAAAGGAAGACATTAGATAGTGGGCCTATTGAGGCATTTTGACACATTTTGTAATTTGTACCTTTTCATATTATAAGCAATACAAGATGTGTTTTGTCACTTTCATGTGTACTTAAAGCTTGAGCCTTGTATGATGTCTTGACTTGAATTGTTGCTTTTATTGCAATATTTGATTTGCATAATGTTAATTCATTGTAATATGCATGAAAAAAAATTCAAAATAAAATTCGTTTTCTTCGATTTTTATTTTTTGCCGATTCTTTCCCGATTTTTAAAACTGTCGATTCACTCCCGATTCCGATTTTCTCAACTATGGTCATGACTACTGAATGATATGAGCAAGAGAAGCTCTTGGTATTTCTATGCCTATTGCAGTCATTTCTATAGTGTTGAGGCTTGAGATGTGCCAAGGGAGTTTGCCACAAAGAGAAAGGAATTGTGTTGAATGAGGGTTCCAAACTATAAAATATCAAAAATCAAAGGGAAAATCACCTACAAAATGCACAGATGTTGTGCGGAGACAATAAAAACGAATGAATAACAAAAAAAATGTTAGATACGAGGGAAAATGCCAAAATTATTTCCAAAAACCACAATTGCAACTAGTGAATAAGATGAGGTTTGACCGGAACATGTGGATTTTTTCCCAAGCTTTCCCTTTTGTTGACCCATTTTCCTTGATCATTTGAAACATGGAAAATATTATTTGAACCCGAACGAACAATTTCGACCCACTCGACTAATCATCAAAACTCTAATTTGAATGACAGAGTTCAACAAACATGGTGACTAAGGTTATGAGGATACTCAAGGATATCTTTATCAAGCACAAAATTAAAGAAAGCAACCACATCATCAGCATAAGTCGATGAGACATTTTGAGTTAGGAGACATGGTTTTCTTGAGGCTTCATCCATACAAGCAAGTATTTTTCAAGGCAAAGACAAAATAAAAGCTAGCCCGAGAATTTGATGGACCACATGGTTATTTGTAGGATTTGAGAGGTGGTTTATCAGTTAAACCTTCCACATATGTCTCAAACACACCTTGTTTTCTATGTTTCTTGTCTCAAAATGGTTCCAAGTCAAACGGTGCAGTTCCAATTGCAGCTTCTAGAACTAGATGAAGAAAGAAGAGTAGAGCTTGATCTCGAAGAAGAGTAGCAAATGAGAGGGAGGCCAAAGCGACAAGTGTGCTCTTTAATGATCACATGGAAGAATCTTCTAAAGGAGGATGCAACATGGAAACTAAAAACATTCTCCAAAAATATCCAGCTTTGAGAACAAAGCTTCTAAGTAAGAAAGGCATGTAATAGCTTCGATATCACAAAATTGGCTATTGGCTTGGGCCTATGGGTTAGGATTGAGTTGGGCCTTGAACATTAGAATTATGGGTAGTAGTCCAGATGTCTATAAATAGCATTGTGTTGTGATCTAGTGAAGGATCAATTAGAACATTTCTTCATAGCCACCATTTGTGTGCATCATGAGACTCTACCCTCTTGAAGTGGCTTATGAGACTTTGCCATCCCTAAGTAGCATGGATTTAAATTTGTCATCTGGATATCGATATTTGGGTTTCTTCATCATACATTTGAATTTGACATTGTTCATGGTGCCGATATCCCTTCTTCTTGTTACTTTTGTGAAGTGTGACATGCTATGGTTTGGATTTGCTTAGGTCTACGAGTTGTTTCTTACATAATGCAAAAGAAATCTCATGTGGACTCAAAACAAAGAATTTGGAGGCTCAAATCAAGAATGATTTGACTTAAGGAATGTGAAACACGCCAAGGATTTTCACCCCATTGCGAGTGCTAAAACAATTCAACATAGAACTACAGAAATTATGAAGGATGGCACAAACATCACAAATAATGCAAATATGTCCCTATTGGGACACCGTAGTGGTATGGCTTTGGGTTCTCATCCAGGAGACCCAGGTTCAAACCACTGCACAAGGGACCGGAACCCTTTCAAAAACACATGCTTTATCCTCAAATTTTCCCTAATCAAAAAATAAATAATAATGCAAAGATCAAGAATGAAACCTTTGTTAAGAACTTGGACTTTCAAGGCGGAGACTGAGGATCAAAACTTGCCAGGTGATATACACATGACTGCCAGTTACCACCACATGGTTTGTTGAAATCCTATGGTACCTTGGTCATGATGTAATACGAGTGGGGCCCGTAATCCCATATAACCAATTAAAAAGATAAACAAAAAGGAATGAGACCTTTGCCTTTTTCTAGGAATTACATGCTGCTATTGGCAGATCTTAAGCTCAAGCAGGGATATTCTTAACTATAACTCAATCTTACTAATTATTGCTGATAATAATTAACTTTATAAGCCTTAAACTCTGTAGATGAGTGAAAGGGAACAGTGCTTCTTTCAAGAAGAATTTATTATATTTTTTTAAATAAATTTTCATTGATTATATAGGGTTGAAATCCTGGGCCCGACCCGAATTATGTCTATTGAAGCTGGGTGGACAAGCCCTACCCCCTTCTCGATTCAAACCTTGAGTCTCCTATTTAGAGTACCCATAATTAAGAAGCATTACGCCCCTATGCGAAATGGTTTTCTCAGTATCTAGATTCTAGAGTCTAGAGTCTAGAGACATAGTCAAGACAGATATGTGGAAAATGGATGAGAATCATAGAACTTCTGGAAAAGTCAGTGAATATATCAAATCCACTTTCATTGCTTTTATTAAGGGTAAGGATTCCATTAAATTTACATAATGCCAGCATATTTCTTTATGTAGTACCTCATATAAGATTTCTAAGATCATGTCCTTAAGGTGCAAACCACAGTTGAACAAACTAATTTCTGGAGAACCAGGGGTGGAATTTAAAAGAAAATAAAATGGTATTGGTCCAGAAAGCTTGCATAGTAAATCATTGGTAAAGGAAGTGATATGGTATTGAAACTTGATATGTGTAATGCCTTCAGTAAGGTGAACCATTCCTTTGTTTTGAAGATAATGCAGAAATTTGGCTTCTCTCAAGATTGATTGACATGTTGGAGGAATATGAATAAGCCAAGGGTGGTAATTCTTGTTAAAGAATGTCCAACTGATTTCTTTGGCATAAACAGGAAGTTCAGCAAGGGTGCCTATGTCCTGTCCCTTTAAATCGATGATTGGGCCATTAGGCAGAGTATTTAGAGCACAAAGGGAGCAGAAGTGGTTAAAAGGAATGGAACTGTTGTTCAATCTTTACACTACTCCCAATTTGCTCCAAGGCTGTTCTTCTGAAAGGTGCCTCAATTGTGACTGCTATGATCATTAAAGCAGTTTTAAATAAATTCCCTTAGGCTTTGGGGGATAAACTAAATTGTGTGAAATACAGGTCATATTTATCTATTAGCCCTGAAATTAATACTCCTAAGTTCCAAAGATTTAAAATAGATAAAGAGAAATGTTATGATGGAGTAACTGGCTGAACTTACAAGCCAGAGCTTTTTAATCAAGTCTATTCTTTGGATTCTGCCTAATTACCACTGCTCTATTGTTGCTCCTCCAAGTTTTGTTTGTCATCCTTTGAGCTTCTGAGTATAACTCAAATGTCAAAGCCTAGTTGACCTAGACCATGAAAGTAAATTAAGTAATAAACGTATAAACTAATATAAAGAAGAGGTCTGGGTACCAAAAGACAAGGACCGTAAGGACTAAGTCTGCAGCCAGTTTACAGCTAGGTGATCTAGAATTTGAAAATGCCATATCAATGTTATCCTTGGTCACTGTATTTGCCAAACATTATCGTTCAAATTCAAAATTCGACAATTATTAAAATGGGTTGAGTTTGTTCATTCACGTTCAGATAATATTCATTGTGTCTCAAACAGTCAAGGAAAAATGGGTCAACAAAAATGGAAAATCAGGGGAAAAAATCCACAAGTTCCAGTCAAACCTCATCTTGGTCACAGTCATGGTTTTTGAAATATTTTTGGTGATTTCCCCGTCTCCCACATTTTCTGCCTATCAATTGCTGTTATTCCTGCCACACAGCATCTGTGCATTGTGTAGGTGATTTTTCCTTTGGTTTTTAGTATTTTACAGTCCATAACCCTCATCCAGCACAACTCCTTTCTCTCCGTGGCAAACTTCCTTGGGAAATCTCAACCCTCACCACTACAAAAACAACTGCAATAGACATAAAAATACCAGGAGCTTCTCTTGCTTGTAACATTCAGCAGTCACGAATTCGATTCCACCCCAAGGTGGCACAAAAACTACAGTTCGATCCGCACAGGTTGAAAAATGATCTTAACAAAAGAGTGCAAAAGATAAATAATATTCCATGACCCTATGCTCTACAGGGAATGAACAAAGGAAACACACAAATGTAAACGTTAAAGGTTTGTATATATATGTATATATTTATTTTAGTATGTGGCCCTCAGGGTAGTGTGTGTGTGCAAGTGGGCAAGATAAAAAATATTCCGCGATTCTATGTTCTACAGAGAATGAACGAAGGAAATGCACAAACGTAAATGTTAAAGTTATATCTTAGTATGTAAAATTTTAGTATGTGACTTCTGTGTGTGTATGTGCATGTGCGTGCATGTCAAAATATTAATCTATGTTGCATGGAAACAGATACAATATCTGATATGGGTATGGTATCAGATATGGATATAGCAAATTTTCAAGACCACCTAATATGGATACGGCTGGATACGACATTATAAAAAGCATATATGTTTTATATATGAAAAGAAAAAAGATATAACACAAAAATGTTTACACACATATAAGTTTTGAATAGGATATTTTCATTAACTAAGAAGATGATTGTCATTGATTTTTTAATTATTGAATTTTTTTTTTTAATTGCATATTCTTCTCTTAATCTCATGTTGTGAATACAACATCCATAGGGGATTGTAGGATATATTAGATATGGACCAAATAAGGACATGTATTCAGATAAATATAGATACAGTACCCGTGTATTATGTTGAAAATTTAATGTAACTTTTAAGGTCCAGGAGCTTTATGCATATCAAACCACCCCATACTCCTCGGATCCACCCTGTGTGGAAGGAGGGACTTATGTTGTGCTATCTTCCTAGGGGCATACATGTTCTAGCCCACTTTGGATTCAACCCTGGACCTTCTATCTAGAGTACCTAAGCCTTCACCATTAGGCCCACTCAAGCTATATTGGAAAACGTCTAGATATGGTACCTGTGCATTTGAATATGTCTAGATATGGTACCCATGTGTCTGGATACATATGGATATGGTATCCAGGAGGTAGCGTATCCGTATCCATATCTGATATGCGGATATGAGTATTTGAGAAAGAGAATTGTCGGATACGGTTACAATGATTAAAATGTTATGTATCATATAGTTATAGTTTAGCTTATAAGATATAACTTTATATTGTATGGCCTAAAAGTGTTATATACCTTAGAGTATATTTACAATATAAAGTTATATTAAATATGCCAAAATATATATTTTTTTATTATATTATTCTAATTCAAATATAATTTTAAATTTTAATTTTAATTTAAGAAAAAAAAATTGTTCTATTTATAAACACACATGCGCACACACACGCTACTTGTTGAACTTAATGACGAACTTATAAATCAATGACGAACTTTTTCCAAACTTTATCCTTGTCGAACACAAACACGGTCACTTAGATTTTATTTTTATGCCTATTAAGGCTAAAGATGACTTTAACTTGTAAATGCTGCAAAAGATACTTATGGAGGCAGTAACAGCGGGTGTTGCTTTCTCTCAAACCAAATTGGTGAAAGGAACATAAAATTCCTGCATGTGAATTAAAAGAACATCAGGACTAAATGATCTAGATCTTTCAGGAAAGAAAATGAAGCGGATTTTTGTTGCATGTTCTCTTAGAGAAGAATTGTTGGAACATGTGGAATATCATGATGTTGTTCTTTGTGTGATAATAAAGAAGAAGCAAACAACATGCCAAGCTTTAGCTTGGGGATAGCTATTAAGTTATTAACAGACCTGTGTTTAATCCTAGAAATAATCGTGACAATGAAATTCAACATGCTCCTAGACTTAAACAATTTTAACAGTGCATAATGTTCTAAAAAATAACTGAAAAACAACAAGAAGCAATCCTCGTACAAGAGAAGGATAGTGAGATACAAGCAGAGATATTGTTACATGTGTTATGTGAGAGAGTACCTGTAAAAAATACAATTATAATGAAAGCTTGTATCTAGTTATAGATTTTCATGATGGAAAAATAAGTGGTAGAAAGACACTGAAGAGGCATGATAAGAGGGCATAGAAGCCTGTTAATGTGGACTAAGATTAAGTGGAAGAATGGCCTTCAAAAACAGAATAAGCATTGCTGAATGCAGGCGTAAAGCCTCATAATAATGGTGAAAGTAGAGAAGAGTCAGAGTCATTTGATATGAAAATAATGGAAGCAAAAGCTGCAGACTCAAAAGTAGAACCACCATGTAAAGATTGTGTGTCACAGAATAATGAATACATATAGCTAGCACTATAATTGCTTTGGAGGCATGAATACATATAGCCAGCACTATAATTGCTTTGGAGGCAAAGCAATTCAAACAAAGGGACACTGCTATGAGTCATGACACTGTATTGATAAAACAAAATAGCTGTTAATGCAATTTTTATTCGATTTTATATTGAAAGAATTGTACTTAGGGGTTATGTTCCACAAAGTCGTCTTTTTGGGGCGACAAGGAAATGTAGGGACATGACAAGGGAACAATAGAAGGTCTCCCTCAAATCATAGGGAAAAGGGATCTGTAAAAATAAATTTTATATATATATATATATATAGAACATTTTTATAACCACATAGTCGATTTCTCATTACAAATTATGCATTGCTGAGAAGTTTTGGAAAAACAATGAGATTCATGCCCACTTGTGATGATTGCATGAATCGTAGGAACTACACTGGAAAGGCCAGGGCTAAAAAAAGCATTGCCTGAATGGAAAATGAAGGGGACATGTCCCCATGGGAGGAGATGGGGATATGCCGACTAATGGGTATTACATATCTCCATGAAACAAAGGTTTAAAATTATCTGTTTTAAAACTGCTCTTTTAGACAGTCCTCAAGTTTTAAAAATTATTTTTATAGGGTCCAGAAAAGCTGTCTTTATTAAAATTAACAAATAAAATTAGAAGCTGGTCAATATCTAAAATTACTTGAAATATGACAGGCTATTCACAGCCTGATTTACATTATTTAATTGTAGCGAAAAGTGGATGTCTGGGTAAATGGTCTGAAGTAGTTTAAAGACTAAGCACCTGACCAACCATAAAATCAGCAATGATTACACTAAACTAGTTCTATATTTTAATGGGATGGCTACCGGAAAACCACATAAAGCAGGTGTTGAGGGGTGCATTAAACATATGAAAGGTGCATGTCACTTTTCTTTTTCTTGGGGATTAGGTTCAATGATGAATAATGTGGCTAGATTCTAAGCTTTGAACAAGGGTTCCATTTAGCCAAATAAAATCCAATTAGAAAGTTTATATTTATCATGTTTCTTTATTAACTATAAGATTCCAAAAGCAGGAGGCAAGCTCCTCTAATGTTTATTTGAATCACAACTGTTGAAGACTAACTGCAACGACCAATAGGATAAGATGAAAGAAAGGATGGACACTAGGGGAAAGGATGTACAAAGAAGAAAAATAAAATCAGAATATTTGGAAGACTATCCAAAAGATACGTTTTTATACTATGATCAAAGCATATCTAATAATATGTTTGGGAACAATGTAAGTACTAAAAGAAAGATTTCATGAAAGTTGACGATCTCTGGGAGACTAAGGTCCTCACTCTTGAGTCTTGATTCAGATACATTTGACAATTTTATTAGACTATGCAACTTCATGATAATTCCTGCACTCCCCCCACAAGGACAGCAAAATTTTCAGGTCAATTCCCTTATAAGGTATATCACATTATATGTTTTATAGAAACACCCTAGGCAGCAATTAAGAATAAAGCAGTTAGCAAAATGTTCGGTATTAACAGCTAAATGATTTTGTCCTCGTCATTGTCAAGAAGCTAAAATGGATGAGTCTTTGTCATGGTAGATTATTCAACTCATTTGTGGACGTATTGATGTCACACCTGCGTAACACTTCATGCAGCTACAAAGCTGTTCTCTGACAGAAATATTCTTTTCTCTGGCACCAAATGTGTGATGAATGCTTTAATGAACAAGGAACTGAGATAAGAATAAATGGCATAACAAAAGTGAAACAAAAAGGCACAAAAAACTGCCACTTGGAACAGCATTAAAGCATTAAGAGGAGAGTAAAGAATGACTGCATTGCTGATGGGAAAGTAAGCAGAGCACTGCAAAGAGAGCCAATGCTATGTGAGACTGCAATACCAGCGAGCACAAAGTTTGAACTATGTTATTCCTACAAAGGAGATTGTCACACTGCCCATGATCTGAAAAGGAAGAACTTCACTGTCCTTTACCAGTGTGAGATGGACCCAAAGAGGCAGAATTCTGTAAAATGGATACATGATCCTTTTTTCCTTTAAGACAGACAAGTTCCTTAAAGTCATGTCTAGATTCACTCAATCTAAATAAATAACAAGTGGATAAAGTTGAATTTGTAGTGACATCCCACGTCATTAGAAACAATGAACTTGAAAGACTCCAGACATAAATGGACAAGATTTGAAATTTGAATGTACATTGACAGAAAATCTCCATCTTACAGTATAGCAATTGAATGTTAGGCTGTTCATCGAACATCAGTCACACCCAAAGGGATTTTTATCCCCACTGCATCAACGCAGAGAATATTCCCGTCAGGAGCTGAAACTGGGTCATCCTCTTCCTTCCGACTAGACCATAACTCTTAGGTATTTCTAATCTGTGAAACTTCTGGATTGCTTAACATAATAGTGAGCATATGATCGTCGCCTATAACATTGATTTTATCCTAGGTCCAACGACTCCACATTGCCTCGACTAGGGCTTCTACATATTAGGTAACTCTCGGAAAATTATTACATGGTTGTTCATCAGCTGTGCATGGTCTCTCAGTTTCAGTTTATATGAATGCATTCTCACCTGGCTGATCTTGAATGAAAAACATAACTATAGCTCTACTATCTCATAGCTATTGGTCCTTTTTATGAACATGTGTTGCTGATTTCTATAGGATTAAGGTCGATTGTAGCTCTAAAGTTTGTGAATAACCCATCTGGATCAATCAATAATCGCAGCTATAATTTGTTTTTAAACATTTTCCTATCCTTTTTCTTTCTTTGCAATTTTATTAAAAAAAACATAAAAAACAATCAGGAAGCCGACCCTCTACGAAGATTCATCCAGTCCATACTTAACAATCCATTTTTGTTTTGGTCCGGGGCGCGACATAATCATTAGGCAAATAAACAATACCTTCCACAGCCCTAAACACCTATGGTGACAAAGCTCAGGCTCCAACCTCACCCTAGAAAGGTATTTTCATATGAACGCCTTTGAAATAAATCTGATAACCCTCCCTTCCACTAGACCTTACCATACTAACTTTTTGACAATTGTTTCTGCCAAATAATGGTTTGCGTTGATTTCCAATAATCTTTTCAAACTACATGAAATGGTGAAGCTAAGCCCTTCTACATCTGTTAGAAATAAATTGAAGATGAGACTTAGTCCACGAATGGCTCACAAGATAAAATAAGAACGTTACTTGTTTTGAAATGAAATTCACGATCGCCTCGGCAGTTTCAGATGGATTTTGCCCAAGGGCGGTCACAGGTTCGAGGTTCGATCCTCTTGAAGTCATAATACAAAAAAAAAAAAAACAAATAAACCACTCAGTTATAATTCTACTTGATTTAGGGAGAAAATAAGTGACTTACCAGGAGCTCGCTGCCACTACAATTGTTATCGGACAAATTTGGCGAAGCAGAAACCAGGTCTAAATATTTAGAGACGTGAGGACTGTCAATACAGTGGAATCTTCAGCCTTTCTATTTCCATTGTTTGACCGTAATTTACTAAAATAACGGCCGTATTTATGCTGTATTTCGTAACTTTTCCCTCTTGATATTACAAATCAGGATTTATTTACCAAATATTTGCGTTAGTACATTCAATGGTGAAAGAACAGGTTTCATGGCGGGCTACAACATTTTCTTTTATTTCGCGAATGTTAATTTTGTTCGGCATTAATACCTCTTCTAAGGTCTACGTGGAATCGAAATTTCCGGGTGTGGATTTTGTATGAATGTTTTCCATCGTGTTCATTCGGTATGGCCACGTGCGTTGCCTAAACCGGCTTTGATTTTAACAAGTTTTACCTTCGTTTGTCGTAAGTTGGAATAACTCATCGATAAGCGAGAGTCAGGGTTCAATTTTAACTAGGGTTAACGTTCAAAGATACTATTCGAGGAATAATGCATAAAAGAGTTGACTATCTCGCTTGGTTGGTGGCTGTAATTATTATAATAGTTTTTTATATTGAACATCGTTCACAACTATGTATAAATATCAGCCCTCGTTCGAGAATCAACCTTACAACCAACTAGGCAACTGTCATTACACCAAATGCCATTCGACAATTATTATAATAGTTTGATAAGGACACCCTATTAGTATGTTTTTTGTTTGATAGGAGAGTTAGTTACACCCTACTGGTATATAAGTGGACTACTATTTAAGCTATCCAAGTTTAAATCATAGGAAGGGAGGCCCTAATTATACCCCAAGAGTGTGGTCCCAGTACAAAGTTGTACTGCCTATTGTACTTCACCTTATTTTAATAACAAAATTTAAAAAATATATATTATAATATGTTTGTCTATATTTAACCTCTTTAGAGGTCTTTAGAGGATCTTTCTATTATTTTTTAATTATTTAATATTATAAATAAATATTTTATAATTATATATATATATAGTTTTAGGACAATGACGGTGATGCACTATAACAATAAATTTAATTTTAAGGAAAGTAAACCTTTTATAAAATATAAAAGAGATCAATGTGGAAATTAGGTTTACACATACTTCATATTTTAAAAGAAGAGAATAAATGTGCAAAATAGGTTGGTAACCCCCGAGGGTTAGGTGGAGTGGTACAAACACTTACCAAAAAGAGACCTAGATTTAAACCTTAGGAGCATGTATGTTGCAAAGGTAGTAGTTTGATGTAAATCTTCTAAGTGTACGCTAAATCAACGATGATGGTATGATGGTACGAACCCTAAAGAGCATGTATGGTGGTCCCCCCTCATGCTGAATTAACAATAACGAGGTGGTATAGACTTGTTGGGAGCAGCCCCTCTGGTTTGAACCTTGCATTTGGTAGTTATTAAAAATAGTGTGGATGTAACCAATTCCTCTATGTATCGAAAAAAGATGTGCAAATAAACTAGTCAAAGACAAACATAAAGTTAAATTATACTTTTCATAATTAGAAGATGTAGTAAGTTTAGTTGATGTGACAAGAAAATGTTGAATGTTTGAATTAAATAATGATTAGTCAAAGACAAACATAAAGTTAAATTCTTTTTTTTATAGTTGAGGATGTAGTAAGTTTAGTTGATGTGGCAAGAAAATGTTGAATGCTTAAACTAAATAATGATTAGTCAAAGACAAAATAAAGTTCAATTTGTTTTCAATAGTCAAAGAATGTAGTAAGTTTAGTTGATGTGCCAAGAAAATGTTAAAAAATGATAAGTTTAGCTTTCGGCCGCCTTACGAGGGGTCATGGCTGGGAGGGGACTGCTCAACCCTATGCGTCGGTCGCAAGGATTTATCACACTACCCCACAATAAATAAACTAAATAATTAAATAATGATTGAGATACTTTAATGTTTTCCATTAGTAATATTTGTTGTATTTTATCCTAGGGGACAACGCAATGGTTTGGGCTTTGGCTCTTCTCTTCAAGAGGTCCAATGTGCAAAACACGACGTGGGCGAGTGTGTGAGGGGGTGGGTGTGTAGGTTGTGTGTTTGGCCCCTATTAATAAGCTAAGCTCTCACCCTTATGAAAGGCTATGGTGGGATGTGGATGCTCAATCCTAAGCATCGGTGGTTGTAGGGGTTTCTTGCACTAACCAAATCTTATATATATATATATATAATATTAATAAAAAAATACTTTTAAATTTGGTTGGTGTGAGAAACACTATGACCAATGCAAAGGGTTGGGCAGGCTCCCCCAACCATAACCCCTCTTAAAGCCAAGAGCTATGCCTATCAACAGGAATTTAACACAACCACCACACACCCATCCCATCATACACTCGCCCACGCCACATTTTGAACCTTGGACCTTTCGAAGAAGAGCCAAAGCCCGAAATGTTGCATTGTTTCCTTTGAGATAAAAACCTTATGTTAAGGAAAATTGTTCCTCGTATCCCTTGGGGGCCAAGACTTTCTGCTCCACATGACCTATCCTATTCGAGTATACCCATCAGGCTAATCGGAAGGGTTTTATTGTATTCGGTGCAAGCCACCAAGCTTGAGGAAACTTGGCAGTAAGGTACTTGGTGCGAATATATTAATGAAAATATAATCTATTTATTATTATTATTATTATTATTTTCATTTGATTAGTGTGAGAAACCCCTACGACCAACGCACAAGGTTGAGCCCGCTTCCCCCAACCATGACCCCTCCTAAAGACGAGAGCTATTCTTATCAATAGGGAATTTACCACACCTACCCCCTCACACACTCACCTACACCATATAAACTATTTATTATAATTTGTATAGTTTAATTGTACTTATATTTTAGGAAGGGAGCTAGTTGTTTAGATTTGGTAAAGGAGACTATGCTACCACGAAGTTCTGAATATAAAATATCACTCCATTGAGATGTAATGCGTAAACACTTACTTTTATATATATATAATTTTTTTAATATTAATGTGTTTTTATATAAACTATTTGTTATAATTTTTATAGTTTAATTGCACTTATAATTTAAGGGAACTAGTTGTTTAGATCTGGCAAAGGAGACTATGATACCGTAAAGTTCTAAAAATATCACTCCACTAAGATGTAATGCTTAAACACTAGAGGTGGAATTTTGGTATTGTGAAGGTTGTTCAGGAAAACACCAAGAAGAAAGATGTTGAACTTTGGAATATTTATATTTGCAAAGAAAATTGAAGAAGATTCATAAAATGAAAATCAAGAATTCTGATTTTTTTTAAATATATATATATATATATAGGTGTCTAATTATAACAATTCAATTGAAATAAGAATTGAGTGTGCTTGTAAATTCTCAAATTTTAAAGGAGAGAGTTGTGATTTGTCGAGGGTGGAGGACTTGAGTACAACCCCTTTTTCTCTATCTAGAAAAAAGAAAAAAAAGTTTATCAAGATAATTTTTAGTAAACAAAATGGTGTGTTTCTATAAAAAAGTATTTAAGTGATCACATGTTTATATTAACTATTCAAAAGCTATTATAAGTCATTAAATTTATTTATTTTAAATTGATTACATGAGATTAAAACTTGTTTTACTCTATTTTTTAAATTAGTTGTATGGGATTAAAATGGACCTTATTCGTATTATATCATGGTCATATGGTCGTATCATAAGAGCTTTATAGTTATGCATGTATTGCTTGACAAAATTTGAGCCTTGATCTCTATTTATGGGAAAAAGGGAATATCACATACAATTACGCAAACTACTACAAAATACTTAAACCAAGGCAACAAAACAATAATCATGCAATAATAAAGTTGAAACTATCACGATTTAAGCATAAATTAAGAGAGAAAATTCAAGAGCTTACCACACTAAGATCATCAACAAAAAGCAAATGCTAAGCTCAATTCCAATATAATAAATCAAATGTTTGATGACCTAGGGCATCAAGGACCGTACTATCGATAGATAAGTGCAATCAAAAACTCATTTCTATTTTATCCTTCTTGTAATGTCATCATTATAAAAGGAGAGATCACACTTGGAATAAATGCAAAGGATTCAAAGTGCGTTGGAAATCAATCCTCAATTAGCAACTTTGATCTTTGGCTACAAATCTTGGAATATTGTGTCCTCCTTTGTGAAAGGTAGTGAACCAGAAGTCAATGGCTTTGGTTGCACCTACAAGAACAAGAGAGAATAGAGGGTCATGTGTTATGGTAATAGCAGAGGCATAAAATTGAAAGCAGTAGCAATGATCAAGAGCATATATAAAAAATGTATGGTGATTGAAGTATGATGAATAAATGATGATATGAGATTTGTATTTACAACAAATAAAAAAAAATCTTATGAGGCCGATGATTGGATTACACTCCTATTGAAGCTATAAAATTGCAACTATCAATCCAAACAATGTGTCGTCTTAACCCTAGGTATAAAAACATGCCAAGATCATAACCATAGATCAAAATTCCAAAAAATAAATAAATAATCGATGATCATAGCATCGTCAATCTTAAGGATGCATGTTTTGGAAGATACATATAAACATGTCCCTTAATTATGATTCTATCCTTATTTTAGAATTTTAGGAAAGTTAACAAGCAAACATGACAAGGGAATGTGATAGAAAGGTGAAAACTAGGTGAAGAAAGGAAACCAAAACCATCGACTAACATGGCTCTTCGTCGTCCTACCCAAGGACTGACAAAGTCAGTCCACCCTTGTCTCATATGTAGGAAGATGAGACTATCCACTACCTGTAAAGTCAATCATTAGTGCTCTTTTGAAAAATATATAGTCCCCCTTCCTAAGGACCACAAGCAACATCGCAAGGAATAGCCCATCAGGAGTCTTTAGAAAAAAAAGAAAAAGGAGTAATATGCAATAGCTAAAGCAAAAAAAATAAAAATTTTATGCTATGGTGCAAAAACAACATTTTTGTTAGTTTGATTCTACTATCTATGGAAAATATAAATTTAATAAGAGAAGGCTCGTAAGCAAATAAAGAACCACGTTAAGTAGTCGATATGACACCATTGATAGGAATTTGTTGATGATTTGTACCTTGGTCAAACTACCTCACTCAGAGTGCCACTACAAGAGGTAGAAGAAATTGCATGTATTTGACAATCGTAATTTGCTAAACAAGCACACTCATCATTACAGCAAGGTGGGCCAAGAGAAACCAACTTATGCCATAAATGGGATGCAAATATTTGTTCCTCAACCCTAAGAGAAAACATGAGATAGTATCAGATGAACATGATCTGTCAATAAGCATGTCCACCCATTATTGTAGGTGGACCAAGAGAATTCAACTACACAAATATTTGTCTCCCAATCCAGCTTATGTCTTATCGCATACCATGAGCGAGATGTGTCAAACAAGACACACTCATCACTACAAGGAAGAATAAATGAAGAAAAAATAAATGGGTTAGATACAGATTGTGACAAACCTAGGGCAAAGAGATCCTATGAGAAAGAGAATCCCCATGTCCCTACTACAATGGTCTAAGCTATCACACTATAGTATCCAACAAGTGTGATTTGTTAACAAGCACACTTGCCACTACAGTGAGAGGCAATTTGATTGATAGATTGAACATTTTCAATGTGCATAAAAATAAAAATGTTGTCTTCATGTTTCAAATACATACCACATGGAAGAAGTTGTGGGTTGAGCTAAGGCAGTTGCTTTATGGAACTTAAAGCAGGGTATTGACACAAAATATTTGGGTAGACCTTGAAGATATCATGGTGTGTCTTACCAACAATAGTGACACCATGACATAAAAGAGCAAACAAAGTGTAAAGAAAGTCAATAATAATAAATGACAATAAAAATGGATGACAAACACTATGCAATGAACAAAACACAACTGCAAATAGAAGAAAAGATAGTCAAATTTTGACAAAACTAGGAAGATAGGAGTTAAAAATCCCATATGTCTAGGATCACTGTTTAAAGAGGTAATCTCACCAAGCAAAGGAAAAACATCATAAAACACATCAATTTATATATATATATATATATATATATATATATATATATATATATATATATATATATATATATATATATATATATATAAATTAAAGGATATACATGATTGACACACAGGGATGCACAAACAAGCAATCAAAGAAATAACAAGGCATCGAAAGCAACAAGCATTGCATTAAATACAAAGCATGTACAAATAGGTCAAAAGCGGTTACGTGTAAAATCATTTGACATGCATGGAATTGGTAGGTTCCTCCAACTCAACTCCATCTATTTTTTATAATTTCATTTCCCTAAACCCAAACAACCCTTCAAAAATATACAAACCAAACCATTCTTTTGTATAAACTTCCCCTTATGATTTTTATGTATATTATTGAGCTTGAGGACAAGGTTCCCTAATCTAAACTCACGATGAAAAAATTTCTTATTATACTACTTGGCAGCACAACTCTCATAGGCTTTGTCATGCTCAAGAGCATGTACATGTCTCTCATCAAGAGTAGTAAGTGATGAAGCTAGAACTCATTAATATTTAATTCAATTGATTTTTTATGTCGATGAATTTTAGCCTCATCAGTAAGTTTGACAATATGAGCTTCCCAATACTCTTGACGATAGTCATCATGACTCAATAAATTCTTCAAATATCAATACCATAAACCAAATAAAAAGGGGTTGCCTATGTGGATGTTTGAATATTGGTATAATATGCCCACAATGCGAGCTCTAACTTTAAGTGCCAATATTTCTTTGTTTTCTTAACTATCTTTTTCAAAATATTTACCAAAATTTTATTGCTAGACTTAGCTTGACCATTCCCTCATGGATAATAAGGTGTAGAAAAATAATGTTGAATCCTTAATTGTAAAGTCAATTATTGCATTTCTTTGATTTTGAAAGGGGTGTCTTTATTTGAAATGAGAGTAGAAGGGATGCCAAAGCGACACACAATCTACTTAAGGTTTAGATACAGTGAGGGTTGTCTAAAATATGAGTGACATAACTTCCACCTACTCTGTAAAATATTGTGTGGTTGTGATAATGAACTTAAGCTCATTTGAGGACATAAGAGAAATATATCCTACAAGGTCAAGATCCTTAGTAGAAAATGGCCAAGGTTACTAAATTGGATGAAGTATCTAGGCAAAGGCATGATTTTCATCTTAATGGTGTTGGCACTTATCATAATATTTTTTACAATTATTGGCATCAACTTCCATTATTGGCCAAAACTACCCCATTCTTATTAAGATATGAGTTGTAGAATAACCACTAAAGTCTCCCCCACAATTTCGATGATGGACATCAAAGAGGGATTTTGACACTTCAACCTCTAAAATACATCATAGGAGAATACCATCAAGGTTATGGTAGTACAATACCCCACTAAGAACAATATATTGAAATGCTCTCTTACGAATGCAAGCTCATTGCTTAGCATTGGTCATAGGTGGATACATTTGATTATTGAGGAAGCATAAAATATCACCATACCAAGGATCATTAGTAGGGACCTAACATTCTATAGCATTAACCTTAATTGAATGCATGACAACTAGACCTTCAATGAAAGAGATCACAAGTTCATCATGCAATTTTACCACAAAATTTGTCTTAGTAATATTTTAATGTGATATGAATTTACTAGTTGAAGTAACTAGAGAATTAGCCTTGACATTTTGCATCCTTGGGGAGTGCCTAATGGAAAAGGACTCAAAAGCATTGATAATGAACCATAATTTGGAATATCTTAGAACCCTAATGAGTTTAACATTTATTCATTGGATGATCATAAGCCCCAATATTAAAGCCTCATATTCCACAACATTGTTAGTAACGCCAAAAACGTTTAAGTGGAAGGCCATACAAATAGCTAGGGTAGTGGGAGACTTGAGAAAATACTAAAGTCTCACTCAAAATTTATTTTTTGCACTATTAAAGTGAAGGGTCCAATTATTAAGGTGAATGTTCTCTTTAGGGTCTGTAGAAGTAGAAGGTGTGTTAGAATTTTTTTAGTCTTGGCCTCATATTGTCTCTTAGTAGCCTCACAAGACTCTAAGAGAGCCTTTTCTTGCTTAATAAGGTCATAAGGAACAAAATCCTAGATTAGATTGGAGGCAATGGAGGAGGGGATATGACAAAGTTACGAAGAGAACAAGAAATGACCATTATGTCCTCATCCCACTATGCCTCCTCTAAAGGTTGTTGTACAAGATCGAGAGCAACCGCCAACTAATCAACAATCACTTGAGCCTTCAAAATTTTTTGTTATAATAAAGAGACTGTATTTTTGCATTATAGTGATCCATTTTTGTATCAAGTATCAATAATAATAGATGTCTTTAGGGGTCAATTTTAATGACCACATAAGTTGTCTGATACAACATGTAAGTTTGGTGGGCGTTCTCCATTGCAATGCATCATGTTTCTACTAGAAACATTATTCGACTAATATAATATATGACACACTCCTTATTGTTGTCATCTTGTTGGGTAAGGAACACTCCTAAAGAGACCTAAGTAGTCGAGGTGTATAAACAAACAACTTATCTAGGTTGGATAGGCGAAGAGTTGGGGTCAAGAAAGGCCTTGTTGCAACTTTCATCCTATTTGAATTCTACATATTTCTTAATTAGATAATTCAATGAATAGGATTTAAAAGCTAACTCTGGTCTAAATTGTCTAGTAACCCCGAGCTTCCCCAAGATTTTTTTTATCTTTAACAGTTTGATGAGGAGTCATAGTATCAATGGCCTTGATCTTGTTGTGGTTGACATCTATGCCCCTACGAGGTACAATGAAGCCTAAAAGCTTACTCTTAATAACACCAAACACATAATTCTTAGGATTAAATCTAACCTTATAGTGATGTAAACGTTCAAAGATGACACAAATGTTAGTTGGGTGGTCAACTGACCTTTTAGACGTACCCAAGAGGTCATCCATATAGGACTCCACTATCTTTCCAATCAAGTGATAAAAGGTCATCATGGCTCCTTGATTGGTAGCTCTAAGAATTCAAAGCAAATGACATGACAACATAGCAAAATGTGCCTTAGGGTGTAGCAAAAGTTGTTTTAGTTTGATCCTCAAGGGCAATTCGAATTTGGTTATATCCTAAATAGCCACCCATAAGGAAAATAACATCGACAATAGCATATGACAACATGCTAGGTAGATGTTTCTAAATCATAGCAAATCCTGGTAACATTATTTTCTTTTTTCACAGGGATAATGTTAGACACCCATACTAAATAATTAATAGGTTTAATAAAATTTCATCTAGTAGTTTTTGGATTTCAATTTTGCGTAGGACTTGAATGAGAGGAGAGAACCTCTATTGCTTTTGTCAGACGAGAGAAACATCCTCATAGGTAAAAAATTTATGGGCAACCAAATATTCATCCATTCCAGGTATGTCATAATACTACTAGGCAAAAACATCCTTGTACTTCTTAAATAAAGTAGTAAAGATGGCATGTTCTTCCTTAGATATGATAGTCCCGATTTTGACTATGTGTGGATGCTTAATAAAACCTATGTCAATGTCTATAGTAGGTTCATCACTCATAATATTACCTTCTTCAAAGCGATCTAGAACCATGAAAGGTTCTCTAATTTAGAACTAATCTTGACCTAGCAAACATACTCAAACCACTCATGCCTCCCCTAGTTAGGATTGGCATCTTTAAGGAACCATATTTTATGGTATTGTTAGGGGATTCTTTCCTCTCTAGCATATAAAATTATAGTATGGCTTCGTCATTAGACAAGGATGAAAGATAAAGGACATTATTTAATATTTGAATGGTTGGTTCAACCTCATTCCCCTTTCCCATAAGCTTAGAGAGGATGTGAGTATTTGACTCAAGTTAAGAAAGATAGGGATGAAGGGACTAGGGTATGACTTTAACTACTTATAAACCTTCATCAAGGTAGTAACTATAACCATGGTTTATAGTTTAGGAGAAATCGAAGCTTCAATTAAATGACATGTTGAACAAGAGTATGTAGGATCAACCAAATCATCAAGCCACTTGTTAGATGACCTATCTAAGAAAAAAAAATTAGACCTAGAAATAGGCTATTAGAGGCAATTGTTAATACCTTGAAATTCACTATTTTTTTAGAAGATAGGGGAATCACCATAATAAGAGGTGATCACGATAAATTTTTGTTTAAATTGCTAGACAATTTTGGAATAATAAGTTCCTATAGGTTAGACAATTACCAAGTACTACTAAGCCAATAAGAACAAAATTAAAAATGTAGGAAAGTTAGGTTTGACCAAGAACATTGCTTTAAGAGGCGATCTATGTTCTATTAGGCAAACCTTAATAGTGAACAAGCTAACAATGGATTCTATATAATGGTTGGAAACAATGTAAGAAATGACACCACTTGCATTATCAGTGATGTGACCCGGGTTCAATCCCCACGGCGGATATGTACATGTATAAGAAGTATTTACTCAAAAAAAAAATGACCTTGTCAGAGACAAAACAACCAATGGGTCTATGTTCATAGCATTTTGAAAATGATAGATTTCAACCTTTGTTAAATGCCTAAGCAAAGAAATAATTTGTGTTTCATTTAACATTTTTGAAGGTTTTGATGTAGAGATCAAAAAACCATTAACTTTCTATGCTTATCTAGCTTAGTTTGTAAATTTTACATTCATAATTTCTAATCATGTAATAAGAAAACAAATTACTACTATCCCCATAAGAATTTTTGCAAAGATTGACATCAACATAATCATCATCACTTAAAATACGAATGTCCATCGAACCAACTTGATTATTCACGACCCCCACCTTATAAATAACAATAGTAGAGGGAGCATTCTTAGTTTCAATGTCAAAGGCTTGATTAAAAATATCACCAATATCACTATTAGTCTCTTTCCCCATGTTGTCATTATCCATACAAAATGTTACTTGTTTTAAATTGGTAACGTTCTCATAGGCTTTGTGTAATTTAGCCAACCATTGATAAAACAAGATAGGATCTTCTCTCTTCTTAGGTTTCAATAATGATGCCAAATTTTCAATTACCTCTTGAGGGATGGGAGTAATAACATTCATATAAAATTGATCGTCTTTTGATTCATACATGTCTTAGGGGCATTACAAGCAAAATTTAAGATGTCCCTTATATAAGTTCCTTCTAGAAGTCCATTGTGGCTCATGCTCATAATTTGGAACTTTTTGTCTCATCCATAGAAGGAATAAATAACTTTCATGGCTTGGAGGTTGAGACCCCCATGGGTCCAAGTCTTTTTTTTGGTAATTATTTTAATAGATTAACAGTGGGTTTTTATAGAGGATCCCAAAACCTTATGTACAAAATCAGCCTGGCTGGAATGTGCATCATGCCTTGTGGTCGGAGGAATAAACCTGATGACAAAAACCAAAAATCGCTAATTGCCCGAAGGCTACAAGTAGGGCCCTTATGTCTGAATATCCTGGAAACAAACCACATTTTACCAAGGAAAACAAAAATACTAGCTGGAGAAATTTGACCATCGAAAGCAAAAATAGCCAAACCAAACGAATGACCTTCTGAAGCGAGGAGAACATCATGAGAGGATATCCGCATTGGCCAAACTCGCCACCTCAGATGGGAAGCATGAGCGCCACACAACAGGACATGTGGTCGCAAGCCCTTTGTTGGCCATGTGGTCTGCCACGCGATTTCCTTCCCTGAAAATATGGCACGCCTTCCACCTGTCACGTTGAGAGAGGAGCATCCTAGCCTCAAGAATGATGTTGTAGACCCTCCAAGACGGGTCTTTAAAGCCTAGCAGATAGTTGACTATATTGAGCGAATCACCTTCGACTATCAAAGGCCGAGGATCCTCGGAGAGGATATGGATACCTTTCAAAACACTTTTGGCTTCAGCATAGTGATTAGTATGGGCACCCAAATCTTCACAATAAGCTAGCACGAGATTCCCGTTATGATCTCTAACCACACCACCAGAACCAGCAGGGCCAGGATTGCCTTTGGCCGCACCGTCAAAGTTTAATTTAATCCAGCCCACAGGGGGCTTGGTCCAAATAACATCCCCACGCTGAGACTTAGAAACACCATCATGAATAGGGAAGAGGCCCAAACTTTGGAAGATCGCTGCTTCGCCAGGAAGGCGGGGACGAGAACTAGGAACAACTTTAGAATTCTCAATGGCGAAGGATAAGGCTCTCTGAGCGACACAGGGAGGTACTCTAGGGACCTTGCCGAAGACTCTAGAATTCCTCTCTAGCCAAATCTGCCAAATGGAGTGGTGGAAAGAGGCCTCAAGAAGGAAGCGAAGTTTAGGATTCTTGAAAGGATTGGGCCATTGGTGGAAGGCATCTTTGAGGGAGCGAGGAGTGCACCAAAGGATTTGAAAGGAAGACAGGACAGTGCCGAGGACATAATGGGAAAAAGGACAATGCAAAAATAAGTGGTCTGTCGTCTCACAATCGACAAAGCACAAGAAGCACCTGTTGGGAATAGCAAAACCCCTCTTATGGAGGTTGTCGATGGTTAAGGCTTTATTATGAAAGGCAATCCATGCAAAGTAATTAACTTTAGGAATAATACCCTTCCTCCAAATCACTTTCCATCGGTGATCCATGGCAATCTCGCAAGTAAGAAGGTCATAGGCGGTCTTGAAAGAGAACAGACCATCCTTCGTGCCACGCCAGATGATTCTTTCATCTCTTCTAACAGATGGAAGTAAAACAGACCGAAGAATATTAGACAAAAAAGTCATTTCATTGTTAAAGCCGTCTAGGACTGGAAAATTCCACCGAGGGGGAAGAGAGCTCCGATCAATGAAGTCTGCAACCTTAAGTTGGGAATTTGGATCCACCTGGGCTTTCAGGCCAGCAAGGTCCGCTCCCAACTCGAGAGCTCCATTAGTAACCCACCTGTCCTTCCAGAAGAGAATGGAGTTGCCATCACCCAAAATCCAACGAGCACCAGAGCTGATCAGAGAGCGGGCTTGAAGCACGGATTTCCAAAAGGCAGACGCTTCAGGAGGAATCCTGACATCAAAAAGAGAACTCGATCCAAGATACTTCCTCTTAACCGAGCTTGACCCACTCTTCTGGGTCATTAGTCAGGATCTTCCAAGCGTGCTTAGCGATCAAAGCAGTGTTCATGAGTCTTGATCTCCTCATTCCCATGCCGCCTTGGTCCTTTCGCAAGCAAACCTTATCCCAGGCCACAAGAGGAATTCTGGTTTTTTCTTCATTGCCAGACCACAGAAAGGTCCTCTGAATCTTTTCAATCTTGGAATGGACAGAAACAGGCAGCATGAACACAGACATGAAGTAAGTTGGGATTCCTTGGAGACAAGCTTTGGTAAGGGTGGCTTTCCCAACTCATGACAGGAATTTGCCTTTCCAAGTGCTCGGCTTTTTGTGAAGACGTTCCAGGATCATGTCCCACAAGCTTCCATTAGCCCGGCCATTACAAGCCGGAGGCAAACCCGGATAAGACGCAGCAGGGGAATCAATAGTGCATTCCAAAATTCGGGCTATGCGGAGCTGCCTTCGCATAAGAGTGTTAATAAAGTACATTTTGCTTTTGATGTAATTGACTTTCCGTCCGACAACCTTTTCATAACGGGAGAGGATTCATTTGATGGATTTGGCTTGAGTGACTGACGCCCAGTGGAGATGAGGGTGTCATCCACAAATTGCTGATGAGAGACAAGATCGACTCTGGAGGTGGGAAAAATGCCAGAGATATTATTCTGGCGAAGAGCCTCTTTCAAAGACCAACTCAGAACCTCAGCCAGAAGGATGAATAGAATAGGAGACAGAGGGTCACCTTGTCTGAGGCCTCTGGCACTTTGGAAATACCCAGCAGGGGATCCGTTGATTAGAACAAAAAAGGAGGGAGTGGATATGCAACTACTGACAAGGTCAATCCATTGAGGGTGAAAGCCAAACTTGAAGAGGACAGCACAGAGGAACCTCCTGTCAACTCTGTCAAAAGCTTTATTCATGTCCAACTTGAGGAAAAGAGCAGCATTTTTGGAGCGATGAGAAAAATGGAGGGTTTCATGGATGGTGATGACACCATCGAGAATGTTTCCGCCTTTCACGGTGCTTCCCGAGAAGGACCAACCAAGGAGGGAAGAAGGGACCTCGGACGGTTGGCTATGGACTTGGTTAAGATTTTATAAAAAACATTACACGAGCTAATGGGACGATAATCAGAGAAACTTTTGCAAGGCGGAAGACTTAGGGATGAGAGCAAGAAAGGTAGAATTTAGTTTTGGATGGATGGATCTGGAGGCTTGAATCTCCTGAATTGCTTCGCACACATCCGAGCCCACAACATCCCACATAACTTGAAAAAAATGGGGGGGAAACCGTCAGGCCCAGGGGCCTTGTATGGTTGCATGGAGAACAAAGCTTCTTTAATCTCAGACATAGAAAAAGGCTCCGAAGCTTAGAGCTTACCTCGGGAGGAACTTTGATTGGGAAGTTATCCAACAGAGATTTCGAACCCGGAGATCACCGTCGGGAGGAACACCGAGCAGATCCCGGAAGAAGTCAACCGCTTCACTTCGGATTTCCTCAATATCCTTGGTAACGCGTCCATCCTTGCACACCACTTCCCTGATTTTGTTAGCCCCTCTGTGCCGCAAAGTTGACGCGTGAAAAAACTTCGTATTGGAGTCTCCATTTCTCAACCAGAGGTCCCTAGATTTCTGGCGCCATAAAGTTTCTTCCCTTGCAAGAATAGAATGATAATCCACCAAGAGCCTCCTTTCCTCCTCCCTGAGGCAATTGGTGTAACCTTCGAGCTCCATTCTCTCCTCCACCAATTTTAGGTTCGCAGAAATGGACCTTTTGGACTCAAAAATGTTGCCGAATACCTCCTTGTTCCATGTTTTCAAATTCCTTTTGATTAACTTGAGTTTTAAGGCCATTCTCTTGGAAGCGAAACCTGCTACCTTCTGCTGCCACCAGTGCAGAACCGTCCCTCTAAAGTCCTTGTGAGAAATCCACATGGACTCAAATCTGAAGGGGTTTTAAAAACAGGCCCATCAACCGTCTCCAGGACAATAGGATTGTGATCAGACCCAATCCTCGGTAAGGCCGAGAGAGTTGTCGCACCAAGTATGGGAATAGCCTCTTGGGATATGAAGAATCTGTCAAGCTTGACTTGAATAAGATTGCTCCCAATCCTCCTATTGCTCCAAGTGAAGGATGCCCCCTTGAGGTCAATGTCAAGCAAGTTATTGGTAGAAACAAAATCTCGAAAGTCTTCCAGACTGTGGCTAGAGTGGTCTGATCCTCCTTTCTTTTCAGATGGGTGAAGAGGACAGTTGAAATCTCCCCCTAGAACCCAAGGGAAATTACAGAACGTTTCCCTCATCTGGGAAATAGCCTTCCACATTTTTGCTCTCTCCGAGATAGAGTTTGGGGCATACACATTAGACAGGATCCAAGAAAAGTTAATGGCTTTGGAATGAAACAAAACATTGATAATCCTGCTGGAAGTTGAGAGAAGGTTGCCCTCAAAAATCTCTCGGATCCCAAAGAATCATGAGACCGCCTCGCCGTTCCCACCGCAGATTGGAGAGGAATTTTGCCTTAGCCCAAATGACCTTAGAAGCTCTAGCAGAAGAGATAGCATCGGTCTTAGTCTCTTGCAAAATTAGGATGGATGGATTCGTCCTCTTTCTGAGATCAACCACCAATCTCCGTTTGGCAGCTGTATTAAGCCCTCTCACATTCCATGAGAGGACTTTCATTTCAACAGTTTGATATTCTTCTTACCTCCCTTTCCTTACTGGAGGGGA